>OV049925.1:68720098-70175098 GCA_920104205.1 Eupeodes latifasciatus
CCAGTAACTCCATCCTATAGAAAACCTCCGCCATACGTATCGCCATAAGTTATTAAAAAATCATTTTTTAACGTTAAAAACACGAGTCACAAAAGCAAAAGCTAAATACTTTGATTTTTTTTGTATACATAATTCTATTATCTCTGGCTACTTCAAAGTTGAAATAACTATCGACTGATTTTTTTTATTGTATAAACATACTGCAAAAGTATGTTTAAGGAAACACACATGAACATTTTCTTTCTATTTTAACCTAGAAAAACTAACTTAGCCAAAACTTGGTAAATTACTCATACAAATTAATAATTTAAGCCTACAAACTGGAACAAAGGTGTATAACATCATGGCTCTAAATTAATTGAAAAAATGCAATCTATTCTTAAATATTTATGATTCCAGTTCGTTCTTTCTGACGATGCACTGCCATTTGCTAGTTGTTTAACTTTTTTGTAAAGCTTCATTATGTTTATGGCGGCAAAAACCTTAGAAGCAATTATAACTCTTCCTACAGGTACTATTTTTGTGTTGTTAAATTTATAAACTACTTTTTTTTATTTTTTGTAAAAAGAACAAGAATTTAATCTCGAAAGTGCGACGCGACTTATTACTTTAGGTGTCGAACGAATTTAAAGGAAATAATAATTTAGATCTTAAGTACTAATAGTAGTTCACAAAAGTAATAACCCATTTAATGAGTTTCAAATCTAAACTTTCAAGTTTCCCAAGCAATTTCTATTAAATTGTTCGAAGGAAATGCTTCCAAACAAATACCAAAAATTAAACAAAAACAAAAAATATTTTCTTAATTGTATAATCAAGTTAAAAAGTATATTTGTACAGGAATTGAATTCTGTAAATAAATAAATTCTGTTATAAATAAAACAAAATTAAAACAAAAAATAATTCATTGCAATACATCCACTCGACAAAAACCAACCGATATCCCATCTCAAGTAATAAGATTATAAATGTGAAATTATATCGTAGAAAAAATCGCTCCTATCAATAAATAATATCAAATCGTATTTTTAACTATAAAAATTATATATATATATATATATATACATTATATTATTATTATAATTATTATTATATATACCTAACATATTACTATAGTGTAGAGAACTGTGAAAAATCCTAAAACCAATCAATAAAGTTTGATCGACGTACATATTTTGAACACAAATGCAATCACTGGTGAAATGATTTCAAATGTAAGTTTTAAGTATATATATTTTTTATAACGATGAAATGAAATTAAAATAGAAAAATAGTAACAAGATCAACAATCATACAAAGTATTAGACACTTTTATTGCATTCTTATGTTTCCTCTCTTTTAACTAAAAAACACAAATATTTGTTGTTGAATTAACAATGTATATTATTTTCTTTATTTTTTGTTTAAATCTAACTCTAAAATTTTAAAATACTATGATTTTCGTTTAAATATTTGTTTGTTTAATTTTTAAGTATTACAGACAATTGTTTAATTTTTTGTTTATAAACAAAAAACAAACAGAATTGTATAATTATAGGAAAACCGAAAACAAACTTAAGATAAGTTATAATATAATAATACAATAATATTTATAAATGTTTGAAAATACGAGAAAATTAGATTACACGGGACTAAAAAATAAATAAAAATAATAAATTTAAGTATTACATTTTCATTAAAGAAGAATACCAGAGACATTCATCGGAACGTGAAATTATTAATGAAAAATAATATTAATAATAATTAAAAAAAAAAAAAACATATTTGTAATTTTGTATTTTTAGATTGTACACATATTACGTGAGACCCGAAACGGATCGTCTTTATATTGAAACACGACAAAAATTTTATACAAAAGAATCATATATTATGAATTTTAATTAAAACTAAATAAAAATTAAATAAAACGAAGAATAAGTTTTGTTGCAAAAATGATTGTAATTAATAAGTAAATAATGTTTCCAAAACTAATACAAAATTAAAAACAAACAACAAAATATATTATTTTCATTAAAAAAAAAATATTTATATATAAAACATAATATCATAATATATATTAATACATATATTATGTAAACTACCAAAAACAATAAATTGAAAAAGAAATGGAAACAAATCCGTCTTTAAAAATGTTTAGTGTTTTATTCGTGGAAAGTTCTTTTTTTCTCAAATGAACATATTTTATTGAAAACCATCTTTCGCGGTATAGTTAGATTATATGCTGAAAGTACTGTAAAGCCATCACATTTTTAAAAGTGTTTGAACTTCATTAAAATGCAGGATCATTGGGCAGGTTCAGCCGACATAAGGGACTTGAAAGTAAGGCAAGTTTCTAGCATCTGATTGGCCAGCTGCCAAAAAATTGCCTTCCAATTAAGGCAACTTTATTGGAAAGTTGACTGGAAAGTTAGTCAAGAAAAATCTCCCTAACTATCAAGTCAAGTCAACTTATGTCAAAATGACAATTGATTATGTTTTTTAATTCAACAAAAAGCTGAACTTTATTATTCAATGATTTAATTATTTTCTGAACAACTTCATTTAATGCTTTCTGTAAAAAGGTTCCTTGTAAATTTGGAAAAGAAATAAGTAATATTTCTTTAAAATACAAAATACAAATCGTGATGGACTTGTAGCTTGCCTGAGGAGTGTTTTGTAGAAAATAATGATTTTGGTAGTTTTTGTACTATGAACTTGAAGTAGAGGTTTGTGAAGTAAAGTTCTGAATTTTAAATTAATGACACTTGAAAAACTAACTAGTTGCCTTGGTCAAAATTTACGTTCAAAGAATGAAGTTGACTGCAAATGAAGTCCCTTATGTTGTCTGAACCTGCCCATTTTTGTTTTAAATAAGCCTCATTATGCCAACACACAAGGTGAGCATTAGGAAAGGAAGAAAGGAGGTTTAATAGGAGGTGTCGCTGCTCATTGGTTTTGAATTAATAAAAATTGGAATGACTTGGAAAGAGAGATTGTGGTAAAGTATTCCACATTCGCGCAGTAAGGCCGAATAACGAATATCTGTACTTGACAGAACATCTACCCGATTTTTGATTTCTCATATAACAATGCTGTTTAGGTCAGAATTTAGTGAGCTTATCATACATTGCCGTTTATGATCCACATCCGATGCGTTGTGAATCTAAAAACGAATATGAAATGCTGAGGGTCCGCGTAGCAGGTAAGTGGATTAGAAGTTTAAGACAAGAAATCATTAATAAAAATGAGAAAGAGTGCGAAAAAAGTCGTGTCACATAAAATCATTTATGTAAGAGCAATGTTATAACACTCTGGCAGCGTTGAATTGTTGGCGTTGAATATAGAGCTAGCAAATGGAGTGTCATTGACAACGAGCGTAGCAACCGAGGATGAGGAAGAATTCCTGTTTTTTCTTACAAATAAACAAGCATTTTTAGTGTTTTGAGACATTGCATTAACTTTTGCCTTTATTTTTGGTCATTTATATACTTGGTCTGGCTTAGCAGGCCTTCCTGGCGGACGCGATACCATGAATACTAAATTCCGCTGACTGACAAAAGAAGAATTATTGCTATAGCAATAAAAGAAGTTAGCTTCTAACTTTTAGTGAGATTTAATAGTAGTTTAGGAAAACATGAGAGTCTTCACTCATTCAAAGTCATGATTAAATCCGCAACTGGATTTTATATTGTAGTTTAAAGACTTGTTCTAGCCTTATTAAATACATATTTGAATTAATTTCTTCTCACAATTATTTCGACATAAAAAGAAAATTTAAAATATCATTTTATTTATCACACAATATTTTTAACAACAAAAATAAACAAACGTTAAAATATTATTATATTAAAAACTTAAACAATGATTAGAAAGGTTGCATGTAATGGACTTCTACAATTTTTTAATATTAATTGCTGATATTAATCTGATACCTAATATTTGTGTGTTAGTTGATTCGATTTCTATAAGACCCATAGTTTTTAAGTCTGCAATTTACATACAAAACAATTTATGAAAATGTGTTTTAATACAAACAAAATAGAAAACTCATACCAAGAATAAATCTGAATGCTTTAGCGGCTTCAAATCTTGAAGTTCTTTCTTCGTTGAGTCCATTCATTGCCACATAATCATCCTTAATTATTTTTTTAAAGATATTTGTGTACAATTCAAAGTGATCGTTCTTTAAAAAAAAAAAAAAAAAAAAACAAATTTGTCTGTAATAATATTTATTTCAATATTAGTTAATTTTTAAAGAACTACCTCATTAAATAGGCAAGCATCAAAACGTTCCCAATTGATGTATTCTAACTTCCTACCTGCTCGCTGAAAAAATTGTTAAAATATGAGAAATGCGTTTAAGCTTAAACAATATTAGTTATTATTATTGATTGAGCTGGTGCCAACAATTTAAACATTACACATACATGAAGAAAAAGATGTATGCAGAAAGTTAAGGTTTACGATAAAGTTTCCCATTCACTTTCTGCCCTCATTAAAAAACCACACACATTGAAATAAATACATGAAAGTAATTGCTACCAGCTCCCTAAATTCTTGACTTACCTTTATTAGTTCTAAGTACTCTTTTAACTCTGTTTCAATTGGAAGTGGATATTGAGTAACTTGTTGTGATATTCCATCCGCTTCAAAACATTGAACTGGAGTGCCTAACGCATTTTCTGGCATATCTATATCTACGTTTTCATAATTCTGAATAATTTGATTTGAATCTTCAACTTGAGTATTAGAATTTAGCTCATCGGGTTTCTTCGATAGGTGGCCATCTGGTATTTGTACAGAATCACCATTAGGAGCAACAGCTAGTTCATTTATATTTTCATTTGAAATAATAGCGGGAAGTTCGTTCCTTCGACGTGGTTCGACAATCCTGTCAGTGCTTTCTCTTCTCCTTCTTTTTCGTTTTTTTCTTCGAATTGGTGGAATTTCTCGAGGATATTCCACCAAGCCTTCTCTTGGTCGCAATATTTCGTACCAACTGAACTGGGGACTTTCGCTTTCAACGTTCAAAAGTTGTATGTCGCCTTGGGCACTAGATTGCTGTAATTGCATAGGGTCTACTTGATCTAAATGTGATGTAGGTGCACCTGTGGTAATATTCAGATCTTGACGACTTTCAATATCTATAACAAGACTTTGCTGAGGTATTACTAGCGGATTCGTTGGATGCTGAGGTTGTACAATAATTTCAAAATCCTCAGGAACTGTTCCTGGGACATTTGAAAATTGGTCCGCAACAACTTCTTCTGGAAAAACAGACGCACGTTCGGAAAATGGTTGAATATTTAAATTAGAATTATTTAAAGGAGTTTGCTTGGACGGTGGTACATTTTGAAATGGGTTATTATATGCGATTTGTAACGATTCTTCTTCTAGCATTCCAACATTTTCCAGATCTTCTCTAGGAAGATTTGAGAATGTTGCCGGATCGTTCGTATATATTTCTTCATCTTGTGGATGAAGGGGAATGTGTATTGATGAATCTCTTTCAGGTATTGTCAATAAGGGCAGTTGGCGTTGCAAAGATCCCGTTGGAAAACTTGAAGCTTGATCTAGAACCATCCTAGGTTCAAAACTGTCATAAAGAGACTTAAGTATACATTTTATTTTAAATTCGATGTTATTTATTGTTACCTCGATAGATCTCCTCTAAGAGGTGTAAATGAAATCGATGATTTTAACACACCTTGGGGTGTCATAGGTGAATGTGTTAAATTCATTCGACTTATTTGAACTGGCTGTTCCACAGAAATTTGGCTAAAAAAATGTTGATTTTAAATTAAATTAAACAAAAATAACATAGAATTAAACTAGTTTGAATAATTTCAAATGTATGTCTTCAATTTAATCGACATTAATATTAACACATTAATTAGACTTTTGTTACCTTTGACTGGCATGAGCTCGTAAGACGTTGGACAAATTATGTACTCTCATCAGTGATGTATGCCTCCGATTACTTTCTGTATTATTTTTGGTTGTTATATTTGTTTGTTTTCCACGCAACAGGGGAAAATGTCTGTAAAAAAAAGTTGCGCTCATTTAAAAAAAAAAAATTAAATTCATTTCAGGCGAGATATGATGCTCAACGGTATGATTTGCTATAACGTTAGATTTTAGATTTGTATTATATTATTTTCCAGAAATTGCAGTTATTTGTAGTTTTGTTAATATATATTTAAAAATATAAATTTCGTTATGGAAACTGATAATAGTAATATTATGAAGATATTTAATTTGTGGTTACTGATTTCGTAGTCAAATAATTGTACTAAACGTTTTCAATCCGTGGCCCCAAATAATCCTATTTTTAACATTTGTATGTTCTTGTTTTAACATTATACATTATGAAGCTTTATATAGTGTAGTTAGGTATATTTTCAACTTAAGTCGATATGATCGTATTGCGTCTTATGCTAACATATCCAAGGGATGTCTTTAAAAATTGCTGTAAATTACTTGTTACAGGTCAACCTTCTACCTTTCATGAACAAATACTCTTGTCATCTGTTAGAACTCAAATAAATATTGTAAAATGGGTTTAGCGGCGTCTCGGTGAAAACGTCACCATCGACAGATATAACTTTGAGGTAGTAAAGGACTTTGTCTACTTGGGCTCCGCTATAAATGCAGAAACAACACCAGCGCAGAGAAAAAATTAAAGAATTATTTTTGCTAACCGCTGTTTCTTTGGACTTGGACAGTAATTGAGTAGTTAAGTCCTCTCTCGACCAACCAAGTGTCTCTATATAAGAACCTCAACATCCTCGTCTTGATATATTGTGCAGAAGCATGGACTACATCAAAAGCGGATGAGAGCAAGGTCATATATAATTAGAAGCTTAGTGGAGGAGAAGATGGAACAGCTGCATTTTATTTGAATTTTTTGTTTATTTAACACTTTTTTTTTAGTTATTAATTAATTCGTTTAGTTTTCATTAATTTGTATCTTTATATCTACCCAACGTATAGCAATTCATTGTTTTATTTAAAGAAGTATTTTAGCAATTATCGCCTTAGATACAAAATCGCAACATTTAAAAATAAGTAAAGTATAGTAACGATGGCTCGAAAGGTAAAAAAGAGTAAAATCTTAGTACATATTTAAGGTTCATGTTTAATTTATACTTATACAATTGTGTTAAACGTGCTAGAGTGCCTTCTTAATATATTTACTTACAAATAAGATTCCTCTGATCGTTTTATTTGTTCGTTAGTTCTGTTCTTATGCTGAAAACAACAAAGGACATCAAATTCTATTTTATCCATCTTTTGTTTAGGTTCCCTCTAAAATTAAACCTCGAATATTAAAGCTATACAAAAAGCCCATACTTTTAAATTTTACCAAAACAATTTCAGAAATTGGCCTTTTTTGTGTTCTTCGTCGTGTTTTCTTTTTTAAAGATGGAAATTCATGCAATAGTTCTTCATCTTCGATATGTGCAAAATTTCTTAAAAAAGATATTTCATTCCTCTCAACAAATGGTGTGGACATAACATGTTGTTGTTTATTAGGCCCACGTGACGGAGCAGATTCTATTGGAATCGGCGAAACACTTATATGAGCAACTATATCAGAAATAAAACTATCCTGCAAAGGTTCTTTTTCCTTTTGCTGAACATTAAGTAGTCTAGGTTCAGCATGTGGTAAGAAGGGAACACTTAATGGTGTACTTTGCGACAAGGGGCCAGTCTTGTGTGTTTCAATCAGATAATCAGATTCAAATTGATGCGGATGTGTTTCCGAGTTATCAACGGCTGGCAGAAGAGTTTCATGTCTCTCGTCTTGCGTTGATTGTTCGCTCGACTTTTCAAGTCTTTCTTGATTTAAATATTCTTCATCAGATTGTAATATAACAGGATTTGGGCTAGAAGATCTCTGGGGAAAAATGTTGGGTATCTTCAATCCATCTTAAATGATTATTATATATAGTTAATAAAGAATTTTATCAAGACAAATTCAATATAACTGACTATTTAGATGGAATATGTAGGCATTATGCAAATAGATGTTTACACGTTGCACTTCCTCTATAGCCATCAACGGCAAGAGGTCCTCCAAATGGTCCCTTCAAATGTACGAGCGTTATAAAAGATAAAGAATAATTTAAAGCTTTCAACAAACTCAATAAATTCTAATTTTTCCTTCCCGAAATCGTTAGCATTCCATCCTTCTTTTCTTCTTCGAACAAATAAGATATTCAGAAAAGTTTTAAATTTTGAAAACCATTCGTTGAGTTCGCTCATACTGGATTGTTGTACCTGCATTGCCAATAACGTTATTGAAATTCAAAATTACCTAAGCTAATAGATACAAACCGGTTTTTAATTTATAATTGTAATAAGATGATTTTTTAAACTTCTTTGTCTTTCTTTTTTTACATTTCTTAACCTCAAGTATTTTTAATGTTAAGAAAACTAAAAACAATAATTTAAACAATTTAATCTTTATAAAAATATTGAAAACTTTGAGTACTGTAATGCGCTCTTTTTCTCTACAAAGACAAACTACATATGTATTTCTATCTCTTAATAGAAATACTAATGCCCTGTTTACATGAGATATCATATCCGACATCAACAATAGTATATGAGGCCATTGGTCGCGTTCGGGGATTAGTCCAAAGTTATACGGATAAGTTTGTATTTTTGTAATCGCAAAGGAAACAATATTTGATACACAAACCATCGTTTGCCAAAAGCAAATTTTAAGTTAACCCAACATTTTCTGGATGAAAATTGGAAAAATAAATATTTAAAATACATTTTAGTATTATTTAAAATATAAAACTGAAGGTACGAAGAAGACACGCAAACAAATAAGGCTCAACTTTATTTTACGGCTGCACGAATTTTCACACTCTTTTTTTATTTGATTGATATGTGGATGATTTGTATTTTTTTTTAAATTCATACATTTTAAGAAAATTTCATTGAATTCAAGACAGGTGCGTTTCAAATACAGCAAAGGAAAACAAAAAAGAGATTTTATGTATTCTAGTGTTCAAATGCAAAAAGTAATTTGCATATACCCAACTTCGCAACCTTACTTACTTACTTAAGGTGTCGCTACAGTCCTGTGTGAACTAGGGCCTTACCCAACAAACTTCTCCATCTAGCTCAGTCCCTAGCTAGATGTCTCCAGTTTCGCGCTCCAAGTTGGGTGAGGTCACTTTCCACTTGTGCGCGCCACCTGATCCGCGGCCTTCCTCTACTGCGCTGTCCTGTGGGTGTGGATTCGAAGACTTTCCGGGCCGGAGCATTGGTTTCCATGCGCTCTACGTGACCCAGCCATCTTAGTCGTTGGACTTTTACCCTTCTGGCTAAGTCTACGTCGCTGTACAGCCCGTACAGCTCGTCGTTGCATCTTCTCCTCCACTCCCCTTCGATGCATACGGGACCGTAGATCACACGAAGAATCTTTCTCTCGAAACGACCCAAGGTGCTTTCATCCGCTTTTGTCATAGTCCATGCTTCTGCACCGTATAGCAGGACGGGGATGATAAGGTTCTTATATAGCGACACTTTGGTCCTTCGAGAGAGGATTTTTCCACTTTGCTTTCTTAACCCATAGAAACAGCGGTTAGCAAGAGTTATTTTTCGTTTGATCTCAGCGCTGGTGTTGTTTTCTGCGTTTATAGCGGAGCCTAGGTAGACGAAGTCCTTGACTACCTCAAAGTTACGTCTTTTTTTTTTTTCATCATCACGCTGAGTTCTTTCGATTATTTTTTTTTTTTTTTTCCGCAGGAAGGTGAGAAATCTTCAGAGACACTATAAGCCCGATGCTTATAGTAGTGTCAGATTTTTACTGACTAAAACTCACCTCCCTTATCTTCTATATTATTACTACAACTAAGTCCAGCTTAACAAGTAGTTTTAGCGTCATTTTGTTCACGTTTTGTCAGGAAGCTCCCCAACGAGAGGACCTGAAGATTCCACAAAATTCGAGTGGAGAGATTAATTTGTTTGCGCTAGATCAGAAGGTCTTGTTCGGTGCAGACGCCGAAAAACGAACGCCTCGCTAACAGATTGTTGGATTAAGTTATTACTATGATTTCTAAGTCGTGATCTTAGCTCTGTAGCAAATTTTTTAATTTCGTTTTCTACATATTTTATATTTAAATCTCTATGTAAGTCGCTATTTCTTACATACCATGGAGCATTTACTATTATTTTAAGTACTTTGTTTTGGTATGTTTGCAAAATTTGTATATTTCTTTCGTTGGTACAACCCCAAAGTTGTATACCGTACGTCCAAACTGGTTTCAGTACTTGCTTATAAATAAGAAGCTTGTTATAAACGCTTAGATTGGAATATCTTCCAATAAGCCATGTCAATTCGCGGAGTTTATTTTCGAGTTCATCGCGTTTCTTTTTTACATGAACTTTCCATTTAAGTTTCGCGTCTAGAGTCATGCCTAGATACTTCGCTTCATTAGCGTATGGAATTTGCACAGAATTTATATAAATAGGTAAGTTATATACTTTTTTATACGTAAAATTTGTGTGCGTCGATTTCGTTTCATTAAGAGCAATTCGCCATTTCTTTGTCCAATCTGAAATGCTATTTAATGCCTTTTGAAGCTTAGAGGTTGCCGTTTCTATTGAATCCGATATTGCGAGTACAGCTGTATCATTGGCAAAAGTGCCTAAAGTTGTGCCTTCTGTTTGGGGTATATCTCGGGTATAAAGAACAAACAAAATCGGTCCAAGGACGCTACCTTGGGGAACCCCAGCGTTTATTTCTTTAAACTCCGAATACTCCGTTCCTTGCTTAACTCGAAAGAATCTATTTTCTAGGTACGATTCAAGAATGTTATATATTTGCTCTGGAAAGACTTTTAATTTATATTTTAGCCCGTCATGCCAAACTTTGTCAAAAGCTTGAGAAACGTCAAGAAATGCAGTTGAGCAAATCTTTTTTTCTTCAAATGCTTTTTCAATTTCGTTAGTTATTCGGTAAACCTGATCAATTGTCGAGTGATTATTCCGGAAACCGAATTGGTGGTCGGGAATTAAACGTTTTTCTTCAATAATTGGTAGCATTCGTTTAAGAAGCAATTTTTCAAATATTTTAGATATAATTGGTAAGAGAGAAATTGGTCTATACGATTTTTTCTCATTCGGTGGCTTACCCGGTTTGGGGATCATTATTACTTCGGCGACTTTCCATTGCGTGGGTACGTAAGCAAGTCTTAAAGCAGCGTTAGTGAGCTGTAAGAGCTTAACCATTGCTTTTTTAGGCAACTCTTTGAGGACACGACCGTTAATCAGGTCGTAGCCAGGAGCTTTATTATTTTTCTGCCGTTTTATTTCCTGGACAAGTTCAGTCAAAGTAATATTCCTGATAGAAAAATTGTCCGGCGCTGGTTGGAGCTCTCCGTCATTAGTCAGAAGCTCTTGACCATCGAAAGGTTTGAACGTTTCCTCAAGGTGCTTAGCAAATAAATCCGCCTTTTCCTTATCAGTTTTTGCCCATTCAGAATTATTTTTTCGAATAGGTGCCGACATTATTTGAGGCTTTTTAATACCTTTTATCGTCTTCCAAAGAGAATAATTCGTTTTTTTGTCTGCTGTTAGGCTTTCAAGATAGGCAGAATTCTCGCTGTTTTTAAAATCTCGTAACAAATTTTTAATCTTGTTTGATAAAAAGTTGACGACACTTTTATGCTGAGGAGCACGTGATTGCTGCCATACTTTTCGAGCTTTTCGTTTTTCGCGTATCAATTCTTTTATATCTTCTGGAATTTTTTCTTCGTATTGCCTTGACTTTTTACTACAGATCGGAGTATTATTCCAAGCTGCTTCTTGAACAATATTTATAAATTTTTCTGTTTCATCTTCTAACTCAAACGGAGTTTGCAAAGAGACGTTCAGTATAATTCTGTTTTCGCAATCTTCTTTGAATTTATCCCAATTTGTGTTATTATTTGTTAAAATTAGGGGCTTTTCTTTTTCGATTACGTTACTGTTTATTGTTAAGATAACGGCCGAGTGATCCGTAGAAAAATCGAAGTTATCATCTACTGTCATATATTTTCTGTTCATTCCTCTTGCGATGAAAAAGTCAACAAGATCGGGTGTTTTCGCTGTATCGGTTGGCCAATACGTTGGTTTTCCTGATGAGAAAAATTCAACGTTACATTCAATACCCGCTTTGTAGAGTTGTCTACCCTTCGTCGGTATGCAACGTGATCCCCAAAATGAATGTTTCGAATTGAAGTCGCCGCCAATAATAAATTTTGGACCTAAAGCGTTGAAAAGATCTTTAAAATCGTTTTTGTCTATCTTGGACCAAGGAGGACAGTAAATAGACGCAATATTAAAAAATACGTGTCTAACTTTTATGCTAACGGAAGTAACTTGCATTGTATCGAGCTCGATATTTATCTCAAACGAATGATTGATATTTTCTCTGATAAATACGGAGGAACCACCCCTTGCATTGCCAATAACGTTATTGAAATTCAAAATTACCTAAGCTAATAGATACAAACCGGTTTTTAATTTATAATTGTAATAAGATGATTTTTTAAACTTCTTTGTCTTTCTTTTTTTACATTTCTTAACCTCGAGTATTTTTAATGTTAAGAAAACTAAAAACAATAATTTAAACAATTTAATCTTTATAAAAATATTGAAAACTTTGAGCACGGTAATGCGCTCTTTTTCTCTACAAAGACAAACTACATATGTATTTCTATCTCTTAATAGAAATACTAATGCCTAACTTTTATGCTAACGGAAGTAACTTGCATTGTATCGAGCTCGATATTTATCTCAAACGAATGATTGATATTTTCTCTGATAAATACGGAGGAACCACCCCTTGCTCTTTCGGATGGATGGCATGCGTGGTAAGCCGAATAACCTTTAATACTTAAATTTGAGTCTTTTTTCAAATGAGTTTCAGAGATCAAACAAATATCTATTCTTTCGTTAAGTAGAACCGTTTCTAGTTCTTCGATTTTTGCGGTAAGTCCGTTCGCGTTCCATGTTATTATTTTGAGTTGTTGAGACAACTGATCCATGTTTACGGTAAATTTGGTGTTTTAAGAGCCGCCGACTCAAATGTGTCCAATTTCTCAAGAATAATTGTGTTAATTCTCCCTTGTTCTTCTAATCGTTCAAGTATAAGGGAAAATACATTTTGAACGGAATCAGGTTTAATAGTTTTAGGTTTTTCGGGCGCCGTGACTTGAGCGTACGTGTTCGTCTTTTTTGTTTTTATGTTTTCTGAGGGTAAAACGTTTTCATTATTTTTCCCGTCCGTTTTACTCGACGCTTGAGTATTAGTCTTGGTTTTTAATTTTAATTCTTTGTTTTGCTTTGAGGTATTTTTGTTAGTTTTCTTACTAAATTCTTCGCGCCTCTTTAACATTTCCTTTGCGACCTCACAGCCACGGTAATTTGCTGGATGATTACCTTTGCAATTCGCGCATGTAGCCGGAGTTTCTTTTTTAAGACGGCATACATCAGTCATGTGCTTTCCCGCGCATTTAACGCAAACGGGGTCCTTCTGACAATAAGCTGCTGTATGGTTAAAACCTTGACATCTCTTGCACTGAGGAATAAGGCGTTTGTTCTTTCTTAGTGGTTCGATTTTTACAACAATATTCATTATAGTTTTAATATTATAAACATTGTCTACATTTTCATTTTTATCGAAACTTAGAATAAAAAGCGGAAGAGCGCGTTTTATATAAGCGGTTTCGATTCCTTTTTCTCGCTTCAAAAGATTTGTTGCGTCAAGAATCTTAAATCCTTTGGTTTTTAAGTCCGAAAGGATGTCTTCTTTTGAACAAGAGGGATGAAGTCCTCTAGCTACTACACGTAAAGGTCTTTCTTCTTTAATTGAATAACTATACCATTCAATTTTTTCATCGCTGAGTTTTTTCGACAGTTTTCTATAAGAATCTGAATCATTTACGTTAATTTTCCACGTATTATTGTGAGTGGATGTAGCTTTGAAATTCTTTTGCGCCGTTTCTTTTAGAATAGGAAGAATTTTGTTATAATCCGCTTGACCAACTATGTTTATCGGTGGAGGAAGTTTCTTATTCGCAGAAAACTGATCTTTCCGTGTAATTTTATTTGGTTTTAGCTGATTTTGAAACTTAGGCGAATGTTCAGCCTTCCGTTTTTTACAAGGTCTACTTTTTTCAGTTTCCCGAGGAAGTTCATCTTCATCAGTTTCATATTCGTGCCGATCTCGATGTTGTGGACTTAGAGTATTTACTTTCATGTTTTCAGAAGTTTTTAACATCTTGTTCTCTTCACGAAGACTTTCGACTTCTTTTTTAAGCTCTTCGTAGAGTCTTATCATTTCGTTCAGCTTCTTTTGCAGTTCACAATTGTCCTGCTCAAAACTGTTTGTTTTCGGTGAGTCGCTTTTAGTGCCTTTTGGCACAACCGGTGGACTCTTTCTGCCGGTAACTCTCGGTACAGATGGAGGTGATCGAGGAACCTTATGCGCTTTCGCGAAAGGATTTATCAAATGCAATAAATGGCTCTCCCCAGAATCCGTAGAGCCTGCCTCCGAAGAGGATGGATTTGCCAGAGAAACTGGCAAAACGATTATGTCAATGTCATCAGCATATGCTAGTAATTGGACAGACTTTTGAAAGATAGTGCCTCTGGTGTTGACGTGTGAGCTCTGCACAATTCTTTCAAGTACGATGTTAAAAAATCGCATGACAGCGCATCCCTTTGTCTAAAACCTTTTTTTGACATCGAAAGGTTCTGTTAAGTTGTTTCCAACCTTTATGGAGCAGCGTGAATTCTCCTTGGTCATCCTGCACAAACGGACGAGTTTGGCAGGGGTGCCAAAACTTGACATGGCTCTATACAGCTCGTCCCTGTAGATGCTGTCATATGCGGCCTTGAAATCGATGAAAAGATGGTGGGTGTCGATTTGGTGTTCTTGAGTTTTTTCCACGATCTGCCGTAATGTGAATATTTGATCGACTGCGAACTTTTCAGGTCTAAAACCACACTGATAAGGACCTATCAGGTTGTTGACGATGGGCTTTAGACGTTCACTTATTACGGCAGAGAAAATTTTGTAGGCGATGTTAAGTAGACTGATTCCTCTATAGTTGGTGCGGTTTAGAGGGTCTCCTTTTTTTCAGGATCGGGCAAACAATACTGAGGTTCCATTCATCGGGCATGCTTTCTTCCGACCATATCTTACAGATAAGTTGGTGAAAGCCCTAACCAACTCATCTCCAGCTGCTTTAAAGAGCTCGGCATTCAAGCCATCCGCAACTTCGCACCCACCCCCAATAATAAAGCGTGCCAAGCAGGGGGTAGCATGCAAATCTCACTGTTAGTACGCCTTACTATTCAACCAAACGCGAGCATTCAAATAAACTTGATTTTCTAAAAAGAAGCAATTAGATTAAAACATCGAAATTGATAAAATAAAATCATTTTAGTACAGAAAACACAATGGAGTGTAATGACACAAGATTCAAATGAAAACAAATTATGGATCACAAAAAGTTAAAGTTACGAAGAAGTAGATCATAATTTATAAAAGAGCTTTATTAGTCAACCACGGAAATCCCCAAGTAATAAAATAATGTGACTGGATTCCAGCTCACACAGATTCTATACGAGGAGAATTGGAAAGTGACGAATATGAAATCAGCCTACCTCTGTAAACAGACAAGACATTCGTTGTTTGAGTGAATACTGACACTTTTTTGAAAACGACGTCCGTTTTATTTTAGTCCATTTGGGCGCGGTCCAAATTTGCTCGACATACACGACCCAACAAGAGCCAATTCAATAAATTGATTGTATTTATATGTCGTAATATAAAAATATATGTATATCTAAATACTGATTAACATAAAAGGGTTTTTATGATATTAAAAACTGGCGTCTAGTTGTTTAAAAAAATACTAAAATTAAGAAATTTTGACCGAAATTACCGAAAAAGGTATCTGTGTTTAATAGGCGTGTACCATCAACTGAGCGCTCCGAGCGCTCAACTATTTTTTAAGTGAGACAAAAAATCTCAGCTGAGCACTGAGATTTTTTGCGGAGATTTCTGAGACAAAAAATTCATGGATTCATTTCTCAATTTGCTTGCTCACCCAAAACAGCTGTTCAGTTGTCATTTTTCTGGTGTGGCGCGTAATTTAAATAATTTTTAAGAAAAGAAATAAAATTTATTTATTTATTATTTATTATTATTATTTATATTATTATTTATTTATTTATTTCTTATTTTATCTGATGAACTACTTAAAATTTGACGCAAAACTTGTTCTTGTTTGTTATCCATTTATCCAAGAATTATCAATAGAAAAAAATAATAAATTCACATCAAAAACTACAACTGACAACATATGTTTTTGACAGCTTATGTTTGTACGGAGATTCTTGTCCCACAAAACGATTCTGCCTCCGTCAATCTGACATTGAGCGCTCACTGAGCGCTCAGTTGATGGTATACGCCTAATGTCTTCAATTTTTGAGATGGAAACTGGAGCTAGAGAAAATTACAAGAAGGAAATAGACAACAAAAAATCTTTCCTTTAATTATTGTATAAGTAAGTTTGAGATAGTAAGATAGTTGTTAGACGGCAATATGAGATTGTGTAAGAAGACAGAACTATTTGGCTCAAAATTTAGCCGACTGATAAATTGCTCGGTACATTTATTATGAGCTAAATTTTGACAGGTTATTAAAGGTTGCAGCTAAAAGGGAGAATGGTCAGGGTTGGCCCTTCTCAGAAAATTTGTTTTAAAAGATAAAAATGATATTTCGAATATTTCTGGAGAAATAACGTAGGTAGTCCACGCACTAACCATCACGATAATTTAATTTAATTGAAAAGCCAAATGAAACGTCCATATTTGTGAACTAGCCTTTTCATAAACACATGAAACCAAAGACACTCTACATATATGGAGTGTCTTTGCATGAAACCATCAAATGTCACTTTTTGTTTTTCTCTCCATGACCCACGTGCTTGACTGTCTCTGAGCGGCTATTAACTAACTTTGCGTAAAGCTTGTTGTTGTATGTTGTCGTCTAGCTAGCTAGCTTATAGCTCGTGTTGGAAATTGCAAGTGAAGTGATTTTCCGGCTTGTTTTTATAATTGTCAACCTCAAAACTACAGAAATTATTCAAATAAGTAAGTTACGAGTATGCTATCAGAAATCGAAGTCTAGTTATTTCTGTTTTAGTATCCTTTGCCACGAATGAAATAAATGATTAAGTACAATGAAGACAAAAACTGCACAAAACAATAGAAAGGGCCAGCATAAAGTCCTTAACGCCTCAAAGCCGCCTATGAACGTCAAAAATCGCGATCAGCTCAGAAAGAAACTAAAAGGACTTCTTGAAAAGCAAGTTGTTTCGGCACCTAAAAATACAGGTCAAAAGATATCCACAAAATCAAATACTTTTCAAAACACAAAAGTGGGAAATAGTTCGGCAAATAAAAGACTCAACAAAATAGACTCTAAAAGTTCTAAGCAAAAAGGTAAGGACAAAACATCCGATAATATTCCACAGAAGCAAAAGAAGACAGTAACTGCAAAAATTCCTAAAACGAAAAGTTCCATCACCAATTCCAAAAATGAGAATCTTAAAATCGTTGTGACTAAGTCTGATATTTCAAAGAAAAGTGAGAATATAACAAAAAAACATGGCAGTCTAAACAAGAAAGACAAACATCTAAAAAACGACACTAAAACATCAGATAGTCTCCAAACTTCAGATAGTAATTTCAAAAATTCAAAAATAAAAGTGGACAAATCTCAAAAGAAACCTGATAAAAGCGAAGCTAAAAGAATATTTGCAGAATCTAAAAAGAATAAAATAACCAAGAAAAAGTCCAAATCGGTGTTGAAGGCAAAATCGGCTGAGTCAGGACATTATAAGCAAGGCCAAGGCCCGTTACGTCCGCAAACATCTGAATCTGAGTTTGATGCAGAACTTGATTCTAGCCCTCGACCACTTAAGCGCAAAACTAAACAAAAAATTCTCTCTGAATCGGAGATTGATTCGAGTCCTAAAACTAAGAACCCAAATACGGAACAAGCACTAGTGCGTGCCGAAAATAACTTCGAGGGTTCTTGTGCTGACAACAATCATGATGATTCTTCCTGTTTCGACTTTTTATTTGACTCAACATACGTTGATGATTCTGAGCAATCATCATCCTTCTCGGGCAGTTCCCAGGACGAATACACAGAAGAAGAATCAGAGTTTGATTATTCGGGTGAGGAATCTGATTCTGAATATGGTAGTGATTCATCTGAAAACGAAACGTCAGAGGATTATTCAGAAAACGAGTATTTCAATGATTATTTATTGGACCCTATCTCAACCGATGATGAATCCTATCAACCTCCTGAAAATTTTCCAGAAAATGTTTACATCGCCAAAGGTAAATAAGCAATTAAAAACTAAGTTCATTAAAAATGTTAAACATTTCGTTTTGGTATGACAGAACTAATAATACAAAAATATGAAGGATATCTGAAAATTAATGTACATAAATTAAACTTAAACTAGGTTTAGTCTGATAAAAGTGTCTAGTACATTTTTCTAAGCATGCAAAACACATCTTTCATCTTGGTTATTTAAAATTTAATCAAAATCACGAGTTTCATTTTTAGTAATGTACAATTATTAATTAACATTTAGTCCTAACTTTGTTATATAAATAGTCTGAGTTAAAAAAAAAAGTAATTCACAACTATAGTCCCAATACTTTCAATCAAGCCGTCCATCTCAGACGAAATTAGTCATTCCCCAATCTATTCTATTTGCACTACCTATAATTTTTCAAAATTTTGTATTGCAGGTACAGCCGTAAAGTACGACATATCAACTGATGACGTGAGTTTCGATAGTGAAATTGAACATGCCCAAATAATTGAAATGCCTTCAAAAGAAACGGAACAGAAAAGCACTTTGCCTACAAGAAAATCTTTACCGTTGACCACCAAACATAATAAAATAACTAAAGCTGCAAATAAAAATGATGATGAATCTTCGTTAGATAGTGATGACAGCTGCCCAACATTGGTCCCCATTGAAAATTTACAAAATGATACAAATGACTATGATTCTTCTAGTTGCGAATCGTCCCATAGTTGTTGCAGCAGTTGTGATTGTGGCTACGGCGATGAAGTCGTCGATACTGATTCCAAACAACAATACACACCAATGACTCCTGAAGTCATCAAGGCCAAAGCTGAAATAATCGACGAAATGGAAACATTTTTCGATAACAAAACAAATTTTCAAAAAAAAACGTCCACAAACTCTGTACTTGAAGAAATAACCAGCTCTTCTAATAATTCATTACGGTTTAAGGTGTATACTATCAATAACGAGGAGGTTTTAAACAACGATTCATTTTCAAGTCAATCTTCAAAAACAAACGCCAAAAGATCACAAAAAAGAATTGATACAAGCAGCAGTGAAAATTCCAGTTTTGTTCCTCTTTCTGTACCGACACAAAAAGTAAATGAAATGCTTCAACCGATAATGACTGAAACAGCTCATGTTAACAAAAAAGCAAAAATAACGCATGATTTACCACTGGAGAATGATGTACCAATTGACAAATCACTTCAAACAACATTAGAACCAAGTCAATTTAATAAAAAAGACAAAACTAACTCAGCAAAATCATCACAATCATCACAATCGAAACCCCAAATTCGAACGATGTTTTTTAATGCCGTCAACTGCAATCAGGTTATTGTGCTTCTTAAAGATCCTCTCTACATTTATGGAACAGTGAAACTCAAACTTCTCGCAGGGTGTTTGCAAATATTTGGTTATAACCCAAAACGAAATGAAGTATTGGAAATCTTTTCACCTCGAGGTTATAGCTCGCTGAAAATTGAATATTCAAAACTAGGTGTTAATGTTCCTATAAATGAGAAAGAAATACTTTCATTGGCCCCGTTTTTTATTCGTTCGGACTTGGAAGAGGTTCTCAAAGAATTTAAGCCCTCCAGCGATGCTATATTTTTACTCGAGCGCAACGATCGAAGCAAAAAAGTCAATATGATTCGGAAATATATGGTGGAACATCTGTTTCCCAATATGAATTCCATTCAAAGTGATCGTCCCTTTTATACAAGTGAATTTCTTTTGCGTTGCATAATAACGCCAAATACCGACAACGGTCTAGTCATCCATCCCGATTGGAATACAATCCGGGTTGAAAACAATACCAAAATAATGATTATAGGTGGAAAATCTGTTGGGAAATCAACTTTGGCGCGTTACATGATCAATAAAAGCCTAAACAAACATCAGAAGATCTTGTTGGTGGACCTGGATATTGGTCAGCCTGAGCTGTTTGTACCGCAGACTATAAGTGCGACTACTTTGACTGCACCACTGCTTGGTCCTGGTTACTTTTTAAATAAACAACCAGATAAGTCCTTTTTAGTTGGGTATTTCAACATAATTCACTCTCTTGAACCGTATATTGAGAGCTTGAAAGCATTAATTGAATATTGTAATGGGAACAGTGAATACAGAGACATTCCATGGGTAGTGAATACCATGGGCTACAACAAAGGATTTGGAGATGAATTAATTTCTGTGATTTGTAGTCTTCTACAACCAACTAACATTGTCCAATTTGAAAGCGACAGAGAAATCAATGATTTCGATATAATTATGTTCAAAGAAAATGTGAAGTCTATAGAGAGGAATATTGTTGGAGATATATTCAAGCCTCTTAATGATTTTATTCCACAACATCAATTGACCTTGATTAAGTCTTTAATACCCAGGATCCGAAGTAATAAAAATGAGTCGACTATGAAACCTAGAGATATGAGACTGGCAATGATTTTATCAAGGCTAAGTAATATCCTAATAGGACATGCTGAATGGCTGACTGATGTTAAACCTTTTTGGTAAGTAAAGTATTATTAACTTTCATTAACCTAAAGGTTATCTTGTTATTTATTTAGATATTTTTATTTTAATCCTATTTAAAAATGCTCTTCCTACCTGAAAGTAGGTTTTACTATTCTCGTTATTTGTAAATAAATAATGTAACGGTGCATGAAAACAATAATGAGTTGATTATAAATAAAACAAATTATTTTGTTTTAAAAACGTCAAACACTATAAATCATTCATTTTATGTTATGATTCAACAAGTCCTCTTATCATTTACGGACTTTCAAATACTAAAATAATTTCTTAAATTGCAAATAGCTTAAAACGCTCATATTAAAAATATATAAAATATAACTTGTTAAACCGTAATAACCTGTGATTTTTTTGGCTTATTGTTTTTATTTTTTAGTGCATCTATTGATGACTTAAACATTATAAAAATGGGAGATGACCAAATTGATAAGGACGACCTGGTTAAAACATTAGTAGGTAATCTTGTTTATCTATGTCGCTTTGAATCTGGAAGGGCACATGAGTGCTTTGGAATAGGTCAGTAAAGGTTATTAGAATTATTGAGAACAAAAATGATATTTTTGAAAATTATTTTCTAGGTATCGTGAGAGGTGTTGACTATCCATTGAGACAAATTTATTTGCTGTCAACCATTCCAATTGATGTACTCAAAAATGTCAATTGCTTAGCTATCTGTGGAATACCGTTGCCATCTTCAATTCTTTTAAAACAAGGACCTAAAGTGAAAGGCACTGCTTCGTTTGTGTATAACACATTGGACGAATCAGCTTCCATGTACATCCAACAAATGTACAATAAACCTCAACAATTTCCTACGACGAAACGTAAAAGCTTTTTTAAATAAAAGTTTTTTTTTTTTGAATAAATATTTATTTATTTCTTTTTCTTTATTTCTTTGTTGTTCTTTAAACTTGACTAAATAAACTATGAAAATGTGTTATTTTAATACGTTGTTTTATTTAACTCAAAATTGTGTAATTGCGCTTCCCTGTCCTGTTCATCCTGATCATCAAATTGTTTCCTAAAAAAAAAACAAATTGTATTTTAGGCTTTTAATTATATTGTACCTATGAAAGCAAAGAAATTATGTGCTCCTCCTAGCACATCTTTCATTTAAAGCACTAAAATATGACATTAAATAGTATAAATAGTTATCAAATATGTCCTTGCTTTACGAAAAGACTGCATGAAATATTGGGATTACAGAAAAGTAGGTGAAGCATACAAAAAGAAGCCAAAGTGCATCTGAAAATATTTTTTTATGAATTCAAAAACTTTATTTACAAGAAAATTGAATTTTTAATTTCAGTCAATTTGTGTTTATTTTATTTACAAGAAAATTGAGTTTTTAATTTCAGTCAATTTTTGTTTTGAAGAATTTTGTATTTGGTCAACAAAGTTTGGTAACTGGCAATCAAATACATATTACTCTTCAACTGAATTTAGATGGCTTTAGATCAAATTGAATTCAAAATCACTTCACGTCTGTACAAGAATTCTTTTAGAGGCTATTTAAATACATACATAAAGTACCTTTTTCAATGAAAAAGGGAATCTCTACAAAATGTTTAAGAAATATGCAAACTGCAATGTGGAATGGATCTTTGTTCTCACAATAGTTCGATACTGACGCTGGTGTTAAAAGAGGATGCCTTCTGAGTGCTTTACTGTTTGCATTGTTTATTGACGATATTGGCAAGTACATACTCGTATATGCGGGGTGGAACTAGGATCGCTAATTTTACAATAAGTGTTCTTTTGTATGTAGACGATCTTGTGATTCTCTCAAAAACATCCGAAAATTTACAGGTCATGGTAAACCGTTTTTCAACATACTGCAACACATCAGGGACTTACAATAAATACCGAAAAATCCAAAATCATGATATTCAGAAAATCTCACAATGTTGTTAGAGACAGTTGGTTCTTCAATGTTCATCGCTTTGAAATCACTAAAGTCTATAATTATCTAGGAGTCAAGTTAAACCCATCGATAGATTTAACTTGTTAAGAATCGGAACGGTGCAGTGTGGTACTCTTACCGCACTAACACGATTTAAGACGGTCTTCATTTCGGATTTGTGAAACGTCAACGTTTTTTCAATCACTTTTGAACCATTTCAATTTGAAGTTCATGATGTAGGTTGCCCGAGGACATCAACACCACAATTCAACTCTTTAGTTAAACCACCTGTTATAAAAAAAAATAAATATTTTAGTAAGTGCAGAATAATTTGGCATACGGATTTAAATTTAATTCTTTAAAATTGGCTTTGATTACTGCTTCAAAGCATGGTGGCATTATGTCGACTAGTGTTTCGATATTCTTCGGCACTAAAACATTCCCACACAATAACGCTTTAATTTTTAGATCTTCAAGAGTCCGACATGACGGTCTCAATTGAAGACTGATCAGGGCTGCAGATACATAAGTACTCTATTGTGAACCTTGCTGTATGGCAAGAAACTCCATTCTGTTGGAAAATATAGTCCCTTTCTCTAGCTTGATGAGGGGAAGTTCATTCTAAAGAATATTCCGCTACTTTGCAGCTTTGACAATTCAATTTACAAAATTTAAATTTCCGAAACCCCGTTCCAACCTGGATCCAAATACAATAAAGAGGTTGGAAACTTTTTTGAGAAACCTTTTTTTGAAATACTCACTGTCATTGCAATGCACAGGAATTCAGCGAAACCAATTTACCTCACTCTTCTCCTAATGCTTACACTGTGTCTCTTGCATGTTAAAAGTATTCAAAACCCTTTGGTGTGTGCTAATTAAAAAAAAAACATCTAGAAAAGAAGATTTGTACTTTGCAAAACAATCTTTCAATGTATTGCTGTGTTACCCTAAAAAACATAGCAAGGTCAATATGAACTAATTTTGAAGTCGAAAAGTAGAATGGCATTTTCTAACAAAAAAAATGCAATTATTTTCGTTAATATTAACTGTTTTAATTGGTAAATAGTAAAAAGAAAAATAATCAAGCGGTTGCTTTTGGGAAACAAAAAAACATACATATTTATATAAGAACTATAGATTTAATAACTGTAATTTGAAGAATACCTAGATTGATTTAAAATCAAGAATAGGTGTCTCATAAATTCTTAAATTATTTTTTCGACCTTCCTGCAGTCTTTGGTTTTGTAGGAACATTTGTCTTCTTCGATGATTTAGATGTCGATGGAGTAGGCTTTTTCTTGGCTTTTATGAGATTATCATTATCTAGACTATTGTCTTCTTCTTCAGATTCAACTGCTACCGTTTCACCTTCTTCTGTATCCAGCACTCCCAACATATCATCCTCATTATCAGCTTTTTTCTTTTTGACACTTGTTACTGCGGAATATGAATAGGGTAGAATTTCTTTGTTGTATGATCTTGTGAGAGCTGCCTTTACTCGGCCGTCAACGGCATCCATAAGGCTCTTTTTTCCCGGCCATGTAGTTAGTTCGATAAGGGAATCTATATCCTCTCTTAAAAGCCGATATTCTTGAAGTACTTTCAAACTTTCTTCGACACCTTCTAATCCATGATCTCTCAATGGCCGCACAATATTCGATAGAAGAAATGGTGCGTAGTCCATGCGAATAGAAAGGCGAGAACCAGATGTTCGAATTCTTGTGTGATCATGAATCTCCTGAGCTAATCTGCTGCGTTTATTGCTTCTGGAATATTTTCCCAACCAACCAGGAAAGTTTATCTGCCCGGTGAAATGACCTTCCATATAATCACCTGGCAGAACTGAGCTTAATACAGCTTGCACTGGTAATAAAGTCCATGCTGAATTTGTTCTTATCCGTCGGTCAACCATATCCCCTAACGATAAAGCATCAGCAGTCAATGCAACTTTTTTAAGGACTTCTGACCTAGAACAAACAAAAAAAACAAGAAAAATGTATTACTTGTATTTTATTTCTAAAACTTAAAATATAATTACTTCGGACCACTAGGTGATACCATCAGATAGTTTTGTTGAACAAAAAGAGGGGCCATGCTGTAGTCGTGGAAGAAGAGATCTGCTTTATCTGCCAAAGACATTGTTTTATGCTCTTCCGCCGAGAAAACTTTACGTACAACCTCCCATGGACCCTTAAGTTACAAAAAAAGAAAATATTTCAAAAATTTGTTGTTAAACGTGACCCTGCATTAATAATGCAAGATAATACAATAAACAACGCTTTACCATTTTAAGGTCTTTTTGTGCAGTTCTTGCACCCTTGGTTTTAATTTCTAGATCTTCTCCCGAACTTAACAAACAAATATGATTCACTGACTGTCGAATATCATTGTTAGTTGCTAGAATAATCTCATCAATTTTCTCTGGACTTATTTTGATCTTCTCTTTAAAACAAATACTCCTCATAAAACCTTTAATTTGTTCCAAACGCGGTCTATTGAACCTCAAATCATAGCAGTAATTTACGAGTGAACGCATTTTTTGATGGTTACGATCATTGCACATGCAAATAATGGGTACATGTGATTCTTTGATAAGTAATATCAGTTCTTGAATGCCTCCACGATCTTCATTGCCTGCCATTCCGTCGACTTCATCCATTATGAGGACATGTTTCTTGGATACAACATTAGTATTGCCAGCAAAATAACCATGCAAAGATTTATTCGACAAAAGTTCAGACACTTCTTCTTTAAGAAGCCGCTTACTGCGTGTGTCTGATGCGTTGAACTCTATGATATCAAACCCAAGTTCCTTACAAACCAGAGTAGCAGTAGTCGTTTTACCTACTCCTGGAGGTCCAGAAAGTAGAGCTGCTTTATAATAACTCCCATCATCGTTTTTAGCCCATGGGTTTGGTTTTTGCAATTTTTTTGCAGCTGAACCACTATGATTGGTATGCCATTTGGTTAGCCAATTTATAAGCTTCGAGCAATTGCTTGCCGGCCCTTGTTGACCAATTATTAGTTTAACAGAAGTTGGTTTATATTTATCTACCCATGCGATATTGTTTTCGGAAACAACTTTTGCTTCGGGTTTAGCTTCCACGATTTCTTCCTTCTTCACACTGGTTTTATCTTCTATTTTAACTTCCCTCGAAGCTGTATTTGTTTTTTTAATACTTGCTGAAACTTTACTCTCGACCACCTCCAATTCCTTCTTGATCTTCACTGGGCTAATTTTTAGTTCATCATGTTTACGCTTAATCGGAGTTTTCTTGGTTTTGTCTGATGTTTTGGATTCAATTAAATCTTTTTCTGATTTGACTTTTTCACCGGATTTTTCTTTTATTAAATTAAAAAATTCATCAACATTCAAAAGAGGTATTCCAAGAGCTTCGGCATCTGCAAGTTTTTTGGGACCAGCTTCTTCGCCAGCAATAATGTAATTAAGTCGTTTACCTTTAAAGAAAAAACAACAAGTTTTATTGGAAAAAAAGTTGGGGGCAAATTTTACTATGACGAAAGATCTTCCAAAATCAATGGTTGAAGCTCGGAAACCTCTTATCCCAAAACTACTAGAGTTTAAAAGAGAAGGAAAGAGGGCTTACTTTAAATTTAACGAACTCGTTGTAGATGGAAAAGTTTGGACAGGAAACGAACAAGAAAATCCAAGGAAAAGAATACGATCGAATGAAAGCTCACCACCAGAACAACCAAAGAACAAAGAAATAAACAGTAATAAGACAAAATCTGTTATAATAGGATCAACCGAAATGAACCCCAAGAAACAACCGACAAATCCAATAAGAAAATTTCTTATTACAAAAACCGCTAACGAATTTTTAGAAAAATACAATGACCCGCAAACCTCGAAACAACAAAACAAAGCATATAATAACAAATAGCAATTCCTACTTAACAATAACCAGACGAAATATGAAGACCATGCATCAACATTAAAATCGGACATAACCAAAACCCACATTCAACTATAGTACAACAAAAATCCTTCCCAACCCGGTTGATCACCGTGGGAAGAGTAGATCAACACCCCTCATATAATAATAATGAAACAGAAAACTGTACCCACGAGAACCAACACGGAACTCTAAAGATCTGTACCTTCAATGTCAGGACACTTTCCTCAGATGAGAAACAGGAAGAATTGAGACAAGCGCTGGAGAAAATTAAATGGGACATTATAGGACTATCAGAAACAAGATTACTAGGACAAAAAATAATAAATAATGAACATGATATCTTTTGCTACGTAGGAGAAACAAAAGCCTCTACGGTGTTGGATTCCTTATTAAAAAAGAACTTAAAGCAAAAATAACTGACATCAAGCTACATAATGAAAGAATGTGCAGCATACAATTGAATATAAAAAACACGAAAATGACAATAATTGAAGTATATGCACCAACAGAAAAAGCTGATGACGAAGAGATGCTAAGGTTCTACAAAAACTTAGAGGAAATATATACAAATAACAAATCAGAAGTAATGTATGTGATTGGAGACTTTAACGCTAAGCTTGGAAAGAGACAAAACGAAGAAGAAAAGAAAACAATAGGACCCTACGGATATGGAGAAAGAAACGAAAGAGGAGAAAGGGTAATACGATGGATCGAAGAGATAAATTTGAAATTTGGTAACTCGTTTTTCAAAAAAAAGGACAACAGAAAATGGACGTGGATATCACCGAATGGTAAAATAAAAAATGAAATAGACCTGATTCTGACAAACAAAATTGAGACAGTCAGACATATCCGTGCTCAACAACGTAAAGTTCGACAGTGACCACAGATTAGTAAGAACAGAAATCATTATAAGCCATAAGACACTGAAAAGAAACCGACAAGTCCATTTCATCCCAAAAATTATTCCCGACCAAAAAATAGTAGATCATAACCAAACATTGACAGCAAAGATAAATCAATTATCAACCTCAAATCGTGACATACAAAACACATATGATGAATTAGAAAAAAATCATAAAAAACTCTGCAAAACTATCAATTTTGGGCACCAAAACATCAAAAGATAAATTATCCAACAATACAAAAATCTTAATCTCAAGAAGAGAAACCAATATACTTTTTATTCATAGACCTCAGTAAAGCATTTGACAGCGTTGAACACGAAACAATCTGGACATCTCTAGAAAATCAAAATGTGGATCCAAACGTTATAAGGACTATCAAAAACATATACAAAAATAATGTAGCACAAATAAAAACAGAGAGTACAGGACGTAAGGCGTCAGACAAGGAGACCCGCTTTCACCACCACTATTTAGTGCAGTCTTAGAGGATATTTTTCAAAAGATGAACTGGAAGACAAAGTATGGTATAAGTATATGTGGACAACTTCTAAACAACCTAAGATTTGCGGACGATATAGTTCTAATATCTACAAAAGCTAAACATATACAAGTAATGACAACAGAACTTACTAGCTTGTGCAAGAACTATGGACTACAAATCAACAAGTCAAAATCAAAAGTGATGACAAACCACATCAGAGAAGATATAATTCTGGACCATGAAAAAATAGAATACATAGAGGACTACGTATACTTGGGACAACTAAAATCTTTTAAGGACCAAGAGAAAAAAGAAATCAACAGACGCATCACAAACAGCTGGAAACGATTCTGGAGCCTCAAACAGATTTTAGAACTGGGCCAAAGTGTAGAAACACGAAAATATCTATTCGACTCCGCTATTTTGACGGTGCTTACTTATGGACTACAAACCCTGAGTTTGTCTACGAAATCTCTTGACGAGCTAAGGATCTGTCAATCCAAAATGGAAATACAAATCCTCAGAATAAGACAAAGCGAAAGGATAAGAAATGAAGACATCCGAAACAGTACTCGAATAATTGACGTGATAGATAAAACCAAAAGACAAAAATGGAGTTGGGCAGGACATATTTCAAGACTACAGGATCAAAGATGGACAAAGTTGGCAACAAAATGGAGACCGGAAAGCAAGAGACGAACAGGCCGACCGAACAAGAGATGGAGCGACGATCTTTGCCAAATAAACGAAAATTGGTACAGTGAGGCGAAAAATCGAGACCTATGGGCCGCTTTGGGGGAGGCTTACGCCAAAAACTAATAATAAAAATTGAAAAATAAATAACCAAACTTTTAAATATCAATTATCTTACTTTTCCATTATCTAATTAATAATTCTATATTTGTAATTTGTAAAAAATCTAATTAAAAAATTTAAAAATTGTATCTATAGATGTATTTAAATGTATTTAAAATGATAAGGCATATAATAACAACCTTTAAAGATAATGAGCATTTTATTTTAAACTAAACTATAAGTTCATCAAAAGTCTACATTCAAAGGAAAATTATAATTAAACAAGACAAGGTTGACAGCTATAGATTGAGTAGCATAATATTTGAAGAATGGTTATAAAGGAAATGTGGTTGTAACAAAAGGTTTAAGAGATTTTGTTTATTAGACTCAGTTCTTCTAAACAAGTCACACATAGCTATATGCAACTATCTAAAGACTTAATATGCAATAAATATAATGCATATCCTAATAAGCATTGGATTATTTGTATGTATTGCTTCAGTTAATTCTATCTAAAAAAAAAAAAATCGTATAATAAAATATTCAAAACTGGACTTTTCGAAAGCCAATCTGAAGCTTTTCTAAAACCTGCGATATTTACCCTAAGGGACCTATGTCTTGGATTTGGTTGCCAAATCCTTTAAATTAAATCAGACTCTCAATTAGATCATAACAGAAGGTTGGCGATGGTTAAGTTATATTGTTTTCTAAGTTATAAACTTTTTCATTGGGAAAAATAATTACTTCAAACTCATTCCTGACGTGCCACATTAGAAGCTATTATTGCGACTCTAGGTATATTCCTAAGCATCTCACTCCAGTTAATAGAAGTAAAATTAGAACCAAATTAACATTTATTCATTGCTTACTAAATTTAAGGTTTTGAAAAACAAGATATCCGTTCAATAGGTATCAAATGGATGTTTTGAGCAACAATGTTTTATTGTTTTGTGACAGGTATAAACTAATATAATCTGACTTTGCTGTAACAAAAACAATGAGTTGTCCAAATTTATGCAACTATTGAATATTAATACTCATAGCCAATTACCAAAACAAAACAAACAAACAAACATACCGACAGTGGAAGAAACTTTTCCTCCAAGTTCCTTAATAATAGAATTAGCCTCATCCCGTTCGATAGATTCAAGAATTCCGGTGACAAGAAACGATAATCCTGACAGGCAATTTGGTTTTCCTTTTGGAATTTCCTTACTGCCAGGGTTGATCACAGATTGCCTGTTTTTATATTTCTGGTAAAGAACCGCAGCCATTCGTTTACGCTCAAATCTCTCCTCATCAGAAAGAATACTCGATTCTAATTCCGATTGTTTACTCTCCTTGAAAGACTTATTCGTTTCGGATGAATTGGAAGAGTTTTCCTTCTTAATAGATCGGTTCAATTGATTATTTGGCGCAGGTTTTTTGTTACGTTCCGTCAAAGAATCATCTTTGTCTTTTGATGATGATGTCTCCTCAATTTTTCCAGGAGACTCTGACTCCTTCGGATTATCCTCCGTTAGTTTCTTTTTCTGAATTGATACTTTGTCTGGTTTATCAATTTCGTTAATAAGCCGTGACAAAGCTGGCTTTTTGGAACTTGCTTTATTGGTTATATTATCAACATCGTGTTTATGATTGGAACCGACGGCGACGGGTGAGGTAGATTTTGATATTTGTGATGTACTTTTTGGAGGACTAGTGTCTTCAATGCTACTATTGCCTTTGCTGCTTGATTTGGGTTGCTTTTTACTTTCGCGAGTAGTTTCACCACCAAACAAAGCTAAGACATCAGCGGGCTTAAGAGATTTTCCTGGTTTTGCTTGGACATCTTTTGATTTGAATTGTTCAGACTTTTTTAAAATTTTCTGTTTTTTATTCGGTGTGGAGTTAGTTTTGGTTGGACTTTTTTCTTCATCGCTGGATATTACAAGAGCCTTTCTCTTGGTGGTGGATGTAGTAAGTTCAGTTTTTTTCGTTGAAACTTTATTGAAATAGGATTCAATACCCCGTTGCATGTTTCTGAATTTTGAAATATATGCTTAAAATTTATTTGCAAAATCAAACTCTATCTGTCGCCGCCAAATTTGTTTGTTTAATAAATTCAAAGTAGATCGTAAAAGAACGTATGGAATTCATTTTTGCAGGCCTGTTCGCTTACAAAAGCTGTGTTCACTGACGCTGTGCTGGAATGTTCGAGACAGAAAAGTACAGCTTTTTGCTGTTCATTGAGGTTTTTTCTGTGCTGAACTGTTCTACTTTCCTGTTCATTGGTCGCATTCGGAAAGCTAGTGGCTACGTAGTCAAGGGATTCTGATTGGCTAAATCCAACTACAAAAGTAGTTGAAATTTCCCCTCCGACGTAGTGTAAAATTTTCGGCTACAAAGTTAGTGCACACTGGTTTTGACGTTTCACAATCAGCTGCTCGGTAAGGACACAAGAATTCAAAATGAAATGAATCTTTCGGTATTTAAATACAAATATAAATCAATCATATTATACTCGTATCTTCTTTTTGGTATTTATTGAATTTAAAAAGAAAAAAAAAAAACTATTTAAAGTTCTGAAAACACAAATGTTTCTTATTTTATATATTTGTATTTGTCATTAATATGACAGTTCCGGATTGACTAGCTTTGTAGTGCAATTTTGCATTCACAAAGCTAGTTGAATTTTGACTACGTAGCCACTAGCTTTCCGAATGCGACCATTGACAAACCTAGAACAGTTTAGAACAGGATTTCCTGTTCTTGCTTTTGAGCAAAAATACTCCATTTACAAAGATCGGAATCTTTCGTACGTTTCACTCTCCAAAACCCGTTTGTTTACATTCTTGTATTTGTAATTTTGACAATTAATCCATGAATAGATGTGAAAACAAACAAAAAAAACGGGCTAGCGGCACTTTGCAAAGCAAAAACAAAATGGGGAGGTTTTTGTTAACAAGTTTTTTCAGATTTTTCTTTTTACTTTTTTCGATGAACAACTCAGTTTTAAGCTTTAGTTTTGCAGTCATTTTGTTGATAGCGAACCAATGTACATTTTTGTCTTGAAAAATGCATGTTCAACATCAGTTTAATATAATTAATTCACTCATTTACAGCAATCACTACGAAATTTTTTAAATTTCATAATTAACTTCGGATTATTGTATCAAAGATGAGTTCGAAGAACCATCAAGTTAAGGGTGCGAGCGCAATTTATTGAATTCAAATATTTTTTTTTGCAAGTAATTAAAATCTGTATCAATTTAATTAATCCAATAATATTTATAGTTTGTTTTTAATGATTTAAGCTTGCAACTATTTTTTAATTCCATTTTGATTAATAAATAATAAATTTAAAAAAAAGTTATAATCGAAAAATACCTTATCCATAACATTCTTGATTGATGGGAGCATACATATATTTGCTATCAAAAAAACTATGCATCAAAGAAACAGCAATGTTTAAAAAAAAATCAGAACGATTATAGCGAACGTGTTGAATAAATGCAGAGCAAATAAAATGTAAATTTTGACATATAGAGATAGATAGATAAATAAATTCTTTATTTTTCTATCACAAAGTTTACAAATTTTTATACTTAAGAATAAGGACACGGCAATACTGCCGTCTGCCTGACATATAATCACAAAATGAAAACGTCTTAAAATCGTTCTGAATTCATGCACAACTCATTCAATAGATCATCTAGTCGACATGAATGTTTATTGTTGACGTACAGAAGTTTTTTTTTAGTGAATTCCCACAGTTTAACGCAAAATACAATTTTCATTCATTCCTTAAAAATGTTTAGTTACCAAAGTTCAAGTTTACTTATTATTGTTTGAAGGGTATGTTTAGTAAAAATGCTGCTAATAATGAAAATAAATTAATGAGTTTTACGTATATGTTTTTGTTTTTTCTTAATATAATAAATACTACCGTAGATTACTTTTTATAAATGCAGAACATAGAAGAAAATATACATAAACAATAGTTTTCAGATATAAAGCAGAGGTTACCGTAGAAAAATATTTTTGAGAAAGCCAATAATATTTTAGGTATGTTCATTAAAGAAATTTCCGCTTCGGCTAACTTCATCAACTTTTTAGAAAAAAAATTAGCATTAGGCTAGGCGCGCACATGCAACTTTTTCGAAACCAAATAGTTCGATCGTTAGTTGCCCAAACATCGCGCACATAAGCAACTCCGCAAGTAATCAAAGAAATAAACCAATACACAGGAAACATTTATTCACCTTAACTAAATTTTTCTCTCTCTTGCACTTACAGACAATTATTCGACGATTTAGTTGAATGTCCGCGCAGTTACCTATAATTCTTTGTGACACAAACTAAGGAATTGGTTCGAGGTGATCGTCTAGTTTGTATCAAAACACAAACTAAAAAGTTGCTCGAATGGGCGACAGAATGGTTTCTGCATGTGTGCGGATTCTCGTATAAGTCTATAGTGCTCAGTTTATAAACCAAACAGTCTCGAAACTAAAAGTTGCAACTTTTTCGAAACCAAATAGTTCGATCGTTAGTTGCCCAAAAATCGCGAACATAAGCAACTCCGAAAGTAATCAACGAAATAAACCAATACACAGGAAACATTTATTCACCTTGACTTAATTTTTCTCTCTCTTGTACTTACAGAAAATTATTCAACGGTTTAGTTGAATTTCCGCGCAGTTACCTATAATTCCTTGTGACACAAACTAAGGAATTGGTTCGAGGTGATCGTCTAGTTTGTGTAAAAAAAAACAAACTAAAAAGTTTGCTCGAATGGGCAACAGAATGGTTTCTGTATGTGCGCGGACTCTCATATACATACATAAGTCTATAGTGCTCAGTTTAGAAACCAAACCGTTTCGAAACTAAAAGTTGCATGTGCGCGCCTAGCCTTAATTGCAGCCAATTGTTGGGTGTTCGGTTTCCCCATATTGGAATAAAAAAAGTTACTTAAATCTATTTATTGCACTCATTTAGTTGGTATTGTGTGTAACCATATTGCCTATTTTTATTCCTTAAAGATGCTTTACACAAAGCAACTTATTTTTAAAACATGGTCCCCTCAAATTTGTATTCCAAAATTTAACTACAAACAAAATTCTAACTCTAACATAGTCCCTCAAAAGGAAATTTTCAGGAATATTTCTGCAACAAACTAAAATTTGGTCTTGCAATTACCGAAGTGCTTAAATGATGAAAATACTAATTTAATTGAGGAATATGAACAAGCTAAAGTTGGCAATGGAACTTCACAAGTAGCATTTTCTGTACAAAAAAATACGGGTGCACCCGCCTATTGTTTCCACCTGAACTTCTAACGTGCGTCGCCAAAAAAATGCTCTAAGCAAACACAGCTGAAAAAATTGTCTATTTTGTTGTTTTACAAAGTATTGAGTTACACTTTTGTCCATTTCCAATTATACTTAACCAGTTGCAGTGCATGTTGCGTTCTTAAATGTTTTAAGTAAACAAAATACAGCACTAATAAATCATTAAATATGTATTTGGTCAATTTTATTTTATTTGATATACATTAACAACATTTATTTGGATTGAAATTAAAAAGCTATACAAATCTTCCAATTTAAGACCATGTCAGCACTTCAGATTTTGTTGGTTAGGATTGTTTAGTTTTTGAACGAGGCCATGAAACATTCAAAATGAAGCATTTAGATGGGGCTGATACTATAATGAAGCATTTTGATGGGCCTGAGGACTAAATGTGAGAATGTGTTTGGTTTTTTGCATCATTTCACGCACACTTTCTCACATTTAGTCCTCAGTAGCTTGTAGGCAAACCGAAATGTCAGTCAGAGATTCCGATCTTGGCAATGGAGTGTTTTTGCTTTTGAGTCAGATCAGGTTAGAACAGACTCGTGAGAAATGTCAAAATCGAAGTTGTCATTTTTTTTGTTTACGTTTTGATTTGGCTGTGCTGTGTGTTTTTTTTCTCGTGATTTAAAAAAATTAAAATAAAGTTATTTTGCCAATTTGTTTAATTTGTTTAATTAAATAATTATAAAATATAATATAATAACTTCCAATGCAATTTCTTTTACATTTCATCAAAGAAAAGGTAATAACATTCGTCACACTTTCATTCCAATCATCTAAAGCCTAGTACATACTTGTGAACCATCTCGTGAACCCATACAAATTTCAGTTTTTGGTTCACCCGTGAACTTGCTCGTGAAGCTGAGTGGAGAACAAAGTGGAGAGTTTTCGTTCACGGGCAATTCACGTGCAAAATGTACGGGAACTGTTGGTGAAGCTTTGACATTTGGTTTCCGCATTTTAAAGTTTGTGGCTGCTTGCGCGTTGTTCTAAAAAAAAGTTAAAATGGTGTCATATGAAATAGAATACCAATTTGAAGATTCAACTGATGAAGTTGACGATGTTGTTTTATTTGTGCTATGCACAAAATTGATGTTTTAAACCAAAAACACTCTAGTAAAGATATAAATCCTCGGTTTGCCTATAAACTAAACCGGAAACGGACCTCATAAAGTAATTCTTAGACACAATTAATGAGGTCCGGTGCGTGGAAATTTAGTTTATCAGTGATTTGAATTTCACATTTATTCATGGACATAATGTCAAAATTACAAATACAACAATGTAAACAAATGGGTTTTGGAGGGTGATACGTACAAAGGATTTATGTCTTCATTAGAGTGTTTTTGAAACGTCAAATGTTCACAACGTGTACTCACAAGTGTGTACCAGTGAGCAATGTCAAAAGTTCACTTTCTCCACTGGCGAACGTTCACTTCACGAGGAAGTATGTACTAGGCTTAAAGAGGAATCTGACGAAAAATCACTATCGGTGTCTGAACCACTAACATTTTCATTTAGTATTATCTTAGCAATTACTTGATTTTCCATTTCAATAATTTTTAATAATATTTTTCACAGTAAAAACACAAAAAATGAAAAAAAAATAAGCGAGAAACGAAAAATTCACACAATTTGCAATTTGTTTTGTTTTTTTGACAACTGACGTTTAACTGACTGTTCTAACTTGATCTGACGTTTCTCACAAAACTGTGCTGTCCTGTGCTGTTCTGATCCAGACGAAACCTCGGTGAACACAACTAAAATGTCTCCATCAATTTTTAAATGTCAGGTTTCAAATTTAAGAACGTTAAGGCATAACTGCATTAAAAATAACTTTTTGCAAAGATAAAAGACGTAAACTCTTTTCAAAATATAAAAGAGATTTACTTAAAAAAAAAAAAAAAACATTTTTTGCGTACCATTTTCTTAGTTTTCAATTTTGGCAAACGAATTATTGTAAAGTTAGATCAATGAGCTGAATTGCTTAATGCACAATTAACGATGCAAACTTGAAACTTCATTTATACAAATTTTGTTGTAAAAGCGCCTTTGAGAATATATGAGCTAGAACAATTATTAGTCAAAGATGACGAACTATGAACGAACTAGCCCTTATTATATATATTGTCATATGTAAATATCTGCATTTGATTTCTGGAAACAAATTGATATAACATTATACAATTATTGTTTTTTAGATATAGAGAAAATGCAGAACCTTTTTTTTTATTATTTATTCACACTTTTCTCTATTTCAAAGTCTTTTTGTCGTTTAAATTATGAGGTGAGGTATGGAACTCTTTGAATCATTTTTCTCACATCAGTGAAATGCCTCAAATACTGAACTATAAGTACTAACACTTATTTAAAAATACGGAGGGACATCAAGTTCTATATTATAGCCACCATTAATTTTTAAAAAAATATTTTCTGTTTGTCCGAAAGTGTTTTCAAATTTTTTGATATTTGATTTATAAGTTTTTGTTGTTTTTTTATTTACTTTGCTAAACTTTCGTAAAGGCGTTGCAGCACCACAAAAAATTATTTTATTTTGACAAGAAAACCTAAGTTTGTGATAGTTGTCAACATTTGTATTGATGAAAAAATTTGTGAGTAAAAAGTTTTGTTCTTCTCAAATTATTTGTGAAAATAAAATGAATTTTAACCAATTGAAATTGATTTTAATAAAATAAAATAATACAAAGAAAGTTGAACAAAATATGAAGATTTTGTTAAACTTTTTTTCATTATCTCAAGCCTCTATCATAAAAAAAAACGTCGTTTTCTTTTGTAAATCCTGGAACTTTGAAAGAAAAGAAAAGCTTTAATTGATACAATTGAAAATCGTAATCGACAAAGAAATATGTGGACAAAGGTTAGCTTTTTATAACAATTCAATTAATAGGAAGCTATGTAATATATATCTAAATATTTTATGCAGGTACGTACCAGCACTTTTTGGGAACGTGAAATGTTAGTAAACGATGATGAGTATTTCAAACAACATTTCAGGACGAGCCGCAGTTCTTTTGATTTAAAAAAAGGGTTTGAAAGGAATTTGGTTACAATTTTGATAAAAATCACTAAACTCCACCTAGTCAAGTTTTACTGCTTTAAAGTAAAAGTAAATGATTGTATGTAATATTCTGATTTACACATCCTCTATCAAAATTTAGCTACAGGTTTACCCTCTTTAATTATTTTGCTGAAATGTATCTTGGAACGTAAGCGAATATATTTGTTTCTATATAAAAGTTATACGAGTATGTATAAGGTCTCATATCATTTGAAAACTATCCCAATTTACTTCGTTTTGTTTTTATTGCTTAGCAAGTATTAACCCAAATAAATAATTTAAATCAATAGTTATTCAAAACTGCTGGTTTTAATTACATTTACAATACTCATAGTCTTAGATTGGTAATTTTTATAAAATATTTAACATAAGCGTGGCATAACTAAACCGACTAGGAAAATATATGGATTAATTTGACCTGGCGTAAGTCGCTTGATTCAGTTGAACTATTCAGGTAAAAACGTATATTGGTGAAATTTAATAAATAAGATTGTTTTCATTTCAGTGGGTTAAGTTAGTATAGAGATTTCTCTGTGGTTCAAGTTTCCTTTACGATAAAAGTTAATGTATACACAAAAATTAATTGATCCGTGACAATTTCCAATTTTGCATCAAATTAAAATTGTCCGTTTATACCTACGGTTGGTTGATATTATTGAAATATTATAAATAATAAGACAGTCAATAATTACTATCTTGTAAAATTTGTTCATGCGTCCCATCCTTTTCAAACTTTTTTGCATAACTTCTCTTTCGTTATTTTGCCAAACGGTGACTTCTTGTTTCTTTCGATTTTCGTAGTTTTCGAAATCTTTCAAAATTCTGTAAGTTTTGTTGTTCTTTCCTGCTCAAAAACTTTCTGCCAATCAATAATTGGATGATGTTGTTTGGAAGGAACTTCATCCAATATGCAATTAGTAAAAAATCGCCCAATTTCTTACAAATACAAAAAATTAGGTGTTAAGACAATTACAAACGATTGCAAGAACTCGGCACATTTTTTTTTTCTGTCACTTTGACAGATACAATCAGGTGTTTACATGTTTGATAGAAAATTGGTTAAAATGTTTTGAGCAAAAATCTGCTAATATTGAAAGATCCTCCAATCGTGTATACTTAGCAAAGCTTCTTAATGTACAATAAGAATTGCAATCAAACAAGATAGAAAAGATTCCATCAGTGTGAACATACCTTTGGAGGTGTATTTTATTTTGAAAACAAAAATTGCAGCAGTTGCTTTTCAGCTATACAAAAAAAAGCTTCTGACAGTTGGTAGTAATAGTAACCCGCTGAATTAAATCTTGACAGCACAAGCAGTAGCAGTGTCCCTGCTCAGTGTTGTAGAAAAAGTGAAAAGTGAACATTTCTTTTTAAAAACGTAGCTTAAAATATTTTATAATAAATTTATTGTGCCTCGTCCTTTTGTGTAACGTTTATTCAAATAGTTTATATTGACCAGGGAGGTAGAGAAATTTAATTACTTTGCATGAAGTGAAGGAATTTAGTTATGTGGTGTTTTTCATGCGTCTCATCTGATACTAACTCAGGTATTATTGTGTTGCTTGCGTTAATGTGTCTCATTTTTCTATTATTATCCTGTTTTCTTGCTATTATTGCCATTTAATTTGCTTTCGGGGCGGCGGCGGTGGCTTTTCATGTTATAAACGACATCAAATTTATTTTTCCGTCTCAAATTGGGACATTAATCGAGCATCATTTAATGACGCAACGGGAGTACAATCTATTTCTAAATTAAAATTAACTTTCGCTCATTATATCCATCTGTAGATTATTTGGTTGAACTCAAGTACCTATACATACATTTTAAATAATTTTAATAGAGGCAGAATAACCCCATAGTCCTTTGTTCGAGATTATTTTAATATGTTTTAATTTGTTCAATGTAAACGAATTTGTTTAATGCATGAAGAGAAAGATACCTCTTAAAATGTTTAAAAAGTTGTTCCATAGGCTGTTTCTGTTTTCAAAGAAGAAAGAAAGAAGCATACATTTTAATTCTTTGCAAATCGCAAATAAAATAAACATCCAAATCCAATAAATAAAGATCACTGTTGCCAACATCCAAATATGAAGTTCGTTGCTGTAATTCAGCTGGTAGAGTAATTGAGTGATGCCATTTAGACTTCCTGAATAGTACTTTAACTACACTTGATAGATAATTTAAATTTTGGATTCCAGTTATCCAGAAGTAACTCATCTACTTTGTTATAGTCGACTATATTATGTTACATAAAATAGTATCTTATTAAATTTGATAAAAACTTTTACTTAACACTAGAATAAAGAATAAGAAGAGTAGAGAGAGCATCACTGAGGTGATAAGGTGGAGATTGGATTTGAGGTATTTTCTTCACATGCCAAACGAATTGAAATACTTCATTATACAAATGGACATCCAAAAACTACTTAAGCCAAATGGGCTTGCTAGATTGGAGTCTTTATCGGTCGATCTTTTTAATGAAATTATCGAATACATTTTCGGCAATTTGAGCGAATTTTGAACGTCATTTGTTCGTAAAATAAATCATATAAACAACGCAATTAATAACTACCTTACAAAGCTTGCAGCAGAAAAAATCATTTTTCTTTCATGGAATTGCTGAAAAATAAAACCTCACTACTTTAAATTATAAGTAAATTAAACAATGTACCAAATGTTATGATAAATACCGTGAGGATACAAATTACCTACTTTAATTATAGTGAGGATATAACATTTATAGACCATTTTGAACAGTTAATTATAATAATGTTGTTAATTCTTTTTTTATGAATAAAAAGAACACATACTTAAATTTTGGTTCTATTGAATGGAAGTATGTAATTGCATTGCAATTGAAGTATTCATAATTTTTGAACTGGTATTGAGCTACTACTAAGTTACTTTTAGGCTTCAATGCTTGCTTAATTTAAACTATCTAACCAGTTCAAGAATCAACAAAATATAGAAAGATGAATGAATGTTACTATTTTGCTGGACAAATTAATATCAATTAAGATATTTGATTGATCTTTTGGTTTTTTCAACTTTTTCGAGTAACGATAAGATCATTTTTGTAAGGGCCTTTCTTAAAACGATTTTATCCGCAATCCAAGAAATCACCGATTCCTAATGGTGGGAAAAAACTAACCAAATTGAGCTATTACATTCACATACATATGTGTATACATGAGCAATGTTGTTATAGAAATTGGAAAACGTACATTTTATGTTTTTGAAACAATATAGTAATAATTCGTCTTCCAATTATTTGTTTACCTATAAATTTCCATTTTCTATAAAATTATATAACTGCACTGTGGTAAATACGTGAAAACTGCTTAAACATACAAATCTTTGTGGGACATTATATTTTGATACATTCATTATGCTCTAAAGACAATTTGATTGAATATTAAAAAATGGTATATAAGATTCAAAGTCCATGCATAGTGGTAGAATTCAATTTTGAAAAGTTCACAGAACTTAAATATTAAAATGCGCTTATTTTTCAATAAGCTATTATAAGTATTATAAGAACAAGCTATTGGTGGTGGGTGTAGTGCCCGTGGCATGATGGTAAGTGCGTTGGACTGTCATGCTAGAGGTCTTGGGTTCGATCCCTGCCTGTGCCATCTAAAGTATTTTTCACGGGTACTGCATCTTGCGAGGAATTGACAAATTCTCCAAGAGTAATTCTTGTCATGAAAAGTGCTTTCTCAAATTAGCAGTTCGGATTCGGCTTAAAACTGTAGGTCCCCTCCATTCCTGACAACATTACTCGCACACAGGAATGGTTGAGAATCTTAAGTAACTAGGCCCTAGTTCTCAACGGACTGTTGCGCCCCACCTAATTTATTTATTTATATTGGTGGGTTGTTTCTTAAAAATATATTTGCTTCAATGATATGCAGGATAGGAAAAAATATTGCAAAACATAAACTCTAAGATTAACTAATTCTCATCGTCCTATCATCGCATTTTTTCCGGATTCAAATCGTACGATTTGAATTTATGTTAATACTTGGCTACCCTTCATTTACGAAAACATATATTTATATAAAAACATCATAATACTTCCTAAAATCAATTTGTATTCAAAACTAATACATATCAAAAATATTTACCATGAAAGTTTGAAACTCATTTATTAATTAAGGAAGCATCTGCTTATGTTTTTATTGCAATACACATTACATTTGTTGACATGTTTCTCTTAGTAATACTAAGATGTTTAAAAAATGTACAGATTCCATTAATCGAATATTGAAAAACTTCTGCTGAAAAAAGGATTAAGTATTGGTGATTTAAAACATTATGAACCGCTTTTGTTTTTTCTATAGGAACCATCTACACTAAACATACAAAAGTAGCTAAACGCTGGTTTTGAAAGGATACTGATCAAAGTTTAAGGCGTAGCAAACAACATCCTAAGTAGAGTGCGAGTTTACCGAAAACTACGAAAATTAAAGGCAAGAACTCCTAGCTTAAACAAAAATTGAATCTTCTACAAAAGCTCAAATAAAAATAATGAATATGTTCTCATGATAGAAATACCAAAAATAATCCTCAGAAATGTACATCTTCTTAAACAAAATTAAACAAACATAATTTTTTTAATGTTTTACATTGGGTAACACTTGAAGCAATAATTAAATTGCAAACGAGCGCAGAATAAATTTGTATTACTTTTAACTTTTCATTGATAGTTTTTCATTTTCAAGTTGCAATACCGGTACTAAATATGGGAATATTAGGCCTACTTGTCAAATTGAATTAAATTTAAAAAAAGTAATGTTAAAATAAAATACCAATTCCTGTAGAAAATAAGAAACTGTTCATATCATTTGAATGTATCCTTTATATCATGATTGTGCAACAATTTTCCTTAATTTTCTTAATTCTTTCCTAGATTCTACGTACTGTTATATTTCCTTCTTTTAAGTTTTCTTATTTTTTAATTTTTGTTATCATTCATTTATTCTTTTTTATTAATAATCTTGGCCATATGAATCTTGAATTTATATATGAGCAAAGCTACATATACCATGTGAGTTTCAATTAGAAATATATCTCTCTCTCCATAATAAATTATTTATTGAATACTAATCTGAAATACCAAAATTAAACTATGTCAATTGGACTTTGTCCTTGTATTAAAATGTCAGTATAATACTATGTACTTGAAGAGTTGTTAGTTTAAATTTTAAATATTTGTTAACTAGCACATAGTACCTATAATATTTTTCTTACTAAACTTCAATTTTTCATGCTTTGGATTGGTAGTAATTGCTAGGCAAATTATTTTGATTTCTAAAGTTAGCAAATCTTATTTTCAAAATAATAAGATTGCAAAAATTGGCAACATATCATTAAACCATATTCTTAAACCTTTGAAATAATGGGGAATTAAACAAGAAAATTTACCTTTGGTATTTAATATTACTGTGTTTATGTACTTATCATTCTTATGTAGTTTTTTTTCTCTACTTTTTACAACAATTTAAGACTACAATTCTTAACTCGACATTAAAGCGAAACCGTTAACATTTTGTTGAAAACCCAGACTTCAAAACGTCAATACTTAAGTTTTCAATTGGCCACACGGCAAGGTTCAATTTTTGATATGACAATACCTACTACGGTACTGTCATGTTAATAGCTACACCAAGGAAAGTATAATTTTTCCATTTTAAAAATAATCGAGCAACAAAAAAGTACAGCTAATTAGACCGAAATTAACGAAAATAGTTTTTAGAGAGAACAAAATTTAAGCACAAACTTTAATTATAAAAACACATAAATAACTGAAATTTCCCATAAATTGCTGCACATTCTTTCGAATGTTTTATAAGCTACTTTTTCAATACTATCTCCTACTCTTTTTAAGTTCTATTACAAAAAAAAAAACATATGGAAACACTGACAAGAAAAGTACGTAAATTGTCCGTATTCAGCGAAATTTTATGTGTCGCCATTTTATTTGTATCTCGGTCTCGTTCTTGTCGTCAAAAAATTTAAAGGCGTTGTTCATCCCGTCGAATGAAATAATTTTCCATCGGAAAATAAATAATTTTAATTCATTACACTTTTCGTAGCAGTATAAAAAATAAAGTAATTTAAACCTTTTCGTGATATGTAATTATTGTGATTTTTGTTTTTAATTAAATTGAATTGCGTGGCCAAAGAAATAAATTATTCTTTTCTTCTTCTGCTGCTGCTGCTGCACATACTCCATACTATATACATACATTTTAGATTTTCGTCTTTTTCCTTGATTTTGATTTTGATTTTCCGTGCTACACTAAAAAGTACCATTTGAATACAATCTTCTACAATTTTAAAATTTCTAATTGAATGCTATCTATCAAGTGATTTTATATTTATTTATTTCTTTTCGAATTCCATTTAAATTTTAAACTAAAGAAAAAAAAAACATTTTTAAAAACAGAACCAATGGCGACAATTCGCAAGAAGTTAGTTATCGTTGGCGACGGTGCTTGTGGTAAAACATGCCTCCTCATAGTCTTCAGTAAGGATCAGTTTCCAGAGGTCTATGTCCCAACAGTCTTCGAGAACTATGTCGCAGATATAGAAGTTGATGGCAAACAGGTATGTACAGATAATAATAATAAAACCACTTTATTTTTTGTCGTTTCGTATTCTCTGCGGCTCAACTGCATGCTTTTGTAACTAAGCAATATTTTTTTCTTATTTTTCGTGAGATATCTCACATTTTGTTGGTGCTGCCTAGTGCCTTTGCCTTGGAAGCAACAGATTGTCTTTGATTAGCTTTTTAGTTTAGTTTATAGATTTATGTGATGTGGTGGTGGTGCTGGTGATTTTTGCAATTTAGTTAGATTTTGTCTATTTCTATGGTTTGCATTATGACGAGCGTCAGCGTAGCAAGAATTATAGCTCCACAAGGAAATGACTCATAATTACTTAAGGAATTTTTCAACGGAACAAAATCATCATCAGAAAGCCAGCGCTACTTTTTTTTTATTTGATTTGCTTCAATCTAGTCTTGTAGATGTGTGATAATGAAGTATGCGAGTGTGTATGTTTAATATGTGTTTATGTGTGTGTGTGCATGTGAACGAGATTCGACATTCAACAAGCCTGTTGTACTTGAAGATTGTGTTTTTTTTATTTATGTCTTTTTGTTATTGATTCCTTAAAATAAGAAAAATTATTTAGGGAAAAGATTGCAATATGCTCTGTGGATTCCCATTCCAACTTACTTAGGCCGAAATGAGATGCTTTGTCACGTCAAGTGACGTGAAGAAAGAATGGGAGGAGGAGATAATGTGAAATAAGAACTAGAGATGGTTAAATCAGGCGCCTACTCAGCCTTGATAAGGGGATATTTTATATTTAATAATTCTCCACTAGATGTATTCATTTGTACTTGGATGGGGTGATAAATTGTGTCGTTCTTACAACTCGCGATGATGTAATTGTGGTCAGTTACAAATTTACAGCCATGTTTCTTCTATTCACGTGAGCTAAGCAATTCTTTCCTTTGGTACATTTCTACCTAGGTATCTATATACGAGTAAATGTGTATCTATTTAACTACATTTAGCTAATTTGTCGCTACTATAACTTTATACTCCTGGACGAGATACTTGCCATCCCCACCTACATACATATGTACATATAATATGTATGTACATATGTACATATATGCATATAAACGGCTCTCATATACAAACATAATTTCTCATATGTTATCTTTTTTAAAGTTATTTTTGGCAATTAACTGAGTCTTAAAAGTTGTTTTTCCATTTAATAACTATTTAATGATAAAAAATTAATTTTTAGTTTATATGAACTGTTGTTAGTTTTTGTTGGATGCATTTTGAGTATCCTACCGTTAAATATCGGGCTGTCCTATAAAGACTTGACAACAATTTGTGGTCGCACCCTATCACTATTTATCGAGCTTTTATTGTCAATTTATTTAGTAAACTCAACATTTTCATCATGGTAAACGAGCAATGAGTGCAAATTATAAAACTTTTCTATCGAAACTCAGAGTCGGTGACCGCAAGTTTTAGAGCGTCTTTTCAGTGAGACAACGGGTTTTTGAAGTTTCAAAAATATAGCTACTGTACAGGCGTCTTTAGCAAACGATCCAAATCCCTCAATTTTAGCCGATGAACCATTTAAAGCAACATACGCTCTACTATGGGGCTCTAGAGAAGATGCTCCAAGATGATGAATTTAATTGGGAATTCATTTTCAGGAACGAAGATCCTCAATAAGCAAAATATGCATTATTAGTCGGATTAATCACCATTTGATCCACAAAAAATTTACTTTCGACGGCATTTTTGGGCAATATTTGTTCATCGATAATAACGTCAGTGTTAATGGCCACTGTTAATCACGATTACCGATTATTTCTGGCCCGAATTGTAAGATATGGACTATCGGCCGTTTCGACCCAAAATATGAGTCCGAGTCATCAAAAGTTGGGTCTAACAAATCGACCGCTGCAAACGCGACCGCAGTGGGCTTATGAACGAAGTCGACTTCCATTCATAAATGTTTTGATTTAAATTCAAGTCATTAGTAAAATCTTTCAAATATTTCAAATGGTTTTCATTTTGTTTAAAAGAAATGTTGTCAGGTCCTTATTGAAAAACCCTATATGTAATCGATGCTCCGACTTTCGGGATTAAAAATTCTAAAATTTATCATACAACCAATTTGGTGATGGGCTAAATTTCTCCAAAAAGAATTTACAATTTAAAGATGCAATGGCAGAAGTGATTAAGTAGTTTTAATATAGCAGAGTTTTTTTAATATTGTCTATTACAAAATCTACAAAAACTTTTGTACAATGCAAATATAAATATGTATAGGTATATAAAATACTTTAGGCAATCAAAGAAGTCCATTCTTGACGAGGCTGCCACCAAACGTGAACATTCAAGGACAAAAATGTTCTCAGCTTCTAATTAGTGTATTTTCAATCGCAACAAGCCAGATATTCTAAGTTTGTCCCGAATTGCGAAAATACCTACCCTAGTATCGAGAGATATACATATATAATAATAATAACATATAATTTTCTAAACCCTTTTGAACAGTAATTTTGTAAATAATGCCTTCGGAATAGTAAAAAATTGAAACGCCATCAGTAGTTTTAAAATGTATTTAAGAAATAATTTTAGCTTCAAATCCATCGTTTCTCTTTGGAAAACATACTAGACATAGAATTCTTCTTTTGCATATATAATTTTCTTAAAATAATGCTCTAACATTTTTGAAAATGAAAACAAAAAATTTTACTGATGGCTATAACCGGTCCCTAAGTAAAAAAAAACTATATTCAGTTATTGTCAATTTATTCGGTAAACTCAACATTTTTACCATGGTAATGTACAAGAACCGATAATGTTTGCAAATTATAAAAATATTCCACCGACTATTCGAATATTCGTCCTAGTAGATAAGCAAAAACATATTCCTTGTAATGTTGCTGTCCCAATGAGAACCGAGTTTTTCGAAGGTTCTATCATGCGTCCATAGCAAATGATCCAAATAAAACGAAAGTTGAAGCTTAACTGTTTTTTTCATCAAAAGAAAATTTTAATATATATTGAAAGAGTTACTGTTTATCAACAAAGGACTTTGGAAAGTGCATCCTCGAGAACCCTGTAAAAACCTATCCTATTGAAAGAAAAATAAAGAAGAATAAAGTAGTGTTTCACAAATCGTTCGCTAGTCGTTTATTTTTCTGTTGTGATTTTAGACTTAATTTAATTTTGAACTTAACAATCAACCCTACAACAATGAGGTTAGTATATTTCTAATCCTAACGGCAATGTAATTAGCTGTCAAATAGTTTTGAGCCTTTTATTATGCTAGATAAAATAGTGGATAGTGGAGTTAGTCATAAAATGTATTAAGGAAAGCCTTAAAGATGAATATGTAAAGTTTATATTTAGAGGTTAGATATTGAAGCTGATAGATAGACATAATTTCCCAATTTTCAACATTATCCATCATCATTATTATTTAAACAAATCTACTAATATATATTTTTTATTTAAGGTGGAACTGGCTCTATGGGATACAGCTGGACAAGAAGACTACGATAGACTCAGGCCGCTGAGTTATCCAGATACAGATGTCATTTTAATGTGTTTTTCAGTCGATTCACCCGACTCATTAGAAAATATTCCAGAGAAATGGACACCCGAAGTAATATTTTTTTCAGCTAACAAAATATTTCAAAATTTCTATTTTCGATTAAATTTGTTTAACAGGTAAAACATTTTTGTCCAAATGTCCCTATCATCTTAGTGGGAAATAAGAAAGATCTTCGAAATGACCCCAACACAATTAGAGTAAGTTTAAAAAAGAAACAAATATAAAAATAATGCAATCTTATGTACGAAGAAATTACTTTATTTAAACTTTAAAAGGATTTAGCTAAAATGAAGCAAGAACCTGTGAAGCCACAAGAAGGCCGTGCCATGGCCGAGAAAATTAATGCTTTTGCTTATTTGGAATGTTCCGCCAAATCAAAGGAAGGTGTTAGAGATGTTTTCGAAACGGCTACTAGAGCTGCCCTACAAGTCAAAAAGAAGAAGAAGACCAAATGTCTTTTGCTCTAAGAGAGCAACTACGACATCAAATGTGGATTTGATCGATGTTTCATCTTTTATTATTATTTTATTTTATTTTACAATTTTTGAAAAATTATATATATTATATTTAAAAAAACAACAAAATCAAATCAAAAACAAGCCCAGCAGCAACAGTAACAGTAACAACTACTACAACAACAAAATAAATGTAAATGAAACAAACGAGAAACAATTCGTACAGAAAATAAAATGAATAACGTTTATTTAACATCTACGATTACAATTAAATGGGAAAACAAAGCAAAACAAAGCAAACAAAAACAACAACAGCTAAAAACGATAGCATAAAAGTATTTTATTTATTTTTTAAAAATTAATTTGGATAGAAGAAGAACAACAACACAGAGATAAATGGCGGCAAAGGAAGCAACTGATGGAATTTTAGGATTAAAAGGTTGGAAATCTTTTTTATTATTAAATAAAATACTATTTAATCAATTGTAATGCTGTGCAAACAAACGAAAAATAAATATCTATTTATTACTGATATTAAAACAAAAATATTACAATGCCTAAATGCATTTACCCTTAATATAGATTGTAAGTTTTTGCTTTCCATTTTGTGCATCTTTTTGTTTCTTGTTTATTAAATTTGCTGTTTTTTATTTGAAGCAAAATTGTTTGTTCTTTATTTTTGTTTTATTCATATGTTTTGTTACTTTTTCCATATACATACATCAGTTTAACAGCCCTATTTTGTTCTGTTAAAGTATGACGTGCAAATCTATAGTCTATTATAGAAACATTGATAGATGTTTGAATTTGAAGGTATAATCTCAAGCAAATCTAATCAAACATTCAACGTAATTCGATTTTTTTTTTATAATTTCAAACTTATGTTCTAATGCCACTCATTTTTACTCTGGGCTTGGTAATAATTATTCAGTCCAATATACAAAATTGAATAAGAAATGCCAAGCCAGCCATCTGGTTTGGTAGTATTTTACAACTTAGTATATTTTTTAGTGTTTTTCCAAAAAAAAGAACACAAACAAACGACGATAATGGGTATAAGAATTTCCATCTTTTCCTTCTTTTATAGATCTGATTAATTTTATGAATGCTAGGAAACAAGAAACCATTTCACTATCCTTCCTGATAAAAACGAGTGGTTGGAAAATGTTCAGCATGATTCGACAATGTCCATTAATACTGACGGTTCGAAAACGGAAAATCAAATCGAAGCTTGTAAATTAACGTTGAAAAGAACAAACTGTTCTTAGCTTATAGAACTGGCTGCACAGCAATGTACCTGAGAACTTAAGAGCTGATGATCTGACGAGGATAACACTGAACCAATCCAGTATTGTCTTAACTATACGCACCTGTGAATAAAAACGCATCATTGGCAACAAGATATTTCAAGAAACCAATGAAAGATAAAAATGCCTTGAAACCTGTGCCACAGTCAGGAAATTATGGCCCAAATTCGAAAAAAAAAAACAAAATCTTGTTCGATTATGCCTCTAGACAAAAATGTTGTATAATTGCTTGTAAGCATAATTATAGGTCATAATCATAACCTATTGGGTTACCATAAGAAGAAAATGCGGCTTACCACCGATGATACATATGTATATGCAAAGGAGTCAGTGATGAGGAAGAATAAGAAGACATTGCCCACTTCTTATGCCATTGCTACACTAGGAATACATTCGTAGGCATACATTTCTTCAATAATTTTGAAGATCAGAATGATATTCCAGGAAGCCGCCTTTTAGGCCTATTAAATAGCTAGAATAAGATAACCCATAAATATAGGCATAATCATTCACTTCAAGGGAAGTTCAACACTTCAGGGTATCACAATGCATTCTACTCTAACTCAAAATGGGGTCTGTTTATTTTGTAAATAAATCAAACACACGAATTCGTGTGATGGGAACGAGTGGAACTTTTGTCGAATAAATTAGTACGTTGCGATAAAAATCTATGACCTCCAATGTACCTCTTTTTTTTGTAATTATTTGGCGTAGAAAATTTTGCAAGCACATTGTTTATTTTTTGCCGTTATAGAAATAATGTCACCTTTTATATCCGACTATCTACTACCCACATCGGGTTTAATTAATTTACTTTTGGTTATTCAAATTTTCGAATGCCACGATTGATTTTACAGCCCTCATTTCCATCTACCAGTGATACAAAATTAATTCAAAAACAGTTTTTCGGGATTCGTAAAAATTTCCGATTACGATGGAATTCATGATAGGGCTGTGTATGAGATTTCCCACTACAAACGTTTTTCGGGCGGAAAAGTTTCCGATTACGATGGAATAAGTGATAGGGCTAATTAAATGAGTTATGAAGCAAGTCGGCTAACCCTTCACATTTAAACCAAAATTCGTACAAACTGCCATACAAATTTTATTTAAATAAACATCCTAAGGATAAAAGCAAGATATTGGTAATAAATATTAGAATTCTAAATAATAAGCAATAAACGCAGACAAATTAAATGAAATAAACATTTGAATCACAAGTTTCGATCGAATCGGTGAATAAATAGTAGTAGTAGAAATAATAGAATTTCGATACGTATGAGTGCATTAAGACAAATCTTAACCACACTAAAACAAATTAATTATCAGTTTAGTCTCTTCCTGAAGTAGATATTTTATTTTTGCTGAAAATATAACAGGTCGCAATGAAGTCACTCCGAAGCCTTTATTGAAAAACCTGAATTTTATCTGACAAGCAAATTTCCAATAACAATAAAAACAAAATAGAGAAATTCAAATGAAAAGCCAGAATCAACTTAAAGAATTACATTTATTATTATGGGTTTTCCAGTTGATTAATTCTTCCTGTATGTAGGTCATTGTATCAATACGATACTTGGCAATAGAACAAAATTGATTGTTAATATTTTAAATCTAGATTTACTTATAAATTTCAATTCAATTCAATTTATTAATGTATTTTATTTTCATATTTTTGCAATTGTTATGTTAGAAATATTTAGTACAGACTAGAGTGCAGTGTAACAAATTGTTTGACTCTTTAAAAGTCGAGCAACATTATTATTATTTATTAATAAAAAGACACATTTTGCATAGTTTTAGCATTTGGTATGTCATCCCTTTTGAACTATAACTGCCTTAAGTCGATTTTGATAAGAATCCACCGGTTTTTCTTGTCGTTTCCACATTTTTACTAGAAATATGGCGCTAGCGAATTTTTGTGTGCAAAGTGGACCAAAGGTTTTCGATGTCGTTTAAATCTGCACTCTGTGCTGGTGGCAATTATAAATTAGCCAAATTGAACAGTTGTCGATGCATGTTTCGGATAATTGTCTTGATAAAACTGAAATGTGTCCCTTTGCCTAGTTGTTATGCGCTTTGGAGCAAATTTTCTTCCAGAATATTGAGGTACCCCAATTCATTCATGCAGACATGCAGGCCCATAACATGACATGCCCTCCTCCATGTTTCACTGTTGCTCTTAAGTTTTTATCTTTCAGCTCTGTATTCGGTTTCCGCCACACATAAGACCGGCCATCGGATACAAATATATTAAAATTGAAAATTTGGATTTTTCGCCAAGAAAGTCCTTTTCTGTTTAACTGTTGATTGTTTTCTCATTTTCGTAGCATGTATTGCTTTTGCGAAAACTAACCAACACTGATAATTCTCTTTGAATATAAAACAAATAAAGGAAAGAAGCAAAAATCACAGTTATGTACATATATCGATATATTCCAAATAAATTTTATTGATTTAATTTAAATATGTATAATATTTCATAAATATTAAAAAGTGTTTATTCACATGTTTAGTTAAAAGTTCTTAAGAAGAGTCAAGTTACAAAATAAGATATACTTTGGAAAACCATACGATATTGGTTTCAATAAAACAGTAAAAACGCCGAAAACAGGAAACGACTTCATAGTTTCATTATTTGAAGTGCAATTAATGTTAAAAGCTTACAGCGATTTTCATTTCTAATTTATTAATCAATATTATTAATATTAATTCTATTATCAGCCGGTATCGTGTGACCGTTCAAGATCCCCATAAGTCTTACACACAAACATTCAAACGTGAATCAAATACTAAGAACCCTTTTTATTAAGAAGCTTTTAAAGAAACAAATTAAAAAAATATCGAAACATAAGCTTTAAAATCTAATAATTTATTCCTAATGAAAAAGTCAGTTTCTAATCTACCATAAAATATAGGCGGTTCAAATTTCAAATGTTTTATAAAAAACTATATTCAATATTCATATTATTCAATATATTTATTTATTGATAATTTAAATTTTATTAGATTGTTTTGCATATATTTATTTTTGCTCATCCATGTTTTATTCAAATAATTTTTATTTTATAAAAATGTTGTTCTAAGTTAAAAAAGAAAAAAACTAAATAAATTCTTCGTCTTCTTTTCTTTCAGTTGAAAACCTGAAATGGATAAACTATTTTCTCTTTGGATATTTATAATTAATAATGTATGCGTGTATCATAATAAATAATTCATAAAACATAAATTTTCGTTTTTAACAAAATATAAATAATAATACTTATATAAATGGTGAATATAATTATTATATTTTCACATTGGAATGCAATTCAAATTACAGTGTTTATAATAATTAAAACCTCTCCACAACAACTTTCTTCAGAATTAAACAAAAGAAAAAAAATGTTTTTATTAATGTAATTGCATCTTCATTTTTCTTTTTTCAAAATATAACAAAATATACAAACATATGATATACATAAAAATCTAAACCAAAAAACGAATTGATTGTTATAATTCTTTTCTTGCGATACAGTTTTGCAACAATTTCATTATATTTTTTCGATTTATGGATGTATTTATGTATTTTTGTACGAAATAAAATATAAACCATGTTTTGAGTTTAGTACTATAAATTGTTTTGTAAAAGAACATAAATAATGAATTAATTAATCAATTATAAATTATAGATAAGAAAATTATAGAACTAATAAAAAATCCTTTTTTCATGAACGTTTGAAAGTGCCTAACTTTACAAACAAACAGACCTTGAGAGCACATTCAAATTACAATTATACTGAAATGTATTTAAAAGATTATCAAACTATTTTTCGTTTGAATGCAGTAAAAATAGAAACTTGAGTGAGTTTCAAAAAGGCTTATTTATTTTTTTTTTACCAAAAATGTAGATTTCTTTATTTTTTTTCTGATAAACTTTACTTTTATTCCTGAGGTTGTCTCTTACTTTTTTTTCTAATTTTTAACTTACATTAATTGGATTTATCCAATGCGCTTAGATATGGAAAACGTCCACGTATATTAACTATGCATTTTCAGATATTTAATTTTTGTACCTTCAATTATATAAATAAAAAGTTCATGTTTTTGAACGTATCGATAACTTTTTTAATCTTGTATTAATGTTGACTGTAGTAGTGTGAACAGCTTGTCATATAAAAGATGATTATTACTTAAAATTATCAAAAAGGAAAAGGTCCTTCTAATGGTTGACAAATCACATATGGGGTCGAATTTCATCAGGCATATTTATTTATTGTTAGGGACTCCCCAGACAATTTTTTATTTTGTTAGTCTGATCAATTTTTAGTGAAACATTGAAGTTCAGTAACATTAGTTTGTTTTTACTTACCTTAACTTGTATTTTTATTTTACTTGTTTTTTTGAAAATGTACTATTGTAAATAAAGGTATATATCGACTCTTTAAAGCCACTTGATCGTAAGCGGTATTTTTTTTTAAATAAATAATTGGTTTTTTAATATCACTTGAAAGTTTCAAACATTGTACTATTTTTGGTTTTTAATATGTAGTAAGCGCATACTAAAGTTGATTTTTGTTACCCTCATTATGCCAAGACACAGTTTGAGTATTAGACAATTGAGAAAGGTTTTTGAAGGAGGTGTCGGTGCACATTGGTTTTGAATTTTTCAATATTGCAATGACTTAAAAAACAGGGTGTGGTAATCCATTCCACATTCGCATAGTACGGCTTAAGAACAAATCTCTGTACTTAAAAGTATGACCAAAATTGGCCTCTAGGATGTACTGATGAGCATTCCTGGAGGCGCGATTGAATTGCTTGGGGAGAGGACTGCAACCGGCTATTTCTCTAGACGTTAAAAAAGCAGTAAAAAAGGGTGAGACAAGAAACAAAAAACGATGACGATGTTGAAGCGACGTAAATGGTTCAACGTTGATATCATCATTACCAATCAATTTTAATACTCTAGCCCAGAGATAGTAGTTATACTCAAGGTTTGGACGTATATGTATAAGTCTTATAGAAAACAGCCAAATCAAAGAGGGAGACAAACTGCTTGCATAGCCTTAGAAAACCCAATTGTCGGCATTTGTCGCGAAATCGCGTATGTGACTCTTCCCAAAGAGGTGATTGGAGGTACACATACGGTAAATTTCGAGGTTTTCAGTTTCCTTTATGCAGGTGCCACTCATGGATAGTGGCAAAGGTAGTTAATTATGTTTAAACGACCGTAGGCAGCATTGAGATTTTGACGCATTTAATTCTAATCGATTTTTTATACCCCATTTAACACTGATCTCTAGGTCAGAATTTAATTACAGTGCCGTTGAAGATCCATATGCAAAGAGCAGGGGTTTGAATTTAAAAAGCTGAGGATACTATCGTCAGCGAAGCAGGTAAGTGGTTCAGTAGTTTGAGATAGGAATTCCTCAATAAAAAATACAAAGACTGTCGGAGGCAGAACAGAGCCCTCAGAAACACTAGCATTTTCTTCATGTGTTTCTCACACTTGAACCTAACCAATACAAAGGTCCGAAAGGTAATTTCTAATCCAACGAAGGAGGAATTCGTCAAAACCGAAGACACGCATTTTCGTTAAATATAAAGCGCAATAATCTTAAGCTTTGTTCCACTGCTCGGTGATATAAACCATCAGATCACCCTGTGGACCTATTGCTACGAAAGCCGCACTTCCGGTCATTAAGAAGTCTCCGATTTTCGAGATATTTCTTGAGCTGATAATTAATCAGTGTTTCCATGAACTTGAAAAGAAGCGACGTACATAAGTGCGACTGGTCTATAATTCGAGGGAGGAGGATTCGACTTTTTGGGTATCGGCTGGAGTACTGATTTTTCGTTTAAGATGCTTTGTCGCTAAGATAATTTGGCAATTAGGGCTAAATACGATATTTACTAAAAGTAATTACATCAGGGTAATCTTTAAAAAAAATGGTTCTTATTGCAATAAAATTTTCTATGGAAACCCTCCTATAACCATAAGGAGAGTAATTTTGAAGCAAATACAACTAAACGCAAGTTATTTGAGAAAAGAATATTTAAGCAATTGTAATTTTTCTAAATATAACCATTTCCATTGAATACATAGTACATATGTATGTACATGTTTTTATGAAAAAAAAGCATTTTGTTGCTAATAAATTCGTACGAATGTTCATATTTTGGAATAATAAAGGCAAATTTAAATATCCTAATATTTATTTAAAAGAGATTCATGCCATTTTGTTTAGATTTTTCAATGATTATGTTTTATACAAATTTCCCTTGATATTTTTTGTGTTAAGAAAACGAGTATAATAAGCTTGTAAAAATAATTGTTCTTTATTCTTGATATTCATTTTCGATAATATGGTTTCAATTCAATATATGTACATAGTTTTATTTGTTTCAACATTCTGAAAATTAAAATATTATTTTACATTTTTATGTATATCTTCTAACTTTTCATATTAAAACAAAATTTGTACAGATATTATTAAGACATGCATAACTTCTTTAGTGAACATTATTATTAAGAAGGAAACATCGAAGTCTATACTTAAATTCCAAAGAAGATGGATTGCTTTGGGAGCCACACTTAACTCTAATAATATCAAAAAAGGTCTGCAAATGTTCATGCGTAATATTTTTCGTTTCAATTTGGTTAATGTTATAGTTATTTGAAATGTATTCCAACATAAGAGGCAGGGCATTGTTATTTATGTGAACTCCGTTTTTAATTTTGGAGTATTTTTTTGCGGGAGTTAGAGTTAAACACTCTATTTGATCAGACATTAATGAAAGATAATGGTTTTGGGTTTCAAGGTCCAACCCATATGCTGTGGTATTTTTATTCTTTAAGCCGCATTTAGCCGCATTGAAAACTTGAAACCAATTACTGATTACTTCTAGAAAATCTGCACACTCTACAGAATTAATGGCTTCAATTCCTCCAATATACCAATATGTTCTTATCACATCGGAAATGGATGATGAAAAGAATTGTATAGCAAGGTTTGTTTCTTGTCGTTTGAATTTGCTTTCACAGAGATGTTCATGCGAAATTGGAAGGGCAAATTTATCACAAACGATAATTTCTTTTAATGGAAGAGTACTGATTTGTTTGGTGTCTAAAAGAACTCCATCAGTAATGAAACTTTTCCACAGAAGTCTAAGGATTTGAAGGACATCTATGAAACAGAATATTGTTTTCGATACATCACATGGACTAGCAAAGAAAGGCTTTTCCACAGTTACACCAAATTCTTCGCATGCAACTAATGGGAAATCAGATACCACTGCTACGACAGTAAAATTGATGTTATGTAATTCTATAATTAAACTTTTTAAAGTAGAAGAACTCGTTGGTATATCGAAGTCATAGTAAACCAAATGAGACCAATTTTTCGTTAGTCCTACAGCCATAACTGCATGCGCAAATTTAAATCCTTTTGACTTTCTTAATTTTAATTTTCCAAATGATAAGACGCACAATCTGTCGTTTTGTTCCTCTGAATTCACTTTTTTCATAACCTCAAAAACAGAAGCTAGTTTCCCAGGTTTTACATCAATTTTTCCGACCCAGCCTCTCAAAGTGGACAACCCAGGAAGTGGATAATTTTTCTTCTTTAGTAGTTTATATACTTCTGGTCCGGCTGTGTATAATGCTCTCGCTTCAATGATATCTTTGGCACTCCATTTTGATTGTGAACTGGGAAAAATTAATCGGTTTATTTGCCCACTTGTCATAATTCGTTCAAGACTTGTTCTTATTTTTTCATTTTCTTCTGCCCGCTTGGTTTGTTTTTTTATCACAGAAACTAGTTTTTTATTTTCAGATTCTAAACGCATTATATGAAATTCCTTGCTACACTCGTAATCAATTCTATTGTAAAAATAAACAAAAACATTATTTAAAAATAACTTTTTCAGTATATATTCATAACTTTATGTAACTTACTCAGTTTGAGTTGTTTTATTTTTGAAACCGCTGGTCTGTGTGTATGAATGGTCTATTTGGGGAGTTTCGGATGCATTAAAACTTTTTTTTCTGAAAAGGATGGTCACTAAAATTTAAATTATGTTTTACAAATTTTTTTAAAGTGGCATTTAAAGACGCCAAAGGAAAGAAAAATTGAGATGAAAAATCATAATATTATAATTTAAATTTGATATAAATAAATAAGAGATTAACCCTCTATTTTACATAAAAAAGTAGCCAACATTTGTAAATCATTAATTTATTTAGGGATTTTCCTTTCGTAGCACAGTTGATACTTTGGGACATTTAAGAAAATAAAATAGTACTTTTTTAGGGTTTGCAACATTTTCAAGTTTTTGAGTTTACGGTGAATCTTAGTGCTCAGATTGTGAAGGATCCAGTTCAATATTTAGACTTGAAAATGAGTTTGGCTAAACATTTAATTCATTGTGATCTAATGTTAGTTTGCAATTTTGGTTTGATTAGCATCTCAGTCAATGGACGTTTATGAACCTGGAAAAAATGTTATTTCAACAAGGCCAAGGCCAAGGCCAAGCTAAGATAACAAGGTTTTGATTAAAAGATAAAAAAATATTTATTTACAGGTTTGTGTTTGGGAAGACCAAAAAGTAATAAATGTAACATTTGTTTATGCATACACTTTTTTTCCCACACTTTGGTCACTTTAAAACAAATGTTAACAAAATTAATGATGTAGTTAAGTTAACAATATCTATTTTGTTGACATAACAAGAACAAACGATTTATTTTTAAGAAAAAACAATTGATACAAATATCGACAAGTCTGCATACGAAATGTGTATTTCCATTTAAATTAAATTTTCAACTACAACATGTGTCTTTGGGCGACAATGTGCATTTTAAACTGCAAACATTTGTCATACATAGGCTTTTGTTTCGATGATTTTCATACATGAAAAAATGTTCGTATGACAGTTTTCGTTGAATTTAATGTGTGAGCATTGACCGGGCTCATGTCTAGAACATTAATAGGTAGAATGGTTTGAATACTACAACAACTTGATTGTGGTACCACAAGGCTGGAATTACATTTGTTTCACGGGTGCCAACCGATCATAAAATTCCTTTAATTTTTTAACTTAGTCTTTGGTTCGTTCGTATTAATTGAAAACCTTTTCTACCGTCCCTGCGATTCGAAACTTGACCAAGTACCTTACTTTTTGTTTTCATTGATAACCACAGTATTACAAAAAAAAAAACTCCATACTATGACGCTTTGAGGGAGTGGGGGTTGGTTTGTTCCCTATGTTTTCCTTTTCTTGATACCTACATTTTTAGCAGCTTTAAACAAAAATAAAAATTGTTATTTAATGTGGGTCCCAGGAGAATAATTTGATAAAAGAATACACAAAGTTATAATAATCCCCGAAATAAATGTAGGTATACAGAATATTTTTAAAAATGTTACCTACGTTTTAATGTTTTTTTTATGAACAACTAAAGGCTCTTCCTTAGCTGGTGCTTTGCATTCCTCTAACAACTTTTGGATGCGCTCTTCTTTGAAAACATACTTCATTCTGGGTTGATTTAACTTGATTTCACCGATATCCGTTTCAGGCAAGTTCCTGGTTGGGATTGCACCATGTTTAAGTCGTCTTTTTTCCGTTGGTACCTTTAACAGAATATCTTGCAGCCTAAAATCCTGTTCCGTAAAGTGTTCGGAGCAGACTCGAGCAGTTACAGTCTTAAATGGTTTTCGGTCTCCACAAGCATCAATCCATTTCTTGCAAATATCCTTGTCTTTTGGAAATGAATAATATCTGCACTTGTCGGTTTTTTTACCACTAAAGCTCTTACAGCCAGCAATGATGCAATAACCCATTTTAATATTGTTTTCAACTCAAAATAAAAACGATATTTAATCTTTTTGTACCATGGTTAAAATCTGGCTTAATATACAAATTTAAACACAAGACAACAACCACCAGTTGATTAATCTTTCTTTTTTAAATCTATAGAAATTCGTGTTGACCAGCCATTTACTTAAATTTGACGTCACATTATTCTCGCAAGGCAGCTGATAGTGTTTGTTGACATTTGAATATTTTGAAAGGCGTGGGTGCGTTCATAGATTCAGCTTTTCGCATAATGCTGCGTTCAAACTTGTGTTGGATAGGGTATCTTGGATAGGTGGATTTTTAGATACCTTGTTGAACGAGTTGGATAGCTGTATTGAGATAGCTGTCCAAAAATAAAAACAACTTTCAGCTGTTCTGATTCTTGGTTCGACTGTCGAAGAAGAAGGACGTGCTTTCAAGTGTCTAGTGAAAAAAAATTTAACAAAGAACAGCAAAAAACAGAAAAAGTGAAATTGAAAAAATTTATCATGGAGGCGGGCAAACCTCCGTCTAGTGTTCCCCCGGACAAAACTTTGTCAAAATGTCTTAAAAACAAAAAAACTATGAATTTACCTTCATCTTTGTTAAATTGTGAAGACAAAAAGAAAATTTTAACTAATTTAGAATGGTGGTCGATGCCAATAGGCACTTCCCCATCAAGTGCATTCCCAACTCCAGAAAATGAAATGGAGACAGACGCAAGCGCGTCAGTTATTGGTGCAAGCGAGAGAGACAGTCATTTCGATGACAAGGTTCTACTTCCTGAGAACAGTGTAGTAATCGGTAGTACCGTTACTACAAATATTAATGCAGCGGCTGGGACGCCGGCAGCAACAGTTGTAGATACCGCATCTACTCTTAGAAATATACTTGTGAATAGCAAGGAGACATTCACCAATATTTTGGCCCGAAAAAGACGCCAATACTCATCAGACAGCAACGCAAAAAAGGTTGCTAATGAAAGTAACCGTAGTAACCGTTTCATAATGCTGGATCCGGATTATGATGAAGACGCTAACGGTAACCCATCAGCCGTTGAGTCAGCAATCCCGTTAACCAATCAACAAAGAAACATCACATCGTCATCGCCTGCGGAGAAAAAGAGCTGGTGCCCCCCCCAATTTTTGCAAAAGGAGTCTCATCGAAGGATCTTCTTCGTTTTATAGGTGAGTCCAACTTTAATTCTGAAAATGTAAAATTTGACACTAGAGGCTTCGGCAAGCTTAAAATTTTTGTAAAGGATGTAAATCTCCATAGCTATTTGTTAGAGGAATTTAGGAAAACCGAAATAGAGGCTTTCTCTTTTACTCCTAGGGAGCAAACAAAATTTAATGTAATCTTAAAAGGTATTTCGAGTGAGTTCTCCCCGTCTGAGATACAGTCGGAGAATGTCAGGTTGGTGCCCTCACTGAGTGTTACTGTTAAAAACTTTGAGACCAAATGGTCTAGAGAAAATGGAATCCCATTGGACATGTTTGTCTGTTCTCTGGAGGATAGGGATAGTCTTCTCCAAATAAAAACTCTCAAGTCTTTACTGAGGCACAAAATTAGGTGGGATGCAATAAAAAGCTCCGGAATGAAGCACTGCTACAGATGCCAGAGGTTTGGCCATCTGTCTGAATTTTGTGCGTTTGTCGCAAGATGCGTCAAATGCCTTCTTAGCCACGAAGTTGGCAAGTGCAGCTTGGGACCAAAAGATGAAACATCCGTTGCATCGTGTGTTAACTGCGGCACCGCAGGGCATCCAGCCAACTACAAGGGTTGCCCAAAAAGATCGTTATATCTTAAAAAAAGAGAGGAAGTTATTGCACGTCCTGATAAAAAGAACAAGTTAGTTTTAAATAACCTTGTTAGTACCAGTGATAACAATAGGTTACCGCAAACTGGCTTCTCCTTCGCGGACATAGTGAAAAATAATGATAAAGGGCAAAAAAAGTCCCTCCCTTGCCCCACCGATGGCAATGATGTCTCGGATTTTATTAATGAGTCACAGAAATTGTTTGGTCTGCCAATTGGGCAACTAATTTCAAAGGTAAGGTCATTCTGGCCTTCATATAAAAAAATGAATGAAAATGAGAAGCCTGGTGCTTATTTGCTCTTTGTGGCATCCCTTTCACCATGAATTTAAACATAATAACAGCTAACGTCAATTCCCTTTTATCCTCAGAAAAACAAATTGAAATCGATGAGCTATTGAAAGATACCCTTCCAACTGCTCTCCTTTTGCAAGAAACTTGCTTTAAAAAAAATGGTTCTAAAAGTAGCTACAATAGTGGCTACGATATTATTAAAAACAATTCGATTCGAGGCACAGGAATCCTCGTTAAAAACTCCATCAACTTTTCACAAAAAAATTTTTCAAATCAAAACATTTCAGCCACTATTGCCTCAATCCCAATTAAGGTCTGTCAATCAACCAAATCTCTAGCATTGGTCTCGATTTATGTCCCTTGTAGCATTGGCCCTTCTCTTCCCGCAGCAATGAATGAACTTCTTTCTTGCTTATCCAACTATGAGTTCGTAATCATAGGAGGTGACTTCAATTCGCATCACCCTCTCTGGGCGATACAAAAAAGAATGTAAACCGCGAACACTTGTACAAGTGGTATTTGGATAACCGTTTTTTAGATTTCGACATCGTAGCGGCTGCTGGACCCACCCGCCCTAGCTCCGGTTCCCACATAGATTTTTTCATAATATCAGCTAATTTACGCTCGCATAACCCCCCAGGGAACAATATTGCCTGCATAACACTTGATCCCATTTCAGACCATTTTTCTGTCTTCTTGAGTATCCAACTTCGTTTTACCTCCATCTTCCCTGCCTCTCCCAGAACCTTCACGTGTTTCAAGAACACAAAATGGCCGAACTTCAACAGTTCTCTAAGCTCAATCTTAAACAACCAATTCTTGCCAACAGACAGAAATCTAACAAAATACGAAATTGACCTTCAAATTGAATGCTTTACTAACTCTATATCGAACTGTATAAAATCTCACAGCAAAGAAAAATCGCTACACCCGAACCATCATAACATCACGGAGGCTACTCTTGGGCTTTTTAAAATTAGAAAGATTTGGAAAAAAAATCTAAAAAGAATTTTTCACAGGTTGGGAGATCGTATGAATCAGGAATATATAGAACTCTCCTCTCGCATCAGCTGTTTGAGCAAAATAATTAAAGATAAAGTTAGAATTGAAACTAATTCCCAATTCCGTTCCAAACTCAATAGTATGAAACCTTCTGCCAATGTATTTAAAGTTATTGACCAAATAACATGTCGCAAAAGCAAACCTTCAGGTTCTGATCAGACTCTCACGTTTGGTGATAGAGCATTCTCATCTTCTGCGGAAAAAATTGCCGCGTTTGAATCTTACTATTCCGACCTTTTCGCTTTAAATGTACCTCATAGCAATCCTGAGAATATTTTAACAGTAAATACTGTCAACAGAGCCTTTGGTGTTTGGAATGCTGACTTTAAAATTAATGATTTTGATGCATTTAACAGGTCAGATGCAACAGTAAATGAGTCTTTTGCCTCCGAAAGCCTGGTCGAATCGATAATTCTTTCGCTTAATAACAAAAAATCATGTGGACAGGACAACATATCCAATTTTATCCTCCGCAAAGCAAAAAAAAACATTGCAAAGCACTTAACTCCTTTAATTAACAATTGTTTAAACAATTGTTATTTTCCTACTTCATGGAAAATCGCAAAACTGATCCCGATAAAAAAAACGGCAATTCTAACAGCCTAGAAAACTTTCGCCCCATCTCGTTGCTCTCTAACATAGGTAAAATACTTGAAAAAGTTATATTATTAAAAATTCAAAACTTTTTTGAAGACACTCAACTTACTCAAAACCAGCAATTCGGCTTTAAGCCTAGTACGCTGCTGATGCGAAATGAAATTTCCCATACAAAAATGACATGACGAAATCATAAACGAAAAATTTCGCTGTGCTTTTCGTTTTTCAGTACGCTGCTGAACGACGAAATGTGTCATTTTAGTGGATAGCTGTACTAGATTTCGTAGTGCAATTCTCCACTCTTTTCGTTCTCAATTTAATTGCCCGGTATATTAATTGCTTGCGAAATTTTGACGTTTTATTTATTTATTGAAAAATTTTTCGAATATTTTCGTTTATGATTTCGTCATGTCAATTTTGTGTGGGAATTTTCGTTTCGCATCAGCAGCGTACTAGGCTTAAAGCCTAGTACATACTTCCTCGTGAAGTGAACGTTCGCCAGTGGAGAAAGTGAACTTTTGACATTGCTCACTGGTACACACTTGTGAGTACACGTTGTGAACATTTGACGTTTCAAAAACACTCTAATGAAGACATAAATCCTTCGTACGTATCACCCTCCAAAACCCATTTGTTTACATTGTTGTATTTGTAATTTTGACATTATGTCCATGAATAAATGTGAAATTCAAATCACTGATAAACTAAATTTCCACGCACCGGACCTCATTAATTGTGTCTTAGTGTGCGTGTTTTCACGCACACTAAGAATTACTTTATGAGGTCCGTTTCCGGTTTAGTTTATAGGCAAACCGAGGATTTATATCTTTACTAGAGTGTTTTTGGTTTAAAACATCAATTTTGTGCATAGCACAAATAAAACAACATCGTCAACTTCATCAGTTGAATCTTCAAATAGGTATTCTATTTCATATGACACCATTTTAACTTTTTTTTTTTTAGAACAACGCGCAAGCAGCCACAAACTTTAAAATGCGGAAACCAAATGTCAAAGCTTCACCAACAGTTCCCGTACATTTTGCACGTGAATTGCCCGTGAACGAAAACTCTCCACTTTGTTCTCCACTCAGCTTCACGAGCAAGTTCACGGGTGAACCAAAAACTGAAATTTGTATGGGTTCACGAGATGGTTCACAAGTATGTACTAGGCTTAAAATTGAACTTCAACTTCCAGACAGAACTCTCCACAAATATTTTTCCGCTGTGGTTTTCGTTTTAATTTCGCTCTGCACTTGGAGACTGCCGAAAAATTTCGTTTCGCATCAGCAGCGTACTAGGCTTTAAGCATAAACACTCGACTGAACACGCACTTCTGTCTCTGCAGGATCACATTTTTAAAAATCTAAGACTTAAAAAATGTACAGTCGCTTGCGCACTTGACTTAAATAAAGCGTTTGATTCGGTTTGGCACGAAGGCCTCATCTACAAACTCATTCAACTCAATTTTCCCACAAAATTCATTAAAATTATCCGCTCGTTCCTATCTAACCGCAGTACGCAAATTTATTTTGAAAATACAAATTCAGGTTCTATCCCTGTCCTAGCTGGAGTCCCTCAGGGTTCTATTTTAGGCCCATTCCTTTTCAATATATACTTACATGATTTCCCTATCAAAATTAATCCGTCTGACGCAATTCTATATGCAGACGACACATTGCTATTTAGTTCTCATGAAAGGCCCCATGAGGCTCTGAGTCATGTAATAAACCACTTAAACGAAGTTCTTCCGTATTACAAAAAATGGGGAATTAAACCCAATTTTAAGAAATGTGACCTTATTTGCTTTCGCAATGCTTCTGGTAGGGGGCATCATCTGGCAGTGTGTGAAAGCCGATACCTAAAGCTGTCTATAGAAGGGAATAACATTCCCCTCAGACAATCAATAAAATACCTGGGAGTACGCCTCCATGAGAGACTTAAAGTAAATCCGCATGCTAGATTAGCCCTGCGCAACAGCAAAGCTGCCGCTGCAAAACTTAAATGTCTTATCAACTCAAGAGATGTTGAAAAAAAACGAAACTACTGATGTACAAAACGTTAATTCGCCCTCTTATTTCTTATGCTGCTGTGGTTTTATATAACTCCCAGTGTTGCAATGGAACTGCAAAGATTTGAAAGAAAAATAATAAGAAATTGTATCTCAAAAAGACGAAGACCATCAGGCAAGTGGCACAGCAATAAAAAGTTATACGAGGAGTCAGGGATTGACCCTCTAATGAATTGCTTATTTCTACTCTCTAAGAGAAGAATCGCTGCATTGCAGCATCATGACAACCCCATCCTCCAGAGTATCTTCGCAGATAATATTAACTATTCCTACTATGACAGGTATTATATATCGCCAATCAGCATCCTCAGTGAGGGCTCTAGCCCGGGTTTTCTGCTTCCTGACGGGGACAACTTGTTTATTGCTCCTTTTTATAAAAAAAGATCACCAACCAATTATAGAGGCTAGGAGGTTTCTTCTTAATGTCTTTATTAGCTGTAAAACAAAACAAGAAAAATATGTAATTGAAACTAATGAAAAAAAAAGTGTACTTACACTGACTAATTACTGCATATTCAGAATTAAAGCTGAGACTAAAATACTTATTATTACGATATAATCAAAAATTAAATACATTATTTTATAACTTCCAAAATGTGAATCATTTGCAATTCAAGTTCCTAATAATTACGTAAGTGATATGTAATTTACAAATCATAGAATTAAGGAAAAATACATTCAAAAATGTAAATACAAATATGTATAAATCAAAAATAAAAACAAATATATGTACAAAACCATTAGCTAAGCATACATATCTATAAGTTTAGAACATGTACCTACCAAATATGACTTATGAAAGGTCTATTATTAATAAGTGCCTAAACGAGGGCTGTGATTTAGTATCTTAAGTTAGCTTAGACATAAATTATTATTAATATGAAATCTAAACTAGTAAACAAAAGACTTACAGTGCCTTATACATACGTATATCAGTTGTGAAAGTAAATTATTAAAGTATTCTTATTTTATAAACCCTCAGCAATATAAACGCAATCTATAAATGTAAGTAAATATGATTGTATGAGTAGTGAAACAACTCAGAAAAATTCTTATACCATTTAAACTTGACTTGAATTTCAAAAATAAAAACATAGGCACTTTGTACACACATACCTGTTTGTGTTAGAGTAGACTCGACTTCATCGAATCTACCTCGCCTGTTCTAATTTATAATTTATATTTTTATCTCTTTTCTATCTCTATCCCATTTTTCCTCCTCTACATACTTCAAAATAAGCGTGGTTCCCATTGAGTGAACACATATAAAATTTTCCCAGCAGAATAAATTTCTTTAAACTCTTATTAAATTGTCAAATATAAAAAACAATATAAATAAAACCTGTGTAGCCTGGCCAATTCTAAGTCGGCAATATTATTGTTTAGTGAAATAATGTATAATTTATAAGAAAAACAAATGTGTAAAAAACAAAAAAAAAACTCAATAAAAAATTACTACTACTACTACTACTTTCAGCTGTTCACAAAAAGCAGAGAAACATTTAAGCTTCGAAGTCAAAATTACCTTCTAAAATTCGGAGGCAAATAGCTTTTTCATCGTCTATTATGTACAGAGCATCCTCAATTACAACTTCAACTAACACTTTGTATATTTTTGTTTACCAACAAATACAAAAAGCTGAAATCAATTTTCAAGTTTCTTGAAATTCAACCATGTGTTGAATCAGCTGTTCTGTCAGATACCTACATACCCCTGAAATTCCTATTTTGACATCTCAGCTGTTTTTGATCAGCTGTTATTTTACACGTAAAACACTAACAAAAAGATATCCGGATACCCTATCTGTCTCAGATTGAACGCAGCCAATAGCTCACCATTGCTCTACTACAATCAATAACTAGCTCTTTTGATAGATTGTCAATAATAATTCAGGTCATTCCGCTATTGAGATATAACTTATCCCACATGGGAAAAACTATCTCGAGTCTCGAACTCTCGGAAAATGAATTGATAAAACATGTCATTGATTCTCAGGCTGGGGTATCTTGGGATGACACAAACTACTTGTCCCCCTTGGGAATTCGCTCGCTCTCTCTGGATTCCACAGCAATATCTCCTCCTATGTTCTATACTGAGGCCATTACTGGCCAAAATCGTGGCTAATCCTATGTTCACACAGAAATAAATAACTAACATGTTATGAATTAAAAGAAAAACACTTCTCTGTTCACCTGATTGTAAATACATCATAACAAATTCTCGAATTCAACATCAAAATGTCAACGTCAATTTTCATACTATTGGTGGGCAGTACTTGCCCGACTCGTATATATTTAAGCAAATTTCAAATTCATATGCCTAGTATTATCTTTAACATACGCCTTAACAAATGATTGTAACTAAACTGTGATAATACAATGGTACAAAACTTGTAATTCCCAATAATTCAAATTCAAAATTACTTATTTCTTTATTATGACTGTCAATTGTAGTATAAAGTATATTTTTATATCCGTCCTACTCATAATGTACGTTTCGCTTCGTATAACATTGTCAATCTTTCTTATATGTATAAATTCCTGACTACTCGAATTGAAAGTAACAAAAAATATATAGTAAAATTCAAAACTCTTTTAAATGTTATATTCATCTCACTTCATTATACTCATCTAAATGTTATTTACAATGAGATCAAATATAAAAAGAGTGGTCTCGCTCTTTAGTAAAAAAAAAAAAAAGAAAAATACATGTCATGTTTCATAAATGCTATGAACAATGAAGTCAATAATAGAGCGTTCTCGCTCTCGTAAAAAGATACACAAAAAGAAAAATCAAAATGTATTTCACTGGCTTTTGTATTTAATTAATTTTAAGTTAGTATTAGTATTTCTGTATATATGTATATATGTATAAATGTATATTTTATTTTTATCTGACATTATAGTCAAAGCAAAAGCAATGTATACACTCTCATGAGCAAGAGTAGTTAAACTATATTATAACTCAGCCACGAGGCTTCACAAAAAAGCAACTGATAGAGCAGGCAATACATTATAGCCGCAGTATGACTAAAATAGCAATAAGTAATAAGCATTTGTAAACGAAATCAAAGTCTCAATAAAGAATTCAATTCAATAATAATTCATTAGTACACTATTCAAAATTTTCAAAATTGAAAATATTTCAGCTCTTTAAAAAAAAACATGATATAAAATTCTTTCAGCTTCTAATGCAAGAAAATAAACTTGGACAGGTTCAGACAACATAAGGGACTTTATTTGTAACCAACTATACATTCAATTGAGCGTGCAAAAACTATAAAACACTTTATTGTTTACAAAACACTGCTTAGGCAAGCTACAAGTCCATCACGACTTGCATTTTGTATTGTAAAGAAATATTTCTTATTCCTATTCAAATTTGGTAAAGGGTTCCTTTAACACAAAACATTAAATGGAATTGTGCAGAAAATAAATAAATAACAGAGTAATAAAGTTCAGCTTTCAGTCAAATGACAAAAAAAAACATGATCAGCTGTCATTTTGACATAAGTCGACTTGACTTTATATTTAGGGAGATTTTTCTTCACTAACTTTCCAGTCAACTTTACGATGAAGTTGCCTTAATTGAAAGCCAATTTTTTTGCAGCTGGGCAATCAGGTTCCTTGCCTTGCCTTGCCTTTTTGTCCCTTTAGTCGCCTGAACCTGCCCATTGTCTACGCTTCTGCATACTCATAGTCTAGTACATTGTGCTGAAAAGCTGAGTATTAAACTGTCAAAACATCAATCCCATGATACATAAGTTGCAGGATATTATAAACCCAAAGTGTTTTTGGGTTGTAGACTGTTTTCTATTTTCTTTATTGTTTATTTCATTCGTTTGTAAATAAATCTTAGATCGTGCCATTCTATATTCATATTCAAATTTTTGTTTTAATTCTAATGGATATAGAACAATTTATTAAAGGCATGCCAAAGGTGGTACGTGTCTAAATACAATTTGTTATTTTATTTATTCTTAATAGTAGTTGTTTGAAATTATATACAAAGATTCAAATTATTTATCAAAACTATTCATTCAATAAAATTCAAAATTATATTTAATTAAACAATTGAGTTTGAATGTTTGAAGTTTTAAAATTTGAAAATTATTAGAAATTAGTTTGGTTATTTTCTAGCATAAGGCTTATGTCCAAAGCTGTCCATAGGTCTCTATCTTTTGCATCATTATACCAAACCTCATTGACACGACATAGACTGTCACTCCATTTCTTGTTCGGTCGTCCATTTGGCCACTTGCATTTCTTTTTCATTTTATTGTAACCTTCATCCGTCTTTGATCTTGAAATATATTCTGCCCAAATACATTTCAAACTTTTTCTTTTTATTACCCCAGTGTTGATGCGTATGTCTTCATTTCTTATCATATCAGATTTTCTAGTCCATACATTTACACCGGCAGAATAGCGAAGTCGAGGAGATATTTTCGTGTGTCTAGGCTTTTGTCCAAATCTTAAATCTGTTTAAGGTTTCAAAATTGTTTCCAGCTGTTCTTAATATTTATTCTTTTCTTTTCTTGGTCATTACTTACTTAAGATGGCGCTGGTCATTAACAGATTTAATTTTTCCAAAATATATGCAGTCTTCCAGTTATTCAATTTTTGTACACAACCTAGTGAGTTTTATTGCCTGAGAACTATGTCATCAGCAAATCTTGAATTTTTAAGTACTTTTACCCATTCCTTATTTTGTCTTCCAGCTAGGCTTTTGAAAAATGTCTTCCAAGGCTTGACTAAAAAGTGGTGGCTAGAGTGGGTTCTCTTGTCTAACTCCTCTTGTTATCCTAAATGTGCGCCCTATACTCTCCCTTTCTATTTGTGCAGTATTATTTCTATATATGTTTTTAATGGTTTCAATAGTCTTTGGATTTATGTTTTGATTTTCAACGTATTTAATACAAATGTAGCTTTAATTTCACAATCAGAATTCGAGTAGGAATAATGCAATACAATAACTTCCGTATGTTTGAACAGACTATTTGAAAATTGCCTTGAATATTCAATCTTATTCCTACGAACCCGATATTGTGGAAGCGAGGTTCAAGAATTTGTTGTATTCTTTTTTCTTAATTAATTAATCAAAAAACATATGCATTTTTAACTACCTGTTACACTTATGATCAAAAAGAGTTCTTAGACATACGAGCCCAAATCCAACCCAAAATCAATCATATCCATATGAAATTAGGAAAGGAAGAAATACATAAATGTTTAGCAAAACCAGCGTGTTTTTTCATCAATTTTTATTTTATTTTTACTTACAGGAGCTTCATGCACACCTTAACGGTTCCTTGAGCACAAAAACACTCTTAGAGCTCGGAAAATTGGAGTATGGAGAAAGCAATAACGAATTTCAAAGAATTTGTGAAAGCTTTCAGCAAAAGCAAGAATTTACTTTAGAAGAGTAAAATTGAATTTAATTTGTTTAAATCTTATGATTCATACATTCCTACTTAATTAATGTTATAGGTGTTTCAAAAAATTCCCAATAGCCCATGCCTTAACTAAAACTAAAGATGGCTTAAGGAGAGCCTTACTTTCCGTAATAAGGGATTTTGCTCTGGATAATGTTGTTTATCTGGAATTGCGTACAACCCCCAAGGGTTCCACCAAAATGTCCAAAACCGAGTACTTAGAGACAGTTTTCGAAACAATACGGTAAGTTTGTAATAATAATAAAATACTCGTACATATATATATACTGAATAAATAAAAGTCTAGCAAGTTCCATGTACCCCGACATTTGCGTGAAGTTGTTGCCGTCCATTGATCGATCAAAAGGAATAGAATTGGCAAAAGAAACAGTTAATTTAGTCTTAAAAGCTCTAAAAACTCATGGGGATTTAATAAGGGGTATAGATTTAAGTGGAAACCCTTCATCAGGTTATTTCAATGATTATACAAAAATACTATCTGAAGTTCGAAATAACAATTTAAAACTCGCACTACATTGTGCTGAAATTGACAATGATGGAGAAACTTATGAAATGTTACAATTTGGAATGGATAGATGTGGCCACGGGACATATATGTCATCACAAAATTTGAAAATCGCAAAAGAAAAACAAATTCCAATTGAGTGTTGCCTTACAAGCAATGTTAAGTGTGGAACAGTAAAATCATACCAAGAACATCATTTTAAAAATCTTTACACTTCAAAACATCCCGTTGTTCTATGTGTAAGTTCTTAAGACATTCATTGAAATTGAATTTTAAATTTGAATAGATTTGCAGACAGACGATTCCGGAGTATTTGACACGACTTTGTCCGAAGAATTTATAATAGCCCAAAATACGTTTGATTTGAAGAAAAAAGATCTAGAGGAGCTATCTTTGAGGGCTGTTGATGTTTCCTTTGCAAGTAAATTAGAAAAGGAAATTATGAAAACGAAAATTTGTAAATATTTTCATGATTAATAATAAATTGAAATTGATTTTGTCTGAATCCATCCATCCACCGAAAGTGAATGTTTTGTGAATTTTTATTTCTTATAAGTTTTTAATAATAAAGACGATTAAATAAGAATTTATTTATATCCCCAACTGCCATAATGCCTATCGAATTAGCTCATACAAGTTTTGACTTTGACTTTGGAAGTTGTTGGATATATACCTATAGACATTTTAATGCACTGTGTTAAAACAAATTTTTATTAAATAAAATGAAATGATCTTTTATAAGATCTCCTGAACGACTTTAGATAGATCTCACTGCAAACTCTAGTAGTAGTCTGCCCCTGATAACGGTCTTCCATCCTGATGGGATATTTCACGCTGTTCTTCTTTAGAATAAAATTTCTAATATTTCAATGAAATAATCTTTTATAAGATCTGAACGACTTTAGGTAGAACTCGTTGCAAACTCTAGCAGAAGTCTGATAACCTGATAACACACGTCCATTATCCGAAGATCCTGATGGAATATTTCACCTTGTTTTTCACTTAAATCAACCAGATTATGTGGAAATCGGTCTAAGTGCAAGTGTAGGAAGTGGATTTTCGTGCTCATGTTGCACCCTAACTCTTTCAAGTTCGAAAGCATTGACTTAACAACCCCCACGTGGTCGTCAGATCTCTCTTTTTGCATAGGAAATTACTTATAATCAAAACAAATGAATTCCAAGCTTTGGATTCAACTTCAGTCATTGATTTGACAAAATTAAAATCTTTTACGAGTTGTCTAATATGTGGCTTATTAAAAATACCATGTTGCCAAACCTGGCAGCATTGTCACGACTTGAGAGCCGACTAAAATTATAACCGGCTTAGAGCTAATCAACTTACACATCACCTAACCTCAAATGAAAATTGGCGCTTTTATTAATTAATAAGAAGTTGCCACAGAAAGAAGTAGAAAAAAAATGAAATTTTTAGTTCCTCTATTTAAATCTAAATTAAATTATAACTTTAAACTGAATTAAATAATTTACTAATAATTTCGAAGTTGTTTTTTTATACTGCGGCAACATTCTAAAAATTTCATTTACTTAATGATAAAACCTCCCGCTATACGTTGGCACAGGAATCTTAAAATAAAAGGAACTAAGTACTTAGCTAATTTGGATCTGCTGAAATCCTCAAAATAAGACTGCACTGTCTGCAGCAAGAAGATTAACAGCCCAAGCTTCAACGCAATAAACCTAACCTGCTGCACACCTAGCTTCCGAGAAAAACCTGTTCCTTTACAACAAAACCGCATGGACACGCGGTTCCTTTCATATAGGTTATATCTTTATATAATATAAAAGCCCGGTATTCCTTCGTTTCGCTTTTATACTTCCAGCAGGAATAATACAGCTGAAGTGAAAATAAGCACGTGCCACAATCTTTTGCTGATCTTTGCCCAGAATCTCAACTCAAGCCTACAACACCATTGGCCAAGAAGATTCATCAGCGTCATATCATCTCCTGTCAGAATCGTCATCAACCTTAAATAAGAATCGGCAACCACCACCACTCGCAGTAGACATCATAATTCTAATAGAAGAATAGAACCCAAGAACGTCATCCAGAATCTTTTTTTTAACAAGTACACACCGTCACTGTCAGGTAAGCAATGTCAAACCAAAATATGTTTAATTTAACTGCCAAAGTCATGCACTCGCCTCCGTATTCGCCTCTACCGCCATCTCAACCACCACCTCAACCGCCTAATCCAATCGCGTTACAACCCTCAGGTTCAATTCAACAACAAGACACTTCTTTACAAAACGAGACAGTTGCTCAAGAATTCAGCTGTAAATCATGTACTAGGCCCGATTATGGTGAAATGGTCCAGTGTGATCTTTGTGATGAATGGCATCATTTTGACTGTGTAAATGTTTCAACAGGTATTGAAAATACAGATTGGTCTTGTCCAAAGTGTACCTCAAAGCAAACTACCGAGCAAGTATTGCCACAAAGCTCGCAAAATGCATAGCAATCCCATACCCAACCAGCTCCAACGTCACAAGATCCAGAACTCCTCTCAAAATTTACCGAAACTCAACAGCATAAAGCAAAAGGTGTTAATAATCCGAAGTCAACAAGCTCTTCAAAATCTATAAAGCTTAACCTAAAGAGACTCGACGAAGAGAGGCATCTCAGAGAAGAAAGGTCTCGAGAATACTTTTTAGAAAAAGAGAAAAGGGATAAAGAGTATCTTGACGCAAAATATAATCTCTTAGAACAACAAATATCTGACGATGACAGCGATATTCAATCAACATGCAAAAGTGACAGATTACAACAGTGGGTCACACAACAATCTACAAGCTATAAAAAACCAATGAACGAACAACCCATTGTTCAACAAAATATGGTAATAAAAAGAGCTATTGATAACGAAAAATTGGAACAGCCTCTGAAGGTCATCCCTAACCCTAACGAAACTTGGGTTGGTACCAGAGCTACCACAGTGCCTTCGAAGGTCATCCCTAACCCTAGTGAAGCTTGGATTGGTACCAGACCTACCACAGTGCCTATTATTAAAAAAAATAAAGAATCTTTGTATAACAGCACAAGCCACTTTCCAGATCACCTTCCCACCTTCAGTCAACCTCAGGGCAATGCGAATGCATACCAACTCTTACCTAGTAGCTCGAATTATATACCACATCTGAGTAGTTTGCAAATTGAGACAAGACGTATAGCTCCTAAAGAATTACCCAGCTTTTCTGGATATGCTGAAGATTGGCCTCTCTTTATAGCTTCTTATGAGAATTCTACTCGATCATGTGGTTTCTCCCACGATGAGAATCTTATCCGTTTGCAGAAGTGTCTTAAAGGAAGAGCATTAGATGCTGTAAGATCGAAACTTATGTATCCAGAACAAGTGCCAAATATTATTTCCACTTTACGAATGATGTTCGGCCGCCCAGAAACTGTCATAGACAGTTTAATAAACAAGTTGAAAGCCGAACGACCACCTAGGCCCGATCGATTGGATTCACTGGTCACGTTCGCCTTTTCGGTGGACAATATAGTTGACATCATGCAAGCTACTGGTTTACACTCTTACCTAAACAACCCCTCTCTGTTAAGAGAACTAACCGAACGACTCCCATATCAGATTCGTTTAAATTGGGGAACCTTTAAACTTGAAAGAAGAGATGTTAATCTTTCGACATTTAGTGTTTGGCTCAAACAAATAGCTCAAGCCGCATGCGAAGTCACAGATATGACATGCTCTCGATCAACCGAAATGAAAACTGACAAGAAAAAACCGAGTACAACTTTTTTCAACGCAAATCATGACCAAGTTGAAAATAAAACACAAGCTCCACGATCCTGCATTATTTGCAACAACAACAACTGCAAATCCATAGAGCAATGCACTCAATTCATAAATTTGAGTTTGAAACAGAAATGGGATAAAATAAAAAAGCATTTTCTCTGTCGAACTTGTTTAGTTCGGCATTACAATCGGCGATGCACATCAAATAAAACTGCCCTTATAGACATCACAAATTGTTGCATAAGCATGAAGAACCTCCGAGTGAAGTTGTTGGTGATAACAGCTCAAAAGGAAATTATTGCAACATTCATAAAAACGAAGATCGTATTCTCTTTAAAATATTACCAGTCAAGCTTTACAACAACAACATTGAGGTTGAAACTTTTGCATTTTTTGATGATGGGTCCTCAGTCACACTGGTGGATGAACAACTTGCTGATACTCTTCAGTTGAAAGGAAAAACAGAGCCGTTGTGTTTGAGATGGACTTCAAATACTCTGAGAACTGAACGAAATTCCCGAAAAATAAGCGTACAAATATCTGCTCCCGGTAGCTCGAAAAAACATTTCCTCTATAACATTCGCACGGTTGAGAGTTTAAACTTGCCATCTCAGTCAATGAACTATGAAGAACTTAAAACAACATTTCCATATTTGAAAGGCATTCCAATTGAATCCTATCTGGAAGCTAAGCCTCTAATTTTAATTGGAATTGATCAGAGTAGGTTAACAAATTCACTGAAACATCGCGAGGGGAACAATGACCAACCAGCTGCGATTAAAACTCGTTTAGGATGGACGGTTTTTGGTCCATGTGCAAGCAGTAGAGGGGATCGAAACAATTTTGTTAATTTGCATGCATGTGAATGTCAAGAAGAAAGTGATAGAAAACTTCATGAGCTTGTACGTGAGTTTTTTGCAATCGACAATATAGGTTCAAAAGATATAAAGCGCATTTTAAGTGGAAATGATATAAGAGCAAATAGTCTCTTGGAAAACTCCACTAAACGGGTTGGTAAACGATTTAGTGTACCATTATTATGGAAAGGCGAATGCTTAGAACTTCCTGATAGTAGGCCGGCAGCAGAACGCAGAATGTTATGTTTAGAAAAAAGACTTAACAGAGACCCAATACTTGCAACAAATCTCCAATCGCAAATTCAAGATTATCTTTCCAAAGGGTATGCACGCAAACTAACCGAAATCGAGATGCACGAAAGTATTGGCAAAAGAATTTGGTACCTACCCATATTTCCTGTCATCAACCCAAACAAACCATCTAAGGTACGCATTGTTTGGGACGCAGCAGCGAGAGTAAATGGTGTTTCGCTTAATTCAATGCTGTTATCTGGGCCAGACAATTTACCATCACTTCCAGAGATTCTTTTTCGTTTTCGTCAAAGAAAATTTGCGATATGTGGAGACATAAAAGAGATGTTTCACCAAATTATGGTGCAAGAGTCTGACCAGAATGCTCAAAGGTTCCTTTGGAGAAATCCAGACACTGGAAAACTTGAAGACTACGTTATGCAGGTTTTGACGTTTGGTTCGACCTGCTCTCCTTGCTGTGCAGAGTATATTAAAAATAAAAATGCTCTTGAATATTCTTCAACCTTTCCCCGAGCAGCAAATGCCATTGTTCAAAATCATTATGTTGATGATTTTCTGGACAGTTTGGATACTGAAGAAGAGGCTGTGAAGCTAGCCAAAGAAGTCATATACATTCATGAACAAGGAGGGTTTGAAATTCGAAATTTCATGAGCAACTCGTTGAATGTGACAAAAGCTCTTGGAAAAAATGCTGCCTATTGTGACAAAGACTTCAATCAACGAACTGGTATTTATGAAGCCGAAAAAATTTTGGGAATGTGGTGGTCTCCTGCAGAGGATGAGTTTTCGTTTTTTAACAATTCTAAAAGGTTTAGCTCAGAGATTTTCAACGGGGAGCGTATACCAACCAAAAGAGAAATTTTGAAAATTCTGATGAGTGTTTTTGATCCTATAGGCCTTATCGCAAATTATTTAGTTTTGCTTAAAATACTACTACAAGAAGTTTGGAAGCAGCGTACGCAGTGTGATGAAGAAATACATCCAGACCAGCTTCATTTATGGCGTGAATGGGTTAAGCTTTTGCCATTAGTTAAACAAATCCGAATTCGAAGACAATACCTTAGCGATTTAAAGTTTGAAATTGGATGTTCTGTTGAGCTTCACATTTTTGTGGACGCGAGTATGTCGGCTTATGCAGCGGTGGCTTATCTCAGAGTAAAAAAAGGTTTTCATATTGAGTGTTCTCTCGTATGTTCCAGGACAAAAGTCGGTCCCATCAAACAAATATCAGTGCCACGTATGGAACTTGAGGCAGCTGTCCTTGGCATAAGACTTGCTAAAACAGTGATAAAAGGGCATTCGATTAAAATTGACAAACGTTACTTTTGGTCAGACTCACAATCGGTACTTTGCTGGATCAAAAACGACAATCAAAAGGTAAAACAATTTGTCATGTTTAGAGTGGGTGAAATCTTAGAAAACTCAAATGAAGATGAGTGGAGATGGGTACCAAGCGAAGAAAATCCAGCAGATGATGCCACAAAATGGAATGTAAAAATTGATTTGACTTCTGAAAGCCGCTGGTATCGCGGTCCAGAATTCTTATACCAATCCAAAGACACATGGCCATCAAGTGTACCAAAGCTTAATGTTAAGGAGTTTCAAGTTTTCAATCATTCTGTACGTCATCTTCAACCTTTATTGAATTATAATCATTTTTCATCATGGAAAATTCCACGACTGATCATGGCATATGTTTATCGTTTTATTGACATTATATTTAAAAGAAGAGATCCGAAAGAAATGACCGTTGTATTGAAAAACGACCTCATACGGGCTGAATCATACCTTTATAGATTGTGCCAATTCGAGGCTTTTACAAACGAAATAAGTGAGCTTACAAAAATTACAACATCAGAGCAATATGTGATTGAAAAAACTAATCCATTATATAGATTGAATCCCTATTTAGATGAGAATAATGTATTGCGTATCAGAGGTCGGATTGATGCATCCAAAGATGTCTCATTAAACTGTAAGAGACCAATCATTTTACCGAAGGTGCATTATATTACAATATTAATAGTAAAAGATGTACATGAACGTTATTTGCACTCAAATTTTGAAACTGTGGTGAACGAACTTAGGCAGTCTTACTACATCCCAAATCTGCGAACAGTTTTGAAAAAAGTTTAACAAAAGTGTCCAGAGTGTAAAATAAGGAGAGCAGTTCCAGTACCGCCACTAATGGCTGATTTACCTCCAGCAAGATTACAGGCATATACTAGACCATTCTCTTATGTTGGCGTTGACTATTTTGGTCCAATGGTAGTAACGGTAGGAAGGCGCAGTGAAAAAAGGTGGGGAGTGCTGTTTACGTGCCTTACAGTTAGAGCAATCCACATAGAAATTGCACATAGTCTCTCCAGCGACTCATGTATTTTGGCTATCCAGAGATTCCTTGCAAGAAGAGGCAAGCCGATTGAGATTTGGTCCGATAATGGTACTAATTTCAGAGGAGCAGATAATGAACTTAAAGATGCATTAGAAACGTTGCGATCCGACGCTGTAATGAAAAGGTGCGTTAATGAGGGAATTAAATGGAATTTTATCCCTCCAGCTTCACCCCATATGGGGGGGAGTTGGGAAAGATTAATTCGTTCAGTAAAACAAACATTAGCACATATGTCTCAAAGTCGAAACCCCAAAGATGAATTACTTCTTACAATGATGGCGGATGTTGAGTATATTGTAAATTCGAGGCCTCTTACTTACGTACCTATAGAGAACGACAGTGACGAGGCATTGACACCCAATCATTTTTTAATGGGCTCTTCAAGTGGTATAAGGCTGACAGGACAGCTTAGTGATGATGGGTTCATTCTTCGAAAGAATTGGATGACATGTGAACAGTTTGCTGACAGTTTTTGGAAACGTTGGGTATCTGAATATCTTCCAACGCTTACAAGAAGGACAAAATGGTTTCAGCCGGCAAAACCTATATCAGAAGGAGATGTTGTCATTGTTGTGGATACAAATTTTCCTAGAAGTACTTGGCCAAAAGGGAGAGTCATACAAGTTAACCAAAGCAAAGATGGGCAAACAAGATCAGCCGTAGTTCAAACGATGACTGGCATTTATACGCGACCAACGGCAAGATTGGCAGTCTTGGACGTTAAAGGGTTTGGCGATAGTGGTAACCCGACGATAAAACCCAGCTTACCAGGAGGGAGTGTTGCCAAACCTGGCAGCATTGTCACGACTTGAGAGCCGACTAAAATTATAACCGGCTTAGAGCTAATCAACTTACACATCACCTAACCTCAAATGAAAATTGGCGCTTTTATTAATTAATAAGAAGTTGCCACAGAAAGAAGTAGAAAAAAAATGAAATTTTTAGTTCCTCTATTTAAATCTAAATTAAATTATAACTTTAAACTGAATTAAATAATTTACTAATAATTTCGAAGTTGTTTTTTTATACTGCGGCAACATACCAGCTTTCAATGTTTTCATACTTAATCCTGGAAACTTGAATGAAAGAAAGAAATATTCGCCACTTTTATCAAGTAACATTTGGAATGCTGATTGGCTCTGGGCACTAGGGGTAGGGTCCAAAATGACCAAATGGGATGTCCGCAGCTAGGTTAATAATTTAAATTAAATTTAATTAATTTGTAAGAAAAACTTGATATTCATGAGATAAAAAGAAAATCTTTACGAACACAACTAATGCAATTCTAAGCTTACTTACTTAAGCGGGTGCTGTAGTCTTTTGTGAAATAGGGTCTCCACCAATAAACTTCTCCATCTAGCTCGGTCTCTAGCTACATGTCTTCAGGTTCGGACTCCAAGATGGGTTAAGACATTTTCTGCTTTTTGAGCGGTAACTGATTCGTGGATCTACGTTACCCAGAAGTCTTTGCTCTACTGTTTTATAGTCTACAGTCCGTACTTCTTGGCATTGCGATCTATTCAATCACAAATAATGATATCATTCTTGTTTTAGATTCCATGAACTTCATGATGATTTGATGTTTTTAGTAAAACATAGACTGCTTCTTGTATATTAGTTTAATTTTGTTATTTATTATAATTCTTTTTTTTTATACAAACAATTCTTGATTAAAAGCTATAAAATGTTTCTTTGGACTTTTTTATTTCACATGTTTTGAATAAGTAATCAACAAAAATATTACATTATTCAAGGAAAACAAACATAACATTTGATAAATATTTTCAGATTATAAAAAAGGTTTCTTCTTTTTATTTTTTTTTTAAATAAAAATAAATCTCTTTACAAAGATTTGCCCTCTGAGGGCAATCAAGGAAAACAAATATGAAAAGGCAGTAATTTATTTAATGATGACATATTGCAGTTTTTTTTTTAGCCATCTTATTGCTGGTACACATACACAATATAATAAAGACTTTAATGAATTAATGTGTACAAGGTGGTGTGTGCGGATATTTTTGTTTAATCCATAACTTCTTGTAACATTAAATATACATAATATTAGAGTTGTAGTAGTAGTAATAGTAGTAGTTGTGTTATAATTATATTGTTATAGTTTTTACACATTTAAAACATTAAAAACAAATAACCTACTAAATAGATATATTATACTTAACAAGTATTTATTGAGAGCATAAATATAATTATATTTGTTTTAGACACAATTTAATTTAACAATAGAAAACAACAATTTTTTTCTAGAACAGACTACCATTATTGATGAGGCTACATAGTATTTGTATTTATTTTTAGTGGGAAGGGGAACCCAAAGCTATCGTTAAATATGTGTTTATTTATAATATTAAACTATTGTTTTGTTGTTTATTACAAAATTTAGGATTATTTCGAGTTAACTGCTCTATATTCCTTTTTATTTTGAGGATTTATACATATTGTTTTATTTAAATATATTTTTAACTTTTTTGAGCTTTACAGCATTTCGACTTTTAAGATTTTTTGTTCCCTTCATATATATTTTTAAGAACATACAAGACTCATGTTAACTTAAAATCCAATGCACCCAGAGGAATAATTGATCTGTTTAATAATAATAAAAATAAAAGTAACTAAATTAAAAGTTGAAAGATTTGTAAAAAAGCGAAAAAGATAACAGCGAAACAAAGGGATAATCTTGATTTTTTTTTGATTTGAAATATAATTTATAAATGTACATACATATTATGTAATATATTTTTTAAATGTAGGTATATACTTTGTATTGTGCTATTATTTTGTTTTCTTAAATTGTATCCACCTAAAAAGGTACTTAATTAAAATCACAGATGGTTTGGTAGGTATTATAAGAAAAAATCTGTTTTTCGCGTTGCTTTAACTTATTTTCTTTGTTTTTTTTTTTTGTTTTAACTATTAGAGTGAGTGTGCTTTGAAAATATATATTTTGTAAGTAAAACTGTTGTTTTAATTAATTTGTTTTCTGATTTTGACCAATATTGCTATTTGGTGAAGCCTGACGCCTTAACATCGACTGGATATGTCTGATCTAAGGATTTGTTTTTTTTTTCATTTATTCAAATTAAAATATTTGCAAAAATAAATGCAACATGAACAAAACAAAAAAAAAAAATACATAAAACGTAGTTTAATTCTAATTAAATTTAATTCTTAACAAAAATATACACTTAAAAAAAAACAATAATTAAACATAACATTAATTTCAATACATACATTTTAACTTAAGTTTTAAGATTTTTTGGTATAGTTTCCTTTGCTAATTGTGGGATATGATATTACTTTCGATTTTGTGCGTGTCCTGAAGACTCAAAACCTATCGAACATATTATGTGCATACACATAGCTTGTGTAAGCCTTTATATATAATGTTATAGTAGGATTAAGAAGGTTTAAGAGTTACGAATGTCTTATTCCTCATTTTATTAAAGCGATTTTACGTACTTTACGGGTCTTGAATGTTTGGGTAGACGTTTTTGATTAAAAAAAAAAAAACTGATATTCTACAAATAGACGAAATATTTTGAATTAAATTGTAGGGATTAGTTTAAATTTCTTCGTCTACGAAAAACTAAAGCGAAAATTGATCGTATCCTCCACCAGCGGCTTCTTCTACGAGAGTTTATTTTTTCAGAACTTGAACCGTTTCCAAGAGCCTGAAAATACACAAAGCAAACAATTATATATTTAAAATTCATAAGAGCAGTGTTAACTACGTGTTAAAATAATCATATGAAAATAGATTTGCTTAGCATTTTTAAAAGACATTTGAACTAGTTATAATACATTAGTTGGGGGCTTTTAACTTAATAACTTACTTTTTGTTGTTCCTTTCGACGAATTTCTCTTACAAGACTGTAAAAAGCATCATCTATGTAATGCCGAAGAGCAGCAGACGTCTCATAGAATGGACAGCCAAACTGTGAGGCTAGGTTTCTACCCTCTTCCGTTGATACCTTAATATAAATTTAAGACCATTTCAATTCATATTCAAATTTTGTGTAAGTTACTTTTACTTACTTTTCTATGCATCTCCAAATCTAATTTGTTCGCAATGAGAACGAGAGGAATATCTTCTGATAGCCGGACACGTGTTATGAGTTTCCTATACTCCGATGCTTCTTGAAAACTATGGCGATCAGTAACGGAATAGCATATTATAAAGCCTTCACCACATCGCATATATTGATCGCGCATTGCAGTAAATTCGACCTGACCGGCAGTGTCAAGTATATCTAACAAAGCTGCTTCGCCATCGATCACAGCTTGTTGTTGATATGAATCCTCTGTGAATAAATACAATTTAATTAATTATTTATATTTTGTATTTGTTTTGAATTGTAATATTTGCTATCCTCTTGAACTTGACATGTCTGAATTAAAGTCATGTTCACGAAGGCCGCTTTGAAATATGTACCTATGTGTATTTTAATTTCCTGTTTTTTTTTGTTCAAATCATAAAATAATAAATGAGTAATGCATAGTAAATATAGGGAATGGTTTTTGAAAATTTTAAGGGATTAAAATGAGTACACAAACGAATTGTTGATCATAAGAACCTACAGTTTTAAAGCGAATCCGAACGGCTAATTTGAGAAATCACTTTTCATGACAAGAACCACTCTTGGAGGGTTTGTCAATTCCTCGCAAAAAGCGGTATCCGTGAAAAAATGTGTACATCACAAAGGCAGTGATTGATATTGGTACTAGAAATGGACTGCTAGTAGCCAACTTCGCGTTGATGTCATCTATTCCTTATCGCTATTAGCCGTTCTGTAGATTCAGCGGAAGTATGAAGAAACTTTTGAACATGATTTTTGTATTTTGTTAATTTTGTCAAATTTTAAGGAATCCAAAGACAAAAAAACAAGTGATGGCGTTAAAAAAAAAAATATAATTCTTTTCCACCAAACTTACGAAAGGGCAAACATAGATAAAAAGATAGAATCACTTTTAAGGGGCTTTTCTATGGGAATATGAATCGACTGGTAATCCATATCTACCTAGTATGTCAATAACTCTTAGCATCGTATTATTTTATATCTGGAGTTTAAAATCAGTGGTTCCTTGACCACGTATTCCTAACTTCGATTATTATAGAATGAAATATCCTGGAACACACTGGTAGCTTTGAAGAATTACCCGACCAAAAATATGAGTAACAACAAGAAATGTATTTTGTGTGTTATTTTTATGTCTCTAACCATATGGATACGATTTTCTTATACAAAAGAGGCTTAATGATTGCTTTTATTTCAAATATCGGCAAGTACACAATCTTCAAATTCAGTTCCTAAGTATTGTTTATGAAAAATAAGTTAAAAATGTTACACATACCAATAGTAGGGTCATGATAGTCAAGAAAACTGTGGCTTACGAACTGCAATGTTACAGCTAAAAAGAAATAAAATAAAATAAAGTTCAGAAAAGAAATTATTGATTTTCCCAACACGACACGATGTATGTACATAAATGTTATATTTCAAATCAAAGTGTACTAACCAGATTTTCCCACACCTCCATCGCCGAGAATTACTATTTTATAAACCCGTAGACCTCCCCGAGTTGTCTGCATAACAGTGGTAGGTTTGCTTGAGGAATCGCCATTCTCGCGCTTATTAGTATTGTCCTTATCGTTTCCTTTGGACTTTGATTTCTTAAGAGCCGCACATCCTGTCAGGTCACCAGCCATTCCTTCGCCCTTTACAGCTGACCTTGAAACGAACTTTCTTCTCGGTTGGGAATTCAATAGTTTGGCTGGATGCTACTCATATGCGCACTTGATTATATAGTTCACTCAGAGGCTTTATTTTACTTAACGTTATTCATCTTTTTTTGGGATAATCACTTGCCCAGTAGTGGACACGTTAATTGGGGAAAAAGTTGTTCAAAATTGATCGTCACACCCCGAAAAGAATTGCGATTTTTTCCTTTTTGCACTGTGAACTATGTGACAGAAAATTGATACTTTCTTTCGTTTCGTTTAAATGCCAAAAAATTGACATTTCCTTATCATAAAATTTTTGCACTTGAAAGAGGAATACATACATTTTTGTGGAAATCGAAATAAAAGTACTATTGCGCAACTGGGAAGAAGAGAGACAAAACAATAACAAATTATGCTCGGTTCTCTGTTTACATTTTTTGTTTCCATATCTTGTTTTGAGCTAAAGTGAGCGCAAATAAATTGACGTCATTGGAAATGGTAGTAGAATTGGTAATAAAAACATACTAGATTGTTGAGAAGGCTTTGTTGAGTTTTATAAAACAATATTTGATTTTTTTTGCTTTCGAATGACATGAAATTTAAAATAAATATGAACATATACATATTGTACATTGGAATACTGCATTGTTTTTTTTGTATTTATTTAAAACTTTACATGAGGGACAGCTATCCTCCACATTACCACAACAAAATCAAGGTTTATTTAAATTTTAATGTTTCTTTTGACAGCAGTAATCAGCTGTTTTGTTTACATTTAACTAAGTGGGGAATGTTTCTAAAGGTTTGTTTGTTTAGTTCATCTTTGAATTGATGCAAGTTTTCAATTTACATGCCTATCTGCTTGTAAGGTAACTCAAAAAGAAAAATATAAAAAATGGGTTAAATTTGAAGAATAAAACAAATTTCGTATGACTTAAAATGTTCATAAACAGAAATTATCACTAGTGAAGTACCTCACTTGCATCATGAAACAGATTAAATGGTACAACATTTATTCAATTATATATTTAATTTTTTGTTTAGAACATTTAACTTACAATAATCTGGCGGAAAGAGCTCGATCTATGTAGGTATTAGCTTATTTGTTTTGTACTATTTGCAAACACTTTCAAATAAAATTAAATTTAAAATTAAAAGAGGCTGGGATGCGACCAACACTGATAACTTCCCATCCCGTCTGTCAATTTGTCTTGCTTAAAACTTTAACAAAATATTCGTAACAATATTTTACGTGAGATAAGTAATTTGAAGTCAATAACTTAATTTATTCAAGAGATATCGATAATCGAACATAATTTTTTACCAATTTTGCGTACTATTTTTGTAGATCTTAATTTTTATTAAAAGCAGTTCTTTTAATAAAAATTAAGATCTGTCGGGTTTTATAAAAAAATTACTGAACGTAGAACACAATATTTTCTATAAGGTGAAATCAGTGCCAATATCTTACATTTTTGAAAAGTTATTGGAATCGAAAATCGTTTTTTAGCAACTTTTCGTAATGTTTTATTTTAGATTTTTTTTTTGTAAAAAAAACTGCCAATCCGATTTTTCGCAAAATTTTACCAGATTTCAAAAACGTTATTCCTCGTTTTTGGAGATAAAATCGTTTTTTGTTCGTAAAATATTCGAGGTGAAAATTATTTTTTTTTTTCATTTTTTTTTGATTTATAAAAAAACCGTTAGTTGATTTTTTTTCACTAAGGAAAAAAGCTTACCGAACGTAAGGACGTATGTAAAGGGTGTCCCAAAATTAACGCAAGATTTGAATTAAATAGAAAACGCCGTTTTTAGTCTTTTGATAGTTATATTTTTATTGACTCGTAAAGTACATAGGATAGGGTTATGTATGGAATAACACATCGGACAAATGGCCTCCACGGCTTTGCATGCACATGCGCACTCTTTTGTTGAAATTTTCCATGACCATTCAGCATAAATGTGGCTGAATTTCGTTGATGCAGCGTTGAATCTCCTCCTTTAATGCACGGGTGGTTGTGGGCTTGTTGACATAGACTTGTGATTTCAAATAACCCCATAAAAAGAAGTCTAATGGTGTTAAATCACACGATCTAGGAGGCCAATTTTGATCACCGAAACGAGAGAGTACACGACCTGGAAATGTCTCATGCAGTAATTGAATTGTTTCACGGGCTGTATGACATGTGGCACCGTCTTGTTGAAACCACATATTGGACACATCAATATCATCCAATTTTGGCAGAAAGAACTGTGTAATCATGTCGCGATATCGAGCACCAGTAACAGTCACTGCTTGACCAGCATCATTTTCAAAAAAATATGGCCCAATTATGCCTCCAGCCTAAAATCCACACCATACAGTCACGCGTTGTGGATGCATTTGTTTTTCGACAGTCACATGTGGGTTCTCCGAACCCCAAATGCGGCAATTTTGGCGATTGACAAAGCCATCAAGATGAAAATGTGCTTCATCGCTTAGGATGATTTTGCTCGAAAAATCAGCCGCCAAGCTTTCACTATTTTTGAAATATTCTTTAATAATGAAGACACATTGTTCTATCGTGTAGCGCTACATTTTTAATAACCCTATACTGTTAGCTGTCAAATTGCTTTTTTTCAGGGTTGCCAACACTTAACTGCACAAATGGCGGCAAATTCAAATCTTGCGTTAATTTTGGGACACCCTTTATGAACGTGCGTACACACGCTTGCACAGACATCTCTCTAAAAATCTCTTATCGAGATTCTATGGGCCTTGAAACGTCGAGAAATGTCAAAAAAATTAAATTCGACAAATCAACAATAACAATAACTTTGTATGGGATCGATTTTTCGATGGTTTCGATATTAAAATCTTTTCGCAATTGCAATGGCAATTGCAGAAAGAAAAAAGATGATTACATTTAGGCAATGATCAAGAGTGGTATTAAAAGAAAGGCGAACATATTTTGTATGTAAATTGAAAGCGATTTTCCCAATTTTACTTTCGAAATAAAGATTTCAAATCAAAATTCTTTCCAAATGTCAGTTAGGTAAATTCATTTTAATAAAAAAAGGGAACGAAGTAATGCTACATTTTTATGGCTCTTTTTTCTATCGTATTTTGCAAGTTATTTTTGATTAATTTCAATTTTTATAAGGATCTTACAGTTAATGGTACCTACATATGTACATATCTAGACCAATTAATACGTAATGAAGATATTCGCAATATATATTGAATTATTGACAATATTGACATACAAAATAGAACTAGAAAGCTGAAATGAAGATGGGCAGGTCAGAGATGGACAAAGAATGACAACAAAATGCAGACCAGAGGGAGCAGGATGACCCAATATTAAAGATTGAGTGACGATCTATCACAAATAAGTAAAAATTGGTACAACCAACGATGTCAAAAATAGAGTCATATGGACAGCCTTGGGGGAGACTTCATTAACTTTAAACATTTTACCCAATTATTTTACTTTTAAATTCAATATAATTTTAGAGATCGCATGATGATTGCATGAGATCGATCTCACAAATTGTTGAGGATGGGTTTTCTCTTACTCAGCTGATAAACTATCTAAACTATCAAAATGGCAGAGTTTCTGAATAATTTTGTTACAAATCGTGTTTATAAAAATAGAAGATGTGCAATTGGTGAATATTTTTGAAAATTGTATAGATTTAGTGAAACAGGTGTGCAATTATTGACGGATGAGTTTTTGGGCCCAACCCTGGAAACACGCGGTGGTGCTTTGACTCATCAAGAAAAAATGAGAAGAAATAGAAGAAGCGCAAAGGTTATGGAGCAGTAAGTATGAGTTTCCTAATGCCATTAGTGCTCTGAATTGTACACATGTGCGTATAAGGAAAGCACTCTATCACCACGAGGAGTACGTCAACCGCAAAGGATACTACTCAATAAATGTACAGGCTACGTGCAACGCGGATGAAAAATGTACAAGCACTAGTGCAAGTGCATACAGAGCTTTGAGATCGTTCTCATACCACTGAGTCAGAACTGTAGAGAGCGAACTCGTTTTTTTGCATATGAAACTGTCCGAGTCCAAGTCTGCTCGATCAATCTCACATGCGAATTCAAGCTCGTCAGCTCTGCTCTGACTCTGAGAACTTTCTCATCTTTTAGCATATGACCCATTGGCTGCGTTCAATCTCGTGTTGGATAGGGTATCTTGGATAGGTGGATTTTTAGATACCTTGTTGAATGAGTTGGATAGCTGTATTGGGATAGCTGTCAAAAAATAAAAACAACTTTCAGCTGTTCACAAAAATCAGAGAAACATTTAAGCTTCGAAGTCAGAATTATTGTATGATAAAACATTTAATGACATTCAACTGATTCGTCGGGCGATGATGAATTGATAGGTGCGTAACAATTTAAATCCACTAGACTGGAGGTAGGACCTAGCAAATTGAAGTTAAAAAAAATAGATCATAATTACCTTCTAAAGTTCGGAGGCAAATAGCTTCTTCATCGTCTATTATGTACAGAACATCCGAAAATACAACTTCAACTAACATTTTGTATCTTTGTTTACCAACAAATACAAAAAGCTGAAATCAATTTTCAAGTTTCTTGAAATTCAACCACGTGTTGAATCAGCTGTTCTGTCAGATACCTATTTACATACCCCAGAAATTCTTGCATACCTTTGGATTCCTTCTTTGACATTTCAGCTGTTTTTCATCAGCTGTTATTTTACACGTAAAACACTAACAAAAAGGTATCCGGATACCCTATCTGTTTGAGATTGAACGCAGCCATTGTATCTGAAATTTTCAATTAACTGAGACAATAAAAGCTTATAATGTTAATAATGAAGACCAGGGATGTAAATTGAATTCAGAATTATACAATTGGTTTAAAATTTCATTGAAATTTAAAAACAAATATAGAAAAAGCAATAATTCAAACCGAGAATAATTTAGAAATGAAATTCAAAACATTCTATTTTTGTTGACAACAAAAACGTGAAATTTTGTTAATATTTTTGGGACTACAGAAATAACCGAGACCTTAGATTTCTTTTCAGCTGGCCAAATATTCAGGACTGCATTAAGGATAATATGTGAATCTCAAATTAATTTCTTTAAGTTTTTTTTTGGGGAATAAAAAGAAGATACAAAGTTTTAAATTTTACTAAAAAAAAACAAAATGTATTAGAAACTAAGCCGTTAAGATATTTTCCAGAGATGATATTTCAAAAATATGGTCCATAATTAAAAATGCGTTCCGATGGATTTCAAGTTCTGCTCATCTATACACTAATATTATAAAGAGGAAAGATTTGTATTTTTGTATGTAACGAAGAAACTCAAAAAGTACTGGACCGATTTTAATAATTCTTTTTTCATTAGAAAGCTACATTATCACTGAGTAACATAGGCTTTATTTAGTACTAGATTACTATAGAAATTTATAGAAATTCCTCTTAAAACCAAGCGAAGGTGTTAAATAATTAGCCATAAAATGTCTTTCATCGCATACGCTGCGAAGAGTATTAATGATAGGACAAAAAAATGTTTTCTAATTTAGTGATTCATAATTACTTACTTACTCAGACCTGTTAAGTGCGTTGGGAACCCCTTAAGGGGCATTGGGCCTCTACTACGCCTACGCGCCATCGTGTACGGTTTCCGGAGATGTGTTTCAGCTCCCTCCAACTCTTGCCTAGTGACGCTGATTCCGCCTGGACTGTCCTGCGCCATGTGCTTCTCGGTCGTCCAGCTCTTCTTCCTTCTTGTGTGAGCAGATTCCACTGCATTGCTTGGCCTGCAATGCAGTCGTTACCTTTTCGAAGCGTATGTCCATTGTCCAATCCATTGCCACTTACGTCTTCGTATTATACGAGTAGATTCTATAGGTTCCTGACCTGTCCTTCTATAAAGGACCTCATTTGAAATACGGTTTGGCCAGAAAATCCTTAGGATGTTACGAAGACATCTATTTACGAAGGTTTGCAGCTTTCTTGTTATGGCTGAAGAAACCTACCAATTGCTGCACCCATAAAGAAGCACAGATTCGACATTTGTGCGAAACAGTCGTAGCTTTGTTCTTAAGCTGATAGAGTTATTCCTCCAAATTTTTGACAGCATACCGAATGCCGCTTTTGCTTTGCCGATGCGGCAGATGACGTCTTGTTCGGTTCCGCCTTCGATGGAAACGATGCTTCCAAGGTATTGAAAGCTCTCCACTTTTTCCACCGGTTGCGAGAAAATATTTATTTGAGAGGATGGTCGGGTTCCGAGGCTGATCATTTTTGTTTTGCCGGAATTGATTTTCATCCCCACAACTTCTGCTTCTCTCTCCACACTTGTTGTCATTTGATGGAGATCCATGATCCTATGAAAGAGTAAGCAAACGTCGTCCGCGTAATCCAAGTGCTTTAAATAGGATGTCAAAGTCCATTGGATCCCTCCCTTACCTAACAGAGCTGAGCGCAGTACATCGCTTATCACCAACAAAAACAATATTGGCGCCAGAATACAGCCCTGTTTGACTCCGCTTCGGATTTCAAAGTCATCTGACAACCTACCATCGTGCAGAACGTGACACTTGGATCCATCATATGCTGCTTTTATAATAGCAATTAGTTTTTCTGGGATGCCTCTCCTCCGCAAAGCTAACCAGATATACTCCCTGTTAACGCTATCAAAGGCCTTCTCGAAGTAGATGAACAGCAGGTGTAGTGGTGATCGATATTCAACGCACTGTTCAATAATGATCCGCAGAGTGTGGCCTCAATTTAGTGATTCATGGTCGTTTTAATTAGCATGTTTATAACTTAAATATCTGTACCTATGTATTTATGTCTACCCGTGCGAAGCTGCGACCGACGGGCCGCTAGTTACCTATAGAATGAGGTCTCAACCTCGCATTTGAATTTGTCACAAACCTTAAAATCCTCTGAGCAGTTTTGCAAAATTTAGAGAAAGAGGCAAGTAGAATAGTTAAATTAAATATTATAAATAATGTAATTTTTACAGTACATGTTTCATTGACTTCCCAAATTTTACGGCAATTTGCATAGTTTCACGTTTTTCTCAAAATTTTAAGTGGAGGCCCAGAAGCGTTTAAGAACATAACAGAATATTTTCTTAAATCATCAACGGCGCACAGTGGGGCAGAACCACGAAAAGTTGGCATTAAATCAACCAGCAGGGCTAAGAACCTGAAATTTGGCACAAATTCTACTTATGCAAATGTTAATGCATAAGCAAAGTTTCTAATGGCCATGCCCATTTTTAGGGTTACCACCCATACAGTTTTTCGAAATTTATATAAACGGCTCCTAAATGTTAATAAAACTTTGTGTATTATAAGTAATTATTATTCTTGGTGTTTCCTAATTATTTGTAATGCAATTTCATCTACAAAAATTAAAAAAGAGGTTGCCACTTTTGAGATTTTTTTATTTTTGGGTTGTATTATTATTATTATTGTTATTAACTTAATTCTTAAACACATTTATAATTACAAATATACAATTATTATAGATTCAACTTAGATTTCTTCATCACTTTCCAACATTTCTTCTTCATTTGGTGAGGGAGATATTAATAATTCAACGGCTTCCTGAGGCAGATGTTGTAGTTTTTTTAGGGAGCTTTTGCATACTTGTCAAAACTGGATCTGATGATAATAAAAAAAAAATTAAATATGTCTGCATTAGTGTTTTCTCTGCTATTTTTCCTTGAATGATGCTCCCTATATTTTTTAAAATCTATGAGTTGCCCAATAGGTAATGAAGCATAAGAAATTATCTCGTTCCCATGAATTAAATATTTATGGACGGTAGGCGGCATACAGTACCAGGGATATTTTGAAACAAAATATCTTGCTGTTTCATGGAAAAAATTTCTAAATTTCAAAGAATTAACTTCATGGCCACATGAAACAACTATCATTATGGTATGTATTTTTTGAATTAAAAGCAAATCAATTTTAGTAATTTCAGCTGAGATTTCAGCATTTTCGAAAAACCTTCTGGCCGTATTTCTATCTCTCTCTCTCGAAACTTTTTTTGAATTTCTTTTTTTGTTTCATTAACAATCATCTTATTTGCTTCTCCTCTAATTTGCCATTTTTGTATTTTTAATTTGTATGAGAGATGAAGAAGATATTCAAAAAATCGGATCCATCCATGCAACACGGATAAACCAAATTGTAAATGTTCGGTTTTTACTGGTTCGTATCATTTCTTCTACAAGATTAAATTCTTTTTCCTTGGCATTACAAATATAACATTTTTGGGAAGATGTGTTTCCCGAAATGGAATTACACACTTTTCCGTCAACCATGGCGAAGATCAAATTGTGTCGAATCGAAATTGTATTGCCCCTTTCATTTACAATACTAGGTTGAAGGTCGGTAATTTCTTTGTCTACTCTTACTTTTTCAGCTACAGATACTGATGAATTTTCTCTTAAAAATTCAATCTTTAGAGGCCTGCAATACCTGGTTGAGCTTGGACGAGGTTTTTGCCATATTATTTTTGCACCAGATACTAAGCGAAGTAGAACTAGGCAAGTATGAAAAACAGCGGAATCATCTGCGTTCAATCCATGAAAGGATTGCTTATATGAGCTGTGCCCAGAACTACCATCAAAGCCCCATTTAGAGAACAAGCACACATTTTGCAACTCTTCAGTACTTAGTGTTTCAATCACGTCTTTTTGGACAGTTATCAAACGCTTTACTGTTAGGTTTAGCAAACTTTGCAAATCGGTACTCACAGAAGTCTCCGATACACTCATAAATTCAGGATTGGGATAGCAGCTTTTTTTGCACTCCTGAACTATTTTGTAAGAGGGAAATATTTTAGGAGCTTTTGATCTTATAATTTCATATTGGAAGCGAGATAAGTCTACTTCAATAATTAAAGCTAAGGCTTCTTCACCAGTCATTGAAGGAGTAGTATATCGTTTTCAAAGGTACCAGAGCATTGAGTCCGTCTAACAACTTCTTCCTTTAAAAACTTTATCTGGCTATCCAATCCTTGGCAACCTGACGTCTTCATTACATTCCAAAGGTCTCGCCTTGTTACCGATAACGTTTTGGATGTTGTTCGGCCTAAGAAGTTTAAAAAATATTACAACTCTGGCCAAAAACATGTGTTTTCAGAACATGACGTCACCAACAAAAACGAACGCTACACACAGGGAGCAAATTGTAGCAAGAAAACTTAACATATTCTGAAAGAAGACAAACCACAGAAGACAAAACCACGTATAAATCACATTGTGATACCACGGGAAACACAACTATTCGCATAAGGATATCAGAAAAATGCAAAAAAATACACATTTTCCCTCTTTTTTTTTTTCATTTTTAACTACAAATTAAAACAACAAAAACATATTTTTCTCAAAAAATTAACATTTAAACACGCACCTGAGCTTACTGATTCCATTGCAGTGAGATTTAACTTGATACACGTAAAAAATACAAAAAAATACACAATTTACTAAAACAACACAAAGCGGCAAAAAGAGGTCTGCACTCGACGCAAAACGTGAACTTACTCTTCAATTGTGACGATCTCCACTAGATCACGTGATGCAAATAAACTTTTTGTGTCTCATTTCTAATTCTCTGTTATATCTCGGAGAGAAATAGAACGGTTATTTAAAATAAAGCTCAACTTCATAATTTGATTAAATGCCAGCTTTTTTGGATTTTACCCCATTGTGCGGCGCCGGAGATAGTACCCGTAGCGTGATGGTTAGTGCGTAGGACTGTCATGCCAGAGGTCTTGGATTCGATCCTTGCCTATCTAAAGTTTTTTTTGGGATTGTCAATTCCTCGCAAGAGGTATACTCTTGCGAGGAATTGACAATACTGACACCATTACTCGCACACAGGAATGGTTGAGACTTGAGAGTTGTAAGTCAGCGCTAGTTCTCAACGGACTGTTGCGCCACCTAATTTATTTATTTATCAACGGGGCGTGGATGTCGTAGTGATTACTACCTGAAAATAGTGCTAGATTTTAAATTTTGAAAACAAGATATATGTGATTCTTTTCAAATTTAAATAGACACATATCATAACTGCTATGTACATATCGCTACATTTTTGTGGAGATCAATATCATTTATGGAGAACAAATCACAAGATATTTAAGTTTGCGAGTAGCGGAAGCGGAATATTGAAATATGAGTGGACATATTTCGAACGTTGTGATTCGTGTCGGTTAATAGGATAAACTAATTTTAAGAAAATATATGTATGATCTAAATACAGAATTGGATAGGGTCGACGCCAGCCAAACTTTCGCCATGTGCAAGATTTAAAATACAAATGCATATAGTGATGGAAGAAAATGAATACCAAACGCTTTCATTATATGCAACAAATAATAACTGCGTTTTCTGAATTTCTTCCTTGTAGGTTTTATATTTTACCTAAGATAAATGTTTGGTGGCTTACACGGCCCTGGAGTTGTATAAGTGTCCTTAGTTGAAGCTGAATTGATTTAAATCCATAACGTGGGATAAGGCTGAGCAAAACTAACTTTACAAAGTAAATTCCAGAATCCTTTCGGGGAACAATGGACAATAAAGACCTATACATAATTCTTTTTCAAATGAGTAAGCAGTTGACATTGAAATTTTTGATTCTACGATGTACATATTTATAAAGTTTTGAGGAATGTTTTTGAATCTTATTCTTATTAGTTCAAATATTATTAATAATAATTCGTACATTAAGAAATCTATGAAAATATGCTCGTATTATCTTATTTCAAGGAGAAAAGCTTATAATTTGACTTTTTTAAACGTATCATCGAAAAAGAAGTACCCGCGAAAAAGTACTATTTTCTGTTAAAGAAAGTCTCCTTAATAGTCCGTAGCTCCTGCGAGCATTTTAAATTCAGTATCCTATCCAATACACCGCCTTCATCTTCAACTCCAACCAACAACTTAAAAAAAAAAACATTATTAATGATCATATAATTGGTGTTTAATTTATTGCTCAACCCTTAGTAGAAAAGAAAAAAAGGTGAATTTGAGGCATCATGTTATTCGCTATGTATCCTGCCACACATAATCTACTAAGAGCCTCTTCTGTAACATCATTCGAATTCAAATTAAGCATGTTTTTGTTGATTCATTATTTAAAGAATTGGTTGGTGCTGTGGTGGTAAGAGCATAGTATTGAAATATTATTATATCAAAGCCTTAACAAATGATCTAACCTGTAAAATCATTAATCAATGAGTTTAATTTATTTTTGTTCTATCTATTTGAATATTGCAGATAAATGGACATTCATGATAATTGGGGTGGGTAAAGTCCAATTAGTTTTGCAGTTTAATTGATTGAATCGAAAAAATCTATACTATGTCCTTTAAGGTTGATATAGGGTGAAATATGGATGCACGCATATCATATAGGTATGTTTTTTTTTAAGCTGAGTTTAGAGCAATTAGGATTGATTGATTTCTCCAACGATGACAATGCAGGCAGGATTTTTAAATTTTAAATTCGAGCTAAAATACGAGTATCAAAATTCGACAAAGCATTGATTAACATTCTACAGGATTTCAGTTCAGATTATAATATTGATGCAGGTAAGCTCAGAGTTTTTCTTTAGATACAACTCGGTTCACAGAGTGTTGTTGGACTTGTTTCTTTAGGCGGGTTAAGTGAGTTAGCCGAAGAGTCCAAGAACAAGAACATTGTTATTAAGGAACACCAGAAGAATGTTCCGAGCCGTTATTAATAATAAGTCCTTTGAATAAACATTATTTTAAGTTCTGATCGTTTTAAAATTTTTTATTTGAATTTGTTAACATTTGTTTTTTAACTTCCCATAGGAAGTTATTGTAATCGGTCCGATTTGTCGAATTGAAAATGTTGACATTTCTCGACGTTTCAAGGTCCCTAGAGTCAAAATAAAAGATTTTTAGTACGTGCGTGTGTACGTACGTTCGTACGTCCGTACGTTCGGGAAGTTTTTTCGTCGTCCATAGCTCAAAAACCAATTAAGATATCGACTTCAAATAAATGTTGATAATAATGCAGAAAGATGCAGAAAAGACTCTCAAAAAAATTGGGTGGGTGGTTTTTTTACAATAGCAATATAAAAAAAAGGTGAAAATTATGGTAAACTCTAAATATCTCACGAACCAATAACGATAGAGACTTGAATTAAATTTTATATTATATGTTGTAACGCGATACCAAACAAATATATTTTTGGAAAAAAAATCTAATTAACGGTTTTTTGTATAAATCGAAAACTTTACGAACAAAAAATGATTTTATCTCCAAAATAATTTTGTGCAACGAAGAATGACGTTCTTGACATCTGATAAAATTTTAAGAAAAAAAGAATCCACAGTTTTTTTTTTATAAAACATAAAAACCTAAAAAAATATTACTCGAAGTTGGTAAAAATTGATTTTCGACTCAAAAATCTTTTCAAAACTTTGAGATATTGGCTTTAAACTAATTTTATGTTTAAAAAATTTGTTTCCAACATTCAGTTAAATTTAGAAAAAAAAATAAATTGATAGTTTTTTTTTTACAAAAAATAAGAACCTAAACAAGCCATTACTAAAAGATGGGTAAAAATTGAGGCTTAAGTAATTTTCGACTCAAATATCTTTTCAAAAGTTTGAGATTATGGCTTCAAACTAATTTTATTTTATAAGAAATATCGGAAACAATATTTCTTATAAAATAAAATTAGTTCGGTAAAATTTTAAGAAAAAAAAAAAAAAAAACAACTTGGTAAAAATTTACTTTTTTCAAAATTTAAAAATATTGACTTCAAACTATTTTTATCTCACAGAATATACTGTTTTCGACATTCAGTAAATTTTGTATGAATATCCAACAGTCAGTTTTTTCATAAAAAAATAAAATCTACAAAAAATAGTACGCAAATTTGGTAAAAATTGAAGTTCGGTTCTCGATATCTCGTGAACAATAGAAGATATTGACTTATTCAAATTAATTTCATTCATCCCAATTTGTATTTGTTTATATATGAAATAAAAACTTTTAAGAGTATATATTGAGTATGCACCAGTGAATGTAAAATTTCAGTATATAACCCCAAAGGAAGAAAACTACCTCGTGCTTCGATAATTCAATATGATGTCTTTATTACAATGTGTCAATTCAGATGACATTTTATAGAAATTAAAGTACATCTTACACTAGACACAAATAATTAAAGGTTCGTGTCTAGAATATCTAACAGTCTTCCCCTCCATTAGGGTTTGTGTTGGTAGGGAACGACTCGACGACGTAATCTGCTAGACCTCCTCAATTCAATTTGGTGCCCTGACTTCCCAACACCTGATATACTTGGCACTGCAGGTTTGGACGTCAGATCAGTTACTATTGACGAAGAAGCTGGAATGGTGTCCTGTTGTGGTTGCTGTGAAATGGCTAGGGCAGTAGTCGGTTGCTGTGTTAATTCTCCATCTATTGTAGTAACTGTGGGATTTTCCATAACCTCTGAATTTGTATCGGATGTTATCGGCTGAGAATCTATAGGAAGAGATTTTGGGATATAATCTGGGGTATTACCTTCAACATAAGTAGATCTCATTTGGTCAATATGTCTTCGAAATGGGGTCCCATCTACATTTACGATGTAATGTAAATGGCCAACCCGATCACTAACTTTCCCAAACTTCCATTTACACTCCTTGTTCTGGTAATAACGAACTTGAACTGAGTCCCCAATTTCAAAACTCCGCCTGGTATTCTCGATTTGTCTTGTCTGGTCTGGGCTGGTGTATCGTAATAAGTCGATTCTGGTGCGAAGATTAAATTTCAGCATCATATCCGCTGGACTCTTGCCTGTACTGGAGCTTCTGTCTTACGATATTGCATAAGAAGCCGTTGTAATTTTGTGTGAAGGTCACCTGGATCATTCGTGGCAGATCTTAATCCATTTTTCAGAATTTGAACAAATCGCTCTGCTTGTCCGTTCGTTGATGGATGCGCTGGTGAAGTAAGCTTATGGCAAATGTTGTTAGACTTAAGAAATTCTCGGAACTCCCTTGACGTAAAATTAGTTCCATTATCGGACACAATAGTTTGGGGAATACCAAATCTAGCAAAAAGTTCTCTCATTGCTCGTATTGTATAAAAATTGGTGATCCGATTCATCGGGAAAACTTCCAACCACTTCGTCTTTGCATCGACCACAATAAAGAAGTATCGTTCCATGAACTGTCCCGCAAAGTCTATATGTAATCTTTGCCACGGCTGTGCAGGAACTTCCCAGGGGTGTGGTAATGCCTTTGTTGGTTCTTTTTGAACTTTCGCACAGTCCCGACAACTTTTCACTAACTCCTCAATATCGCGATCAATTCTAGTCCAATAGCAGTAGCTTCTAGCTAAGGCTTTCATTTTCACGATGCCGACGTGGGCTGTATGTAACTCATTTAGAACTCGGGTGTGTAGACTATGAGGAATTATGATTCGTAATCTACGGTAAATACACCCTTCATTTATCATTAGTTCACTCTCCATCTGTTTGTATGGTGTGGTCTTCAAACTTGCTCCTGTCTGTAGAAGGATCCAAAGTGATGACAATTCCTTATCCTGTTTTGTTTCTTTAGCTATATCCGAATTTGTAAAAGGTACATAAGTATTCATTCCAAAGTTGAAATATTTCGTATGTATCATCGTCACTCCTGTAATCTTGAATTTCAATTGGATTTCTGGAAAGAAAAGCAGCATTAATATTCTCTTTGGAACTCTTGTATTCAATGTTGTAGTTAAATCCACTGAGAAATTGTGCATAATGCAACAATCGCTGAGCTGTAAGTAAAGGCAAGTGTTTATTTGTGTGAAATATTGCAGTTAAAGGTCGATTATCTGTAATTAGAGTAAATTCACGCTCATAGCAGTAGTTGAAAAACTTGTGTAATCCCCAGTAAATGGCTGTCGCTTCCTTGTCTAACTGGCTGTAATTAGCCTCTGCCTTCGTCAAACTTCTGGATGCAAAAGCAATCGGACGCTATCCATCCTTTGTACGATGTGATAAAATTGCAGACAACCCAACAGGAAACGCATCAGTGGCTAAGATAAGAGGAACATCTTCATTGAAAGGACTAAAACGTTATCGCTCATCATCTCTTTTCTTATAATTTCAAACGCATGTTGACACTCATCATTCCAAACAAACTTCTGATCCTTCCTCAAAAGGTGGTAAAGCGGGTGTAGTTTAGTTGACAGGTCTAGAATAAATTTATGGTAGTAATTTACCAATCCCAAAAAATGACGTGATTTGTTTAGATCTGAAGGAGGCTGAATTTTCGAAATTGCTTCTACTTTCTCTGAAGTCTTGTGTAAACCTTTCTTGTCGATCTTGTGACCGAGGTAAGTGACACTTTTTTCAAACAATTTGCACTTCGATTTGTTTAAATGCAGATTGAACTTCTGTAACTTATCAAGTAATTGCATGCATCTATGAAAAAGTTCAGATATCGATCTAGCCACTACAATAATATCATCAATAAAACATGCAGTACCTTCAAAGTCATTCGTGATATTTTCATCCATAAACCTTTGCCATATGTTAGGTGCAGTTTTCAAACCAAACATTAATTTATTTACTCTGTAAAGGCCTTTTATGGTACTTATTGTCTGCAAGAGTGAACTATCGTCCGTCATATTGAGGTGTAGATATGCTTTGTGTATGTCAAAAGTACAATAATATTCATCATTTTTTAATTTTTGGAACAAATCTTCTATCTTGTGAATCGGGTAACCATCGTTAACTAAGTATTTATTGAGTGTAGCTTTATAGTCAGCACATAACCGAATGGATTTGTCAGCCTTGATGACGGGAACTACTGGAGTTCCCCAATCTGAGTGTGCAATTTTCTCAATAATACCACATTTTTCTACCCTATCTAGCTTATTTTCGATTAATGGGCGAATTGCATATGGAACTGATCTTGGTTTAATAAAGGTTGGTGTAGCACCATCACGTAATTTTAACATACCTTTAATATTTGGTATACTTCCAATTTCCGTGCTGAAAATCTCTGCATATTTTTCAAATATCTGCTGCCTTAAATGAACTATATCTTTTTCCGTATATACATCCACGGAATTTATACTTAATAACTTGAGCTTGTGTACCCATTCACGTCCCATGATTGAGTCGAACTTTCCTTTGACTATAATAAATCGCAATTTATAATCTGGTCATTGTACTGAACTTGTACCTCTGATTTCCCATATGCAGGGAATATTTCATGGTTGTAGGTCTTAAGCATGACTTCTGTTGGCAAGATTTCGACATTTGGCCAATGCATTTTAAAATTTTCGTAATTAATGACAGAAATCGCTGCCCCGGTATCAAATTCCATCTCGAAGGGCTTCCCATTAATTTTCAATGTCACATAGTACTTACCGCGACCACCTGTACCAACCAGTTTTTGGTGTAATTGAATAGATTGCATATCGTGTTTTACATTTTCCATCAAATTGATAACGTTGATTTCATGCATGTTATCAGCAGCACCCTGGGTAATTTCTATGGTATTCGTCTCTCTGGCTGACGATCGCGATCTCATACAAACGGAAGACACGTGGCCTCTGCTACGGCATATAGAACAATGCAGGTTATTTGATTTGCAATTGTTTGCCATATGGTTTTGTTTGCCGCATCTGTAACAAATAGTTTTATTATTGTTTGCAATTTTGGAGCTATAATTTGTATGTAAATTTGTATTATTCTTTGATGTAGTATGGCTTTTTTTCTTCTGAGTGATCGCTTTGAATTGGAGCTGGTGAATGTTGCTGTGCATGGCGCGGCTTTCCAGTTTTGATGCCTCCATTGCCAATGCACTCTGTATGGTTTTTTCTAGAGATATAATACTAAAAATCTCGTTAACTAAAATAGATTTTGAAATTAAACTATTTCATCATATGCAAAATATTGTTGGTAATTAATTTTTTTTTAAATAATTCATCTGACACCTTTTTAACAAAACACGAAAACCTACAAACCTATAAAGAAAAATCGTTCAGTATATTTCAGATGCTCTTATACCATAGCTGAAATGTCAAAATGAACTAAACGAAAGAAAATGCTTCTTCAACAACTTGAAAATGTTATTAAACTTGGTTTTTTCCTATGGGAAATTGTGAAAATTTGCATCAGCAAAATGCTTTTTACCAAACTTAAGAATTACGACGGTGTAACTATAATTTCCACATGCAAGTTATTTATACCTTGTATTACTGTAATTGTAATTATAATTTTGTATATACATACATAGGTGAGTAGCACAAATTCAGCTGCAAATGTGTATAACATTTATGGATGAGCATCCTTCCTTGGCCAATGAGAATAAACCCAATTCTGTCAAAGGGAAGAAAGACAAGATTCAATTTTATCCATAGGGGACATAACTTGGCTTTAAAAATATTTGTTGTTACCGAATTTTTTTTTGGATAATGCGCTTTGTGCAAGAGCGAATTCAAAATCTTTGCCTGTCAAGCATTGATACCCGCCGCCACCCAAAGTTTCAATAGTTACAGCAAATCTTAATATTGGAGGTATATACATATGTAGAACGACAACCGTCTGGCAAATTTATTTTCTCCAGTATCTTCATAAAGGCATCTTTTGAAATTAGAAAACTGAACAAAAATATATTTGTTAAATTTGTTAAATTATTTAACAACAAGTAAGAAAGATTACTTATTGTTATATTCAATTAAATATAATAGCTGGCAACACCATGGTATAACAATTTACTTGAGTTAAAACTTATATAACAACTAGAATAAAATAGGGTCTCTCTCTGTCCGGCATCCAACAGGTTAACATCTTATAAATAATTATTAAGTATTGTTATTTAAAATAAGTACCTTTGTAAAAGTTGAACAAATAAAACAAATAAACTTGAATTATAAAACAATTGGCGACGAGGAAAATAAGGACAACACTGGAGATAAGAAGAAAAAAAACCTAGGATTGCGAAGATAAATTAAGATTAGTTTCACATTTGATGACCTCGACATCATCTCCATTGGAAATTTAAAAAGAGGAAGAGGACCCATCTGATTCCGAAGTAAAAAGGGAAAATCTTCAGTCAAAAAAAGAAATCACACCAAAGACAAATATGTCATTTCTTGGAAATATAAATGAGTTTGTCCCTGGTGAGGATTTTGTGGCGTATAAGGACAGAGTGCAGCAATATTTTATTGCTAATAAAATTGCAGCCGAAATACAGACTCCAGTGTTCATTACTTTGGTCGGTTCAAAAGTATATAAAGTGCTTAAATCTCTGGCCGCACCAGCATTACCAAGCTCCAAACCATTCACGGAATTGATAGGTTTACTAGAGCAGCACTATGCTCCCAAGCATAACAAGAGAGCCGAACGATTCAAGTTCCAAAAAGCGAAGCAGGAGGACGGTGAGTCAATTTCCGACTTCATCATAAAGCTCAGAAATCTAGCTGAGACATGCAGGTTTGGAGACTTTATCGACGACTCAGTGTCAAATACAGCCAGCTTGCGAAATCTGGCATTAGAAGATGCTCTAGTGAACAAATTTATCGTGGGGCTAAGGAACGATCGTATTCAGCAGAACATCTTAACAGATGACAGCCGCACGTTTGATAAATGCTGTGAAATCGCGCTAAATATGGAGATGTCTGAGAGAGAGCAACGATCAATGCATCCACGTGGCAGCGAAGTTCATGTCATAAGGGAAAAAAACAAGGCTGTCACAACTCAAGTTAAAACAAAACAAAATAATATGAGAAGCAATCAACAATAAATGTTCGCATTGTGGAAAAAATCATTTTGAACGAGACTGTCCAGCAAAAAATTGGAGTTGCTTTAAGTGTAATAGAAGAGGGCACACTGCAAACATGTGCTGGATTGGTGGCAAGCGTGATGGTGGAGGGGCTGGTGGCAGCAGCAGTAGCAGAAAAGATGGTGGTGGAGCTAAGCGGAGCGTAAGATCTATTCAGGTCATCAACAGTGTTAAAGCATCAGAAAAAGGGCTCAAGGTGGAAGTCAAACTATTTGGAGTGTCATTTCAAATGGAGGTTGACACGGGAGCAGCTATGTCTGTTATATCTTTTATTGAACTTAAAGATAAGTTACCATATATTGCTGTTCTTTCTAGTAATGTAAAAATTTGTACCATTTCAGAATTTGAGGTTAGAGTTGTGGGCAAGGTGGAGCTGGACGTGGAGTTTCAAGGGACTACTGGAAAATTGGAGATCGTGGTAGTGGATAGCCCAGTTTTTACACCACTTTTTGGTAGAACGTGGTTGGATAAATTTGTTCCGAGTTGGAGGCAAAAACTTTTGTGTAAAAGTGAGTTAATTAATTATATAGAAAACAAAAAAATGAAAGTAGTGCATGCGATGAGCTTTTATCGGAAATTAGAGAAAAATTTCCATGTGTCGTTTCGAGTGATCCTAATCAGATGATAGTGGGCTATGAAGCCGAAATAAATATAGAGCCAGATGCTGTCCCCATCTTTTGTAAGGCTTATATGGTTCCATTTAGGTTACGTGACGCTGTTAAGGTTGAGTTAAATAGGCTTATTTCTATAGGAACTCTTGAACCTGTCAACCACAGTAGGTGGGCATCACCAATTGTGTGTGTTCCAAAACAGAATGGTGAGATTAGGTTGTGCATTGACTGTAAAGTTACAGTCAACAAATACATTCTTTTATCGCATTTTCCGTTAAACAATGTTGAAGAACTTCCTGTGGATAAAGAGTTAATTCGAGCTGAGACGAAAAAAGACGTAGAACTTTCTTAAATATATGAATTTATAAAAACCGGGTGGCCAAAGCAGGTGAATCCAGAGTTTAAAGTTTTTGTTGCATTCAAAAATCAGTTAAGTTTAGAAAATGATTGTGTATTTTATAGGACAAGAATTGTCATTCCATCAAAATTAAGAATGCAGGTGCTTAAATCAATCCATAGTAATCACAATGGAGTTGTTATAATGAAAAAAATGTGTCGTTCATACGTTTGGTGGCCGAAAATTGATTCTGATGTAAAAGAATTTGTTGCGTGCTGTGAAATTTGTCAGGCAACAGCTGTTGTTCCAAAAGAAAAAGTTGTGTCCAGTTGGCCCAGTTGTACCTATCCCTTCGAAAGAACACTTAGATTTTTTTTATTTTGAAAGTAAGACTCTACTTTTAGGTGTAGATGTATTTAGTCGCTATTTGATTGTGGTTGTAATGAATGGAACCTCCGCAAAAAACTTAATCGATAAATTAACGCATAATTTATTTTCAATTTTTGGACTTCCCACTGAGATTGTCACTGACAATGGACCTCCTTTTGCATCGTTTGAATTTAAAAGTTTTTGTTCAAATGGTAAAATCAAATTAACTCATAGTCCAGTTTACCACCCACAGTCAAACGGGGTAGCGGAACGACACGTGCGAATTGTAAAAGGCGTGTTAAAAAAGTTTTTGTTAAGCTCGAAAGCAGGTTTATCACTGCATGAAAAGATCGATTTGTTTTTATTTAATCATCGAAACACTCCAAATTCGGTGTCCAATGAAACTCCATCTGATCTAGTTTTTTCTTATAAGCCTAAAATATTAATGGATAATTTATGTAAAAATAATAATATTGATAATAAAAACAGAAAAAAGAAATTAATTTATAAAAAGTCAAAATCTGTTAAGTATAAGACTTTGGAAAAAATTAATTTAAAAAAATATAAAGTTGGGGATGATTGTTTATATAAAAACCACATAAATGAACTTAAGAAGTGGTTACCATGTACTGTTAAAAAAATCTTAAGTACGGTAAGATATATAGTAAAAATTGGTTTTCAATATAAAGTTGTTCATGTCAAGCAATTGAAAAAAATTAATAAAAAACCAACGTTTAGTTATTTGTACACAAACATTCCTAAGTCTTATGCTGAAAAAGATACAATTATAAATGGCACTGATTTGTCTTATTTGAATAATAATTTAGTATCTAAGAATATACCTAAAACCAGCCATTTAAAAAATACAAATGTTCAACAACGAAGAAGTAATAAAACTAAGAAAATTGTAAATTATTATAAACGGTAAAAAGATTTTATTTGTTTTTAACAAAACATTAATGTTAAATTCTTAAAAAAAAAAGAAACAAAAGAATTGTTGATACTATTTTTAAATTGAACTGTATTATCCTAAGAATTATGTATATATATTTTGAAAACATTTGTTTGTATATAAACCTAATTTAAAGCTGGGAGGATGTTATATTCAATTAAATATAATAGCTGGCAACACCATGGTATAACAATTTACTTGAGTTAAAACTTATATAACAACTAGAATAAAATAGGGTCTCTCTCTGTCCGGCATCCAACAGGTTAACATCTTATAAATAATTATTAAGTATTGTTATTTAAAATAAGTACCTTTGTAAAAGTTGAACAATTAAAACAAATAAACTTGAATTATAAAACACTTATGTAGGTACATATTTATTTGCTGTATATAAAAAAATGCTTACATGGGTTGGAAGAGATAGAGGATCTGATTCAGCTCTTAAATGTCTTCATAACCGTATTCATTTTACAATTGAAAATTTAGAATGAAACAACAACAACTTGTGTGTGCTACCACCAAGTTCATAGGCTGGAGTTATAGCTATTTCACGGGGGCCACGGGGAGTCTGATGATCGGGTTGGCCCCCGTGAAATAGCTATAACTCAAGCCTATGAACTTGGTGGTAGCACACACAAGTTGTTGTTGTTTCATTCTAAATTTTCAATTGTAAATCCGGCAAGCAGCTGCCTTAAACTGCAAGTATAAAAATTTCATACAAAACCCCTCAGAATCGTATTCATTTTATTTTTTTTTTGAGTTTTCATTTTCACTTTGTAACAAAACTCAATTACGTCGAAACATTTTTACTTCAATTTGCTTAGTTAACGTTTAAATTAATAACAGACGATAACTATTTAGCTATCGTGCAAACGCTATAGTTTTGTCGTTATCACTTTGACGATTATCGTCTTACGTAAAGTGAGACTATCGTCAAAACGCTATCGTCTGACGATTATTGTTTTACGCAATGACCTCCCTGTACTTCAACGCGTTAATGATTCAATGGAACCAATCATTTTTCGCACTCGTACTGTTGCGCGAGATCTATTAATTTCAACACACATAAATCCGCTGGCCCGGATGGTATCTCCGCTATTGTTTTGAAGAGGTGTTCTTCAACGTTGACAGAACCATTGCGTAAGCTTTTTTATCTGTCCTACTCCTCAGATATCGTCCCGAGTAGATGGAAAACAGCATTTGTCCAGCATATCCCCAAAAAAGGCAAATTCTCCCCACAGTCTCATTTATCGATCGATTGCACTTACGCCTCTTCTTTCCAAGGTCAAGGAAATGCTCAAGGAATATTTCGAAGATCGAAAGCTTCTTAATGACCGGCAGTGCGGCTTTCGCAGAAATAGGTCCACTCACACTCACCTAACAGTGGAGCAAATCTTTATATTGTTTTGGGGTAAGTAAGATTGTTGCGCTTAATACTTCAAAAGCATTTGATAGTGTTTGGCATCAGGCCTTGACGAAACCCTCCTTCGTGGGATTAGAAATTACCTTTCTGACCGTTCAATACAAATTGTATTGGATGCTTCTAAGCCTGAAGTCCATAAAATAAATGCTGGTGTTCCTGGGGCACACTCGTTTTATCTCAAACACTCTTTCTTATTTTTAATAATTATCTTCTGTCTGCAACTTCTAATCTATTAAATTGTTTCGATGCAACAACTTCCTCCCCCCCCTCTGATCTGGTGGTTATCTACAAGACTTGTATCCATCCTAAACTTGAGTATAACTTGCATCTCTTGGCTGGTTCATTTATGTAGCTTGAACATCGTCGTAAAGTTTCTTGTCTCACCCTTTATTACAATTATTTTAACGCTGTATGCACTAGAGAAATAGCCACATGCATTCCTCTCCTTAAACAGTTCAACCGCAATACTCGAGATTCTAAAAATGCTCATCAGTAAACCCTCGAGCCCAACTTCGACGTACTATCAAAATATAGAGATTGGTTCATTACCCCTACTATGCGAATGCGGAATGTACGACATCTCCTTTGAAACCCTTTCTTCCTTTCCTAATGATCACACTGGCACTGTGTCTCTGCATAATAGGGGTAGTAATATCACGTTGAGTGTGCGCTTATTATATAGGGTCCGCCATCTAACGTTTTTTTTTTTCAACTAGTGCTTATTTCGGGAATGGTAATACTTATAGTCCGGGAGCTAGCAACGTTTGAAAAACAAGAATTTTAGGTCAGTCAATTTTTTCATATGTTGTCTTACTTGCTTTTTCGGTTAGAGTCTGGGCAGTCTGGCTGGCGGTAGCGGTTGCGTTTAGGGGGGAGGGGCAATTTAAAAAAATTATTACTTAAAATGGGAAAAAATAGTTAAAAAATAACGGTAATACTTACAATTAAGTATTATACCTTTTTTTAAAGCCAACACTTTTGTCTATTAGCTTGTTTTTCAATCAAGTCAAAACTATGCATAGTTTTTGAAAAAATTTTTTAAACTCAAAATTTGGTAAAAAAAGTTAAAAATATGGTTTAAAGTGTAATTTTTCAAAACCTTAAGATTATTACTATCTTTTTTTTTAGAATTCATTGCTCTTATTTGTTTGTGATCAAAAACTGAAAACTAGATGATTTTATGTCTACTATCTTTTCCACTCATGGTGTGCCAGAAATAATGGTTACCGATAACGTTCCCTATAATTCATTAGTTCTCGAGAAAATTGAAGATTACTAAAAATCGAATATGGATTAAGATATTCCTAGGCTAAATTAATTTTTCAATTTTCTCAAAAACTAAAAGACATAAAATCATCTAGTTTTCAGTTTTTCATTAATTATTAATAAGAGCAAAAATTTATTAAAAAAAACACATATTTATAAACAAATGGTTTTGGAATATTGAAGTTGAAATTTTTTTGCAACTTTTTTTTACTTAAAATTTGAGTTTAAAATTACGTGAATAGATTTGACTTGATTTAAAAAGTGGCTAATAGAACAGAATGTTGGCCTTAAAACAACGTATAAAACTTAACTGTAAGTATTACCGTTATTTTGTAACTATTTTTGTTTCCATTTTAAGTAATAATTTTCTTAAATTGCCCCTCCCGCCTAAACGGGGGGAGATAGACCCCCCTCGCATAGTAAAAAATGCTTATTTTTAACTGTTCTATACAAATCCGTCGCCTAAGTTATCGTACTCTCCCCAAACTTTTTTTTCTAAATTAATTTTTTATTTAAAAATTTAAAAAAATCGCGTATGACACATAATAAACAATCATAAAAATGTAAGGCAATAATAAATGCATATTTAGGAGACCTATTTAAAGGTGGAAAATTGAAAATTAAGCTTTAAAAAAATCTTTTAAAATTCAAAATTATCACCTGTACAGGTAGGTTGCGCACTAACAAACACAACCGCTACCGCCAGCCAGACTGCCCAGACTCTAACCGAAAAAGCAAGTAAGACAACATATCAAAAAATTGACTGACCTAAAATTCTCGCTCGAAAACGTTAAAAAAGTTTAAAAAAAAATTTCAACTTCAATATTTCAAAACCATTTGTTTATAAATATTTTTTTTTAAAATAATTTGTTGCCCTTATTAATTATTAATAAAAAACTGAAAACTAGATGGTTTTATGTCTTTTAGTTTTTGAGAAAATTGAAAATAACCACAACTACTATTTTAATTACCTAAATTATTATTTTTTTTTTTTGCTTGAGTGGTCTTATTTTGATAGTAATAATGGTAGGTGCGAGTTTGGGCGTATGCAACAGTGAAGTGTGTATGGGGGGCATGCTGCCCCTCTGCAACCCCCCTGCTTGGACTCACTATAGGATTTGGGTTGGGTGCAAGGTGGGGTGGGTTCAAGGTGGGGTTGGTGCAAGGGTGCATGCAAAGTCTCTTTTGCATTTAAATAAGCTGGATTTAAGAAAAATAAATTAAGCCTTATTCGATTTTTAGTAATTTTTAATTTTCTCGAGAACTAGTAAACATAAAATCATCTAGTTTTCAGTTTTTGATCACATATAAATAAGAGCAATGAATTGTAAAAAAAATAGTAAATAATGTTAAGGTTTTGAAAAATTACACTTTAAACCATATTTTTAACTTTTTTTTACCAAATTTTGAGTTTAAAACAATTTTTTTCAAAAACTATGCATAGTTTTGATTTAATTTAAAAACAAGCTAATAGACAAAAGTGTTGGCTTTAAAAAAAGGTATAATACTTAATTGTAAGTATTACCGTTATTGTTTAACTACTTTTTTCCCATTTTAAGTAATAATTTTTTTAAATTGTCCCTCCCCCCTAAACGCAACCACTACCGCCAGCCAGACTGCCCAGACTCTAACCGAAAAAGCAAGTAAGGCAACATATCAAAAAATTGACTGACCTAAAATTCTCGCTCGAAAACGTTGCCAGCTCCTATACTATTAGCTTATGTCTAATTTGACAGATAATTAGTTGTATTAGTTGTATTGTTGTATACGCTTGAACAACGCTGGGAACAACGCTTAGAGAAGATGCCGATTTTGCCAAAAAAATCATCTTTGCAGATTAAGCTCATTTTGATCTTGGCGGGTATGTAAACAAGCAAAATTGTCGCATTTGGGGCACAGAAAACCCGCACGCATACAGTCAATTGCGATCGTTATCGGGCCATGTTGAACGAATTTTTGTTCACAAAAGGAGGAGGAGGATTGGCAACATTTGGTTTCAACAGGACGGCGCTACGTGCCACACAGCCGAAGCTACACTCGAAGTTTTTATATCATTTAAAAAAAAAAAAGTTACTTGGCGGACCCTAATTTACAAAATTGAATATCTATATCTAATATATTAATATATACATATATATTATATATATATACATATATATATATATTATAAATGCGAAAGTAACTCTGTCTGTCTGTTACTCATTCACGCCTGAACTACTGAACCAATTTGTATGAAATTTGGTATGGAGATATTTTGATACCCGAGAAAGGACATAGGCTACTTTTTACCCCGGGAAAATGACGCATTCCCATTGGAAAATTCAGGTGGGCCGATCGCTTTTACGCCTAAACTACTGAACAGATTTAAATGAAATTTGGTAAGGAGATAGTTTAAGACTTAAGAAAGGACATGAGTTACTTTTGACCTCGAGAAAACAACGCATTCCCATGGGAAAAATTACTTTCCGGGGAATCTGATCGCTTTCACACCTATAAATTACCAAAGATTTTAATAATTTTTGGATACAATTGGTATTACGGGAAAACAACGCATTCCCAAACCTTATGAAATAAGTTGTCGAACATGTTAAACTTGACAATATGCCGCTGCTCTTCTAAAAATCGGAGAAGATTGTATGCCAACAGACTGTAACGGCTCGATTACGTTGAGTCATGAATTCTGTCAAATTGTCTGTAGCACAGATGAATTAAAAAGTAATGTCTATCCAAACCTGCATATAACTATGGGCAATCGGGAGTGGTTGTGTGAGAGGGCAATTTTAGCTCCAAATAATGAGATAGTTAGCCAGATAAACGAACAACTTATGTCGGACGTGGAGGGATATATCGTCGAGTACCTCTCAGTAGACAACGTTATGGACACGGAGCAAGTAACATCATACCCCATAGAGTTTCTTAGTTCTTTGAAATTATCAGGGTTGCCTTCTCATAAGTTGAGATTGAAGGTTGTTGTTCCAGTCCTGATAATGAGAAATCTTGACACACCAAAGTTATGTAATGGTACACGGCTACAGATTACTCACCAAGAACGGAATATTATAAAAGCTATAATCATGACTGGATAGTTCCGATAATTCCAACCGATTTGCCGTTTCAGTTTAAAAGAGTGCAGTTTCCTCTGAAAGTAGCATTTGCAATAACAATAAATAAAGCTCAGGGGCAAACACTGAAAGTTGCGGACGTAAATTTGGAAAAAAAAACTGTTTTTTCCATGGACAATTATTTGTAGCGTGCTCACGAGTCTCAAACCCACAAAATCTTTACGTTCTGGCCAAGGAAGGAAAAACAAAAAACTTTTGACTTTACATAAATTACAAAGAAACGAAGATTAAGACACAACTATAATGACCATTTCCAGAAATTAAGTTATAAAGGGTGATTTTTAAGCTATTATCTTTTTGGCAAAACTGGTTTAAACAGCTGAACGTTTTGTGTTTTGTTTCACTGTCAAACATCTTCAGTTTGGTCTATAATTTAACCATGAATCGTCTTACAAACGAACAATGCTTGCAAATTATTGAATTTTATTATCAAAATGCGTGCTCTGTTAAGAAAGTTCATCGCCCGCTTCTTGTGTTCAGTGACGAAGCTCATTTTTGTCTCAATGGGTACGTTAATAAGCAGAATTGTCGATTTTGGAGTGAATATCAGCCATAAGCATTGCAAGAGCTACAAATGCATCCAGAAAAAGTCACAGTTTGGTGCGGTTTATGGGCTGGTGGCATCATTGGACCGTACTTCTTCAAAGATGATGCGAATCGTAACGTAACTGTGAATGGTGAGCGCTACCGTGAGATGAAATCCAACTTTTTTTTGCCCAAAATGCAAGAGCTTGACTTGCATGACATGTGATTTCAACAAGACGGTGCCACATGCCACACAGCACGCGCAACAATGGACTTATTGAGAGGAGAGTTCGGTGAACATTTTATTTCACGTTCGGGACCGGTCAATTGGCCGCCTAGATCGTGCGATTTAATGTCTTTAGACTATTTTTTTTTTTTAAGTTTAGTTTAGTTTATTTAATTCATTGATATGCTATACACATTAAGATACAATATCTTATTAAAAAGTTCAGCCTATTTTACAAAATAATGTTGATTTATAAAATTTTAACCTTAAATGTACACTAAGCGCATTTTATATTCTTTATGTACTTGTTCATTTACGTAGCCACTGTGTTATCGAAATATAATAGTCAAATCATGAAACGTCAAACCTAAAACCACATGGTTCAAAAAAGGCTAAATTTCCTTTGCTCGCCATTATTAAAATACTTGTCCTCCAAAGAGGTTATAAATAAATTCTTTATAAGTCATTCAAATACTTTATTGTTTTATTCTAAAAATCAAATCATATTAATAAATATAAGAAATCGAAAACGCTTGATTTCAACATTTTTCATGGTGACCCCGACGTGATTTATTTCACTATACTTTTAACATCACGATGGCCGAAGCCGCTCAGAAGAAGATAGAATCGCTTAAAGCTCGACGTCTCGTTTGCACCAAACAATTAGACAGAATCAATGAGTTTCTATCAGAAATTAATGCAGAAACACTTCTTTCGGAATTCGAGGTTCGTCTTCAAGCTTTGGAGTCTGTTTTCAAAGCATTTGAACAACTCCAGATCAAGTTGGAGGATATCGATCCCAAGGAAATTGGTGCCAAAGTCGACGTGCGAGCTGAATGCGAGGAGATGTACTACAAATCAAGATCCAAAATTCTTCATGAAATACAAAGTCGAAAATCTACTTTGCGAACAGAAAATGTTGTATCTACCGAAACTAAATCATCTAATCAGTTAAAACTTCCAAAGCTTAACATTCCTATTTTTTCAGGTGAAGTTACCCAGTGGCTATCCTTTCACGAAATTTTCAATTCCCTAATCCACAATAATTCTTCATTAAGCAATGTCTCCAAGCTACACTATTTGATTTCCTCTCTATCTGGTCAAGCTGCTCGGACAATACAATCGTTGGAGATCACTGATGACAACTATGAAGTGGCTCTCAACCTTCTTATTGAAAACTACGACAATAAACGTGTGATTGCCACTGAACACATTAAAAAGGTAATGATGTATCCAGCTATTCGAAAGCCTTCATCGTCAAGTCTACGTCAATTTTGTGATGAGATCAACAGTCATCTTCGTGCTCTTACTACGCTTGGACGTCCTGTAAGCCAATGGGATGACCTGTTAGTTCAAATACTTCTCCCAAAACTCGACAGTGCAACACTTAACAAATGGAACGAAGAAGGACCCACCGAAAGAATGCCCAGTTACCAGGAGCTTATAAAATTTCTTACCAAACGCAGCCTGATTCTCAATGACGACATTCCTCAGGCAAGTATTGCAGCTCATGCTAAAACTAACCAAATTCATCGCTCCAAAACCTTTTCTATTCAACATTCAAATAATAAAAATAACACACGGTCAATTTGTTTATTTTGCAAAAAGCCTTATCATAATATTTACAAGTGTTATCAATTTCTTACTTTGCCTGTTGCTCAAAAACAAAGTTTTGTTAGCGGGAACCAACTATGTTTTAATTGCATTAAGCCCAATCATGATGCAAATAATTGCCAAGCATCAAAATGTCGCAAGTGCAACAATTCACATCACACGCTGCTTCATGATGATAATGTAATACGCATCCCTCAGGATGTTCCACAATCGGCTTCATTTAACATTGCATCAACTTCAAATGGCCAAAGACCTACTTCAAACAATGTCGCACGTGCTTCCAACAGCCTGACTTCGCCGACGATCCAGCCATATCACCAAACATATCATCTTCATGAAAATACGTCTCCAGCCGCATACGATACACAAAGCCGTTCAACACATGCCATTCTTGCCACCGCAGTAGTTTTTGCTCTTGATAAGCAAAACACCCCAGTTCCTTGCCGAATTTTGCTTGACTCTGCTTCTCATGTCAGCTTGTTAACTGAGCGATTCGCAAACCTTTTAGGCATACGACGTAAGAGTAAAATAATGTCCATCTGTAGCATCGGAGAAAATTCATTAATTTGCAAACATCAAATTAGCTTCACCATCAAATCGCGATTTAATAATTATGCTGAAAATATTGATGCTTATATTGTGGCCAGAATATCAGAGTTCCTTCCTGATTCTCCCATTAATACAAACGGTTTATCTATACCATCGAATATTAATCTCGCAGATCCCTTATTTGGAACCCCAAATCGAGTTGATCTGTTGATAGGAGCTGAATATTTTTTTGGTTTATTATCCATCGGACAGATTAAGTTAGGCCCTTGGCTTCCAACTCTTCAAAACACTTTATTTGGCTGGGTTGTGTCTGGCAGCATTGCACAAGGAGAATGCAAGAAAAGGGTCCATTGCTTGGTAAACGATTCTGATGAAAATAGTGAAAATGAAAATATTGCATCAGTGCTCACCTCCTTTTGGGAAATTGAAAACCACGAACAAATTGAATTGCCATTCACGAAAAATGAACAAATTTGTGAAGAACATTTTCTTAAAAATGTGAAACGTCTCAGAGATGGCCAAATTGAGGTAAGATTGCCTTTTAAGCAGAATCCAAAATCATTAGGCAAGTCTTATGCGACTGCCCTTCGAAGATTTTACGCGCTAGAACGTAAATTGATAAAAAATCACGATCTCGCAGTTCAATATGTTTCACTTATGAAAGAATACAAGCAACTGGAACATATGGTGGAGATTAAAAATCAAGATTTTGGTAAATTACATTATTATATTCCCCACCATTGCATAACAAAACCTGAAAGCTCTACTACAAAACTAAGAGTAGTTTTTGATGCTAGTGCCAAATGTGATAATGGTGTGAGCTTAAACGACATCTTATACGTGGGCCCAGTCGTGCAGCCTGACTTGTTTTCTCTGCTTATCAAATTTAGATCACATAACTACGTGTTTACTGCTGACGTAACTAAAATGTACCGTCAAATTGCTCTCAATGAACAAGATCGAGCATTTCACCAAATTTTGTGGAGAGACAGACCAGATGATACTGTGACGTATGGTACGGCCTCAGCATCTTTTTTGGCTACAAGAGCGCTTTTGTACTTAGCAGAGGAAGAGGGCGATAAATTTCCAGTAGGAGCATCAACAATCAAAACAGAATTTTATGTCGATGATATTCTCACTGGGGCTAGCACGTTAGAGGAGCTCGAATGTATCAAAAGAGAATTAAGAGGAATATTGGAACGTGGTGGATTAACGCTAAGAAAATGGTGTTCTAATAATAAAAGCTTGCTACAAGATATACCACATGAAGAAAAAGAACAATTTTTTCAACTTAAAAACAATGATGTCATCAAGACACTCGGTGTAGTGTGGGACCCAAAGGCTGATACTTTTTTCTACAAAGCCAATGCTGGTGAAAATAAGCATATTACTAAACGCACTGTGTTAGCTGATATAGCACGTTTATATGACCCTTTAGGACTTATAAATCCTGTTACTGTATTGGCAAAGATTTTTTTGCAAAGGCTTTGGAAACTGAATTTCAACTGGGATGAAGCTCTTCCACAATCACTGCATCAGATGTGGCTACAATTTAGAATGGAATTATCAAATTTGGATAAAATATCAATTGAAAGACAGGCTATGTGGGGCAACGTTGATAAAGTAGAATTACACGCCTTTTCTGATAGCTCCGAGAAGGCATACGGAACCTGTATTTATATGCGTTCTATTCTGTCCAATAGAAAGGTTTCAGTACGACTTTTATGCGCTAAGTCTAAAGTAGCACCTGTAAGGAACGTTTGTCTTCCGCGACTTGAATTATGTGCTGCGCAGTTGATGGTACAATTGGTAAAAAGGATTCGTCTTATCTTCCAAGATAAATTTGAAAGGGTGTATTATTGGACAGACTCCAGTATAGTCATCGCATGGTTGTCTTCAGAATCGCATCATTGGCAAACTTTCGTCGCAAACAGAGTTGCAACAATACACAATCTTTCATCCATAGATCAATGGCGACATGTAAGCACCAAACAAAATCCGGCTGACATTGTTTCAAGAGGAGCATTTCCTTGTGAATTGATGAACTCAAAGTTGTGGTTTCATGGCCCAGAATTTTTATACCTTTCTGACGAATATTGGCCTAATTCGAAGTCTGTAGATACAATTGATGAAAACCTTCTTGAGCGCAGACCTACAAAACAAACCTTTGCATTACAAGAAGATACCGATTTTGTGATTAATTTGAAATTCAACAATAATCATCAGAGAACACTCAGAGTAGCTGCTTATATTCTAAGATTTTTTCACAATGCTTTAGCGTTATATAGAAAGAAGGAAAGAGTAGGTGGTCCATTTACATTGGAGGAAATGGAGAACGCTCTTCATTGTCTTATAAAGATGATACAGCAATCGAACTATGGATCCGATATCTTACGTTTGAAACAAAAAAGATCAATTTCTCCCAAATCAAGCATTTGCTCCCTCAATCCATTCATTGATGAAAGGGGAATACTTAGAGTTGGTGGAAGGATAAATAACGCTGATGTTGAATATGAGCATAAACATCCAGCACTTCTTCCAAATAATCACGCTTTCACAAAGGCTTTGATAAGAGATAAACATATAAAATATCACCATGTAGGAGAACAAGGATTGCTGTCAATCGTTCGTGAACAATACTGGCCTGTGCATGTGAAGCCTCTTATACGACGAGTTATCAGACGATGTATATTATGCGCTAGGGCACGTCCACGTTTTGAGCATCCGCAAATGGGAAATCTACCAGAGTATCGTGTGATGCCCTCACGTCCTTTTACAACTGTGGGAACAGACTTTTGCGGACCTTTTATGGTTCACTCTCGGCGTCGTGGGATAGCGGCCGTGAAAGTATATGTAGCGGTATTTGTATGCCTTGTCAGCAAAGCTGTTCATCTTGAACTAGTTGGAGATCTCACTACTTCTTCGTTCTTGGGTGCTTTGCGGCGCTTCATCAGCAGGAGAGGCCTTTGCCGTACTATATATAGTGATAATGCTACAAATTATATTGGGGCACGTAACGAGCTGAGGGCGCTTTATAAGATGTTTCAAGATCAACAGTCTAAATCCGAAATTATGAAAACTTGCTTAGATGAGGGCATCGAATGGAAGCACATTCCTCCTAGATCCCCACATTTTGGTGGTATTTGGGAGGCAGCCGTAAAATCTGCAAAACATCATATGAAACGAATTTTACATCTAGCGGCTTTGACATATGAAGAGCTTAATACTCTTATTATCCAGATAGAGTGCATCCTTAACTCCCGTCCTCTTTCCCCTCTCTCTGAAGATCCTAATGACCTTAAACCTTTAACCCCAGGCCACTTTTTAACAGGTTCTTCACTCATTGCAATTCCTGAGCCAGATCTGTGCGATAAAAATTTATCCTATCTGAATCGTTGGCAGCGAGTGCAATGGCTTATGCAACAATTTTGGCACCGATGGAAGAATGAATACCTCCACACTTTGCAGCAGCGAAATAAATGGAAAAGGGATAAACTAGGGCTTCAATTAAATGACATTGTCATAATAAGAGATGATAATCTTCCTCCGCTGAAATGGAAGCTTGGTAGAGTCATAGAATTGCATCCTGGTACCGATCACATCATTCGAGTGGTTACTTTGAAAACTGCCACTGGAATTTTTAAAAGAGCAGTTGCTAATCTCTGTCGACTACCAGTCGTTGAAGCACCTTCGGACGCTGATGCATCTTCAGTTGTTGAAGCACCTTTAGTCCTTCAAGGCGGGGAGAATGTTCAGCCTATTTTACAAAATAATGTTGATTTATAAAATTTTAACCATAAATGTACACTAAGCGCATTTTATATTCTTTATGTACTTGTTCATTTACGTAGCCACTGTGTTATCGAAATATAATAGTCAAATCATGAAACGTCAAACCTAAAACCACATGGTTCAAAAAAGGCTAAATTTCCTTTGCTCGCCATTATTAAAATACTTGTCCTCCAAAGAGGTTATAAATAAATTCTTTATAAGTCATTCAAATACTTTATTGTTTTATTCTAAAAATCAAATCATATTAATAAATATAAGAAATCGAAAACGCTTGATTTCAACATTTTTCAGATAGCTTAAATAATGTACAAATTTGATAACAAAAGCTAACTTAATTTAATACAATAGCAAGCAAGTATATGCAATATTATAAAATAGAAATTACATTTTAATGGAAAAAACTGAGCAGTTTAATTTAATTGGTATCACCATTGATTTAAATTAAATTATTAAAGGTAAAACCTCACAAATAACTAAAAGGAAGAAAAGTAGAGTTTAAGTTTGTTTTCAAATATTTTAACATTTTCAAGTCTTCTTATATCACTTGGCAAGGAGTTCCAAAGGCGAATGGCGTTGACAAAGAACTGTCGCTCGGATGTAAGGCATGAATGTCGTGGGAATATAAGTGTATTTGATCTATTAGAAATTGGGATTGTAATCTAAAAAAAAGGTACTGTGGTTGACGCGTCTGCATAAGGTTAAAAAGAAAAAGAAGGGTTCGGTAGTGAAGAAAATGCTTGAACTGCATATTGTATAAAGAGTTAGCAAAGCCAGAGATGTGGTCATACCTTTTTAGACAATATACGTATCTTATTGTGTTGTTGAACGCAACTATAAGTTTTCGTCTACTCTCAGCATCACAGTTACAATAGATTTCACAACCATGCGTGAGTATAGGGATGATCAAAGTTTTTGCTAGCATCTTTCTAGTATTTATAGGCGTTATGTGTTGGGAATTTTGAAGAATTCTAAGAGCTCCATATACCTTACCAACAGTAGTATTAATGTGATTTTTCCATGTTAACGACCTGTTAAAAACTACTCCAAGATTCTTAGCTGTCTCTACAAATTCAATAGTGACATTATCAAGCATTAATCGAGGGAAATAAGAGAGATCCAGAGACCGTTTAGAAATAACTAAGCATTTAGTTTTGGTGGGGTTTAAGAACAGGCCATTTTGCAGGGACCAAGTGCGAATGCTTTGAAGGTCCTGGTTTATGTTATGGATGCAATTTTCAATAAGACCAAGCGAACTACTCAAATAAAGTTGCACATCATCTGCATACATGTGTGTGAGGGAGAACTTCAAAATAGATGGCAGTTCATTTATATACAGTGAAAAAAGAATTGGGCCCAAAATCGAACCTTGTGGAACACCTTTCAAGACTGGCAAAAACGGAGAGAGCGTATTGGAGACGGATACGGCCTGCTTTCTATCACTTATATATGAAAGTACCAGATTTGTTGCAGAAGACGAGAAATTAAAATGGTGTTTTAGCTTACGTATAAGAATAGAGTAGTCAATTGTGTCAAAAACTTTTGAAAAATCCAATAGAACCAAAAAACTCACCTTATCGTCATCAATAGCTTGCCTTAGGTCTTCAGTCACAGTGATTAGTGCTGTCGTACAGCTATGCTTACGACGAAAACCAGACTGAAAAGGTGTCAGTAAATTGGCTCCACTAAGATGTATACTTATTTGCTTTTGCATAATCCTTTCCAAGACCTTGGAGAGAAAGGGAAGTAGAGAAATTGGACGAAACTCTTTGCCATTGGAAGTTTTGGGTACAAGAACTATTTTTGCTAACTTCCAAAGCTTGGGAAGATTCCACTTGTTAATACAGTTTTAAACACGTGTGTGACATAAGGCAAAATCAGGGGAAGTAAAGCTCGAATAAATACGGGGTCTACACCATCAACTCCAACCGCACTCGATTTCACCAACATAAAACTTTCAACAACGTTAGTACAATTTATCCCAGAAAATTCAAACCTAGGCACAGTAACAGAGATATGATCTTCATTTATTACAACATTATGATTAAGCGAGGACGTACCGGGCAAAGTTAGGAATTTTTTGTTCAACTCACTACTATCAATGTTATAACAGTCATTTTAACTTTTTTGCTTGCCAATTCCGACCTCGCGTAGGTTGTTCCACAGTTTTCGGCCATTTATTTCCAAATTAAGGCGACTTTTAAAAAATTTTGACTTTTCTGAGAGTATCTTACAAACAACTTTGTTTCTTAACAAACAGTATAATCTATGAAGGTCATCTAACCTTTTCCACCGAAGGTACGCTTGGTTTCGGCGGTACATGAGTGAGGATATTTCTGAAGTAAACCACGGTCGAGATTGATGAGTTAGGCATTTTTGTTTAAGTGGAACATAAGTATTAAAGAGATGATCCATATTAGATTGAAGGAATTCCACTTGTTCATTAGCTGATGACATATAGTAAATTCTATCCCATTCAACCGTTGAAACATTTCTCTCAAGAGCAGGAATATCAATGTTTTTGAAATCTCTATATTGGAAAACTGTTATAGGGGTTATTATATTGAAATTAAAAGTTAAAAATATAAGATCATGTTTTGAAAAAGCAGGTGCAATAAGTTGATCGTAGAAAAGAACATCACTCATATTACTAACGAAAATAACATCAATGAGCGAACTAGAACTACTTGTAAAATGAGTTGGCGTATATGCACATTTACCGGTGACATATTAACAGATCCCATAGTGTCAATTAATATGCTCTCATTTAGAAGATTACTATTAATGTCTCCACACAAAACAATTTTAGTTGACATCAAAGCTATTTGTTCCATGAGAGATACGAGGGGTGAAAAATCAACGTATCTGTTCGGCCTGTAGACCGTCCCAAGTAAGAGTGGGGATATGTTAAAGCTCATGTCCAAAAATACTTCATTACCAAGATCGGAATCTCAGACTGACATTTCGGTTGCCTACAAGCTACGTCGGACTAAATGTGAGAAAGTGTGCGTGAAATGATGCAAAAAACCAAACACATTCTCACATTTAGTCTTACAGCCCATCAAAACGCTTCATTATAGTAATCAGCCCCATATAAATGCTTCATTTTGAATGTTTCATGGCCTCGTTCAAAAACTAAACAATCCTAACCAACAGAATCTGAAGTGCTGACATGGTCTTAAATTGGAAGATTTGTATAGCTTTTTAATTTCAATACAAATAAATGTTGTAAATGTATATTAAATAAAATAAAATTGACCAAATACATATTATTTAATGATTTATTAGTTTATTATTATTTATTTTGTTTACTTAAATAATTTGCGAACGCAACATGCGCTGCAACCGGTTAAGTATAGTTATTGCAAATGGACAAAAGTGTAACTCAATACTTTGTAAAACAACAAAACAGACAATTTTTTCAGCTGTAGTTTGCTTAGAGCATTTTTTTGGCGACGTTAGAAGTTCAGGTGGAAACAATAGGCGGGTGCCTCCGTATTTTCCATTGTTCCGAAGTTCCATTGCCAACTTTAGCTAGTTCAGATTCCTCAATTAGATTAGTATTTTCATCATTTAAGCAGTTCGGTAGTTGCAAGACCAAATTTTAGTTTTGTTTGTTGCAGAAATATTCCTGAAATTTCTTTTTAAGGGACTATGTTAGAGTTAGAATTTGAGGGAACCATGTTTTAAAAATAAGTTGCTTTGTGTAAAGCATCTTTAAGGAATAGAAATAGGCAATATGTTTACATACACAATACCAACTAAATGAGTGCAATAAATAGATTTAAGTAACTTTTTTTTATTCCAGTATAGGGAAACCGAACACCCAATAGAAAAAACCGGTATACGCACCAAAATCCATACTTCTTGACTAAATAATGTTATCTTCTATGTTTACGCATAAAATTACGAATTTTGTAGCGTATGAAAATTTCTAGACATTTTACAATCTGAAAAATTAATTATGCTATGAAATAATTGGCTATTGGCTGCTATTAATGCTAATTTTTTTTCTAAAAAGTTGATGAAGGTTAGCCGAAGCGGAAATTTCTTTAATGAACATACCTAAAATATTATAGGCTTTCGAAAAATTTTTTTTCTACACTAACCTCTGCTTTATACCTGAAAACTATTGTTTATGTATATTTTCTTCCATGTTCTGCATTTATAAAATGTAATCTATGGAAGTATTTACTATATTAAGAAAAACATGTACGTAAAACTCATTAATTTGTTTTATTTCTAGCAGCACTTTTACTAAACATACCCTTCAAACAATAATAAGTAAACTTGAACTTTGGTAACTAAACATTTTTAAGGAATGAATGAAAATTATATTTTGCTTTAAACTGTGGAAATTCACTAAAAAAAACTTCTGTACGTCAACAATAAACATTCATGACGATTACATGTTCTATCGAATTAGTTGTGCATGAATTCAGAACGATTTTAAGACGTTTTCATTTTGTGATATACATATGTCAAAATTTGCATTTTATTTGCTCTGCATTTATTCAACAGGTTCGCTATAATCGTTCTGATTACTTTTTTAAAACATTGGAGTTCCTTTGATGCATAGTTTTTTTTTTAAAGCAAATACATGTATGCTTCCATCAATGAAGAATGTTATGGATAAGATATTTTTCGATTATAACTCTTTTTTTAAATTTAATATTTATTAATCATAATGGAATTGAAAAATAGTTGCAAGCTTAAATCATTAAAAACAAACTATAAATATACTTGAATTAATTAAATTGACACAGATTTTAATTACTTGCAAACAAAATATTTGGGAAAAATTATTAGAATTCAATACAAGAATTGCGCTCGCACCCTTAACTTGATGGTTCTTCGAACGCATCTTTGATACAAAAATCCGAGGTTTATTATGAAATTTAAAGAATTTCGTAGTGATTACTGTAAATTAGTGAATTAATTATAATAAACTGATGTTGAACATGCTTTTTTCAAGACAAAAAGGTACATTGGAAAAAAGTAAAAAGAAAAACCTGAAAAAAACTTATTAACCCCTCCATTTTGTTTTTGCTTTGCAAAGTGCCGCTAGCCCACGGCATCGTTTTTTTTTGTTTGTGCTCACATCTATTCATGGACTAATTGTCAAAATTACAAATACAACAATGTAAACAAACGGGTTTTGGAGAGTGAAACGTACGAAAGATTCCGATCTTGGTAAATGGAGTATTTTTGCTCATGTCTATACAGACAAGCCCGCTTCAATTGACGCATTGGAAGACAACATTAAAGCATTTATAAACATTAAAGCATTTTAAACAAATAGTTAAAAAATAACTGTAATACTTACACTTAAGTATTATACGTTTTTTAAAGCCAACATTCTGTTCTATTAGCCAATTTTTAAATTAAGTCAAAACTATGTATAGTTTTTGAAAAAAATAATTTTAAACTCAAAATTTGTGTAAAAAACGTAAAAAATTAATTTCAATATTTTAAAACTATAAGTTTATACATAATTTGTTGCTCTTATTAATTTTTAATCAATCTGAAACTGAAAATTGAAAATAACCACAACTAGCTACTATTTTAATTTATGTAATTATTTTTTTTTTTGCTTGAGTGGACTTATTTTGATAGTACTAATGGTAGGTGCGAGTTTGGGTGTATGCAACAGTGGGGTGTGTGGGAGTTTGGGTGTATGCAATAGTGGGATGTGTATGGGGGACATGCTGCCCCCCTGCAACCCCCCTGCTTGGGCTCACTATACAAGGTGGGGTGGATACAAGGTAAGGTAGGAGCAATGTGGGGTGGGTGCAAGTTGGGATGCGTGCAAGGTGGGGTGGGTGCAAGGTGGGCTGGGTGCAAGCTGGGCTGGGTGCAAGGTGGTCTGGGTGCAAAGTGGGGTGCATGTTAAGTTTCTTTTGCATTTAAATAAGCTGGATTTAAAAAAAATATTTATCCAAGGTAATATCTTAATCCATAATCGATTATTACTATCAAAATAGGACTCATGCAAGGAAAAAATAATTTAAATTAAATATTTCTTTTGGTAATTTTCAAAATCATCTAGTTTTCGGTTTGTGATCAAAAACAAATAAGAGAAATTGATATTAAAAAAAAAAACAATAGTAGATATTATTAAAGTTTTGAAAAATTACGCTTTAAACCTTTTTTTAACTTTTTTTTGCCCAAATTTTGAGTTTAAAACAATTTTTCTCAAAAACTATGCATAATTTTGACTTGATTTAAAAACAAGCTAATAGACAAAAGTGTTGGCTTAAAAAAAATGTATAACACTTAATTGTAAGTAGTATTACCATTACTTTTTAACTATTTTTTTGTAAGTATAATAATTTTTTTAAATTGCCCCTCCTGCCTAAACGAGGGGGAGATAGACCCCTCTCCCATAGTAAAAAATGCTTGTTTTCAACTGTTCTATACCAATCCGTCATTAAACTTTGTCGTTTGAGTTATCGTACTCTCCCCAAAATATACATATATTAAAACATAATATCGAATGAGAATTGAATTTAAACAAAAAATATAAGGCTTTCGATATTCCAATTGCACTCAAAATGTAGATTTAATTCTGTTTAAAATTCAACAGTAATATCTTTAAAACCAAAACAGTCATGTCTTCAACGTTAGATAGATTTCACATAGACACCGATTAAATTAATTGAGCCATTGAAAATTAAAACCGAAATTTATATACATATAAATGCAAGCATAAGGATTTGTATACAATTAAAAATACAAAAACAAAAAGATATTTCTTCATATACATATAGCTATTCTCTACAATTTTAATAAAATTATTTACTTTTTGATGATGGATCGTGATGGTTTCAATGATGTTCCTCTAACTAATTTAAACCTACTTTTAGAGTCAACATCTTTTTAAGTGATATCAAAATCCCCTCTCTTTAAACTAGATGAAAGGAAGCGAATTTTTAATGTTCCACTTCTAAAATGTTTATGCCTTTTCGGCGAATGCATAAAAAATCTGCATTAATAGTTGCAGAAACCAAACCATCGCATCGCCTTACTTTGATTTGATGCGCGATGCGATGATGACGGCTGACGGTGAGATGATGGTGGGTGCCAAAGCCAATGCCAACTGACTGGCTATGTACATATGTATGTATGTCCCTACATAAATTCTGAATCTCTGTTATTGCAGCGTCTGCGTCGCGTCGCTCGCTTTTCGTTCATCTTTAGCCAACATCCATCAATTGCGGTCCGCGATTATTCTGCGAATAAATCAAATCGTTTTGCATTCCGTTAAAGAGAAGACGGAAAATCGTTTATTTATAAATTTTATTACATCTTTAACATAATTCAAAGACATGAAATAATCTTTTTTGACTGGATATAAAGTGAATCGCAAATCTTTTATTTGATGCAAGCCGCTTGCTTGTGGGACTTATTGCATTTTTAATTAAAACATTACTGAGTCGCCTACACACAAAATTATTAATTAAACGATGAGATTGAGTTTGAAAAGTTGAGTAAATGCATGTAACACATTAAGTTTTTACAATCTTGCAAAAATAATACGAGTATAATACAAAATTCCAACTATAACTCGTATTTAAAAAAAACTCATGGTAAGAAAAAGGCCTTTGAATTTTTCACCTTTGATTGGATGACTGCAGAGTCCATAGCCAGCTGGCTGACATCAATTAAATGAATTGGATAATCATCGAATTTGTTTATTTACCTTAATACCATTCCGTAAATTAATAGAATGGGATTTTTATTCACAGATATCGCTAATCGACGGATATCGTTTGATTTACGGGTCGTTTAATCAGATGTTGTCGAAATCATGTAATTGATTTTGTCGACTGCGAGGACATTGCTCTTTTAGGATTGAGATTTAAATTATGTAAGTGAACACTCATTTTATTGCCTGGAAAAACTTAACAGCTTGTCTACCATAATAAGTACTTCTTATTTTTGCACCGAAAAGAAAACATTTCGAGTTTTTTAAAACAAAAATCCATCACTTGAGAACCAGACGAATACACACACCAAATTTTGAGATATTTAAGCTTCAAATTTGTATACCATAAATGCAAATACGGTGGGCTATGGAGTGCGTGAAGTTAACTCCCCTTTTTCGATTTTCCTATTTTGGAAAGTTGTTCCAGGTTGTTCCCGGTTTGTTCCGCATTGTTCCAAAGTTTTTTTTTGAAAAATACCCAAAAATGGGGGGAAACGATATCTGCAACCCAGCACTATCAAATTTCTTCACAATTTTTCCAATTGCTTGCGTAGTGAAACGATTATGCAAACCATAATTTCCTCCTATAAAGGCTGTGGCAGAATCACCGTTTTTGTAGTATGTTTTAACAATTTGTATGCGTTGTGCGATAGTTAAGCGAGCCATTTTCGTAAATGCCAGACTTTTAACTGAAAAACAGAATTGGTTGAACAATTTATAGTTTGACCGATGTCGAATTTCAGCCCTATACTTTTGAAACCCCAAAATGGATGAACCGTTATATTATCAAGTCTTGTTTAGTATCACGTCACATTAAATAATATAAAATTTAATTGAGGTCACTAGCGTTTTGGTTCGTGAGTTATTTAGGGTCAACCAAAATGTAATAAAATGTTTTAAAAAAATCACCTACCCATTTCTTAAAAGTCCTTTCTGCATTTTTCGATGTTGCATATTTGTGTGTGAGTAATGTTCTTGGGATGGTTGAGACCTACATTTTTAAACCGAATTATTAAGCTTATTTGAGAAATCACTTTTTATGACAAGAATTACTCTTGAAGGATTTGTAAATTATTTGCAAAAGGCAAGATTTCTGGCATGACAGTCCAACGCACTAACCATCATGCCACGGTAACCTTCAAATGGAATGGTAAAATTAATAGATGGTCAAAATTATATATTTTAAGTCTGTAAGTACTTACGATAAGCTTCTTATATAACTTTTCCATTATACACATTATTATAATACAAAATTAGAAAACAATAGGGAAGGAAAAAATGACTAAGTTTTTTTTTAAAGTTTCTCAAAAAAAATCTCAAAGTTTGTGTATTTATTTATTTAGATTTATACGAGAAATTCGAGCCCGGAAAATATTCGGTTCGGTCTGAATATATATCATAGAATCTAGTGGAAAAAAGGTAAAACTTTGGTCAAAAAAGAAAACTACTATGTGTTACATGCATTCAATTTTAAATAAAATGTTTAGTTCAATTTTAAATTTGTATTTGTACTCGTATTTACCTGAAATAATATACGAAACTATCGGAAACTAAACATAAATTTCTCTAAGCTAAAGAAATCGATTCAAATCATAAGTTGTGCGAAAAAAATTTAAACGAGAATCAATGAAGGAGCAGTAGAGTACATAATGCATATACATATTTCAAACAAGGGTGATTAAAAAATGACGTCTACATAATTTTATTGAATGCACCTTAAAATATAAAAAGTTGGAAGCACGAATTTTTTAAAGCGCCGCAACGATTTTGAATTTTCTTTTGTACGAAATCCATATTTCTTTCCAAATAATTATATAGATGAGTTTTAGGGATAGGCAGTTGAAATAACACAGATCTTTTTTTAAACGAATCAATCAATTTTTATATGGAAGCCCTTAAAATATCATAATACGTCTATAAATATCATATCTTAACCAGTTTTTAAAAAGAAAAAGGTATTTGCTGTACATTTTTTGTCAACAGAATTAAAAAAAAGGACGCACGAATTTTAACACGCCGATAAAATACTTTTATTTGAACCACCCTAATATACTATCTCCATGTAAACATGCACTTTCATATAACATTTAATTTAATAAATTAAAACTATTAAACAAACAGGGTAAGACATGTACACATTTGTAAGATATTGTAATAAAAATGCATTGAACACTTGTTAGGTTTCGAGAAAAAATATAAAAACCATATTGCCTCTTTGACGAACTTAAGAAATTCAATGCAATTTGTATTGAATTAACACTGCGGTTAATAAAGTTATATTTACTCTTTTTAAAGTGCTATCAAATTTAAATTAAGTTTATAACAGCAAGAGAAGAGCCCTTTCCGCAATTTTATCGTAAGCGACATTTTCAATAAAAAAGAAAACTTCATTATTAATTTAATGCTTTCTAGTAATACATGAAGAATTGAAGGCAATAAGCTTTTAATTTGTCGTTTACGATACAATTTATTTTGGCGCTTAGGATAAATTGGAGGAAAGGGCTCGATTTGTTTAATGAAATAATATTTTCAGTTGATAATTTACTAAAGTTGCTGAATTGACAAAAAGAAAATCTTAAAAATACAAACTATAAGTTGGGAAACATTGTTTTTTTGACTTAAATATTTCGGGAACGAAAACAGATACCTATTAAATAAAATCATATTCAAAATATTGTCGTTAATATTCTTAGTTAAGTTTTTTTTAGAAAAATTCAATTCACAACTTTTATTTACAAAAAAAAAAAACGAAAACATACAAAAAACTGTTGTTATTAATATTTTGTAAAAGATTTAGAAGTTTCGACTGAAGGAAGAAAATCAGTGTGCGTCGCATCCTATAGCCTTTTTTTTTAAATTAAAACGTAACAGAAACGTATACAATACATCCAACGTTTTTGATTATAATTAATAATTTCATATGTTTTAATCTACTGTTTTTTTATTTTCAAAAAAAAATAATTAAAGTACATATACAAAAAATATTATAATCAAAACTTGTATTAATCAAAATCACCGTAATGTAGCTAGAAGAGAGAAAAATATAAGGTTCCTATTCTTAAGTTTCAAAGTTCTTCTATTAGTGCTGCTGCCACACTACATAAGGAATTAATAATTCAATTACTAGGTTTACATTTTCTATTCAAGTGCATTATGTTTTCTTGATTTCTCACTATATGTTTCTCTCTATATACAGTTTTGGCCAAATAATAGCAACATTGCTTATGCAAATGTTATGTTCCTTGCAGTGCATTTATTATATAGAGATTTACAATTTGTCGCGTCATAATTATAGAATAAATAAAATAAATAAATTATGTGGCGCAACAGTCCATGAAGAACCAGGGCCTAGTGACTTACAACTCTCAACCATTCCTGTGTGCGAGTAATGTTGTCAGAGATGGAAGGGACCTACAGTTTATATGCCGAATCCGAACGGCTAATTTGAGAAATTGCATTATAACCAGTGATGCTAAAAGCCAAAGAAGGGCGAATGCGCTTTCAATGCACTGGATTAAAAAATTGTTTTCGTCGGCAAATATGCATTCAACCCCAATCTTGTTAAAACCATATTCAATCTTGGAGGTGACAGCATAATACTTTAGCGTTATTCTTTTGGGAGATTGTACATCCAATTTTTGTTATGGATGAAACAATTTGAAAAAAAGTAATACATGTTGACATGCTATGGAATGTTGACTTTAAAAATATTCCCCTAAGATCAGCAGGATATCCAGCCAAGTATACTGCAATTCTCTCTAGTCTGATTTCAAAGTAACAAAATATACGTTTTTAAGCGGTATATCAATAACTGGACGTGTCTAAAATGTATACAGGTGCAAAAGACATAATTGCCAAAAATTAAGCTCTGTTCCTATTATTTTTTCGCTAGCTGTATGCACACATTATGTATGTACGAGTACATATAAAAATAATATGTCTAAATCAGCTTAAGTCATTAAGAGTTGGAATAAGCTCTCATTGATGTGTGAAATTTCGTTTTAGTGTGCGCCTTTACATGCACAAATGTATACTCTTCGGTATGTTTTGTTTGTTGTTGTTATTAGACTTTTTTTCAGGAAGTTATATCTGGAATGGTGAGCTTATGTTCAGGGTGAATGAAGGAAGCTTTAGTACGACTACCTTTCAGAATAAAACCAATAAAGTATCTTGGAAACTCTTAAAAAAAAAGAAAAAGATAAGAAGATTCAAATCTTACTTCTCATTCTGGTTTTCAGCGTTGTTTAGTATAAAATCGATCTTTGAGTTCTTATTTCATGCAGATTCAATTTTCAAAATGACAACAAATGAAATATTATTTATTCCTTATATACATACATATTCTTAACATATCCTCTTTAAAAAAATCAATTTTGTACAGTTTTGTTTTTTGTTTGTTAATTGAAAGGTGATTAGAATATATCGGATCGGTTTTTTGGCAATGATACTTTAAAAACACGGGTGTAATTGAATTTTGTTGTATTGAACATGATATTTATAATTTTACTTTTAATTAAATTATGAAATTTAAATAAATTAGGTGAAGATTGATTTGACCTTGGATTTTAGCCGTGGAGACTGTTTCCTCATTGTCTGGGTATGTTGTCATGTACAATTTCGGATCCAGGGGTGGGGGGTGGTGGGTCATGAGGAGATTATTTCTTTAATTTTCGAAGGAATTCCCTTAAATTCAAAACTTATCGTATTGCATTAATTGATTTGAGCCCCTATATTTTTATATATGAAATAAAATTTGTATTTTACTGCTTTAAACTTTTAGTGCTAAAAACACTACTTTTAACTGAGGACGGAACAAAGAACATAATACTAGTGGGATATAAATAAATAATAATTTAACGATATTCTAAAATCTTTTTTTCAAACAATTCGGAGTTTGGGGAAACTTTAATAGTGTTTTGAATTTTTTGTATAAGATCTTCTCTGAGAGAAAGAACAAATATTCAGGTTCTTAAGAAGAAACCTTGAATAAGAGATAGCCAATTTGATGTTAAGTTGCTTTTAAATTCCTGAAACTCGTCTTGAATTCCATTTTATTTTTTTTGACAATATATATTGTGTAAGACTTTCTTAAAGTGTTTGGTTTGTCTTAAAAATTGATTTTCCATTAACTACGAAAAGAAATTTAATTTTTGAAGTGAATTTGCCTTGGCTTTCTTGGATGCTTTAGAACTGAGATTTGAACACGAATGTTAAGAATATAAATGTCCCAAAAACAGCAAAAGTAACACTTCCTTACTATTGGCTAATTTAAAAACATAATGAACGTTTCATATCTATTAACTTAATATAAAATCTTTGAATCTCTCGTGAGAAATTATGCACCTACATATATCGTTAAATTCAAGAAAAAAAAATTTCTCTCCCCAATTCTTAGATTTTGTTGACTCCTTTTTGATAAAAATATTTGCAAGAGGTTCACGCAAAACAATAATATTTTAGAATTGTCTTCTAGCAATAGCACCAATCTACGAGTAAGCAAACTGACAACGATAGTAATAATAGACTCCCGAACATCGAGTCCCAAAAAAAAATACGTAAAAATCGTTAGAAAATTCTTCAATTCATTTTGTTTTTCACTACGAAAAAATACCACATTTTTTGTCAAACTTTCTCATTTTTTATGTTTTTGCATCTATATTTTTGTAGCGTTAATTTCTTCGTAAAATACATTAAAAACCCTCTAAACTATTGTATTTTATCTCTTAAGTATGGAATATTTAGAAAACTGTTGCAATCCTAGAATGCTTTCACATGTAGGGAGTAGTTAGACCATATCTTGCTGAACAAGTGTTTTAAAATAATTAAATAAGTAAAGTTGTTACTTTAGCTATTGAAATGTGAAAATGTATTTTGTCAGCCTCCTTTAGAGAACATTAAAAAACATTTTTAAGCTGTGCTCCAAAACTCATCTTTATGTTAAGGGATGCTCAGCTTGATTTCATTATACCTTTTCTTGAGTGTAGGTTAAATTTCAGCAAGTCATTGAAGTGGATTCCCATGTATGCATTTTATGCTCCTTATGGGTGATGTGGCATAAATTATTCAGGGAAAATGGTTCTTCATCTACATCACCGCACGGCATTATGAACGCTTTTCCCAATTGAAGATCTATTGAAGCAAACAAAAATTGATGAAGAAGTATTAATCATGTGCCAATCATGGTAGATCATAACACCTGCATTATCCATAAAACATATAATATAAGAGAAATAGAATTCTCAAATGTCCACGTCATTGAAAAGTCTGGCTGTAGTTCTATCTTGCTTTTTATTAACTTCCCATAGGAAGTTATTGTAATGGGTCCGATTTGACAAATTGAAAATTTTGACATTTCTCGACGTTTCAAGGTCCCTAGAGTCGAAATAAAAGATTTTTAGAAAGATGTCTGTGCGTGCGTGTGTACGTACGTCCGTACGTCCGTACGTTTGCGACGTTTTTTTCGTCGTCCATAGCTCAAGAACCAGAAGAGATATCGACTGCAAATAAATTTTGTTATAGAGATAATAAGGCAGAAAGATGCAGAAAGGGCTCTCAAGAAAATTGCGTGGGTGGTTTTTTTACCATAGCAGTTTAAAAAAAAGGTGAAAATTTTGGTTAACCCTAAATATCTCATGAACCAATGACGCTAGAGACTTGAATTAAATTTTGTATTATATATTGTAACGTGATACAAAACAATTATATTTTTGGAAAAAAATTCAATTAACGGTTTTTTTTATAAATCAAAAAAACTGAAAAAAAAAATTTGTCACTTCGAAAATTTTACGACTAAAATATGATTTCATCTCCAAAACAATTTTGTGCAACGAAGAATAATGTTTTTGACATCTGATAAAATTTTGAGAAAAATCGAAATGACAGTTTTTTTACAAAAAATAAAAACCTAAAAAAAAATAAAAAAAGTTGGTAAAAATTGAGTTTTGACTCAAATATCTTTTCAAAACTTTGAGATATTGGCTTTAAACTACTTTTATCTTTCAAAAAATATTGGTTTCAACATTCAGTAAAATTTTGAAAAAATAGAATTGACAGTTTTTTTACAAAAAATTAAAAACCGAAAAAAAATTAACAAAAGTTGGTAAAAATTGATTTTCGACTTAAATATCTTTTCAAAAATTTGAGTTTATGGATTCTAACTAATTTTATCTTATAAGAAATATTGTTTTCAACAGTAGGAAAAATTTTGAGAAAAATCGAATTGACAGTTTTATTACAAAAAATAATAACCTAAAAAAAATAAAAAAAAAAGTTGGTAAAAATTGAGTTTTGACTCAAATATCTTTTCAAGACTTTGAGATATTGGCTTTAAACTACTTTTATCTTTTAAAAAATATTGTTTTCAACATTCAGTAATATTTTGAAAAAATAGAATTGACAGTTTTTTTACAAAAAATTAAAAACCGAAAAAAAAATTTAACAAAAGTTGGTAAAAATTGATTTTCGACTTAAATATCTTTTCAAAAATTTGAGATTATGGCTTCTAACTAATTTTAACTTATAAGAAATATTGTTTTCAACATTAGGACAAATTTTGAGAAAAATCGAATTGACAGTTTTTTTACAAAAAATAAAAACCTAAACAAAAAAATTAATAAAAGTTGGTAAAAATTGATTTTCGGCTCAAATAGCTTTTCAAAAATTAAAAATATTGGCTTCAAACTTATTTTATTTCACAGAAAATATTGTTTTTTATATTCAGTAATTTTTTTTATACAAATCCAACAGTCCGTTTTTTCATAAAAAAATAAAATCTACAAAAAATAGAACGCAAATTTGGTAAGAATTGATACATTTAGACAAACTTTTAAGCAAGACAAATCGATAGACGGGATGGGAAGTTATCAGTGTGGGTCGCATCCCAGCCTCTTTTTGTAATTTGTTTCTTATTTCCGAAGTTTTAACTTAAGGAAATTAGGTATTTATTAGTTTTAAATAAGATAGCTGACAATTAAGAACTCTATAACATTTTTTTAATAATGGATCTGCTCTGGAGGGAAATTTATGGACAGACTTCCAAATTTAAGATGTTATTGAATCAATTATTTTTTGAAACATATAAATATTTTCCTAAATTGACCAGAAACCAAAATATTTGTTTCCAATTTTTAAAGGTTTTTATTTATTTGATTTTGATGCCTATATTTAAAATGTTATTTTAAAATACTGATTTTGCGGAATGCTGTTTTGTTTTGTTATGTGTGTTTTTTTTTAAATTTCAATTAGCATTGTTTGGAATTTTTAAAAATAAAATATTAATAAATAATAAGTTGAAATGCATGTGGGATGAGGAAATCTTATGATACAAATAATATTTTATTTCTTTCTTGGCTCCAAGATTTTAAATAAAATTGATTAGCCAAAGTCAGCAATCCACGCAGCAATTAATCTTGCTCGTTCATTTAAATTCTTCTCATTTAATATCAAAAATATATATTTTTTTAATCTGCTTGGCATGAGCGATTGTTTGTTCTCAATTTTAATGCTCCCACTGATATTATAGAATAAAATTTGAATTGATTTGAACAACACCGTTGGCAGTTGCGCTTGTCCGTTTTGTGAGTTATATTTTTGGATCATTTCGAGTTCCATTCAAGAGCACATATGGAAATCCTGCAAGAAAGGAAATTTTATAAAGGTTAAATATGGAGTCATACAAAATCGAACTCAAGTTATAAGTTGAATATTGTTGTCATCGTCATTCAGAAGCAATCTAATAGCATCCCCATTTCCACTGAATATCATGAAATTGCCAAAATTTGAAGACTCAATAAATTTTAATATATATACAATAGAGAAAAAGACAATTTTGTTTTATATGTATATTACATGAAATACAGAAGATATGTAGGTATCAGTGGGCCGAAAAAATGGTTTTGACATTAGGAAAAGAATACATGTGACAGTAAAAACCCTTATAAAAGTTTTACCCAAAATATGTTTATATATGATAGACATTATTAGTACATAACATAACAAATTGTACACTTTATTTAAAATGAAATTAAAAATAACTTTGGATCAAGTTTAAGTTGTGGTTTTATTTTATATCAAATCATATAATTTTAAAGATGATTTTTTGCAAAAATCTAGATTAAAAACTTATGCTAATAGTAATTTAATTTTATGTTAATTTTATTATACTGATACTCTTCATGTTTATTAATTTTAGACCAAGCAAGTACATGGGACCAGTCATGTATTTTTGTTTATTATACCTAACCATGGATTGTATTCCCTCTGGAAATACCTTGCTATATGCATATATGTTTTTATTGTGGAAGAGTGTGATGTTGGGACGGACAGAGACATATTAATTAATGTAGTTGACACTTAGGCTTTTGGTTTTGGTAAGATTCTTAATTCTGGACATAGTTCGGCACTTTTATTCAAGTTAAGACGGCTGCGAATTTTCAATGTCGCCACTTGGAGAGAATAACTATACCTATAAGTATAGCATATGTGTAGCGGTTTTGTGCGTCTATAAGATATTTATCATTTTTCGTCTTCGATGTCGTCCCAATTTTATTAATAATATTATTTTAAGAATAGGATGATATCTAATTAATTTTGATTTTGATTCTCTTTTATGTTATGAAAAATAAAGGAAAGCTTGTTTTCAAAAATTAAATGGATAACAACTGCCTTAGATTTTTGATGTTTACGCAACACATAAACATTCACAGATGTTGTTATTTTGTTAGGTGGTTGTGTGATAAACGTCTTCTTCTTGATTTGAATTAATCCACTCATGACATTTTAGATAAATGTTTAAAATCTCTGAGAGTTCTATACATTTGTAGACCTTACGTCAGCGGTTTAGATGTTGGAAATGATAAATGAATAAGTCTTTGATATGACATTTTTGATTTTGTTTTTATATTATTTTTTTTGTTTGCATAATTTTCATTTCTATTTGAAGGTCAATTAAAAATTCGAAGTCATTAACAATACATGCACAAAAAAGATGAGGGGTCGAGCAGCAGTATTTTGTATCAAAAAAAAATATGGCGCGACATCTTAAACCAGACTACTCAGAAACGTAGTAATGGTCGACAATTTTAAAACTTTTACTCTATCCAAGAGGCTCCTCATTTACGTGGAAGAAGATATCGTAAGAAAAATTAAGCCCGGTTGACTCTGGTGGGCTGGAAACCTAATTCGCATGAAGGAAGAGGAGGAACCACCATGAAAGGTCATTTGTAGTACACTTTATGCCGATGATTTATGTAAATAAATATTATAATCCGTATTTTCAAAAATTGTATATATATTTCTGGGATGTAGATTACTACTTTTAGTAAAATTATTTATTTAATAATTGTTCAATAAGTAATGGAAATACAAAAAAACAAAGGATTTTTCTTTTTAAACAAAACAAAATATAAATTTGAAGCTTTATCACCTACCAGAAAATTTTTCTTTCCAAAAATGAAAAATAAATGTATTTGATTTTTTAAAAGTTCAGCTTATTGTTGATCTAGCTCATAAGCTAATGAGCTATTGGGTGAGCTGTTAAATTCAGATTAGTTGAGCTGACCGTGCTGAATTGATTTTGAGAGACCGTTCTGAATTGATTTTGTTAAGGGGATAATAAATATGAAATTTTATAATACTTTATTATGCGATGCCCACTTTAAGTAATAGTGTACAAGTCTTAGGCATCATGGTCTAAGCAAATATTTCCAGAATCAATTTTCAAGACGAAGCTTTCGAAACATTTGAGGGTTCGCCTTAGTCCCGAGCAGTTGCTTTCGAGCTGGATGATGGAGAATTTTACTCTAGGTAAGGTATAGATTTGACAAGGTTACATTTCGGATCTTGGTTGAAAACCTAAACGGAAGGAAAGTAACAACTACCGAGAGTATGTTTTGGAAGTTTGGTAAAGAAATTCAAAATGCTAGCTTGAAATAAGCCTTAATTTCCAACGGTAGCCATTGCATTTTATGTTAGATAGAACTACAGGACGTACACATTCTATAGTTTTATTGTATCTAAATGATTAAAACAATATGAAGCACTCAGGCACTTACGAATGTTCAATGGTTTCCGGGAAAGCTAATTTTGAGTAAGTACAAACAAAAAACAAATGCCTCTTAAAAAATTCTAAAAAAATCTTAAATATTTTAAATGAATTATTAAATATTTGTGTTACCAATAATTTAAAACACAACAAATGGTAGATAATTTTAGATTTTGTAATCATTAAAAAAATAATTTCTTTATGTATACTTATGGTTTTAAACATAGCGAACAAATTTATATGGAAAATTGACTGTGCCCTTAGAATAACAAAAGCCAATTTTAGCAATTTAATAAGCTAAGAATATAATTTGGCTAATTTTAACATATTTAAACTATCTCTTAAAATTATAAAAAATAAACATTTGACGGTTCGGCTTTTTACAGAACAGTGCTATGTTTTAAGTCCCGAGCAAGGTAAAAGTTTGGATCTTGAAAACCTCAACGCTTAAGACCGAATTATAAATCATAGGCTTAAGGTTTTACCGAAATTATAAGTAATTTGTAACACTACAGTTTTTTGTGGAGAAATATCCTTGAGGCTGATGTTTAAACTTCCTAATTAAACACTAGGTTGTACCTATGTATGTACCTGCAATTAATCTTATGATGGCCAGTGGATGTAATTGTCCAGTCTACAGTTTTGAATTCCAATTATGTAAGTTTGTATTTGCTTTGTTCATTCTTTAAACATCTTCAGATGCCCATTTTTGAATAAAAGCGAAATATGTAGCAATTTACTACTTAGCAAAGCGAAAAGAAAGGTTTGAATTGTGGAGTCGCTAGTGAATTGTTAAAAATGTTTTTAGAAAATTGCTACTTAGTAAAATGTGAAGCCATTAGCTATAGGTTGTTTAAAATTCTGCGTCATTATTGCTCAACATACATTTTATTCATTTTTATACATGTAATGTTGATCCCGATAAAATTCATAATCCTGAACATTCTGGTCTGATATGTTGTTTTCAATCATGCGTTTCAGTTTTCCCTCTAACTATGTTCTGTTGGACTAGAAATTCTCCAATTTGATATAATTTTAGAAACGAGTCTGATGTCGCTTGTAAGGTATCTAATGCCTTAGGTCTATCTAAAATTTCAATGTACTCATGTGTGAATCCTTGACTAAGATTAAAATACCACTGGCCAGTATGTTTGTCAATTATTATTCTTCTTTACTTAAAACTTAAAAACAATACATTTTTCGGGCTCTAAAATTGGAGGTAGTACCCGTGGCATGATGGTTAGTGCGTTGGATTGTCATGCGAGAGGTCTTGGGTTCAATCCCTGCCTGTGCCACCTAAATTTAAAAAAAAAGTTTTCACGGATATTGGCTCTTGCGAGGAATTGACAAATCCTCCAAGAGTAATTCTTCTCATGAAAAGTGCTTTCTCAAATTAGCCGTTCGGATTCGGCTTAAAACTGTAGGTCCATCCCTGGCAACTTTTCTCGCACACAGGAATGGTTGCGAGTTGTAAGTCACTAGTCCCTAGTTCTCAACGGACTGCTGCACCACCCAATTTAGTTAGAAAGAGTTCCTTGTCAAAAGCAGACAATCGTTTCATAACAGTGTTTTATTAAATTCGTACTCCAATGTGAACATTTTCCATTTTTTTCTTGTTCTCTTTCAATTAATAATAAATTCGTTTTGAAACAGGCCTCCTATAGACGGAATCATTTTTAATTGAAACCTACACAACAAGGCATTTCAGTTATGAATCCAATTGCCGATTTGATGTGCAATTATCAACATATCAGGCCTCAAGGTGACAAATTGATTTGATTAAATCTAAATCGAAATCGATTACAATTTGATTTATTGTATTCAATTAACTTAACTTATGTATGTTGCTGTTAGATTTAGATATCGACTGCAGATTCATTCTTTTATTTCGTTTTCAAATGAAATACCTAAGTGCAGAGATAATTATTATGCTCATAAACTTGCTGAAAACGTTGGAAATATTAAAAATGAATGGAGACTAGTGAATGAAATTTTGAATCGTAATCCATCAGATGTCGAATTCAAAATTTATAAAGATACTGAAATAATCGCAGATCCTGTTGATGTAGCTAATGTTTTCAATCAGTATTTTTCATCAATTTCAAAAAATGTACATTTTGATAATTTAAATATCCATGTTGATGCCGTTCAGAATGATATTTTTTACGGAAATAGTTTCTGTTTTTATGACTTCTCTGCCTTTGAAATTCACAAATTGATTTTTTCTCTTAAATCGTCAAACTCGGCTTCCTATGACATGATTTCCAGTCGTATCTTAAAAAATATTTCTTTTCAAATTGCTGATGTTCTTTGTTTTATATTTAATCTTTGTGTGAGAAAAGGTGTGTTTCCTGATTCCCTAAAAACTGCTATAATAATCCCATTACACAAAAAAGGAGATTCTTTGGATTTAAATAACTATAGACCTATTTCTCTCCTTTCCGTATTTTCCAAGGTTTTTGAAAAAGGAATGAAGAACAGAATCATGTCCTTTCTTTCTGGAACTGAGTTTTTCAGTGATAGTCAGTTTGGTTTTCTTAAAGGTAAGTCAACAGAAGATGCCCTGTTAAAGTTCTGTGGTGAAATTTATAACTCAATTAATGATTCCAAGGTAACGGCGGCTTTATTCATTGACATTACAAAAGCCTTTGATACGGTTGACCATGACTTATTACTGAAAAAACTTTATTATGCTGGTTTCAGAGGCTTTGTTTATGATTGGTTTCGTTCGTACCTAACAAATCGTAACCAAATGACCAAGATAAAAGATACTCTAAGTTCAGTATCTTATCTCAGAATGGGTATTCCCCAAGGTTCTGTTTTAGGTCCTATCCTGTTTCTAATATTTGTTAACTCCTTATTCTTACAGCCTTTTAAGGGAAAATTATCTGCTTTTGCGGATGATACTGCTCTCTCGTACTCAAATAATAATTACTTTGAAACTTTTGTCAGTATGAACCACGACTTAGATATTCTTCGACACTGGTTTGGGTCACATAAATTAGTTATAAGTAGCAAGACTAAATTCATGCTCTTTAATTTAAAGGGAATTTTTCCCGAAAGTTTCTCTCTGACTTATCATGCACCTAACTGTTCTGGTTTTAAAGTCTGTTCACCTATTAATTGTCCAGGTTTTCGCTGTTGTGATGGTTGCTTCGATATTGAACGTGTTGATCACTTTAAATACTTGGGAGTTTTACTCGATAAGAAGCTTAGTTGGGTTGAACATACGAACAATTTAAAACTTTATCTTAATAAAGTTGTAAGACAGATCTACCACCTAAGTCTGTATTGCCCTCAAAAAATCTTAAAACTTGCGTATTATGGCTTAGTACAATCGAAAATTCAATTTGGTATTTCTTGTTGGGGTGGAACTCATTCCTGTAAAATTCAACCATTGCTCATAAGTCAAAAACACTCGATTCGTATTATATCTAATGTGCCTCGTATGTCACCCAGTTTCGATCTGTTCTGTAACCTCGGTATTTTTCCTTTAAAACATTTGTACTTTTATAATATTTTAAAATCATTTTTTAAAAGTAAAGGTTATAATAATGTGAGAGCTCTAGAGATAGCTAGTTTGAGCTCTAATTTACGTCGGCTCGTGAATGTTCCTAGAATTTTTAAATCCCACTTTAGCAATTTTTATACGGTTACTGCACCCCGCTTATTTAATAAATTGCCTGATGAATTCAGATGTGTGAGAAACGAATCAAAGTTTTTAGCCTCAATTAAACGTTGGCTTTTTACTTTTGATCATTCTGAAATAGAATTTATTCTTAATCCATTGATTTGATTTATCTTTATTTATAAATGATAATGTTCTTTTTAAATTATTACTTAATATTGATTTTAAATTTGTTGTTGTATTAATCCCCACAAAAATATTGTTATAACTTTTCTTCTATCTAATGTTTCTTCGTCACTTATTCTTTTGAATAATAGAAGTAACCTAACTATTTCATCTTAAATCTTGCTATAAGTTATCTTTTAATTTTATGTACATTCAATAGAAATAAAAAAAAAATAAGAGATACTAACTTAATTTATCTAGAAGCCATATGAAATATTGTTTAATCTTTTCCTTTATTTTTTGATAAAATTGTTTAACTTAGCCTTAAGATTTTGGAATGAAATAAAGTTGATATTGAAAATATAAAAATATAAAAAAATAATATGCATTTTCAAATCAGCGAAAAAGACACTCCGTCGACACGTCCGGTCCGTGCGTCGTCCGATAGTGTTGCACACAATAACTGTCATCGTCATCATAATCATAACGCAAATCAAAGCCACAAGCAAACCATTTTTAATAGCACAATCATTAAAATTTTCACTCGAGGGCTTTTATTGACTAGTAAGTATGTAGAAACGAATAAGTACGTTGCTGTGATGAGACTGCTGCATGTTGCTGCCTGGGTTAGGCTCAAACGACGAGATTTACAATTAAATATATGTAATTTCTTCATGGTAATAAAGTATTCCATCAAATCTGAACAATATTCGTTGACAGTCAGTGTATTCGCGCAATCCAATAGTTAAGGCAAACTTTCCGTATATACAGCTGACAATGTTGCAGTTGTTGAACACCACACAAAGGAGGCAGCACTGGTTCTCATAATAGTCACTGACACTGGCGCGTCGAACGTCAGGTCAGACATCCATTTGAATTATTTATGCTGCAGATTGTGCGTGCCGTTTTCGAAATCTTAAATTAAATGGGCTTGCGCGAATCGCTGTTAACCTAACTTCAATTTTTTTTTCATTAATAAAGAAACATTTTTACGACTTCTACGTAAATTTCATGATTAGCTTGGTATTGAGTGGTGCATATATGGGATGCTGATGTTAATGCCGATGCCAGCGAGCTTGGTTATGATGGCCGAAGATGAAAGAATGATTTCATGTGTGAAGTTTATAAATCGCTCAATATTATTACATGCGACGACAGCAGGCGGATGCAAGCTTTATGAGTTAAAACAGCTTATTGTGATTAAATACCTGTACCTATTCCTTTACCAATTCCATGAAATGAGAAATTTCTTAAGTCCATATAATTATAGAGATTATATTATTTTTCATATGTACTTATTACCGTACACCAATTTGTTGAAGAAGTCTTTTTTTTATTGCTATAGTAGACTTTAGATATAACTTTCACATTGCTGGACTACGTATGTAGATACTAAGATTTTTGTACTTTTTGAATCAAAGTAGACTTTTTGACTAAGTTTTGAATACATGAAAATTGGTTTGATTCTTCCGAATTATTTTGTTTTTCAAATTATTAGAAATGTAATCGATCTGTGCATTACAATTTATCCGATTGAGAAGATGTAACTTGGAGCAAAAATTTTAAGTATAAATAAAGTTTCATAAAAGATAGGTGGAACAATCAACTACGTTAATAGGTAGGGACAGGTAAAGGAATCTTTGGGCCTAGTGAGGCAGTCTACAATTACTTTTGTAATATATGTACAGTACATATATATGCCTGTGTCCAGCCTGTCTCTAAGAAAAAGAATCCTCCTTTCCCTGTATCTCTTGTCTAATTCTACTTACGTCTTTTCATTCCAAGGTCCCGGAAAAGCTGATCAATTTACAATTTTGAACAACGAAATCTTCTTAAAGACTAGCGAAATGTCTTCGGTGAAAGAAAGATTATTGCACTTAAGGTTTTAAAGCTATTAAATTTTTAATCGATCAATCTCTTCTTGGTTGGGTTAAAAATAACCGGACCGTTCAATACAAATAGTAGTAGTAGTTCAAATCTGATAACCACAAAGTAAACGCTTGGGTGACCCATGCTTCTGTTATGTCTCCAACGCTCATCCTTGTTTTTATAAATTATGTTTTGTGTAAAATTTTTAATCCAGCTTATAATTTCGCTGATGACAGCGTCTCAGCTGTTCATATTTGCTTTTAAATTCACATCCTTGTCCTTCGGATGAAGACAACTAAAGGCAGGGTAAGGCTTTACAAAGAGTAAGGGAGAGTACGACAATAAAAAATATAAGCATTTTTTACTATCTATCTAAGGAGGGTCTATCTCCTCATGTACGGTGTGGCAGTATGGTGGATTGCTTTAGAAAAAGCTATAAACTGTGACAAACTAAATAAAGTTCTTATACTCTTCGGTACACCTATTGATAGACTTAGCAAACAAATAGCTGCAAGCTCTGCCATTGGCCTCAATCGCAGCGGGTTCACCATCCTCTACACTTCGACCGAAAACCGATAACTTTCGATCATCTGTAATATAGATGGCACAACAGTTTAATATTCACCTTTGCTGGGTGAAGGGCCATGGAAACAGAAATGGTACAGTACAACCCATTCTACCACGTTTGGCTACTGCTGGTATACCAATCACTACATGTAAACTATTGCATTGAAGAAGGCAAACATAAATCAGGTGGCGCCACAGTCTGTTGAGAACTAGGGCCTAGTGACTTAAAACTCTCAACCATTCCTGTGTGCGAGTACTGTTGTCAGGGATGGAGGGGACCTACAGTCTTAAGCCGAACGGCTTATTTGAGAAAGTACTTTTTCATGACAAGAATTACTTTTGGAGAATTTGTCAATTCCTCGCAAGAGTCAATACCCGTGAAAAAAACTTTAGATGTCATAGGCAGGGATCGAACCCAAGACCTTTGGCATGACAGTTTAACGCATTAATAATCATGACACGGGTACTACTACGGAAGAAGGCAAACATCAGGTGGAATAATGTATGGATGAAACAGAGGAGAAAACAGTTCTTCACCTCCTCAGTACATGTCCTGCTCTAGCTCAAAAAACGGAAGACTTACCTAGGAGAGTTCTTCTATAACGATCTAAACGATCTCAATCATATTAACATACTCAGTCTTTCACGTTTCGCAGGGGCGTCTTTAGACCTTTGGAGGCCCTGGGCCCAATAGGATTTGGGGGCCAACAAAAGTAGGTACAATATATGTTTTTACTTCTTTAGGTTAAACAATCATTTTAAAATGAATTTGTGTTTTTTTAATTAAATATTTTTACTTTTTAAAAAGAACTAAAAAAAAACATAAAACAGATATTTTCTTATACTTTTATAATTTTTTTTAGTTTGCCTTCAATAGTTGAACATTTTTGTTTATAGTTGATTTTTGATAATTTGTATTGTTTTTTTGGTTGATTTCTAATGTTTTTATATTTTTTTTAATTGTATGTAAGTATATTTCTTTATATTTGTTTTGATTTTTTTTTTAGATATATGTATATGCAAGTTTAAGTATACAATAAAATATTATTTAAGGCATACTTTTCTGACTTTGTCAGTTGCAAAATCATGAATTAAGTCATCAAATTCAATTTTCTGCAGTAATTCATTTTCAATTGATAAAATTGACCAGCTGTTTAGTCTATCTTGTAGCAGTGTGCTTCGAAGTTCATTTTTTTCAGGTGCAATTTCGAAAATGAACGCTCTCCACTGCAGTTTGAAACCATCAAAGATAAAAAATTCTACAGGCAGTTTCTACATTTGGAAATGTGTTCCCAATTTCATCCACTGTAATTAGACTGTACAATTTTGATATTGTAATGATCTTCATTTACATCTTTATTGAATTATTTTAAATACTGTACGAGGTGCAGGCATTCTACCTCAAGTTCTTCTGCATTACCATCTCTATATGGTATTTTTTTGAAAATTGTTCGCAAGAATTTTGCAACTCCACTGAAGTCAAATATTGCCATCGACAAAAAAAGCCAAAAAATGCATTAATTTCTAGATAGCAATTGGATCTTTTTTTTAATTGCAAAGTTATAGTGTCAATAATTGGAAAAATAGTTGATATTTTAAACTTTTCTTTCCCAATTAGCTGGAAGGATCGTGCAGGACAATCAAAATATGTGGCACGCGAACTTCGTACTATTTTTCGTTGCATTAAGTCTTTATAATTAGCATCTGAATTCTGAATATTGGCACACGCGTCAAATTTATCAAAATTCTCCCTTAGATCATTTATGAAAGAGCATAGTGAACAAAGCAAATTGGCATCAACGTCAATCGTTATTGTTTCTTTTTGAAGACTCTTGCTGGTTTTATGAATTCTTTATAATATTGTGCTCCAATATTCTGTTAAAATGAGGAACTCCAGTTTTGACATTTTCTTAGACAGGCTTAGCGCTTCGCTTTTTGTGTCTGGAGCTTGCTCTGGATCTCTAGAGATAGATGCCAAGGCTTCAGTAATTTGCTTATAACCATGATGGAGCGCGTAAACTGCATCAGCTCGTGCAGACCATCTTGTTTCAGAAAGGCTTTTAAGAACTCTATGTGAACCTAAACATTACATTCAATTTATCCCAGCGATGGGTAGAAGCAGAAAAAAGTTGTATATTTTTTGAACCACTTGAAAGAAACTTGTTGCCTCCTGCACACAACCAGTCGCATGAAGGCCTACTAAGTTAAGAGAATGTGCTGCGCAAGGTACAAAGGTAGCAAATTCGCACTTCCCCTTTAATCTTGCTTGCAAACCAGAATATTTTCCCGACATATTAGACGGATTATCATAGCTTTTTCCTCTACAATCCTCGATTTAAATATCATGATTTTCCAGAAATGTCAAGATTATGTCCGCCAAATATTCAGATTTATGCTCTTGAATAGGTATAAACTTTAAGAACCTTTCGATGGGAACACAATTTTTAACATACCGAATTACAAAAGTCAACTGGTCGATATGAGAAAGGTCGGATGTACTGTCAACACTTGGGGAAAAATATTTTGCCGATCTAATTTCACCTACAATTTTCATTAGGACTTGTTTTCCCATTATATCAATGAATTCGTTGCAAATATTTGCTGATAAATAGGAAGTGTATCCCTTTTCTGAGTTCTCAAATTTGTTTTAAATGATCTGCGAAAAATGAATCATCATGGGACAACTTTGTGTTTGTTTATGGAGTGAGTTGAAAAGTCAACATGTGTGCAGAACTGTAGAGTAGAACGAAAGCAGAGTTGTTAAAATAATGTTGACAGCGTGTGGAGGTGTATGATTAAAGATTCATGTTGCCAGAAGTTTAAGATGTTGAGGAGGAGAATTTCAACGGAACGGAGAGTAAAATGAAACTTGTTTTTCTTTTACTGTCTATACAAATTTTATTTCGTTTTCTATATAATTCTTGTATAGATTAATTCATTTTGAGTTTGGTGGCCAAATAATTGCGGGGCCCTGGGCCCTGGCCCACCGGGCCCATGCCTAAAGACGCCACTGACGTTTCGTAAGGGACTCAAAGTGATTTCATTGACCTTATAAAAGAAAGCTTTAAGATTCATGTGGTATCATAATGGCTCATTAAACTGGACTAAATGTGTCCTACTCCATCACGGACAGTCACTTTAACCTAACCTAAGGCGGAAATACTTGAAACACTACCAAGTGTAAGAAAGCAATTTCCCCTCTTTAAAAGTATCCCAAATACTAAAGTTTCTAAAAGAGCTTAACAAAGAATTGCAAAATAATAGCCAACACCAGTTCTAAATTCCTTAGGTCATTTTAATTCATTCACCTTAATTAATCATTTTATACATACATACATATGTAGACGTAGACATACGCCTTGAGCTGTTTGTGAACTCTCCACTTGTATAATGAATAAATAAAAAACAAAGTTTAAGCATTTTAAATTAATTCAACATTCCTTGGTTCCAAAACAACATTGATTTCCTTTTGATTCACTTTTAGGTACTTGCAAAGTCCAACATAGATCTCAAATGGTGGCTGTAGCAGTTGAATGAGAAAAACTTCAGATGACTGGAATTCATAAAATTTTACTGTTTTCATTATTAAATCAAAATGAATATTTAATAGGCTCTTTGTTGGAATATTTAATAACAAAGGGCTATCAAAGGCACTTGATTGGGTTGCCCAGTATTTGAACAAGTCTTCAATTCAGTTTAAAAAAAATCCCAAAGTTTAAGTATGCTTAACATTCAAGCCTTAATTTTATAAATCGTCATCAGCATATTATGCATGTTCTTACGCACATGTCCCCACAATCAAATCAACTTCAACTAAGACAACGTTATCTCGAAACTGAGTTCAAATTGTATTTTATTTACGTTCTTGCAACCGTCATTCCCCCTTGAATCTAAGAACCATTTATAACGCCTTATAAAAAAATTACATCTCACCCTTCTTCGGTTCCGTGTTGACGATCTGTCTATCAATAAATAATTCGATTCAGAAACTCCCAGCCAAACTGTGGAAAGTTAAACGACTTATCATCGAAAATGCATTAAAGCATCATTGTCGTTCGTGTTAAAAGTGAAAGTCATGCAATGGTGGAGAAAGATGGAATAAGTAGCGTTAAGGAGCTGTGAGTGAACTAAACAAAATACTTTTGTGTTTTTGATGACTCATTTTGTGATATTGGCAAACGTATCAATTTTATTAGACAGTTGCTTTTTTTGAGATGAGAAAATTATTTACATTTTTTCCAAACGTATTAAAAACGTGAAGGTGTTTCTAAATGAGTTTCTTGCTTTCAACTTTATATCTTGCGGAATATAATGAATTTAAATGTAACAACTGGAAATTAAGGTTGTACGTTTATTGAAAGTTAAGAAACCGTTTTAACTATGAAGCGATATATGTATGTAAAAACAAAATTGCGAATGAATTTGTGTTCCAGTGGATTAAAGTCTCAGGGCCAGAAGACAAGATTATTTTTTGTGGAAAGCATGGTTGCAGCAAACATTCAAAACGTAATTCGCAGTCTTGCTTGTTAAAGCATAGAAAATGTTTTATTTTTTAAGAAATGTAAGTTGTAGCTTTTCCAGATTCTATTTTTGAGTTCTATCAAGTCCTAAGCTCTTGTGAGGTAGGTTGATTTCTGGTACTGTTAATATAATTAATAGCTTTTCCACATTTCAGGTTTATTCCTTAAAAGAAAATAAGTAAAAAAAAAACATGTTTCTCGAGAAATTGATCGCATCAAACTGTTATTTTTTGCGGATGAAGTTGTGATTCATGAAGAAAATGCAAATTTTCACCTGACCTATAGCTATAGGTAAAGCATATGTTTTCTTATATAGTGTAAAACAAGGTGCAAAATATTCCATAATGTGGCCTGAATGGCAAAGATATTTTTATCTCATTGACACGGCAACATCACGCAACGAATATGTAGACTCTACCAGGGCGAGTATTCAGACCGAAAATTAGAGTTAACCACGCTCTTAAAGTTGCGGTCACCAACTCCGAATTTCAGTAGGAAAGGTTTATAATTTGCAGACGTTGCTCTCACTTGTACTTAACTATGATGAAAAGGTTGAATTTACTATACTCTGGTCTTGCTTTGTCTTGTGAAATTAAATTCAGAGTTGTCAATTCCCTATGGGAAAACCCGTTATATCCAAAAAAATATTGTTGAGCGGTAAACTTTATTATTAAGTAAGATACCATTCTTATGCGTGATTTTGATAAATAAATCACTTCTCAGCTTTTACAAAATATAAAATTATAGTAAACAAATGTCTACCTGTTTTATTCTTTTGGGGTGTCCAAGTACATGTAAAAATTATAAAGGTGACGGCCATAGTATATTTTATTTTTCAGTACAAAACTATCTTTCATTATACACCAACTTCATCATTACATTCCAATTCCATGGCAAAACCTATTAACGTACAATTTTCTACCTTACCTGTTTTTGATCGATGAATGCGTTCCTAATTTATTAAATAAAAAAAATAATAAAAATCTTATTAGCCACACATTATAGAAATCAAAGGTGCTAAATAAACATATTTATCCTTATGTTCTATATTTGTGTGTTAGAGTTTAAATAATTACTTCGGAGGATGATTTCATAATGATTTTGCAATAAAATAGACAAAACGTCTTTTTCAAGATTACGTATGTATACTTACGCTCTGATTAATTGCTTTGATTCGATTATTTTGTTCTGCTGATAAAATTAAACTCACATTGAATACCAATGAGTTAAATATTATATAGACAAGTCAAACTCTGCGGAAGCAAAGTAAATATAATATGTATAGGTCGACTCAATATCTGTCGGCTGCTGACAGCAGCATCCGCGCTCTAATTGCATTTCTATTTTTAACACATCACACATTCAATTATTCAAGATTGGTCTTAATGATGATTCTTCCAGGGACCAGGAGGCATACCCTTTACACAGATGGTACACGAGATGCTGGAAGCTTCATCATTTAGGGAATTTCTTGTGAACTGTTTGAGAGAAGGGGAGAAGGAAAATAATGTTTTGTTGTATTTGTATTTTGTTGTTATATCAAATAACACTTTTGTTACATTATAAATAAATGGTCGGATTAGCCCAGCGGCACTAAGCCTTTTCAAACAATTCAAATTCTAACAAATTTAATTTAGGGACGGACGCACCATCGATCGTCTTTTGGCTTCAAGACAAATTGATAATTGCCAGTAATTAATCTCATTTTAATAGCAAACACTTAACAAATTGTCTAATACTTTGCATCAGGAACGCCAATGATTGATTCTCTTTTCGATGTCCCGGTATCCCTCCACGCACATCGGTCTGGCACAATTATATATAGAAGAACTCCTACACATCTTATATATGTATGTATGTATACCAAACTCATGTCGGACGAAAATCGTTTAGATTAATTAAAAAAATCTGATTCAAGCAGCGCGGCTAATAACTAGTGCTCAATACCCACATACATACATACTATATATTAACATTAAGCTCGAGATCGGAATACAAAATAATAATTATTAAATTCTCAGTACATATGTATGTATGTATGTATATACAGATACATATATTCATACATTCAATGGGAATGCGACGACGGAATAATCTTTGATTCAGTCTGATATTTGATGATCATGATCACATCGCCATGGAAAATGCTGTTCTTGATCATAAATCATCATCTATACGCTGAGAGAAACGAATCATAAAACTTAAATTAATAAGTGGCAGAGATTAACGATTAAGGCCATTAGTAGACCATAGGTATCACAAGCACTGCAGGGTAGGTGTTTGGCGCTTTAATATAAAAATGAATATCAAAAGGATCATTTCGCGAGAACACATCATTCGATGTCTGAAATTGAAAAAAAAAAAACAAATCTGAGTTGATTTTAATTGACATCATTCTCGCGAAAACCAATCAAACATTATGATTATTATTTTGAGATTTTTGATGTGTAATAATTTGAACAAAGAATATAAAAAACACACACAACAAAATCGGGGCCGAATTACCGTATCAGTCATAGAGTCATGCGTGACTGAACTATTTGAATTTGGAATTACCGCTAAAGTTATCGAGTAGTCTAGTAAGATTATATGACATTTTCTAGATTTTAATTCTTTCGAAAAATTGTGTTTTAAATTGATTTTTAATACTTGTAAATGCATTCTTTACAGGTCAAAATGCTGTATTTTAAAATACTGTATGGTTAAAATTCTGTATCATACTGTATGATACCTACTGTATATTCATAATACTGTATGGTTAATATACTGTATCTCAAAATGCTGTGTTGTCAAAATACTGTATCTGATAATACTGTATCTCAAAATTCTTCTTCTCAAAATGCTGTATGAGCAAAATAATATCTAAAAATACTGTATTTTTGCAAAATTCCGCTCTTAAGCTTCGATTATAGAGAACAACAAAAGCAGAACTCGATTTCCGCATGTACATTATATCATATATTAAAACTCCAAACAAGTAAAAAAACAGAATACATTAATAAGTCATTTCATAAATAAGTAAATAACAATGGGCAATAATATTTATAAGTAACAAACTATGAACTGCATATACAAATGTATTTACAACAACAACAAAAATTCAAAGACTTATGAATTATCATATGTTATTGTTCAAGGTAGTATATTAGAACATTATGCCAATGAAAAAATATTATGATGTATTCTTTATAAAAGTAATCTGTTTTTAAAATTCTGTATTTCAACATGCTGTAAATAGGCTGACAAATAAAAATCGTTTTGATAATGTAAAATAGGCTGACAAATAAAAATCGTTTTGATAATGTAAAAAAGTGCGCACTTTTTTACATTATCAAAACGATTTGTATTTGTCAGCCTATTTACAGCATTTTGAAATACAGAATTTCGGTATACAGAATTTTGAGTTACAGTATTTTGATCATACAGTATTTTGTACATACAGTATTTTGAAATACAGTATTTTGAGATACAGTATTTTAAATACATTATTATGATCCATACAGGATTTCGAACCAACCCGTTAGGCATCAAAAGAAAAGGTGTACTCCATAAGGCTTTGGCAGTAACTGTAAGAAAATTTTAATTCAGTTGGGCTACAAATAAATAAATATGTATGTACATATATACAAATATTCATACATATGTGTGTTTCCTTACTTGATCTTTTATTTCCTTTGATTTAGAAAGTTGCGGATCAGAAATAAAAAGCATAAAATGTCAATTATCTTATAACAAATATTCCAAGATGAAGACTGGTGGTGTCGGTTTGAAGAAAAAGTAATAATAACAACATCAACTGGAATTTATGTTACAGTTTAAGACATTGCAGTTAAATATTTTGGAACAAAATTGGATTCCTGGCAAAATTCTGCAATTTCTACTAATTTTAACGTTGGCACTGCAAATGATCCATCATCCTCTACTTTTTACGATACTAATACCTTTGTGCTTTTGGAGGACTTCAAACCCCCAAAAAAGGTTTTTTTCAAAAAAGTCGACTTAAAACTTTTTTTTATTGAAAAATAAAATTAATATTGAAAATTTTTATAATGAATCCAACGCCAAAAACTTTACAGGCTTTTGGAGTTTGAAAGAGATACTTCTTCAAATAAAAGCAGAAAAACATAAATCCTTTCTACAACTGAATGCAAACGATTTGCAAATCAAAACCTTGCAGTTGGAAAGCCTGAAAAATGACTGGTAATTAAAAAAGACTTCTGGTATTTATCTAATTTATTTGAAAAATAAAATACGTTCTTATATGGGTACAAACATATACAGTCCGTAACATTTGAATATCCTCACGATTAAACTTTCTTACGGTACCTATACTATTTTTGATGCTTCTTTGATTTTTACACAAAGCAATATATATTTAAAGACAAGGCAAGACAACGTTCCCTAAGATTAAAAGAACTTTAAAGAATTTCTTCAAAAAAAGCATGTTTGTGTGTAAAATTAGAATAGCCTCACTTCAAGCAAAACCTGTAAGTCTAAGCAACGAAAAGCTATTCGGAAGTGATAATAAGTTTTTTTTTCCCTTATTTTGTATTGTTTAAATGGGTCGAAAAAATACACTTGGCAAAACTGAAATTGTTAATTAGAGGCCTATCATGAGCTAGCAATTGCTGTCTAATCGCTTTGTAGTTCGCAAAATTAACGAAAACCTAAAGATAGTTACTGAGTATTTCAAAATACCCGTTATTATATGGAAGCCAAACCGTGCTTCCAACATTTTTTTAAGTAAAGAAAACGTAAAATCAATAGAAAAACCTGCAATTTCACACACTATCTGAATAAGATCAGAAACTGAATTAGAAGTAATCCGTTTGAGGTTTGACTATTAATGGAGTCATCAAATGTGTTAAGCACATAAAGCGCTTGAAGCTACAAAAAAATCTTCGCTAAACAATGAGCCTAATCTACAACGGTAGCATCATACCAAACGACTGGAAAAAAGTGATATTTTCAAATGAAAAGAAGATCAACCAATTTGATCGAGTTTGGCAGGAAGCTCTATTCTAGAAAATGCGTGCATTTGGTATTGATGAATCTCTTCTTTATTGGGTTAGAAATTACCTTTCGGACCGTTCAATTCAAGATATGATATGATATCCAAAAAATAAACGCTGGTGTGTCTCAGGGCTCCGTTTTGTCTCCGACGCTCTTCCTTATTTTTATAAATGATCTTTTGTCTGAAACTTCTAAACCACTAAATGGTTTCGCTGAGGACAAAAACCTTCAGCTTTTCATTTTTTTTAAATTCTCATCCTTCTCCTTCGGATGTTAACTATCAACGGCAGTCAGTGATAAGCTCATTAAATTTTGATCTTCCTCAAAAACTAGAGTATAATTCTCATATTTGGGCTGGTGCCCCAATAACGTCCTTGAGTTTTTTGGATAGAATTGAAAAGAGAGCTATAAAAACGATAAAAGACTGTTCTCTTACCGAGAAATTTTCTTCTCTTGAACACCGACGCAAAGTCTCAAAACGACAAAACTGTAGGTAAAATGACAGCAGTCTACCGCAAAACTATTTTGGAGAGTCTTTACCTCAGTTCCAGGGTATTTTTGGACCGCTGTCGATTATTTTTTTAGCAGGACAAGAATAAAGGTAGGAAGCAGTACAGAAGTAAAGAGGAGCTAATTGAAGGTGTAAAGTTGGCCTGGGCTGATATTTTCTTAGATTTATTAAAATCTTTTTACGATTGTCTAGAGGATCGTATTTTTAAAATTAATATAGCACACAAAAATTAAATAAAATAATATTTTTTTTTATGTTTATTGTGTTGTTAATTGTGTTCATACATGGTAATTTTTTTTAGATACTTACGTAGAATTTTTCAATGATAGCGGAGCCTGTTTATGGTTCTTACAGATAATTGTTATTGGAGGTAAGCTTTAAAGTTTAAAGAAATGTTCGAATTATCAAGAGTTATTTGATTATTGTTCATCATGTTTTTCATTTTTCCATTAATTTGTAACTTTTACTCCAACATTTATAAAACTATATTTTGGAATTTATAATGTACTCGTATGTATTAAAAATATCTTCAATTAAATTTTCTATCCATTTGAATATTTCTTTCTTTAGATGCAAACATTTTTCGTTGTATGGAGGTTTGTCATAACTCTAATATTCTATTGACATATTTTTCAGACTTCCAGATGTGTACCATTTTGTTTAACAACCAAATAAATAAAAGGCAACGATATAAAATTGTTTGCATATATTTTGTAAGTTTCAGATGGAATTTCTGATTTTGATTTATTCCTAAAGATACAAATTTTATACGAATTTTACAGTAAATTATCTTCATCTTTGATTTTAAATGCATCTTATTTTGAACAATACTTATACTTTTTTTGTATTATTTGTCTAGTTGTTTATTTTTTTTGTTAAGATGGCGTTTTTAATTAAAACTTAAACTATTATATAAATACAATTTTATCATCAAAAACTTTGAATTTATATAAAGCGAATTCGGATTGGCTATTCGATAGTTCAATGAATTTGTTAAAATGTATCTTTCGTTACATTAAAATAGCGCACGCCCCATTCACGCGCACTTCTTGGATCCGTATTTGTATTCTATTTTTTGTTTGCAAAATTAAGGGTGAATAATTTAATATCGAACCTTAATACGGACATAATCAGATTGGTGTATGCGCATTCTTAAATTAATGAAACTGAAATGAATTGAAACATTGCGCACGCAATGTGTTTCAACTCACCTTACCTACTATAGTATGTATTTATTGTATATATGAAGAAAGTACGCTTTGTTTTACTTTCGATTAATATTAATGCCTCATTTTAACTTAGGGTATTTTACGTATTTACATGGGTTCAATGTCTTTAGAATCGTAGGTACCTAAGATTGAGTTAAAGGTATTTATATCCTGTCTAAATTGACAATTTACTTCTTATATTCCACTGTTTTTAAGATCACCTGTTAAAAATATAATCTATAATGTAAAACTAATCGGGTAAATTATTTTGTTCAATATCAAGTAAAGATAAAGCTTTGTAGTAACTTTGAAATCAGTGTACTAATTAAAAAAAAAGAGGGTGGGATGTGACTCACACTGATAACTTCCCATCCCGTCTGTCCATTTTTCTTGCTTATAACTTTATCAAAATATTAATAACTATATTTTGTGTGAGATACAAAACATTAAGTCAATATTTTTCTTTGTTCACCTTATACTTAAGTCGAGAACCATTTCAGTTTTTAGTTGTTTTTGTAGGTGTTGGGGTTTTGTTAAAAAAGTTGTTAGTTGAATTTTCCTAAAAAAATTAACTAAAAATTATACCAATAGTATTTTGAATATATGATGAAATAATTTGGTTTCAAAATCTATTTATGTTAACGAGCAAATTTTTACCAATTTTAGTAGCATTTCTTGAAATTTTTATTTCTTATATACAAAAATACAGATTGGATTTTCCTAAGAAAAGTTAGAGCAGTATGAAATCATTTATATCATAGTACCCGTAGCGTGATGGTTAGTGCGTTGGACTGTTATTGCGACGACTGGAAACTGAAAATAAATGTCCAGAAGTCGGAGACAATTCTGTTCCGGACTCCGTTGGCTGGGGCCACGAGGGATACGTGCAAGAATTGGCGCAAGATGGTTATCGTTGATCTTCACGGGCAGCCATTAGCGAGCAAAAGTGTAGTGAAGTACCTCGGTATCTGGTTAGATCAGTATTTATATTTCGACAGATATATAAATGCTGCTCTGACCAGGGCCAGAGGAGCCTTCGCTCTAACGAAACGGCTGTTTTTTAGCAGTCGGCTTGACCCCAGAGTGAAGGTAATTTGCTACATGGCCCTCATACGGCCGGTGATCGTTTATGGTTGTCCTGTGTGGTTCAACGTTGCCCCTTCCCAGATGGAGAAGTTTCGGATGTTCGAGCGGCAGTGTTTACGACGCTGTACCGGCTTATATCGAACAGCCGAATCTTCTTACATGCATTACTATTCCAACGAGGTCCTATACAACGGGGCTCGAATCAACAGAATTGACAATTTCGTGATAAAACTCGTTCGAGGTCACATTGCAAGAGCTATGTCTTCGACCAACAATTTAATTTTCGGGGCGTTCTATCCGAACGACGAGTATTTTGAGAGTGCACGCTTGAGCGGCTTCATTCCACCAGAAGCATTCCTCTTCTTAGATAGATGCGGTCTGATACAGGATAGATTGGCAGTTCCGTTAATCTACCACGTCAGACGACGAACCGTGGATAGGCGACTCCTGTACAATCGGGACGTCATGGCACAAGGCGGAGCAGAGCTCCTTCGGTTCAGTAGGGCTGTGTCCGAACGGGACCGAACTGATAGGGTGAAGCAGGAGAGCCAGTTTTGGTGGCTTCAATCGGCACTTGATAGTGAGTAGTCGGGATGGGGTTTTAAGCCTTGGCCGGCTTACATACTTGTTTTATAGTTTTAGGGTTTAGTTTTAAGTAGAATAGGCATGGTGGCACAAAAAAAAAACACAAAAAAAAATACAAAAAAGAAAAATACAAAAAAAAGAAAAAATTAAAAAAAAAAATCATGGAATAATCAAAAAAATAAAAATAAAAAAAAAAGACAAAATATGAAAAACAAAAAACGTTAGATAGTTAGATTTGCTGCTGTGGTTGTTCCAGTTTTAAGTAGTTTATAGGTAGAATAGGTAGTTTTAGTTAGCTTTAAGTTTTATATTAAGGACCTTATTCTAAGTAGTTTTTAAGTAAAAATAAAAAAGGATATTGACATTAGTTTTTTTCTAAATTTTCTAATGAATACAAAAATAAATAAAATGAATTGAAGTTAAATAGATCTTAGGGCCGAAAGGCATTAGCATTAAGTATTATTGTTTAACTTAGAGTGTCCGTATGGGACCAGTAAGTTAGTTGTAAGTTATGGATAATTAGGCTAGTTTTATGAATTTTTGTCTAGCTTTAAGATAGATTTAAGATTGAATTAATAAAAATGAATTTGGAAAAAAAAAAGTGCGTTGGACTGTCATGCAAGGGGTCTTGGGTTCAATCCCTGCCTGTGCCACCTAACTTTTTTCACGGGTACTGCCTCTTGCGAGGAATTGACAAATCCTCCAAGAGTAATTCTTGTCATGAAAAGTGCTTTCTCAAATTAGCCGTTCGGATTCGGCATATAAACTGTAGTTCCCTTCCATCTCTGACAACATTTCTCGCACACAGGGATGGTTGAGAGTTGTAAGTCACTAGGCCCTGGTCCTTCATGGACTGTTGCGCCACCTAATTTATTTTATTTATGAAATCATTTTAAAGTCAATACCTTCATTTATGCACGAGGTATCGAGAATCGAACATACATAAGTGTTGCTTACTATTTTTGTAGATTTAAATATGTATAAAAAAAACTGACTGTTGGAGTTTAAAAAAAAATGTATAAGATGAAATAAGTTGAAGCCAATATCCTCAATTTTTGAAACGATATTTGAGTCGAAAATAAATGTTTACAAATTTTTATTAATTTTGTTATATGTACATATGTTTATATTTTTTGGTAAAAACAATTGTCAATTCGTTTTTTCCCCTAATTTTATCAGATGTCAAAAACGTTATTCTTAGTTGCATACAATTATTTTGGAGATATACAATCATTTTTTGTTCGTATAAAATATTTGAGGTGACAATTTTTTCCAGTTTATTTGATTTATAACAAAACCGTTAATTGATTTTTTTTTTCAAAAATATACTTGTTTGGTATCACGTGATAATATATAATATAAAATTTAATTCAAGACGCTAGTTATTAGTCCGTGAGATATTTTGGGTTAACCAACATTTTCACTCTTTTTTTAAAATTGCTTTGGTAAAAAAACCACTGCATCTTTCTGTATTATTATCTGTATAACAAAATTTATTTGAAGTCGATATCTCCACTGGTTCTTGAGATATGTACGACGAAAAAAGCTTCCCGAACGTACGGACCTACGAACGTACGCAAACACGCACGCACAGACATCTCGCTAAAAATCTTTTTTTTAGATTATAGAGACCTTGAAACGTCGAGAAATGTCAAAATTATCATTTCGTCAAATAGGACCGATTACAATAATTTCCTATGGGAAGTTAATAAGTCCAAATCGTTTTTTAAGGCCATTCAAATTCATGTGAGTTATAAAACAAAAAAGCAAAAAAAGCCACAAAAATAAACAAATTAGGTGGCGCATCAACAGTCCGTTGAGAACTAGGGCCTAATGACTTACAATTCTCAACCATTCCTGTGCGCGAGTAAAGTTGTCAGGGATGAAGGGGACCTATAGTTGTAAGCCGAATCCGAACGGCTAATTTGAGAAAGCACTTTTCATGACAAGAATAACTCTTGAAGGACTTCTCAATTCGTTGTAGGCAGGTATTGAACCCAAGATCTCTGGTATGGCAGTCCAACGCACTAACAATCATGCCACTGCAAAACCTGCAAACATTTTCTACCGAAATTCGAAGTTGGTGACTGCAGCTTTATTTCAGTGGAGGCTTAACCTTGCGTAATTCAAGCTATAAGTAATATTTAAAGATTAAATTAAAGGAGTTTGAGATTATAGATGATGATGTTGGAATCAAATGAATTTGGAATATAATTGAACAGGTCAGAGGTTCGTTAAGGCCATAGGAGGTGTGTTGTGTTTGTAAATAGACCATGTCAATGTCGTTAATTGTAAGGATAAAGAGGATAGGGCCATGGGGACACCATAAGTGGCTAGAATAGGATTGGAACGTGCGGATCTAAATCGGATATAATATACACGATTCTAAAGAGTAATACATTTCAGGAAAAGAGCTTCAAAACCTAAGGAGGAGAGTTTGAAAATCTTGGTCGATATTTTATCATCCTCCCCTTTTGACACCTTCTTGTTTATTAGAGATACAAAAGATATTATCCATTTTTTAGGAATAAATTAACAATTATAGATAGCGGAGTTGAAAGAGGAGAGAAATATTTTCTTACGAAAGTGACAGGAAGACCATCAGGGCCTCTAGTGAACTCTTCATTTAGTTGAGAGAATTTGTTTTCAATTGCTGATGGAGAAATGAAATCGGGTAAGAATGGACCCAGCGAAAAATTCGGTAAATTCTTAAAATAGGTCCGATCCAGCGTAAAAGAATCCTGGGGAATGAATTTTTAAAATATATAATAATAATACTAATAAAAGCTATAGTTATATTATAATTGGAAGGTTAATTACTAAAGGATAAGGAGGATGGATACCCATATCTGACTTTAAGTAAAAAACTTTATTTGTTTACCATATATTTTATCAATAATATGCACCATGCACAAAAATTCCAGATTTATAAACCTACACTGTGTAGTGTTAATCGCTCAACCCTTTGGCTTAACCAATGCACTTTTGACAAATAGTTATAAATTAATTATATCAACATGTCAGCTGATGGCATTTTAATCGAACAATAAACTTCCCTGGGTACTAAACCAAAACCAAACGATTATGTACATTTCTCATACTTGGAATACCATAAAAAACCGGACGTATTGTGTCATTGTTTGTGAAAGTATACAATTGAGAATTTATTATACCTAAAAGATCTTTATTTGAAAATTTAACACCATTTGTAATGATAAATTTCGATTTACCTACATGACCAGGCCGCGGCCGGATTATACACACATGTCATCATGAAATGAAATGAGATCTGTCATCATCACTGGAGCTCTGAATGGTAATTTCTGTATGATCCAAGCATTCATTATTTGTAATTGAATGATGTTAATTTTTTTTGAACAAAGGTTGGGTCCGCTGGCCGTCTCGTTGTCGAAGTCGTCGGTCGCCGGGCCACGCCGCCGCGCCGCCCCGCCGCCGCCTCCGTGCGTTGTGTCCCTGAGTTGAGGTACCTCTGGTTGAAATAACGATATTATTGTTTAACAATTCGTCGTTGTCGTCACCACAGAAAAAGTATCTCACGCCAAACAAAACTAGGTACAAGTATACAAATTTACGTGGTTAATACGTTTTACAATTCTTCTTATTGGAATAACAATAATTATTGAAAAAAAAAAAACGATGATTGCAGTGCGTATTGAGGAGTGTATGTATGTGTAAGAATTGCTCAACTATATCTTTATAGGATTTTTAGTCAGGACGTATGTAGATTTTTTTGGAAAAAAAAGCTGGGATGTATTCAACACATTGGAGTCCTTATAAAGTATGTATTTGTTTGATTGTATTGCACAGGGTCATTTATTTATCGGTTTCGAAAGAATAGCAAAATAAAACCTACAGACCAGCGATATATTTTTGATTTATTAAAAAGTTTGGACTTTGTCATTTTGCGTGAAAAACAATATCATTTAAACAGCCGTTTCGGGAAGGTTAGAACCAAGTGATTTTATCGAGGTAAATTCGTGCATCAGCAACACATGCACTTCCAGCAGCAATATTTTCCACTGAGCCCGTATTACGACGAGGTACAGGAATAGTAAACAGTATGTCACGTTAGACTCTGCTAAAGTGTTTTAAGCTTCAAATTTTACAATATTTTATTTAAAATAAATTTAACAGTATTTTCCCTGTATGTTTAAAACAATTTGAACTTTTATCAGCTTTTATTTAAGCATCATTAGCAGGTATCAATATTCAAATTCAAATAGGTCAACAAAATTCGTCAAATTTATTCTAGTGGACTTGTGTATCGCATAAATAAAATCATTCGGAAAAATGATCAAAATTCTTCTTAAACTTGATAATTAAAGAAAATATAAAGGCCAACTGGCAACGGGAAAATATCGTAAAAAGGCCGTCTTGGACGGTGAAGTCTTTATTATTGAAGATCCTAGGGAGAATACTGAAGCATTCGGCTTTTTAGAAAATGCACAATTTGTCTTTCCGATTTGCCCGAATCATGCCCTCATGGCTATATAACTGCTTCTTTACTTCTATACATATGTATGTAACGATATCACTCATACCTACATATATGAAATCGGAGATTCTCGATTTCACCGGATTCAACGAAGAACGCTATCATTGTGCAGCAAAATGGCAAAGTTCCGGTCTCATTACCAGTGTTGCCATAATCTCAAATTTCATAATGCTAGATTTCAAATTTTATAATGCTTGATCGTATGGGAGCTCAAAAAACAAAATGCTAGATTTTAAAATCGATATAAAACGTCCATATCGATGATTAAAAAACAAAAATCTTAAAAAATGCAAAATAATATTTATTTTCACATACAAATACATAACAAACATAGGTATATAACAAAAAAAAAAAAACAAAAACAAAACAAAATTAATTCAAAAATAACAAAACTTAAAGCTTTATATGCAAATAGGTATTAACAGCACACTGTTTTTAAGTATAGGAACATGTTTTATAGTTAATTTTTTAATTTTAAATCATTCACACTTATCACATTCTTATTTTTTTCCAAAAATGATATATTCAAATCAATCTTTTGAAATCAATTTTGGCATTCAAGAATGCAAAACTTAAAAACAATGGCGCAAAATTTTAGACGATTTAGTACGATGTTAAATCATTTTTAGTATGATACTAGGTTAAAAAAAGGATTTTGATAATTTTAAACGAGTTTAGTATCGTACTATCTTCTTAACATTTTACTTAAGTTAAAATCACCAAATAGCTACTTTATCTTTTAAGTATCGTACTTTCTAAAATGTGACAGAAGGCGCAAAATTTAAGACGATTTAGTACGATGTTAAATCATTTTTAGTATGATATTAAGGTATGTTTGTTTTGTTTGCTCCACAATCTGTCATTATTTAGATGTGTTCATGTTTTTTTTTTTTTAATAAAATGGTTTTAGCATGATACTAGTTAGCAAAACAATAAAAAGTGTTTAAAATTAGTGAAAAGTTAGTAGATTACTATGTATATAGTAAATTGTTAACTAGTATCGTGCTAAGGCCTTAATAATAGGTTGTTTAAAATTTTGCGCCAATAATGCCAGAAAAGCATTTAGCATTATTTTAAAATTTCATAATGCTTTTCTCTTCTCTATAATGCTAGATCTAGCATTAATAATGCCGTTATGGGCACAATGCGCTCATTACTAGCGTTAAGCTACAGCATAAAACATGTTTTTAATAAAATTTATATATTTTCTATTTAAAAGAAATTTAAAAACAACGAACTTTCCAAGTCGGTTCCTGTTTTTGTTCATGTGAACTTCCTGCCGTGATTTCTCGAAATTTATTAATTTTTTCTGCGACGGAACAGTTCAATTCTCGAAACGGCTAAGAAGTCCAGAGTCAAGGCTTAAACCTTTATGTTCAATCCTACAAAAGGTCTCAGGCTCTCTCAAACTATTTTCAAAGTTTATCCTTTTCATTAAAATGGTTTCCGAAATAATCAAAGGAAGATTGTGCAAGCTTTAGATATAACTTGTAGGTTAAATGTAACTTTGTAACTTTTAAAAACTACCAACAATTATAAAATATATAAATCATTTATATTGTACCGTGAATCGTATATATTTGCATATGTGCATGCATATCCGAATCTGGTGCTATGTAAAAACATTTTAATGTTTTTTTTTTAATTGAGGTAAGCAAAAACATTTATTAAAAATCATATTTTATTCAGCTTGAATACAAAGCGAGAATACTTAAATTCATAATTTTTGGTACACTTTAAAGTTTAGTTATTTTCAAAATAAAGCTTCTTAAAAAAGGGGAATTTTTCTTTATTATCAGCTAGGTTTTAGATTCCACTTTTGATTTGAATTCGACATTGAAAACAGGAAATTGTTTTAATTTTAGTAATTTAAATTTTAGAAAATGAAGACTTTTTTTTAAATAGATTCGTTTCGTGAAATGATGCAGCTACTTCTTCATATTTAAAATATTTAAAACGATTGTGTTCCCTGTAATATTTCGAGTAAATCAATTTTCGATTATGCTTCAGACTAAAGCAACATTGTAGTGTTTTTCAAACTGATTTGACGCCTTCCTCAAAGAAACGTAAATATGCAGCTAGCTGATATAGACATCAGCACAATTTAAATATAAGAAATTATACAAATTATGATAATCATACAAAATGTTTATTATATTTCAAATGTATTCGAAGTTATCAAATCGATCGAAAGATAGAACCCTGAAAACCATTTCGCTCGATTTTAAATTGCGACCTAAAAGCTGAATTTTCGTCCTAAAGTCAAAAAGTTGAAATGCAGAATTATAAGACCTGTATATTGATCCACTCCGCCAAGAGCGGATCTAGACTTTTAGTCAGGGGGTCACACACTTAACATAAAGACGAGTGTATCTTAACCTTACATTTAGATATTTCAAGGGCTAAAGTGACAACTTTAGTTATTAATTTTTTTGGAACACAGTGGTCCAGCAAGTCTGTTTACTCGTAGACTGGAGCTGATGATAGAAGACAAAATATAAAAAAAAATAAAGTTTTGCGTGAACCTTTTACAAATATTTTGATCAAAAAGGATTCAACAAAATCTAAAAATTGGAGAGGAAAATGTTTGTTTCTTGAATTTAACGAAATAGATGCATTACGGTACATAATTTCTTTAAAAACAAACAAAATAAGGTAAGAAAAAAAAGTTGGGAAGAAAGTATAGTGCGGCGTTGCAGAATTTCTTCTTACTTCAATTCTCAAGAGAATCAAAGCTTTTATATTAAATACAAATATATATGAATCATACATTATGTATTAAAATTAGCCATTAGTTTAAAAAAAAATTTTTGGTGTTTTTGGGATATTTAAGTATATTCTTGAAATTCTTGGAAGAACATCCAAAGAAAATTCAATTCAAAAAGTAGATTTCTTCAATTTATTAAGATCTTAAAAGTTTTTGTATTTAATAAATTTTGAAATAAAAAAACACTTTAAGAGAGCCTAACACGCTTTATGTGCGTCAAAAAAAAAAATTAATATGACAAAGAATTGAAGACGAGTTTCGGGAATTTAAAGGCAATTTTAGTTTGTGTAAGGAAAATAAAGAATTCTTAGAATAAAATATGAAATTGACGATCGCTTATTCAAGGTTTTTTCCTTAAAAAAATGAATACTTGCTCCGTCTCTCAGAAAAGTTTTTATAAAAATGATTTAAAGCATTTTTTTCAAATTTTGAATTTTTTGAATACCTTCAAGATTAGTACAAACATTTTAGTTGATTTTGGCAGACAAACCGCTTTTTGGTGAATATCGTTAAATTACTAAAAAAACTGCAGATGAAATATTTGCCTATACAACTAAACTGTATGAGCTTTTAGCTCATATGATCCGTGGATCCTTCATTGGTTAAAATATAGGGCCATGCCCCCTCCATCCCTCCCCCAACCCGCCATTGCACTCGCCACATGTTTATATGATACAAAATATGAAGTTCAAGTTGAATTGATTGAGTTGTTTCGACGTCCAAAGCATACATACATACATAAGTATAAGTACTGTTCTGCATACATCAAATATTTACACCAAAAAATTTTAAAATTAATCATTTAATATATATGCATGTATGTGTACATAAGTGATTCATACAGCTCATGTGAAACAATTCTATTCAAAAAGAAAAAAAAAATCAAAACCTTCTTTCCTGATGTACAAACAATATAATTTATTTCTTATCATGCTAACTTAGATTTTCTCTTAATATTTTGTTCCCAGTAAAAATAAAAATTAACCCAGTAACTGTTGTTACAATTCATCATAGAAACTCAAATTCATATTCAACTCATATAAATACAAAGTGTCATAATTTGACATTATTGAGGTGAAGATAAAAGACTCATTTGTCAAAAGTATTTCCATACAATTTGTCGTTCAACACAACATATTAATAACTGCGTGTAAACGCAAAAACGAAAATGTTAACAATGAAATGTATGTAAGAAGACCAACACCATCGCGCTTATAAGCTTATTTAAATTTCTATAAATAATTTGTTAAACAGTCAACGCTATTGAATTTATGAGGCATCCCGCAACGAGATTATTGATGCTGATGCTGATGCGATGATGATGATGACGGCACCAGCACGTACTGAATCTTCCTTATTACCTTGCAGTCTTTGTCCATTTGGACGTCTTTATGAGTGTTATACCTTAAGAGTCTCCCACCATACCTAACTGGCACGAAAGAAACGATGCGACAACGCAACGATAATACACACATCTCGCAAGAAGGGTTACATATTAAAAATAGTAATAATACCACAGAATTTCAATTTTCTTCGCGTAAATTCAAAATTAATGAACGTAGATCTTTCCCGAGGTATACAGTATGTAAAGCCTACATACAAAAGGTCCTCAAAAGTACATATAGAGTAGGTTGGTTTGGTATGTATGTGATAAATGCATTTTGTATATCTTTTATTGTTGGTCCAAATAAAAAGATCGATTTTGTTTTGTTTTGGTTTTGATGACGAATGTACTCGTACATTTTTCTAAAGATGTCACTTTGAGGTTTTATTTAAAATTTAAATAATGCTTGGTTAGGCATGTCAGAGAATGTCTATAATATGATCTTTACAAAATGTAAATTTGAAGGGTGTTGCTTATTTTACTATTATGAAATGTTGGGTTGAAATTTAACAAGGAAACAAAACCTCCCTACTGTATAAGTTGATTGTAAATTATTGCGTATAATGATTATTAGGTAGACAATTTCACTTTAAAAGTGTCTGAAATAATCACAGTCCTTAAAATTTATAAGAAAAGTATACATATTGTTTCATGCGAGAGTTTCCCTTTTTCGACTCTCAAACTGAACTTATCTTCTGTAGACTTTGCGAATTGTATTACTCGCGACACATAGGAACTATATGGCAAGTTTTACATTCGCGATTTTAATAAAACATGACATTACGATGGTGCAGAAATCGAGAAAAGTGGGTTCCCGATTCCGTCTGCCTGACTGTCCTGCGCTCTATAGCCCTAAGAATTGGGTCGGTTGACTTTAAATTTGAAAATTAAGGTTGTGAGCCAGTTCGCGTTAGGCATCTTTTTCATTTTGTTTTTACGACCAAAAATATCAGTATAGTGCTCATACAATTTTTTTGGTCAAAAATCGAAAATTCGAATTTACTCAAAAACAAACCGATAGATTTTTTTACGACTGTCAAGTTAGCACTACATTTTTCGAAATTTAAAAAACTGAGTATGCAGTTAATTGAAGCTTTTTTGTTGTAAATTAGTTGTGGAAAAAAATTTGTAGCTCATCAATTTTCAAAAAAAGTGGTATGTAGTGCTAGGTTGATATCAAGTTAGCACTACACTTTTTGATTTTGTTAAAACTAAGTAGGTACCTACGCAATTAGTTGACAATTATTTGTTGTAAAATAGTTGTGGAAAGAAAAAAATTCCAAAAATTTTGTTTACTTTGATTTTTCAAAAAAGGGGGTATGTAGTGCTAACTTGCCACCGTGAGTCCAGGCATAAAACAAGGATATTCGAAAATGTAACGATGCAATTAATTGTAGCTTTTTTGTTTAAAATTAGTTGTAGAAAGAAAAAACTTCCAATTTTTTTTTTTTTAAAAGGGAGTATGTAGTGAGTGCGTGAATTTAGCCCCCCTTTTTTCGATTTTCCAATTTTGGACAGTTGTTCCGGTTTGTTCCGCATTTTTCCATAGTTGTTTTTGAAAAACAACGGGTTCTTAGACCCGTAAAACTATTTTTGACCCCCCTTTTTCGAAAATCGATTTTTTGAAAACTGTTCCAGGTTGTTCTGAACATTGTTCCAAATTTTTGGACCTCTATGATAAAAGTTTTAAAAATAAAGGCAAAATTTGAAAAAATATTCAAAAGATGATTTAAAGCCGAAAAAACACTTTAAGTCGAAAATTCCTGTTATCCTTGTACTGGCCCTCAAATGCAAAATACGCATTTAAAAAAAAAATCGGGGGCAATATCTATTAAAATATACATTTCACGACTCTTAGTTTTTGGAACAATCATCTTTTAAAACTTTGATCATAGAGGTCCAAAGATTTGGAACAATGTTCAGAACAACCTGGAACAATTTTCAAAAAATCGATTTTCGAAAAAGGGTGGGCTAGTCAAAAATAGTTTTTCGGGTCTAAGACCCCCATTTTTGGATGTTTTTCAAAAAAAAAAAAAACTTTGGAAAAATGCGGAACAAACCGGAACAATTGTCCAAAATTGGAAAATCGAAAAAGGGGGGCTAACTTCACGCACTCACTACATACTCCCATTTTTTTTTTAATGAAAGTAAAAAAAAATTTTGGATTTTTTTTCTTTCCACAACTAATTTTAAACTAAAAAGCTACAATTAATTGCATCGTTACATTTTCGAATATCCATGTTTTATGCCTGGACTCACGGTGTCAAGTTAGCACTACATACCCTCATTTTTAAAAAAGTGAAAGTAAAAAAATGTTTGGAATTTTTTTCTTTCCACAACTAATTTACAACAAATAATTGTCAACTAATTGCGTACTTAGTTTTAACAAAATCAAAAAGTATAGTGCTAACTTTATATCAACCTAGTACTATATACCACTTTTTTTAAAAATCGTCGAGCTTAAATTTTTTTTCCACAACTAATTTACAACAAAAAAGCTACAATTAACTGCATACTCAGTTTTTTAAATTTCGAAAAATGTAGGGCTAACTTGACAGTCGTGATTTTTTTTAAATTTTCGCTAACATTTTTTTTCTTTATTTGGCTTCTTTCAATATAAAAAAAATATTTCTGTATTGCTCTAGAAGGGTACCCCCATAGAACCGTTATATTGTTTTTTCAAGAATTAATCAACCGATTTCAATAATTTTTTTTCTGCACAAAGTTTTTTTTTTTATTTTTATTTTTTAATTTTTTTTCGAGATTAGATATCTTGAATATGGGTCATCAGTTTTTATGAACTTGAAGTGTAAAACGTAAATTTATAAGCTCTAAATAAGTGCATGCCAAACATATTTTCAAACTAAAATTGAAAATTGTATATTCATGCATATACAAGATTAATTAAAAAAAAACCGCTCTAACGATTTTCAAATAAAAATTTTGAAATATTAAGGATATTTTGAGATATAAAAAGGCGTTTAAATTAAAAAAAAAAACAGGTACAGAATCTTTTGATACATGAGTAAATTCGTACGACCCAGTCGTGCATTTTATTTTTATTGAATATACAATTATATGTAGTAATTCAAACCTAATGTTCTGGACATGAGCACGGTCATTGCTCACATGTTGAATTCATAAACATTTATAATTTGTTAAAGAACTTTATTGTTTTTGTTTAATAAATACGAGTACATAAGGTATTGGAAAATAATTAAATATATACTCATAACGGAAACAAAAACTCAAAAAAGAAAGATATAATGAAATTAATCCAAAATTCATTCGTACCTTTTTTATTTCCGTTTGGGTTAAATTGAAATTATTTTTGAACGTCCATGCTCAGATTTATTTTGGTTTCAAAGATTAGAATAAAATAAGTAATTATTTAATTTTAAAGTTTATGGTATTCAAACGATTTTCACAACATGTATTATTTTTTTTAACGCAAACTCAAATTTTAGTCAAATTCTGTTGCCCAGAGGGCTTTTTTTTTAAATAAAATTAGTTTGGTATATTTAAGTTCATTCTTTTTTAAGTAGAAAAAGTTTTCTAGTAGTTTGAATTTAGAGTATTGATTTTCTTTATCAAATCTGACAATTTCTTGTAATTTAATACCGGCGGTATAACGCCTTCATCCTTAACAAAAAAAATACATAACAAATCGTTTTTTGACAACTTTGTGAACACACCTAAAACATAAGAGGATACAATTTCTAAATACATAAAAAAATATTTATTTTTTAAATATGCATGGGTGTCTGATGGCAGATGTATGTTTTTTTTTACACTTCAGAATTTCAGAAAGTAGTAAGCTTATAGCAAGCGTCAAACTACGATCAGAGGCTCATCATAAGTGCATGTGTTAGTTGTTAGTTAAAGATAATACAATTATAGCCTAACACACGCACAAAATACAAAACATAAGTAACATTTAACTATTACAGAACAAAAAATAAAATACTTTTATTTAGAAAAGTATTAAACGGTGTGGAGGGGAAGTGGTGTCATTGGAATCAGTGATCGTTTGGATTCCTTAGTCACGATATCGCACTGGTCAAGTGGGCATTGTGCATTTGCCATTGAAGCATATTTTAAGAATAGTGATTCGTACGTAACTGCTCGTCTACAGTTTTTGCTCGTCTACAGTTTTTAATATTTCAAATAAAACAATATATCAAATAGTTTTTTTTTAAATTTACTTTTGAGAATATATGTAAATCTGCCACCGGACACCCAGTGCTAAAATCTGCTTATAATGTCGCTAGAATACTCAATGTTATCTTAAACAAAGCATATCCTATTGTAAGCAACAAAAATTGAAAGTGTATACTGTGGCGTATGTGGGACATATTTTTTGAAAAAGAGATGTGTTTTCATGTCACGATATCGATCACCAGTACAAGTTACTGCTTGACCAACCATATTTTCAATAAAGTATTGCCCAATTATGCCTCCAATACATAATTCACACCAAACCGTGACACGTTGTGGATGTATTTCGACAATCACATGTTGGTTCTCAGAACCCCAAAAGCGGAAATTTTAGCGATTAACAAACCCATCATGAATTGAAGTTTTCGAACTGCGGCCGCCAAACTTTTATTAATATTGAAATATTGTTCAATAATGAACACACGTTCTCCCATCATTTAATGTTCCATTATTACCCCTAAACTGTTAGCTGTCGATTTTTTTGTCAACACTTTGCTGCATAAATGGCGGCAAATTTAAATCTTGCATTCATTTCGGGACACCCTTTATGTCTACATATTTGCTGCATAAATGGCGGCAAATTTAAATCTTGCATTCATTTCGGGACACCCTTTATGTGTACATATTGAGTTATCACTATATTCATGTTTCTGAGCCTTGTATTGAGTTTTAGCTAAGTATTGATAAATTCGATTCTTATCTCTTAGTTATTTATATTAATTTTAAAGACAAGACTCTTAATTCTTTGTTTACATGATGAAATAAAAGGTATGTATTTACAAAATTGCACGAAAGTATGAATTATGTTTGTATTTTTATCCTATTTTATGTATAGGTTGTACTCTTATAAATTATAATTCCCTTTAAAAAACAAATTATTATTTAAATTGAATAAAAACCTAAATATTTTGCTTGTGAATATTTGGATACTTTCAAGCTAGATTTGAGTGTATGCAATTCAAATTAGTTTTCTTTTATATACATATTTCATTTTAACGCAACACATATACATTTTAATTCATATTCTCCATAACCTCAATCAAGGTTGGAATTTCAAAACTTCTCTTACAGTTAGCAGTTTTATTTATTGAAATAAACCATGTTCACAATTTGAAGCAAAATCGGAGAAAAAAATTACTAACTGTACAAAATAACATTCCAACAGAGTAATTTACCATTTTTCTCAGCAAAACCCTTACCTATCTGCCTTTTACCATCTCTTTAACAACTCATACTTCTTATACGGCTTGCTTTTTTCTCAATTTGATGTCAAAGTTAGCCTTAGTGCATATGAGAATTTGGCATAGGTATAATATTATACCTTGCTAAGGGCAACAAGAATGCAAAATAAATCCATCAAAATTATTCAGTATTTTGCCATAAAATTCGACAGCACAAATAGGCTGCTTCAAATAAAAACATGAGAAAAAGTACTATACAGTACATACTATACAAAAAGATTAAATAACGCAATCAAGGCCTTTGAAAGTATAGGCGATGAGATTTGTTAAGCAATGGCAATAAATAATAATAAATTATAGAGTGGGTTAAAGTGTTCAAAATATTTAAGAAATTTGTAGGAAACTATATTGTATTCTTCATTTAAAAGGTTATACATAAGTTATTATTTTATTGTGGGAAAATGTAAGAAAGTAAAACAAATCTTCACAAACTCAGCAATAAGAAGGACGTTTTCAAATTTCTTAAGAAACAATTTATTTATGGACACAATTTCTTTAATCTTTAATAATCATTCTTTTACATTCCGGTACAATCGATAAATAAGTTTAAACAAAATTATCTAAACCTGGAGATTCTTAAACGTTTATTAATAGAAATTAATTTGTTTTATTTTTTATATTTTTTTTTTAATTTGTTTTTATTTGCATTAATTAATCAAAACTATTACGCCTACTTCCTAAGATATACAAATACTTAGGTATTATACATATATCTTGAATATCGGGTTTAACGATACGAACTTGATAACTCTGAACTTATTTTGTGGACGCTCGCTTTCACTTATCATCGAACTGTCACTCTCTATTTATTTAGTAAACTCGACATTAAGTACACGAACGAGAAACATCTGAAAATTTAAACAAACATTTCTACTGAAATTTGAAATCGGCAACTTTATAGCTTTTACTCCAATTTTCGGTCGAAATTCTCTCTCTTGAGTCTACATATTCGTTATGTAATGTTGCAGTGTCAGTTGAACATCGGGTTGATCGGAATGTCAAAAATATCGTTGCCATTTAGGCGTCCATATCAAACGATTCAAACCAGTCAATATTCTCAAGAATTGGACATGGTAAATTGGCTTACATTCATACATGATCAAGCTGACGAATTGAAGCCGATGGACCATTCGAAGCAACGTCTCGTCCGTTCTGCGATTGGGCTCTAGAGAGGATGCGCCACCGTGATGAATTTAATCGCAAAATAATCTTCAATGACGAAGCTAATTTTCAGCTTCTTTTTGTCGTAGACAATAACGATCGTCACGTTACTGAGAATGGCCAGTATTATCCCACCATGATTATCGGTTATTTTTGGCCCAAATGGGAAGGTACAGTAAACCTTACAATCGTTTTATTTTAGAGTAAGTTATTGATCAAGAAATGGTCCAGTTGACTGGCCGCCTCGTTCTTGCGATTTAACCTCTCTTGACTATTTTCTTTTTGCGGCTACGTTAGGTAATTATTATAGACAAAAAGTCGATTAACGTTAGATAAGATTAGAAACGGTATTGATGTGTTTTGATATATCTTAAATGAATTGCGTTATTTTGAAAAAAGTTGTCAAGTCCTTATTGGTAAACCCTTTAAAGATTTTTAAAAAACCATAAGACAAAATTAAAATCTTTTCTATATGTATTCCAAAAATAATAAAAACAAGTTTATTTTTTTCGAAAACTTTAATCAGAACGCATAAGCCAAAAAATGTGCTTTTCAATGAATGGGTGGTGACCTGCGGTAGAGCGGCTGCGGCAAAGGTGGCACATGTTCGTGTGTTTCCGCATCTAAGTTTTGAATTTGATACATCTACAGTAAAAAACTGACATTGCCATTCGAAAAGAGGAAATGCTTCAAAATACATTTCTCTGCATAGAAATAAATTAGGTATAAGTACACATAAAAATTATATGTACGTTGCGTGGTGTAGTATTGAATTTTCTTTTTATAATACATATTTATTTATTTTTTGTTTCTTCCTTTCTCACTTAATCAATCACATTATTTTGATTGACAGAAATCCATTAACAAGAAATAAATTATAATAATTCCAAGGAATAATATGTTGCCAGATATTCGAGCTCACACGTACTCGTACCTATAGACTACACTGGCGACGTATACATAATGTACATATACGGTCGATTCACTCGCTGATGGCGACCGAAACGAAGCTACTGATGGCAGTTTTGGTTTTGGGTGGGGCAAGGAGCCAAGGCGACAGGGCGACAGGGCAACTTGATGCTCATTTGAAATAATGAAACATTCCGTACCTAAACGAGTGCTCCCCCAATATACATATTTATGTTCATACGAGTATCTAAATGTATCTATTTTGAAATATTGTATTCATAGGCAAATGACATTTCATTGCGGCAAACGCAAACGAAAATTCAAATTAATTATTCTTCGTTTCGCATCATCCGTACCTGTGACAGTTAAAAACACGATGAATATTTTAACTAAAAATAAATATATCAACTACATATATGTATGTAGGATTTTATAATAAATAAACGCGACTAAACAACAAATGATCATTAAAATTGAACTAGATACATTTGGTGATGAGGAAATCAGTCAACAATCTGTTTTGAAGCTTTGGGCGTGTACATTTTTATAAATTGATGGAATGATTATTATTATTTTCTTTAAATAAAAATAAATATTAATGACAAGGATATAGTAAATATCTATTTTTTATGTTGATTGAATTATGTTTTCTTATTTATTTAATAATATCAAATAAATGAAATTTCCACAAGGACGGGCTTTATTTAACAATGTTCAATGACAAATAAAAGCCATAGTCGGATATAGATAGCAACATATTTTGTATGTTAAATACCTACAAAGCATATTTATTTTCTAAGACCGTTTTAGTGCTACACAGAAAATAAATAATAGTCAATAGGATGACTTTTTTCGTTCTGTGTATAAAACTAAAAATGTTAGTCTGTCAAACTTTCCGCCTTGAAAAAGTTAGTAATAAATTGGTCAACATATTACATAAATGAGAATTATTATATAATTTTATTATTATTATTATTAAAAAAAAGGACAATGATCAATGTTAATTAAATTTTGAGCTTGTGATAGCTTACATCAGTAAGCTCTTGAGCCAAACTTCGTAGAACTGGCAAATACAGAGTTAGCCGTACTACGTTAAAGTGGAATGCTTTACCACAAACTTTGCGTACTAAAGACTGAATGTTGTGCATTATCTTATGACATACATATACATACCAAATAAAAAATCAAAGAAAAGTCTTCGATACCAAGTTTTCCGTAGCTCAACCCTTAGTTTTTTTTTCACATTAAAACTGTGAAAAATACTTAAATATTTTTAATCAAAATGGATAAAATATCGAAATTGAAAAATTAATTGAAGAAGTTGACTTTTGATGTGATTTTTATTTGTTACTAGCTGCCCCAGCAGACTTCGTACTGCCTCAATCGATAAATAAAAGACCTAAACTTTTGTATACCTAAATTAATTTCAAAACAAACAAAACGTATTGAATAAAAAAACATTTTTTTAATGAAGCATGAAGTTTTATTATTATTTTCGACACTTCATGTTGCTTACTTAAAAAACAGAGTTTTCCTGAAATACTGGCTATTTATAAGGTTTAAATTTTTATTAACAGACACACGCTTTTATGATAGAGTTTGTTAATCAATTTAAAGCTTTCTCATAAACTATATTTTTTGTTTTGTTTTGTGGTGCGTAAATAAACAAAAGAAAACGGTTTTCCGACGCGCGACTTCTAAAGACTGTCCTTGCGATTTATTTATTGTCATCGCAAAGGCCAAACGCACTGGAAATTGTAAGCTTTTAAAATCGAATGGTAAATCCTACTTTTAACTGCAAATTGTGAGGTGGTAATCCAGACAATTCCAGTGAATTTAAAAACTCCGTGGGATAGTTGACTACGTCATCCTGTTTCATAACGCTGTCGACTGATTTGAAGGAAACCAACTGTCCTGGAAGAAAATTCTGAATGGTCGCATTAAGATCCTTGACATCTTTATTTTTCGCTGCCAATATTGCTCGTTCACCCAGCCAATTATAGTTATTGAACTTTTGCGCTATATCTGGGAAAACACGCTGAATAAGCTCCTCTTTTGAATCTGTGATGTGACAGAAATCTGTGGGTAACGTGATGAATCCGGTCGAGGTGTCCATTGCAACTTTATTATTTCCAATATCTAACAACTGCTTCGCAAATACATTTGCAGTTTCATCATGTTGCAAAAATACTCGCATGTTAGTTGTTAATTGGAGTGTCTTTACGTACTGCCACAAATTCGATGATTTTATAGGCATTCATTTAGTTCATCAGCAACAGTTGGTCGAGGAATAACTGGAAGAGTCTGACGAAAATCACCTGACAACAAAATCATGGCCCACTAAAAATATTTTGGTTGTCACGGAAGATCTTTCAATGTTCTGTCCAGAGCGCCTCCAGTGACCTCTTATGGGCCATTGTGCCTTCATCCCAAACAATAAATTTGCATACCTTTAAGATCTTGACCATTGCGCTATTTTTGGCGATGTTGCAAATTGGTGTTTCGTTGATTTGCATGTTTAATGGTAATTTCAAGACAGAATGCGCAGTTCGTCCGCCTTCTAGCAGAGTCGCAGCTATTCCATAGATGAAGCCAACGCTAGAAAGAAAGAAAGTTCTCGCGCACGTAGCGGTAATCGTCACTCACAAAGATAGGAGGATGCACTCATAGAATATCGTTACCATTATCGTAACACAATATCGTCAATCGTAATACTTTTTTTCCGTGTTCTGATTTTTGTATTTATTTTTTTTTTTTGGAATTTACCTTTAAGCCAAAAATCTCCCTGTTTTGAAGTGCGACAGAATGATTGACATATTAGTTGGTTGTCAAATCTAATGTCAAATACTATGGTTGTATTCAGAAACTTAATTTGTGACAGAACTTAAGATTTATCAAACTTAAAAAAATAATCTGATACAGTTACAACTGAAGTTAGCTAAAATTAAGTTTCGCAAAGCCGACCAAATTAATTGGAAATCAGTACTACTAATAGTTGATTACATTTTTTGTCGCGTTCGCGATTAACTTTTGTTTATTTTCGGAACGCAACATTAGATCCTCCAAAGCGCACGCGAAGACTATTTTCATTTATATGATTGAATTTGAACTTTATGGTAATAAATTTCAAATTGCCTCTTTGACGTTAGGAACACACCTAAATTGCTTAGACAACAGTGAGTAATTATAATTTAATATGAACTTTATTGAATAGCAATAAAGTTCAAATTCACTCTACAAAACATTTGTATGGGAAATAGAAAAAGCTTATTTCTCCAAACTTAAAGGATTAAGCCTAAAAATTCCACATTTTTTCAAATTTGAATACTTTAAAGGCATTTTTTTAATTCTTTTGAATCTAAGTTTTAATTTCGTGCTGGATGAATTTAGTGGCCTCTTGATATATTTAGGAAACAAATAGCTGCAAGTTCTGCTATTCGCCTCAAACCTTCGTCGCAGTGGATTAACAACAACATTGGTCACTCCGTAATTCTTAGGTATTTAGAATCAATTTTAAAGCACACAGACTACACCATCCCCCAACTGCAATTCGACAGAAACTTCCAGATTTCTATACCTTCCAGATCTTTCTGGGAGGATAGGGCATTCCTGGAAGACGAGTCAATCCATTTTCATACAGATGGTTCAAAAACAAAAGGAGGGGTTGGTGGAGGTGTGTACTCTGAACGACTGAAATTAAGTCTCTCATTCCGCCTTCATAATCATTGTAGCGTGTTCCAGGCGGAACTTTTGGCGATAAGAGAAGTCTTGTCCTGGCTTAAAGAAAACGTGATATCAACATCTGATATCCGTATTTTCTCAGATAGTCAGGCCGCTATCAAATCTCTGGACTCTGTCTCTACAAACTCTATAACTGTCGATCATCTCTAATGGAGATGGCACAACAGTTTAATATTCATCTCTGCTAAGTGCCGGGCCATTGAGACATTCCAGGTAACTGTAAGGCAGATAAACTCGTCAGAAACGGTACAATGCAGCCCATCCTACCACGTTTGGCAAATACTGGCATACCAATCGCTTCTTGTAAACTGTTGCTAATGCAAGACGCTATGAAGAAGGAAAACACTGGGTGGAACAACATCACCACGTGTCAGGTCACAAAAAACATCTGGCCAACACTAGATTTAAAGCGATCAAAGTGCTTGCTATCTTTAAGCAGATCGCATATACGAGTAAGCTCGATAATAGGTGTCATAACCGGACACTGTCTAATAGGAAAGCACGGCACGCAGCTAGGCGTATTCTCAAAGGACTTTTGCAGAAGCTGTATGGACGAGGAAGAGGAGGAAACAGTTCTTCATCTTCTCTGTACATGCCCTGCTCTAGCTCAAAAACGCAAGAATTACCTAGGTGAATTCTTCTTTAACGATCTAAACGATCTAAATCATATCAGCATAATCAGCCTCTCACGTTTCGTAAGGGACTCAAACTGGTTCCATTGAGCTTAGGAGGAAGCCTCAAGACTCATGTGGTATCACAATGGGCCATTAAACTGGCCTAAGTATGTCCGATTCCATCATGGACAGCCACTTTAACCTAATCTAACCTAACCTAACCTTGGTTATTTTAGTATGTTACCATTTAAATGAAGCATATATTTAGACATATGTTATATAATGTTGTTATGAGAAGGTTTTTAGACTATATATGCCTTAGAAGACAATATTAAGAAAACCTATAAACTAAAATTTTCTCTGTTTATGTAATTGAAATAAAATTCCAACTTTCATCATCGTTGAAGAACCTTAAAATCACTATATACCACCATCCAGTCTACCCTTCTAACTTAATATTAAGCTTATATACTATAACTCTCATCTTCGTTTTAATTTGTGGAATTTTATTTCTGACAACATGCCTTTACGAACGGAAAGTAAACTTTATTGGAAAGAAATTTTCTTGTTCTTTACCATAATCAGGTATAAAAAGTATAGGATATATCAAAATGCAATGTTTCTCTGATTTCTATGTACAATGTACATATGTATGTCCTTATATTTTTGTTACTGTTTGAAAACAACTTCATATCTATTTCTACTATAGTAAATGAAAAATGGTCAACTTTGAAATTGTTCATTCGAATATGGAAACTTCTTCAAAAAATATTTCCGGTGGTTGCACTAATTTGCAACAAAGCAAGCTTTTGTATTGTTAAATTTCAAAATTGGTAAATTCTCGTTCTTGGTGTCGCACACATTTGCTTCCTATAAAGAATTATTATTGTCAAAGAGCAAACAAGGTACGAACAAACATTCATATTCCGATTTTATTTTGAAAACATTTGTAACAATAGCCTAACAAATGATTGCACAATTATTTAAATTCCAGATAAACAAACAAAAATATTCCTTCTAAGATACAATGTGATGATGCGTCCAATTAGAAGTTTATTAATACAAATATTTTACCCCCTCCATAAGATTCCTTTTATTAGATAAAAAATTGAAATCCTTTGTGCAAAGAACAAAGAAAAGGTGCCACAATATGACAGTAGAAACATTGCTGTACAATGCATCTTCTGACAATTCTTAGTAGGTACATAAATAGGGTCCATCGATGATCTCTTGATCTCCTGACGATCGATGGCGGGCTAGTAAATTCTCATGCAATTGTGACATTATATATTTTGAGGTTTCGTGGTTTGACCCCGAATAGATTTTTGTAGTTAGAAAGATCTGTTTGTATGTATTCATTTCCGGAGTATACAATCTATGGAACATTATATTCTTGAATTATTTATGATCAATGTTGATAGTTTTTGAATGTGCCAAGATATTGTTGTATATACCTCATAAGCGGTATCAGAATATTTGCGCTATAGATATTATAATCTTAAATTTTAAGATAAATATTTAATACAACTATTCAAGGGTCGAAATTTAATGTACATACGCCTATGCTTCTGCTTTGCGTTGAGTACCTGAAGAGTCTAAATTTTAAGATTCTACCAAAATTTGTGTATACAAATCTTTAACCAATTTAATTAAAAACAGTTTTAATTAGGAACGAAAAAACGGTTGTGATCATTTCTGTTGCCGTTGGAGGTGAGTTATTCGCTTAGACTTTAAGTATTGACGGGGGCAAGTTAAAACTGTCATGATATTTGGTAAACAATTTCATGAGGTTACAAAATTCAGAAGGTAGACTTTTCTGTTGAATGGAAACCAAAACGCTTGTTCTGGTTTTCCCTTCGTAGCAATGCTAGGAAAATGCCAACATTCTTATAAACCTTCTTGTCTCAAAGCCTAGAGAGATCAAAGCGACATTCAGAAGAATCCGCAGAAAGGACTGTGCTGTGGTGAGTGATTTTAAAAGATACTCTTTTTGTTTCCTTATAGATGGGTCGGAAGCACTATAAGAGGTTGAAGGAACATTTGGGGAGGTCACGGGAGGTTTAAATTCTGAGCCATTTACATTAAATTTCCTAAATATATTATTGGAGAAATAAGGTAATACACCCACTTTAAAGGTCCACTTGCGGTTAGGTTTTGGTGCGTAGTTTGGGTTTGGTATGGTACTTGTTGTTGCAGGTCTTCTAGGGACTTTAGTCTTCAGAGTGAAACGAGATGTATCATGGGATGGATTTTCTATCCAATTCGATACCGGTAGAAAATCCAATCATAGGTAATTGGTATCGATACTTCGATTTTTTTTTGGATTGGATGCATGTGGAGCAGGTAATTTCCAGAGATATTGCGTTAGAAAGAATACAGATTTGTTTTTTTTTTTAGTTTATCCAGTCTTTGGTTCCATTTCTTCGTAGAACACGAGGTACCAAATTTTGTGAAGCGTATTTTGGAGGGGGTGATGCTAGCCGGTAGTTCATTTAAAGGAATAGCAGATATAGGGTTCATGACAGCGGGGTAAAACGTAGCAGGTATTAGGTTGACGGCGGTAGGTTGAATAACAGGAAGATCGAAACATTGTTTTTGTTTGAAAAGGCTACTTTTTATATATCTATCATATCATTAAGTAGAAATATAATTATTCGCGAGTAATCATTTAATGATTGAATACCACTTTGCATTAATCTCATTTAAGGGCGGAAGAAACTCATTCATATTTTTGAGTTCGAAATAGATCTGCATTCCTAGCAATAAAATACGAAATTGTTAAAATAATCGGCAAGAGTACGATAACTTAGGCGACAAGATATTATAACGGATTTTTTAAGAACAGTAATTTAAAAAAAATTATTACTTAAAATGGAAAAAAAAAAATTAAAAATAACGGTAAAACTTACATTTAAGTATTATGCCTTTTTTTAAAGCCTACATTCTGTTCTATTAGCCAGTTTCTAAGTGAAGTCAAAACTATGTATAATTTTTGAAAAATTTAATTTTAAATTCAAAATTTGAGTAAATAAAAGTTAAAAAGAGGTTTAAAGTGTAATTTTTCAATACTTCAATATTATTTACTATTGTTTTTATTTTAGAATTTATTGCTTTTATTTGTTTTTGATAAAAAACTGAAAACTAGATGATCTTATGCCTTTTAGTTTTTGAGAAAATTGAAAAAAAAACACAACTACTATTTTAATTTTATTATTTTTTTTTTAGCTTGAGTGGTCTTATTTTGATAGTAATAATGGTAGGTGCGAGTTTAGGTGTATACAACAGTAAGGAGTGTGCGAGTTTGAGTGTAAGCAACAGTGGGATGTATATGGGGGGCATGCTGCCCCCTGCAACTCCCTGTTGGATTTAAGAAACATTAATTTATCCTAGGTATATCTTAATCCATATTCGATTATTACTACTACAATATTTTTTAATTATTTTGTTTCTATTTAACGTATATATTTTTTTTAATTTCCCCTACCGCCTAAACGAGGGGAGATAGACACCCCCCCTCCCATAGTTAAAAATGCTTGTTATTAACTGTTCTATACAAATCCGTCATTAAACTTTGTCGCCTGAGTTATCGTACTCTCCCCATATAATCATACAAGTAAACACACGCGCGTTTAATGAGGCCAAACGCAGGAAGAATGGAGATACCTTCCACAAAGTCCACAGCATTTTAAAAGTACCGCGTTAGCATCAACGTTAACACAAATTTCTTTGGCACTCGACATATTAAAAAAAAGGTTATTTACAAAATCAATACACTAAATACAACCACCGGATGTCTCGTCTCGATGAAGATCTAGCAGGCCGACATGGTCTAGATTTGTTCGAAAACACTATGAGCCAGTGCTCCAAGGTCATACAAATTTGAATCCCCAGTAAAAGAAGACGGTGAGGGGAACCATGCACGACTTGCATTATTAATTCTCTATTGCTATGATATACGACAGCAAGTACATTATGTTGAAATTTCAAAGATCTTCATTTCACAACAACATTCAATTTAGTTTGCTAAAGTCAACTCATCGTGCAGTGCTATTAAGTCCTTTTAATCGCTTTGTTGAAACCAACAGAACTGCCTTATATGGGAAATCGAGACTATAGGTATATCATTAAGTCCACAATAATCCCACCACAATCCTTCACCCGACACACAACAATATTATCACAAAAAGGGAGCTCGAGCTGAAAATCCGCATGGTTTTCTTTGATTGAGGAAAACATATAATACGAAACACCTTTACGTGGAAAACCTTATTGAAAGAAACCTTATGATTCAATTTTTTTTCCTCTTACATTATCCTTCTCAGGTAAGCCCAAGGATAAGAAATAATTCACCCCAATGTATTGAATCGTTTTCACTTCATACAACAGGAGGAATTGTGTGGTAATGTAATATGATTACATCAAATAATATATTGACAGACGGATATTTTTGTCGTCATTCGATGCGCCTATTTATGCCGGATCTGGATGGACATCAATCAGATACAAAAAGGCACGGGAGGGAAGTAAAGTGTCTTTAGGAATTAAACATAGATATAATAATGGTGAAGTATAGGTTTTAGGTATGGATTAGGGTGTAAATGACTCCTTCAGTTGAGCAACAAAATTAATTTGGATGAATTTGTTGTCTCTTTGTATTATTTGTAAATAAACAAAAAAAAACTTCAATTGCTCTTAAAAGATTTGCGATAAAATTGATTGGTTTAAATCGGAAGTCCTTAATGATACTTTATGAGCATAATGCAGAATAATATACAATATTTGAATTATGTGTAAGGAATAATTTTTATTTCAATTTTTTTTTGTTGAACGAATTGTTATTTGAAGAAGTTCTAAACATTAGGATGTACATGTAGTTTACGTTATCAATCGATACGTTTTTATTTCCCAAGACATTGCAGTTGAAAAACAATTTTTACCAAATTCAGTATTTCGAGTAGGTACCTACTTTTTTTTCTTATTTTTTGGACCAAAAAAGCAAGCTATTACAATAGCCATTGGTTCGTTAAAATTTTAAAGTCCTATTATATTTTTAAATATAATAAACTCTAAATTACGTTATAATATTTAGAATACAATTTATTATGGAAGTCCATAGCATTATTTTTGGTCATATACATACATGGTGATTGGTATAAGGTAGTTTTTGAAAATTAACACATTTCTCAGTAAAATAAAATGCACGACTGGGTCACACGAACTTGCTCATGAATATAAAGAGTCTGTTTAAAAATATTGCATGTATCCCGTATTTAAAGACAAATTTTGTTTAAAGATACATTTTTAAACCCTTAAAATACAAAGTTTATTTCCCAGAATTTTCACTTGTTCTTTAAATTACGATGATAAAAAATCGCCTACCCATTTTTTTAAAAGTCCTTTATGCATGTTTCGATGTAAAACGAAATGTATTTGAAGTCGATATGCTTACTGGTTCTTGAGATATGGACTAGGGACCTTAAAACTTCGAGAAATACGTCAAAATTTTCAATTAGAAAATTCGGTCCGAGTACAATAACTTCTTATGGGAAGTTAAAAAATTAAAGGGGAATTAAGAATTTAATCCGCTGATTTAAAAATGGACCTGAGCAGATAAAACTGGAGGAGAACCAAAAAACTGTATTTTTCTTGGAAAAAGTATTTTGTATTTTTTACTCTCTCAAAAACTTAGAGACACTCAAGCATTCGCTTTTCTGTTTCTTATTGAAAATAAATAATAGCATTGAACTTTGACAACAAAAATTATACTTTATTACATGAAATTAAGAAAAAAACTTGTTTTAAATTTTGTTTTACATTATTTTTTGAAATCTTAAGTCTGAAAAATTATTTAACAATTATTTAATCAAACATCTTTATTTAAAAACTAAGTTAAATAATGAATTTCTGGCTTCTCAAAACGTTATAGCATGACTCTGTGTGTGTTACCGTATTTTTTAATATATTTTTTTTAGAAAACTGATCAATTGACCCCCTTTCCCTATACCGATTTGTTTTTTGTCTTAATCCAACCTACTCACTCTAGCCTTTTGGTATACCTTACAACGATCACCCCGTATTTAAATCCAACTAAATTTTTTTTTTTTAAAAATGAAGTTTTTTGAAAGCTTATTAGTTTTAAAAAACAGGAACAGTGTTGCAGGTCTAAGGAACACTAAAGGTTGGACCTAAGTACATGGTTTTCTAATAAGATTTTTTTACTTGATATTAAGTCACAGACCTCAACCACGACCCAGAAGAAAAAAGTCCAAAACTGTTGCGATAGCTTCGCAGATAGCGGGTCATTCAAAATAGGACCTATATAAAAAAAAAATTTGGCTATCAACTTCTTGTTTCGTCTGCACAAAATCACCATTAGATAAAAGTTCAGTCAGATTAAAACATACATAAGTAATTTTTTTTTATTATAGTACTCATTATTTTAGCTTCTGTTTTGTTTTTATACCTTATACTAATGATCTTAGACTTTTAACTTGAAATTATTTCAGCGATTACTCAGAATTGTGCTTTATAATTTATAAAATGTTTTTAAACTGTGTGTCCACTTCTTGGCAAGAGTACGATAACTCAGGCGACAAGATATTATAACGGATTTCTTGTTTTTAACTGTTCTACACTCTAAGAAAAAATAGTAATTTTACTACAATATGTGTTTAAAGTTTTTCAACACCGGTTGAATTTTGCTCCAATTATTGTAGTAACCAAATTAAATTGTAGTAATTTTCAACATTTGCTGAAAAATAAGCATTTTTTTGTTGAAAATTAATCAAATGTTGAATTTTTGTTTATTTTCAACATATTTAAACATTTTTTGATGAAAATAAAGCATCGCTGTTGAGAATTCAAATCTTTTTGTTGGGAAATCAATAGATTGCTTAAAATTAAGAGCGGTGATGAATTTGCAACACCGTACTTTTTTACGATAAATCATTTTTTTCTCTTATTCAACAGATTTGTCTGAAAATAAAACATTCTTGCTTAAATATCGTCTACGTTTGTTCAATACCAAACAAATATCTGAAAAAAGGAGAGAATACAAAAATTCAACATCCCAGATCTTAGTTTTTGTTTAATTTAATTTGATCGTTTTCATAATCTCGTAATCATGTTGAATTTTCAATAGAATATATTATTTAGAGCGAAAAAATATATCAAAAACAATTCGATAGTTTAATTATAGAAAATATGATATCATATTTATATCCCAAACAAATATGAATACATCGTATTTTCAATAATTAAACATTTTTTGGTGAATACAATTTTCTCTTTCTTATAATGTCGTAATCATTTGTTGAAAAAAGAGCGGGGAGGCAAATAGTCATCAGCACTCATCACACTCCTCTACGGGATACGATTTCCCTTTCAATATTACTTGTTGAATTCTCATCATTACTTGTTTGAAAACAGTGCATTTCTTTCTTTTGTTCTTTCTTCTCCTTTGTGTACGTGATATGATAGACACGGCACGTGCCCCGCATCACCAGTCGTAAAGTGTATTTTGTGCAGTGCGCGTCTTGAATTATTCTCGATTTTTAAAAATCAAAGTTAAATAAAAATCAAATTGCAAAATAATAAACAAACTAAAAAATCTCTCTGGTAAGTAAAATTTCTTAAATATTATTTAGTTTGTATTTACTAGTATCACTTATTTCTACGATAAATGCAACAACCACTTGGTATAATTCCGTATTGTTGTTGTATTTAACATGGAATTTCTTTTTCAATACCAAATAAATAGTTTTTTTCTCAATTATGCATACAAACAATTTTGCGACAGAAAACAAAAGGAAGTGCATTTTTCCTTCATTATTAAATTGTTATTCCAAATTATTATAAATTTGTGTTGAGAATTAAAAGTAAACATTTGCGTTGAAAATTAAACATTTGCGTTGAAAATTAAATATTTTTGTTCTTTTTGCGAGAGAAAAAATTAAGTCTTCGTTTTTTAAACAGTTATTCGGAATTATTATACATTTGTGTTGAAAATTAAGCCTTTTTTTATAAAAAATCATAATTTTATGTCGAATTATCAGCACAATAGTTTAATATTTCTAAGTTCTGTTTAATTTTCTACAATAATTGACATTTCTCTTTAAAATATATGTATGCATACTCTTTTGTGACAGGAGGAAAATTGGAATTGGATGAATCTCTTGGTCTCTCATTTAGACTCCCTGATATGACCGAGGATCGTGAGAAAATCCTTCTCTACATGGAAGATTGCTTTCCAGTGCAAAGGTCATATTTCAACAACCAGGAGTCGTACCCTTCGATTGAAATGATCAAGGCTAACTGGCCCTATATTTTTACGAGAGAATGCATTTACAAGCATTTTTCTCAGTTGACTGAGACAAATTTTCAAAAACTCCTACGAGCTGACTTCACCACCGAAAAAGCATCTCTGGCCAAATTTGTTCGAAGAAAAATGAAGCAGCTTTAGAAGGCCATCAATAAATGGAGATTCTAAATTGTATTAGTCACCATTTTAAAGAAAATCTAGATTTTCTTATACAATCGTTTCCGGTAAGCAACCAGTATACAAACCCTAATTTTTTTACTAATTCTCAAATTTTCTTTTACAGATTGGAACAGTGTTAGACGTTTTAAAATCTCCAGTATCTGCACCATGTATTGCTGTAGTTGGTATGCGTATTTTAATTAATTCTTATTTGAAATATATCCTACTGAGTAGTGTTGGGAACAATCGAATAAAACTATCAAATTATAGATAGTAGTATTAATTTATTCGATAGTTTTGAATCATTCATTCATTCATTCATTTGTAAGAAATTATTTTGAGTTACTACAGTATTGTATTACTAGTACCAAGTTATAAGTTCTTAAAAAAGTTTAAACTCTTTTTTAACAAGTAAAAATAGTTTTCCATTTTCTATTAGAAAGTTGTCAGCCTTTTATCTTCATTTTTTCTTTTTGTTAATATTCATTTTTGTTGCTAACAATTTTATTATTTTATACTCTCCTTCCCAGACATTTCGTATGTGACAAAAACTGCCTATATTTTCATAGAGCATAAAATAGTTTGGTCTTCCGACACGCCAAACATTTTTGATGTCCTGGCCCAAACCATTGGGTATTTCTATGCTTTTAATATAGAATACCCAAAGGAAGTGTCGCAAACATTAGATTTTTAAGTTCGGTTTATCTTAAACCACTATCCCGAAAAGCCTCCTGGACCAAAAAAGAATGCGACGAATTTGACAAAAATCAACACCCTTATCCGAAAGCTAAACCACAACTAAAGGGTAAGTCGCATCTTAGTTATTCTTATTAAGATTTTTTAACTAAATACCCTTAGGTATAGCCATCCTAATGTAAATTTTATTTTGATTTTCATTGACATTAACCATTTCTTTTTTCTTTTATTTACAGATATGGAGCCATCATATAAAATTTTTTTGATTAAATTATTATTAAGTTATTTATTATTAGATATTAAGGAAATATTGAAAAAAAAAAACAAAAAAATAAAAAAATATATTACTTAAATATACATATTTAATCTTTCTTTTTTTATGATAGTTGTGAAGAATTGAATTTAATTTTGTGGGATGATTGTTTCTAAAAATGAAGTTTAATTTTCCAGGGTTTCTAATGGTATGTATTCAAATTCATCGGAGAAAAGTTATTCAATTGCTGTAACTTGTTCTTTTTTCTTTTCAATATAAGGATTATGCCAAACGGTTATCAAGAAGTGTGCTTATATGACAACAATCTGATTTTGATGAGAACTCAACCCGTATAAAATGGTAAGAACTCAACATATATTTTGAAAGATACTAGCAATAACTAGAATGTGTTCCCAAAAAGGCTTATATTTAATTAACTGTAGCTATAAATTTTTCATTACAAATTCTATTTTCAAATACAAAGGCTCAAAAACAATGAAAACCTGAATATTCCATCTAAATAAGCTTGCTTTTTACAGAAAAGGTATTGGAAATTCAGAAAAATAAAACAAATTTATAGCCATGTTTAGTATTCAAAATAATCATTTAAATATGTAAAGAAAATTGTGAATTTCCAACAAAATTATTTGGATTTTGACAAAATATTATTTAAAAAATAGCATTTTAGTTCAGTACCACTAAATTAAATGCAGTTTTTTTCAAGAAATTTTGTTTAATATCCAAATAACTAATAGGAAATTCAATTTTTTTTCACATGTGTTAAACGTTTATGTTGAATACTAAATGTGGCTTTGAATAAATTTGTTTAATTTTCCTGAATTTTCAATTTTTTTGCTGAAAAAACATCTTATTTATGTTGAATATTCAGGTTTTTATTTTAATTTTAGGCATTTGTGTTGAAAAATAGGGTTAATGTGTTAAAAAATCAACTACGGATGATTAAATATAAGCAAACTTTTGGGAATCAATTTTAGAATAATGCTTATCTTTCAACAATTATGTTGAATTCTAATCATTTTAAGGTAAATTTCTCATTTAATTATGATTGATATTAAACTTTTATGTTAAATATTCAAGAGATAATGTTAAATTTTTATTAATTAAAAATTTGTTTTCAGCAAACTTTAATTAAAATTCAACATGTATGCTGAAAAACCAACTGCATTTGGTGCGCAATAATGTTGAAAATTAAGTTAAGTTGTTGAAAAGTCAGATTTTGTTGTTGAAATGTCAGCAAAATGAGTTAAATATTAAAAAATAAAAGCCTAATTTTCTACTATTTTTAAACATATTTGTTGAAAAAGGTACGACATTTTCTTATTTTTGAAGAAAATTGGACATTATTTGTTGATTTTTCAACTAAATCCGGAGTAAATTTTATATAAATGTGTTTACTATTCAGCAGTTATTGCTTAAAAAACCTAAGACCTGGGATTTACGATCTACGATATACGACCTAAGAAAATGCTTACTTTTTAGTGTGTTGAAAATTAAACATTGCTTTTTCCAACCAAATGTTGAATAAAAAACATCGAAAATTCGTGTTGAAAATTACTACAATTATTGCAACGGACCAGTTGCATACAATAATTGTAGTAATTTTCAACAAAAATTTCTTAGAGTGTATACAAGTCCGTCATTAAACTTTGTCGCCTGAGTTATCGTACTCTCCCCCACTTCTTATAACTAAATTCGACTGTTTGGTGACGCAGTTATGTAGTGTTGGCTATTCTTTTCAAATGTACAACTATTTTTAAGCAAATTATTTAATTTAATTGAAAGATTTGAGGTTCAAGCTCAAGCTAAAAATGTATAGCACGCATGGCACGTTTTAGCTTTTGAAAATTCAATTTGTTGTGTATACCTTAGTTCTTTACCCCTGAAATGTTTTCGGAAACAAACACATTTTTTTAGTAAGAAAGTCAAAAATGAGCTTTCAAAATAAAAAAAGAGAAATTCATTTTCATGAATTTGTAATCACCTCGAACCCAAGACGAAAGCCCATAGTAAAACTTTTCAAAGAAGTGGAATTCCATTGTTTTCTTTTGCAGTAATAAATTGTAGCTTTAAAGAACAATGATGTTTATAACGCAAACATTACTATTTTTGTTGCTTCCATAAGTATATTTTGATAATAATTTTAAGTTTAAAAAATGCATTACAAATTTAATTTAAACAAAATAGCTACAATCAATTGCATCGTTATATTTTCAAATATCATTGCCTGGATTGACAGTTATCCATTATACATAACCCATGTTAAGTATAAACTTGTTTATTTTTTTTTTTCTTTCCATTAATTGCATGTTCTCAGTTTTTTTTTGAAATTTTTTAAGTGGAGTGCCAAATTGACAGTCTTGTCATTAATTTGTAAAAGGTAATTTTTCGGAGAAAATTTTTATTTTATAGTAAAATTCCGAATCTTTGGTTAACAATCAAAAATGTTTGCTGATGTGTATCGATTGTTCTGGACATGAAACAATTAAATAAAGTTTGTGATTCAATTGGTTTTAAATAAAGCATTGTGTATAATGAAGTCATTTAATTAATATGTTCGTTTGTACAATCCTTTTTATAAAGGGTTTTTCAGTAAGGGCGGGTAGATGATGAAAATGTCAATCGTGGCGTTTGCTGTGTAGCACGTAGCGCCGCGGTCCTGCTGGAATCACATGTCGTCTAGGTCGATATGGTTCAATTTGGGCCATAAGAAATTAGTTATCATCGTTATGAAGCGCTCACTGTTGACGGGGACCGCCTCACTAACGTCTTTCCAAAAAAGTACGGATAAATTACGCCGCCGCCGACCCAAAATCCACACCAAACGGTTACTTTTTGAGGATGCATTATCACCTAGTGAACCTCGCGTGGGTTGGTGTCGTCCCATATACGGCAATTTTGCTTGTTAACACAGCCATTCATCCAAAAATGCGCCTCGTCACTAAAGATGATTTTTCGGCAAAACGATTCGAAGCCCAGTCAGCGAACAAATGGCGCGGCGTTGTCTATGGTCATGAACTTTGAGCTCCTGGGTCAGTTGGATCTTGTACGGGTGTAGGCCCAAGTACCGACGCAAAATTTGCCAAGTTAAAGTCTGCGAAAGGCCGAGTTCTTCTGCACGGCGAGGAATAGACTGTCTCGGGTTCTGCTGTACACTTTCACGGACCGCGGCGATGTTCTCGGCCGATCTTGCGTTCCTTGAACGTATGGGTGTTGGCTGATTGCAGGGCCGTTGAGAGGAAATTTGGGCCCGGGACGGAAAAATCTCGGGCCCCCCCATATTTACAATTTTTTTTCAAAGTTCATGCCTGCTGATATGGTACGTTCTAGTTTCAATTACGAATAGCATAAAATTGGTTGGAATTAACGGAAATAATAATTTTTTGTTTGTAAAGTGAACCGAAAAAAGTGTTAATCATCAAATCAATCTCATGGGTATCGTCCAGTTTAGTTGAAATGGAAGATGGATAGAAAATAATTCTACATGCGAGTATATCAGATTCCGAACAGAATCATACATTCAATTCGATATTGCCAACGACAGTTATTAACTGATAATACGGTTGATTAACTATTTAAAAAAAAAATAGCATGAAGATCTATTACCTACTATGAAAATAAAATAGAGCGAAGTAAAAGTATTTGAAATTTATCCTTAAAAAAAACTATGTATTTTAAAAGGTTTACATTAAATACTCTTTATTGTTTTTCTTTATATTCAAATATTATCATAATGTTTTCATTAGAGTAAGTTTGCATTCAATGAAATATTTCTTTTTGAAAACGAGCTTTTCCAGCTTTCTGAGCAGCAAAACAACTTATAATTGAATCGAAATTCAATTTCCTTGCCAAAGGTGCTTCGATGCATAGTGTAGCAAGTCCAGAAACACGATCTTGTGATGAGCACGAACGATGAAAATTCTTTGTTCTGGCAAGGACCCTAAATGAACATTCGGCACTAGCTACGGTTACAGGTATGGTGGAAAACACACGGAGAGCAACACAAATGTTGGGGAAAATCGTCTCCAAGTTCAGGGAATAAATATAATTGAGCAAACTCAATGGCGGAAGTTCTGCTTCAAAATTGGCTTCATAAATGTGTTTCAGATGAATTATTTCTTCTTTCAACTCTTGAGACACATGCGAGTTATACTTTTGGATGAACCTTGTAGCAGAATTTTTAATCTCAATTCTCAATTCAATTCAATTCTCGTCCATTGTTGAAAACTGCCATAAAAATGAAAATGTAGCATTCAAATTCTTCATCGTATCGAACCGACGAGAAATTCCAGATATAATTGAATCAACTATGACGTAAAGTAAAAGGTGTTTCTCTTGAAATTTATTTCTTCGTCTGTTTCAATTTGCTCTCCGGCTTCTCGATTTTCTCCAAAATGTCTCTTTAATTGCCTTTTTTGGTTCCATGGGAACGATTCTGGAACATCCTCCAATCCAGTAGCCACTGCTTTGCATTCAGATAAAATTTGATCTCATCCGTTTCGAATAATGTTCAAAATGTAGATCAATTTGTCAAGATTTCGAATTTGAACGTCAATAGTCATGTTTCTGGATTGAAGAATGATACTTCTTTCATTTATAGCGCTAAGAACCTTGCACCAAATCCAAGACATCAGGACGCATTCAAATTTGTGCATATATTTTAAAACACCATTTACATCTCTTCGAGCTTCAGCAGTTAAATTAATATCACTTAAGGCTTCTAATGATGTTCTAAGGTTTTTCAGATGATTTGCAAATGGTTTCACTGCCTCAATTCTAGCTGACCATCTTATATCGGAAAGTTTGTGAAGGGATCCGGGCACATTTTTCTTATAAGAATTTCCCAACGTTGGGCACTGCTGCTAAACAAGTTGAAACACTTTTGAACAATACCAAAAAATGTGATTTCGGCAGTACAACATTCCGCTGAATCGACTCCACACAAGTTAAGGCTGTGAGCTGCACATGGTGAATACACGGCATTCGGATTTTTCTTTAAAATATGACTTTGTGCATCATTATACTGTCCTTTCATATTGCTTCCTTTGTCATAGCCTTGTGCACAACAGTCTTCTAAAGGGATTCCGTTCTTTGCCAATGTTTCGCAGATCAAATCAGCTATTGCGGTGCCAGTTTTTTTGTTGCAATCGACATATTCCAAAAACCGTTATTGGATGGTGAACACATTTTCTTCCAAACGCAGATATCGCAAAATAAATGTGTTTTGTTCCACATGGCTAGAATAAGAAATCTTTACTTAAATGCACAAAAAAGCATTATCCTAACTACCTGCATATAATTATGTCGGTCATACTTTTATATGTAATCTATTGAATTTTTGTATGGCTGGTTTAATATACACACTTTGAAGTGATTTGATATCCATCAAATCTTCAGTAAACAACTTATTCAAAGTATTAATTAATTAAACTTAGGGAAACCACAATTAAAAAACGTTTGCGTGGGATTTTCCGGTCCCCCGAAACCGAATCAAAAATTTCGTTTACAGCAGAAACAAAAATAGAAGAAAAGAAACTTTATAAAAACGGAAACCGAAATAAATATTTGTGTTTTGTTTTAATTTGCCGGACCCCTTATTTTTGACATTTTTAAAATAAAATAAATTTGAAATTTAAGTTAAATTAAATAAGAAAAGCAAAACAATTTATTATAACTTTCTTTCAATAGTTCAGAGTTGCCGAATTTTCCATTAAATATTAAAAAAAATGTACGCCAATAATAATCAGGGGCCCAGATCTGACTGATAGATTGGTAGATAACATGCAAACAGGGTCCCGATTGCGAAAGCATGAATGATTTTAAATTTTCGGCCCCTAAAAATAAGTGGGAATAGTTATGTTGATGATGAATATAGAGTATATTGAAAAAAAAACACTCTTCTCATTGCTTGAAATTTTACGGACCCCTAAAAGATCCCGGGCCCGGGGGATTTAAGTTTTCTGACAATGCTATTAATGTAAATTTTCTTTAAAATTTTTTAATTCACTATATCCATACATATGTATATGTACATAAATATAAGATATGTTGATTTTCTCTTGTCATTCTCATTCACGCTAATTGAAAATTCCGCCCTAAATATCATAAAGGGATTTTGTCTTTAGTTGCCATTAAAATACCACACCCTGCCTTGGGTTAATCTAATTTTAATTTGAAACTATCACACCTTTGACAAATTCTTCAGAATGTATATTATTTAAAATGTACATACATATGTATATGTACACGTGTATGTTAAATAACCCAATTTGTATAGTTAATGCCTCATTTCAATGTACAAAGCAATTAACGAAAAACAACTATATTGTACATAATATGTACATACATACATATGTATATGATGACAAATTACATTTACATACTACATACATACATATACATATATATTCTGACCATCCATGTGTCAATATTTGGACTTGATTGACTTATTTTATGAACTCTTATTAAACAACAAAAGCCGGCTAATTCAAACAAAGCAAACATTTTCAAGATTTAAGCAAATGGAAAGTGAATCCCACCGCACGCAGCTTTCCTCTGTGGTCCCAACTCCCATCCGGCACATCGCGTTCTCTGTTTATTGACGATTTTTAATCTTCGAATAAATTTCTTACAAATATAAAAACAAAACGTCAAATAGTTTGATGTCAAAAATTAGGTACCTATAAATGTACATGTACACTGCGCTTCAACTGAATAAGCACACACACTTTTTAAGGATCGTTGTCCATTATGTATTTGTAAACCTTGGTCATACATTTATCATTTATTTGATGATGCAAACTATACTTTTTCTAAGGTTTCTGATGGCTTTAGTTGGACTCCAACTTCAAAATCAATCTGTCAGGTTTTTGAGATACAAACCTTTTATAATTCGAAAAAAAAATTATATTAGGCTTTCTTAGGCTGTATGTAAATTTATGAAGTAGTTCTTTTTTCAATAAAAGTAGGGATGATTTTACGACTGTCAAGTTAGAACTAAATTTTTCGAAATTTAAAAAATAAATGGTATTTAGTGTTATGTTGATATGAAGTTAGCACTACACTTTTTGATTTTGTTAAAACTAAGTACGCAATAAGTTGATAATTATTTGTTGTAAATTTGTTGGGGAAAGAAAAAAATTTTGTGTTTACTTTGATTTTTTTTAAAGGGGGTATGTAGTGCTAACTTGACACCGTGAGTCCAGGCATAAAACAAGGATATTCGAAAATGTAGCGATGTAATTAATAATAATAATAATTACAATTTTTTTTACTTTGATTAAAAAAAATTGATTTTTTTCTTTCCACAACTATTTTAAACAAAAAAGCTACAATTAACTGCAAACTTAGTTTTTTAAATTTAAAAAATTGTAGTAGTACTGTCTTGACAGTCGTGCTGATTTTCCAAATCCACAATCCCCTTAAATGATAGTTGAAGCATTTGTCTTAGAACGGTTCTTAACATATAAGCGCAGAACTGTATAAAAGTAATTTGTGATCTTATTACGAATTAGTAGAGAAATAAAATGGTGTTTAAATGTTTGAAAACAAACTTTCTTTCAAGCAGTATATATTTTTAAATATTTAAAACAGACTCTTTGGATGAGCAAATTCGTACGACCCAGTCGTGCAATTTATTTCTTTTGAGTCGTCATTGTTATTATGATTTGAACGAAGTAAGACACATTTATTAGCGCGGATGTTATGTGATATTATGGTATGGGGAGCAGTTACCCAATTAGAAATAGTTCAGATTGAGTTCTAAACATACCTACCTATAAAATGGCAACCATAACCATTGTGCTTACAAAAGGGAATCTTGGAAAGTAATTTGTCAACATTTTTGAGCAGGGCAACGTTTTCATAAACATAGAGAGGATTGTACAAAATTGCTCTTATTATAGTTTAATTTGGAGCGGAGTTTCGCTGGATTACTTAAAAAGTCTTTACTTTATACGACTCCACAACGGACCGAACTTACAACTTATTTAGAATAAAGGTGACACTACTAGAATAAACTCTATAAAAACCATTTTAAAAAAAGAACTTCTTTCACATAAGTTCATTGGATTTTAATCATAATTTTAATACTTCGATATATTCAGTTAACGGACAGTATACATTTTTTAATATGGAAACCTTTGCATGACAGCCAGAGAAAAATAACATTACATTTCGAAGAATTTTTAGATTCGCTGTATAAATATCAAAAGTAAGCATCCATGATCAAATGATAAGGTATGATTATTCAGTTGAAGCGGAGTGTATATAGAGTGTTGGTCTTGGTCACCATTATTTCACATTTAAGCTTGGGCGAAAAGTTCTGTTCTGATGCATGCCTTCAGTTGAACTCAATTTCTTCAATGTGATGTAGGGCCGTGAGAATTTGTCTGCATGACCAAGGGGTACACAATGACAGCAGAAAACAGTGTGACGGAGGAGAAGACCAAAAGCTCGAAAATTCACATTGGCTTTATTATGTACGTATAGATAGATGGGTGACACAAAAAGTATCGACTTAATGTGTTAGCACACAAGTTAACTGCCCATTGAATATGCAATATTATGATGTGAGAAGTCGAGTCGAAAACGCGGACGGGACGAGGCGGGCCAGGTTGGGTTGGGGCCGAGACCGACACCTGTTTGTGGGACTTGTGAGTGTGCTTGATGTAGTGTTAGTATATAATCGACAATTACAAGTGTTTTCCCCCTCTCGACTGAAGTGTCCAACACAACAAAATACAATAAAGATACTCTACAACAAGGGATAACAAAAAAATCACTTTGTAATTCTCCGAAGGGGGCGCTGAGTGCTACACAATATACAAACATATATACATATGTACATAGTGTCATTACCTGGGAAGAGGTATCGAATCGACCAAGGCATAAGACATTGATATACCCAGACTCACATTGGGTGCGATTACACAGGGTGTGTGCATGTTTGAAGAAGTATGTAAGTAACATGGAATGTAAACGACAATGTTTAGGATTACAAATGCTTCGACTTGATACTGTCAAATCAAACGATATATTTCCAGGGAATTTGTCATCTAAGGTGTAGAAGATATTGATTGATAGTTTAATTTGATTTGTCATTAAATTGATAAAATTTTGTTTTGAAATAAATAAAGACTCCGATAAGAAAAGTTTTGTCTTACCTAAAAGATTTACAAATTTTTCTGTTAAAATAAGACTGTTTTGGGAAATTTTATGGTTTAATATACCCGAGATTTGTAGAAAGTGTCAATTTAGAAAAACAAGATTCGTATAGATTGTGAAATTATGTATAATGTTTGATAAAATTATCATCATCATTAGCTACAAAATTTAAATTTGTTTAATTATTGCAACATAAATTATTCAAAACAAAATGTTAGCTAATTAAACAAAAGTTTGAAACAATATTTTGCATATAATAGAATAAGTTTGATTCCAAATCCTTTTTTGTTTCACAGATTTTTAATCAAAAACCAATGATTACCAATTTTAGTAGCATATTTTATAAAAGTTTTTTTCCTTACACACAAAATACAAATTGGTCCTTGAAGAAAAATGGTATCACATACATACGTACGTACGGGCGTACGAACGGACGCGCATACGCAACACAGACATTTCTATAAAAATTCTTGATTTAGATTCTAGGGACCTTGAAACGTCGAGAAATGTCAAAATTTTCCGGGTTGGTGATAATATCCCCCAAGATATAATCCCCAAAGGAAAATCCCCAAATCCATAATCCCCAAAACGAAATCCCCAGCAGCAAAATTCCCAAAGAGAAAATACCCAGGGCGAAAATCCCCAAGTGAATATCCCCAAAACAATTATGTTCAAGTAGTGAATCATGCGATTAAATCGCGCGCGCAATTTAATCGCATGATTCACTACTTGAACATAATTGTTTTGAATATATTAAATTTCATTTATATTGCATGAAATGCAAGCAAAAGATTTGGAAACAATAACATCATCCATTTCAATTTTTATTTTAAAATTAAAGAAATACTCGACACTACAAAACAACGCTTAGACAGCACTAAACAAGCACTACGAATACAATGATTCTCTATCAATACTAAAGTCAGACTGAGAAGTGCATGCCTTCATAGTGATTTTTTGTTTAGAAACTGTTTATCATTATCATTTATAAATATCACAATAAGAGAATTTCATAAGAGTTTTTCTAAAAACTGCATGCATAAATGAATATATGCACGGATACTGGGCATTTGGAGATTTCGTGGGGATTTTGGCAAAATAAATTATTTAGTTGGGGATTTTGTCCATTTGTCTTATGTCTCTGGGGATATTATCAAAATGGATTAAATTTGTTTGGGGATATTATCCCGTGAGGATTCTTTTTTTTGGGGATTCAATACGACACCCAAATTTTCCATTCCACAAACGAACCGATTGCAATGACTTTCTTTGGGAAGTAAATAAAAGCTACCGTGCCGTATAAAGATAGATATTAGCTTGGAGAAAATAAAATGCACGACTGCGTCGTACGTACTTCCTCATGTATCCAAAAAGTCTGTTAAAAAATATTTCCTATATTTTAAGATTTAAAAAAATTACCTACAAAAAAAAGTTTGGTTTCAAAAATTTAAACGCTAGGTATTTGATTTCTCAAAAAACCTTAATTATTTAAGATTTTTATTTGAAAATAGTTTGCGGGCTTTTTTTTTTGTTAATTAATTTTGTATACTTACATATACATATGTATGTATAACATTTTTCAATTTTAGTTTAAAAATATTTTTGGTATGCAGTTAGCAATAGCTTATAAATATACGATTTACATTCGACCCAATGCTTAAGGTTGTAATGGCCAGGACAGACAGACTGACGGACGGAATCGGGACCCACTTTTTTCAACTGGAGAACGAACAATTAATATATAGGTATGTATATATTTGTATGACTTTATAATGTTTAAAGTATTTCATACACTTTTTTTTATATTATTGTTTATATATTTTAAGACAAATGTCTCGTCAGAAAAATAGTACACAATGAAATATAAATCACTAAAATTATTCTTTAAATTTTATAAGTTTTATACTTATTAATGAATATAATGGCAAGAGTACGATGACTTAGGCGACAAGATATTATAACGGAATTTTTTAGAACAGTTAAAAATAAGCATTTTTTACTATGGGAGGGGGGGTCTATCTCCCCCCGTTTAGGCAGGAGGGGCAATTTAAAAAAATTATTACTTAAAATGGAAAAAAATTCTTAAAAAATAACGGTGATACTTACAATTAAGTTGTATACATTTTTTTTCTGTTCTATTAGCCAGTTTTTAAATCAAGTCAAAACTATGCGTAGTTTTTGAAAAATTTAATTTTAAACTCAAAATTTGAGTAAAAAAAGTTAAAAAAAGGTTTAAAGTGTAACTTTTTCAATACTTCAAGATTATCTACCATTGTTTTTATTTCAGAATTTATTGTTCTTATTTGTTTTTGATCAAAAACTGAAAACTAGATGATTTTATGTCTTTTAGTTTTTGAGAAAATTGAAAATAAAAATTTAATTTTAAACTCAAAATTTGAGTAAAAAAAGTTAAAAAAAAGGTTTAAAGTGTAACTTTTTCAATACTTCAAGATTATCTTCCATTGTTTTTATTTCAGAATTTATTACTCTTATTTGTTTTTGATCAAAAACTGAAAACTAGATGATTTTATGACTTTTAGTTTTTGAGAAAATTGAAAATAAAAATTTAATTCTCAAAATTTGAGTAAAAAAAGTTAAAAAAAGGTTTAAAGTGTAACTTTTTCAATACTTCAAGATTATCTACCATTGTTTTTATTTCAGAATTTATTGCTCTTATTTGTTTTTGATCAAAAACTGAAAACTAGATGATTTTATGTCTTTTGGTTTTTGAGAAAATTGAAAATAACCACAACTACTATTTTAATTTAATTCTTCTTTTTTGCTTGAGTGGTCTTATTTTGATATTAATATAATAATGGTATTTGCGTATGCGTAATGCGTGTTTGGGTTTATGCAACAGTAAGGTGTGCGCGAATTTGGGTGTATGCAACAGTGGCATCTGTAAGGGGGGGCATGCTGCCCCCCTGCAACCCCCCTGCTTGGGCACACTATAGGATTTGGGGTGGGTGCAAGTTGGAGTGTGTGCAAGGTGGGGAGGGTGCAAGATGGGGTGCATGCAAAGTTTCTTTTGCATTTAAATAAGCTGGATTTAAGAAAAATTAATTTACCCTAGGTGTATCTTAATCCATATTCGATTATTACTATCAAAATAAGACTACGTTAATACTTAAGCAAGGAAAAAGTAATTTAATTAAAATATTTATTTTGGTAATTTTCAATTTTCTCAAGAACTAGAAGACATAAAGTCATCTAGTTTTCAGTTTTTGATAAAAAACAAATAAGAGCAATGAATTCTAAAAAAAAAAACAGTAAATAATTTGAAAGTTTTGAAAAATTACACTTTAAACCTTTTTTTTAACTTTTTTTTGCACAAATTTTGACTTTAAAACAATTTTTTTCAAAAACTATGCATAGTTTTGACTTGATTTAAAAGCAAGCTAATAGACAAAAGTGTTGGCTTTAAAAAAAGGTATAACACTTAATTGAGGGTATTACCGTTATTTTTTAATTATTTTTTTTCCATTTAATGTACATATTTTTTTTAACTGCCCCTACCGCCTAAACGGGGGGAGATAGACCCCCCCTTCCCATAGTAAAAAATGCTTGTTTTTAACTGTTCCATACAAATCCGTCATTAAACTTTGTCGCCTAAGTTATCGTACTCTCCCCAATATAATTATGTATTCAATCATAAGTATTTAAACAGTGTTTTAAGTATGCATGTTTTTTATTTTGTGAACTTACGGGTAAAACGTTTCAGAGTATACCCCAGAAGAACTTAAACAGTTAAACGTTAATGAAATGAATACAAAAAGTGTTGTTCGGAATCTTCATTACAATACACTCAACAGATTGTATAGGTATTCAAAACCGTGCACCTTATTAGTTATAATTACTTCAAGCTTACTAACTTAACGATGTTAATCATTATTTGTAAAACAATAGTTATAAAAAAGTTATTTGGATCAAAAGGTTATTATGAATATTTCGAAGACAAAATTCAGATGATAGTCGATTGATCAAAAGTAACTAAAATGAAAATTTAAGCATTCCGACGAATTCGTATGTTCACGTTTGTTTGCCTGCAACAAAAATCATTATTATTTTTGCTTTTCAAATATCAATCGTATCTCCATTTCTAACTAATAGTGGCAAAACGAACTCCATCAATTTCAAAAACATTTCATTAAATAGATTCCAATTTGCACACTTTTCCCCCATTACTTATGTTAAATGCGAATCCAATCTATACATAGGTATATATATTTAAAGAATGAAAGAGTAAAGATCTCTCAAACTTCCAAAGCTGAACAAATACATAAACTAAACTGCAACTCTATATCTATACCTATGTAATGTAGGTATATAATATGTACGTTCAATTTCATATAGTAAAACAGTATTACACGAGAAAGGAAAGCAATTTTTATGGCGTTGATTAATGATTTGAGAGATAAATTACTGCCTCTACTAATTTCCGGTTGATTTTCAATTGATGAGTACGGGTGCTTAAAGGTTTTCGATGCTCCCTTAAATAAAGAAAGACAAAAAAAAACAGAGTTCAACGAGGTCGAGATAATGATAGGAAAACTCATTCCTATTTTTGTCGTTTTGCTAAACTGAAATTAGTGAGTGATTGCTAAAAACAATGGAGATTGTGTACCTATTCAATTAATTAGACATACATAAGAATATCGGATCATGGTTTCTTGTTTAAACAAAATTGGTCTATTTTGTCTATATGAAGAAGGGATAATGCGTGGCGCAACAGTCCGTAGAGAATCAGGGACTAGTGACTTACAACTCTCAACCATTCCTGTGTGCGAGTAATGTTGTCAGAGATGAAAGGGACCTACAGTTTATATACCGAATCCGAACGGCTAATTTGAGAAAGCACTTTTCATGACAAGAATTACTCTTGGAGGATTTGTCAATTCCTCGCAAGAGGCAGTACCTGTGAAAAAAGTTAGGTGGCACAGGCAGGGATTGAAATTGAACCCAAGACCCCTTGCATGACAGTCCAACGCACTAACAATAACGCTACAGGTACTACTTTGTTCTCATAATACTTGAGCCGAAAACCATTTCTCATCAGTTTTTTTTTCTGTTTTTGTAGGTCTTCGTGTTTTGTAAAAAAGTTGTTTGTCAATTGAATTTTTCTAAAAAATAACTAAAAGTTAGCAACAATATTTTACATATTATAAAAAAGTTTGATTTCAACATCTGTTTTTGTTGATGGTATTTTTGTTCGAAATGAGGTTTTTTTAATTTTTTGAAAGTATTTCAGATTTATATTGGATTTTTCTAAAATCACTTTCTGAAGTAAACAACAAAAGTTTGCACAGAATGGAATACATTTGAAGTCAAAACCTTTATCTTTTCTCGAAATATTCAAATCGAACACCAGTTTTTTGTAGATTCTTATTTTTTATAAAAAAAAACTATCAATTGGATTTTTGTAAAAACTTTATACCTACCTAATGTTGAAAACAATATTTTCCATAAGTCGAAAATCAATTTTTACCAACTTTTAGTTGTGTTTTTTTTTTAAGTTCTTAGGTTAGGTTAGGTTATAGGTTAAAGTGGCTGTCCATAATTGAATCGGACACACTTAGGCCAGTTTAATGGCCCATTGTGATATCACATGAATCATGAGGCTTCCTCCTAAGCTCAATGGAACCAGATTGAGTCCCTTACGAAACGTGAGAGGCTGATTATGCTAATATGATTTAGATCGCTTAGATCGTTAAAGAAGAATTCACCTAGGTAATTCTTGCGTTTTTGAGCTAAAGCAGGGCATGTACAGAGAAGGTGAAGAACTGTTTCCTCCTCTTCCTCGTTCATACAGATTCTGCAAAAGTCATTTGAGAATACGCCTAGCCACGTGGCGTGCTTTCCTATTAGACAGCGTCCAGTTATGACACCTATTATCGAACTTATATGCGATCTGCTTAGAGATAGCAAGCACCTTAATCGCTTTAAATCTAGTGTTGGCCAGATGTTTTTTGTGACCTGACACGTGGTGATGTTGTTCCACCACGTGTGAAGGCAAACACCCTCTTCATAGCGTCTTGCATTAGCAACAGTTTACAAGTAGCGATTGGTATGCCAGCTGTACCGTTCCTGCCGAGTTCATCTGCCTTACAGTTACCTGGAATGTCTCTATGGCCCGGCATGCACCCAGCAAAGGTGAATATTAAACTGTTGTTCCATCTCCATTAGAGATGATCGAAAGTTATGGACTGTTATAGAGTTTGTAGAGACAGAGTCCAGAGATTTGATAGCCGCCTGACTATCTGAGAAGATACGGATATCAGATGTTGATATCACGTTTTCTTTAAGCCAGGACCAGACTTTTTTTATCGCCAAAAGTTCCGCCTTGGGAAGGCGGAATAAGAGTATTAATTTCAGTCATTCAGAGTACACACCTCCACCAACCCCTTCTTTTGGTTTTGAACCATCTGTATAAATATGGATTGACTCGTCTTCCAGGAATGCCCTATCCTCCCAGAAAGATCTGGAAAGGTATAGAAATCTGGAAGATTCTGTCGGAGTGGCCAATATTGTTGTTAATCCACTGCGACGAAAGTTTGAGGCGAATAGCAGAGCTTGCAGCTATTTGTTTGCTATAAATATATCAAGAAGTGTTAGGTAGAGTAAGGCCGCGTTTCCATTTGTAAGAAAACTTCTGCAATAAATGTCCGATAGTCTGTCCGACAGTGAATTGCAAGTGGAAACTACCAAGCAAGTTCTATCGCGACAGTACTTTCATAACTTCTTGCGAGTATTTGCAAGTGCAATTAATTGCTAGTTTAAACACTTTTGCATCGACTCGCGACAGTTCTTGCAGCTTATCGAAACAGTTTCGTATATCTCGCGCAAGTGGCTGGTCTTTCCTTCGGTGATATTTAACAAAAGTTGGTAAAAATTGATTTTCGACTCAAATATCTTTTCAAAACTTTGAGATTTTGGCTTTTAGCTAATTTTAACTTACAAGAAATATTGTTTTTAACATTTGGAAAAATTTTGAGAAAAATCGAATTGACAGTTTTTTACAAAAAATAAAAACCTAAACAAAAAAAATTAATAAAAGTTGGTAAAGATTGATTTTCGACTCAAATATCTTTTCAAAACTTTGAGATATTAGCTTTAAACTACTTTTATCTTTTAAAAAATATTGTTGTCAACACTCAGTAAAATTTTGAGGAAAATCTAATTTTGTACAAAAAATAAAAACCTAACAAAAAAACAGTACTAAAACTTGGTAAAAATTTATTTACGACTCAAAAAGCTTTTAAAAATTAAAAATATTGTCTTCAAAATCTTTTTTTTTTTTTTCACAGAAAATGTTATTTTCGTTTTCAGTAGTTTTTTTTATAAAAATCCAACAGCCCGCTTTTTCATACAAAAATAAAATCTACAAAAATAGTACGCAAATTGATGTTCGGTTCTTGATATCTCTCAAATTAATTTCATTCATTAATTTGTAAAAATTTGAGAAATGTTACCAAAATTGGTAAAAAATTTTGTTCGACTAAAAATCTATTTAACAAAACTAGATTTTCAAACTAAACTATTTCTTCATATGAAAAATATTGTTGATAATTTTAAAATTTGTAAGAATAATTCAACTAACAACTTTTTTAACCCAACACGAAAATCTACAAACTTCCATCCCATCCCAGCCTCTTTTTTCTTTTTTAATAATAAAATTATCATCGCAGCTGCTAATCGTTGACGTTTTCTCGCCATGACTTCACAATTTTAAGTAAACAACCAGATTTCTTGCGACATTAATTGCTCTCCTGGTGTAAATACATCTGCAATAAATTGCGACAGTATGATGCGCGAGCTTCGTGCAAGACATTTTTCGCAGAAGAAATTGCAAGAATTCACATGACAATGTAAACGCGACTGCAAGAAACTTCTGCAAGACTTCCGCGAGTTGACTTGCAAATGGAAACGCGGCCTAAGGTGTCCAGTGCCGCAGATGGGGTCGTGCGACGCGATTTGAAGTTCTTACTTTTTGTTAAAAAAAAAACGTTACTTCAGTCCTGTGGAGATAATATACCTAGGTATAATTTTTTGTTTGTTAAATATTCGAGGTGATAAATTTTGTTCTCACTTAAGAGCAGGGCCGGACAAAGCATGTGCAAGACGTGCAAATGCACAGGGCGCAGAATTCTGGGGGCGCATTACCAGGAGCAAGAAAATGTAATCTGATCTTGGAAACAAATATGTACTCTTATTTGCCATTCTTTAACCACAAACATTCTTAAAATAATCTCAAAAAAACATCCATCACAACTGTCCTAAGTTATCTCTTGCGCACTAACTAACATCACTTTCATTGTTGCAATCAATGAAAATTTAACTCAAGATATCGCAGAACTAAAAATCCTACCAACCTCATTTCCAATTATTTCACCCTGTTCGTACAAGAGAAAAAAAGAAAAAATCTCAACACAAAAAATTTCCATGCCACCTCATTATGTGCAAGATTTATTTCATGCACACCGAGTCCCAAAATTAACATAGAGAGTATGACAAGGCAAAATACTTATTCATATTGAATCGTATGGGCTAGAATGTGCAGGTTTTGTATCACGCACCGTACCTAGGGCTGCCGTTTTGAAAATTCAGAAGGGAGTATTTCAGAGGATTAGAGGGGAGTATTTCGTGTTTCTGGGGAGTACGCAAAAAAAAAGAAATACTCTTAATATTAACAATTATTAATTCCTTTTTTTTATTTGTACTTCATTTCAAATACACATATAAAGGTTCATGAATTCATGTTTAATTTAACAAAAAAAAACAACAATATATAAATAACTTTAACTAATAAAATATTAATAATAAAATATTAATATTATTTATTAAATAAAAGTAACTTAACTCATATTCAATGTGAAAAAATAAAATAAATATAATCAGACTTTCGATTTTTACAGTGTGACATTTTTTTTATAAATATGACCTATTTGCAATAATTACATGAGATCTTTTGAACGAACCAATTGCGATGCATGGCAATTTTGATTAAGTGACTTTGCCATTAAAATGGCATTGACTGTGGCAATAGACAAACAGTTTCTGTTTCTGCGGCACCGCCAGCCGCGCCGACGTTGATGATGCACATGAACTTTCCACTGTAGGAAGCGTCGCAGGAGAATTCTTTTTATATTTAATTAGGTACCTTTATTTTGACAAATAGGATTTGTTTGATAAAATAATGAAAACAATTTTTTTTGTATTGTTTACTAACTTTTCCATCTTGAATCATTTTAGATCTTACGTTTTGTGAAATAATTTCGATTGTAAATTTCCCAGACAACAATAGACAATTTATTTCTTTTATGCAACTGACAAGGAGTGACAACTGAAAGAAGTGAAGTATGACATTTCTTCCAGTTTAAGCTACTATAAAATCAAAACATTCAGTGTTTTTAAGCTTTGAACGAATCAGTTGCAATCGTTGATGCCACTTAATTTTTTTATTAACACAATTATTAATGAATTTTTGAAAAAGTTTTGAACATTTTCGAGGGGAGTACAATCAATGTGAGGGGAGTACGGGAGTACAGTGAATGCTAGGGGAGTACAAATACTCCCTTAGTACTCACTTCGGCAGCCCTGCTGAATGTGAGTTCTCATCTAAAAAAAAAAAACAACAACAAAAATATATGGAGTGTCTTTGATTTGTAGTAGAAGGTAAGGTAGCAGAGCAACCTACCTGCGCTCTTTTTTCGGGGGCATTTTTTTGTTGTTTTATTTGTAGATGAGAACTCACATTTTTTGTGTTGAGAGTTTTTCTCTTTTTCTCTTGCATGGAACTTTTTTGTGTTGGGATATGAGCAGTGTTCCCATAACGGCATAATTAATGATAGATCTAGCATTATAGAGAAGAGAAAAGCATTATGATATTTTAAAATAATGCTAAATGCTTTTCTGGCATTATTGTTTTTAAGTTTTGCATTCTTGAATGCCAAAATTGATTTCAAAAGATTGATTTGATTATATCATATTTGGAAAAAAAAAAATAAAAATCATCACCTTTTTTTTTTAATTACAAACCATTGTGATTTAACCTTAATAATGTCAAATCACGAATTAGTTAAACGCTGAGGTTGAGAGCCTGTTCAGCCAAACGAATATAATTAAAACAAAAATTCGTAATAACATAGGAATAGAACTATTGAACAGCATTGTCAAAATACACTAGGGGCTGAAAATAGAAGATAAATGCTGCTTTTCTTATGAGGTTTCAAGAACTGTTATAGATGAAGTTGGAGCCTCAGCAAAGTATGAAAAATCTAAGGGCGAAGAAGACTATTTATATGAAGAACTTTGGGATAACTCATTATTTATATAAAATTATAAAATAGATAAGAAATTTATTTTTTAAAACTATAAATAAGAATGTGATAAGTCTGAATGATTTAAAATTAAATAATTAACTATAAAACATGTTCCTATACTTAAAAACATTGTGCTGTTAATACCTATTTACATATAAAGCTTTAAGTTTTGTTATTTTTGAATTAATTTTGTTTTGTTTTTGTTTTTGTTTTTTTTTTTTTGTTATATAGTAGGTACCTATGTTTGTTAGGTATTTTTTTGTGAAAATAAATATTATTTTGCATTTTTTAAGATGTTTGTTTTTTAATCATCGATATGGACGTTTTATATGGATTTTAAAATCTAGCATTTTGTTTTTTGAGCTCCCATACGATCTAGCATTATAAAATTCGAAATCTAGCATTATGAAATTTGAGATTATGGCAACACTGGATATGAGATTTTTTCTTTTTTTCTCTTGTACGAACAGGGTGAAATATTTGGAAATTAGGTAGGTAGGTGTCTTTGCTACAAATGGTCAATGGATGTGCAAGTTTTCTTTTTTGCACACTGAGTATCGAAACTAACATGGGAGATATTTTAAAAAAAACTTATTTATACGGAATCATATGGGTCAGAAGAGCGTGCAGGTTTTCTTATTGCACACTGTGTAAGAGTTAAGTGCCTGATTACAGGAGATGAAATTTTTAATAGAATGGAAAAGGAGCATAGAGCTTAAAAATTAAAGAGGGATGATTCTATGTGGATTGTGGAGTCGAATTGTTCTTGCGCAGGCAGTTTTTTTTTTTTTTTTTAAGTTAATGACTGTTGTAACGGCTACTTTTAATGTATATCTAGTCTGGTGCAGAATGCAGATTGTTTCAATTGTTTTTTCGCTTTCTTGGTTAATTAATATTAAATAAAAAGCTATCAATTTTTAGTAGAAGTGAAGTATTTTGTGTCAAGACCGTAATATGACTGACTCAGTTGATTTTAGACAAGCTTGAGTTACATGAAATTTTAATAAGTAACAACTGTCAAAGCCAAAGTTATGATAATGGTTCGAATATGAAAGGAAAAGAAGCGGGTGTTCAGAATCGAATTCAAACCCTGAAACCAAGAGCATTTTTCGTTCCATGTTGCCCGTATTCCTTAAATTTAGTGGTTAATGATGGATGCTACTCGGTGCTCATTTTATGCAATTAAATTTTTCGATACAATTCAATGTTTGTATAACTTTTTTCAAGTTCCACAACGAGGTGGGATATTTATAAGAAAAAAATTCCAAGTCATACTTTGAAACCCCCGTCTGAGACTAAATGAGAGAGCAGGTTAGATGCATTGAGGCCTTTAAAAACAAATTAAGAAGAAATATATGAACCCCTTATAGAATTATGAAATCTAGAGGCAAAAAACATTGCAGAATCGTTAGGAAATAAAATTTTTGATTTTACATTTATTTGCTGCCTGCTAATTTGGTTTGATATTTTAGAAAATATAAATTAAACTAGTAGATAAATATTTGAAAATACAAAAAACAGTTTGAGTAGGTATGTATGTTCAATTAACCGAGCGTATTCCTAGTTGTTCCCTAGAAATACCAAATATGTTTCCTGTAGCTTCATCATTGCGATCTCAACGGAGAAAAATACTTTATGCTGATGAATGTCCTGAAACTATATTAGACCCGAAACAAAGATTTAAAGTTGATTTTTTTTTTAAATACTTGAAAGGTTTGATACGTACATATATAGTATCAATTTTTCATTTTTAAGTAACATAAGCGAATGTTTAAAAAATAAAAATGTACGTGCTTCATGCCTTAATTTGCAGAATGTTTTAACATAAAGTAGTTTTAAAGATTTAGATGGAGAAGAATTGTTTCAAGAGTTAACCGTAATATCCCAGCTTGTTACACCACAAAGCTCAAGTTTAGATGTGTTAAATTTTATTTTTAGTTCAGACCTTGAAGGTTTATTAAAAATTATCTTAGGACAACCATGACTCAAGAGAGATTAGAAGGTTTATCTATAATATGTCCATTGAAAAGAAATTATTAAATTCTTTAGACTTTGATGATCTCATTTCTGAATTTGCAAAATGTAAGGCCAGAAAAGTAAGTTTTCAAGTTTAAAAGTTTCCCCTCTGCTCATTTCTTCGCTGCGTTTTAGTTTAATGGTTTAGGCCTCCTGGGGATACCTCAATAAAAAAAAAACGCATTGACAGTCTACCTCCTGGGTAATCTGGGAAAGGCTTATGCTTGTGTATCAGTTTATGTGTAAAAAAAATGTAAAAAAGGGGCGCTTTCTACAGATCTTGCACAGGGCGCAAGTTTGGCTGGGGCCGCTTAAGAGTATTAAAAAACCGTTATATACTTTATTTGTTTTTAAATTGTCTTTCACTGGTATCACGTCACATAGTAAAGTATTACATTTAAATGAAATCACTAGCGTTATTGGTTCGTGAGATATTTGGGTATAACCAAAATATGGTTTAGGTACTTATTTTTAATTTAAAGTCGATATCTCAACTAGTTCTTGAGATACGCACGACGAAAAACATTATGCGGAAGTGACGGAAGTATACGAACGAACGTATCTACACACGCACACATAGACCGTGGAAACGTCGAGAAATGTCAAAATTTTCAATTCCACCGTATGGGAAGTTGAGTTGATACCTATCAATTCAATTACTTTATTTAAACTAAGACTTAAATAGGTACTAAATACTTGTAATTTTAATTCAAATTGTTAATTAAAATTACTCTTTATTTACATTGTAATTATTTATATCTAACTTTTGAGCTAACCTTCCGGGCTATAAAAAACGTTGTTTAAAAAAGTCCATTTTCTGAAAATAATAGGTATACATATCTACCTAAAAGAATGTTTTTTTAATTCTTTTCACTGGCGAACTAGAATTGAGCTTTAGGTCTTAAGGCCCGACTATAATAGGCATAAGCAAACATAAGCTTATGTCAAAAACCCAACGAAAATTCACTTAAGTTTGTGAAATTACTGCGGGTAGCCATAATGCAATTTTGCTCACTTATCTACATGTCAAAATAGTATTCGCAGCTCTATATGAAGATATAAATCCTTCGTACGTATTACCCTCCAAAACCCATTTGTTTACATAGTTGTATTTGTAATGTGAAAGAATTCAAAGAGAAAAATTGACGTGTTTTCACGCATACATAGAAATAACTAATGAGTTTTTGGGGAAATTTCATAAATTAGAAGAGAAATGACACGCACCGCACACTATGAATAAGTTTATGAGGCTGATTTCCGGTTATGATAAACATTCTGAGAGAAATTATTTGCATTGGAGTTGGCCTGTGTGTATTTGATCCAAACTGTCAGATTTACTTATGCGGCGAGCGACTGGGATCGCTCTTGCTTAAGTTTGCTTAAGTTATAAAGGGTGTCCCAAAATTAACGCAAGATTTGAATTAAATAGAAAACGCCGTTTTTAGTCTTTTGATAGTTATATTTTTATTGACTCGTAAAGTACATAGGATAGGGTTATGTATGGAATAACACATCGGACAAATGGCCTCCACGGCTTTGCATGCACATGCGCACTCTTTTGTTGAAATTTTCCATGACCATTCTGCATAAATGTGGCTGAATTTCGTTGATGCAGCGTTGAATCTCCTCCTTTAATGCACGGGTGGTTGTGGGCTTGTTGACATAGACTTGTGATTTCAAATAACCCCATAAAAAGAAGTCTAATGGTGTTAAATCACACGATCTAGGAGGCCAATTTTGGTCACCGAAACGAGAGAGTACACGACCTGGAAATGTCTCATGCAGTAATTGAATTGTTTCACGGGCTGTATGACATGTGGCACCGTCTTGTTGAAACCACATATTGGACACATCAATATCATCCAATTTTGGCTGAAAGAACTGTGTAATCATGTCGCGATATCGAGCACCAGTAACAGTCACTGCTTGACCAGCATCATTTTCAAAAAAATATGGCCCAATTATGCCTCCAGCCCAAAATCCACACCATACAGTCACGCGTTGTGGATGCATTTGTTTTTCGACAATCACATGTGGGTTCTCCGAACCCCAAATGCGGCAATTTTGGCGATTGACAAAGCCATCAAGATGAAAATGTGCTTCATCGCTTAGGATGATTTTGCTCGAAAATCAGCCGCCAAGCTTTCACTATTTTTGAAATATTCTTTAATAATGAAGACACGTTGTTCTATCGTGTAACGCTCCATTTTTAATAACCCTATACTGTTAGCTGTCAAATTGCTTTTTTTCAGGGTTGCCAACACTTCACTGCACAAATGGCGGCAAATTCAAATCTTGCGTTAATTTTGGGACACCCTTTAGTTGGGCCTTTAAAGTTGATATAAAAACTAACCCTAAATTACCTACTAAATTAGTTTTGGGTATCAATAAATTTATTATTTCCATAGGCTGGTACGTAAGATATTTTCGTTAACTTTATACTTATTTTTGTGGAAAATTCAATCCTACTCAAAAACAATGTGAGCTATACAATGTTTCATTTGAGCAAGAATTAGCATTCAGTTAGCTACAATTTTCGATTCTGCCACAAAGTGTCAGGTATGGAAAGGTACCTATTTAGGTTTCTACTAACAACCTGATTTTGGTATTCTCTTCTTTTTAATGGTATTCAAGAACTTTGGAGACGATCTAAACTCTACATAAAATTTGCACCTTATTTTGGCCCCTTCTTATAGCTTTCTCGTCAATTGCAACATAAAACATATGGTACATGGGTAGGTTAGGTAGGGTAAATACATGTTTACCTAATACCTAGGTGATTGGTTCTTACATTTATTTACACATTCAATTGTGTTATATCATATACATATGTACCTAATATACTACTCGGGATAGGTACATATGTATATAGATTTCATTTCCAAGAATAAAAGCTACACAAAATTTAATAATATTCTAATTAAAATTCACCTCCATTTTATTTCCACCTTTCATTATAGCCTCTACGCACACATTTTATCAACGAATCAAATCAGCACCTTGAACAGCAAATTCCCCACTTTCATTGTGCCAATTCAATTGATTATGTTTTCCACGCCCATATCAAGCAGGGCGTCATTGATTCAAACCATCTCGGGATTGGCCACAGAAAGGCTAAGGCACGTCAGCACTCAGCACAGGAGGAATATTATTAAACTTCACGATTTCATTCAATAGAAGCAATAAAACAACATAAAGGCTCCTCGGCACCGAGGTGCGGTGCGCACTGGACTGGCATTCAGCGTCAGCGTCAGAGAAACGATGAGCTGCGAAAAATGGAAATACAAAACAGTTTCAATCCCAACCCAACCCAACCCAACAACTAAGGCCAACAACAATGTAACAACAATAAAACCTTGTTCTTGTTGTACAATGTACAGTAAGTAAATCAATTGTTCCGCTTTCCAAAATGTCCCTATTATTCGATGAATTCGATAAGCCCACACTAATCAATTATTATTTTGTTTACATAAAGGTCGCATCCCTCTAGCTGTCCTTCTCTAAAAATGTTGCGTACTCTTTCCCACTCAAGTATACCCTCTCCAATTATTCCAACTATGAACCGTATGAACGAATCAAAACATTATTCGATTCCATGGTAGTCCCGTGAGTTGAATTGGAATCAGAACACAATGACGACCATCGTTTTGCTATTTGCTGTTCTTCTTCTTTTCTCATTCGGTTTTCGGAGAATGGCCACGATAGTTGACAACGGGATTGCTGTGTGTTAAAAAAGAATTAAAATTGTTCGCAAGTCCGCATTGCTATTTTTTCCTCTGGATCCGAGCCTTTCCCCTCATGACTTAAGAACGTGTTTGTTTTTCTCTTGATACACTCCCGGGAAAAGAGAAGCGGCGAATTAATTAACGGTATAATTCCTGTTGCGTGACGTTAGTAGATCAGGTATTGAGCTCAGCTGGTTTTTTCTTTTGTCATCATTTCATTTTGGGTGCGCGCTGGATCGTTGTCAAAAAATACCTATACAAAGTTTATCTGTTTTTAATTCTGTGTTAAATGAAGTTGAATTTCAATTTAATAAAATATACCTAACACCTTTTGACATCTTTGTCCGCCGCCGTCACTTCACACCCGAGGATAAGTAGCAGTAGCAGTAGCGCACGCGAGTGTCAGATTTAGTGGGTGCATGACCCGTCTTTCACTAACTCGTCAACAAAAATATCAAATAGGGGAACTCCGTAGCATCTCGTGGGGGTCATCTTAGAACCGGTGTGGTGGTGTCTGATAGTGAAGTGCTTTTTGAACCTACCTAAATATAGAAATTATATAAAAAAGGTCTTATTCAAAATAGAAAAAAAAATATTGCGTCTTAAAACATAAAAGCAAAAAGCAGTGCTAAAACTTATAACGGCAAATTAACTCTCTTAACGTAACTGTTGGCGTTGTTGATTTACACGCTCTATACCTACTCTTGTTACTCTCGCCTTGCTAGTCGCTCCTAGTAAAGTGCCAAAGTATTTTGTTTTATTTTTTGAATTGTGAACTGGTGTAGGTAAATTTTTGTGTTGACATTCATCGAAAGACGAATGAAATTAAATATGGATTGTATTCGATCAAATAATGCGGCGGAAAGAGATTCTGACTTGGGAGATGACTCACTTGTGGTAAGTAAACAAAATGGCTGATGATTTGTGGAAAGCTTAATTATTATTAAATTTTATAAACCTTTTAGTTTGTTTGGTATATAGGTAATAGGTATTTATATTGTGTATTGGTACTTAGCATAGCGTTGAAGTTGAATTGATGGCCTTGTTTATTGGTTGTCTAGGAGAGGCAGATAAAGAACAAAGTGAGAATCGAATAAATTTCTGTGAATTAATAATAAGTTTCACGTTGATTAATTACGCAAATATAAAATTTCTGTTTTCAGATTTCACTTTTTTCCCTCTTGAGCATAAATTGGTACCTACTTAGGCAGGCAATTCATGTGCGCACAGATCTCATTAATCAATAATTCAAATATTTGTCAGTTGAGTAACCTGCCTATAATACTTACTGTGTTTTTGTACTTTTGTGTGAACATATACCTAGGTACCCACAGTAATATGACTATAACAGGTATAGGTATTTTAAACCATTTACATTTATGAGGATAAAGTGTTAAAAACGTTGGATGCAAATTATTTCCCGAATCTTTTTTTTTTGGGGTAGGTAGGTATGTTTTATTTATTATCAAGCACTGATTTCGAGACGAAAACTGAATTATAACCTTTAAACAAAACAAACATTCAGATGTGAAGGAAAATATAGCCAAAGTTAAGTGCCTTCGTTATCAAACGCTTCAGAAGTCAGCTAATTATGATAAATACAAATTTGATCAAATTGATAATTGAAAAGAAGAATCTTTTATTACGAGTATGAACGAAACTTTGAGTTTTTCCAAAAAAAAAAAAAACAAAAAAATGCCTAGATTACCTATTATTAGGCATTTTTATTTAAACCAACTTTTTTTTTAAACAAAGTTGTCTGAAAGATCCTTTGTTGGCATTTTCCTATTAAGAAATAACTGTATAGACAGATAAAAATAAAGACTTCGGCACGTATACCTACTTACTAGCAAATGCAAAGATATCAGATTAGTGTTAAACTTGTTTTCTTAACCAATTAATTTCATTATGCCATTTTATGTTAAAAAATAACGACGAAACTTAACTTTTTCTACATTGTTTGAATCTTGAAAACGCTTTGGAATAACTTGACAAACATAATTAAATAATTATAGAATTATACAACACTGCCATTGTTAAAAAGTGGGAAGTTGTTGCTAAAAAAAAAATTCTTTATCGCCAAAGTTGAATAGGCTTCAACTTTATTGATATAGGTATAGGTACAAGCGACGACTGCGCGGCGGCTTAGACATTTCTTTTAGCTAATTGTATGTAAATATATACAAAATAAGCCATTGTATTCATTCAATGAACTACAGCACCGTACGCCACCTTTGTCATAAATGTTTGGTTTTTGAATGAAATGTTCTAATCTAAAGGGTTTTTTTTAAGATTTGTGGTTTTTAAAAAACAATAGCATGCATATAATTTAATATTATAGCCATTATTTTGGTTGTTTAGAAGAACCAAAGTCTATTCATTATGAAATAGCAAACCAAATTGAGCATAAACCAAGCGACAGCTGTCAAAAGACCAACTCCGATCTCCGGTCCAACTTTGCCATAACAAAAACCAACGTCTAAAAAAAGCACCCGTGATTAAGTTCTGCTTTAAAATATTATGTCTGTAATAATCCATTCATATTGAATTTGCTCAGTCAGAGAATTGTGAAGATAAGTCTATATTTCAACTAAGTACAAGATTGATCAACTATAAACTAATGAACTGATGTCATACGCTAAAAATATACCTATTGAACAAACAGTTACAAAAGACAAATATCATAACTTTCGCAAACCCTTAAATTCCTTACATTTATAACTACTCTTATGCTCTTTTTTATTTGTAATTAAATTTTTCGAAATTTCGCATACACTTTCTCAAAAACGAAAAGCTTTAACGATTTCAAAAAAATGTTCTTGAAGCTATTTGAACAAAAAAATTAAATACTATTTAAAAAAATTAGATATATCAATGACAATTTTGTTTTTGTTTGTAATCAAAAAAAACTTCGAAATTATTTAAATGCTTCAATATTTTAAGTACAATTAGATAATTAATAATGATTCCAGGATATTTTTGCTTTATTTTTACAAAATATACAACCAAAATTTGGTAAAAATGGTTTTCTGACTTGAATATCTAGAAAATGAAACTCAAAGATTTAACGTTAATTGTTTTAACTATAATATAGTACAAGTAGGTGCATTAGTATAAATTTGATTAATTATGTTTTAATATGCATTGTTTAACGTTTTTGCTGATTTATAGATGAAGTGTTTCAATAAACCTGTTTTTTTTTTATAATGCATTAATTAAATTGTTATTATTAGTATAGGGTGTTCCAGCAGAAGCGCACATACTAAAAATGCAAATGCAAAATTTTAAGAAAAAAACTTATTAATTTTTCAAAACACAATGAACAGAACTTCGCGACATTCTTAGTTGCTGTGAATGGCGATCCTCTGATAGTTGGCTTTTATGTCCAAAACAAATGCTCATGTTCTAACAAATGCGGTACCTATTTTTTGTTTCGTTCGTTCGTTCGAAGCGTTCACAACGTGAACCTCTCCATGAAAACCACAAATTAAAAATCAGCCCTATCATGAATTCCATCGTAATCGGAAATTTTTAGGAATCCCGAAAAACTGTATCATGAAATCCGTTATTAATGCAAAATTGTATGAGATTTTCCACTACGAACGGATTTCATGATACAGTTTTTCGGGATTCGTAAAAATTTCCGATTACGGTGGAATTCATGATAGGGCTGAATATCTCTTAGCCACCCTGGTACAACAAAAGACTCATATAGTATTTGAAAAATAAAAGGAACAAAGTTTATAAACTGTTGCGGGTTTCTTCGTCTGATGCCAATTTGAAAGTTGAATACATTGCTCTTGAAAAGAGCTTCAACTTGTTAAATAAATTTCTTTATAAAAACTATATTTGTTCAATGGAATCTAAATTAAAAAAAAATAGCAAGTATTTTTGGACTTTTATTAAAAATAAAAAAAAATAATAATGGAATTCCAAAGTGTATGGAGTATTTGGGATATACGTGGTAGGTAGTAACATTTGCAATAATTTTGCCAAATTTTCCAAATCTAATTATTTAGTTTCAAATAACAATAATGCTTTCTCTTTGGCACCATCTAATAACGGTTAACATTGGTCAGTTAAGTTTTAACATAACTGAGGTTGAGAAAGTTTTATCGAGCATGAATGACGATAAGAATGCCGGTCCAGACGAATTTCCTGCCATTATTTTAAAGAATTGTGCGCCTTCCCTGTCTCGAATACTATGTTTTATTTTTAACAGGTCACTTGAGAAAGGTGTATTTCTTTCCGAATGAAAAACATCTTTTATAACTCCTATTCATAATAGTGGTCCAAAACAGGACATATCCAACTATCGCCCGATTTGCAAGTTATCCGTAATACCAACACTTTTTGAAAAAATTGTTTGCGATAAGCTTTCGTTTTTATTAAAAGAGACTATATCCCCATTTCAACACGGATTTGTATCCGGGAGATCAACTTCTACAAATCTTACAATTTTCTCTATCTTGGTTTTAAATAATCTAAAAAAAAGGATATCAAGTCGATGTCATATAAACGGATTTTGCCAAAGGCATTTGACAGAGTTCATCATACAATTTTAATTCATAAACTGGAAAAACTATTTATACATTCTAACTTCTTAAATTGGTTGCGTTCATATCTTACAGGACGCATTCAATATGTCCGTATTGATTCGATCGTCTCAAGTCCAATAGATGTTTCCTCGGGTGTTCTTCAAGGTAGCCATCTTGGACCACTTTTGTTTCTTATATTCATTAATAATCTACCTGATTTTCTCTTAAATTCCTTTTCCTTGATGTTTGCCGATGATCTCAAATTTCTGAGATGCATTAGGAATCCGGTTGACTGTGTGCTTCTTCAAGAAGATCTTCAAAGCTTATCAATTTGGTGTAAAATCAACAAATTAAACCTCAACATCTCTAAATGTCAATGTTTTTCATTTTCCCGCCGCTCGTCTCCTTTTGTATATGATTATTATATTGAGAACAAAGTTCTCGATAGATTCTCAACCAAAAAAGATCTGGGAGTCATTTTTTACTCTACATTCAACTTCTCTAATCATTAAGAATTCATAGTTAATGAGGCCAACTCTATGCTTTATTGGATTTGTTTTCCGCAACTCTAAAGGTCTAAGTGATCCCTATACCATGAAAACGCTTTACATTGCTTATGTTAGATCAATTCTGGAGTACTGATGTGTGGTATGGAATCCGTTTTACAAAACTCATTCTGTTAGAATTGAAAAAATTCAAAGAAAATTTACAAGAATAGTTATTTATAAACTTAGATGGAACGCTGATGTTATGCCACCTTATAATACTCGACGTCAACTTCTTGGCATTCAGACCTTAGAAAACCGCCTCAAAATATTTTCCATAATGTTTATTAAAGATATTTTATCATATTGACTGTCCGTTTTTATTGTCTCTTATAAATTGCATTCTCCAACTCGAGTGCTTAGAAATCGTTATTTATTCCATGAGGTACTTCATAGAGTAAATTATGCTGTTAAAGAGCCAATATCTCGCTGTGGCAGAGAAATTAACCAAATATCTGATTTTATTGATTTTAATTCTCATTTGAGTAGGGATACATTTAAAAATATGCTCAGCCTATTCTTTCTGGTTAATTAACTAAAATGAATGTTAAGACAAATTTTGTATTTCGCTAGTCTGTAAGAGTTACTATAATCTCTAATTGATGATGAAAATAAATAAATAAATAAATAAATTAATGATGATGAATGCCAAGAACTGGTCGGCGATGACAAATGAAGATGTTATAAAATAAGACAAACGTTGGAACAGTGCTGACAATACATAAACAAAAAATATCGGCGTTCTTAAAATATGCGCTTTTGCTGGGAGATGTCCAATTATGTACTTGTATCAAATAATTATTGGTGAGAGTACGATAACTTTGCGCCAAATTTAATAACGATTTTTGGGGGTCTATCTCCCTTCGTTTTATAAAAATTGACTTAATATGTAAAAAACAATACATATTTCAAAAGAGCCGCAACACTTACAGTTATAAATTACACCTTTTTCAAAAACGCGAACTCTATACAATATATAATAAAGTTTAAATAAAGTTGTTTCACAGTCAATAGTTTAAAAAATCACTTTGAATATTATTTTTCTCATTTTTTTATTAAACACTGAAAACTACTTCTTTTTATGTCTTCTATTATTATTATTATTATTTATTGAACTATACATAAATGTACAAAACAATATTTAAAAGCTAATAGCTACCAGGGCTTCTAGTTTTTGAGAAACATACATAATTGAAAAAAAGTTATATTATATAACTTCTATTTTAAACCCAAAAGTTTCTTTGCATATACATAATTAAATTTGCTTATATCGAGCCCATACATATGTACATATGTAAAGGGTGTCCCAAAATTAACGCAAGATTTGAATTAAATAGAAAACGCCGTTTTTAGTCTTTTGATAGTTATATTTTTATTGACTCGTAAAGTACATAGGATAGGGTTATGTATGGAATAACACATCGGACAAATGGCCTCCACGGCTTTGCATGCACATGCGCACTCTTTTGTTGAAATTTTCCATGACCATTCTGCATAAATGTGGCTGAATTTCGTTGATGCAGCGTTGAATCTCCTCCTTTAATGCACGGGTGGTTGTGGGCTTGTTGACATAGACTTGTGATTTCAAATAACCCCATAAAAAGAAGTCTAATGGTGTTAAATCACACGATCTAGGAGGCCAATTTTGATCACCGAAACGAGAGAGTACACGACCTAGAAATGTCTCATGCAGTAATTGAATTGTTTCACGGGCTGTATGACATGTGGCACCATCTTGTTGAAACCACATATTGGACACATCAATATCATCCAATTTTGGCAGAAAGAACTGTGTAATCATGTCGCGATATCGAGCACCAGTAACAGTCACTGCTTGACCAGCATCATTTTCAAAAAAATATGGCCCAATTATGCCTCCAGCCCAAAATCCACACCATACAGTCACGCGTTGTGGATGCATTTGTTTTTCGACAATCACATGTGGGTTCTCCGAACCCCAAATGCGGCAATTTTGGCGATTGACAAAGCCATCAAGATGAAAATGTGCTTCATCGCTTAGGATGATTTTGCTCGAAAAATCAGCCGCCAAGCTTTCACTATTTTTGAAATATTCTTTAATAATGAAGACACGTTGTTCTATCGTGTAACGCTCCATTTTTAATAACCCTATACTGTTAGCTGTCAAATTGCTTTTTTTCAGGGTTGCCAACACTTCACTGCACAAATGGCGGCAAATTCAAATCTTGCGTTAATTTTGGGACACCCTTTATGTATGTATGTATATCTTTGTGATCCTAATACAGTTAATGCGGTTATTTAGTGTTTCTTTTTTCTGTATGCACAAAGCTCCTATTTCTAACAAGATTTTCTTCTCTGCGTAAAAGATTTTTGCTTTGCTTTTGTTTTTGGTTTTTGAGATTGTTAAAACTACTTTTTTAAAAGTTTTTTGGTATTTACTTTCAGGATCAAGTTTAATGATAAGTTCGTCTTTGTGAGTCAAGTAAAGAAATTCATTTAGCATAATCCAGAATGCACCACGAGGAGGTAGAATTCAGTCAGTTTTTAGGTAAGTTAGGAGTTAGTAAGAAATAGTCACGTCAATTTCCAATGTGTTTCTTGAAGGTATTTAAGTCTCGTTAGTGAATTCATCGTCCGTAGTGTAATTGTGGAGTTCGTTAAGTTCATCATTGATGGTCAAGAACCGAGGTTGTTTTGGCGGTAAAATATCTACTAGGTGCTCACTGCGAACGTAAGGAGGGTCGAAATCGTTTAGTTGCAGACCCACGCTTTCTTTTCCACCAATCATGTTTGATTGTTCCCGTGGACTCTTTTCCCTGCACCGAAGTGAACGAAGATGCGGTAAGACCAAACATCATAGCTCCAACTTAAAAGAAACACTTAGAAGCTGATTTAGTAAAGAAATTAATTATCTACAATGTCAAACATTCATTTATTAAAAATAAAAGTGAATGTGTATAAATCTTTAAAAACCCCTCAGCAATGGTTAAGCAAAAACTTTCAATTTAAACAAATCCTTCCTTGACAATCTTGTTACAGGATCAAATAATTTATTATTAATCCAACTGTTGTACTCATATATTTAGGGCTTGGGTTACCCCTATTCTTATCATGTAATTAACTTTCTCCAGAACTGATGATGATTTCAAAAATTTTCTTTCCTCATCAATTTATGATATTTCAAAATAAATTGAAAATAACTGCCACGCACCCACTCACTTTATATGTATGTACTCGTACATAGTTGCAAAAGTCAATTGACACAATCTGGTGGTGCGTATATCTTATAATAGGAATAGGTTATTTTATCAGGCGTGACCTCTTTGAACTCAATTTTACAGTTTGTGGGAAATGTCAAAACTTCAGATGACAATAAATATAAATGTCAACTTTATCTCATAGTTTCAATCAACAAACACAGACAAAACAACACCCTCAGAGTTGTATTTATGCTGGTTGGTAAAATTTCGCACACATTATGCATCATTGTCTTTTCTTTGATGCAGTCCTACGGGTGGTATGGGCACCTATACGAGTAAATGTGAACAAAATTTAAGTCGATACCACTCAAAGGTCATTCATATTCACTTAGCTTCAACAAAATCACCTTCCTACCTGTTGTCATCGAGCTACTTCTAGATCATAAGTGGAAATGGCTTCTAATTTACTTATACATGAGTATAGCTGGTCGACTGCAATCTTCTGACTCGGTAGTCGGTTACTCACTCGATTTCGGGTCGAGGCAGAGCACGTGCTGTGCGCCAGCACAAAAAGTTCCCACATTAAATCTTCTCGCGTTGGGTGCTACAAATCACACCGATTCCTTTATCTTTTCGCCTCCCGTTGGAGTCATGAAGCCATTCCACACACCATGGCCACCACTTATATATGGAGCACATGAGATAGTACACAGATAGATACCCTTCTGGCTTATATGGTGGTGCCATAAATAGTCGACAATCTCGTTCATTCTCAAGAGGCACCACATCCACATGACAGACTTACATAAAAGAGGCAAGTGAGGGTTCATTTCAGTATGTTTGTTTCTTTTTTGTGATTTTGTGAAAAATATAAGAGCATTGGGCTGGTAATTTGTTGATCTGACGATGAGGCTTTACATGTTGCACCTGCTGTGCAACTATCAAAAGCTTACCAATAATATATACCCACCATCGAATTGTTTATAAAGATTTCGATTTCAACAGGCAAAGTAAATTACACAGCAGGCGATCTCTCTAAATAATGCAAAATTAACAGAAACTGTTTGAATGAAATCGACATATTAGCGCCAAATGGTGTGGAAAGTCATCGTGATATATGTATGTATATCTTCATACGTAGATATGTTTGTATCTATCTGTATCTAGATATTTACATTTTATCACAGCATTTAGTTGTTGATGCTGATGTTGATGGCCTTAATTAAAGCATTGATCGTGAGTTGCTATAATTCAATTATTATTGCAATACAAATAATATTGTTAATAAACTGTTATGGTTGCACAGTGCATACCTGTAAACGTACTTAGATACCTTTACTCGTATCATCTTTATGACTTTTGTGTAACCTTATTAAAAAAATAAACTAGAGCGGAATTGACACGCATTAAAACGATAATCTATTAGTTAGTCTATTTGCGTCCATACTTTAAATGCTGTTTACGTGTTAAATTGAATATCGCATTTATTCTAAATTCAATTCTTTGTAAGCTTGAAAAGGATTAAAATGAGATTTATCGATCCGATGCGTATGTTTCAGTTTGAATTATCAGAAGTTCAGCTGAATCAAAATGATAGCAGCTTTCAAATGTGTGTCTCTTTGACTTTTGTCTTCATTTATAATGGTTACATTATTAGACAATACAGCTGATGGTATCCGAGTTAGAAAATCTCTTTAGTGTCAAGTTTTTGGTAGAAATGTAACCCGTTAATTTGCTTTAGAAAAAAAAGTGGAAGTGATCTACTTTTTTAAGTGTTTTTAGGTTATTTATTATACGTTTTTGAGTGTTTGTCAATAAAAAAAAAATGATTTTGTCTATTATGTTTAAAATAGCGGGGCTGTTGTTTATAGGACTGCTATAGTCGGCTCTCTTGGCCGACTGAGGAAATTTGGTTGATATATGTACCTACTGCACAAATCGAGAGCATATTTTCTTTTTTTTTTCATTTTTAACACCCTATTTTCCTAAATTGAAAAGTTTAAGAAAAAATAGCCCAATTTTTATAAAGAAAGCCTTATTAAGTATTTGCTGTAGATAAAATGGATGATTCTAAGTTTGTTTTTCATATATGTATATTACATTGAGGTCTTTAAAAATTTGTGAAAAAAATGACATTCAATCAATAAGACCCAAGTACCCTACTAACCAGGTAATACCGTTAAACGCCAGCAGGTCCAAGGAATTGGTTATTTCAAGTACTTATAAAATAAATAAATTAGGTAGAGCAACAGTCCGTAAAGAGAACAAAGGCATAATGACTTACAACTCTCAACCCTTCCTGCGTGCGAGTCATTTCAGGGATGGCTGGACCTACAATTTTTATGCCGAATTCAAACGGCTAATTTGAGAAAAGCACTTTTCATGACAAGAATTACTCTTGGATGATTTGTCAGATCTTCGCAAGAGGCAGCACAAGTGAAAAACTTTTAAATGTCACAGGCAGGAATTGAACCAAAATCTCTAGCATGACAGTCCTACGCACTAACGATCACGCTACGGGTACTATTACTACCGGTCGAAACAAAGTGCTCTAAAAACGATTCTTTACCTATTGAGTATTGAAAATTGGAAAAAATACGATATACTTTTGTTTATTTTAACTCAAACACAAAGTGACTATTAAAGTAGTTTTGTTTAACGTTTTTGTCGTAAGTTATAAACAAATGCTATTACATATTTTTTGTTTTATTATTATTGATAATTATAATTTTGGACAAAATAAAGCAAAATGTAGAACTTAAAATATTGAAGGGCCGACTACACAACATTTACACTTTTCCTTCAATTGAATCGGTTTTCATGGCAAATAAACTGGTAAAACAATAGTTTTAAAATTAAAACGGGTTGGGTTCGAAATCCTGTATGGATCATAATACTGTATTTAAAATACTGTATCTCAAAATACTGTATTTCAAAATACTGTATGTACAAAATACTGTATGATCAAAATACTGTAGCTAAAAATTCTGAAAATTAAAAAAGCCAATTCCAAAATCAATTTAAAACTCCATCTAGTTCGATTTATCTTTAAAACTTGTTTTTAAAAATATGTACTTAGAACTCGTACTCAGGTACTTAGTACCTGCGGAGTGACGGTTAGTGCGTAGAACTGTCATGCCAGAGATCTTTTCAATCTTTTTCGTGCCATCTAAAGTTCTTTTACGGGTACTACCTCTTGCGAGGAATTGACAAATTCTCCAAGAGTAATTCTTGTCATGAAAAGTGCTTTCTCAAATTAGCCGTTCGGATTCGGCTTAAACAAAACACTCGCACACAGGAATGGTTGAGAGTTGTAAGTCACTAGGCCCTAGTTCAATGGACTGTTGTGCCACCCAATTTTTTTTTATTATTAAAACAGCCCAGATACAATAGTACGAGTATGTACCTACATTTGATGAGAATTTTACTTGCTTTATTAAATAATGTAGGGAGTTTTAAAGGAATCGTAAGAATTTTTTTTAGCGGACTACTTTTTCATGCATTTCGCATGCATTTCGCAATATTTTAAATATAGTTTTTTAAATTAACTCAACTATCAGTAATCGGTGGATGATTTTTTCGTGGTTTGGGTTTTTTGTTTAATATCATATTTTTGCTGTTATTGAAATGGTTGATTGAAACCGATAGGCATTATTTTTATTTTTTTCTTGGACAAAACAATTATTTTACACACTTATTGACAGGTTTTGTTGTTTTAATATCTTATTTTTTTTTTAATAAATATCATAACATCATTTAAATTAAATAATAAACAAACATTTCTTGTAATACGCCATTGTTTGTCTGGAAAAATAAGGTTTCTTTTTAGAAGAAACCATATTGCAATAATATTTTGTGTTAAATTTTAAATATTATATGTTAAAATATTCTGCATATTCTATATAGGCGTATTGAACAAAAGACCTATAAGATCTGGAACACTATTCCAATTTTCATTGCCTGAGGCAAACAAAAATGTCTGTTTCCGAGGTTTTCCGAGGTTTTTTGAGATTTACTTTTCGATCTAAAACCATTTTTGACCATTACTGAAATGTGTACCATTTTTAAATTTGGCTAATGTATCCTTTAAAGACATTTTAAACCATACAATCGCCAACGATGTCCTTGTCGAACAATTACTTTTTGCGACATGAATACATAAACTCCGCTTCAACTGAATACGCACACAACATTTATAAAATGCTTTTTTACATTTTTTCCAAATATTGATGGCTTGGTACTAAATACTCGATTAAGATGTTAAGAAAAGAATTATCCAAAATTAACCATTAGCAAAGCTTTCTACTAAGGAAAAATTAAATAATTTTTTTGAGTCAACTGAATGCGTAAAAAATAAAATTAATATTGGATTGGAATAAAATAAGTTTATGTTAAGTTGGTACTTTCACCTTTACTTTTAATCATTTCGTAAATTAGTTCCGGTATGAATCCTACAGCCTTTTAATTGATATAATTCAACGACATTTCGCTAAACGCTATTAAACGGACGACCACCACCAACTGTGGGAACTAACCATCCCCAAGTATAAATATAATAATGTTTAAATCAGATGAGTACTGCAGTAATTGAAAGGAGTGCAAATTTAATTTTGCGCCTTTGCTCCAAGCTTTACCATGTTCGTAGGCCAAATTTAAGTGTCAAAAAGTGTTAGATTATTTAAGAAAATGTCTTTCCAAGATTTCCCTATACCCAGCTACAGTAATTTTTGATGTAACGACCTCATCCTTAACTGTTCCAAAATAACTGGCAGCTTTTAATTTAACAACACCTCGTTCACAGTTGAGATGAAGCTTTTAACAATTTTCTATTTTTATTTTCTCCAATCGTAAAAATGAAAGGTTGGCCCATCATCAGGACCACCAAAGTTAAATAGTTTGATCGTCTAAAAAAAAACAATTGATATAATTCTTTTTTTCAGATTATTTTAATTTTGAAAAACTCTTATCGCATAACTTTCCGTTGTTCGACAAGTAGCTTTTTTTCCTAAGTTTAATTCTAATTTTAATAACTCTTAAAACTGTTGAGAGACTTTCGTTCAAGCCAATTTTGTTGTTTTATTTTTGCCGCAAAATCACAAGAATCAGATGTACACCTTAAAATTGCTCGTCTTCAAGCCGCTGTTTTATAATGGGTGATTTTTTTGAGGTTAGGATTTTCATGCATTAGTATTTGACAGATCACGCGGGATTTCAGACATGGTGTCAAAATGAAAGATGCTCAGTATGCTTTGACATTTCATCATGAATAGACTTACTAATGAGCAACGCTTGCAAATCATTGAATTTTATTACCAAAATCAGTGTTCGGTTCGAAATGTGTTTCCGCTTTTTTATCGACAAATTTTGTTCAGCGATGAGGCTCATTTCTGGTTGAATGGCTACGTAAATAAGCAAAATTGCCGCATTTGGAGTGAAGAGCAACCAGAAGCCGTTCAAGAACTGCCCATGCATCCCGAAAAATGCACTGTTTGGTGTGGTTTGTACGCTGGTGGAATCATTGGACCGTATTTTTTCAAAGATGCTGTTGGACGCAACGTTACGGTGAATGGCGATCGCTATCGTTCAATGCTAATAAACTTTTTGTTGCCAAAAATGGAAGAACTGAACTTGGTTGACATGTGGTTTCAACAAGATGGCGCTACATGCCACACAGCTCGCGATACTATGGCCATTTTGAGGGAAAACTTCGGAGAACAATTCATCTCAAGGAATGGACCGGTAAGTTGGCCACCAAGATCATGCGATTTGACGCCTTTAGACTATTTTTTGTGGGGCTACGTCAAGTCTAAAGTCTACACAAATAAGCCAGCAACTATTCCAGCTTTGGAAGACAACATTTCCGAAGAAATTCGGGCTATTCCGGCCGAAATGCTCGAAAAAGTTACCCAAAATTGGACTTTTCGAATGGACCACCTAAGACGCAGCCGCGGTCAACATTTAAATGAAATTATCTTCAAAAAGTAAATGTCATGGACCAATCTAACGTTTCAAATAAAGAATCGATGAGATTTTGCAAATTGTATGCGTTTTTTTTTTAAAAAAAAGTTCTCAAGCTCTTAAAAAATCACCCGATAGTTCTTTTTACCTTCCTCTATGTTTTATCTGTACGAATCTTTATTGTTTAAGCAATTTTATCAGCTGCCAAATGACCAGTTAGGTTTTGGTGTCCAATCAAGTCGATTTTAGCTTTTGAAACACTGCTAAGGCATGTACTTCTACCCATTGGTCTTAAAATTCAAGATCAGAAATTTAGAATTTCACTTAAAATACTAAAATTGTTGATTTAGACTATCCAGTACTTTAAAACGGTCGTAAACAACTATTGAAATGCCTTACAAGTAAGCGAAAGCAAGACTCGAAGTTTTATTTTGATATTTTGTTTTTAAATTGTTTTCTTAACTTCTTAAATGAGTAGTTAGCATTGACAGATGTTACAAAAACCCAGAATATTTGGAAAAAATGTAAAAAGCATGTGCATTGTTTTTAGCGCTATTTGATATAGGAAATAAATAAAACAATAATACGAAGAACTTAATGTGATCCCACAAATTTACAAACTTATTGACTTTTATTATCAAAATGCGTGCTCTGTTAAGAAAGTTCATCGCGGCCTTCTTCCAGCGAGCGACGAAGCTCATTTTTGGCTCAATGGGTACGTAAATAAGCAGAATTGTCGTTTTTGGAGTGAATATCAGCCAGAAGCATTGCAAGAGCTACCAATGCATCCAGAAAAAGTCACAGTTTGGTGCGGTTTATGGGCTGGTGGCATCATTGGACCGTACTTCTTCAAAGATGATACGAATCGTAATGTAACTGTGAATGGTGAGCGCTACCGTGAGATGATATCCAACTTTTTTTAGCCCAAATGCAAGAGTTTGACTTGCATGACATGTGGTTTCAACAAGACGGTGCCACATGCCACACAGCACGCGCAACAATGGACTTATTGAGATGCGAGTTCGGTGAACATTTTATTTCACGTTCGGGACCGGTTAATTGGCCGCCTAGATCGTGCGTTTTACAGCCTTTAGACTATTTTTTGTGGGGCTATGTCAAAGTTCATGTCTATACAGACAAGCCCGACAAGACAACATTGAAGCATTTATTAGTGAGATACCGGCCGAAATGTTGGAAAGAGTATGCCGAAATTGGACTAAGCGGATGGACCATTTGAGTCGCAGTCGAGGTCAACATTTGCATGAAATAATCTCCAAACATTAAATTATATGGACCGTACTATCGATTCAAATAAAGATTTCATGAATTTTTCTGAATTTTATGTTTTTTTTTTTTTTGAAAAACTTTCCTATAGCTTTTAAAAAATCACCCTTTATTACATTTTATATATTTCAAAATACGTAATGGTTGCCTCCGTAAATTGACAATCTACAGGTAAATAAAAAATTTCAAAGAACTAGTATTATAAAGCTACATTGCTTTTGTCGCGTTCGTTTAAATACCAGAGCTCAATTACTGCAGATCGCGTATGAATGCAATAAGATACAGCGATACATATGGAAATAAATTAGGCAGATAATAAAGCGAATAAACGGGTATAAGCAAAAGCAAAAGATGAGAAATGTGAAGCACATGCTCCGCCTTTTATTCGTATATTTTATATCCCCTGCAATAATGCAGTTCAGAGCTTATAAATTTGTATCTTTGTATTTAATTTATTCACTCAACTTCGAGTAGGCAGACTTGTTTCTACATTTTAGCTACTATATAAAGCAAACGTTGCTACTTCTAGCTGCTGCTGCCGTTCCCGCATCGTGGCGTTAGAGAGATCAGTTCAGCTATTGAATCGTTCATTTTGTTTCAATAACATTATTGGTAGCGTTTCCTTGCCTGCTGCTGATGCTGGTGGTATCGCGGCAGTGCGGCGTCGTTTTTCATGATGGAAGGATCATAAAACGAATCAATACTTCCGGGAAATTTGGCAAAAGGTTCTCTGCGTTTGCATAGAAGACAAGTAGGTATATTATTATTTTTGTCTAGTCCTTTGTGTTTGCCATCAGTGAGAGTGCAATCGTATAAGTCCTGTGACATTTATTAGGTATGTTTTGTTGTTGTTCAGTTCAACTAGGTACCTACCTAATATAATAATCCTAAACATAAGCGAAGCATATGTTTAATAACCACTCTATTGAGAGTATTAATATCAATTGAAATTTAAGAATTCTTAGAAATTAAGTAAAATAGGATGCACTTCGTGTTGTTTGAATTTAAATAATCCATTGTTTTATGAATTAAAAGAAAACACATTTAAAGACTTCTTTCTGAATATGTAATAGAATAGAAAAAACGTAAGGAAACAATATTTTCTCATTTTATACAAATATTTGCTTTGGTTGAAACTTTTTGTTTAATGAGTTTTCTGCCAGCATAAATGTTGGATGGAATATTTAAGCAAGACCGAATTCAAAACTAATCGAAGTGTCTAAGAACTGACAGAGAGCCTTTAATAACTAGGTAAAGATAGTAAATTAATTAAAAAAAATATCTCACATATTTCTATGGAGTTTTGATGAAAAATTCTGAAAGTATTAGCGCTATTTCAGTTCTTGGCAAAATTAAAAGTATGATTTTTATGGTTTGTTTCTTCTATAACGATCTAAACGATCTTAATCATATTAACATAATCAGTCCTGCACGTTTCGTAAGGAACTCAAAGTGGTTTCATTGAGCTTAAAAAAAAGCCTTAAGATTCATGTGGTATCACATGGCCATTAAACCATCGCGGAAAACCCCTTTAACCTAACCTTACCATGGTTTGTATTGTTTATTAAGGAAATAACTAATATTTTCGTAGCTGTGCAGATTAGAGTGTTGGTAATACTGTTGGAAAAGGATTTGGAATTTTCCGTCCAATTTACAATTATTTATAAAATATTGCTTAATTTCTTTCGTTAATTTTATCTTATATTCATAAAAATATGTTAGAGATGCGATTCAAACTAACCAATATCAAAACCTACCCTGGAGTGAATGCGCTGCTAAGTTCTATTTTACTTGTTTATCATATGTCTTAAAAATAATAAAAGATTTGAACTGAATGTGAAATTTTATACACTTCGAAGAAATTCAGTGAAAAAGAAATACAAAAATCATGCAAAAACATTTCTGCAAGACATTAGAAGAATACTGGACCTCGTACCAAATGCTTTCTTCACAGAAACATGAGCCAAATAGATGCAAAGCACTAGATAGAAGACTTTGTTTTCTGATAACGCAATATCGACAGTCTACGGTGGCGTTAATATATATTAGAATCAGGCCAATAGAGTTTAATCGGTTTGGTAAACTTTCGACTGCTGATTTCTTTTTTCAGAAATAAGTAATGAGTGCATTCATTTTTTTTTAAAGAAAAATGGGCTTTTAAAAATTAATGTAATAATTGTTTCAAAATATATTCATCTAAATATTCAGGATACCTTTTGTTTTCCAAAGTCTTCAGGAAATGCTTTACAAAATGTTCATATTAAAATATAATAACAACTAAATTAAGAAATTGATTATATGTAATTTCGAACATGTTCTTTTCTGATAGAAACGCAAACTATTTAAACATAAAAAAAATTGAATAAAAGCGTGATAAACAAACCTGTTCAAAAAGAAGAACTTTGAATGTAAGATTCAGTAACTATTAGTTACCTAACCATTAACGAAGGTACCACTTATATGTAAATGTCATTGAAACTCAACATTAGAAATGTCCATTTGAATTAAGTTCTTTTATTGTTTTATCTAGTATTTACTCAAAGAATTTGACAAATTATCAAATTTTGAAAAAATGGTCGGCGATTGAAAGTAAAAGTTTACATTTCGGATATCCTTGACACAAAAAGTATTTATCGAAAAAAAATCATTCGATCAAGGACTGTCTTCAGATTTAAAAAAAAAGTTGGCAAAAGTTCAAAATTTAGAAATCGTGGTATCCGATTTTGAAAAGGCTGTTTTTGGAAAAATATGAATAAATTTTATTTTTGAATAGCGCGTGTTTGCTATTTTGTATTCATTTAAAAGATCGCAGTATTATTTCTTATTTTGCAGTACTTTTTTTTTATTCAGTGTTCAATACAATCGAAAAAGTAGATTCCTATCACTGGTTGGTACCTTTATGTTTTTAATACACGCAACGAAGCTCAAGTCACGAATCCTTTTTGCGTTACGATAACGATAGAATCTAACCTGTTTATGTTACAAAGTAAGCCTTTTAAACTTTCGGGTTCGATCAACAATAGAATCATCACAATCATAATATACATGTGCAGATAACTATGACAAGACGTATATGGCTCAAAATCACCAAGGTGCAGAATTGGCTTCGCTAGCAATTTAATGTGTTAAATCTTGACTTAATTAAGAAAAAAAAAATTAATAAAATACTAAAACTAACCTGTTTTGTGTGTCTATCAAACAATATAATTTATTAATAAACTAAATTTTAAATGAAATCAATATACACGCATAGAACGCGTCCTAATCTACAATCTTCAACAACAAGTCCAAAATATAATTGAAAAATGTAAGGTATTCAACCCCGGTCATCACTAAATACACCGTATTTTTTTATACAAAATCTAGTTTTAGAAAGGATACTAAGAGATTATTTATTTTTAACTATACAAATTTCAAAAATAGTTTGTCCGATACCGCACAAGTCATTTCAGTGAACATATCGATAATCGATCAAAAATAGTTTTAAGTGAACGCAGCCATTCGGGGTGAAGCGTCAGTCGAGGTAGAGAACAATATCAAAGCCGGCTGCCAGAGTAAGTACCTTTTTTATTCATTATTCGTAGAGCGTACATCAATAGTCCGTCAATCCGTGAACGCATTTATTACATTTAATTATTGATGAAATTCTTTTCTACGACACGAAATTTCAAAGTTACCTCAAATATTTTCCTATTGACAAAGTCAGATCGCATTTAAGATGACCGCCGCCGTATAATTAAAGCGCGCGCTTATTTGAAATCGTCATTTCGGGAACCTTCCCGGACATGATTTTTACGTATTTTGCTTGTAGAAGATTTTATATGTATTGTTTTCATTATTGCTTATTTAATACACATACATAATATACCCATGTTAGTAAACAAAGCTTAAATTATGTACTCTGTTTTGTTTTTGTTGATTTTATCAAACTTAGAAAAACGCTCCCGAATTGATAGTTTTCTGTATGATATTTAGTACTAAAAAACATTACTAAAAAAGTATACAATTCTGTGCGCTGCCCTGTCAAAGTTTATTTATATACAATTTTTGCAACAGTATAAACTAAAATTCATCATTATAGCTTGTAATTTTTTTTGTCATAAAAAAAATTTGAAATTTGCAACCTTGGTGATTTTAAACCATACATATTTTCTTATTCCTTTTTCTGTTTTACTTTGTATCTTTTTTACTTATAAAGTTGAGTTTTAAACATTTTATCAAAATCAACTGATTGTTGAAAAAAATTAATGTAATATGTAGTTTTTCCCTCTAATTTAAATATTCAAAATTTAAAGACCAATCTGCACCGGTATATCTCCTCTTAAATCCTCCCCTATTTTCCTAACCCCCTCGCATTGTGCTTAAACGTAAACATGTTAAGGGTATTAATAACACCTTGAGTGCCTGTAAACTTAAAAAAGGTGAAATAGTAGTATAATATCTTAAAAGATCTCATCGACCCTTATAAGGTCATCAAAATGTTTGATAACCTAAAAACTTCTGTCCTCTATAACTAATTTTTCTGTGGATATTGAAGAGAATAATAATTGCATAATTAATCCACATGCTTACCTCCAAAATTTGATGAGTCATTACTTGGATTAAGCTTTAACTTTACATTGAATAGAACTTAAATTCTTTTTTTTTTGTGAAAAGCTAATAAACAAAGTTTTTTGGGTTTTATTTTATGGTGTTTTATTAAGGTTTATGGAATATCATGACTTGATCATTAAATGATTCAACTCTTTCAAATCGAAAATCGTTGCAAATCTGAACACTCAAATATTGAGACACTTGTTATGCCCAAATCATAATAATTATTAACATTAACTGTTCAGGCTCTAAGCCTAACTTGAGAGAGAACTGTCATTAACAAAAAAACTAAGCTAATTTATCGCAAGAGGCAATTATTATTATTTTTATACAACGTTTAAAAAAAATTTAAATCGAAAAACCTAATACCCATCCACGTTTTTTTTTAGAGTTTTTATGCATAATACATGTAATTTACTTTAACAAATCAATTTGATTGCAAACGAAGACGTGCATGGAAATAAAGCAATTTAATGCACCCAGGTATAGAGTCATCAGCAAAGGTTAATTACAAAGATAAGAAATATATAAATTTATTTCATTTGTTAATATATTATTCCGTGAACGGTTGGTACATTTTTGTTTTATTTCGATTGGAATATACATATGTATGTCAACTAATTTCTATAGTCGGCATTAATGCGACAACACTCATAAATCAATGCTGTCATGAAAACATTTAAAAGAACAATAAGACAACTTATTTTGTTTTTAAGTGAAATATTTATGTATGGATGTAGAATACATAATAAAACACATATGTATGTATGTACCTTTGTACGATCGTAATTTATTCAAATAAGTATCGGACAATTTTCTTTGCAAACATTAAAAACTAATTAAATTATATTAGAATTTTTATATTCAGTTCTTATCATTTTTTTTCGTTTTTTTTTTTTGTAGAATTTATTTATTTAATACAAAAACATTTTACGAGTTTCACTCGTGTGGTTGTTAATTTTTCGCTTTAAAGGTTTGGTGTTAAGGTACAAACAAGTATTTAGGACAAAATAACTAATGATAAAAAAAAGAAAAGTTAATACAAAATATAAATAGTTTTAAAGTTTAATTTAATCAAATAAAATGTGAGGTGGAGAGTACGATAACTTTGGCGACAAAGTTTAATGACGGATTTGTATAGAACAGTTAAAAACCAACATTTTTTACTATGGGAGGGGGTCTATCTCCCCCGTTTAGGTTTGTTCTTGATCAAAAACTGAAAACTAGATGATTTAATGTCTTCTAGTTCTTGAGAAAATTGAAAACTACTAAACAAAAGATTTTAATTAAATTACTTTTTCCTTGCTTAAGTATTAACGTAGTCTTATTTTGATAGTAATAATCGAATATGGATTAAGATACACCTAGGGTAAATTAATTTTTCTTAAATCCAGCTTATTTAAATGCAAAAGAAACTTTGCATGCACCCCATCTTGCACCCACCGAACCTTGCCCCCTCCCCACCTTGCACGCACTCCAACTTGCACCCACCCCAAATCCTATAGTGTTCCCAAGCAGATCCCACTGTTGCATACACCCAAACTCGCACACACCTTACTGTTGCATACATCCAAACTCGCACCTACCATTGTTACTATCAAAATAAGACAAGCAAAAGTTTTGGTTATTTTCAATTTTCTCAAAAACTAAAAGACATTAAATCATCTAGTTTTCAGTTTTTGATCAAAAACAAATAAGAGCAATAAATTCTAAAATAAAAACAATGGTAGATAATCTTGAAGTATTGAAAAACTACACTTTAAACCTTTTTTTTTTTAACTTTTTTACTCAAAATTTGAGTTTAAAATTAAATTTTTGAAAAGAGATCATGACGAAATTTAGAATGCCAAAAATCTCGAATGCCGAAAATCTCGAAAATAAAAAAAATTATCTAGAACGCAAAAATCTCGAATTCACAAAAATCCAGAATTAACAAAAATCTCAAAAGGCTCTATCTAGAAAAAAATCTCGAAAAAAAATAAAAATTCGAGATTTTTTTTTGTATTTTTAACAGTTAAAACTCAATAAAACACAAATACATCAGTTTACCCAATATTTTATTTTCTGAGCAAGAAAAATAGTTGCAAACAATAAGAAAATGAAAACAATAAACAAAAAAAGAAAACAAAAACAAATTAAATATGTATTTTAAACAAAACAAACAAAAAAAAAACAAAACAAATACTTAATACAAGTATTATAAATTTGTGTTAGCCGCAAGACTTCTTAGGAACCCAACATAACTTTTCTCTTCCTTTTCGTCGAGGACTTTCAAGATACGTTTTTCTTTTTGTAAGTACTCTCGTCTAACTCTAGTCTCCTCTCCCATCTGAAGTTTTTCAACAAGACACCTAACATGAACAGATTCATTCGACAAAATTTCAATTAATTTGTACAGGCAGACAATGAGACAATGTTTAAAATTCGCGCGAATTTTAAACATTGCCTTAAAAATTCAAACATACATTCTGGATTTTTGCATTCGAGATTTTTTTTTTCTAGATTTTGGCATTTCGAGATTTTTTCCATTCTAGATTTTTGTTTTCGAGATTGTCATATTCGAGATTTTTACTTTCTAGATAATTAATTTCTAGATATCGTGGTAGACCCAATCATCTTTTTAAATTGCCCCTACCGCCTAAACGGGGGGAGATAGACCCCCCTCCCATAGTAAAAAATACTTGTATTAAGCCCCTCTACCAAAAACCGTTATTATATCTTGGCCAAAGTTATCGTACTCGTGCCAATGTGAGACTAGCTCGTCAGTCGCAGCTAAAAAACATTGAAATTTTGATGATTTCGTATACAAGAATATCGATTTAAATACATACATAATTTTAATAGTGAAAAGATTAATTCAAAACCAAACATAAACTTATTTTTTGAATATCAATCTTTCAAACTGAGTTATATTTGCTTGTTAATCAAAAAAGAATTTTTTTGTTTCTGAAAATTAAAAAAGCCAATTCCAAAATCAATTTAAAACTCCATCTAGTTCGATTTATCTTTAAAACTTGTTTTTAAAAATATATACTTAGAACTCGTACTCAGGTACTTAGTACCTGCGGAGTGATGGTTAGTGCGTAGAACTGTCATGCCAGAGATCTTTTCAATCTTTTTCGTGCCATCTAAAGTTCTTTTACGGGAACTGCCTCCTGCGAGGAATTGACAAATCCCCCAAGAGTAATTCCTGCCATAAAAAGTGCTTTTTCAAATTAGCTGTTCGGATTCGGCTTAACGACAACAATTCTCAAACACAGGTATGGTTAAGAGTTGGACTGTTGCGCCACCTAATTATTATTTAGAACTCGAAATTTTCCTTACTTTCTATAATTTCCTTAGAAGTCGGTGGTAATTAATAATTAAGTTTCAAGGACCTAGATCTCGGTTTTAAAAAACAAAGTTTTCATGAATATGTTACTATTTTCATAGCACCCAGTACGATTTTTTGCATCAGATTCTGGCATTCTATCAATAAATAATATAAGATATTTTTTAGGTTTGATTTTTCGGAATGTATATTTTGTCATTAATTTTAGTTTATACATTTTCGATTGAAATTAATTTTAATTTTTGTATTTCTGTTCATTAATTTAATTATGATGTTATTTTTTTGTTTTCAATATTATTTGTATTGTTCGCTTTTACATGACGTTTAGCATTGTTCGATAATATAATGCCAGTGGTTAAAATAGATTGTCCATGGAACTAATGGTTACACAAATTGACATAGGGCCCATGTCTTACAGTAAACAGTTCGCGATGTTGAGGTAGGCTTTTTAATGTAAAATGTCTATGGAAACAGATTGTTTGTCTTTTTCGAACCGTCAACTCTTTACTCTCTTATTTATCTAATTTGTGTGTATGTGCAAATAATGAAATATGATATTTATTATCATTGCACATTAAAAATTCGGGTGGTTTTAAATTTAATAAAAAATATTACTTAAATGTCAAGTCGTTTTTAGAAGTAAAATTATTGCTTAAATGATTTCCAATTTCTCTCAAATTGGAAGTTCTTATAAAAGTTTTATATCTCAAACTGAGATCTAGATCTAAGTTCTAACGTTTGGGAACCTCGAGTTCTATTTTTTTTATAAACCGAGTTTTAGAGATTAGAACTTTTGAAATTAGAAGTCAAAGTAACTTTTAAGTTAAAAATAATTTTAAAAATATCATGCTGAAAAAAGAACCATAATTGTATATGAAAAGAAATAGAACAATTTATAGATTTCTTTCATATAATAACTTAATTATATAGGGTGGTTCGACATAGCGTGCGACGTTTATTGTGAGTCACGTCTTAACGTCAAGTTATACATTTATCCAACTTTATTTAACATTTAAAAATTGAACAGCGGGTTAAGATCGTGGAAGATCTTTTTTGAGAATGGATGATTAGCCAGAAATTTATATTTGGTTCTACCAAGGCGGTACCATTTGTCACTCAGCCAACGAAACAATGTCTCTTTTGGAGCGAGAAATTAATTTAATTCATTCAATTCATCAATGTTATTGGCCACCTTTGGACTTATTTCTTTGGGTATTTAATATTTACATTATAAAATGATTCAGCACATTCAGCACGTTTTCAATTATGGCTCAGCGTATTTAAAAAAAGGACCATCAGACCTCTGGAAATTGTTTTTTTTTACTTTCAAATGTAATTAGTGCGTTATTGTTGGACGAAATAGATTATATTTTATTTTAATTTTTATTTTGCAATGTTATTTACAATTCACTTTCTTACAGAAAAATCAATAAAGCCGTTATTGAGAAAGTAGAAAGTACGAACAAAATAAAAACTGAGAGGGGTAAATTATATTATTGTAGCATTAAAAGTGGAAAAATGAAATAGCTTTGCAAATCTATGATATGTTTTAATCTCGCGACATTAAGTGCTTTATGTTGATAAATAGATTTTAAGCTCACTGAATTTTAATATTTCAGTCTAAAAAAAGCAATCGTTTAAGTCTTGCCAATCATCGGTTTCCATTTTGCAGTCAAGGTGAGAAGAGATAATATGCATTGTCCAAAACGACTAAAATCTCATAATATACATATATAAATACTCGTATGATATTGAACTTTAAGTTCACCTTGTAAGCCGTAAGTAAACCATAAATTAATTAAAGCAAGAATAAATGGAGGTTTTTGCAACATCGCACGTACCATGTCCAATTGCTTTATATTATTAAAATATCCATTCGTTCCTTTGTCACGTTACATTCTCTGATTAAAGTGCATCACCGGGACTTGCAAAACGCTACTAAACCATATTTCCTTTCGCACACCATGCGTTGCCAATCTGAAATTATAAACAAATGGCACTCGATTGAATCGCAGCAAGCATTTTCATGTTCTACAAAAAAATCAAACTGCTCGAAAGAAACGTTGACAACGATGAAAGTCAAGTTGATCTGCATCATGTTCTTATGCTCCAAATGCATAATCGGAATTATAGTCTAGCTTGTTCCAATAAATGTACCAATAAATCGAAGCAATAATTCTATAGATTGTTCTGGATGCGTTTTAATATTTCTCTTCCTTCTTCATTCATTCATTGCAGTCGAACGACGAACACTCTGAGGACGACATGAGAGACTGTGAATCAATGGATGACGAAAACACCAGTCGATTAAACACCTCAATGGTCAACGGAATGACTATGGACTATGTAGGACTCGGAGGTGGCAGGAGCCCCGACCAACAACATAATACAGAAATTCCAATGAGGTACGTAGTTATCTATTGTAGCATTAAAATATGAGTCATAATGTATTAAGGCCGACTTCGTGTCCATATAGTCATCTTGGACAGTTTGGAGCGAATCATCCGCTGGGCTCTCTGGGAAACTTCATGAGTATGGGTGGCCTCCACAGCATACCAAACCTACAGCAACAGCACAATGATGTGTTGGAGAAATTGAAGATGCAAGTCCGCGACATGAAAGTGGGACTCATGGTGAGTTAATTTTAATTTTTTTTTTTACCAATTGTAACATAGGTACTACATATTATAAAAATTAACGAAATTTCGATAAAATACAAACAAAAACAACACAAATACAGGATCAAGAGTACCCATCACACAGTAACTTTGGCTCAAATGTCATTCCAACACCCATTAATACGGCATTCACAATCCCGCCAACTTCACACAACGCATTCAGCCACTCCCCGCAGAATCTATCGCAGCAGTCACCACAGCCTCAACAACCATCTAGCTTGCTGTCATCAACGCAGCAGCATTCGCAACAGTCTCAACCACAAACGAGTTCCCAATCGATGTCAAATGGTTTCTCGTTTACATCACCCTCCGCACCAAGCACAAAAGATGGTAAGGTTTCCCTAAGTGTAATTTTCCCGTAAATAAGTTTTCTCTTTTAGTTTAGCTTTTTTTATTAAGAAGAAGAATAGGATAATTATTTAAATCTTTTGTCTAACAATTTTTAAATATTGGGTTCCTATTTAGTTGAAATATTTTTAGTTATTGTCTTTGTAATAAAAGTAGAAGGCTTAATTTAAATTTTGATTCATCAAGTATAATACGAAATAATAACCCAAGTCCACTCACTTTATAATTAGATACTTGTTTTCAGAAATAATCTAATTTAAACATGTAATTTTTAGAAATCTTGTAATTTTCAATTTTATTTTTTTAGAACTTTAATTAAAAAAAACAATTTTTTAAATCAGAAATTAGGTCCTTTAAATCCATTTTAAGCTTTCTTCAAATGTAACGAAAACAATTTATAGGTACATTTCAAGATTATTACGCGATCTGCAGGGTGTTAATAAAAAGTGTTAACATTTAAAAAATATTCTATATAGAAATATTAGAGTTGAAAAATATTACAAGTCTCTATTTTCTTTTTGAAGGTTCATAGCAAAAAGAAAATAAATTTTTATTGAAATGCACTTTTTTCAATTTTCATTTGAAATTCTGTCAAAAGTGGGATGTGAAAATGTTTTCTTCAAATTTATAAATGTAACACTACTAAAATCTAATAATTTTCGTAACTTTATGTCTTTTTTTATTTAGTTAACCCGGCGTCTAACTCATCAACATCCAGCGAAACATCCAACTCTTCACAACAGAATAACGGCTGGAGTTTTGAGGAACAGTACAAACAAGTTCGACAGGTAAGTTATGTTTTTTTTTTTTTTTTCTTACAATCTACAGGAATTTAAATTATTTTAAATTGATTTTTGGAATTAAACAACAGTTAATAGTGTATAACTAGTCAAATTATGATTTATAGAAACTTCACGGAGTATTTTTTAACTTCCCATAGGCAGTTATAGTAATAGGTCCGATTTGTAGAATTGGAAATTTTGACATTCCTCTACGTTTCAAGGTCCCTAGAATCTAAATAAAAGATTTTTAGAGAGATGTTTGTGCGTGCGTGTGTACGTACGTTCGTACGTCCGTTCGTACGTCCGTTCGTACGTTCGGGAAGCTGTTCGTCGTCAATTTCTCAAAAACCAGTAGAGATATCGACTTCAAGTTCAAATAAATGTTGTTATAGATAATAATGCAGAAAGATGCAAAAACGACTCTCAAAAAATTAAGTGGATGGTTTTTTTTTACCATAGCAATTTAAAAAGAAAGTGAAAATTTTGGTTAACCCAAAATTTCTCACAAACCAATAGCGCCAGCGACTTGAATTAATTGAATAAATTTTATATTATATTTTGTGACGTGATACCAAACTGAGATAACAACGAATAACGTTTTTGACAACTGTGCAAAATCGAATTGATATTTTTTTTTTTACAAAAAATAAAAACCTTAAAAAAAAAACATTACTAAAAGTTGGTAAAAATTGATTTTTGACTCAAAAATCTTTTCAAAAATTTAAGATATTGGCTTAAAACTAATGTCATTTTATAGAAATTTTTGTTTTCAACATTCAGTAAAATTTTTATAAAAGAATATAACAGACAGTTTTTTTCATAAAAATTAAAATCTACAAAAAATTGGTAAACATCGATATTGGATTATCGATATCTCGGGAATAAATGAAGGTATTGACTTCAAAATGATTTCATTCTGCGCTAAATTTTGTTGATAACGTTAAATATTGTTCTTAGAAAAATTCAATCTGTATTTGCATATATGCATATAAGAAATAAAAACTTTCAAGAATTTCTACTTTACTTAGTAGAAATTGGTTTTCGACTAAAAATCTCGTTAACAAAAATAAATTTTGAAATCAAACTGTTTCATCATATGCAAAATATTGTTGGTAATTTTTAGTTAATTTCTTAGAAAAAATCAACTGACAACTTAACAAATCACGAAAGCCTACAAAGCCTCATCAGTACGGATTTATGAAGTGGGTATTGTCTATTTAGCACATGTTAAGCTGGGTTCAACGAACCTATCAATATAGCCTTACTTTTTCAGACAAAGAAATCACAAGCGTGCATTTTGCGTTTGATGTTTATTATATTTTTTATAAAGTATATAGAAAATAAGTATGAGTATTGTGAAAATCTGGTTTATACACATGCACTATTTAACTACTTTAGCTACTAAAATGATACATTTTCAAAAGATTGTTACAGTGAAGAGAACATAAATTAAAATGTATTTTCTGTGATATGAATAAATGAAAGCGTATCTATTTTTATTAATGAACCGTGTTTAGACCAATACCTACTCAAATTCATCAAAAGGTTTCATTCTTTGTGGGCAGGTTAACTTGTATTTTAATTTTACCACATACCAATTGAGATCATAAACCACACACAAGACCCTACCTTTTTATTAAAATTTCCAATAAATCCGTTCATACAAACACCAAGTCATCTTATGTATTGTGTTGGACTTCCTTTACAAAGCAACCTTTTTGCATATCTATAACACTATAGCACTAGCAGGATTATCAGATTACCACTGCTCGTCAAACCGTGCAGGCGGGCGCGGGCGGTGCGGTGGAATAAAAGAACACAAAAATTAACGTAGGCCTTAGCAGTGGAAATATATGTACATACAATAAATCAATCCTGATGTAAACTTGCAATGCCAAGAAGGACATCTAATCCGTTTAAAATATAAAATCCGAATTCAAATTGCACCCTTTAGTTTCATTATATCGAAGAAATAGATATGTACTGTTCATAGCTCACCTGCTGCGGTGATATTGACAATTTCTTCGACGTTCTTTACGTCTTTGTTTTTCTGTTTTGTAGGTTTTTATTTTGTAAACACCCCCAAGTTAAAGGAAAAAATTAATCCCAAATTCATACATTACTTCGTAAGATTTCATTAAAACTTTATGGATTGAGTAGCTGCTAGGATTCCCATGAAAATTCTTACATTTTAATACCTCCTGTGCAAATTAAACGTAGGTACATATGTACATATGTATATGTGTTCTAGGGATATGTGTATGTAGACAGCAGACACTCTGGGAACAACAACCTCCTCGTCGTAGTAGTCATTCGTCTTAAAGTGATAAAACTCAAAGGACGAAGACTGATAAATAAATATATACAATTCTCCTTTCACGTATCACACAGGTGATAATTTCATTAGAACCGAACTCACAAATTTCCCTCGTGGGCAGATAATCACGTTGCACTGTTTTTATGCACCACTTTTGTTGCTCACCATTATAATTAGTTGCAATTAAAAGCAGGAGAACTATATAGCAATAGCATCAACAAGTAGTGAGAATTCTCAACTGTGGAAAAAGATTTTTACAAAAATTAACACTTTGTCTTCATTAAAAAAAAAAAATATTTCGAATGTCGGACCCTGCTTCTGCTTTATGGACGATGATGTTCTTGTATTTTGTGCCCCATCATAATACCGGGGACAGATGGTTTTGGCTGATAAATTCACAACGCTTTACAAACAGTCAAAAACAGAAAACAAAAAAGATGATCCCTTAGAGTTATAGGTGTGAGCGAGCCAGTGAAAATGCACTTGAAAAGGACGTTAAAAATTAGTCTCGGTTCTAAATTTAGAAAATTGCCATCGAAACATAAAGATCAATCGACACATTAATTTATTGGAAGACGAATGCACATGTGTATAGTATACATATATGTAGGTCGTATAGCAAGACGGTACGGGACGAAACACACATATTTACCCGACTATAGATTCATTATCACATGTGGTATCCTTAATTTGTAACAGAATGGCGACATTTAAAACAACGTTCTTGCATTAACTTTGCATTTACGAGTTGTTGTAGGTACATGTGCACCATAATAACAATCCAAAATATTTTGTTTTTATTTTTATAGAAATATTCTTGGAAATACATTTTCCTGAATATGTACCTACTATAGGTACTATATAGGAGAGTTATTAATTTAAAGAAAATATATTCACATGATGTCTTCAAGTTTAAGGGCAGATTAATGTTTTTGTGTTTAATATTTTCCAATATTAATGGATTTAATTTATATTGAAAAAGAACTATTTTATTTTCACTAATGATTTGAAAGTAAGACACAAATTAATTTGTTTAAAAGAAGCCAGCGCAAAAAAAAATAACGCGTTCAGTGTGGTATCGGAATAAGTTGGGAAACATTGTAAAACTATCGCATGTATCGCCACTGATTCGTAATCGGGGGTTTTGTATAAAGATAATCATGTATTTTGAAACGTTTCAAACGCACATTCGAACATGCAAATTGTTTTTATAGTTTATTAAGGTTATTTTAAAAGTTTATTTGAAGTTGAAGTTTTGTTAGCGAATGATTTAGGATATTAGCAAAAAATCAGACACGACTAATGAAGCGCTAAATTGCACAATAGGTGTGTTTATCAAGTTGTTGCAATAATTTTTGAGTACATTAAAAATGTATCGGAAACTAAATTTGTTTTACAAATTAATAATTTAATAATTTTGTTTTACAAAAATAACCTTTTTAACGCCTAATTCCTTGACAAAGTTCTAGTCTCTAAAACTTAGTTTAGTGAAAAATTGAAACTCGGTTATGTTATAATTCATTTTTTCATCAAGTTCTCGGGTGTTAGAACTCTTGACGATTTAATGATCAGGTAATATTTTTTTATTAAATTTGAAGTCCCCGACTGTTTTTAATGTGCAGTAGTAATAAATTGTTAGAAAATGTAGTTATGGATGCGGATAAGTCCAACTCACAACAACTTTCAGTTTAAAAAAATATATAATGCACATATGTACGTATGTAGGTTTTAATGTTAAGCTTCCGACTAGAGAAGATAAGACCATGAAAAATTTATCAAGAAACAACTTTATATCTCAAACGTTCAATATGTCCATAGGTAGACAATTTGTTTCTTTAAAGAAGTCGTTTCGTCTATGTGGACATTATGTCCTTTTAAGAAGCCATAATGTAGATTTAGTTAGACTTTGTTTTGAAAAACGATATATCTACAAGTTTCATATACGTGTAACATTCAGTAATGTTTTTCCAACAACGGACGCGACCCTTTTACCCTTGCCACGGTAACTCCAATTCTATGAACGTTCCAAGGTACTCCTAGTATGTCCAGTCACACATGCGAGCACTTCTAAAGTTTATAAGAACTAAAGAAGGAAAACATTTCAAAAACAACAATACAAAATAATATTGAAAATACAAACAAAACTTCTAAACGACATTGGTGCACAGAAAAATAAAAAATAAAATTAATTTAAATCGCCAATTTATTTAATAAACAGAATTCAATGACAAAATTGTTTATTGCTGAATCAAAACTGACAAACATTCAATATCATTACTCGATAGAATGTCAGAAATGTATGCATGTCAAAAAAGGGTTGGGTTCGAAATCCTGTATGGCTCATAATACTGTATTTAAAATACTGTATCTCAAAATACTGTATTTCAAAATACTGTATGTACAAAATACTGTATGATCAAAATACTGTAGCTCAAAATTCTGTATCTTAAAATTCTGTATACCAAAATTCTGTATTTCAAAATGCTGTAAATAGGCTGACAAATAAAAATCGTTTTGATAATGTAAAAAAGTGCGCACTTTTTTACATTATCAAAACGATTTGTATTTGTCAGCCTATTTACAGCATGTTGAAATACAGAATTTTAAAAACAGATTACTTTTATAAAGAATACATCATAATATTTTTTCATTGGCATAATGTTCTAATATACTTCCCTTGAACAATAACATATGATAATTCATAAGCCTTTGAATTAATTAAAAAAAAAAGAAATAAATGGTATCTTCGTCTTATTTTCTCTTCCCATTTTCTTCTCATTAATTGTTATTTCTCTCACAGTTGTATATGAATTGTTGTTACCACAATCAACAATTCCATAAACAATTACACCGAACTTATTGATCTGTCAAAACTTCCACGTGTTCGTTCATTTCGTTGATATTTAAAAGCTAATGCAAATTTAAAAATTAAGTGAAATTTGGAGTTGCAATAAATGATATAATGCACATACATACATAAATCGAGTTCTGCTTTTGTTATTCTCTATAATGGAAGCTTAAGAGCGGAATTTTGCAAAAATACAGTATTTTTAGATAATGTTTTGCTCATACAGCATTTTGAGAAGAAGAATTTTGAGATACAGTATTATTAGATACAGTATTTTGACAACACAGTATTTTGAGATACAGTATATTAACCATACAGTATTATGAATATACAGTATCATACAGTATGATACAGAATTTTAACCATACAGTATTTTAAAATACAGCATTTCGAGCCGCTCCCGTCAAAAAATCATATCGGTTGCTATGAAAATAATTTATTATTCGTTAGAACTTTGTTTTATTATTATTATAGAAAGTGAAAAAATGTTCGAGTTGTAAATATTTTTAAAACCAATTTTTAAAGATAAACCAAGAGTTGAACTGTATCACGCGTATAAGTTTTTACGGCACGAGTACGATAACTTTAGCGCCAAGATATTATAACGGTTTTTGGTAGAGGGGCTTAATACAAAAATTTGTTACTATGGGAGGGGGGGTCTATCTCGCCCCGTTTAGGCGGTAGGGGCAATTTAAAAAAATTATTATTTAAAATGGAAAAAAATAATTAAAAAATAACGGTGATACTTACAATTAAGTTTTATACATTTTTTTAAAGCCAACTTTCTGTTTTATTAGCCAGTTTTTAATTCAAGTCAAAACTATGCGTAGTTTTTGAAAAATTTAATTTTAAACTCAAAATTTGAGTAAAAAAAGTTAAAAAAAGGTTTAAAGTGTAACTTTTCAATACTTTAAGATTATCTACCATTGTTTTTATTTCAGAATTTATTGCTCTTATTTGTTTTTGATAAAAACTGAAAACTAAATGATTTTATGTCTTTAAGTTTTTGAGGAGATTGAAAATAACCACAACTACTATTTTAATTTATTTCTTTTTTTTTTTTGCTTGAGTGGTCTTATTTTGATAGTAACAATGGTAGGTGCGAGTTTGGGTGTATGCAACAGTAAGGTGTGTGCGAGTTTGGGTGTATGCAACAGTGGGATCTGCAACCCCCCTGCTTGGGAAAACTATAGGATTTGGGGTGGGTGCAAGTTGGAGTGCATGCAAGGTGGGGAGGGGGCAAGGTTTGGTGGGTGCAAGATGGGGTGCATGCAAAGTTTCTTTTGCATTTAAATAAGCTGGATTTAAGAAAAATTAATTTACCCTAGGTATATCTTAATCCATATTCGATTATTACTATCAAAATAAGACTACGTTAATACAAAAGTAATTTAATTAAAATATTTTTTTTGGTAATTTTCAATTTTCTCAAGAACTAGAAGACATAAAGTCATCTAGTTTTCAGTTCTTGATCAAAAACAAATAAGAGCAATAAATTCTAAAAAAAACAGTAGATAATTTGAAAAACTACACTTTAAACCTTTTTTTAATATTTTTTTGCATACATTTTTAGTTTAAAACATTGTTTTTCAAAAACTATGCATAGTTTTGACTTGATTTAAAAACAAGCTAATAGACAAAAATGTTGGCTTTAAAAAAAGGTATAATACTTAATTGTAAGTATTACCGTTATTTTTTAATTATTTTTTTTTTCATTTAATGTACATATTTTTTAAATTGCCCCTACCGCCTAAACGGGGGGAGATAGACCCCCCCTCCCATAGTAAAAAATGCTTGTTTTTAACTGTTCTATACAAATCCGTCATTAAACTTTTTCGCCAAAGTTATCGTATAGGTACTCTCCCCGTTTTTACGATAAGAACTTGATTGAGGATACATCAAATTTTCTCTTGATTTTCAAGTAACTATATGAAATTCGCAAATTCGTGAAATAGTTTTAATATCTAAGTTGTTAAGAATTATTTGACTGTGCATCAAACGATAACATATTTTTTTTGTGAAACTTCTATTTTAAAGATTTGAGACAGTAAAACAGTTTTTAAAGCTACATCATAGAAACATTTTGGAAAGAAATCTTCCTTAATTTTTTAACATTTTTGCACCCGTAAACTTGATATACCAACATGGTAACGAGGTTATTCACTCGGCGCGTATATTAAAAACTTAGATAGAAGAGCAAAATGTACAGTTCCATCAATTGCTGCCGTATACTCACCTGATCTAAACATCATTGAAAATATTTAGGAATGGTTTTTGAATAAATAGAATCCTTAATTTCTGCAATAAAGTAAGCATGGCGCGAAATTTCGTTAAATAATTTTAATAAAAGGCTGTATGGTTCAGTTCTTTATAATTTACATTTAAATTGTTTGTACCCATTCAATTGACACAAAGAAAATTGAATTTTTTCTAGTAGAGAGTCTGGAAGGTGGGCGAAAGAAAAACTAATGGTTGTTTTTGGATAAATCTTTTGGAATTCTTGTTTTATCAATAAATCATCAATATTTGGAGAAAATTTACAACAAATCTTTAAACGTATTTGTGTGTAGGTATTCAGTTAACGATATGCTCTTCCTTTCCTATACACAAAAAATATACCTATCAAACGTAAAATGATTGACGTCGATATTATTCTTTTTAAGTTTAAAGTGAAAAATCCTTTCTCATTTCAGCCAAAAGATTTATCAACCAATAAATCTGAGCCGAAATTAATATTTTCCATCTTAAAGGTCACTGTTATTTACTACTTAATATGGCATCTGTTTTTATATTAGTAAATGTAAATGCATAAATTTACATTCAAACATAAGAATTGAATCGTTCAGAGAGGAAACCTTTGATGTATATGACACAGCAACAACTAAATAAACTCAATTTTCAAGTATCTATTATTCGCCCTTCATAAAAATTAGGATGTACTTACCCAATAAAAACGATGTCATTTATACATAACTTGCACAAACAACAAACAACCCTGTATCGTGGCAATCAACTTTAACGTCCTTCCATAAAAAACAACCATCCTTAAATTTACTATTATTCCCGTGTTTGCATCTATTCTTTCATCAACAATTAACATAAGAACGACAGAGATAGAGGATATTTTTTATTTAAGCTGATGTCATTGATGCGACGTATTATATGAAATATCATTTATTATCCCTCTTTGAATTAAGAGGCAGAAACGAACTCCCGGAAAGGCCGGTCGGCTGTTCCTGACCTGGACTTGAATTCGTAGTCATCGTCGTCGTCGTTGTCGTTGCCGATATTATTTTGTCTTTGTCGTCCTTGTATAGCCTTCCTGGAAAGGATCAAATTACATGCTGTTGCTGCCGTAAATAATCTCCATATATCTCTGTTTTATAAGCCCTATTTAGAATACGCATTCGAGAAGGGACAATTACACTATATGGGATTATGATTGTCCTTGTATGTATAACTAAACACGTTGTCTATATATGCGGCTTTATTTTAATCCCCGATATGCGTATGACACTAACAACACCAACACACAAGCAAACCCAGCACAAATACCTAGCTCAGGGGGTTGTATGTATTTTTTTCTATTTCAATTATGCATTGATTGGTTTTTCAATTTTCTATTTTTAGTTTATTAACGGTTCTTGATATCGAAAGATCGTTTTTCTTGAATATCTCTATCGCTGGCGTCGGTTTAATTTGATAAAGAATAGATAATCGATAATCAAGTCCTTAATTAAAGGATTTTGATGCTCTCGTTTATATTGTAATACACTTATAGTTGCAGTTGCTGTTATTGATAATTAAATTATAAACAAATAAAAATAATAAAAAAATGTTACTAACAGAGGATCAAGTTCATGAGGTAAGATTTTACCTAAATCCAAACTGGATCGGACAAAAATTAATTGTAGTGTTGCGTGATAGTGTTGCATGCAACACTAGGTATTCAGTGTTGTTTTTTTTTTTGTGATTTTCGTGTTTGTGCCACAAATTATACCCTTTTAATGGATCATCATCAACAAAAATGTGTATACATCAGCTACTGGATTTTGCCACAAAATTAGGAGCAATTTTCGATGCAAACTTAAACGTTTTTATCAGACATGCTTCATAATAAATTCAGAGGATTGTTTTTTTTTTTTTTTTGTTATTTTTTGTATTTGGGTTTTTAATCAAAAGTTGTGTTTTTCTTTTAGATATAAAAAAGGATATAGGATTTGTTTTTTGAGTTTTATTAAAATAAACCAGAAATACTGCTTTGGAGTTTAAAATAACTTAATACTTTTGTCTGTACATCGTTAACTTTTTTTTTAATAAACATAAAAATTAAACTCTCTTCATAACCCTTTCAAAAAGATTTTTCAATATATGCAACTGCAGGTCTATATTTGCTCAATATTGTTTAACATATTTACTCTTGTTCGCCTATTACACAAAAGAATGTACTTAATCACTAACAGCAGTTGAAATATTAATTTCTGGACTCAAAAATCACAGCATTTTAAAAATTCACTGTCCAAATCCTCTTCCTACAAACAATCCTTAATTTAGATTATGTAAAGTTAGTGCAATAACTTCGCACTTTTATTTCAAGAAAAAAAGTCACTTGAAAACCAACATGGTCTTATAAATGTCAACATTTTAGATTTACAAATTGTTATTAGGTGAAGAGTAAGGTTGTGTTCCCGCCCGGTAAGGATCCAAATCTATTTAAAAATTATATGAATTTATCATTCTAATGACGAATAAGTTTTAATTTTTCATTTTGTTTGGGAAAACAAGAAGATCTTGGAATATTTTCCAAAATAATTTTTAAGGTATGCTCCATTTGAAACAGCGTAGTTCTTTTGAGCAAAATTTCAGAAAGGTGTCTGAACTTTGGTCGGGTAGGCTAGATATATAGAATATATTTTTTATTATGGAATGCGATTATATTGCTTTTTTTTTCTTTTTCATCCTTGTGGACTTTGCTTTAGGATCTTTTATCTTTTTTGTTAAACATTGATATCCACATTCCTGTGGATATTTATTATTACCTTAAGTTAATCTACTTTTTGGGAAGCCGCGATCCGGTGCTTCTTTTGTCTTTTGAACTCTCGATCGAAATTTCGCACCATCATATTCCATTTCTTTGTTTTAAAGTTGTTTCAATTTAATTGGAATTGAATTCTGCTAAAATAGTTTATCTTATTAACAACCGCAATTCATAAAATGGGGCAGAAATTAAAAAAAAAGCTATTAAATAAGTATGTACGTAATACTATCCACATTATTTGAAAGAGTTTGAATTTTCATTTAAATTAAAAAAATTTAACCACATGAAAGTCGCGTCGTCCGGAAGAGCAGCAGCAGCAGTCGTCTTTCGTCGTTGTTGTTCGGAGGCTAGGTAAGCCAAATCCATCACATAAATTCGCCCGTACATAAAGCTGTGATGGGCGGATTGACGCCCTCATAATCCGCAATGAAAATAACAATATATGTATGTACATACATTCATATATTTATACATTTATACATACCTAATATAAAAGCAATGGAAAAGAGGTGAGGAACTATAAAGGAGGTAACATCATAAAAGGGCCGTTTCCAGCCAACTTATGGGGTCTGTTCCTTAGCCCTGCGGGCTATAGCACTAACATAACTTCCTTCACCAAATATGAACTACAACTACATGTACATTTAACGTGCATACCATATTGTGATTGGATTTTTTTTGTTTAATAAGTTTTTGTTTTTAATTTAAATTTATGAAGGATACGTTGGGCGAACGCGACGACGACGGCGAGGTGGCGCGGCAGCAACGGCGGCGGTGAATATTGTTAGACGCTGTGCTGCGATGGGTTGCAAAGACGAGTGCCGGCCGGCTGGCCGTTTTATGCTTCCATCAATTCAGGTGGATATGGCCATAAATCCCTGGGAGGAGCGAACTCAAGGGAACTTCATATTCAATGTTCATACATATACACAAACACAAACACTTGAATATACCTTCATCTGATCACCATCAGGACAGGAGAGCCATTAATGAGTGGCACAGTGAATGGCTTGTAATGTAATCAGGATTAAAGCTAAAGGGGTCCAGTCCGACCAGATATACCTACCTATACGTATACGTATAGAAAAGTGCCGAGTGCGGCATGGCTTTTCAGCTTATTTGGAGTTGCGTGATGGGCGTGGTAAATTGGAATCAATCAAAACCGAGGAACATATGGTTTTCTAGGTTATAGACTTGGCGATTTAATGCATTTTGAGAAGTTTGAATAATCGCGATACTACATCAATCTGTTCAAATCGTGCACAACATTCGACGGAATATAAATTCGCTTACTCTCCAACAAAAGTGATTAAGAAAGATATCTTTAAGATACAAAAATTCCATCATGTGCGGTTTTTTTTGTGTTATTTGTGTCTCTAAGATTGAGATTTGAGATTGAGCAACAACTCGTGTTGCTTTGTTTCTGTTTATGTTAACTTCTATGGACAAGAAAGTCAAAATATTTCACTCGTTCCTCTGTCTGCTATCCGACTGCAGCAGCACAATGAAAATGATCAATAGGTATCACCTCATAGAGAGTCTCCATTCCTCATATATCTATGTAGCTAAGGTAAACCGAATGATACCTACCCTATGTGAAGACACTATAGAGGAAACGTTTTTGTTTGCTTATAATATACTTATTTTACTTGCCCCGGGCTGGAGTGGTGACGAGGGATTGTGTGTGTTTTTATGTGAACTCATTGAGCAGTCGGTGCGGCGCGGCGGCCGGCGGCGGCGCATGCCCTTTTCAAAACCCAGGGGTGCGTTGTTACACCTTAGGTGTTTAGGGATTTACCGGGCGATTATATTACCACAAAAGAGGGTTATCGGCACATCAAATCTCCCAAAGCGAACAAAGATGAGGTCCACATTTCTTCAATAGCAAGGTCAGATTGGTGTTGACACAAAATGTGACGTATAGTTTTGTAAAAATACATACATATGTAGGTACCTCATAAATAGCATCAAGGGTAGGTAAGGCGGTTGTTAGGGGTTTGTTATATTCCAATTAGTAAACACGATATTATTATCCGGTTATCTGGCTGGTAGAATAATTATACTGTATTTTTTTATTTTCTTGAGAATATAGAAATATCTATTATAATGTAATTTTATTTGTTTTCCTTTTTTGTATCTTTTTATCATTAGCTCTATGAAATCAATGATGACCCTAAACGCAAAGAGTTCCTGGATGACTTGTTTTCTTTTATGCAAAAGCGGGGTAAGTTTTCTTTAATCTCACTAATTTTGATGTAAATTGTAGCAAAGTTTTTTTTATTTTGGGTCTGGGAATATTATGTTTAAGAGATTTTTAGAAGAAGCATTATTATTTTGTTCTGAATTGGTGTATTTCAAAACTGGAAATTTAAATTAATCTAGAAAATATTAAGAATATGCGAAACACTTCATAGTAAAAAGTTGTTGTTGAATACCAATTTTATCTATGTACTGTACATATGTATGTAATGGACATTTAATAACCTGACAAAACTACAATACGGAGAGAAATGGATAAAGTTTTATATCAAAACACTGCCCTTAAGATGATATTTCCTAACTTTGAACTGATTCAACATGATGATTATTTCTTACGTATCTACTGACGCATGCAAAACTAAATTAATTATCCACTGCAATTTGCGTCTACATTTCCGAAGTGTTGAAATCCTACCACTATTGCTGCTAAATTTAAGCTCACTTACCCAAGTTCCAGCGAAATAGTTATGAAAAATGTTATTAAAAAACTGGAATTATTGCTAAGGCATTACACTGATCAACAAGGTTATATAGGTGGCAACCAAATTATACATTTCTTGATAGCTTTAGAATCCGACTTTGATATCAATCTATCACGTCAGGTCTATATATTACGGTGACCATATTTTCCGAGACAAAATAATGAACAGTAACCAAAAAATGAAAAATGTTGACCAGTTTTCAAGATTTTTTTATTATTTCATTGAGTAACAGTAAATAAATATAATATAAATTAATTAATAAATATAGAATAATTAGGTATATTTAACAGTCTCTAACTTATTCACAAAAAAAAAATAAACAACACCTTAAACTCTTTTATATCATATTGACATCGAATTATAATATATTAGTATTGTTAAAATAAGTACTTTTCGGAAGAATAATTTTTTTAATTAATTCTGGCTTTCCTTTCAAATAATTCTTAAATTGGATGCAATTTAATTCATAACTCCATTTGCAAATTAAAATGGACCTGATTGTTTTAATTTTCATATTGTTTTTTTCGTTTGTCCATACATTGTTTAAAATTGAGAAAACTCTCTCTGTAGAGGCATTAGACCCAGACTCTACGATTTTTGAAATGTTCTCATACTATATCATTTTTTTTTTATTGAAAAACTTGAACATTTCAACCTACCTATCTCCAACACTTCTTCTTCTATTCAACAATTTTTTCTGAAGAAACGTAATTTTTTACACATGACAACTCGTCGAAAACATCAGTGTCATTAACTGAAATATTGCTTCCCTTTTTTCATAATATAGGTACATTAAACTTAACTCCACTTTGTCCCAGGAAGGAGTGTAATCCTTACTCTTTATTTATTTTTGGAGTGAAGGATTTTTCAACAATGCAATAATTCCAACAGTCGGAGTGCACTCTCAAAATTACTTGTTACATTCACTGAAAGTTTTTTTTACCATTGTTATGGTCAGTAAAACTCAATGGTAAAATTAATTTCCAGTGGTGAGTCATCCTGTGCGCAAGTGTAGAGTATTAGTTTAACTTCCCCTGTATGTTGGGATGTACATATAATACGAGTATGATCTGATTTTTGTAATTGTGGGAGTAGGAATTGTTCCGAAAAAGAAAGACTACGAATTATGATGTAAAGGTACGTTTTCATTAAACATTTAATGGTTTTTATGCTTAGGCTTTCCTTAAAGAAAAAAAAAAAATCATAAAACAATAATCAAATAGTGAGCAATTTCTAAAATAATGAACATTTTTATGTTTTCCGACACACAATAATTCATAATGAACATTTTCTTCAAATAATGAACTGTTCATTATAATAATGAACGGATGGTCACCATATCTATATTATTCCTTTTGAGGCTATTTAAATTCAAAATCAACAATCCCTAAGTTCAATATTTCGTTTGAAAACAGTCTCTCACTTATTATTCCAAAAATGCTCATTAGTTGTTCGTCTTTAACTACTTTCAACTAATTTAACCTTAAAAGGTCGCTAAAGCATTTTATGCTAACAAAAAATACTCAAAACGGTATAAAAACAATTTTTGATATTATTATGAACTCGTAGTCTTAAGGTTAAAGGTTATAACATTAAGTTCTTAGAATATAATGAACAAATATAAAAATAATGTTGAAAACAGGTATTTCTGAGTTTGAACACATATATGTACATATGTATATACGTAATTAAAATCGGAGTTTTGATTCCGAAACAAACTAAAAATTAACTCAACAAATTATTCAAAAACATAAAACAATTACATTCAATGTTTTGAGATGTACTAAAATGATTTCAATTGTATGTAGAACATTAATATTTGTCCTTTGCAAAATCATCATACGATTTTTTGTCAAGGGAATGTTGTGTTTAAACTAAGCCTTAAAAACCCCGTTTTTGATTGTCTCTAGCATTTTTAAAGACCTTTTTTTGAAAAACCTAATGTGACAAAAAAATTCAAGGGTGAGCTATCAGGAATTCAGGACTTATACATATAACAAGCATCCCAATAACTTGATACAATTAAAAAATATGTAATTTTGAAATCACTTTCTAATCACAAATGTTTTTTTTCGAAATAATATTTCTCAGTTGGCTTTGAAAATTTTAATTAGAAACAAATTTAAAATTTGTTTATAAAAAAAAACGTCGCTCGTTTCGGAATATTAACTAAATTCTAAATTATTACCATAGTCATTTTGGTGCAGTGAGATTCAAAAATCTAAGGACAAATAAAATTACGTACTAATTCATTTTTAGTGGTGAGTTGTACTATATTTACATACATATATAATTCTTCTTATGCATACATATATCAACGTCATAAAAATTCCTTTTGCTTAGAGAAAACAATAACCCTTCGCAATAGTACCGATAAATCGTTTTACATATCCGAATTTGAAAATAATTCAGTTATTAAACATAAATTTGTATAAAATGACTAGATTGTATTTCATTGTTGCACTTAATACAACGCAACGTTATTATTATTTTAGAATTAAAAACCAAACAAAACTTAAACCACTTTATTATTATGACGTCTAAGTATTTGTATAATTATTGTACAAATCTATTCCAATTAGAATGAAAGTAGATTTGAATTTATTGATATTGAAAAATTATTTTATATGTAATTCTACTTTTATTTCAAATTGATTTTTGTGAACTTTTGGCAAAAAAGAAGTTTTTAATTTTACATGACCTACCACAATGATGTTGAAGACCTGCAGAATGTGTGAAGCACAATTTATTGTTTTCTAATCACTTTCGGGGCTGAGCAAGAAATCCGATACTTCAAAATTGTTTTTTAATTGTGTACATATAATATACATATGTATGTATGTATGTAGCTTGTCGGAGAATTATGTAGTTTAACATAGAATATGTCCTATAAAGCATGCATTGGGCTTGATAACCCATATTTTTGCACCCTGTCGTCGAATTGATCTGAATAGGTATTTCATCAGGGTAGAAAGACGAAGACTTGCTCCTACCTTTTATGTTCCTTTCCGTGTACAGTCAAGTCGTATTATTGCACAAAACAATACATTGTTGCAAACAAGTCGTACGAGTATTATTGCACAAAACAATACATTGTTACAAATTACAATATGATTAAAAGACCGTCAACACTAGAAATAAAAACTGTTAACATATTATACAAAAAATGTGGAACATAATCTCTGGTATAGGTAAATGGAGATTCCCCCATATTGCCAAGGCGCTTTTGTTCTGTAATTAAATTATTTATATATTCAAAACTTATTTTCACCTCTAAATTGATTGTGTGATTCTGTTATTATTTTCATTTTCATATTTCTTCTTTGCGCTATGTATGTCCCATAGATAGGTTTTCCTTTTCATTGTTATTTATTTCTTGTTGTTGTTGTTATTGTTATTGTTATTGTTGTTGTTATTCATCGACTCATTCACATCAGACAATACTGATATCATTTTTCATTTGAAGCCAAGAAATCATAAAAATGTCATAAGCCTCTCGATTTCCTTCCTCCCTTAACAAACATTATGTTTTACTTGAGTATATGCTCATCATTTCTTTGTTCATATTTATTTTACAAAATAAAAAATATCTGCACTACATTTTACATACCTATGCACATTTGAAGGAATAAGAATTTTATGACTTTCAAGTTTCATTTCAACCATAATGAAAAGAAGTCGTTTCAGAATTCAGACTCACAAAACAAGTGCAATGGCCAAGTTGGTATTTGACAGGGGGTGCAAAAAGTGAAATAGATTGTTTAGCACGGGTATGTTGAAAGTATACAACTAGTGCTAAGACTCGCTTTTAATATTTTTTTAGTCTGTTGTGCCAACAATATTGCACGCAAAATCGACTGTGAGTTTATTAGTACCTATATTACACTATACGGTATCAGATTACAGCAGAAGTGCATATATTAATAAATATAAGAAAGCTTGGTGAGGTTTTTTCTTCTGAAGAAGTGCAAAAATTAAACCGTCCAGACAGGCTTGAGTTCTTTTTAATAATACAGTCCTTTTGTGTCTTTTTAGCAATAGCACCGATTTTTGCGTTCTTTTCATTTATTTATGCCTCTTATATTGATTTTATAAACCTATCTGTGTAGTTTTTTATTTCTGCAAATATGAATTGCTTTTACTATTTATTTAGTGCGTATTTGTGCGAAATATTGTAGAAAAAGAAAAAAGATATCAAAATTAAATGATTTATTGTTGTTTTATTTATAAATAAAAAATGTTTTGTTTTTGGCAGTACAATCATTTTATGTACATTACATACATACATACATATGTCTAAAATATTGTTGTGTTTTTTTTTTTTATTTAGGTAAGCAAAGCAGCCATTAGTATACAAATAAATCCCCCTTCAGACTTGAATTTTACTTGAAATCTCTACTCAAACATAATCCATTAAATGATTTATTTAACTAATGTCACAAAGTTCAGAATTCAGCAACACAAACATTGCGTGATGCATCTAGCGGCGGTGATGCGACGCGACGCGCGAAGGAGCAAGATAATTTTGTGTGATTGATTAAAAGAAAAAGAATCGAGAGGAAAAACTAAAATCCATTATTCCAGACACATTGCAGACACACACTATGCCAAAAGGAGCCCTTCATTCATTTCTACCTCTAAGCCGTTTTGTACCAACCTCGCACTCGTTGTCCCAACCTCGCACTCGTTGTCCCTAATATCAAGAAAGAAGATATCAGAAAGACATTAACTCTCAACTAAGAACACATCTCTGATGTTGATTCATTAATCTAAATCCATAGTTCAGTGTTCGACCGCGGCATTCGCAATGTGCCACATCACAATATTGTACGATCCCTGCACCGAATGCATCCAATTCATTTAAGCCAAATGCGCCTTTTTTACTTAACCATGTGTATTGTGTACGTATACATATATCAACCTACTCAGCTTGATTTGATGGCAGGCGGAAACTTGTCATATTCCATGGGCTCAGGATAATTATTATTTTATTTGCATTGTGTCTCATTTGGCGCTGGCCTTCTATAATGCAAAGCAGGCAACAATTCCCCTCCAAGCATAAACCATAACGTGCCATAAGTTGGAGAGAATTAGAATAAGAAATCGTAAAGTGATCTATTTTTGGATCAGTTTCTGATTTTTGAATGACATCCGATGATGAACACATGTTTATCTTGGAACTCTTGGACGAAATTTTCCAATTTGAAGACTAGTCACTCACTTTTTTTCCGAGTCCTTTCGATTGACGCTGTCTGATGCTGATTTAGGTGATCACTAAAAAAATAGTTGCGCTAACGCTTGGTACTCCCTCGCTATAGGTACATAGTATTGAACATCTACACTCAATGCCAAACAAATATAGCCAAATCTCTTTTAGACTAAGACTAAGACTAAGACTAAGACTAAGACTAAGACTAAGACTAAGACTAAGACTAAGACTAAGACTAAGACTAAGACTAAGACTAAGACTAAGACTAAGACTAAGACTAAGACTAAGACTAAGACTAAGACTAAGACTAAGACTAAGACTAAGACTAAGACTAAGACTAAGACTAAGACTAAGACTAAGACTAAGACTAAGACTAAGACTAAGACTAAGACTAAGACTAAGACTAAGACTAAGACTAAGACTAAGACTAAGACTAAGACTAAGACTAAGACTAAGACTAAGACTAAGACTAAGACTAAGACTAAGACTAAGACTAAGACTAAGACTAAGACTAAGACTAAGACTAAGACTAAGACTAAGACTAAGACTAAGACTAAGACTAAGACTAAAGACTAAAGACTAAAGACTAAAGACTAAAGACTAAAGACTAAGACTAAGACTAAGACTAAGACTAAGACTAAGACTAAGACTAAGACTAAGACTAAGACTAAGACTAAGACTAAGACTAAGACTAAGACTAAGACTAAGACTAAGACTAAGACTAAGACTAAGACTAAGACTAAGACTAAGACTAAGACTAAGACTAAGACTAAGACTAAGACTAAGACTAAGACTAAGACTAAGACTAAGACTAAGACTAAGACTAAGACTAAGACTAAGACTAAGACTAAGACTAAGACTAAGACTAAGACTAAGACTAAGACTAAGACTAAGACTAAGACTAAGACTAAGACTAAGACTAAGACTAAGACTAAGACTAAGACTAAGACTAAGACTAAGACTAAGACTAAGACTAAGACTAAGACTAAGACTAAGACTAAGACTAAGACTAAGACTAAGACTAAGACTAAGACTAAGACTAAGACTAAGACTAAGACTAAGACTAAGACTAAGACTAAGACTAAGACTAAGACTAAGACTAAGACTAAGACTAAGACTAAGACTAAGACTAAGACTAAGACTAAGACTAAGACTAAGACTAAGACTAAGACTAAGACTAAGACTAAGACTAAGACTAAGACTAAGACTAAGACTAAGACTAAGACTAAGACTAAGACTAAGACTAAGACTAAGACTAAGACTAAGACTAAGACTAAGACTAAGACTAAGACTAAGACTAAGACTAAGACTAAGACTAAAGACTAAAGACTAAAGACTAAAGACTAAAGACTAAAGACTAAAGACTAAAGACTAAAGACTAAAGACTAAAGACTAAAGACTAAAGACTAAAGACTAAAGACTAAAGACTAAAGACTAAAGACTAAAGACTAAAGACTAAAGACTAAAGACTAAAGACTAAAGACTAAAGACTAAAGACTAAAGACTAAAGACTAAAGACTAAAGACTAAAGACTAAAGACTAAAGACTAAAGACTAAAGACTAAAGACTAAAGACTAAAGACTAAAGACTAAAGACTAAAGACTAAAGACTAAAGACTAAAGACTAAAGACTAAAGACTAAAGACTAAAGACTAAAGACTAAAGACTAAAGACTAAAGACTAAAGACTAAAGACTAAAGACTAAAGACTAAAGACTAAAGACTAAAGACTAAAGACTAAAGACTAAAGACTAAAGACTAAAGACTAAAGACTAAAGACTAAAGACTAAAGACTAAAGACTAAAGACTAAAGACTAAAGACTAAAGACTAAAGACTAAAGACTAAAGACTAAAGACTAAAGACTAAAGACTAAAGACTAAAGACTAAAGACTAAAGACTAAAGACTAAAGACTAAAGACTAAAGACTAAAGACTAAAGACTAAAGACTAAAGACTAAAGACTAAAGACTAAAGACTAAAGACTAAGACTAACTTCTGAACTAATCCTCTACATTCAATAATACAGTTTTTTAGCTGTATTCAAAGGAACTTGGCTGTTTATGTAAAATATTGTCAGTGCACACTCAAATGATGGATCGAATTTTGGTGTGCGCGGATATTCTAAAATTAACATTTTAATTGGAAAACATCACTCGGTGGCGGCATTCACAGTTTATGAAGTGCTCAATACTTACTTACTTACTTACAATATTAAACTTATTATCATCTGTTTATTCGAGATATGTCAAAAAATCGTTACCGTTGTAAAATTGCATGTTTACGTGTTTGTTTCTCATACATGTAGCAGTAGCTGTCAATTTTTTGTTTTTTGTGCAATGGAATTTTGGATCCATGGGTCGGTGGTGGTCAGTCACTCAATATTTGGCAGGGAATTTAGTTTAAAATTTTGAGGTACATATTATATGTATATGAAGGTACTTCAACTTGTGGCCGGCCGGCGGTGGTGATGCTGATGGTGCTGTTGGTGGTGATGGCAGACAGTTGAATGTGTCTAATATGTTCTCAAAATATTTTGATTACATTAATTTGAGCTGTGCGTGTTGTTCTTTTACGTTCCAAGCTGCAAGGGATGACTGAAGGAGCGCCTTTCGACTCTTCACGTTGCAATCGATCGGTATAAGTTAGTGTATATACATGTATGTACGAGTAGTACGAGTATGTAGGTACCTCCCAATGAATATGGCAGTTCGTAAATGTATCTTTGTTTATACTACTTTTTTGCTTCAATCAACATGTCTATCATTTTATTTGATTGATTTCCCCGGCATAAAATCGAACTTCAAAAAAAAACAAAAAAACTGATGTGAGAAAGCAACATCGAAAATTGCCCAATTTTTTTTGTTTCGTTTTAATAAATTCAAGTGAAATTATAGACAGAAAAACTTTTTAATGGTATCTACGGATTCATTCATTTGTTCTAGCTTTTTAGCTACACTCGTTTATATCGTCCAAATGCTATCTAATAAAACTGAGATAAATCTATACAAATTCTTCAGATAAAATGTTAATGGGATCGCTTTCTTTTTTGTTATTGTGATTGCTGAGTTTACTTAAAAAATTACTACAACAATCTTTCGAATTTCAATGGCAAAGGGAATCGAGTTGAAAAAAGTATATTATGTGTACTTAATTGAGAAGCAAAACAAAAACACACTATGAGGATTAATTGCGTCAGGCTGGAAAATAAACATGAGAAATGCAATAAAACGATGGCTAATCGATAGTAAAAAACTCTTTATCTATCTATAAGAAGAGTGATGTTAGTATTTTTATCATTGGTACTGGATACAATCAGGTGAAACAATAAACAATATTAAATACAGAATCTACCATACGAGTAAAGTTGAATAAGAAGAAATTGGTGTGAGAATGCCGTCGTGATAGAAGTGTTTTAAGTTTCACAAATATTTGGATTTGTCCTTGGGAATGATGGACTTTTTATTTGTAAGATCGAGTTTATAGACTGTCTGCGAAAGTAATTAAAAATTGAAGCCGAATAATATTTAGTTCTTTTTGTGTTCTGATGTCGGACTTCTTTGGGTTCCTATACAAGATTGGAAGTGATTTTATCTACGAATTTAGAATCTTTTCAGTTTCAGAGGGCTGAAGAAGTTTATTGTAAAAAAATCCTGTTCAGTTGTAAATTGCGATGATCTTGCAAATTTCATTTTCTATAGCTCTTAAGACTATGAAAAGAAGATCAATTTGTTAAAAATAATTCATTAGCAGCTTAGCTGAAGATTTTGTTGTATACGTATACATAAAGGGGTTTTTAATATGGTCATCAGGGAGATGTTGAAATGAATGTAAATATAAACTGTGTGTGAGGTTAACAATTTTTTTTTTCATTTGAAAGAGTCATATGTGCCATTAGATGACACATGTCACCGTTGAACGATCGGCTGTCGGGATCCAAGTTTTTCAATGATTTATTTTCATATATCTTTCCCTTCCAGAGATAACCTTATGCAATGTGTCTTCTGCTGATGGTCATGTAGCGCCGCCGCGCCGTTCTGCTGTAACCCCATGTAGTCTAGGTCTAAATGGTTTAATTTTTGCTTGAATAGTTTGGCTATAATCACCGTTGACGGTGAAGAGCCTTACCAGCGTTGTTTACGAAAATGTATAGACAATTAAAAAAGCTCAGTCAGCGAACAAATGGCGCTGTAATTGGCCGTGTAACTCATAAGTAACTAAATAATAAACAAAACATTTCACGGGTGTCACAAAACAAAAGGCAGCAATGGGCCACCAAAATCTTTACGTGCCAATTTTAAAAGTATTTAGAATATATGTCGAAAATGTTGCTACTAAATCTAATAGGTTACACCTTTCTAAATTTTTGACTTTTAGCCAGATTGCATTTACACGTCTCTCTGCTAGAAAGAGAAATTGGTGTTAACATAACAAATATATTTACTTTGTTTCTTTATTCCAATTGCATTCTTACAAACAACTTTCATAGCTACAAACAAAAATTAAAGAACATAGTTTGATAATATTTGATCCTATTTACACACTTTTATTTTAATCTCTTACAATGTCTCGATAACTTTACTTTTTATTCACATATCTAACTTGCAAAACAATAAACTTAATAATCAGGAGTTTAATTTTATTTAAATGCAAGTAACAGCAAAAATAAAATAATGTTTACAGAATATGAAATAAAGCCAAGTGAAATAAGGCCAAATTTTAAGAATCGGCATTATTTCACGTTTGTAAAGTGTAATAAATCCAATTTCCAACACTTAAACAAAGTGAAATAAGGTCAAATTGGTTTTATTTCACTTTCAGCAGTATGTTTTGTCATAAATGCAAAAAAACTTTCTATACACTCAACCTCGCACCTATCCCAAATCCTATAGTAGGGCCAAATAATTTTGATAAATAAGGCCAAAATAATTTCACGGTGTGGTATGTTACACTCAGAAAAAAAAATTGTAATATCAAGAATTTTATATTTTGGCCCAACAATTTTCGTACTTTAAAATGCACCCAAGTACTATAAATTCTTAACTTAAGAATGCAAGTGTTGAACGTGCAACAAGAACTTTTATTCTTGATTTAAAGATAAAAAATGTAAAAACTTCAAAAATTTACATTGTTGCCTCAAGAAAGAATTGTTAAAAAAGCTCAACAATTAAAATTGTATGGCCAAATACTAAAATACTTAAAATTTCAAGAGCGAAAATTGTTGCGAGAAAAATGTATTGTTAATAAAAATTGACAATTTAATAGTTGGATCAAGAACAAAACATGTCAGACTTTTAAAACTATAGATTGTTGACCCAACAACAAATTGTCAATAAAAAATGAAAATGAAATTGTTGGGTCAAATACTAAAAATATTAGATTTCCGGAAATTGTTGTGTTAAAAATTGCTCATCAAATTACTTTAAGAATAAAGTTGATTTCTATATAAATAGGTTTAAATTTAAATAAAAATAAATAAATTAGGTGGTGCAACAGTCCATGAAGAACCAGGGCCTTGTGACTTACAACTCTCAACCATTCCTGTGTGCGAGTAATGTTGTCAGAGATATGGTTTAAATTTAAACTTACCTTTAAAACACCCCTGGGTTTCAGTAAATGGAGATTTTTTTCTTCAACAAAAAAGAAAAAACGCTAAAAGTTTTCGAATGTAACGAATTTCATATTTTATTTTTTTTTATATTAGCCATACTTAAAATAATGTATATAAATATTAAATTTAATGCAAAATATAGTATTAATAAAAACGGACAACTTCTTCCAAGTTATTTAAAGTGACACTCTTTACACACGTCGAAAAATTAATATAGTAGGTGCTATGGTCTTTACTCTTTTAGGACTGATTTCAAAGTAACAACTGTCTGGTTTGTTATCGTGTTTTAAAATATGATGCTTAAATTTATAAATAGTTTGAAAGAATTTGTCACATGAATTATATTTACAAGAAAATTCATAGTGTGTTGGAGTCCTATGATCATCTTTTAAATGAATGAGAAATTTATTTGAGTTTTGAAAAGTTTTCTTATAGATAAAGCAAATATGTGTGTTTTTATAATTATCTTTATTCAATGTCGACATTTTCTAATTTTGAAATAATGTTTTTTATTTTTGAAATTTTTTCGTCAGGGACAATTTCGTATATACATATATTCTTGCAAAAAGAACCAGACATATTTGCTTTTTTGAGTATAATCTAAATTAAAAACGAAACAAATCTTAACAACTAAATCTATAGCATCGAGCAGCGTTGAAACTTTATAACGTATACCTTCCAAATAAACATACAATTCTTTCAAGCTTTCCAAAGACTCCCCAATGACAAACATTTTTGGCTGCAACTTAAGTTTTTCCGAAACAGCTTGGAGTTGCAGCTCATCCTCCTTATGTTTAAAGTTATTTAAGCTTACCAAGTGAACAAACATATCTTTTTGTGCATCAGAAATTGATGGTTTGCAAGTTTTGCTTATCCTTGGCGGAATTAAGATGGTGTGCAACAAATTAAAAAAGAAAAAGTTTTTCGAATCTGAAAAAGAATTTTATCAGTCAAATTATAAAAATTTATTTATGACTATAATTACCGGCACAAAGCTCGGGCGAAAACATTTTCTTATACATTTCAAGAAAGAGTTTCTCCTTGATTGATGATGGGAAAAAAACCTTGTTTGCCCTTTTTTCTAACTCGTAGAACTTTTCGAAGAGTTTATTAGATTTTCCCGGGTGTAATGTGTTGAAGTCAACATTAATTAGCTGTTCGGCATTTATGTCCTTATACCGTGGCCATGCAGTTAAAAATGAAGAAATTGGATATTTTTCTTCCTTCATTCTCATTTTAGATGTTTCTTCCCACAAAGATTTTGCGTTTTCAGGAGAGTTATAAAACAGAAATTCTTTTTTCTTTAAAAACCCTTCGACTTCTCCATGTTGTCATTTTCTTCGGAAATAGTACTTGTATCATTTTCAATATCAGTAGTGCTTTTGGCTATCTTTTCTGCTACTGACAAGTCAGCTTTTCTCTTCCGATTGTATCCGACGTTAAGGTACCTGTCAAAAATTGTTCCCGGTGGTTGCTTTCCATTTTCCCGCGGAACGTAATACGTACGTTCGTCTTCATTTGGAAATAATTTTACTATTTCCTTAGCTACACTTTTCATGGTTTTTGGACACATTTTTAGACCATTGTGATGAAAATGGTCGACAATGCATCTAGATATGATGGTTTGATCAGTGCTAGATAGGTTTGGCATTTATTGGTATGCTTTAATCATATCGCCTCCAGAAACAGTTTTTTGCAATATTTCTTTAATATTAAATTCGATATTTGTATTTGTTTTTTCTCGCAATTCGAAGACATTTTGAGAAGACGTTGAAGAGCTGGCATGTAATGTATCCGATGAAAGCCATTGTGATACCATGGAAAGTGTTTTGTCACTCTGGCAGCATGGTATTACGTCGACCTAAAGTATTGCATAGTTACCTTTAATATTTCAAAATATGAGTTCGTACTTACATGATTAGCTTCCCTCCATTTATTTAGACCGTACCTACATTTAATTCGGTCCGCCATAAGCTCTCTTTTTTGAAACACATTTTCAATGTCATGTCCATTAAGAATTTTGATAACATCAAAAGAAGCTATGCGGCACTTCTCTAGTGCAGATATCCCGGCGCAGGATAATCCCCAACTTAAAAAAAGTTCCAGGATTTCAGCTTCGATATAATTTATCACTACTTGTTCTTTTTCGGCCATTTTAAATTTTTAATTTAATTGTTTTCCACTTATAACACTCTTGCACGCGCCGATCGCACTTTTATTTGTTTAATATTTTTACTTTAATTTATTTAATGTTGTACCGATCGCATTTCACAAGACAATGATTTCCATTGCTTTTTGCATTTCTTCTACGAGACAATTTTACAGTTAGGTTTGCAAGAGTTTAAGAATAAATTGTTGTTCCAAGAACTAATTGTTGTTCCAAGAACAAATTCTTGTGCCAAGAACTAGTTGTTGGAAAATAAACAATTTATACTTAAATCGCAAGAATTGATTGTTAAATAAACAGTTGCAATTATAATACACAAAAAACGATTCAAGTATGCAGTTCTTGTGCCAACAACTTTTATCGTTATTCCAACTTTTTTCATTCTTGATAATAATTGTTAGCTGAAGAACGAATTGTTGGCTCAAAAATTTGATTCTTAATAGGATATTTTGCATGAAAAAATATTTAAAACAAAAATTTTATTCTTAGACTAACAATTTTCCATTTTTGAAAATGCTTAAAAATGTTTTAATATTTTTTTCAAGAATTTTATTTTTAAATTGACTTTTTGATTCTAGAAAAATCAAAAATAAGTTCTTGCTTCAACAACTATTTGTTGAGCCAACAATTTTTAAATTACAATGTTACAAGAATGGAAAATTCTTCAGACAACAATGTTTTTTTTTTTGAGTGTAGGGGATGGGCTGCCCCTGCAAACCCAACGTAGAAATTTGTCTGTCTTATTTCTCAAAACAATTTGGCCTTATTTCACTTTTTCAATGTGCAATATGCAATTGGCCAATTTTTAAAAGTTGGTCTTATTTCAATTGGTCTTATTTCACGTCAGCCGTCTGATTGGTGTAAAAAAACTACACCACATATAATTACAGAAAAAAAATTGTTGAATTGAATATTGATAAACAATGAATTTCTATTAAAAGAAAGTTCTTATTCAGACTTGAAATGAACCCCCTCTTAGTAATCAACCCTTTTTAATAAACCAAAGAAATACATATGTATATGGTTTATGAGGATTTCATTACGACGAAGTGATGTGTACATCACATATGTATATATGTATGTACTATACATATAAACTGATACGCAGAGTATGCATTCAAAACTCAAACTTTAGCTAAAGAAAAAAAGAATATGTTGAAAAATTCCAAAGTCTAGTATTTCAAAGAAAATTATGTTTCCATTTCAATGCACACTTTAGTGGACATCACCTTACAAAACAACACATAAAACCTGATGTCAAATTCAAAATCTAATTTAGTCCAAAAAATAAAAAGTACATTACTTACAAACAAAATAGATACAAAACAAAAGTATAGGTACTCGTACTTATTTAAAAAATCAAACAACATCAACACCAATAGGCTAACTGAAAGACTGACTATTCGGCCCCCTCTGAAAAATATAATCATTAATTTACATATGAATTCAATCACTCTGATGCCTTGTGAGACTTATGACATGCCATCACCGAAATATGTGTATACGAAACTTGCGATGTAGAAAGAGGTGATTTTAATATATGTACTTACAAACATACATAATTATTTGAAGTGTAATGCATGACAATTTCGCTAACTAAAAATACACAATTTATGTGTCTCATAAAAATATTATAAAATTCATTTGAGAAAATTGTGTTGTAATATGGAGAGACAGCGAAAAAGCGTTGATGATGAATATAATTAATTCTACCCCAAGTTTCATGTTTAAGAACTGTCATAAACGACACATCATCAGAACCAAACCCAAACCCAAAGAAAAGACGATATACTCAAAACTCAAGCTGAACTAACCATTGCGCTGATGCAGTGGAGCAGTGGCAGTACCATCAGTGCACAGTAATCAAACAGAAGCAAGCGTACGTCAAATGCATTTTTGAAAATTTAAGTGATTTTGTTCAAATCGCTGCCGCGTTGATTCGTTTTATTTTTCGTTTTTGTTTAATTGTATTGTGGTTGTGACTTGTGCGGTTATTTTTAACTTACTCCTCTTCCTTAAAGAATTTAAGGTCACACAGAATAAGAATACACAATAAAATGATGGAAATTATTCATGACACTTTGTCTGACACTCATCCGTTTGTCACTGCGCGTTTTGTTCTTTTTTATTTTGCACTGCACTCCACTATCAAACAGTAGGACTCGGTTGACTGAAAACGAAACTAAAAAATACTTATACGTACTTTTTGTGTATTTAGAATTAAATTGAAAAAAAAAATACAATTATTTAAATTATAATATTAAAACAATTATTTCCCTGAATGTAAAACTGTTGTTTGCAGTTGGAAGAATCTTACAATCAAAACTTATAAAATTGTTAAATATAAATGTATTACAAAATGATTGAATTCTCAAATGAGTGCAATCTTTTAGCTCAATTTGCTAAGGAATGCATTCATGATTGATTTATATTGGTGATATACATACATAGTACATACATACATACATATAATAAAATGCTTGTTAGAATAATTTATAAATTAATTTAGAAATTAGTCTTATTGATTTCTTGAGTAACATTATTCCTTATTTTAAGTGGGCAACAACCTTACTGTGTATTTAATTTATCATACTCAGTGATGCACGTAATACGAATTAAATTTAGCTTTAAGTTAAGACATTTTATGTTTATAGTTTTAATTGATAAGACGTTTTTTTTTTTTTTTGGCAATTATTATGAAAATATTTTCCTTTTAACGCACAGGTTCGCCAATTAATCGTTTACCAATCATGGCAAAATCAGTTCTTGATCTGTATGAGCTCTATAATTTGGTCATTGCTCGGGGTGGCCTCGTCGATGTGATCAACAAAAAGCTATGGCAGGAGATCATCAAAGGCTTACATTTGCCATCGAGCATAACGAGTGCAGCGTTTACATTGCGCACGCAGTAAGTAGATACAACAAATATAATAATATATATTAAAATAACTATAATATTGTGTGTAGTTTGTAAATAGAACAAAATATGAGTCCCGTCTCGTCCCGTAGTAACTATACAATACGTAAAGTAGTTTCAGAAAAAACCTCAGAAAAATATTGTTTTAATTATTTCTCACAAGAAGTCATAGCCCTTCACACATAATTCTTGATGGTATACCTACATGCACTTGCAAAGCTAGTTAAAAGCTCGAATGTGGTTGCTTTAAATCGATTTATAAAAGGCTGCGGTCTACCGATGATTTACACTATGATGAGGCAGCAGACAGAGTGTCCGCAATAATTTCGTCTAATGACTTCAAGATACATTGTAACCATTTTAATGCATATTCTGTATACCTATACTCATGGGTTATTGAATTTTTCTTTGTTATAGCGTTGTTGGCCTATTGGTCGCTACAGCTTCAAGTTTCGGCGAGGCGGCAGTTTAAGAGGTGGGGTGCGTTGGACTTGTTTTTTTTTTTTTTTTAACGACACACCAACCAACATGCAGACATTTATGAGGTTTGTATCTTTCAAGTATGGTATGGTGGCGGCGGCGGCGGCGGCGGGGTGCGCATTGTAACTTTTTTTTGTGAACTGACTCGGAAATTTATCGCCCATTGTAGTAATAGTGAATAATTATACACTATTTAACGCATTTTTTAATGTTCGTTGGTTTTTTGCCCATAAAATGCGATGATAGAAACCGCCAGAAAAAAAAATGAAGGTAGGTCCCTGGCTAAGCCATCGACATTTTACGTGCACCTTTACTATACAGAACACATCACATATTTATATTGTATAAAGCCCCAACTCTGGTTTAACATGACTTACTTATATACTTGTCTTTCCTATGCACTATACTGTATCTATATTGTATAGACATATACTCGTACATACTGGATATACATACATATGTATGTATTTTCGTGTCGAACAATAATGAAAATTGTATAGTTTCCATGTTTTGTTATCGTCTAAATTATAATACCGTGTAATCATTTTTAAATTGATGTCGACGATTTCACTACAAAATAAAAATAAAAAAATAAGTTTATTGGATGGTGGTTGGTTGTTGGATATTATAGCCGTGGTCATTCTCATTGTTGAAAGATTAGAGGATTTTCATTGGATTGCGTTTTCAATGAAGAGGGCGTGTGCTTTGTAAACAGAGTGATTCATATAGATTTTCTATTCTACTTAAAATGTAGAAGGGACTTTAAAAATGGTATAGACTATTAACATTTTGGGTACTAAACAATTTGTATTGTCTGATCAATCATTTAACCCTTAAACTACTTTAATCCAAATATAATTTCTTATAACAATTTTTGTTCTTTAATGATTCAAGGCTGAAAAATGTGATTATGAAATGACACCTGGAAGCGCCTGGTGAAAATAATGCAAAACCGTCTATAGATGCTGCAAAACAAATACAGCAAATAATATATGATGCTAATTAAAAATGAATTTTGTGTTTATTCAGTATGTGATAAGTTTTAAAACAGTTTTTACTTTTTAAAAACATAAATGAATATATTGCATTTGGTACAAAATGTGTGTGTTTCAGGCTTTTGACAAAATTTGCATGATTTGTTTGTACTTCATTGTGGAAAATGATTGGTACCATCAAATCCCACCGGTTGTACAGCTTTTTTTCCAACAAAGTTGGTGGAAGTTGCCTGTGCAGCAGATTTTGGACGACCAACACATCTTTTCACACCGGCCGGCAGCACAAAGTTCTTTGGAAATGCTTAGCCGAAATTCAAACGTCCGTCGGTCGTCATATCTTTAAATTGTGTGCCTACTTCATTTTGTTGATTTTTTTCGGTGTTCCTTCGTCTTTATAAAACAATCGCAATTGTTGTAGCCATATCCGAAAGATGATACAAAATGGCCATGTCACCCATGTGGGCGTTATACTCACGTGTAATTTATAATTGTAATTCGAGTTCTTGGTAGGCTTTCTCTATTCTACTGTTGCGGGAAATTTTTGATGGCTGGCTTATCAAATTAGTTCTCAAGAATAAATAAATAAATAAATTGGGTGGCGCAACAGTCCGTTTGAGAACTAGGGCCTAGTGACTTACAACTCTCAACCATTCCTGTGTGCGAGTACTGTTGTCAGGGATGGAAGGGACCTACAGTTTTAAGCCGAATCCGAACGGCAAATTAGAGAAAGCACTTTTCATGACAAGAATTACTCTTGGAGAATTTGTCAATTCCTCGCAAGAGGCAGTACCCGTGAAAAAAACTTTAGATGGCATAGGCAGGGATCGAACCCAAGACCTCTTGCATGACAGTCCAACGCACTAACCATCATGCCACGGGTACTACTAGTTCTCAAGAATGGCTTTTTTAATATTAACCACCTCCATCATCGGTAGGTAACGGCGACCGAGCTTTTTTCTTTGGCTTAAACGGCGTTGTCACTTCTGTTTGTTGCTCTTGTTGCCTTCCTGCTGGCTGATAAGAAAGCTTGAATAGAGCTTATTCATTTGCAACTTTTTTGTTTAATACTTTTCTTGGAACTTGTGATAATAAAGCTCAGATTGCTCACATTCAAAGTCAAATTAACAGCATTAACAAACGAGGATGTATCCATGAGCTAAAAGCAGTAACGAATCATTGCAGTGTCTTCAGGTTCGACCTCAGTCCGCTTCTTCAATGATGTTATTATCGAAGACTTCGTAATTCTCATCGGATTCATATAAATCCATCAATATTGCAATTTCTTCATTATTCAATGAAGGCATATTTGTTTTTTTGTTTGCCTTATCACTAGCCTTGTTTCTATAACTTCGACTTTTGATTCAGGTAAACAAAACAAAATATCACTATCAAAGTAACACAGAACCAATAAGACATGAGTGGACAGTTTTTCACTAAGCCGCTAAGATCGTCTGGAGACGCTCTTTTCTGTTTGGATGTCTCTATTAGAAAATATTTGTTTTATATTTTAATTTAAAACAAAATTGCAAAATATTTGTTTTATATTTTAATTTAAAACAAAATTGCACTTAATTTTTTAATCTGATTGCTACTAATTCTTGATTGAAATGTCGATATCTATAGAACTATTCTACTCGTAGGCTTGAAACCTGTTCAATTATAGCGGTAAATTTAACCTGTTCCTTGGAGATGATTGCGAAAAAATGATTCAGTTAGAAAGGTGCCGTGACATAAGGGCAAGTGTCATAAGACCAAATTTTGAAATTTGGCCTTATGACACTTTTCAAAAGCGTCATAAGGCCAAATTTCAACGTTTGGCCTTTTGTCGCTTTCAGGAAGTGTCATAAGGCCAAATTTTTTTGCGACTTAAGACCTAATTTGTTTTGATATTTTCTTCAATAACAAAAACCGGTCTTTACCGTTAGAATTATGATAAGAGTAACAACAGATGGTATTTTTCTTATTTTAATGCAAAAGAAACTTTGCATGCACCCCATCTTACACCCACTGCACCTTTCACCCTCCCCACCTTGCACCCACTCCACCTCGCACCCACCCCAAATCCTATAGTGTTCCCAAGCAGGGGGGTTGCAGGGGCATCATGCCCCCCATACACACCTCGGTGTGGCCTACACCCAAATTCGCACACACCCCACTGTTGCATACACCCAAACTCACACCTACTATATTATTACTTTTAAAAAAAAGACCGCTCAAGCAAAAAAAAAATAATTAAATTAAAATAGTAGTTGTGGTTATTTTCAATTTTCTCAAAAACTAATAGACATAAAATCAAGTTTGAAAGTGACATAAGACCAAATTAGTCTTAAGTCACTTTGGAAAGCGACATAAGGCCAACCGTTGAAATTTGGCCTTATGACGCTTTTGAAAAGTGTCATAAGGCCAAATTCTAAAATTTGGGCTTATGTCACGACACCAGTTAGAAAATATAGTTGGATTTATATGAAGCCCGTCTGTAGACGGTCTTGGGGGTTTAAGGGTTATGTATTTTGTTCCTTTTGATGAGTTTTTAAACGTGTTTTTTTTTAACACATTTCAAGTAGATATGTATTCTACCTTGGCAAGATTAATTAATTGATATTAACTTGCTAAGGTCTTCTACACTGTATTTCGTTTAGAAAGTGAAATTTGAAGAATAGAATATTTGGTCGACATCATAATGAAACCTATGTACATACATATTATTTTTGACATTTTACTATCGTATTTGGAGTACGGCCTCCAAGGTTGGCGCGGTGCGAATGTTCGATAATAATAATTCCGGGTAGGTAGATACAAAAGGTTTCAATCATACATATATAGCTGCACCCTGCATGCATGATTTTTCAAGTAGGTACATTCAATTTAGAATAAGATTTAGGTTGAGAACTGAGCAGGCCGCTCCATAAGTTAATTGTTCTAATCTCGAAACTATTACTTTGGTTTTTTATTTGTGTGTTACGAGTCACTATCTTATTGGAATACCAATATTTGAATGGCATCTCACCGTCTGCGTATCGATGCATAATGTTTTGTAGTTTTTTTACATTATTTGGGTGCTGATCCGTGATATTTTAGAGCCAAGGTATAGGACCAACTTCATAGTAAGAAAAACAGCTCCATATCATAAGACTGCATCCGCCATATTTTAGTTGTGTAACGAGAGTTAAGTTTTGACTTTGATGGACATCAAATTTATTAACGAGAGCCCTTTCCTCTAAATAAAATAAAGAAAATATTAATGGAATGAAAATAAAACAAAAATTAAAATAAATTAAAGACAACACATTTTATTCCAAATTGAATATACTTAAAAAATCACTACTATTTCATTGCACGCAGCTATACATACAAATGTATATTATATAAATATTTGTCAATATTTAAAAAAAAATCTTGAGATTGAAAAACTGTACTGCATAAGAACTTAAAAAGTAGTACAAGCAGAACTTTTAACAGATATTCCAGCCTTATTGTAGAATTCAATGTGCTCAGCACTTTTGTCCATAAGTAGGTATTGATCCTAAATGTGAAAAAGCGATCCCTAGTGCCATTTACTTTTAGAGAGACATTAAACAAATTGAATGAAAGAGGGTTCTTTCTTTTTCAATATTCTAAAAGCAATTTTCTTTCAGTGGACATATATAAAAAGTATTAGCTCATACAAAATCTAACAACGATAAAATGCCTTAAAATGTTTGAGCTTGGTATATTGAAAGGATATAACAAAAGACTCCTATAACTTCTCTTAGGTATTAGTGTTAATCATCCTTATTCTATCTTTAAAAATCTGATCCTCGAATAAATGTTGCTCTATGCATTTATTTTATTTTTAAGTTTGGATTTACTCCACTCATGTATAATAAACTCAGTTTCCTTGTTTATATTTGGAGGTTGAAAAAAGTTGTTTGTAAGCTCAGTTTTTCAGTTAAGAATAAATTATTTTCTAATTCACCAAAAACCAAAAATGTCAGTTGAAAATGTAAGTTATGGAAAATACCTGCAAGTAGAAATTAATGTTATATACAACTCTAACAAAAAACTATTTAACAATAAAACGTTTGTTGTTTTGAAAAATAACATCTAAACAAACTATCGGACCGGACCGGGTACATCCATCGGTTATAATATAAAGATTCCGACATCTTATTTACATTCCACTGCATCATCATCGATATCGTTCGTTCGTTGTTCTCGGTTGGTTGGTCGATCATCATCATCATTATTATCAACGTCATTCATACAGACAATCGAGCGAGAACACCAGCAAATGAATTTTCCTATATAAATCGTGTTAACTCAAAGTCACACTTTAAACGCTTGTTAACGTGAATCGTCCATCGAACCGCGCTTAATTTACCTATTCCATCCATAAAAGCCATTCACATTACCTATTCATGAAAGCAAACAAAAAAAAGTCTCTTAACCACTCGACTGATGGACGCTGGACGACGACGGACATATAGCTGCTCGCTGTTGGTATAGACAGACGATGGATCACAAGGATCTTTGGGAGCGGAGCCGGACAAAAGTAAACAGATCGCACTATAGTGCAGTGCAGTGCAGTGCAGTGTACAACCAAGTCAAATATTATCCTGGCCATCATCCTCATCCGACAACAGCAACGGACGAGGACGGCCGGGGCGGCGCGGCGGCGCGGCGATGATGGCGACTACAACAACGACGCGACGTTCGTGTATAATTGTGTGCTCTTTGGTCTCTCTCACTCGGCGCATTAATTTAATTAACACAATCAATGCAATGATTTCCAAGCCTATTATTCAAATATTTGATATAAAGTTCGTGGTATTCTTTATAGCCCGCAGGAGAAGAAGTAAGAAGATTGCCGGAGCGGTAACGATGACGGTGTGTGACATTACATTTTCAAGTCCTGAATGCAAGCGGCAATAGCTCAAACGAAATGTTTATGCAAATAGCACGGCATTAACTATTCGGTTGATGCTGTAGGTAGAAATTTCTGCGATATTGTTTTTATGAGTGTTTGTGTGTCTGTTTGGTTTGTGTTTGTCTGCAGGTTTATGTGTAAAGATTGTCTCGAATGTCATTAATTATCATTCAACTAACAGCACTTTTCGTCGATATGATGGGTGATGACAAATTCATGTTTGTTGTAAGGTGTGCTGCACCCGCCTGCAGGACATTGATCTTGATTGTGTTTTCTTTCTTCGTGTTTATTAAAATAACTTAAAAGGAAGCTTAAGCAAATTTGTATGCGCGTTAAACTATTAGAATTGCAATAAAAAGGGCTTAAAGGTTTCTATAATAAGACATATAACTATATTTGTTTAAACTGTTTACTTATATAAAGACCAAAAAAGTGCACCTATACAAAAATTCGAGTTATTTGTCTTGACCAAATTCAATGGACCATATTTCTGTTCTCTGTCGGTTTCGGCATTTACAGTCTTCCAACTTTCGCATTAAAGATAATAACGCTAATTTAATAAGTTTAATATGACAGCTGATAAACAGTCATTTCAAATTACCAAAATAACATAAAAATAACTTTCAGATTTTTCTAGAATGTACATACATACATACCTGTAAAAAAGTAGCTTTCATTTGATAACAATCCATTTAGAATTGTTAAGTAATTACAGAAAAAAAATCAATTAAAAGATTTTGAAAACCATGTATAGAGCATACAAATCTAACTTTTTTGACTTGTTGACTCCCAATGATTTTAAGTAATAAACTTTCATTTGTCACACATTTCAACTCAATTGGTCTTCTGTCCAAATTAGAATTGTCCTTTATTTAGAAATATCAAGTCGATAATTTCGTCTATGATCCATAAAATAGTGTTGCAAAAATATATATTAAAATTCAAAAAACTTGTCGGCTTAACGTTTCTAATAGAAGTTGTATTCCCTTCAACATTTTAAATCATATGCTGTAGGGGAATGGTATGCCGGCAAAAGTTGGACGCTGTTTGAATTATTCCCTTGAAAGTTTATTCGACTTGCGTGTGCGCCCATATTTAACCTACTCGTTTTCATAGAGCTAATCTAGTCTATAGTTAAGGTATTAGAACGACCCGAAAATCTCAAATTTAACGTACAAATAAATTTCTACATAAAACAAAAGGCGAGCCAAGGGCTGGCAAGTTAAGGCCATATTCGAAATCGAACAAAGTAATGTATATACTGCCAGAATTTAGATCAGAAAACTCAAAATTTATAGACAAGTAATATCTAGTGTTGCCAATCTGAAATATTTAATGAATCTGTTAAAGATCTGCTAACCCTGATTCATGAGGAAACTTTTTGCCATTATCTGCTGTAAAAATAGATGAAAACAAAATTTAATGTACATACCTAAAAGAACTAAAAACCCAATTATCTACTGTTTCTTTATATTTATGTTTAAAAAAAAAATATCCCAGTCTCTTTACCCCAGTTTACCCTAAATCGTATAAATATACATCTCCCGCCAGAATGGAGTCATTTCGAAATTTACACTTTAAACTTTTGAAGAATTACATTATATCTTCCCCAGTCTTCAGGCTCTTGAAAGGTGGATATTTTCCTCTTACATCCATTCCAATATGTATATAGATTGTGTCAGTGCCCGCCAAGTCCGTATCCTTTAACACGAGTTCAGCTTGTTCATGAGTAATGGCATAAAATTTGCCAACTGTCCGTTTGCCGAACGATCGCTATACCTACAAACATAGACACGACGCGTAGGATGAAATCCATCAAAATCTCGACGTTAATTTGAAAACCTTGGAGGTTCGTTTCGATTGGTTTGTTTCTGGTTGTAAAGAGTGTAGTGGAGAGAGTGTAGCTAGTAAGTTTCTACATTAACGATATGCATGCGGGAGGAAGAATTTAGTGCATAAATAAATTGAAAACATTTAAATGCTCTTGTTTATTTCTCATCATTTTAGGTTGATTTTTTTCAACATTTTTATTAACTGGAACTTTTGCCAATATGTCCGTATTATAATAATATCTATATATGTATACATATTATGTGCATTGTATATGATTTCCCGCCTTAATTTGGTATTTTTTTTGAGTTATAATCGAAAATGTATGTTAAGGTTTTATTATATTTTCAGTGTTCAGTAAAAAAAAGTATAGCAAAAAAGAGGAATAACTCTAGATATAAAATATCAGTAGCAGAATGCTATTATGCTTCTTTTTTTGTAAGTCTTTTGATCTCAAAAAAACCTTTTTCTTAGGTAAATCTTGAATTTTTACGAGTCTTTGCTGAGCAAAATAATAATTTCCAGGCAGCCTTGGCGTGAAAAAGTTTAATTTCACGGATAATAACTCCTTCGAGTAATTCACAAAATCTCCAAGATTAATTTTTGTCATGAAAAGTGCTTTCTCAAAAAAGCCCCTTTAAAACAAACAACAAATATGAAAAGCTGTATTTCTTGTTATTATTTATTATTTTTAATATAAATTAAATTAATGATCATTTAATTTAGAAACTTAAAATAATATAACTTTTTGCGTGTTTCAATTGGCCCATAATATGAAATGTATTTTCTAACCGCAGTTTATTTTACAGAACGAATAAAGAAGAAATATTTTCGGCAATCAAGAATGAAGAATTTGAAAGAAGAAGAAATATGTAAGAATATTTAAAACCTTATTTTGTGAAAAATTTAAACAAAAAATCAGACTCATCCTTTCTATTTATCCTTCTTCGAAGATACGTAGATACGAAGATTGTGAACGTAGGTACATATGTACGGTACGTCTCACTATTATTTATTTTATTTTCCCCCAAAAAGAGGAACGTGCAAAGAAAATTATTAATTATTAAAAATTAAATCAATACAATTAAAAACTAATTTAGTTCAACTGAACGCTTTTTTCATAAAGATTGGCAGTCTTATTTAATAGAATTCGCTAAACAGATGAATAGTTATACAGTGAATAAGGATTTATGTAGGCTCTATGTAACGTTGCGAAAATTCCTATTTATAAAAAAATCTGCTATAAATTTTAGTTATGCAATGCTTATATCAAAAAAAGTATCAAAATGTCTATAAAATCAGCTTGTTGTCATAACAACTAAAATATAACAAAATAATTCCATTTATTTTTATGATATTCTCTTTCGAAAATCTATATTTTTTTTTAAATTCTTCGTTTCTTCGGCTCACGAGCTAAACTGGAGAGGCATTATTGTTTTTATTTTAATTTCAAAAAGAGAGGAGAGAAATCAAAATGACATTTACGAAATAATAATAACAATAATTTCCTTATGTAGGCTCTATTCAACCTCAAAACGCGTTTAGCTTATTATGGGACTATGCAACCTTGTATAAGTTTTAAAAATAGCATTTTTGCGTTTAGAGGCATTATAGAGATTACATAACTTTATGTAGGCTCTATACAGCGTTTTTAAATAAGACTGTAGGAATTTAACTGTAATGTTTTTGTGGCTAAATTACTGAAAAAGCTGAAATGATAAGGCCTGTTGGGGCCAACGCCAATTGATGTTATTTCTTATTTACTCATCGACTAAAAATTTTCGATTGAAATTTTTTCAGTCAATGGGTCAACCACATTGGGAATTGACAGTGACAGTCACAATGCCATTTAATACAATTGATTGAGAAATACTAATTATTAACTGATAGGTTATCATTCCAATAACGTGACTTTAAATATAAAAGTTTGACTAGATTAAAAATATTAAAATGTAGATATAAGAGTTTTGATAAATTTTTCCATTTTAAAATATTTTGTAATCGGAGATACGCTAAAAATCTCTCTTTGTACGGTTTTAGATAATTGTACTACGAAAAATTTGTTCACAAATCACTTTATTTAACTGTTCAATCAAATGTTTGACAATCGTATAAATGTAATATTTTTGATCTTATTACGAAGTATTAAAGTTATAATATCAAGAATATAAAAATAATGTTGAAAACGGGCAATTCTGAATTGCACATTTAGTTGAAATCGGAGTTCGCCATCAGCAATAAAAATTAACTCTTTAAACAAATTATTCAAAAACATAAAGCGATTGCGAAGCGTTTGTATTAAAGAGGGCGTAAGCGACATTTGCAACATTTCGAGATATAAGGACTAAATTGTTTTGTTCAGAACTTTTTTCGTATTCCAATCTCAGAAACTATTGATACCAAAATAAAACAAGAAAAATAATACCTTTTTAACAATGTCACTTACCCCCTTCTTCATCAAAACGCTTCAATTACATTCAAAGTTTTTAAAACAGCTACAATTAAATGAAGTCGTCTCATAACTAATAAGAAATTACGAAAACTAAGTAAGATTTTAAAATGATTTAAACTATATCTAAAAGAAGAGGAGTTTTGTTGGCTGTTCAATCAAATTTTACAAGTAGAGAAATTAGACTACCTTATAATTCTTTCGAAATTGATCAGATTTGTAGATTTTTGTTTGTGTAGATCTATTTATCCAATCTTTTAAATGTATTCATTTATATATTTTCGTATCATATATCCCACCTTCATCTCAAAATCTTTTGTATGAGTCTGACATTAAAAATTTTGTAGATATTGCTAATGATGAAGATGGAAATTGTTATTTTGTAGTTTTTGGTGATTTTAACTTGCCTAATATTAATTGGAAATTCTCAGATGATGAAAAGCAATTATTTCCTTATAATAGGTCCGTTCGCGTACCCTCCTAAAACAGTCCAATTTTACTAAAAAATACAAAATTTAACCAAATCCTGTTCGGGTCCTCAAAAATTTCGTAGTTTTTCGTAAAAGAGAGCGCTCACGAGAGAGTAAAATATTTCCCCAGCCTACGAATTTTAGCCCAAGACATTTCTTTGGGCTGCTTTGTGAAAATTGCAAATTTGATAGAATTTCAAAAAAATTAAATAAATTGCTCGCTTTTGCTGTCAGTTATAAAATTTAAAAACAAATTTTCAAAGAACAGCAACAAGACAGTAATGTTGTGTGAAAAAATTTGTTGTTTTCCCGTTCGCTTACTTTTTTGTAGTTTTTTTTGGTGAGAGAATTTTACCCCCACTCTTTAAAATATTTCTTTTTACGAATTTTAGTGCAGAAAGTACGCGAACGGACCTAATGTTGTCAAAGATTGTGAATATAATGTTATTGATAGTTTATCAGCCTTAAATACATACAATGTATCAAATCAACAATATTCCTAATTCTATTGGTCGTATTTTGGATTTAATTTTTATTGATAATTGCCTTGAAACTCAATGTAATGAACCATCTTATAAAATGTTAGAAAATAGCATTCATCACAATGCAGTTGAAATAGTTTTTAATTTTTCCATTTTGAATGAATCTAAATCTAAAAATAATTCACAATTGTATGATTTTAAAAAAAGCCGATTATGATTCCATAAAAACTTATATTTAAACACAGTAGATTGGCAACATATCTTAAGCAGTAAAGATACTAAACAAGCTTTTACTCTGTTTCGGAACATTTTAGATTCAGTGGTTTCTTCTTACGTTCCTAAAAAAACTTTATTTAAAAGTTCAAATAAACCTATTTGGTTCAACAAAAGTATATCAAGACTGTAAAATGTCATGAATAAACTTAATAAAATTAAAACATCTTCAATTCATTTAAATGAACAGTTCAAACAAATAAGAAGGGAGTATTATGAGTTTTTGAAAAAAATTTTATACAAGCAATACATCTCGTCTCTTGAATCGAATATTAAGAATAACCCTAAGAGTTTTTGGTCATTTATTAACACGAAAAGAAACTTAACTGGGATTCCATCTAGCGACTTATAATAATGTGTTTTCCGATGATATTAATATAATTTGCAATAACTTCGCGTCGTTTTTTCAATCTAATTTTATTAATCTAAAATTAGATTATGCTTACTCAATAAATTCAGATCCCATGGTTGATCTTGGTAATTTGCAGTTATCTGTAGATAATGTCTTACAAGTACTTTTATCTCTTGAAAACAATTTTTCTATTTCACCAGACAATATTCCACCAATTCTTTTAAAAACTTGTGCTAATATACTTGCTACACCACTTTGTATAATATTTAACCTTTCTTTGAGTAATGGTGAGTTCTTAGATGAATGAAAATACTCTATAATAAGTCCCCTTCATAAATCAGTTACTAAAAGTTCGATTGAAAATTACAGACCAATTGCAAAACTTCAGTTAATTCCTAAGGTTTTCGAAGCTGTAGTAAAAAACAAATTGTATAATCTTATTCACAATAACATTTTAGTTTACCAACATAACATGGGTTCTTAAAAGGTAGATCCACTACTACAAATTTATCAATATTTTCAAATTTTTGTCTATCACAGATGGAAATGCGTTCTCAAGTCGACACTATTTACACTGATTTTTCAAAGGCTTTCGACCGCTAGAGAAATATGGATTTCACTCTCAGCTCCTAATGTGATAGCTATTTAGTACGTAGAAAAGAGGTGGTAAAAATTGATAATGTCTTGTCTAAGGAAGTTATACATTTTTCGGGTGTTCCTCAAGGTAGTCACCTTGGACCACTTCTTTTTATCATTTTTATTAACGACTTACCATTACATCTTACTTTTTTTAATCGTCTTCTATTTGCTGACGATTTTAAAATATTCCGTTCCATAAATTCACTTTACGATGCAATAAAAGTTCAAATTGATTTAAATAATTTAATTAAATGGTGTAATATTAATGGGCTATATTTAAACAATAAGAAATGTAGCGTTGTAACATTTTCCAGAAATCACAGTGCATTATATTATAATTATAAACTTAAAAACGACATTTTGTTTAATTCAAGCTTTTCCGACACAGAACTTTTCAGTCAAGAGTTCGAAGTTAACAGAAACGATCGTCATGTTGGTAATGCAAAGGATTTAGGTGGAAGTGTTCTCATAGTGGTAAAAAATAAATATTTCTCTTCTTCTGTATCTTTTCCATTTGTATTATCAACTGAACTGGTATGTGTAAAGATAATGGTACAGACTAAAACTAACTTCATTTTAAACGTCTACATTCCTCCAAAGAGTTTGGAGTCTGTTTATAGCGATCTCTCCTTGGCATTAGACTTTCTTATAAATTTGTCCAGCTCTGACACCAATATTTTACTTCTAGGTGATTTTAATTTACCACACATTGACTGGATTCCATCCGAAGACGAATCCTGCCTTGAAGCCTCTCCTTCTTCTTCACAATTGGAACTATCTCTTCTCGATAAAGTCCTTCTTATTGACTTACAGCAAACAAGCTGTATTAAAAACTCAAAAAATCGAATTCTCGATTTAGTCTTTTCTTCTGACGCTATTAGTACTCTTGTTCTAGAATCTAGATCAGGAATTACTAATATTGACATTTTTTTTTTGACTTAAGTAATCACCTTACTGAACACAGTAATCCCTTTGATTGCTTATATAATTTTGATTTCAGAAGAGCTAATTTCCAGCTGTTGTCTGAAGATTTAACCATTTCTGGAATTGCTGATACATTAGCATTTTCTAACATTGACGAAGCAGTTTCAACTTTTTATAAGATCCTTAATTATTGTTTGGAAAAAAATGTACCTTTAAAGAAATCAAAAAATACAAACTTTAGCCACCCTTGGTACACGAATGAATTGCGTTTACTGCGTAACAAAAGAAATAAGGCATTTAAAATGTATCTCAAAACTCTGTCTCCAACCAACTTCTCTTTCTATGTTGAACTCTTTAACCAATTTAAGTCTCTTTCTAATTTTTTATATGCTAGCTATGTTACTGATATGGGCATGGGCACCTCTTTGAAAGAGAATCCCAAAAAGTTTTGGAAACTTGTAAACCTGAAAAAAAAATCAGATGGCTTTCCAGTTGACTTCACTTACAAGAACCTTTCATTAGATAAAACTGTTGATATCTGTAACGCCTTCGCAACAAATTTCCGTGAGTCATTTGTTAATAGCCCTGAAGAAGTTGATGAAGTATATTTTCATAATCTTCACTCCTTTTCCCAAACTAGCTGTAGTCACATCAGTACGGTCCTTGATCTTTTATCCGCGTTGAATGATGACTGCTCAGCCGGCCCCGATGGTATTCCCCCGATAGTATTAAAAAAGTGTAGTAATGCTTTAGTTAAACCCCTTACGTTCTTATTCAAACTTTCTCTAAAAACAGGTAAATTTCCCAGTATATGGAAGAAGTCATTTCTAACACCAATTTTCAAGAGAGGAAACAAGGGGGATATAAGCAACTATAGGCCTATTGCAAAGCTTTCTTGCATTCCTAAAGTGTTTGAACAAGTTGTTTGTGAAAGTGTAGCATTTTTCAGTAAGAATCTCATTTGCGAACAGCAACACGGTTTTGTAAAAAAAGATCAACCGTTACAAATCTCCTTACATTCTCAAACATATGTTCAAACGCTTTAGAACAAGGTTATGAAGTTGACTGTGTATACACTGACTTTTCTAAAGCTTTTGACCAACTTAACCACGGAATTATTTTATTTAAACTTAAAGCTCTTGGTTTTCCACCATCTTTCTTAACTTGGATGAAATCATACCTTGAAAACAGATCCTATGAGGTAAAATTTAGAAATTGTCATTCTGACCCTTTTGTTGCTCAATCTGGTGTTCCCCAGGGAAGCCATCTTGGCCCTTTTCTGTTCATCCTGTCTATTAACGATGTATCGTCATGTCTACGCTCAAGTGAAGTACTCATTTTTGCTGACGACATGAAAATTTTTAAAATAATAAAGTCCACCCATGATCGTACTCTTTTACAAGCCGACATTGATACTTTCACATTCTGGTGTGGGAAAAATAGCCTTTCACTCAACCCTTTAAAATGCCAGACGATAACTTTTACTAAAAAACGAATCGATAGTGTATTTGATTATTGTATATCACAGCAAAAACTCTGTCGCGTTTCAACATTTAAAGATTTAGGTGTTCATTTCTGTTCAAACTTAGAATTTAATTTAATTTTATTTATTTTATTGTTAATAAAGCAAGTTCTATGCTTGGTTTTATAAAACGCTGGGCAAAGGAGTTCAATGATCCCTATGTTACTCTTTCTTTGTACAATTGTCATGTTCGTCCTCATCTTGAATATGCTTCGCAGGTATGGACTCCCTATTACGAAATTCATAAAAAACGTATTGAATCAATTCAACATAATTTCATTCGCTTTGCCCTAAAGGCTCTTCCTTGGGATGATCCTTATGATCTGCCTCCCTATGAACATCGTATTCTGCTTCTTCAAATGCAATCTCTCCATCAAAGGCGTGCTAATAATGACTTAGTATTTTTCCATCAACTCATTAATGGTGAAATTGATGCACCTTATTTGCTATCTTGTGTACATTTGAATTACCGAGGCGGAACTCATCACCTGCGTACATTTGATTTTATACATATTGACTTCCATAGAACTAACTATGGGAAGAATGAAGCTTTAAGTCGAATGAGCATTTTATATAACTTAAACTGTTCATCGATAGATTTAAATTTAAATAAGGTGGGATTAAAATCATTGTTTAGAACCAGTGCTCCACTATCGTAAACGTCTTTATTTTATTTTTTTGTACTGTAATAATTCATGTTAAATGTTAATAATTATTATGTTTTGTATTTTGTGCGTGTGTTAGGCTATAATTGTATTATTTTCTTACTAACAACTAACACATGCACTTATGATGAGCCTCTGATCGTAGTTTGACGCTTGCTATAGGCTTACTACTTTCTGAAAATTCTGAAGTGTAAAAAAAGACTTGATAGCCATAAGGATCTAGGCGTAATCTTCGATTCTAAAATGAATTCCTCAAATCACAAAGACCTCGTGATCTCAAAAGCCAACTCTATGCTAGGGTTTGTTTTTCGAAATTCAAAAGATTTCGAAGGCCCCTATATACATTAAAAGCTCTTTATTCTAGTCTCGTCCGACGTCCGACCACATTTAGAATATTGTACTGTTATATGGAGTTCCTTTACCGCGTCTAGCATTTGTCGTATAAAAGGAGTTCAAAAAAGGTTCACAAAGTTTGCCTTACGAAAAATATATGGTTATTCAAATGTTCCATCTTATGAGACGAGGTGTATTTTAATTGATCTAAAACCTGTTGCTCAGAGAAGAAAATTAAACACAATACTTTTTGCTTTTAATGTCTTGAATTTTAATATTGACTGTTCAGTTTTGTTATCTATGTTTTTTATTTATGCGCCTTCTAGAAACTTGCGCCCTCGTGACTGTGATTTTTTAAATGTTCCTTACCACAGTACTAGCTATGCTAAGTATAATCCTATCACAAGAGCTTGTATGGATTTTAATGAATATGATTTTGCAATTGATTTTAATATTACCTAATAGAAATGTTTTGAAAAATAAATTAGTAAATTTGTTATAATGCTATAAGTAAATTATGTATTTTATTTTTATGTTATGCATCATAATTATTAGTCTAAATGGAGTGTGTAACTTTTAAGACGATTAAATAAATAAGATAAGGATTTAAAAAACTGATGTTAAAGCAATATTAAAACGTTATTTTGGCGGGTAATTCCATTTACTTTTATCATCTCAAGTATTTATAACAGTCTAATTTGAAAAAATGTCAACTAAAAACTCCTTTTTTCTTAACTTAATTTTTCTAAAAAAATAAAATTATATAAAAATTCGTAGTATAGACAAGAACTTGGTTTAAAAAAAAAAATTATTTATAATACAAATTTTAAATTTCATCCTGTAGATAGTTATACAAATGTTGAATATGTAGTTCAATTGTTTTAACGAATATATTTGTTGCACATATACGAGTATTCAATCTTGTTGACCCATTTTGAAAGCATATTCTACAAAATCACCGAAATATTGGTAAATAATTTGATATAGCTACTCATTCAGTTCAGATAACTATCAATTTCTGACTAATAGGTTATTTTCCTCTCCCAATAATTACCATTATCGCTACAATTATAAAAATAGAAGTGTTGCCCGTTTAGTTGATGATAGATTAAAAAAAATCTGCCTTTTTAACTCTTGTTTTATTATTTATTAATACTCTCACAGCACAGGCACACTTATGTACGTTATAAGGAACTCAATTTATATATTTCCACAAACAAAAAAGCCTTACCCAAGTATATAAAGAAACCCAACGTCTTCGTCTTCGGAATTAAAAAGGTATTCCATAGATATTTGTCTTTGCGTCTATGTTTGTCCATCCAATTAATAAAAAGGGAAAATATGTTTAGTTCCAGTACTTTAAGCTTCACGGCAAACTGGTTTCCTCACGCATTCGAAAGAGATGTGTAGATATACTCATCGTCAACGATTATGCCTTTTTCCACAAGTTCCTCTGGTGATGGTCTTTCATATTCTTGGAGACTATAGCTCCATCGCCAGCAAACAATATCTTAATTGTTTATTGAAATGTATATAATGTTAGTAGTATGACCAGTCATTTGTAAATGGTTCCCATTCATTATAACTCTTGTAGATACTCGTACATTCCTCATGGACATATTTGAACTTTTGTTATACATACATCTTTTTTTATTATGATTTTATTGGCCTCTCTCTCTTTCTTTCCTTTAAAATCAATAAAAGAAAAATTAATTACTATTCCGTTTTTATATTATAGTACTCGATCCCCCCTCTTTTTAACTCATCTCTTCTAGGTACATGAAATATCTCTATCCTTACGAATGTGAAAAGAAAAACTTGAGTTCGCCAGCTGAACTACAGGCTGCGATCGATGGCAATCGCCGAGAGGGACGTCGTTCCAGCTATGGTCAATTTGAGGCAATGCACAACCAGATGCAAATGGTAAGTACAAGAGTTCGTTCTTTTTTCGTATAGGTAAGGTATACCTAGTCTTCGTAAATGTTAATTTTGTTATCGATGATGGTGCCATGGTATGGTGTTGTGAGCAACGAAAGTCGGTCGAATTAATATTTCAGCAGCGAGATGCGAGATGTATCTTTTAGATTCATATGTGCAATTCGATTGATCTGTGAAAGTTAGTTATTAATTTTTAAAATAAACAAATACTGTAATGTTGGGTTTGATGCTCTTTATAAGCTCATCAGTGTGAGATTTGAGTACAATAATTCGAGGTTATTGTTTAAATTTTATAACTGATTGTTTAGAATTTTCCGATTATTTATAATTTTATAAATACCTGCAGTTCTTGAACTTACTGCCAAGCGTAAATTATATTTTGCCTTAGGTGAGTGAGTAAGCTCCGAATTAATTAACTAATAAAAAACTGGGCATTTCAGTTTTTAACCGTCATCGCCAGTTTTGAAAAAAGGATGCTTAAAAAAAATCTTGAAACTTGCAGGGCATCACAATTTTTAAAATCTCTTACTAACATGTAAATATCTATATTTAGTTAATTATAGATGATAAGTTAGTTTAAAATGGATGTCCGTGATGGAGTAGGGCACACTTAAGCCAATTTAATGGCCCATTGTGATACCACGTGAATCTTAACGCTTTCTTCTAAGCTCAATAAAACCAATTTGAGTCCCTTACCAAACCAGATTATGTAAAGATTTAGATCGTTATAGAAGAATTCTCCTAGGTAATTCTTGGGTTTTTGAGCTAGAGCAGGGCATGTACAGAGGTCTTTTTCCTCCTCTTCCTCGTCCATACAGCTTATGCAAAAGTCATTTGAGAATACGCCTACCCGCGAGGCGTGCTTTCCTATTAGACTGTGCACGGTTATAAAACCGTTTATCGAGCTTATATGCAATCTGTTAGAGGTAACAAGCACCTTGATCGCTTTAAATCTAGTGTAGACCAGACGTTTTTTGTGACCTGACACGTTGTGATGTTGTTCCACCTGATGTTTGTCTTCTTCATAGCATCTTGCATTAGCGATAGCGTACATGGTGCGATTGGTATGCCATCATTAGCCAAACGTGGTAGAATGGGTTGTACTGTGCCATTTCTGGCTAGTTCATCTGCCTTACAATTTCCTGGAATGTCTCTATTGCCCGGCACCCAGCAAAGGTGAATATTAAACCGTTGTGCCATCTCGATTAGAGATGATCGACAGTTATGGACTGTTATAGAGTTTGTAGAGACAGAGTCCGGAGATTTGATAGCGGCCTGACTATCTGAAAAATACAATATCAGATGTTGATATCACGTATTACACTTTTTCAAAAAAAAAAAAAAAAAACAACTAAAAGATTCATAGATTAGTTGAAAACTCTTAATCATGGAGCTTCTGAATCACCGAACTTTCTTAACTAAAATATGAGATCTGATCTAAATCAAGGCCTTACATAAAATCCTGGGAATTAGGATTGGAATTTGGCTGGTACAAACTCTTCAATTTGTTCATATTGTATGTGTATATTCATTTGAATGGTAAAAACATATGTATGTATGTATATATGCATTTAATCAATGCTTTAATTTATTCATTATTTTATTTCAGTCTCCAATGGGAAGAAACAATCTAACGGGTGCAATACAACAAATGTCCCCACTGGCATTGGTAACTCATGGTAATCCACAAGCGGCAGCAGCAGCAGCTGCACATCACAGACTGATGGCACCATCATTTAGTCAGGTGCCTAATTTGGTGCAACATGAAATCGAGCAACGCATGATGGAATATTTAAAATTAATCCAACCCAAAAAGGAACAACCTCGTCCTAGATCTCAGAGTCCCGAAACTACTACCCGCGATGCTTTGAATGCACTCGAAATGTCGCGTGTAGCATTGTGGTCTATGTACCACAACAACACAAGTCCACCAGCTTCGGTTAATACTTCACCACAGGGAATAGAACCGCAACGGTTGGTGTCTTAGCTACGGCGAATTCAGATTAATGTGCTTAAACTAATTTAAGTTCTTTTCCTATTTTTAGTGAGGCGCTAAACCTCTCCGATTCGCCACCAAATGTTGTTATAAAGCGAGAGCGAGAACGTGAACCTTCGGAGTTGGGTGGAAATTCGGATAGAGAAGATTTCAGTCAACCGCCACCGGCTAAACGAGGACTACCAACAAATATGTATAATCCGACAATTCGGAACAGCTTTCACGAGGAACACGAAATTGAAGATATTGACCATCAACATTCACCGGTTAACACATCACTGGAACAGTTGGAGCAGCAGCTCATTCACCATGACATACCAACGAAAGGGCACACAGAAGTAAATGGTGAATTCTTGTCATCTTGTTCCTCACCGAAAAAGCAGCAAAATTCAAATGTAAACGGCAACGAAATGGACAGTGTTCAACCAAGCCGGCTGCAGGCCAAGCCAGAAAAGGAAGTCAGCCATGTAATAAGCAATGCAGAGTTGTCTCTTCTGTCGGGGATGCAATTCAAATTGTCTCGAAAATGTAAGTAACAATTTCTGTTCCAGTTCCTGTTTTCGATTTAGATTTGTTTAGAATCAAAAGTTATTTATAAAATAAATATGTATTTTCAACAATATAATGTGTTTTTATTTTTCAGGTACCGGGGCCAATGGAGAACAACAGCTCGTGGTCAATCTCGAACTCAACGGAATGAACTACGAAGGAGTGCTTATTGCGAATCCTACTTTGTCTCAAAATACAGTCTCTACAACAAACGCAGCAACACCATCCCTGCCACTTCCAGCCAGCTTAATATCCAATGGACCCAATGATGTTCAGAAAAAAAATCGCATAGATGAAAGGCCGCTGCCGCTCATACAACCATAAATAAGGCTTAATTTTACGCTAAAATTTCCACTATGGTTAAACTAGTTGCCAATATGACAATTTAATTGAAACACACCAAAATACCAAAGGATCCGACGGTTATTTTCTTTCTTTCCACATGTAAATATAGGTCGACAAGAATTTAGGATTTAAGTCATTTACAAGTTAAGCCATATAATTGCTAACTAAAATTCAATAAATAAAATCCACTCACGTAATACTATTTCATGTCAAAATAGCGCTTTCTGTGGAGTGATAATTTTGAAACTTCTCTTTATCTCCCTGTCAGCTTATGCGAAAGTAAAAAACAAACCATTTCATTTTTCATCATTTTAAACATTTAAACTTAAAATATTATTGTAAATTTTCCTTATCGAGTTGGTTATCTGTAATTTTGAAATCATAAAAGACATTTTTTGTAAAATTCAAGTTGATGGGATATTAAAATAAAAATTGTACAAACTACAAAATATAAAAATTGAGAGCAAACCAGAGACAAAATTGTATGGAGTTTTAATAAATCTTCGAACGTAGAAAACTACCACTTCTATAGGAGACTTCAACTGACTCGATTTTGACAATTAAATTGTGCAAAAATGAAGCTAACAAATATATTCATTACAAACCAACAATTTATAAATAACCATAAATTAAGCATCTAATACATAAATTCTTTACTTATAGTTAAATATATTTTATAAGAAAAATGTGCTAGTGTCTCGAATGCGACATTTAAAGGCAAGTTTTATCGATTTCTTGATATTTAATAGATAAGTTTTGTATGCTTTTAGGTGGGCAAATAAAAATGAATGCAACATGTAAATAGTTTAGTGTAATGTAATATTAAAAATAACTGCATATTGATAAATTATTGAGAACTTGAATGTTTTTAATAATAGTTTTTCTTTATTGCAAAAGTTAAACTAAAACAAAATAACTATCTATAAGGATAAATATAATATTAATTTAAATTAAGAATAAAAGTCGCATTCGATTCTTTTTTGTCCATATAAGTTAATAATTTAATGTTAACATTGTATTTATCTAATGTTATTAAATAATAATAATTATTATTAAAATAGCACCGTGAAGGAAAAGCGTTGAGCTTACAGTTATTTTTTTTACTTTTGAGTTGTGAATTCATTATTCATTTTGGTTATTATATATTAAAATAAAATTTTAGAAAAAAATCTACAAATCGCTTTAAAGTTTATTAAATATTTTACATAAAATTCATTGGGGCATATTCATAGATGTTTGCTACACTCTTGCTAACTTGTTACTAAGCAAGTCCAGAGTTTAGGCTATTTATAAATAAATTAAAAAGCTAAGTTTAGGGCTAAATCTGTGGTCTAACTATAAACATAGGAAATGCTGTGTTTAAGTAGTTATTCATGCCTATTACCGATGTCGTCTCGTTTTTTCGACGACTCTCGTTTTCTTTGTCGTGTCGTTTTTTAAGTGGCATTCTATAACTTTTTCGACGCGACTATTTTGTAGCAGATTTTTAAACGATGAAAATGTATCAGAGATATGTCAAACTGAAATCAAATTCTAAATCATTTCATTACTCCATATTCAACAAATGTGTTTTTATTAAATTATTACCAAATAAATAAATTATTAAAATGATAAGTGTTGAAATGTATTACAACGCAAGCAGCGATAGTGACAATGATGAAGAAGGTAGAGAGCGAAATATTGCAAAGGCACAATTAATTGTACAAAAAGGACAGTGAAGCGTCGGCATCTGCATTTGTAGCCTGAACTTGCTTTGACTTATGTATGTCCGGATGATGAAGACGTTGAAGTGGTTGGGAGCTGCGATACACCAATTGCATTTCCACTCGGGCTTAACCATCTGTTTATGTTTAAGTAGATTTGCAACAGCATCCTCAAGCGCAGATAGGATGTGCAATTGGTTTGGCCCCCCTCCATTTCCTTTCACTTCTTTTTTGTTGTTCTGAACAATTTTTTTGTACTTTAAATTCAAAGTCAGCCCAAACCTGAAAAAGCAAATATTAAAAATGTGTTAATGTACATAAATAGAATAAACTGATTCAAACCTTTTGCCAACCATCACCATCTTTTTTTGGAGGACTTTTGCTGTTGAGTTTATCAGCTACAACATTCCATTCTTTTTTAAAATCGGCTTTGTTCATACATTTCAAAAATCCCCTAGCCAACTGCTTGTTGCTTTCCATCAGCCGGACAAGCGCCTCGAATTGGTTTTGGTTTGTTAATTTTAACTGAAAATGTGCAAAAATATTTATTTTTTATTTATCGCAAATAAAGTACTAATAAATTCCATAAAATTAAAATTATTTAACAAGGAAACTTACAATTTTGCGAACTTCCATTTCTTCGTCGTGAGCAAATTTTCAAACGAGACATACCGTCGTTTTTTTTTCATTGTCGTCGTTTCCTTTCGTCTTACAGAATGCTGAATTAAAGCGTTCAACACACTTGACGTTTACACACGACAACAAAACGAGTGACAAAAGTTGAAAACGACTTATGGAATGCAGATTGTGTCGTGTCGTATATTTTGCTGTCGTTTACGACATCGGTAATAGGGGTGATTATCTCAGCCAAATGTCATATTTGAACTGTGTTTGAAAATTGAAAACTGAAAAAGTAAACCATAACAAATAAATGTAACGTAAACTTGCTGTCCAGAAAAATGTCGATTGATACCGCAATTAAAGAATTTATAGATATCTTAGAGGAGTTTGAGTTATGTCGTGTTCTGCAAAATAATGCACCAAGAAAGAGAAAAATATAAAAAACAAGGTTCAATCCATTTATATTAAGCGACAAGCATTTCTACAAAAGATTGGATATAGAAACAGTCACATTCATCATAAATTTACTCAATATTGTATAATTACAGAGTAAAAGAGGATAACACGTTTCTGGCAATCTCCAGGTTTTAACAGCATCTATTATAGCCAGCGGCCCTCACATCGAACCAAGATCCTTTTTTTTATTATCATCGTAACATCATTTCCATTAAGCCTAGTACGCTGCTGATGCGAAACGAAATTTTTCTGCGGTCTCCATGTGCAGAGCGAAATTAAAACGAAAACCACAGCGGAAAAATATTTGTGGAGAGTTCTGTGTGGAAGTTGAAGTTCAATTTTAAGCCTAGTACGCTGCTGATGCGAAACGAAAATTCCCTTACAAAAATGACATGACGAAATCATAAACGAAAATATTCGAAAAATTTTTCAGTAAATAAATAAAACGTCAAAATTTCGCAAGCAATTAATATACCGGGCAATTGAATTGAGAACGAAAAGAGTGGAGAATTGTACTACGAAATCTAGTACTATCTAGCTAACCACTAAAATGACACATTTCGTCGTTCAGCAGCGTACTGAAAAACGAAAAGCACAGCGAAATTTTTCGTTTATGATTTCGTCATGTCATTTTTGTATGGGAAATTTCGTTTCGCATCAGCAGCGTACTAGGCTTTATCGTCGACAATGTTGATATGCCGGCGAATCGCTTCTCTGACTGCGACCAGTTTTCTTGCCGTCCGCGTTTTATATGTTCTTTGCTGTTGATCTAAAATATTATAGAACGTTGTTAGTTGCTTTTTTTGATTTTTTAATAAATAGTTTTGTTTTACTTACTTTTTTCGACATTCAATTTGAGAAATGACAGAACAAAATAACAAATTTGGAAATATAACAGTATTTTTTTGTCATTTGAAGTATAATTGTAGTAGAGCACAACCTTTACCTGGGGTTTTACTGAACACAGCTAGGAAATTGACTATGAATAAGAGCTGTGTTTATTTAACCAATAAGCCTTAAACTATAGATCAAGAAATCACGACTTTAGTAATTCTCTATGAATACGCCCCATTAATTTTAACAAGATTTAATTCTACAAGAAGACGTAAACCGCTCCATTTATAACATTGTAATCGCACTATTAAAAGTGAATGTCTTGGATTTCTTGAACTGCTCATGTTTGCTTGGAGCTAGTTCTTATTCTAAAAACTCTTTTTAATTCGCTGTGCAAAATAAAATAAATAAATGCAAGTCTGTGTAAGTGGCCACCAAAAATAAACGATTTACATAAAATAATAGATTTACATAATCGAGTTAAATAAAATCGAAATATGCAACTAGGTTCTACATTTCACTTTCACTCGAAATGAAATTTAAAATCGATTCAAAATTTTAATTGTAGTTCTCACTTATATGGATATCGATTTAATTTTTTTCAAACTTAAAACGAAGTGAATTTCCGTGTTCTACCTTTCGATTTTTGCGATTTTCAAGTGATCTGATTTTGACCATATTCAGTTGGTGTAATTTGAACTCGATATGAGAAATTGTTTAAAAAAAAGTAGTAGATTGACTTAAAGGAAATAAACCTTAACTTTTGTATATACATATGTAATGTACTTGATTCATGAGAAGTTGCACACGAAATGTCTTCTAAATAATTTCGAATAAAACAACGTTATAAATCACTTCATGTTTAATTAAAGCAGCTGAGATGTATCACATCAGTCAATAAATAATTCTGTTGATTGCCATAATTTGTATAAAATAAAATAAATATTAAATACTAGTATTTTATTATTTACATTGTGTTGATGCTCATGGCAGCTAGCTGCAGGCAGGGGCCTGATTATGGGATTCGCGGCGAATCGTTTTGCTAGCGAGTTTGCCATTTTTCAATTATTGCTTTCGCTTTCGCTTTCTTTGTTTTGAATTCGACAAATTAACGAATTCGAAGGCGAATTTGAAATGTCATAATGTTTGTTGGCGAGTTAAAATCCGACAGCTTTTTTTGGCGGATGCACAGGCGAAAGAATGTTTATTATTATTCACTGTTCGATTTCGTTGATTCTGTCTTGATTGCAATTATATAAAAATGTGTGTTAGCTTTATTTTAATTTTCTTATAAATTATTCACAATCCACAATACAAAAAATCCATTTTTTTAATTTTATATTGTTTCAAAAATTCAATCAAAAGAAAACAAAATTTGTGGAAAGCTGTCACTGGAATATAGGAAGAACTATTTTCGCTACGCCGCGAATTTGTTAATAAGGAAATACGACGTGAGTCGAATTTGAAAGGTCGAATTGAAAACGATCCGCCGCGAACCTCATAATCAGGCCCAGGTTTATAAATAAATATCGTTTGGGAAAGACTGGTTGAGTGTGTTTTGAAAGTTTTTGAAAGGACGTCGTTTTACTCGAAATGTTATAGACTTTTGGCGTGCTCCAAAATCAGTTTAACAACCCTCTCGGCAATTCCTTGGGAAATATATGTAATTCTCTCACGGAATTTTTCTCTTCTTGAGAACACATTCCTCCTATCAGGAATTTTTGCGGAATGCTTTTTCTTTTAATTTTACCAACATAGAAACGAGAAAAATAATATTCGAACATAATTTTCGAACAGTTTGGCATTTCATTTTGAAGAAAAAACAAAGAAGTTAACTTTGATACAAAATAATTACATGTGTTAAATATTAAATTAAACATTTATAAAAATGCAAAGATTAGAAGTTTTGTTGTTATAAGAAGAAAAATAGTCAAGAAGGCGAAATGAGCCGAGAGCCATATGACGCAGTTTGAGGGACCATTCTATTCTTTTGGAGCTCTCACAAGGTACTGTATGTTGAAATAGCTATTTGTTTGAATCATCACATTTTTCTGAGTATATCCTTTAGCCACAGATTTCACAATTATTACAGATTAAGTAAGCCGCTGTTGAAATATTTGGTCGAAAAACTGTCTGATTATTTGCTTCATGCAAACAAACCTGGCGCTGTTCCTCCTTAAATACAAATAATTACATGCTTGCGCTTCTTTGCCGAAGGAGACTATCAGACAGTTTGGTTAACTCAATCTTCATTTTCCGAAGCCCTTTCAGTTGTCTTGTGTTTTTTGAGATTGAATGTGCCTGATATGGATTAAAACACCGACGACCGAAGAAGAAAAAAGAAAAATAAGTATGAATTTTTACGGGAAAAATAAGGTATGTACCTGGAGGCGAATTACAAAACATTTACAAACAATTCTTCGCATCACTTTTATTTAGTAGTCATTTGCAATGTCCGTATTTTTTTTTCATCGAGGAAATTAATTCTTCTATTTGTTTGGAATTTGAAAATTTAGACCTTAAAAAATCAATTATAGAGATATGTACATTCACATTTCAACAGATTAACTTGCAAAATTGAACGAAATTTCCCATAAGAAATAGTTCACGATAGGTACCTAAATATTTCTCGTGGAATTTTTCCCTAATTTCAAAATTTGGGAAAAAATTCTCGAGAAATGCAATTCACAATAGCCCTTTAAATGTTTTTTCTGTTCCCTCAATGACGAAGCTTCAACTTTTTACGAATCAAGTGCATTGCATAAGGAAGTTAAGGTTTATTTTTCTAAACAATTTCCTCTTGTCAAATTCAAATCACACTAACTTAATCTAGTGGAATAGAAATCACTTTAAAATTGCAAAAATCGTTTTAAGTTCGAAAAAAATTAAATCGATTTCAAAAAAAGTTAATTTCAGAACTCTAATTTATATGTATTTTGAATCGATTTCAATTTTATTTCGAATGAAGGTGAAATGTAGAACCTAGCTGATGGTACATAAATCATAAATGGAGTAAAATATTCAACATAGATTTTAACCCTTCTAAAATCTATACAAACATTGTTTTTGTTTGAAAACGAAAAAGAAATATTATAAATTCAGCCCTATCATAAGCTTCGCCCGAAAAATCGTTCACCCGTGATATTTTTGTTTCCCGGATTTTAAAAGGCTTTTCACTTCAAATTTAGAATTGTCCGTTCGAAAAATACGTTTGTTCAGAAAATAGATCTCAATACATATTCTCATCTCTATTATGGAAACAGAGTGAAATCTTGAACATAAAAAGTACAACATCAATGAGGTGTTGCAATTTCCTATTAAATTTGTGGCAACTGGGTGGCGTGCTACGACTTTTATTCCTTCTCGAATCGATTTATTAAAAAACTTACATTTTCAACTTTATAAAATATATAATTATAAACAATATTCAGTTTTCAAAAGCTGTATAGCTTTTACGTACATATAGTATTAACTAAAAGTCTTAACCACCGCATTGCCCTGAAATTCCATTTATGTTAGTGATAAACAATTTCGTCAAAAAACTTACATAACTTTTGAATTTGTTTTCGTACTCTTCGCCTCCAAAAATTAAGTGAAATATTAAGCTGTCAAATGTGTTACATTTCGTCTGAATTGAATGCTCATGATAAGTGGAAAAGGGGATTTTTTTTGATGTCATTCTACTTTCGGGCGAATTGCAAGGAAAGAAACTTCAAAATAAAATAGACGTTAAATTAGGAAGTCTTTAATATTTTGGCCAAATGTCCAAATACTACAAATTTCAAATTGGACACTAAAAACGACACGGGAAGTAAATAACAGCACCGGGCACATGCCGAAGAAGACAATCCGACATGACAGGATTATTTGAAGTTCATTTCTCTATAGGTAAACTATAACTGAAAAAGAAATATTTGACTGTTAAAAGTCAAATAGTTTTTTTTCCTGAACACTGTTATTTTTAATAAAATGATTTAAAATCATGAAAATCATGAAATTAAAATAAATATGATCCAGCAAGTGTTCATATATGCGTTTCGCCTCGGTGCAATGGTTGGGCTCATCAGAAGATGACCATTACACCTTGTCTTGACGCATATTTTCCCGAATAAATCGAGATACCATATAATCCGAGCTACTTAGAGCAACTGATTTTCATGATTTTAAATCATTTTATTAAAAATAACAGTGTTCAGGAAAAAAACTATTTGACTTTTAACAGTCAAATATTTCTTTTTCAAAAAAAGCCATAGCACGGCAATAAATTATAGCTACAATTTATCTTCTCTGAAGACTTGTAGCAACCATATAATTCGCAGTTGCTCTAAGTAGTTCGGATTATATGGTATCTCGATTTATTCGGGAAAATATGCGTCAAGACAAGGTGTAATGGTCATCTTCTGATGAGCCCAACCATTGCACCGGGCGAAACGCATATATGAACACTTGCTGGATCATATTTATTTTAATTTCATGATTTTCATGATTTTAAATCATTTTATTAAAAATAACAGTGTTCAGGAAAAAAACTATTTGACTTTTAACAGTCAAATATTTCTTTTTCAAAAAAAAGCCATAGCACGGCAATAAATTATAGCTACAATTTATCTTCTCTGAAGACTTGTAGCAACCATATAATTCGCAGTTGCTCTAAGTAGCTCGGATTATATGGTATCTCGATTTATTCGGGAAAATATGCGTCAAGACAAGGTGTAATGGTCATCTTCTGATGAGCCCAACCATTGCACCGGGGCGAAACGCATATATGAACACTTGCTGGATCATATTTATTTTAATTTCATGATTTTCATGATTTTAAATCATTTTATTAAAACTATAACTGTTCGTTCCGCATCAGCAGCATACTGAGCTCCACAAACAAATTAATATCTACATATGTTTATCTAAAGGTACCTGCAAGAATTCATTCCACTTTCCGAATAGGAAGAATTAATTTGTAACTGTATTTGTAATTGTATTTTCAAAACGAAAATCAGTGTAGTGTCCTAGAATACTATAAGAACGGTTGTTTCGAAGAAGAAAATAAAAAAAAAACATTTTTCTAGAATCTTTTCGCATCATCAACAATTTTAAAAGTGATGTAACTCATAGACTTTTAAGTTTTAAAGTATCGTAAATTAAGTTTCTAGAAGACTTTGGCCTTAATTACAATAAGCAAAAGCTGAGATAAAGTATTAAATAAAATTAGGTGGCCCAACAGTCCTTAGAGAACCAGAGCCTTGTGTCTTACAACTCTCATTCATTCCTGTGTGCGAGTCGTGTCAGGGTTTGGAGGGGACCTACAGTTTGTGTGCCGAAAACGGCTAATTTGAGAAAGCACATGACAAAAATTACTCTTGGAGGATTTGTGAATCCCTCGCAAGAGGCAGTACCTGTGAAAAAAAAAAACTTTAGGTGGCACAGGCAGGGGTTGAACCCAAGACCTCTTGCATGACAGTCATACGCAAACCATCACTCCACGGGTACTACACCTATGTAAGTATTAAAAAATAAATAAATAAATAAATTAGGTGGCGCAACAGTCCATGAAGAGCCTGGGCCTAGTGACTTACAACTCTCAACCATTCCTGTGTGCGAGTAATGTTGTCAGAGATGGAAGGGACCTACAGTTTATATGCCGAATCCGAACGGCTAATTTGAGAAAGCACTTTTCATGACAAGAATTCCTCGCAAGAGGCAGTACCCGTGAAAAAAGTTAGGTGGCACAGGCAGGGATTGAACCCAAGACCCCTTGCATGACAGTCCAACGCACTTTTTTTTTTTTTTTTTTTTTTCAAATTCATTTTTATTAATTCATTCTTAAGACTATCTTAAAGCTAGACAAAAATTCATAAAACTAGCCTAATTATCCATAACTTACAACTAACTTACTGGTCCCATACGGACACTCTAAGTTAAACAATAATACTTAATGCTAATGCCTTTCGGCCCTACGATCTATTTAACTTCAATTCATTTTATTTATTTTTGTCTTCATTAGAAAATTTAGAAAAAACTAATGTCAATATCCTTTTTATTTTACTTAAAAACTACTTAAAATAAGGTCCTTAATATAAAACTTAAAGCTAACTAAAACTACCTATTCTACCTATAAACTACTTAAAACTAGAACAACCACAGCAGCAAATCTAACTATCTAACGTTTTTTGTTTTTCATATTTTGTCTTTTTTTAATTTTTTTTTTTTTTAATATTGATTATTCCATATTTTTTTTTTAATTTTTTTTTTTTTTTTTTTTTTTTGTTTTTTTTTTGTATTTTTCCTGTTTTGTATTTTTTGTATTTTTTTTTGTATGTTTTTTTTTTTTATGCCACCATGCCTATTCTACTTAAAACTAAACCCTAAAACTATAAAACAAGTATGTAAGCCGGCCAAGGCTTTAAACCCCATCCCGACTACCCACTATCAAGTGCCGATTGAAGCCACCAAAACTGGTTCTCCTGCTTCACCCTATCAGTTCGGTCCCGTTCGGACACAGCCCTACTGAACCGAAGGAGCTCTGCTCCGCCTTGTGCCATGACGTCCCGATTGTACAGGAGTCGCCTATCCACGGTTCGTCGTCTGACGTGGTAGATTAACGGAACTGCCAATCTATCCTGTATCAGACCGCATCTATCTAAAAAGAGGAATGCCTCTGGTGGAATGAAGCCGCTCAAGCGTGCACTTTCAAAATACTCGTCGTTCGGATAGAACGCCCCGAAAATTAAATTGTTGGTCGAAGACATAGCTCTTGCAATGTGACCTCGAACGAGTTTTATCACGAAATTGTCAATTCTGTTGATTCGAGCCCCGTTGTATAGGACCTCGTTGGAATAGTAATGCACGTAAGAAGATTCGGCTGTTCGATATAAGCCGGTACAGCGTCGTAAACACTGCCGCTCGAACACCCGAAACTTCTCCATCTGGGAAGGGGCAACGTTGAACCACACAGGACAACCATAAACAATCATCGGCCGTATGAGGGCCATGTAGCAAATTACCTTCACTCTGGGGTCAAGCCGACTGCTAAAAAACAGACGTTTCGTCAGAGCGAAGGCTCCTCTGGCCCTGGTCAGAGCAGCATTTATATGTCTGTCGAAATATAAATACTGATCTAACCAGATACCGAGGTACTTCACTACACTTTTGCTCGCTAATGGCTGCCCGTGAAGATCAACGATGACCATCTTGCGCCAATTCTTGCACGTATCCCTCGTGGCCCCAGCCAACGGAGTCCGGAACAGAATTGTCTCCGACTTCTGGACATTTATTTTCAGTTTCCAGTCGTCGCAAACAGTCCAACGCACTAACCATCACGCTACGGGTACTACCTATGTAAGTATTAGAGCCCGTTCACACGATGCCGAATCGGTGGTTTTGCCGTATCGGCGATTTTGCCGTATAAGCCAGTGGCAATATAATTTAAATGAGTATATTCAGACGATACGGCATTTAACCGTATACGGTAAAATCACCGATTCGGTCGATTTTGTCATTCGGTTTTGTCACTGCAAATTGTTTTCGGTCGTACGGCAAAAAAACCGATTCGGTTTATAGTGGCAATGTATTTACATACAGTGCGTTCAGACGATTCGGTATTTTGACCGAAAGTGCTTTTCGTCTGGGCTACTGTGGAATAATGTATTGCTAGTATATAGTTGTTTTGTGTTTTACACCGAGTACGGTGTAGGGTTGAGTACGGTGTACGGTTAAATTACCGTACCGTCTGAACACTCCAACCGAAAGACACCGAATCGAGAAAATATCCGATACGGCGAAAATACCGAATCGTGTGAACGGGCTCTTAGCGTTTTCAAATTTCTTCGATGGATAAAATTTCGATTGAAATTTTATTTATGAAAGCTTATAAAAAGAATATTGTAATGAAATTTAGAAGAATATTTGTATGTATGTATATTTGGCGGAGTACAAAATCTTTTTATAACATAACTACATAATTTTTAATTTTAGTTGTTGTTGATTATTGATTATCAAAACCACTTTTGCTTAAGACCTTAATTGGGCACGAGTACGATAACTTTGGCGCCAAGATATAATAACGGTTTTTGGTAGAGGGTCTTACAAGCATTTTTTACTATGGGAGGGGGGTCTATCTCCTCCGGTTTAGGCGGGAGGGGCAATTTAAAAAAGTTATTATTTAAAATGGAAAAAAATAGTTAAAAAATAACGGTGATACTTACAATTAAGTTGTATACATTTTTTTAAAGCCAACATTCTGTTCTATTAGCCAGTTTTTAAATTAAGTCAAAACTATGCGTAGTTTTTGAAAAATTTAATTTTAAACTCAAAATTTGAGTAAAAAAAGTTAAAAAAAGGTTTAAAGTGTAACTTTTTCAATACTTCAAGATTATCTACCATTGTTTTTATTTCAGAATTTATTGCTCTTATTTGTTTTTGATCAAAAACTGAAAACTAGATGATTTTATGTCTTTTAGTTTTTGAGAAAATTGAAAATAAAAATTTAATTTTAAACTCAAAATTTGAGTAAAAAAAGTTAAAAAAAGGTTTAAAGTGTAACTTTTTCAATACTTCAAGATTATCTACCATTTTTTTTATTTCAGAATTTATTGCTCTTATTTGTTTTTGATCAAAAACTGAAAACTAGATGATTTTATGTCTTTTAGTTTTTGAGAAAATTGAAAATAAAAATTTAATTTTAAACTCAAAATTTGAGTAAAAAAAGTTAAAAAAAGGTTTAAAGTGTAACTTTTTCAATACTTCAAGATTATCTACCATTGTTTTTATTTCAGAATTTATTGCTCTTATTTGTTTTTGATCAAAAACTGAAAACTAGATGATTTTATGTCTTTTAGTTTTTGAGAAAATTGAAAATAAAAATTTAATTTTAAACTCAAAATTTGAGTAAAAAAAGTTAAAAAAAGGTTCAAAGTGTAACTTTTTCAATACTTCAAGATTATCTACCATTGTTTTTATTTCAGAATTTATTGCTCTTATTTGTTTTTGATCAAAAACTGAAAACTAGATGATTTTATGTCTTTTAGTTTTTAAGAAAATTGAAAATAAAAATTTAATTTTAAACTCAAAATTTGAGTAAAAAAAGTTAAAAAAAGGTTTAAAGTGTAACTTTTTCAATACTTCAAGATTATCTACCATTGTTTTTATTTCAGAATTTATTGCTCTTATTTGTTTTTGATCAAAAACTGAAAACTAGATGATTTTATGTCTTTTAGTTTTTGAGAAAATTGAAAATAAAAATTTAATTTTAAAATCAAAATTTGAGTAAAAAAAGTTAAAAAAAGGTTTAAAGTGTAACTTTTTCAATACTTCAAGATTATCTACCATTTTTTTTATTTCAGAATTTATTGCTCTTATTTGTTTTTGATCAAAAACTGAAAACTAGATGATTTTATGTCTTTTAGTTTTTGAGAAAATTGAAAATAAAAATTTAATTTTAAACTCAAAATTTGAGTAAAAAAAGTTAAAAAAAGGTTTAAAGTGTAACTTTTTCAATACTTCAAGATTATCTACCATTGTTTTTATTTCAGAATTTATTGCTCTTATTTGTTTTTGATCAAAAACTGAAAACTAGATGATTTTATGTCTTTTAGTTTTTGAGAAAATTGAAAATAAAAATTTAATTTTAAACTCAAAATTTGAGTAAAAAAAGTTAAAAAAAGGTTCAAAGTGTAACTTTTTCAATACTTCAAGATTATCTACCATTGTTTTTATTTCAGAATTTATTGCTCTTATTTGTTTTTGATCAAAAACTGAAAACTAGATGATTTTATGTCTTTTAGTTTTTAAGAAAATTGAAAATAAAAATTTAATTTTAAACTCAAAACTTGAGTAAAAAAAGTTAAAAAAAGGTTTAAAGTGTAACTTTTTCAATACTTCAAGATTATCTACCATTGTTTTTATTTCAGAATTTATTGCTCTTATTTGTTTTTGATCAAAAACTGAAAACTAGATGATTTTATGTCTTTTAGTTTTTGAGAAAATTGAAAATAAAAATTTAATTTTAAACTCAAAATTTGAGTAAAAAAAGTTAAAAAAAGGTTTAAAGTGTAACTTTTTCAATACTTCAAGATTATCTACCATTTTTTTTATTTCAGAATTTATTGCTCTTATTTGTTTTTGATCAAAAACTGAAAACTAGATGATTTTATGTCTTTTAGTTTTTGAGAAAATTGAAAATAAAAGTTTAATTTTAAACTCAAAATTTGAGTAAAAAAAGGTTTAAAGTGTAACTTTTTCAATACTTCAAGATTATCTACCATTGTTTTTATTTCAGAATTTATTGCTCTTATTTGTTTTTGATCAAAAACTGAAAACTAGATGATTTTATGTCTTTTAGTTTTTGAGAAAATTGAAAATAAAAATTTAATTTTAAACTCAAAATTTGAGTAAAAAAAGTTAAAAAAAGGTTTAAAGTGTAACTTTTTCAATACTTCAAGATTATCTACCATTTTTTTTATTTCAGAATTTATTGCTCTTATTTGTTTTTGATCAAAAACTGAAAACTAGATGATTTTATGTCTTTTAGTTTTTGAGAAAATTGAAAATAAAAGTTTAATTTTAAACTCAAAATTTGAGTAAAAAAAGTTAAAAAAAGGTTTAAAGTGTAACTTTTTCAATACTTCAAGATTATCTACCATTGTTTTTATTTCAGAATTTATTGCTCTTATTTGTTTTTGATCAAAAACTGAAAACTAGATGATTTTATGTCTTTTAGTTTTTGAGAAAATTGAAAATAACCACAACTACTATTTTAATTTAATTCTTTTTTTTTGCTTGAGTGGTCTTATTTTGATAGTAATAATGGTATTTGCGTATGCGTAATGCGTGTTTGGGTGTATGCAACAGTAAGGTGTGCGCGAGTTTGGGTGTGTGCAACAGTGGGATTGGTAAGGGGGGGCATGCTGCCCTCCTGCAACCCCCTGCTTGGGAACACTATAGGATTTGGGGTGGGTGCAAGTTGGAGTGCGTGCAAGGTGGGGAGGGTGCAAGGTGCGGTGGGTGCAAGATGGGGTGCATGCAAAGTTTCTTTTGCATTTAAATAAGCTGAATTTAAGAAAAATTAATTTACCTCTTAATCCATATTCGATTATTACTATCAAAATAAGACTACGTTAATACTTAAGCAAGGAAAAAGTAATTTAATTAAAATATTTTGTTTTGGTAATTTTCAATTTTCTCAAGAACTAGAAGACATCAAGTCATCTAGTTTTCAGTTTTTGATCAAAAACAAATAAGAGCAATGAATTATAAAAAAAAAATAGTAGATAATCTGAAAGTTTTGAAAAATTACACTTTAAACCTTTTTTTTTAACTATTTTTATCACAAATTTTGACTTTAAAACAATTTTTTTCAAAAACTATGCATAGTTTTGACTTGATTTAAAAACAAGCTAATAGACAAAAGTGTTGGCTTTAAAAAAAGGTATAATACTTAATTATAAGTATTACCGTTATTTTTTAACTATTTTTTTCCATTTAATGTACATATTTTTTTAAACTGCCCCTACTGCCTAAACGGGGGGAGATAGACCCCCCCCTCCCAAAGTAAAAAATGCTTGTTTTTAACTGTTCTATACAAATCCGTCATTAAACTTTGTCGCCAAAGTTATCGTACTCTCCCCCCTTAATTGGCACGTCTCGGTAGTTACACATATTTCGTTAAAAATTCATAAATGTTAAAAAATAAATGCCGTTAGATGTGAATAACCAAAAATTACTATCCCGAATCATTCAGTCATTTAGATCACCTTTTTCTTTTTCCCTTTTTTTAACAAGCAGCCCTTAGTCTTAGTAAGTCTAAATTATTTTTGAAATTAGAATAAGTGATTAAAATTCAATGACACTTCACTCGCACTCTTACTTAACTCTTGAAATAAATTCATCGCAATCACAATTCTTCAGTCTCCACAGACAGACCGTTTCAAATGTTTCCATTATCTTTTTTGATGCCGCAAAAATTATATTTTAATTTGTTTCCAGTTTCTCAAATTAACTTGTCAGTCCGACATTTCGTTGTTATTTCCAAGGAGCTCCAGAGATAATCTAAGAAGACCAAACAAATCATTACTCACTTAAGGCATGACACAAATAAAGTACTCTTGAATTACAAAGGGTCCTTCTTAGTTTGCGGATGTTTAAAGGAGTTAAAGAAGAACTTAATATTGAAAATAATTGCTTTAAATTGTTTTTTATTACCTAAAATAAGATTAAAGCCTTTGCAATCTCTAAGGAATATTATACGTATGTAGTTCTTTATATAGCTTGCAGTGTGAATTAAAAGTGAATATTATTAAGGAAGAAGAAGAAAATGTATTAAATATCTTTACTTAATTTTAAAATATTTACACACAATTTAGAAATGATATTGTCTGAATTAAGAAGAAGAAAATATACACTGCGCGTCAACTGAATACTAACAAACATTTTTGGAGATACTGAATAGGTGCAAAAATTAAAATTGTAATTGGATTGGAATAAAACAAGTTTTTGTTAAGTTTGCTTCTCTATCTATTATGTGCACTGAGTGGTAGGCAAGGTTATGGGACAAAAAGTGTTGGGATATTTAAGAAAAATTCTTTCCGGGATTTCCTTCCATGAAACTGCAGTAATTTTGTAGCGACTTCAAGCCTTCAAGATGCTGTTGTTGCGACTTTGTTTTTGTCTCCCTTCATGTTTTTTTTGCACGATTTTTTTTTTGAGAAACATCTGGGAAACAGTATGCAAAATTGGTAAAAATTGATATTTGATTCTCGATATCTTCGTGAATAAATGAAGGTATTGTCTTCAAAATGATTTCGTTCTGTTCTAAATTTTGTTGTTAACGTAAGATATTGTTCTGAGAAAATTTTAATCTGTATTTGTTTATATAAGAAATACAAATTTTAGGGAAATGCTACTAAAATTGGTTTTCGACCTAAGATCTCGTTAACAAAAATAGATTTTGAAATAAAACTATTTCATAATATGCAAAATATTATTGGTTATTTTTAGGTAATTTTTTTTTGGAAAAATTCGACAGAAAACTCTTTAAAAAAATGACGAAATGGTTTTCGACTCGAGTATTAGGAGAACAAAGAAAGATATTGATTTCAAATTATTTATCTTAAACAAAATATTGGTATGAATATTTTGTTAAAGCATTAAGCAAGACAAATCGACAGACGGGATGGGAAATTATCAGTGAGTGTCGCTTCCCAGCCTCTTTTTAGATTAGGAATTGAATTTCACTGACTGAATACCTACACTGAAATGTTTATAAACACGATAAAATTGTCTTTGTTTCTATTCAGTTGACTCAAAAAACTTCTACTTTTCATATGAAGTATTTTGAACACTTTGCATGTTCGCAGTGGCGGTACCGACCGTTTGTCTGTCGGTCCAATAGATTTGTATTAAATTTTCCCTATTTTTCCTCAACTTGGCATCTTTCATAAAAAAAAATGTTATTTTTTTTTTAAATTCCATATTTCAACAATAATTTTGAGAAAAAATTGAAACATTTTTAACTTTAAAAATAATTTAAAGAAAAACAGTTCCAACAATTGTCGAAAAAAATTAAATAAATCAAGTTTTTTTTTAGATTAATTAAATTACGTTTAAGTTCTTGAAGACAAACTTATACTGCATGTAAATTTTAAAATAAGTTACTATTCTTATGAAACAGACTCTTTGGATACAGGAGCTGCAAGTTCGTGCGACCCAGTCGTGTATTTTATTTAATATAGAAATACTACCCATGAATGTGGGCTGCAAAAATAAAATTTTAAACTTATCCTCCTTTTTTTTACTTTTGTGCATAAAACCTTTACTTGAACATTTTTTTCAATCTTACATTTATAAAAACGAGATTATTATATTTTTATGTTCACTATGGCGTATGAGCTTTTAAAGCGGATTTTAAAAATTATTCTTCAGTCTGTACTTAGTTCTGTCTGACGTTCACTTACTCGTGATAGAAGTGGGTAAAATATATACTTAACGAGCCACTTATGGTAACATGGTTTCGTGGAATGCGTTAGAGAAAGCTTAACATCTAAAAACCCTCACAAGGGTACAGAGAATGGCATGTATAGGCATAACAGTAGCCACTTCCACTGCAAAAATGGAAGCAATGTTCAAACTCTTAACCCTGGACCTATATGTGAAAGAAACTGCTGCTAACAGTGCCTTAGGATTGAGGCAGGGTACCAGGTCACATTGGAATGCGTGGGCACAAGAGAGCTGATGACCTAGTGAGGATAGGCACGATACTCAACCAATCCTGTATAGACTCGAGTATAAACACCCTATCCTGTGAACTAAAATAGGTCCTTGGTAATAAAATAATATACAAGAGACCATTGAAAGATGGATAAAAGTAGATCCATTTAGAGTATGCCCCTAGAAATTTAAGAGAAGTTCAATACTTCAGGTTATCACAAAGGATCTACATTGATCTAAGCGTGGTGATAACGTCATTAATCGCCAACCAATCAACTTACCCTAACCTATACTTATCTAGCACATTCTGATCTTCACAACACTTGCTGTGGAGTGATCACATATTCGAAATTGAAATGCTGCTAAGTGTTTAAGTTTTTTACCCCTTCTGATCTGGTTATAATTTATAAAGCCTATATTTGTCCGAAACTCGAGTGCAATTCCCATATCTGGGTAGGTGCTCCAAAAAACCACTTGAGTCCCTTGGACATAATTCAAAAGAGAGGTCTAAAAATGATAGGTGACTGTTGTCGTATCTTTTGATTTTCATAAACAATGCTCTAAAGAACCAGAGAATCTTTTTTTAGTCGCACTACACGAATGTGGATTACTTTACCAGACTCAATATTTCACACTCCATATACTAAAAAAAAGGCTTTTTGTGACATGGATAAATTTAAAACTAATTTGGAAAAAAATCGGACAAACTAAACATGAAGTATTTTGTAGAAAATTTTATATTCTCAACAAATGGGCCCTAAATTTGTGAAAAAACAATCTTTTTAAGGAATTCTTGTCGTGACATTTTCTTATCGTACCACTTTTAAATATACAAAATATTTTTCCAAAATAACTGTAAGAATTGAAAAATCGGAATGGTAGGTATAAGTTTTTAATACTGAAAATAAAATCACTCGATTTAAATCTATTTCTATAACTAAGTTGCATATAGTTATTTAAAAAGCCACAATGCGTGTTTATCGCCGAATACTGAACTCCGCACCTTTTCAGATTACCTTTAAATGTTCAAATACTAGAAAGCAGCATTAGATTGTTTTTGAACAAAAACAACAAGAACTAAGTAAAAATATTAAACGGATTAGCATTTCTTATGATGCTGCAGTTATTGAGACACTTTTAATATTCCATTATATATCTACAAACCATTTTCACGCTAAGCCAAAAACATTTTTTCTTTAAAACTGATGTTTTAGTTCTTCCTTCAGGATAAATAATAATTTTTGTTTTATTTAATTCTTGTTCACTTTAAGTTTCATATTTACGCGGATGCGGATGGTGTTGAGTTTTACACATTTGTTCCTCATCGATATGATAGTGGACGCCATATTCAAAAATTATTACCCATTTAAGATCTTAAAATTAACCCAGAAAACAGAATGTTAATAATAATTCAAAACCACTTCTTCCTCATACCTATACATATGTATATATTTAATTTTGAATTATTTTCTTCTGCTCTAGTAAATCTTTATTTTGAAAACAACAATCAATATAATTTTATTGTGACATATTAATATGTATATCTATAGGTATGTATACACACAACAAATAACAATGAACCTTTATTAAGCCATTGTTGTATTATTATGTACATATACAAAAGTACACTCATTCACCTTGCCGCCTGATTTAAAATCAAGGACAATGTTTGACGGAGTTAAATGAGAATCATTTATATCTGTAAATAGGCAAGCATATGATGAAAACTATACCTACATATATTAGGTACATAGAAATAAACAACAAGCCTATACTACATAAATATACAAAATACATACTTTTTGATTCCACCAGGTAAAGGTAATATACGTATTCTCAGAAGATTCCCAATAAAGCTAAAGAAGCAGAACAAAGGTTTCAAATACACAATGCCTTCAGGGTTTCTATAAAATTTCCTGTTGTCACCATATTGGAATTTTCTGTATCAACAGAAGAGTAATGTTGTGCGTTGTAGGTTGCTGAGGAGGAGGGCGAGGCAGCAGTTGGGACTACCAATATACATGCCTACTTTATTTTCAGGACATGTGTGGCTTTGCATTGTGGCGTAGTCGTCGGTCGTCCTCGAAGAGGAAAGTCATACAAACTTGAATGTACGACAGAAATATACAAGCGACCATCACATCTCAAACTATACTGAGGCTGTTTTCCCTTTACAGAACAACAACAACAAAAAACAATCTTATAAATCTACCAGTTCCAGGATCAAAACCCAATTTGCAGCCAAGACCGGGAAAGAACTTTGTCTGCCTGAAACTTTACTATTTCCGTTTCCTGATATTTAAAGTGAATTTAATTTCTCCATGAATAAGAAAACTCAACCACATGCCGTAGCCGTTGCTGCTCTCGCATTCGCATCTCTTGTATACGGAATACCGAATACAGACATCAACATCAACACAAGCAACAGTTGGAATGGGGTAGTAGAAGATTGGCAAATTGGTTCAATGGCACTTCCGTTCCTTAAATTATAAAGAGCATTTAATATTTAATGTACATACGAGTTTGGCAACAACATAACAGTACTCTAAGAAAATGCATAAGTATTGTAAATTCAAGAGATATAACCAAGGCTGAGAACTTACTATTTGCGTGCGCGCATTCGTATAGGACAGGATACCAAAAATAGAGTGGCCAAAATTTAAAAAAGCTCTGAGTTACGGCTCTCAAATCGCTTTGGTTTCAGCAAACAGATTCAGTGTTTGAGTTGAACCTTCAACATGGTCGCTTTATTTTGTTGCTGAATATCCTACAACTTGCTTTTAATTATAAAAAGTATCTACGGCAACAAAAACGCTCTGATGTCAATGTATCGTTTTATTATGTTGAATTAATTTGACTCAATTAGTTTAAACAAAACTAATAAGTAAATAAACCTTAGAACTTTGAGCACATACATACATATGTACGTGCATAGATACTATTTAAATAAGTTGGCTAAGTGCCTAAAATTTGTACACCCCCATGCATATGTACATACCCCAATTAATAAGATATAGTTTAGTGCTTTATAGCTGTGCATTGTTTTTCTTAAAAGTTGTTTTCCTTTTAGTAAAGACAAATGAGGTTTATTAAACCGATATTTAGAATAAGAACGGAATTGATTTGTTTGTCAAATTTAATTCTATTATATTTGATAACAATAGCAACTTGATGTAGGTCCTCCAATCAAGATTAAATTATTATCTATTATTTGACATAAAATAAGCATATGAAAGTGTATTTTCGGTTCTAGTTTGAAATTTGAATGTTGTCTTATTTGTGTAGGTTTATATTTTGATTGTGTTGATAAAATGTATTTTTAGATGAATTTGTATTTATGACGCTGGAAACTTGCAGATGCGAAATCAAGCTATTCTTTTTGTTTATAAAGTATTTTTTTTTGAAATAAAAAAGAAAACAAAAATATAAAAATGAGGAGTATGAAAATTTATAATTAAAAACGTTTCTTTATAAATAAAAAGGAACTATTCTCGATGTGAATTTGTGGTTGCACAATATTTTAAAAGTGGTCAGTTTTAATGTTGGAAAAGAATTGTGTTTCAATACAGGCGTATTTGGTTAGTTAGGTAAAATATGGTGTAGGCTGTAGGGTTTGCAAAAAATGGCCCTATTTACGATAAGTTTAATATATATTTTATTTTAATTAATTTAATTTTTGAATCTATTCAAGCAAATTTGATGATTAATATTCAATAATATCTATAAGAACTAGAACGTGAAAGCAGTGAATAATATTATTTTCAATATGTTGGCTAAAAGTGCCAAGAAGTTTTTTTCTCGTAACAAGAAAATCACTTGTAGCCTGAGGCTGGGAGTTAATTTGTTGGTCAAAACCGGAGGGGATGATATTTTAACAAAAGTGAAATCTCCGTTTAAGGGTTACATATGTAAATAAGGAAAACAATAGTTTGGTTTATTGCGATTAAGAAATGTATACCTGCAAAATAAGTTTATTTTCAAAAATGTAAATGCCATTTAATTGCTTGAAAAAACCCAAATTCATTACCATAATATTTTTTGAATCCAAAAACAAAAAAAGGCTAGGATGTCGATTTGTCTAAAACTTTAACAAAAAAAGAGGGTGGAATGCGACCCACACTGATAACTTCAAATTCCCATTGCGTCTGTTGATTTGTCTAGCTTAAAACTTAAACAAAATGTTCGTAACAATATTTTGTATGAGATAAATTATTTGAAGTCAATATTTTTCTTTGTTCTCTTAAAACTTGAATCGAAAATCATTTCTTATAAGTCTTTTGTTGTTTTTGTAGGTTTTCGTGTTTTGTTAAAAAAAGTTGTTGCGATTTTTAGTCGAAAACCAATGTCTACCAATCTTAGCAGCATATCTGGAAAGTTTTTATTCCTTATTTAAACAGATTTTAAATATAAAAATTGATTTTCGACTTAAGTATTATTTCAAAATTAAAGATATTGGCTTCAAAATAATTTCGTCTTAAAAAAAATATTGTGTTCGACATTCAGTTGGTTGGTTGGGTGTTGTAGGATCTGGGGGCTTATGCTGTAACTTTTCCTACACACCAATTGCTTAGTTTACCTCCTCGTGGTAACCACCGGATACTGGTTATATCTCTAGATATAACTTGCGAAACTTGTAAGCGCGGGTGCAAATCGGGAAAAAAGCACCTTATGAACGGCCCAACGAATTTGGAGGTTAGTGCGAGGGGCTAACAACCCCTCCACAGTAAAAAACTTGAAGGTTATGAGAGAGATACCAGCCTCGGATAATGAACCCCCTCTTGTGGTAACCAGACCCGGAACGACAACGTACTACGCAATGAGAGTTTGTACCTGGAATGTAAGAACCCTCTAAACTCCAGGTGCAACTCAGAAACTTGAATCTGTCCTCTCGCAGTATAAGGCAGATATTACTGCGATCCAGGAAATACGATGGATAGGATCAGGGAAAATGAAGAGAAAGAATTGCGACATTTATTATAGCTGTCATCAAAGACTGCATATATTTGGATGCGGATTTGTCGTGGGAAATCGGCTTAGATCGAAAGTCATGGATTTCAAGCCAATAAGTGATCGCCTGGCTGTGATCCGCATCAAGGCCACATTACAGAACATCAGCATAATATGTACACACTCCCCTACCTATGATGCTGAGGAGTCTAGCAAGGAGGATTTCTATGACCTCCTGGATAGAGCCTACGGAGCCTGTCCAGAGTACGACGTCAAAATCGTACTCGGAGACTTCAATGCAAAAATCGGGAAGGAAGACATCTTTGGCGGATTAGTTGGAAAGCACAGCCTCCACGAAGAAACAACAGATAACGGCTTCCGACTAATCGCCTTTGCTGCAGCTCGTAATACGGTGATAAGTAGCACTAGGTTTCCAAGACGGAAGATCTACACAGCAACCTGGCGATCTCCGGATGGTCGAACCACCAACCAAATCGACCATGTACTAATCGGCGCAAGGCACGCATCCAACGTCCTGAATATGCGCACTTTCCGAGGGGCAAATGTCGACTCTGACCACTTTCTGGTAGTGGCTAAGTTTAGAGCTCGAATATCAAACGACGAAAAAACACGTGCGGCCCAAAGAAAGAAGTTCAACATCGGTTGCCTTAGCACATTGGAGAATGCCAGAGACTACAGTGAGCACCTGAGCGAGCGACTCTCCGCCGCCGTCCTCCCAAATACTACAGACGTCAACACATTGTGGAAACAATATCGCGAAATAATAAAAAATGTAGCCGAGACCACCATAGGTTACCATCCACCTCCGAAAAAGAACCCGTGGAAAGGAGAAATGAGAAAAAGACCCTGCGAAGGAAGAAAAGAGCATCCGCAGTTTCTCAGCTCAAAGATCTAGAGGAGTCTCGGACCAAGAACAACACCCGACGTTTCTTTAAAAGGTCGAAGCAATTAGCTTCTGGTTTCAGAACCGGGACACAAGCTCTTCGAAACAGTGAAGGAAACCTAGTCACCGAAGCACAGGGAATTGTAGATGTTTTCAAGCAGCACTTCCAACAGCTGCTGAATGCGCAAAATGTCGAGCAAGATAATGACGAAAGAGAAGCAAGACCAGTCAATGAAGACCCAGTCCCAGCCCCCAGCAGAGAAGAGGTAGAAAGAGCCATCCAAAAGCTAAAAAATAACAAGTCCGCCGGGTCGGATGGCATACCCGCGGAACTCTTTAAACATAGAGGAGGTGTTTTGATGAACCGCATGCACCAGGTCATCACCAAAGTGTGGGAGGAAGAATGCATGCCCACTGACTGGTCGATAAGCTCCATATGCCCCATATACAAAAAAGGCGATCCGATGTTATGCAAAAACTACCGTGGCATATCCCTGCTTAATGTTGCATACAAAATCCTATCCAACGTACTGTGTGAGCGTCTTAAACCTCTCTGCAACAAAATAATCGGCACGTACCAGTGTGGCTTTAGGCCAGGCAGAACAACGATAGACCAAATATTCACACTGAGACAGATCCTGGAAAAGACCAACGAATTTCAAGTCGAAACCCACCATCTTTTCATCGACTTTAAAGCTGCTTATGATAGCATCCATCGCCAAGAGCTTATGATGGCGATGTCTGAATTCGGGATCCCGAACAAACTGATCCAGCTGTGCCGCATGACGCTAAACAATACGCAGTGCAGTGTGCAAATGGGTAACAGCTCATCCGAGTTATTCCAAACTTGCGCAGGGTTTAGACAAGGAGATGCGTTGTCATGTGACTTCTTCAACATAGTCCTGGAGCAGATAGTACGTAAGGCAGGTGTGAGCACGGAGGGCACTATCTTCAACAAATCCACCCAGCTCCTAGGCTATGCGGATGACATAGACATAATCGGTCGATCCAAGAGAGCTGTGCTTGAGGCCTTCACAGCGATTCAAGAACAGGCGAAACTAGTTGGTCTTGAAGTGAATGAGGACAAAACAAAGTACATGTTATCAACAAACAAAGCAACATCTGTCCACCGCCTAGGACAAAACGTCACTGTTGGTAGCAGCAATTTCGAGGTAGTTAAGGAGTTCACCTACCTTCGAACAAACATCAATCCCACGAATGACACCTTAGTGGAGATCCGAAGAAGAATTACCCTAGCGAACCGCTGCTGCTTAGGTTTGGCCAAACAACTGGGTTCAAAACTCCTCACTCAAAAGACAAAGTGTCTGCTATACAAAACTTTGATTTTACCAGTCCTACTCTACGGCGCCGAGTGCTGGACGATAAGTAAAAAAGGGGAATTGATACTGGGCACTTTCGAAAGAAAAATTCTTCGACGGATTTTTGGTCCCGTATGCGACGATGGCGAATGGAGAAGAAGATACAACCGAGAACTGTATGAGCTGTACCAAGATGTGGATGTAGTCCAGAAGGCCAAGAAAAGACGACTACATTGGCTCGGCCACAACGAGCGAATGGACGACAACGCTCCATCCAAGAAAGTCTTCTCATCCCAGCCCCCAGGTTCAAGACGACAAGGAAGACCGAACCTACGGTACAAGGACCAAGTGACTGCGGATGCCAGAGCGCTTGGTCTCGGTGACTGGAGAGTGCATGCGAGGGATCGTTCACGATGGAAGACTGCAGTATCTCAGGCTGAGACCCTTCATGGATTGTGAGCCGGAAAAGTAAGTAAAATTCAGTAAAATTTTTATAAAAATGCGACAGTCCGTTTAAACAAAAAATAGTACACGCATAATTGGCAAAAATTGATGTAAGGTTTTCGGTATCTTGTGAATAAATGAAGGTATTAATTTCAAAATGATTTGATTCTGTGCTAAATTTTCTTAGAAAAATCCAGTCTGTATTTGTTTAAATAAAAACTTTCGAGAAATGTTACGTAAATTGGTAGAAATTGATTTTCTCGTTTACAAAAAAAAAAGATTTTGAAATTTAACTATGTCTTCATATACGACATTTTGTTGGTAATTTTTAGTTCATTTCTTAGAAAAATTCAACTGACAACTTTTTTAACAAAACACGAAAACTTACAAAAACAAAAAAAAACTGATAAGAAATAATTTTCGACTCAAGTACTCGTATTACGAGAACAAAGAAAAATATTGACTTCAAATTATTTAGCTTACACAAAATATTGTTATGAATTTGTTAAAGTTTTTAGCAAGACAAAGCTACAGACGGGATGGGAAATTATCAGTCTGTGTCTCATCCTTGCCTCTTTTTTAAAATGCTATAGTAAAAAACCACAATCTTATTTTATTTTTTTGAGAGCCCTTTCTTCATCTATGTGTGTATTGTGTTATTGCCTGTTCCTTTAAAATAAACTGCACGTATAGGTCGCTTGAACTTGCTCATGTTTTCGAAGAGTGTGTTTAACAATATTTTTTGTGTTTTAAGATTTAAAAATGTAACTGCAAAAAGTTTGTTTTCAAAAATTTAAATGGCATGTGACTTCTCAAAAAAAACTTAATTTTTAAAAATTTTTGCAACGATTTGTTAGAGCGTTTTTTTTTTTAATTTAATTTTGTATATATAAAATGTTTTATTTTGAGTATTTTTGAATTGCAGTTATTTAGAGCGTATAAATATACGTTTTACATTTAAATTTCGTAAAAAAAAGACGACCTGTTTTCGGAATATCGAATTTTGAAAAAAAAGTATTTAATATTTAAAAAAACAATGACATCTTTGATCATCAAATATTATTGAGACGACAGAAGAGCTTTTACTGAGAAAAATGAAATCAGTTTATTAGTTCTTCAGAAAACTTAAAAACAAAATAAAAACGGTTCTATGGAAGGCACCCTTGTGGAGCAATACAAATATAAATTCAATACAAATCTATCGGTTCGTTTTTGCCCAAAAAAAATTTATTGGGACTAATGTTATTTTAAATTTTAAAAACAAACAGAAAAAATGCCTTACGCGAATCGGCTTAAAACCTTTAACATTAAAAGCTTGTACTCAATCCACCCAATGGTTTGAGGTTTGAGGAATCGGGGGACGCACTTATTTCAACTTCTCTACCATCGTAATGTCATGTTTGATTAAAATCTCGAGTTTGAATTTGTTTACGAATGCAATACTTGCCATACACATGATAGTTCCTTTATGACGTAAGTAAAAATGTATTTGAAGTCGATATCTCTACTGGTTCTTGAGATATGGACGACGAAAAAAGCTTCCCAAACGTTCGGACATATGGACATACGATCGTACAAAAGTGCTGCTCATCTATCTTGTTATTCTGTCAAACCAGGCTTCGGTTGTATTCTTTCTGGAAACAAATGTATAACAGGTGTACACTCAGGCGAATACGTACTTTATAAATTGTTTTATATTTCTAACTAGTTCGTATCCTATTTTTATGAAAGGATGTCGGTTTGTCGTGCACAACGTTTAATTATGTCAGCTAGTGTTTTTAATCTTAATCTAAGCAAAGAAAAAAAAACAATTCAATTATATTTCCTCTACAAAAGAAGCGTGAAATCTATAGTTTGAAGTGTCATATAAAATGTAGGTTTGGCAGACAAAAATCGATTTCCATTTGAATTGAAAAGATAATAGTTCACCAAACCAATTTCCTTACTCTCTCTCATCGTTTTATCATTTTAATTGAAAACATCTTTGTTTTTCCATTTTATATTACTTCTTTTAAGGAAGTATAAAATAAAAATAAATTAGGTGGCGCAACAGTCCGTAGAGAACCAGGGCCTTAGTGACTTACAACTCTCAACCATTCCTGTGTGCGAGTAATGTTGTCAGGGATGAAGGGGACCTACAATTTATATGCCGAATCCGAACGGCTAATTTGAGAATGCACTTTTTCATGACAAGAATTACTCTTGGAGAATTTGTCAATTCCTCGCAAGATGCAGTACCCGTGAAAACTCTTTTTTTTAGTTAAGGTGGCACAGGCAGGGATTGAACCCAAGACCTCTCGCATGACAGTCCAACGCACTAACCATCATGCCACGGGCACTACTTTAAGGAAGTATATATATGTATATTTATGTATATGCATACATATACTCGCGTAAGTAAGAACTTTACAAATTAGATTGCAATCACTTTCATTCATTTGACGTCTGTTTTTCAAATAATATTTAATGTCACCAATGCGACAGAAAAATAAATATGTATATTCATATTCAGATGAATGGGTTGAATAAATGCCTGGTCTCGTATCGTCTCGTCTCGTCTCGTCCGAACTTCCACTCACAGCTCTCTCCGTTGAATTGAAATAGGTGACTTCGACTTGAAAGCTTTTCTTTTTAAATAAGCGTTCTACCAAATATTTTTGTTTTATTTTACTCAATCGTTGCGCTGATAAAAACCTCGTCGTCTCGTCTATTCTATTATCATTGGAATGAGTGGGTGATTGGTGTTAGTCTGCATAAATGGTGCTCTTGTCTTGAGTGGCGACTGGCGATGGCGAGGCGATGGTGATGGTGAGCTGTGCGGTTAGACTCTCTGTCTATAAAATTGTATATCACACAAACAGATCAACATAAAGTTAGTTGAATAAAAATGAGAAAAACTCAGATACAATTTTTGCTGAATTTCAGATTCAGCCACTGAGCCACTTAAGCTCATTGAATTTTCAGTATTCTGTTTGTGTCCCGTTAAACTAACACACAAAAATAAAAGAGGATAAAATCGTGCTTCATAAATTTTGTATGTCATTGTATTTGTGAGAAAGACGAAAAGAGCGACATTGACAGAGAACTTATGTAGGAGATTTGGCATAGGAGTATTGGGTATACAAGAACAAGACACAAAGTAAATTCCTTAGCTGTGGCCTGGGGCCTGGGGCTGGGGTCTGGGGTCTGGGGACGAACTGAAAACCTCTGTGTGCAAATGCGAATACGCACAGGGAACACACTCCACATCTCGCATCGTATTTAAAAACCATCAGTCGGGATTCTGAATCAACAGATAGATAAGCAGTGTTTTTATTTTGTTGAGTTGTTGCTTTTTCGTGTGTGACTGTGAAACTCTTTTACGGACTGGGAAATAAATTATTCCATTTTAATATTTATATCAGCACTAAAATCAAGTTTCAAAAATATATACATAGGTACATACATATGTGTGTTGTGCACATAAATACGAAACGTAAACAAAAGTTTAAACAAAATATCCAATTAACTTTTATGAGCAAAATTTATTTAATTTCATAAAACGCATCGGATAGACAGAGAAGTTAAATAATAAAATTAAATATTTTTTTTTTTGCACGATTCTACGCTGAGTCTGTTCTCGGTTTTGGTGCTCGGCGAGTTGTGCTTCTTCCGATACGAATCCGAATTCGAATCCGACAAATGCGAGAATAGTGATTCTGTTTTTTGATTTCTGAATTCTGATTAGTGTTTTCGATTTCAGTATTCTCTGTTTTTAGTGCCAAAAGTTTAGTATTGTGTGCGCTGTGCTGTGCAGTGAGCGGTTTGATGGTGTAAGCAGCCGATTAGGAGACCTCGGTGCTTTTGTTTTTGATAGCGAATAATTTGCGTTTTCGATAAGAAGACACCTTTTCGTTCTTATAGCGTGTGCGTTCAGTTTTGTTTTTATTTTAAATGAATCGAACTCTGACACTGATTCAGATTTATAGATACATATATGTACGAGTATTTAGTTGATGGTAGAATGCAATTAAAGTTAAAAAGCAGTACAACTCGGTGAAATTGAAGACGTCAATTCAACAAAAAGCACGTCTCTACATTTGTCTTATTTTTGTAGTGTTTTGTTTAGTTTTAATTTCTCCTTCTGCCTTTTTGCTGTCCCAAATTACACACATACGCGTATATATACATAATATACCTACTATTTTAATTTTTGTTTTTAAATCGCAGTGAAATCTGCTAGCGGTGAGTTGGTCTGTGACTGGGGACTGTGCACGCGTTTCGAATACAAAATATCGGTAATTGTGGGCCTTGCTCACGGATGAATGGTGTTGTTTTCAATTAATACTATTATTACTGTCATCATTAATATTTAACGTGATTCTGTGTTGTGTTTTTACTTTTGACTTTGAATTGAGCAAGTACGCAAAGTACTCGCATCAGGTCGTACCTATAGTATAGGCAGCACCTATTGCAAGGCAGCACGCGCATCAACAAAGTACATATTGTCATATTTTGAATTCAACAAGTGGCCATTGGTGAAACAGTAACACTTTTTATTATTAGCTTGGAGCAGTGCTGTTCATATTGTTGTTTATTATAATCATCTGGTTCGGGCAAGCAATAAATTGTCAATACTTACTACTACATAAGACAAGACGAAGAGAGAATATCGGCTTATCTGCTACCCCTGTGTTTTCTTCGTTATCGTTTGTAGTTGTCGTTTTCGCTGCCGCTGTCGGTGTCGGTGTCGGTGTCGCTGTCACTGTCACTGAGTCGGTCGTCATCATCACTACCTATAAGCTTATAAGTTACATATAACACTATTGAGGCGACAAAGTCTACGGAAAGACGCAATCTTCAGCTATTGTTATGGATTCTGTATACCCCCTAGAGAAGAGAACGTAGCATGACTTGACGTTGACGCTGCTTAATAAAAGGTGAGAATTAAGCGACAGTTTTACACAATTGCTAGGGATGAGGCTTGATTTTGAATTGAAGAGGTTTATGTTTGGGTTGCTGCTCTTTTGATTATCATTTCATTTGCATATGTACATCGTACATATGTACATACTATATGTACCTATGGTTTGTAGGTGCTGATTAGGCATCATTTGAGAAGTTTTGGAAAGAGTGTAAGCATTTGTTTCTTTGAAATGCATGACTTCATAAACCATATGTATGTATGTATATATGATATAAGATAATATGTACATTTTCTTAACTGTTCTTATATAGTATAAAGTTTGCAGAGGTTAGAGGGAAGTAGTATTTTGTGTGTTGTCGTAGGACATTTAAACTATTTTTAGAATAAATCTGGTGGGTTCAATGTGCCAAGTTATTTAATGGCAGATTGAATTTTAATCGGTTTGTAAAATATTCATCTTTTGGTGTCATATTTGTAAACCTATTGCTTTTAAAAGTTTGTATCATCTCCCAGTGTATAACTTATTAACTTCCCATAGGAAGTTATTGTAATGGGTCCGATTTGTCGAATGGAAAATTTTGACATTTCTCGACGTTTCAAGGAGTCGAAATAAAACATTTTTAGAAAGATGTCTGTGCGTGCGTGTGTGCGTACCTTCGTACGTCCGTATGTTCGCGACGTTTTTTTCGTCGTCCATAGCACAATAACCAGAAGAGATATCGATTTCAAATAAATTTTGTTATACAGACAATAATGCAGAAAGATGCAGAAAGGGCTCTTAAGAAAATTGCGTGGGTGGTTTTTTACCATAGCAGTTTAAAAAAAAGGTGAACATTTTGGTTAACCCTAAATATCTCATGAATCAATGACGCTAGAGACTTGAATTAAACTTTATATTATATATTGTAACGTGATACAAAACAATTATATTTTTGGAAAAAAAATCCAATTAACGGTTTTTTTTATAAATAAAAAAAAAACTGAAAAAAAAATTGTCACCTCGAAAATTGTACGACTAAAATATGATTTTATCTCCAAAACAATTTTGTGCAACGAAGAATAATGTTTTTGACATCTGATAAAATTCTGAGAAAAATCTAATTGACAGTTTTTTTTTTATAAAAAATAAAAACCAAAAAAAAACATTACTCAAAGTTGGTAAAAATTGAATTTCGACTCAAATATCTTTTCAAAAACTTGAGATTAAGGCTTTAACCTTATTTTATCTTATAAGAAATATTGTTTTCAACATTCTGAAAAATGTTGAGAAAAATCGATTTGACAGTTTTTTTTACAAAATATAAAAACCTAACAAAAAATTAATAAAAGTTGGTAAAAATTGATTTTCGAATCAAATATCTTTTCAAAACTTTGAGATATTGTCTTTAAACTACTTTTATCTTTCAAAAAATATTGTTGTCAATATTCAGTAAAATTTTGAAAAAAATCGAATTGACAGCTTTTGTACAAAAAATTAAAAACCTTAAAAAATAATTAACAAAAGTTGGTAAAAATTGATTTTTGACTCAAATATCTTTTCAAAAATTTGAGATAATGGCTTCTAACTAATTTTTACTTATAAGAAATATTGTTTGTAACATTCGATAAAATTTTGAGAAAAATCGAATTGACAGTTTTTTTTACAAAAAATAAAAACCTAAATAAAAACAATACTAAAACTTGGTAAAAATTTACTTTCGACTCAAATAGCTTTTCAAAAATTACAAATATTGTAATTCTCATTCTATCATTAAATCTTCAGTGTTCATATGAAATTTGTAGGTCACAATTGACAACGTCCCTAATAGACACAATGGTGCTTTGTGTTATCTTAAATCATCGTTGCACCATAATCAAATGTTGAACTTTTTGACGTTTACTGTACCGAAAAATTAATTATATGTACCTATTCTATACATATTATATTTGTGCATGAGCCTTGTAAAAAGAGAGTTAGTATGATATTTTTTTTTATTTGACAATGGTTTTGTACCAGGTCCATAAAGGTATACATATGTATGTACATGAAGGTAGGTTTATATACCTAGGTATGTACATAATTATATCTTTTCAATTAAACAAAATTTGTTTCTTTATCAATTTTTGAAGTTTTTATTTTCGTTTAATTAAATGGTTGTTTAATGAACATACATACATACATATACATACGCTACATATATGTACATACATATGTATGTATAAGCAAATCATTGCTTAAACAAACATATTGTATGTACATATACATATATGTATGGGAAGAGCTGTTAAAAATGTGCTAATTGTTATTTTTTCTTCTTCGAAAAAATAATAGTCTTAATAGAATTTTAACGAAATAATGAATACCTATACTTGGGTATTATATCTATGCCTTGTGGTGGTATTTTAGAGACTGGTATTAACCTACTTAAGGCCGTTAGCTAATATGAAAATAAGAGTTGTCTAATGAAAAATATAATATAAATTTAGGGTCAACATACAAAATGTAGATACTTATATATACACTCCGCTTCAACTGAATACGCACAAATATTTTTTGAAAATGCTTTTTACATTTTTTCCCAAATATAGAGGGTTTTTGTGCTTTCTGTTGATGCTAAGAAAACAATTTCAACAAATTTATCCAAATAAAACTGCGAGTCTTGTTTTCGCCCACTTGTAAAGTGTTTCAGACGTAAAGAAAAAGTTTTTTTTGAGTCAACTGAATAATCGTTATTTAGATCAAAATAAGACCAAAGTCTTATTGGCTTTAATTCTTACGTACAAAATAAAGATTCGTACAGATAAAACATAGAGGAAGGTAAAAAGAACTGCAAAATTAAATTGGCGTGAATTCAAGTTTCTCGACAGTTTTAAGAGTTATTAAAATTCAAGCCAACTTAAACCAATTAAACTTAAGAAAAAAACTGCTGCTTGACGAACAACGAAAAGTTATGCGATTAGAGTTTTTCAAAACTCAAATCACTGGTCTACAAATTTTGACTTTATAAAAGTATTCCTCATGTAAAGTAGATTTTTGTATGTATTTATATGTACTTAACACAAAAACAATTACTATTAATTAAAATTTAATTTACATAAAAAAAACGAAAAAACAATTTGTTGAAAAATGTAGAGGATTTTGTATTTTTTTTCAATCCCCGACAAAACTGCGACGTGGCTTTTTCGCGGCCCTCTTGTATTTTGCGTCCTTAATATCCTATGAATAGTCCAACAAAAGTCCGCTAACATTGAAGCTTTCCAATGACCATTATACCGCTTTTCCATATTGGCGATGTCCTGATGAAAGCGCTAACCGTGCTCATCGCTAAAAGTTCCGCAATTATCCGGAAAGAACTCCAAGTGGGAATGTAAAAAGTGGGTTTTTAAAGACATATTACAACCCAATTCTTGGTATGACGAAAGCGACAAGTTCAACATATAGTTGTCACTACTCTTATTTTCCAGAAAATGTTGTGCTACAAGACGAAAATCAACCCAGGCTTTTTTTTTTCCTTACCGTCTAGAACCAAGTCAAAGTTGACATCTTTAAATAAATCTCTTATCTGCGGACCGACGAATATGCCTTCTTTGACTTTAGCCTCTCTTATTCTTGGAAATTTTTGGCGAAGGTATTGAAAAGCAGCTCCATCTATGTCCATTGTTTTTACGAAGTTTTTCATGAGTCCTAGCTGTATATGCAAGGGCGGAAGTAACACCTTTTCACCTTTTTGGATCAATTAGAGGGTCATTTTTGACATTTTTCTGCCCAGGTTAAAGCGACTGACGATGAGGCCACAACTTTTTAATAAATTGCTGTTTTCTATCACGACTGTCCCATTCACAGATGAAGCAACAAAATTTCGTGTAGCCTAATTGCAGTCCAAGCAGCAAAGCTACGACTTTCAAATCCCCGCAGATTTGTCATTGGTATTCCTCATATTTAATCCGCAGCAGAACACTTTTTATATTTTCATAAGACTCCTTCATATGAACTGAGTAACCAATAGGAATCGAAGGTAAAATATTTCGGTTATGTAGCAACACAGCTTTTAAGCTTAACTTAGAGCTATCTATGAAAAGTCTCCATTCACTCCGTTTATACGTTTTGTTAAGGGCTACCATCAAAGCACTGACATCATTGCAAAAAACTAAACTTTCATCCATTTCAAAATATCGCTGGAACTCCTTTTGTCGAGTGCGGAAAGATGTTATAATCACACCCCTTCCTAAGATTCCATTGTTGCAACCTCGAGCCTAGAAGTTCTGCTTTGTTCTTGGGCAATTCTAAGTCCCTAACAAGATCATTCAATTGAGCTTGTGTTATCCGGTGTGGCTGTGATGATGTGCTAGGTACTTCGTATTCTGACATTGAAGAAATTGTTAGTGAAGCAGGTGTAGGTGTTATTTCTTCTTCGTCAATGTGAGGGCTTTTTCGAATCGGGTGAAGATCGCTGTGTGGCAGAGGACGAGTAGCCGATGGTAAATTTGTATACACTATAGTATGTTCCTTTTTTTAGAAAATCCCTTGCCTTTTACAAACACTTGAGTGGTGAGGCAGAAATAACAATCCGCTGCATGACTAGTTGATTCTCGCCACTGCATTGGTACTGCGAACCGAAATGATTTTTTTCTTCCACTCACCCAATTTCTCAAACCTGTTGCACATGGATTGCAACAGAAATGCGGAACCTAGCTTTTATCTTGATGTTTTATACTTTGTTTAAAATAGTAGAAATAGGCTTCTTTTATTGTCGGCGATATGGATCACCTTTGTTTACAAAATACCACTTCACCGCAAATGTAACAAAAGTTGTTGGGATTATTTACACATTTTCGTGACATTTTTCAATATAATACTTTTTTTCAATTTTAACACATAAAAACACAGAATATAACACTAAAGCACAATATATTTACCATTAGAAAAATGCAAAAAACACAAGTTTTTAAAAGATGGCACATGTAAACTCAGGCACGGAAATATTCGAACTAAACTCATCAAAGTGAAGCTCCATTTTATACGGGTTTTTAGTAGTTAATTGATAGATCTTGGGGAATTCCAAACGCTCGTTTCCAATTAACCCTTTACTTTTATTGAAATGGGGAAATACGTACCCTTCCAAAGGTCGTAAACTTTGCCGGGTATAAACTTCCAACAGGTATAAAAACCCAAAGTCGATTGCAAAATTTGTGACCTTATTTAAGGGGTTGGCAGTGCAGGTATTTCCAAAACAAAATAAGGACGATAAAATTCAATTTTTATTGAAATTTAAATTTTATAATCTTTATTATTAACAATTGTTAATTGTGGTACTAGAAAAAAATCAATATTATAGGGTGTTGTTTTGAGTGTTTGGGAAGAAAATAACCAAAGTAAATATAATGCGAGCTGCAAAAATCACTAAATCCGAAAAATGCAAGTATAGCGAAAACTTAATCTAAAAAATGACTTTTACTCATAAACTTGTATTTAGCATTGGAAGACAAGTCAAAATTAGTTAAAATTATTCGGAATACTTTTTCACTGTAGACCAGTGAATCTGGAAAAAGAAAGGTATCACGTAGTTTTTTGTTTCAGACGATAAGACTATTAAATTTTGAGGGCCTTGAAGGGTCAACCTAAGGCCCCTAAGTGAATAGTTAGCACCAATAGAGTACACAATACCCATAAATATTTGGGAAATATCTAAAAAGTATTTTCAAAAATATTTGAGCATATTCAGTTGAAGCTGAGTGTACACTCGACAATTGTCCCATCATTTCTAAACGCAAACTGTCACATAACTTTTAAATATGTTAGAAATGTTTAATATTAGAATTTAAAACTATTTAAGGTTGATAAAAATTATAATTCCCTTGATGACTTTTACCTAACTTTTTACAGTGAATTGATATAATCGAATTTATCCAACAAAAAAAAACCGTATAGTCTCCGGTTCAATCCCTGCCTGTGCCTTCCAAAGTTTTTCTTTACCACAGGTACTACCTCTGCCTCTTGCGCAGAATTGACAAATACTCCAAAAGTAATTCTTGTCATACAAAATGTTTCCTCAAATTAGCCGTTCAAATTCGGCATCAAAACTGTAGCACACCTCCATTCCTAACATCACTCACACACAGGAATGGTTAAAAGTTGTGAATCACTAGTTCCTGGTTCTCTACGAACTGTTGCGCGACCTCATTTATTTTATGTATCATTAAAAACATAATATAATAATTTTTAAAGATTTTGCTATCGATAAAAATGGAAGAAAATATACTCAATAGGAATGCAGCTATTGTACTAGATGGAGGATAGCATTTTTCGCTCAGGTCAATAAAAAACTTTAAATTGGTTTTCTGTCATTCAATGGTGCTATAAAAGATGCTTTAGACAGATTTGTGGTCGGCAACGATTCTTAAACAGATGATGGTATAGCTCTGTGTGATAGAAGTGACAACCACTTAGCACATATTCCAACATTGGAGAGTCTTTAAACTTCTCCTTCTCTAACTATCTAAATATATCTACTACCCATTATAAGAACTTATAAGGTTAATCTTGGATTCCTCGTTGGGGAGGAGTTTAGTCTTCTATATGAGTAGGCTGTTTCTTAATGTAACGTCTAAACATATGTATATATTTGGTTTCTACAAAATTAAAAAGAATATATATGTTTGTACAGTGAAGGGTGTTTTTTTAGATATGTGGTTTTTAAAAAGAGATTGAACACATATAATTTATAATGTTATGTTGAACAATTTAGTTTTATTAACAATATAATAGTTTGCCATTACGTTTTAAAAATAATTTCTTGTAGTAGTAGTATATTCCAGCCTAGAGTTTCAATTTCGACCAGTTTTTGCAGCAATTAGGGCTGTATGTCAGCAATAACGTCGAATATTCACTTTTAAGGCGTCAATTGTAACGGCCTTATCTGCGTAGACGCTTAAGTGTCTTCACATAACTCCAATGGGACTGTGTTGTTGAATACTTTCGGAAATTATAAAAACCAAATTTTTAGCTATTTACAAGAGGAAGTATAATTTGACATAGGTTTAATAAGTAATATTAGTGCTTAAGGGTGTCAAGCCTTAGGAACTGAATTCGAATTTCAAAAATTCTTTTTCTGTTTGAAAGTTTTTTCATGGATTTTGTAAGAGTGAATTGGGAATTTATACTGGAAACTCAAAGAAAGCGAAAACATACAAAAATACGCCTTAATTTTCCGACTTAAATATATTTTTGTTTTTTTTTCTGTGCTTTGATGTACAAAATACTAAATGTATGCATAATATTTTCATTATTCATAATACCATTGAATAATTACAATGTAATTGTATATTATAATACTTAACAGGTGTTCTTTTAATACGTGTGTTTTTAAACCAATGCAATACTTTTTCGAAGTTGGTCTTTTTGACAGTTGTCCTTAGATTTGGTTTGCATTTTTTAATGAGTAAATTTTCTCCTAATCAACGTTTGCAAATTTATTACCAAAATAATGGTTTGGTTCGCGCGATACATGGCGCGCTGCGTTTGATATTCAGTCTACATAATCGCCCAGCAGAGTCGATAATTTGAGCAACAATGGATCGGTTTGAAACCACGTTTACTTTAGTGGGTATTGCGAATCCTCAGAGACGCGTAGATTGCTCAACGAAGAGGATATTGAAGAAGACCCCAATGAGTCCATCCGCAATCGCAATCAGCAATTGGACCTGTGCCCTTCCATTTTATGGAGATTTTACGAAGGATCTTAGTTTGCAGGCTTACAAAATCTAACTCGTTCAAGAATTGAAGTTTAACGATCATCAAGCACGTCAAACATTCGGAAAATTGGCCCAAAACGAGATGCCCACCGGTCCCGATTTTCACAAGAACATTTTGTTTAGCGATTAAAAATGAAGCCGGCCATAATGTTACCGTCAATTAGGAACGCTAAATAGAGCCATGATTAATAAATGTTTGTGTCTGAATTGGATTATGTTGAGCTTGACCTCTGATTTCAAAAAGAAGGCGCTACATGCCATACAGCGAACGAAACAATCAATTTATTGAAGAAAACTATTTAACCCTATTGGAATATATTGTGGGGTTATCTGAAGTCGCTTGTCTACGCAAATTACAAATGATCAAAACACCTACAAAAAGTGCTCTGAAATTAGCCCTCTTGGCTGGAATTTATTCGAGCCAGCCACGGGGACCATTTGGCTCAAATTATTTTTAAAATATAATGGAACCCTTATATTTATAATTAAGTAAAATTCTTGAACATCAAATACATCAAATTGTATGAGTTTTATTTTTTCTGGAAAGCATACATCTAAAAAACACCCATTATTTATTAGCTTATCAAGTTTTAGTTATCGATTATCTCATTATCTTATAGAGAGGTTTTTAGCTTCATACGTATTCCTATTCTTGCAGATAATTAATCTTTACGAATATGCACTAACATTCATATATTTTTATAAGATAGACAAGTACATAGAATATTGATAAGAGCTTTTTTATATTTCAAATTAAATTGAAATTGATTTTCTCTATATTTATATTTATCTGTTCAAGAATTCAATAATTGCAATAACATTTTATATGGGTTTAGTAGTTGTGGACCTTAAATTTGAACCATTTTATATCAATTATAGTAAATTGAACACAAACTTTGTATTCACTACTTTAATTAAGTTTTTGTTACTTATGAATTGAATAGCTAACTTTTATTCATGATATGTCTTTCTTGGTTAACATTTTTGTTTTAAGTTTAATCGTCAACCAAAAGTTTAATATATTTGCAATAAAAATTGAACATTTTTTGTGCACAATTCAAAACTTTCACTTAAACATTTATGAAAGTCTTTTAAATGGATTTTCCGAATGTGTCCATTGATTCATAATAATTTACATACATACATTTCCTGCAGACTGTGTCGGCCACATTGCCGTCATATATCACATATCTCTTATAAAAACAATCAAAGTATGTACAAAGGTTTACTCAGTACCTATGCTAAAAAGGATTTTATTATACAAACAGATTTAAAATTTCAGCGAGTGTTAACACCTTTAATGATGCTCATGAATTTTATTATCTGTCCGTTTTGTCGAGAATCTGTTTTTCAGTAAAATAGAAGTACTACGAGCACAAAAACAAAACAAAAACTTAATTAAAGTAGTTTGTTTCACTTGATCTTTAATATGAAAATAGGACTTAATGTTAAAATAAAAGAAAACAAACGTTAATTGCCTTTTTTAATTTTTACGGTTGAATATGAAAAGCACGTCAAGACTGGCTTATAGCCTATTGTTTTTCTTGAATTATTGCTTCATTAAAACTTTAGTAATTGAGAAAAATATTATGAGTGGAATGCAATATGCACTTAATAATGAAATATGTGCTATTTTGTTTTACCTTTCAACGCGGAATACATTTGCACTCAGGAGATAAAAGTTTCTAATGAGCTTTCAAATTGGAAAAATGTTTTATATGCATAGTTGTTTTTTTTTTTGCAAACCACACATTTGTGAAAAGTGTGACAATATTTAGAGATTATTATGGAAAAGAATGTCAAACCATAATTATAATTATTTTTTCTCAATTATTATTAGATGTCAACATCAAAGAAATATGGCATCTATTAAAAAAAATTCTTAATAACCTAAACAATATACATACTAATTAAAAATATGTATGTATGTATACCTATGTATATTAAAAAAGTGTTACACCTTACTGATGATGTTCAGTTTAAAAATGAATGAATATTGTACACAAATTTAAAGAGCTCTACCATCTGATTATTTCAATAAATATTTGCGTTTTAAGGGCTCTGCAATTAATAAAGCAAATTTATTGTATTATTTGGTAACTATAACAACCAGTAAATTAAAAAACTTTTCCTTAATGTACACTTAATCCATATTACAATATGACATGCGCTAGCTGACATTTATTTATTAACTTAAGTTATTGTAATCGGTCCGATTTGTCAAGCAAGCAAGGCAAGCTTTTTTCGCCCTCCATTTCTCAAGAACTAGTAGAAATATCGACTTCAAATAATTTTTTTTATACAGATTATAATACAGAAAGTTGCAGAAAGGAATTTCAAATAAATTGAGCAGGTGGTTTCTTATCATAGCAATTTAAAATGTTGGGTAACCCAAAATATCTCCCTAATAAATATCGTTAGCAACTTGAATACATTTTTTTAATATACATTCTGACATGATACCAAACTAATACAATTTAAAAAAAAAACTAATTTTTTGAATAAATCAAAAAAAAAAAAACTGAAAATAAAATTGTCACCTCAAATATGTATTTTACGAAAAAAAAGTCATTTTATCTCCAAAATAATTGTATACAATGAAGAACAGCGTCCTTTTCGCCTAATAAGATTTTTAAGAAAAATCAAACTGACAGTTTTTTACAAAAATACTAAAAGTTGGTAAAAATTGATTTTCGACCCAAATACATATCTTTTCAAAAATTAAAAATATTGGCTTCAATATTCAGTAACATATTTATAAAAATCCAACAGTCGTTTTATACAAATTTAAATCTACAAAAAATAGTACGCAAGATTGGTTAAAATGTATGTTCGATTCTCGATATCTCTTGAATAAATAAAGGTATTGATTCAATATGATTTTATTCTGTGATTCATTTTCTTAGAAAAATTAGAGCTGTATTTTTGTATACCTACAAGAAATAAAAACTTTCAAGAAATGCTACTAAAATTGGTAAGAATTGATTTTCGACTTAAATCTCGTTAACAAAAAAAGATTCTGAAATCATATTATTTCATCATATTCAAAATATTGTTGGTAATTTTCAATTAAATTTTTTTGGAAAAATTCAACTGACAACTTTTTTAACAAAACACGAGAACTTTCAAAAACAACAAAAACAAACTGATAAGAAATGGTGTTCAAGTAAGTATTAGGAGAATTTAGAAAGATATTGACTTCAAATTATTTATTAATTTATATATGTGTATTGTATATTGTTATTAATATTTTGTTTAGGTTTTTAAGCAAGACAAATTGACAGACGGGATGGGAAGATATCAGTGTGGGTCGCATCCCAGCCTCTTTTTCTCATTAATTAATTAAGCTTCCGAAAACAGTTATTTAAACAGATGGACAAATTTGTAACATTGTTCATTTATGACTTGTTACTTTAGTTCACTCATCACTAATTATCTTAAAATTGTTATATATGTATTAAAACAGGATCCCAGAAATCATGTCAATCATGCTGAAGATCTTTGGAATATAAACTAGAATTTTCGGAAGTTTTAAATTATATTATTATTGATTTACAATTTTTAGCGCATCAAGTTTGTTCTTAAAAAATAATTGTTTTCTTCCCCAAAGTTTACTGCTATTAATTTTTCAACTACATATAAATGTCATGCTCAAAATTTCACAATATACAACTGTTTTCTTTTCTAATGCCACAAAAAAGAATTCAAAAGATTTAAAAAATTTAATTACAGTTTTCTTACTTTTATTTCAAAGACTAATATTCGTTGTATAAAATTCGTGCATAAGTACATAAAGAACCTTCTTGCGTTTATGCAAACATTCTGAAGGATATGATTTGTACAAACTTTTATTTATACCTGTCCAATGAACGCACTTAAAATGTGTAAGTCTATTAAAAAAGTTTTATAAATGTAAAGTTTAAATATTTTAAATTTCAAACAATATATAGATTTGCTGAAAAGTTCTTAACGACCTTAAGGGGCTGAGATGCTTTACAGGACAGATTAAAAACAAAAATATGAACTCTGTAAGCGTTAGTTTCTTGTTGAATCAGTGCAGTGTGTAGGTAAGATTACTTTGTTTGTCTTGGCCTCTGATGTGCAAGAAAATTAATCTTTGGAACTTGTTATAGGTACCTACAGTGCCGTCTTTAGGCATGGGCCCGGTGGGCCAGGGCCCAGGGCCCCTCAATTATTTGACCCCCAAATCCACCAACTCAAAATGAATGAATCTATACAAGAATTATATAGAAAATGAAATAAAGGTAGTAGACAGTAACAAAAAAACAAGATTCATTTTACTCTCCGTTCCGTTGAAATTCTCCTATTCTTCTTTCATCTTTAATCATACACCTGCACTGCACACGCTGTCAACATTATTTTAACAACTCTGCTTTCGTTTTACTCTACAATTCTGCACACATGTTGACTTTTCAACTCACTCCATAAACAAACACAAACTTGTTCCATGATGATTCATTAATCGCAGATCATTTAAAAAAATGTGAGAACTCAAGAAAGGGATACACTTCCTATTTATCAACAAATATTTGCAACGAATTCATTGATATAATGGGAAAACAAGTCCTAATACAAATTTTAGGTGAAATTAAATCGGCAAAATATTTGTCCCTAAGTGTTGACAGTACACTCGACCTTTCGCATATCGACCAGTTGATTTTTGTAATTCGGTATGTTAAAAATTGTATTCCTTTCGAAAGGTTCTTCAAATTTATACCTATTCTAGAGCATAAATCTGAATATTTAGCTGACACAACCTTGACATTTCCGGAAAATCATGATATTTCAATAGAGGATTATAGACAACAAAGCTATAAAATGCGTCTAATATGTTGGGAGAATATTCTGATTTACAACCAAGATTAAAGGAGAAGTGCGAATTTGCTACCTTTGTACCCAGTGTTGCCATAATCTCAAATTTCATAATGCTAGATTTCGAATTTTATAATGCTAGATCGTATGGGAGCTCAAAAAACAAAATGCTAGATTTTAAAATCCATATAAAACGTCCATATCGATGATTAAAAAACAAACATCTTAAAAAATGCAAAATAATATTTATTTTCACAAAAAAATACCTAACAAACATAGGTACTATATAACAAAAAAAAAAAAAAACAAAAACAAAACAAAATTAATTCAAAAATAACAAAACTTAAAGCTTTATGTGTAAATAGGTATTAACAGCACAATGTTTTTAAGTATAGGAACATGTTTTATAGTTAATTATTTAATTTTAAATCATTCAGATTTATAACATTCTTATTTATAGTTTTTAAAAATAAATTTCTTATCTATTTTATAATTTTATATAAATAATGAGTTATCCCAAAGTTCTTCATATAAATAATCTTCTTCGCCCTTAGGTTTTTCATACTATGCTGAGGCTCCAACTTCATCTATAACAGTTCTTGAAACCTCATAAGAAAAGCAGCATTTATCTTCTATTTTCAGCCCCTCGCGTATTTGGACAATGCTGTTCAATAGTTCTATTCCTATGTTATTACGAATTTTTGTTTTAATTATATTCGTTTGGCTGAACCGGCGCTCAACCTCAGCGTTTAACTAATTCGTGATTTGACGTTATTAAGTTAAATCACAATGGTTTGTAATTAAAAAAAAAAGATGATGATTTGTATTTTTTTTTCAAATATGATATAATCAATATAATCAAATCAATCTTTTGAAATCAATTTTGGCATTCAAGAATGCAAAACTTAAAAACAATAATGCCAGAAAAGCATTTAGCATTATTTTAAAATTTCATAATGCTTTTCTCTTCTCTATAATGCTAGATCTAGCATTAATAATGCCGTTATGGGAACACTGTTGTACCTTGTGCAGCACATTCTCTTAAATTAGTAGGCCTTCATGCGGCTGATTGTGTGCAGGAGGCAACAAGTTTCTTTCAAGTGGTTCAAAAAATCTACAACTTTTTTTCTGCTTCTACCCATCGTTGGAATAAATGGAATGTATGTTAAGGTTCACATAGAGTTCTTAAAAGCCTTTCTGAAACAAGATGGTCTGCACGAGCTGATGCAGTTAACACGCTCCATCATGGTTATAAGCAAATTACTGAAGCCTTGACATCTATCTCTAAAGATCAAGAGCAAGGTCCAGACACAAAAAACGAAGCGCTAAGCCTGTCTAAGAAAATGTCAAAACTGGGAGTTCCTCATTTTAACAGAAATTTGGAGCACAATATTAGAAAGAATTCATAAATCCAGCAAGACCCTTCAAACAAAACAATAACGATTGGAGTTGCTGCCAATTTGCTTTGTTCACTATGTTCTTCCAAAAAAGATCAAATGGAGAATTTTGATAAATTTGAAGCGTGTTCCAAAATTCAGAATCCGGATGCTAATTAGAAAGACTTATTGCAACGAAAAATAGTACGAAGTTCGCGTGCCACATATTTTGATGGTCCTACACCATCCGTCCAGATAATTGGGAAAGAAAAGTCTAAATATCATTTTTTCCAATTATTGACACTATAACTTTGCAATTAAAAATACGATCCGATTGCCATCAAGAAATTAATGCATTGTTTGGATTTTTTTGTCGATTGCAATATTTGACTTCAGTGGAGTTGCAAAATTCTTACGAACAGTTTTCAAAAAACCATAGAGATGTTAATGCAGAAGAACTTGAGGTAGAATGCTTGCACCTCGAACAGTATTTAAAAGAATTCAATAAAGATGTAAATGAAGGTCTTATTACAATATCAAAATTGTACAGTCTAATTACAGTGTATGAAATTGGGAAATTTCAACTATTGAAGGTGAATTAAAAAAAAAATAATAAAAGTACCTATACAAAAAATATCTTTTTTATGTTTTTTTTAGTTATTTTTAAAAAGTAAAAATATGTAAAAAAAAACACAAATTAATTTTAAAATAATTTTTTTAACCTAAAGAATTAAAAAAAAAATATAGTATGCCTACTTTTTTTGGCCCCCAAATTCTATTGGGCCCATGGCCCCCAAAAGTCTAAAGACGCCGCTGGGTACCTATGGATTTTTCTTTCATCAGATCAAATAAAAACAATTGTTTCAAGGAAAGGGAAGTTTTAAATACTTAATCCATAAAGTAAACGTAACTTTTTTTTTAATTTAAGAAGTTCATTAATTTCAAATACAAATTTTTGAAGGTTATAACATTAAATTTGCTATCGCCACAAAATAAATATGTATAAATTAATTTGTTTAACTTATTAGCTACCCTATTATATTGGTATCGGTCTACCTCATCTTCAAAAATCTATCGTTAAAACTCTTAAAAAATAAACCATAAAGACCAAACCCTTTTCAGAAATTTAAAAAAAAATCAGTAAAGACTATACAGAATTTATTCTCATGACTTCATTGCTTTTCTTGAGTTGATTTGTAACAAAATCATTTTGATGTAAATTTCAAAACACTTTTAATCTGACTCATAGTCATCCTTTGAAGTTTTTTATTTATTTTTTATATTATCTCAGTAATTTCTCTTTCATAATCATTTTCTGACTTCTATGCTCGTAACAAGAAAGTACCATTCTAAAAGTTCGCTTATTGTACCCAACAACAATCTTATTTTAGCTTTATTCACCATTAAGGGATTAACAAAAGAGAGAAAATACGATGGGTCCTCGATGAAACCTTAGTAATTGAGTGGACGTTCATCTTCTGGAAGATGGGGTTAAACTATTAACCTTTTTGACACAAAAGATATCAAAACAACTAAACCTAATAACTTTTGTTTGTGTTTCCAAAGGATTCTGTGTTAGGTATAATACATCTAAACATTAATACATTTACATTTTGATTTATTGGCTTTCTTAACAGAAGTAATTGATACAAACAATATTCGGAAGACGCATTTTAATAGCTGGATTAAGGAGTATAAGGACTTTTGTACAGAAAATCCAATGGGTAAACATTAAAATTGTTAATCCATGAAGACTTAATAAACAGGCGTAGAGTATAAAATAGAAAAAAAAATATGTACATAACCCCTCTAAACATTTAAGAAATTTCAAAAGTTTTTAAAAGCACCCAAAGCAAAGCCGAGTTGTGCATAAATTGTGTAACGAAACATGTATATTCTTCACCTACAAAATCCTTCCTAATTTGATCATACAGCTGCTGAATTTTATCTCTAATTAATACTTGAAAAACCACTGAGGTAATATCACCATGAGGATGCAAAATAACAGAAGTTGCTCAACTCTAAGGCTCTTCCCAGCATTTTGCAAGAAATTAGTTAATTGCCTGACTGGATTTGCCAGAATTGAGCACATGAAATCTGAGGTTATTTTAAATGTATATTTGTGTTTTGGTTTTATTGCATATTCACTCAAATATCTAAGGCGAGACATGTGAACGTTACATTTATGTTCATATACATATATATACATTTTATATATGTATATCTGAATTTGGGTTTTGCATTGAACCGATGTGCCTGTTCAGAGCTTTTTTAATGAAGACTAGATAGAAAACTTCAAGTGGAAATAATACATAATAAATTGATAGGTAGGGAAACTTGGGGGGAGAGCATTTCATTGCATAATTTAAGGTGGTTCGGTAAATTACCCAAGCAATATGCTGTTATATGAGATTTTATAACAGAATGCGTTTTCCTTGGCAAAATCTAAATTATCCTTTATCTTCTTCAGTATCTTTGTTACTTTAAAATATAATTTGGACAGAAAGTACTCTGTACTCTGTAATTAAGGGTTCTTAATTAAGGACAATTAAATTCATACCCGTGGCATGATGGTTAGTGCGTTGGACTGTCAGTCGTTCTTTGACTTTCAAAGAGAAAACAAGTGTTTATAAGTGGATAGTAGATAATTTTAAATTAAAAGTGCATTTGCAGGGCTTTACAATTAAGAAGGCAGTAAGCCACAGAATTAAATAAGTAATCGGTAGCCCAGTGGAGGTGGTGTCCGAAGGTGCCCTTGTTAGTAACGAAGGTTGAGCTTCAGCTCATCTTCCACTCAATAAAAAACAAGAAGTCAGCACTGCAGGTGTCGATGGTATATCCAACGTTGTACTAAGACATTTACCGATGGAGGCAATTGACATTTACACCACACTCTTCAATAATGCACTGAACAATGCATATTATCCAGTGCATTGGAAGACTGCTGTGGTTCATTCTCTCCCGAAAAAGGGAAAGGACAACTCCAACCCGTCAAATCTTTGGTCGATAAGTCTTCTTCCGAGCATCAGCAAAGTTTTCGAAAAAATCATAAATAGGGTTCTGACTAAGTGGGCTGCGGACAACAAAATAATTCCGGGTTCAAGGCGGATCATGACACAATTCATGCTGCGTCTAAACTCGTTTCTGATATCCAATGGAATAAATCAAAACAACAGTGCACAGGTGCTATTCTGGTTGATCTGGAAAAGGCCTTTGACACCGTATGGTTAGAGGGACCTTACCTAAAACTGAGCGGGCTTGACATAAGCAAGCCACTGTTGTATATATACTTTATGATATGCTTAACGGTAGAAAGTTTGTTGTCAAAAGTGGCAATGTGACTGTTAGAGTAAGTGTTATACAGTATAACAACATGTAAACTAACTAAGTAGGTACATGCTTATATGACTCGCATTATCATAATAAAGTCAGTTATATCTTGTCAGCCGTATGTTTCACTCGTATAATATGGTGTCAGATGTAAACCCAAAAAAAAAAAATGAATGAAGAAAATAAATCGAAAATTAACTATATTTAAAACATAATGACAGATGATAAAGTCAAAGTTATTAATATTAATTACAAGCAAGTGGCCGTGGATAGTGGTTCCTTACGTCCCCTTGATTTAAAGTCAACAAATCTTGCGGCGGCTTGGAAAATTTTGAAAAAGCATTTTAAAATATTTCTAGCCGCAAGTGATCTTCTCAGTAACTCAGACTTCAGAAAAAATTCATTACTTCTTCACCACATAGAACCTGATTCTTTTGAAATCTTTGATTCTTTCGATGTGGATGAGGAAACCATAAAGCATGCCGATTTTATTACAAAATTTGATGCATATTTCCTTCCAAAATGTAATGTTATCATGGAACGGTTTAATTTTTTCTCGCGACGTCAAAGTACATCTGAGTCGATTAATGAATTCTTAACGCCACTTAAAAATTTAAGCAAAACATGTACTTTTGGCACTCTTAAAGATGAATTGGTTAGGGACTTATTTATTTGTGGCCTAAACCAAAGTCATCAATTTATTCGCGAAAAATTATTAAATGAATCATCATAAAATCTCGAAGAAATAATCCAAATTGCAAAATCTCTGGAAAGTCTAAGCAGTCTAAAGAATTTATTCATGGAAGTAAAGGAGAAGACAACAGCAAAGTAGAGTTTATTGACAGCATTCGAGAAAGAAAGAGACAACAGCAATGGAACAACCAAGGCAAAAGAAACAACAACTTCCGCAAAACCAAAAATCAAATTCAGCATGAGCCTAGCGGGTCTTACATACAGTCAAATAATCAACAACTAAATACATATGCGGAAGATGTGGACAACGGCATTTTTACAATAAATGCCCTGCATGGCGAGTTACATGTCAGCAGTGCAGGGGAAAGAATCACTATGCGAAAATGTGCAACACATACACAAATAAAATTAAAAAACAATCGGTAACGTAGAAGCAGAAGGGGAATCAGCTACACAATCATCTGAAGAAGACCTTTTTATAGAAAAAATAATGAGTTCAACATACACCAAGGCATGGAACGTGGACATTGACATCAACAATCAAGTGGAGGTGGCTCAAGTAGATACCGGAGCAGAGGGAAACATAATGTCAATAAAGAAATTTGAAATGTTAAATTTGGACAAAAATCTGATTAAAGAAACTAATACTAATTTGTTAACCTTTTCGGGAGAAAAATTAAGAGTTAAAGGAACATGTAAATTATATTGTCTTTTTAAGAACAATGGTATTTATCTTGATTTTTATATACTTGAAATGAATTGTAAAACTGTAATACTCGTAGGTTTAGATACTTCTATTGAATTGAATTTGGTGAAAAATATTAATATTGTACGTGGTGCTAAAGATCAAGGAATAAAAGGTTCAAATATGCTTTTGGAAAAATATAAAGAGGCTTTCAATGGGCTGGGCTGTCTTAAAAACAAGTGTAAATTAGTTTTAAAAGAAAATGTTTTACCGGTAGTGGAATCACCACCAAAAATACCATATGATTTACAAAAGGAACTCAAGGCTGAGTTTAAACGTTTGGAAAATTTAGAGGTGATAGTGCAAGAAAATCAACCAACAAAGTGGGTGAACTCAATTGTGTTAGAAAGGCTAATGGAAATCTGAGGGTTTGTTTGGATCCTAGACAGTTAAACAAGGTAATAATGCGTCCCCATTTTCCTTTTTCAGATATTGATGAGGTAAAAAGCTAGGAAATCGGTCTAAAATTTAATCGATCTTGTATAGGAGTTAAAGAGATAAAATATATACAACATAGGTCATATTTTCAATGAATTTGGGGTCCGACCGGATGAAAGTAAAATTGAAGCTATTATGAAAATGCCTCGTCCTAGTTGTGTCAAAGACCTTCAACGATTTTTAGGTATGGTTAATTATCTGGCTCATTTATTAAAGAGCTAGCAATTGAAAATGAGCATTTAAGGCAGTTGCTTGAAAAAGAAGTTGAATGGTGTTGGGAAGAGAGGCATGAAAATGAGTTTCTAAATCTTAAGCTCCTAATTTCAAAAGCTCCTGTTTTAGCTTACTTTGACAATGGTAAGGTAATAAAAGTTTCTGTTGATGCTTCTCAATCAGCTGTGGGAGCTGTCATACAGCAGGCAAATAAACCCATTGCTTATGCATCAGCCACCTTAACGTTAAGCCAAAGAAATTATGCGCAAATCGAAAAGGAATTGTTCGCCATTCTTTTTGGCTGCAGTCGCTTTCACAAATGTTTGTTTGGAAGAGAAGTTCTGGTTGAAACAGACCACAAGCCTCTTATACCATTGTTTGAAAAACCTTTGTATAAGGTGCCTACGCGTCTTCAAAGAATGATGCTGAAATTACAAGCTTACAATCTAAAAGTAATTTATAAGCCAGGAAAAGATATGGTCATAGCTGATACTTTGTCAAGGGCAGCCTTATTAGAAGAAGCATTACCTCAATTAGAAAATGAAATGGAAATACATTGCAATCTCGTGTCGTCAAGCTTGCCAGTCAGTGATGAAAAACTAAATCAAATTCGTAAAGAAACATTAGTAGTAGCAAGGGCATCGAGAAAGAACTAATAATTTAGTTTTTTCTCTCTGGCAAGGGTGGCCAGAGATAAAAAATAACATAGATCCCTTAGTACTGCTCTATTTTAAAATAAAAAGTGAAATTCATGTCGTCAGTGGCATTGTTTTTATGAACAACAGAATTGTCATACCAAAGTCAATGCGTTCAGAAACTTTGAATCTTATACATGAAGGACATATGGGCTCTAAAAAATGTATCAGTCTGGCTAAATCATTGGTATATTGGCCAAATTTGAATTCAGATATAAAGAACATAGTGGATAATTGTGAAATATGTTTAAAGTATAGAGTTTCAAACTTCAAAGAACCGTTGATGCCCCATGAAATTTTCCCCTTGCTTTGGCAAAAAAACGGAATTGATCTTTTCGAATTTCAAAAGAAAGTTTACATGCTAGTTGTCGACTATTACTCTAAATACATATATTGAAATCGCTCTTCTAAATAGTGGTTTTGCTAGCAAAAAACTAATTTTGGAACTTAAATCTATATTCGCTCGGCACGGCCGGCATTACGAAAATAGTGGTAAATGACAATGGACCACCTTTTTCTTTGACAGAATTTAACCACTTTTGCAAATCTTGGAACATTGAACATGTCACATCTAGTCCTTATACACCGAGGTCAAATGGTCTTGCAGAAAGATCAATTCAAACTATAAAACGATTGTTAAAGAAACCCTTAGAAAGTAATTCCGATCCATATATTGCACTTTTAAATTACAGGGCAACACCGAACTTTACTACATACTCACCCGCAGAATTGTTGATGAATAGAAAACTAAAAACTAAAATTCCAACCAATTTTGAAAATTTAAAGCCTGTTAGAGTAGATGAGCAAAAGGTTAATTTGGCCTTTAAAACTAATAATGAAACAATGAAAAAATATTATAATCGAACAACAAAACCCTTAAAAGAATTAGAGAATGGGGAAAATATATATTATCAGAAATTTCCTAAATCGATTTGGTACCCAGGAGTTTTAAGGAGAAATGTTCAGAGCCTCGATCGTATTTAATTCAGGTTGAAACTTTGTTGGATCCAGAAAGTAGGACATCAAGTGATAGCTCCGTTTTGAGTCCTGAATGTGATAACGAAGATCATATTTTAGCTTCAAAAAATAATAAACCAATGACATCTAGAGCTGGAAGACCACTCAGGCCACCAGATCGATTAACATATGTATTATAACTAAAATACACTTTTGTAATATTGATATTGAAATCTATAAAATACTTGATTTAAATTTACATTATATTGCTATGAATTATGATATACATATATTATTGAAGGTATATATTTTACATTATTACGATTAGATATATTAAAAAGCTTAGTATTATATTAATATATTAAAAGGGAGATGTTAGAGTAAGTGTTATACAGTATAACAACATGTAAACTAACTAAGTAGGTACATGCTTATATGACATCAACATTATCATAATAAAGTCAGTTATATATTGTCAGCCGTGTGTTTCACTCGTATAATAGTAACTTCTACCACAACATTCTTAATTAAAAATGGTCTTCAACAGGGAGCGGTGAATTCGCCGATTCTCTTCAGCATTTACATCAGCGATCTGATAGGTAGTCTTATACAAAGGCAATTGCGTACGCCGACGATCTAATTGCGTACAGAACGGCCCCAAAGGTTGAGGTTATTAGAATTCTCTTGCAGTGTGATTTCGACAAGATTCAGCGATATTGCGACGACTGGAAACTGAAAATAAATGTCCAGAAGTCGGAGACAATTCTGTTCCGGACTCCGTTGGCTAGGGTCACGAGGGATACGTGCAAGAATTGGCGTAAGATGGTCATCGTTGATCTCCAGGGGCAGCGATTAGCGAGCAAAAGTGTAGTGAAGTACCTCAGTATATGGTTAGACCAGTATTTGTATTTCGACAGACATATAAATGCTGCTTTGACCAGGGCCAGAGGACCCTTCGCTCTGACGAAACGGCTGTTTTACAGCAGTCGGCTGACCCCAGAGTGAAGGTAATTTGCTACATGGCCCTCATACGGCCGATGATCGTTTATGGTTGTCATGTGTGGTTCAACGTTGCCCCTTCCCAGGTGAAGAAGTTTCGGGTGTTCGAGCGGCAGTGTTTACGACGCTGTACCGGCTTATATCGAACAGCCGAATCTTCTTACGTGCACTACTATTCCAATGAGGTACTATACAACGGGGCTCGAATCAACAGAATTGACAATTTCGTGATAAAACTTGTTCGAGGTCACATTGCAAGAGCTATTACCTCGACCAACAATTTAATTTTCGGGGCGTTCTATCCGAACGACGAGTATTTTGAGAGTTCACGCTTGAGCGGCTTCATTCCACCAGAGGCATTCCTCTTTTTAGATAGATGCGGTCTGATACAGGATAGATTGGCAGTTCCGCTAATCTACCACGTCAGACGACGAACCGTGGATAGGCGACTCCTGTACAATCGGGACGTCATGGACGTTCGGCACTTGATAGTGAGTAGTCGGGATGGGGTTTTAAGCCTTGGTCGGCTTACATACTTGTTTTATAGTTGTAGGGTTTAGTTTTAAGTAGAATAGGCATGGTGGCACAAAAAAAAAATAAAAAAAAAATAATACCTAATGAAAAAAAACATGGAATAAGGAAAAAAAAAAGGAAAAACAAAAATGGAAAAAATTAAACTAATTTTTTTTTATAAATCAAAAAAACTGAAAAAAAATATTTGTCACCTCGAAACTTCTACGAACAAAAAATGATTTTATCTCCAATTTTGTGCACCGTCTTTAACATCTGGTAAAATTTTCGGTTCGATATCTCGTGAACCGAAGATATTGACTTCAAATTAATTTTAGTCATCCAATTTGTATTTGTTTATATAAGAAATAAAAACTTTTAAGAAATCCTACTAAAATTGGTTTACGACTAAAAAATCCCGTTAAAAAAATAGATTTTGAAATCAAACTATTTTATCATATGCAAAATATTGTTGGTAATTTTAAAATTTTTAAGAATAACTCAACTGACAACTTTTTTAACAAAACACTAACCTACAAACTTTTAAGCAAGACAAATCGACAGACGGGATGGGAAGTTATCAGTGTGGGTCGCATCCCAGCTTCTTTTTTAATTTTGTATCCGATGTAAGTGGCTTACAATTGAGTACAGAAAAATTCAGAAATGCTTTGAATGATTTTGTTGTAACGCATTTTATTTTGTAATTTTTGTACACTATTTTAAGAATATATTTATTGTTATTTTATATAAAAATTGTTATTCTGATAATAGCATGTTATTGAAAGCATAAACCAGTGCCCGATGATGGATATACATATATAACCAAAACGAGTTGCCAAAATATTAATATATGTTGTGAAAAATTAGAAAAGTAATTTAAATAAATAAAGAAAAATTTACAAAATTTGATTTTATTTTATTTTATCTTCATATTATTCAAAAAAAAATACACAACATGGAGACTGCAACACAAACAATAAATAGTACGAGTATGTTAGTCTATAAGAGTTTATACTTTATAGATGGAATAAATAAATAAATAAACAAATTGTTAAGTCAAAAGTAAGATAATCTATGTATATGAATCGTACAAAGAATAAAGTCTTAAGTACACTGAAAATTATTCCGATTAAAATAAATGCATTATGTAAGTTCAATTAATTGTTATTGTTATTAACTAAGAAATTGCATTTTGAAAAACTTCTTGTCTTAAAAAACGCTGATTTATCAAATCACTTACGTAATTTATGAGGTAAGAGGTTATAATTTCACTTGATTGATGTCGTGATTGATGAATTAAAATCCTCATATTAATATTCAATTATAATACTGATCTTAACTTTAAATACCTATATTTCATATTTTCACATTCACTTGAACAATTCAATATCAATGTGCTCTTTGGCCTGCATATGCACATACATACATACATTCATAAAATATCGCTGAAAGCCTTAACTCGAAAACGTGTTAAAATACTGATTTTATTTTCAGTGGTTCCTTTTAAAATCATACTTTTAGACTCTGACAGCATTTTCTTGCTCAAAATCTTAACAGAAAGTCTGTATCATAAACCTCCCTGAAATTTATTGAGTTGCTTTACGCTTAAGAAACTTTTTTCAAAAGCGTGATTGCTGTGCAGCCTAAATAGTGCTTTTTTGGTGAAGACTAGAAACCTAGCTGTCATTCTGATTTCTTCACGAATTTATCAGAAATTCATGACAGTGTTCAAAAATGAAATAAGAACAATGCATTGTAAAGTGCTCAAATGCAACAATGTTTTTATTTCTAAAATGTATTAAATCTTATTTAGAATGTGGAAGGAAAGCTTGAAATGTTTGGTTTTATCCTGTATGATTATTATCTTTTCACATACTGTTTGTTACTCACGGTTTCATACTTTTTTCTGTAAAGAAAACTCAATATTTAAGTTCTTTCATGACAATTCGAATTTTTTAAAGTATGATATTAATTGAAAAGATTAAATGTATATAAGTAATAAAAGATAATACAAAGAAAAAACTATTATTATTATTTGTATTCATTTGTTTTTTCTTAATAAAATGTATTTCTTCTTTCGACATGCTAAATAAATATTTTAATTCAGTTTTAAAATATCACTCTCCCACTCGAAAACAAAAAATAAATAAAATTTATAAACTTGGCCTGTTTAATTGAATATAAATAAAATTATTTTATTGCCTTATGTATACGCACAGGCAGAATCCGGCAAATATTCGTGTATGAGCATTATAATCGCACATTGCCTTCGTCTTTTAAATTTTCTCAGTCAGTCAGTTAAATTATTAACCAATGCAATTTCCACCAGGCAATCCTCATAAAAAAGTCTTTATTTAATTTTTTTTAAATGTTTACACATTTCTTTAACTTCGTTTTCTAATAAAAAGAACAAAATAAAAACAACACAAAGTACAAATTTCGAATTCAATATAGAAAAACAAAAACAATAATTGCGTTTTGTTCTGGTAAATTTGTTTATTTACATTTTCAAAACAATTAATAGGAACAGAAACGTTGCTGATGTTTGAACTCAAGCTGTAGAAGTGTTCTTAAACTCACTCACAATCAGTCTACAATCAGTCCAAGTTTTAGTATTTGTTTTTACTCGTCGGAAATAAAAGAAATAAGAAAAAAAAAAGATTTCTAAAATGCACGCCAATAAAATATTTGGCCATCTTCCAGCCGCAGCGGTAGGTGTATAGCGCGCAAGCTGTACGTACATAGGTTTGTTTTCTAGTTCAAGAACGATCATTTGAATTACAAAAGATGAATGCCAAAAAAAGTGAAGACATCAAATTGAATGGCAGCTTAATGTTTCTGCATTCTTGTCACATTCGATTTACTTCAGGGCTATATTCGTTTTCGTATGTGGTTTACAAGTTATTGTTGTTGTGTTGAATTATAATTATAATTTTCTCAATATGAACTTATATTAATTTAATTTGTATTTCGGTTCGGTTGGGTTCTCTGTGGTTATAGTTTTGCAAAACTCAAACCTCATGACGCAAAACACAAAACTAGAAAACGCTAGCATGTAAACGATCGGGCTAATGGCCTTTTGTGTCGAAGTCGAATCGCTTAAGAGATTGATTTGATCGGATTTTGTGAATCAAAATAAAATATGGCAGAAGGCAGACCGATATGACAATGAAAGCAGACTACAATTTTAATAAAAGGAATTCGTTTGTTTAGAGTGCCAAATGTTTGCCATTGGAAAGATTGTTGTAGTTGAGATACCCAATATATGTACGTGTGCACGTTTTTCGGTCAGAGCATATAAAATTCATTGGCAGGACCTTCCATAAAAGGAAACATGTGTAAGCACATGAAATCGTTTGTTGCTTTATAATAATAATTAGAGAATTTTTTTATATCGCAAGTTGCGAAAATAGACAGCACTAAGAATTAAATATAAGCTTGGATGTTTTCAAGCAAAATTTCAGTATTCCTATTATTCAGGTCGACGAATACGCGTTGACGTTATTATCACATGCATTTGATGTTGATGTTGTTAAGTATACTAATTGATCAAAGAGCTTTTATAGAGCATTTTCTTGCATTCACTTACCATTTAAACCTTGTCAGATCCAGTTGCTATTAAGCAGGCATAAGCAAACTTAAATATACAAATTTGGCAGACCCCAAAAGTTACCCGAAAAAAATGAGATCAATTTCGAAAAACATCAAATAACAGCTAGTTTCTGCATTTCATTTTTAACCGGAATGAAATCGAAAATAGAGTACAAAATTCAACTTGACGTATTGGAATAATCTTGAATGACTTGACTTAAAATTATTTTGAGAAGTTGAAGCGAAAAAAAAAACAAAAATATGAATTTGATATGAAAATCATCTTTATTTAACATTAATAACTGATCAAAATTGTTGTAAAAATCCTTTAATGTAACGATTTAGAATTGTATTTGCTTTGGAGACTATGTGCTTTCATTTTTGTTACTTAAAACATATGATGATGCTGCCGACCTTAATAAAAATGAGGTGGTTGGCTTTGAGTTTCTTGCAGTAATTTAGACATCTTTTCGGTGTAAAATGTTTATAAATTTTCGAGCGATCCATGAAACAAAATGTCTTTCAGTGTACTAGTTTACTGATCTTCCAGGATAACGACTGTTCAAAAATATCATCCGATCCAGCACCTGCCTTCTGGCTGTTTTGGACTCTTTTGAGTTCTTTCCGGTAACTTGTCCAATTTTTTACAGTTGTTTCACGGTCGACATTTGGATGTTTTTCTTTTAATTTTGTAATTTAACAGTCGTATCCTTGATTTTTCATAATCATGTTGCTATAATTAGGACACTTTACGTGTCAAACAGGCGGATATTACCAGTACATCTCCAGAAATTCGCCTCAAAATTTGTGTTCTTCACTCATTATTATTGAAAAAAAGTCTGCAAAATCAATGTATACCTACTCTGGAATTAATTTTCAAATGAGCGGTTTTACAGATTTTCATATTCACGTCACAAAATATCTGCACAAATGGACGAACTTGAGCAAATATCAAAATTATTTTGATTTTCACACAAGTAATTGTACAAACCACACAAACAACTGCATTCACAACGAAAACAATCTGTACAAACCCCAATTTGCGCAGTTATATTGTATCGTGAAAGGGCAGCCTTACAAAAATTATTATGAATTAATAAAACATAAACTAACAAAATTACTTTGCAGCTAGAATATTTATTATTATTTACACTTCTATAAATGAAAAATTATATTTCCCTTAGAAAATCGATAAAGACGTTATTGATCGACTTTTTTTTTCAAAAAAATATTTCTAAATTGGTTTAACGTTTCAGAAAACGCTTAGAATTTAAATAAAAACTATGCCTATTAAGAAGAAAATAATAATTTCCAATTTTTAAAGGGAACCAATACAATCGGAAAGTTATTACTTTAGGGCGCTTTGTGTATCGAACTTTTTACCCAATTGCAATTTTTGATCAATTAATTATTTCTTATTGCAATTTCTTATTTCATTCAGCAAAAGTCTAGATTCGCCTGATACTTTCAATAATTTTTTAATTAATATTTTCGTAGGACGAACAAGCTCCATATCAAATTTATAGTAATTATCAAAAAAGATAAATTCATAAAATTACATATAGTACGTACAGTAAATAATTAGTTTTTCTCATTTTCTCAAACTTATAAACTAAACTATACTGAAAAAAGATCATGGTTTTAACAGTAGTATATTTTTAATACCCCTCTAAAAAGATATTTCATCTTAGTATCATTCTTTTGCGTTTACCCCACAAATGCCGTTAGCAAAAACTAATTTCTCTAAATTATGAACTTCACAGGATAAAACTTAATCTTTTGCTTTGATTTTACCTTATTATTATTTGTAAGGACAAAATAAGGATAGAAATACAGTGATGTGTTAAAATCACATGTGGTTTTTGATGTATGATGAGAAACAATGTATCCTTGTTTTATAAAAAAAAACTCTGGAGTGGGCTGTTTTGTTAATTTTTTTTTTACAGTTCACATGTGAATAACAGGCATAATCATTATTGTTTAATATTTCACAAAAAAAAAACTGCCTTATAATAAGTTAATAATCTATAATTTTGTTTCCTAAAACTCTTTTTTTGCTTCTTATGTGCTCTTGTATCTTCACTTGAAATCATTTGAATTAACAATGCAGGCTAAAGGATACAGACAGTTTTATTACTTGTAAAAAATGTTGGTTTCTGGTATAAAATAAATAATTTTTCAAATAATATTTTTTTCTTGATAAATCCAAGTTTTATATATGATATATGACCGCCATGGCTGTATCGCACGTAGTCTAATCAGGAGGTATTATAGGTGATAATCGAAAATTTTGATTATTTTGTTCAACATTTGTGGCCTTATACCGGCAATATCGCGGCAAATGCTGTCTTCCAAGAGGTCGATCATTTCGGGGTTATTGCGTGACGGCGTTAAATTGCACGTTCCTTGAGGTAAATTCACTGGTCCGTAACGTGAAACGTGTGGTTACAAAACAATTGTTTCAATAAATCAGTTGTGGCACGAGCTGTGTTACTTATTGCGCCGCGCCGCCACCCCGCCCGTCTTGTTCAAACCACAGCTCATGCCTATTATTGTTGTTTAATTGATGAACAGAAAAGTCACGAATTAAGGCTCTTAAGTGATCCCCATAGTTTTTAAAGAAGTATGGACCAATTTTTCCACCAACCAATAAAGTAAATCAACAGTCAGTTTTTGTAAATGTTACGGTATGAGGATTATCATCATTCCAAAAACGGTAGTTTTGTTTATTGTAATATCCATTCAACAAAAAATGTTACACTTTGAGGATTATCATCATTCCAAAAACGGTAGTTTTGTTTATTGTAATATCCATTCAACAAAAAAAAAAACGCATATAAATAAATGTATAAAATTTGGAAGCGTTGTTAAAACGTCAGCATATTCATATTTAAGTAAATGCCAAACAAAATTTAAAATAAATCACTTATCAACTGATAAAACGGCCGGCATTTAAAATTGTGTTACAAACTTAACGTTGTAGATCTCTAAGAAAATACTCTACGAGACACTTCCGTTAAAATTAAGATACAAAGTAAAGTTTTCTAAAAGATATTTAAGTATTTGTATGTTGAGTTCTGAAATTGCAAGTTCTTAAGAAATATTGTTTTTTGTTTTGAAATATATTAATAAAGAGTATATAGAACACCTGCCTGGCAAAATCCTCATTCAAACCCTCCAAGTGGGTGCCAGGCGGGCAATGATCACTACAGAAGTCCTGTGCGTTTTTGGCAGGATGGTGATTAGCTAAGGTTGAGTTGGGTAGCCGAATTGTTGTAACTCCTCAATAGTACAACGTTCGGAAACCCAATTCAATCATAGTTTAGAGGTTCCTAATTTCAGTGGTGGTGTGAGCGTACTTGTACGAAAACCGTGCCGAAGAATGAAAGGCTGGGGGATAAACCAGCCATTAACGAGCTCTTTCGGATGCTGTGGCAAGGTCCGTCATATTTCTGCCTTACCCCGGCAAGCGGCTCTGCCGGGGCTGACCGTCTTTCCGCCCTACTCGTGGGAACAAAAATGAAACCAAACAAAACATCAAACAGAAAAACATTAAAGAATAATAACAAAAATCGCGCCATGGCTGCCAATGCGGTCACATCCACTGAAAAGGCTGTCGAGTCTACTCAGAGGTGTGAACGTGTTGGCAACCCTGTGGTTGCCACTAGTAGCGGGAGTCCTTCTCCCTCTACTAGCCGCAACCTATACTTGAAGGAAGTACCCGTCAGTGGAACAGCTGTGACGCTCGGCTGTCCCAAGGGCGGTAATTCCACACCCCACCCCCTCCCCGCTCCTGCTAGGACATCGCAAGCGACCCCAAGAAGGGACACCCCATCCGGAGAGACAAAATCTGCGACATGTGGAATTGTCTCAAAAGGTGAGGGCACACCCCGATTGGTATCGGCAGCGACGAATTCTGATGGTGGATCCACAACTGTGTCACACGGACATAGCTCTGGGTCGGCCAGCAAGAAGTCCAGGAAGTCACTAGCCAAACGAGACCAACGCAATGCTGAGAGGATTCTAGCCGCAGTCGGTGTCATACCGGCGGCGGAAAGAACCCCGGAGCAAACGCGAAAACTCGAGTGGGCTAGTGGCTTTCTTAACAATATCACCAAACAGACCTGCAGCGACTCAACATCAAAGCGCAATAGGTCTTTCGAGGGCGACAAGCCCGAACCAAAAAGGCAGAAGGTGCATTCAAACAGCACAACAGCCTTCAATAAGGATCTTTCCTTTAGCGACGCGCTTAAAGGTAAGATCATAGCAGCGGTCATTGACAGGGGTCATGTGGATGGTAACATCTCTCATGATCAATGGGCAAGCGTCAAGGCTCACCTCGGTTTCAGATTTTTATCTGTCATCGAGGAGAATCCGGGACCTCTCCCAGACACAGCCGATGCAGGATGGTACCAAAATCGTATCAAACTCATCGCCTGTGGTGATCAGAGATCTTACGATCTGTACAGGGCTGCTGTCAATGGCTTGCCAGAAGTCTGGCCGGGTGCCAAGCTCGAGGTTGTTACAAGGGAGGATATTCCTTGCCGGCCAAGAGCACGCATAATGGTCCCGGCTCTACACAACTGCCCGGATATGATCATGAAATTGATCAAAGCAAGTAATCCGAACCTGCCTACGCACGACTGGAAAGTCCCAAAGGTTGAGAAGGAGACGGTGGGTCACTATAGATCAGCTCTCGTGTTGATCAATAGGGAATCACTGGCTCCACTGGCCGCGACCAAAGGCGTGATTAGGTATGGTTTCGATGAAATCGTGATCCGTATCTACAAGAAAGACGAAGATTCGCTTAACACGCCCCCCACAGAAGCCCCTTCAGCGGAAGGAAACGCTTCACTACCACCAATAATGGAGGTCGATGAAATACCAAAAGTGGAACCATCGACCTCCACAGCCCCAAACAAGCCATCCGACGTGGAGGCAAAACTTACAGTCGACAGTAACTCCGACATGGAGACTGAAGACGCCACCTTAGGCATCACTCTGAGTGAGGAAGACCTACTTCATTCCTCCTCAGACGATGAAAACGCCGATAATACAGTGGTGGAGGTTAATCTGACTAATAGTAGCAATGCTGCGATTAGTACAGATTAATCTCCATCACGCCATCATGGCCGCAAATAACCTCATACTCCGACTGCACGCGAACAAGGATGACATCGTCTTGATACAGGAGCCGTGGGTCTCAAACTCCATCATCAGAGGCCTCCGGACTCCTGGTTATAGGCTTCTGCATGCATCGGAGAAAGGTGAACCAAGGTCATGTATGTTAGTAAAAAATGACTTAAATGTATTTTTACTCCCCAATTACAGCGACAAGGACACAACCACCGCTGTCTTAACAACGGATAAAGCCACCTACTGGCTCATATCCTCCTATCTTGGCCACGACAGCCCAATTCCAGGTGACACCTTGAGGAAGGCAATTGCGGACGCGCAGTCGAAAAAAGTTGGTCAATGAGAATTTCATGCCCTGTAACCATTTTAAAGGGAAAAAAGAAACCTCATTGGTGGCGTAAAGAACTAGAACCATTCAGAAAGAGTTGTCGCAAACTCTTCAATAGATCTAAATACACTAGATCTCCTTCTGACTGGGACTTATACAAACAAGCTCTAAAGCAAAAACACTCTATTACCAAGACCGGAATCTCAGACTGACATTTCGGTTTGCCTACAAGCTAAAAAGCACTAAATGTGAGAAAGTGTGCGTGAAATGATGCAAAAAACCAAACACATTCTCACAATTAGTGCTTTGGCCCATCAAAATGCTTCATTATAGTAATCAGCCCCATCTAAATGCTTCATTTTGAATGTTTCATGGCCTCGTTCAAAAACTAAACAATCCTAACCAACAGAATCTGAAGTGCTGACATGGTCTTAAATTGGAAGATTTGTATAGCTTTTTAATTTCCATCCAAATGAATGTTGTAAATGCATATTAAATAAAATAAAATTGACCAAATACGTATTATTTAATGATTTATTAGTTTATTATTATTTATTTTGTTTACTTAAATAATTTGCGAACGCAACATGCGCTGCAACCGGTTAAGTATAGTTATTGCAAATGGACAAAAGTGTAACTCAATACTTTGTAAAACAACAAAACAGACAATTTTTTCAGGTGTAGTTTGTTTTTTTAAGGGACTATGTTAGAGTTAGAATTTTGTTTGTAGTTAGATTTTGGAATACAAATTTGAGGGAACCATGTTTTAAAAATAAGTTGCTTTGTGTATAGCATCTTTAAGGAATAGAAAAAGGCAATATGTTTACACACAATACCAACTAAATGAGTGCAATAAATAGATTTAAGTAACTTTTTTTTATTCCAGTATGGGGAAACCGAACACCCAATAGAAAAAAACCGATATACGCGCCAAAATCCATACTTCTTGACTAAATAATGTTATCTTCTATGTTTACGCATAAAATTACGAATTTTGTAGCGTATGAAAATTTCTAGACATTTTACAATCTGAAAAATTAATTATGCTATGAAATAATTGGCTGCTATTAATGCTAATTTTTTTTTCTAAAAAGTTGATGAAGGTTAGCTGAAGCGGAAATTTCTTTAATGAACATACCTAAAATATTATTGGCTTTCTCAAAAATATTTTTCTACGCTAACCTCTGCTTTATATCTGAAAACTATTGTTTATGTATATTTTCTTCTATGTTCTACATTTATAAAATGTAATCTACGGTAGTATTTATTATATTACGAAAAACAAAAACATATACGTAAAACTCATTAATTTTTTTTTATTATTAGCAGCATTTTTACTAAACATACTTTTCAAACAATAATAAGTAAACTTGAACTTTGGTAACTAAACATTTTTAAGGAATGAATGAAAATTATATTTTGCGTTAAACTGTGGAAATTCACTAAAAAAAACTTCTGTACGTCAACAATAAACATTTATGACGATTAAATGTTCTATTGAATTAGTTGTGCATGAATTCAGAACGATTTTAAGACGTTTTCATTTTGTGATATATGTCAAAATTTACATTTTATTTGCTCTGCATTTATTCAACAGGTTCGCTATAATCGTTCTGATTACTTTTTTAAAACATTTGTGTTTCTTTGATGCATAGTTTTTTTTTGATAGCAAATACATGTATGCTTCCATCAATCAAGAATGTTATGGATAAGATATTTTTCGATTATAACTCTTTTTTTTTAAATATACAAACTATAAATATACTTGGATTAATTAAATTGATACAGATTTTAATTACTTGCAAACAAAATATTTGGGCCGTTCGTTAACGAAAATTTATTAGAATTCAATACAAAAATTGCACTCGCACCCTTAAATTGATGGTTCTTCGAACGCATCTTTGATACAAAAATCCGGGGATTATTATGAAATTTAAAGAATTTCGTAGTGATTTTTGTAAATTAGTGAATTAATTATAATAAACTGATGTTGAACATGCTTTTTTCAAGACAAAAAGGTACATTGGTTCACTATCCACGAAATTCCTGCAAAATTAAAGCTTAAAACTGACTTCTTCATCGAAAAAAAGTAAAAAGAAAAACCTGAAAAAAACTTATTAACCCCTCCATTTTGTTTTTGCTTTACAAAATGCCGCTAGCCCACGGCATCGTTTTTTTTTGTTTGTGCTCACATCTATTCATGGATTAATTGTCAAAATTACAAATACAACAATGTAAACAAACGGGTTTTGGAGAGTGAAACGTACGAAAGATTCCGGTCTTGGTAATAGAGTGTTTTTGCTCTAAAGCAATATAAAAAAGAATTAAGGAAGAGTAAGAGGTCTTCTTGGAGAAACTTCTGTGGCAAAATAGAAAATACTTCAGAAGCCTCAAGACTCAGGAAAATTCTCTCAAAAAGTCCAACAATACCCAGTGCTTTAAAGACAGATGCAGGCACATGGACTATCACAGATGAAGAATCTCTTAATCTGCTATTAGACACCCACTTTCCAGGTAGCTCTAACATACTTAACGACTTAACATCAGAGTCTCAAGCTTCTACAAGCGATTTAGTTGATCTAATAACGCGGGAAAAACTGCAATGGGCCATAGATAGCTTTGATCCATATAAATCTCCAGGACCAGACGGAATCATCCCGGCCGAACTACAAAAATGCTCAGACATGATCATTCCACCATTGGAAATCATTCTGACAAGCTGTTTAAGGCTGAGATATATTCCCAAAGCCTGGAGAATGGCAAAAGTAGTCTTCATTCCTAAAGCAGGGAAACCCTCCCACGTTAACCCTAAAGATCTACGACCAATCAGCCTTTCATCCTTCCTTCTTAAAACCTTGGAAAGATTGATTGAAATTTACATCAGACATAACCTAAGACCATGTCTCATTTCCACAGCTCAACATGCTTACTCTAAGGGAAAATCAGTAGAAACAGCACTTCATACGCTGGTACGCAGTATTGAATACTCCCTCGAATACAAAGAATATAACCTAGTAGCTTTCCTAGATATTGAAGGAGCTTTCAACAACGTCAGTTACCAGGCGATCACGACAGCAATGGAAAAGCTGCAATTAAAGAAACCACTCATAGATTTTATTAGTCTCATGCTCAAAAGCAGGACAATAACTTCAAGCATGAGAAGCTTTACTACCACCAGATCGGTGCATCAAGGTACCCCCCAAGGAGGGGTCCTTTCGCCTCTCTTATGGAACATGGTAGTAAACGACCTTCTAACATCATTAGAAGCAGATGGTTTCAGGGTGATTGCCTATGCTGACGACGTTGCAATATCTGTATCTGGAAAACACTCCCAAGTTCTCCCGGAACTCCTACAAAATGCCTTGAATAGGCTAACAAAATGGGCTAAGCAATGTGGCCTGGACGTCAATCCACATAAAACAGAACTAGTACTCTTTTCAAGAAGGTACAAAATTCCTCAGCTCATCCCACCCAAGATTAAAGGAATACCATTAAGGTTTTCCGACCAAGCTAAATATTTAGGCCTCATTTTAGACAAAAAATTAAATTGGAAGGCAAATATTGATGAAAGAGTAAAAAAGGCTACTGTAGCGCTTTTTACTTGTAAAAAGGCCATAGGATCAAAATGGGGCTTCTCCCCAAAAATAACCCACTGGCTATACACTTCGGTAATTAGACCGATACTCATTTATGGAGTTGTCGTATGGTGGACCGCACTGGACAAGATGGTAAATCTAAATAAGTTCATCAAAGTCCAGCGGTCAGCAGGTATGTGCATCACAGGAGCACTTCGCTCAACACCAACCGCAGCCCTGGATGTGCTTTTAAGCCTAACACCTCTTGACATCTTCTCCAAAACGGTGGCAGCTAACTCATGTGTGAGGCTTAGAGCCACCTCTCAATGGAACAGTAACAATACTGGACATACTACTATCCTAGATAATTTTAGATCTATCCCAGATCGCCTAGACTATACCACCCCTAAAATGGTATTCGGTAAAAGCTTCCATGTGTCCATCCCTTCAAGATCCTCCTGGGAAGAAGAGAGACCCCTGGAAGACAATGCGATACACTTCTATACAGACGGTTCAAAGACCGATTACGGAGTTGGAAGTGGTATCTATTCGGAACAACTGAATCTAAGTCTATCATATAGACTTCCCAATCAATGTAGTGTATTCCAGGCAGAAGTAATGGCGATTAAAGAGGCACTATCCTGGCTCAAAGAAAACGTTATATCTTGCAAAGATATACGAATTTTCTCGGACAGCCAAGCCGCTCTTAAATCTCTCGCGTCTGTCTCTACAAACTCTCAATTAGTCCACGACTGTCGATCATCTCTGAATGAGATGACAGAACAGTTTAATATTCACCTCATTTGGGTGCCGGGCCACAGAGACATTCCGGGAAATTGTAAAGCCGATGAGCTCGCCAAAAACGGAACACTTCTGCCTAATGTTAGACAAAATCATAACATAGGAACACCACTTGCTACATGCAAATATCTTCTCAAACAATATGCTCTAGAAGCAACAAATGCTAGATGGTCACAGAGTACCACCTGCCTAGCAACCAAGCAAATATGGCCAAGCATAGACTTAAATCGGTCAAAAGGCTTGATATCCTTGAGCAGACAAAATATAAGCTCTACAATTGGAGTAATAACAGAACACTGCCTCATAGGAAGACATGCTCTGAGGCTAGGAGTCTACACAAATGACTTCTGTAGAAGCTGCATGGACGAGGAGGAAGAGGAAACAGTCCAACACCTGCTATGTACATGTCCAGCACTCTCCACTAGAAGGAATAACTTTCTCGGTAATCCCTTCTTCGACAATACGAGTGAACTGGCAATGACTGACACAAAGTGTCTCTCTAACTTTATTAAAAGCACAAAATGGTTTGTTTAATTTTCATTACTCTCCCATGAGTAACCTTATTAGTGGTATCACAATGGACCCTTGAGGTCTAAGTGAGTCAATGACATCTAGACAGCCACTCCAACCTAACCTAACCTATATAGAACACCGATCATCATAAAATTAGATGGCGCAACAGTCCCTTGAGAACTAGGGCCTAGTGACTTACAACTCTCAACAATTCCTATGTGCGAGTATTGTTTTGCCAGGGATGCAGGGGACCTACAGTTCTTAAGCCAAATCCGAACGGCTTATTTGAGAAAGCACTTTATGACAAGAATTACTCTTGGAGGATTTGTCAATTCCTCGGAAAAGGCAGTACCCGTGAAAAAAAAACTTTAAATGGCACAGGCAGGGATTGAATCCAAGATCTCTGACAGTCTAACGCACTAACCATCACGCCACGGGAACTACGATCCGATCATCATACTGTTTAAACAATTTATTTTTGTTCGCTTAAAATTGATTTTCAAAAAATTAACACAAACTTGTATCTTCAAAACTTAATTATCTTCGTCTATCCAGAAATAAAATGTTCTAGAAAAGTCTTAATAATTCTTTTTGATTAATACTTGAAAAAAGTTAAGTGAAAAAGTGTGTGTCCAAAATTATTCTCACAAAACAAACTCACACATTCGCACACACAGCTTCTTGTTTCTTTTGCGAAGAAAGAAAATTAATTTTCTTTTCTATTTCGTTAATACCTGCCATACGTTTTCTTTGATAGTATCACGTTTGATAAAATTAAGTAAAACATTTTTTTTTCCTACCCTAAAGCTGTTTTAGGGGTCAGACAACACAACGTAGGTTGTATGAATCTTAATTCGCATTGCCATCCGAAGATACAGGTGGAGATAAAGAGAACGCATTAGCTATAGATTCGCAGCCAGGTATAGGGGTGGTTCATCCCGGTGATGCGGTAAAAGAATTATTTCCAGCAAAACGATGGCACTATAAACTTAAAAAAATGTACTTCTTTGCAACAGGATTTCTTTCATCTGCTAACTACCTAGGTTCTGCAGAGAATATACTTTGGGTATACATATCTAGCTATGTATGTATTTGATTAATGGAAATTTTCCGAAGAATGGATGATATATTTCAGACGTTTTCCAAATGTAATATCATGTTAGAGAAATTTGTTTATACAATTATTTCTTTTTTATACAATTTATTTTTGAATTTCAATTTTCTTTGTTGATTTTTAGTAAACGCTTTTAAATGTTTTGTTGATTTTAAGTTTTTTTTCGACAAAATTAACTTTTTTATTACCACAGTTAGGTCATAACCTTGCTGTGCACGACTAGGTACTTAAGAACACATACGAATACATTTTTATATATTTTTTATTAATGTACATTGGTAATGGTATTTTTAAATTTGATGAAAATATTTTGAACTAGAGCATAACTCATGTTCCGTTTCTAAGGCTTCTTTTCTACATGAAAAAATATGTCTGGTATTTATCATAAATTGAATGAATTTTGAAGAAGAATTCTTCATTTTAAATATACAAACACATGTACATATATCCTATTTAGTCATGTTTTCTAACGAAATGTTTCCTCCCACTGTCAAACAGAAGCCCCTTTTGCATGAATGCAAAGAGCAACTCATGGTCTTATGCGTTCACCATAACTCAAGGATTTTGTTATACAAATCACATGACCATCATCAAGGGATTACTGTTTTTATTGAAAACACAAACAATTGTTAGACTATTCCACATTTCATCGAATTCATTCTATTCCCTTTTTTATATAAAGGGTGATCATTAAAATGATCTTTTAACTGCCTTATAAAGTAAAGTAGACATGTGGCGATTACGCTTGAAATACAAAAATGTGTCCCCCTCGGCTCTGATCACAGGCCTTTGCTCTTTTCATGGAGTTTTCGATGGCATTTGGACAAAATTGGGAAAAGATCTTACCGATCACACTCTCAATCAGGCTCTAAGCTGCAAAAACGCTAACGGGATATTTGTATATCCTCGACCGAATTTCAAGAAGTGGTACAGTAGAGAAATCACTACTCTAATTTTTCGATTGTTTTGTAATGTTATGATGAGATGAAATTCCACTTTCGTAGCATGTCACGAATGCCATTCTCAGTCACTGCATTTCAGCCCTCAATTATAAAAAAGTAAGGCCGAACCAATTCGTCTGACCGCACATTCCAGATCAGACATTTACTTATTGTAGATATACATTTGATTCTCATGGAGTACGCCTAAGCCAAAAAAATCAACAAAAAAAAGACTTGGTTAGACTACCTGTTCGAGACATATCCATTAAAAACGATATCCAAAATGTGTTTTTATTTTACATGCAATAATAAGCTTGACCTAAAATGATAAAAGAAACATTCTGTGATTGTCATTCAAAAAAGGGATATTCAGGGAACAGGACACTCATTTTCTTTCAAAGAGTTTCATGAATTGTGATTTAAATTGCCTGTTGGAAAGGCAAGTTATTCAAAGTTAAATTCAGACGATGGCAAAGATGAGTGCTAACACCATATAACATAGAAGTTATACCATTGATCCAGATTTTTTTTTGTTGTAGTCTTCTATAGATTATAACATTGAGTTATAAACAAGTAAATTACACAAAGCGTATTGTTACCGGTGTTAATAAAATACATGCTTTAATAGTATGCTATGCGTGAGCGAAGTTGCTTTTATGTTTATTGTATATATTCCACACGTTTTAAAAATGGGTTGACAATTTTAAAAATGAAGTATTATATACACAATAGGAAACGAAAGCAAATATGGCTTACGATAAAACTGTCTTATTCGTATTAAATAAAAACCGATTTTTAGTGTAGCATTGAACAATTTATCAGATCATGCGTTAGACCCAGGAGCTCTGATTTTATGGTGAATTATTTGTTTATGATGTGAGCCCTATTATTTCTGCAAGTTAATAGAAACAACAACTGAAATAGCGAATTTCGGTATGTTTGACTATACCCGTGTTTTGTTGGAAAATCTGTCCATAGTATAGTAGGATTTTACACGAATAACAAAAACATTATCCATAGTATGAATAACACCGATAAAAGTTAGAGTAGAATCTTACTATGGATAGGTTTTTGACATTTATACGAGTCTCGAATGGATCTTATGTGATTTCGTTCTCAAATGTTGGTACGATTGATATTGCATTTGTATCTCGATGGCTGTGTTCGTTGAGTAGTTGTGCATTTGGAATCATGTGTGTTTTCCATTGGGAAAAAAATCAATCTATTACTGTTGATATTATTTAGTTTTGTTAGTGAAAATGGACTAACTGGTCTTATTTTACAAGAGAAAACAATAGAAAAGATATTTATGTTTTGCTATGTTTCCACCAAAGGTTCATCTCAGTTTAGATTAAAAAAAAACTTTTTTGGTGTTTCCACCGCACAAGAAGATTTAAAAATGATTAAGTTTCAGTAGTTCAGCACCATATAGAAATATGCTACTTACTCCATGTGCAATTTTTTTTTAATTTGATTAAAACAAAACTATATTTTTTTGTACACAAACACGCAAATAAACAGACCATAATGCATTAGGTATTTGTAAAACCAACTCCTCCACACAGGTTTTTCTTCACAAATGTTGACTCGACTCCAATCCCCGACCGGAATCGAGGAGAATCAAGCTCATTTCAACTCGATTCAGGTATATAAAGAATTTTGGCGAGCTTCAAGCTCGCTTCAACACCACATGTTAATGTAGTAGTCTACGAACAAACCCCCTTCTTGAAGTTTTTATTTTATGTCAAATTGTTTGGTTAAAACTTTGAAATCGACTATCACATTACACAGACGTAAATTATTCTGGCAAATTTTCAGCTGAATCAACTCTCAATTATAAAAACCGGACTACTGCGGATTGTTTTTGTGGCAATTTCTCACTGTAATATATGAGCCGTTTATTTTGAAAGTGGCATAAGTCACTTTTTTTTAAGTCGAGATATTTAAGATATTTGTTATACCGTTAATTACCAATACTTCTCTCGAAGAAATCTCAATAGTTCTCAACTTATTGAGTGCAAATTTTTAAAAATGAAAAGATAGCGTTCAATTGTATTTAGTGTTGCCATTAACTCGATTTTTTTGAATAAGTGACTTATGCCACTTTCAAAATAAACGGCTCATATATGGAATACGAAAAAACGCACTTTATATCACATGTAAAACTCGAGGACGAAAACTGGAATTATTCATAAGGTCAAAATAAAAACAAACTGACCAGAACTCCAGGATTGCAAACAAAAGTTTCGTTAAATTCAACTGACAAAGGTGTTGTACTTTCATGCATTATGAATAATATATTCATTTATGAACAAAAATGACCTTGTTTTGGTTTCGATATATGAAGTAATATTTATGTATCAGCAAGCATTCAGCGTCTGTCTAAAGTTGGAACACAATCGAATTTGGGTTAACTAGTAAATACATACATATGTATATCTAAAATTAGACCTAAACCATTATACCTATTTCGATAAAAAGAGCAGAATGTGTTTTGTTGGAAGGTTGGAGTTATTGTAATCGGTCAAATTTGCCGAATTAAAAATTTTTTCTCGACGTTTCAAGGTCATCAGAACCTAAATTAAAGCTTTTAGAGGGATCGTGTCACTTTTTAGACATGTTTGAATGCTTGTTTTTAATAAAAGACAATTATCAATTTTTTGGCAAATCGAAAAAAAAATGTTTAAAATAAATTGTTAAATATTTAGAAAATTGCTAACAAATACATTGTTAAACCCTTAACAATAGATTGTTTAAAGTGTTGGGTCATTGTTTCTAACAGTTGGTAAACTTTAAAAAAAAGCAACTTACAATTTTGTATAAATAATTAAAAACTAAAAGAAATACTATTAAAAACCGGTAAAATTGGATTTTTGACTCCAATAGCTCAAAAATAAATATATTTATTGGGCCCCTTCTAATAATAAAATTTAGAGTGGACTTTTAAATTTAGGAATAATTACCTTTGCAAGGATTACAAATAAAAAAATTAAAATTAAAATAAAAAACAATGATTTATTGTTAAGAGTCGACTTTGATATTAGGGTAATAGCATTTATTGTTTATTAATAAGAGTCCATAGTATTTAGGTCAATTTGACACAAATTTTAACCTCAACATTAAGATTATTAGTGAGGCTCATTGACTTTGAATTTTTTGTCACCATATACAAGACAATTATATTAGTGGTTTGTAAGACTTTTAGAAATATCCTATCCCCAAAGTTGCTTCATAACATATCTATACTCTTATTGATTTTTTTACAGTTTCTTGCAAATCAAAGTTAAACCAAAAATACTACTATATTAATTTAACTTCTCGAATATATATTGACAGAAAATTGGTAAAACTTAATTTTTGTATTGCATACTCCTTGAATCACTCTAAATACAAAAATGGACTTGTTACAAAACAACCATTGGAAAATTTGTATCGGGTGCATCAATGGGAAGTTATTAACGAGGGTCGCCCCCACCAATTTTTTATTGTAATGGGTGATTTTTTAAGAGCTTGAGAACTTTTTAAAAAAAAAAACGCATAAAATTTGCAAAATCTCATCGATTCTTTATTTGAAACGTTAGATTGGTCCATGACATTTACTTTTTGAAGATAATTTCATTTAAATGTTGACCGCGGCTGCGTCTTAGGTGGTCCATTCGGAAAGTCCAATTTTGGGTAACTTTTTCGAGCATTTCGGCCGGAATAGCCCGAATTTCTTCGGAAATGTTGTCTTCCAAAGCTGGAATAGTTGCTGGCTTATTTGTGTAGACTTTAGACTTGACGTAGCCTCACAAAAAATAGTCTAAAGGCGTCAAATCGCATGATCTTGGTGGCCAACTTACCGGTCCATTCCTTGAGATGAATTGTTCTCCGAAGTTTTCCCTCAAAATGGCCATAGAATCGCGAGCTGTGTGGCATGTAGCGCCATCTTGTTGAAACCACATGTCAACCAAGTTCAGTTCTTCCATTTTTGGCAACAAAAAGTTTGTTAGCATTGAACGATAGCGATCGCCATTCACCGTAACGTTGCGTCCAACAGCATCTTTGAAAAATACGGTCCAATGATTCCACCAGCGTACAAACCACACCAAACAGTGCATTTTTCGGGATGCATGGGCAGTTCTTGAACGGCTTCTGGTTGCTCTTCACTCCAAATGCGGCAATTTTGCTTATTTACGTAGCCATTCAACCAGAAATGAGCCTCATCGCTGAACAAAATTTGTCGATAAAAAAGCGCGAAACACATTTCGAACCGAACACTGATTTTGGTAATAAAATTCAATGATTTGCAAGCGTTGCTCGTTAGTAAGTCTATTCATGATGAAATGTCAAAGCATACTGAGCATCTTTCTCTTTGACACCATGTCTGAAATCCCGCGTGATCTGTCAAATACTAATGCATGAAAATCCTAACCTCAAAAAAATCACCCGATATAAGATTGACAAGTGTATTTCAGAGGAAATTAAACACAATTCAATATGAACTATAGTAGTAAACTGAAATATGCTTCAGTATCTCCAAAATAAGATTGATTTGCTTTGGAAAGTACGTACTTAAATTAAAGTACTTTCATAAGGCAAAAATAAAACAATGACAAAAAAATATTTGTGTTATATTTTATAAATTGAAGTTGAATTTTAATCATAAAACTGTTTTAATTAGGATTTTTTAAGTCTTAGCAATTTTTTTAACATTGGTCAAAGACTTAAAGTGGGTGGCAAAATGCAACACACGATTACAAATTGCAAATAAATTTAAACTTTAACAATTCATGAAAATTATGAAATAAATTATTATTACCAACAAAATTATGTTTGGTTTACTCCTTACAAAAACTACACAGCTTTATTTTCGTTTTTAGTCCATTTTCTACGAGCAGGTTGTAGAATAGTACCAACAACTTTCCCCGTAAAATATATCAGAAATCGGAGTACTTATGTATACAAGAATAGTTATTAAAACTTTTAAACTTAGTTTCATTGCGGTTCACATAAAACATAGTCATAAATAAATGAAGTTGTGTACTAAAGAGGCTTTCGTAAAAGTTAGAAAAACGTTTTCCTTTGTATGTTTATTTTTATTTCTCTTTAAAATGAACAATCTGACTTAAAAAAACAAACTCCATCGGAAAAAGTTCAACACATTATATTTACCATATGTAAATTTGAAAAACTGTGAAAAGCGGTTTAAATAAATTTGCATTTTTCTTTGTTCTTTACTCGCACAAAACACATTTGCTCGCCTTGCAAAACCAACTATTTCCTGTGCGACGGAGTTTGTTCCTTTCATGACAAACACATTCCTGTGTACCTTTGTTAATCCTTGAAATGGAGTGCGAAAACTGCGAACTAAACTAGTTTCATGCTTTCATCCCATGAAAGCAGGAAGACACAACTTTTACTCAATCTAACGGGTGTTTTTTTTTACACGTGCGGTTTTTAATCTGGCAATACTTTTTTCGAAGTTGGTCTGACAGAATATCAAGTACGTCGCATGTTTGGTGAAGGGGCCCAAAGCGAGATGGCTACCGATCTTTGGAGTTTAACTCTTTGGTGTTCTCTATTGGCAAAGGGAATCATTGGTCTATATTTTTTTTTTCAAAAATGAAGCCGGTCATAATGTTACAGTCATGGGGAAACGCTATAGAGCCATGATTAATGATTTTTTAAAACCTAATGACAAACCCTTTAATGTAAAATAAAGCTAAATACTTGTAAATTACGAGTATATGCGTTTTATTTATTCTTGAAAAGAACGCGGCTTAAAAAAAACAGTCTTTACAAAGGGATACGCTGATGGCATTATATTGTCTGCGTTCATAATGGAGCCTAGGTAGACAAAGTCCTTAACTACCCCAAAGTTACGTCTGTCTATAGTGGCGTTTTCACTATTTGTAAGCTATGTTAGGGAGACTGATGCCTTTATAGTATAGGTGCGGTTTAGAGAGTCTCCTGTTTTCAGTATCGGGCAAACAATACTGAGTTACCATTCATCGGGCATGCTTTCTTCCAACCATATCTTACAGATAACTTGATGCATGCTCCTAACCAAATTATCTCCAGCTACATTGAAAAGCTCAGCATTCAAGCCATATGGCAATCTTTATTTCCTGTAAGTTGGGAAGACGGGATTGTTGGCTTTCGTCATCTTTGTTGAATGGATTATCCTGGATGACAGCGGTCTGCAAAAGTCGTCTTTCTATGCAGCACCGCTTTGCGTGCCAGTTGTTTCGCTGCATTTGCCTGCCGACATACCTCATCAATCCAGGAGTTTTTTGTAGGCGGCTTATCTTTGTTGGAGAAGGATTTGGCAATCTCTTGTGATTGTAGACGTTCGACGCTGTATCTTCTCTCAGCATCTCCTTTTTTTTCCTTAGGTCTGGAAGCCCGAAGTGCTACTTTGGCTACAGGTAGTGGTCCGAGTCGATGTTAGCTCCTCGGAAAATTCGGACATCCATGATGCTGGAAGCGTCGATGAGCCTGAATCCTTTATCGGAAGTGTTGTCGTGCAGGCAATTTTTTCTGATTATTTCACCTAAAAATTAAAATCTTCCAAGACATTTTTAAAGCTCATTGCTTGTGGCCTAAGTGTGGCTCCAATGACAAATTCGCTTGTAATTTAATTTATCTAGCCGTACCTTCATTGAGAAGCCCAAAATCCGCGATTTCGCAACAATATGTATCGAGTTTGTTTCTAAATGGTTCAAAAGGGTTACAATGAACGAGTTAAACAGAATCTTTTTAATTTAAAAATTCAGTATTTTCATTTTAAATCGTTTTTTGGAAAAAAAATTTTAGTCTTGCCAAATTTGTTTCCAAATGTATATAACACCGTCTAAAAGATAGTCTATAATATCCTGATCAGCCTTCTTTTACATTACCTCTCCAACACTCTAAACTTTTAATCTAGTGCTTTTTCATTTGACCTATATGTATACATACTATGTATATTTAAAGGAACACACGCAAAAAGTGTAGTTATTATTTCAAAATTCAATTAATGAAGATGCATAAATATTAAATGAAACGTACATATGTATATATGTACCTATTAGTTTTTCCTATACAATTCTGATAAAAAAGGACTTAACCGAGCATCTGCAAATGGTATCTACATTGTTATTGTGTTGTGTGCTTTTTTAATTAACTTTCTCGATTTATTTTATGTTGTTGGTTTTCAATTCAAGAAAATCTATACGTTCAGGCAAACCCTATTAGTGTTTTCATCCTTTTCATTTCCATAAATATGCATATAAAAATGAAAAGATTGTACATAAATAAATACATATACATATATATATATTATATACACAAACGTACATTACCATCGTTTGTAGATTAAATAGGATGATCCTCTTATGAAATCATTCAATCTATTCATTGATTCTTTTTTTACCCTCTTATTCTTCTTTTTCAGAACCTTCATGCGTCCTTGATTGAATTGTTTATTGAAAGTTACCGTTGCTAAAATATCCAGCTAAGAAGCACACATCCTTTTCATCGATGTGAACAATAACATTGCAGAATTTGAATGGAAAAAAAATCTGAAAATTCAATTTTTGACATTTTGCATAAGAAAATATTGTTCACTTACAACAGTGAAAATATACTATGGAATTATAGTGCTTCGCAAGTTTAAAACGAAAAAAAATGCTCCGTAAATTCTATTCCCGAAAAATCACAATTATTGGTTTAACAAGTCCCATGTATCAAAGAGTGGATGACAATATTAAGGCAATTTAAGGAGCCAAACTAAACCCGAGATATTTTGTTTAATATTGGGCTTTAAAAATAAATACACTTTCTTTTCTCAACTCAAGGCCCAAAACGGCAAACTCTGTCGTCAATTTAAAGAGTAAAAAAAAACAAGAGAATTTTCATAAAATATGGAATATCATTATCGTTATGAAAATTAGATGCAAAGTGTGACAAAGGACACAAGCAAGGAAACTCAGCATCATCACTCTTAGAGTATACATAGCATCGCCTGTTCCGCATTGCAATTTAAATCTGTGTGTCATGGGTTGTGCGCCGAGTTTTTTGTCAGACCAAAAGGATGGCAATATCTTGTTTTGCATTAACTTCCGTCGGACACGGAGGAGATGTAGTCTCCAAAATGGCAATGATGGCCTTCACAATGATGATTTGAATAATACGAATTTTTGCAACCAGTCCCTGTTGAATCCAATGCAAACAAAAAATGAGTCTGATTATGATAAGGTAAGTCTGGTAATATGTATTATTAAAATAAATAATAAGCCTAGTTCTTATGCAAAAAGAATTATTCTATGGAGGTGAAACTACCATAAAGCTTAAATGCACCCACTTGGAAACTACATATATTAAAGTAACATCATGCATATCCAAATAACAACATAAAATCAAGAAAAGGGTGTTTTTTAGAGGCATTGAACTTTGAAATAAAAAAAAAATCTAAGACGATTTTTTAAATATACATTTAATTTTCTTTATTCCAAAGACAGTCTTCTGGCATTGAAATTGATTTCTGATATACATATAAACTAAGTTATGTAGGTTTAATCTTTAATGACTTTTTCCAGAATTTATGGCAGTATATCGGTTATAACACGGTGATTGTTCTCCTCCAAGTGGTCAATCATTTCTGGATTATCAGCATAGACTAGTCAAGCGGAGGACAATAGACGTGTCTGTCACGTGAAACTTTTCGGTTACTAAACGTTTCCATAAAAAAATCAATTGTGGAAGGAGCTGTGTGACATGTTACACCTTTTTTTTGAAGTAACTGCTTCTACACATATATAGGCTGTTCAATTGAGTAACGAAAAAGTCAATAAAATGGCTTTATATATAGCAGTGAACATTGACTGTAAAGACCTGGCATTGTTTTTAAGGAAATGCTTACTAATTATTCCATTAACCCAAAAAACACAACAAACAGTCAGTTTTGTGGATATAAAGGGGCCTCGACACACACTTGAGGTATTTAATCAAATCCTCTAAATACGGCAGTTTTTTTTTACTGGCGTAGATATCCATTTAAATAAAAGGAACTTAATTTGCGAGAACCGTATTTTGAACAGAACGATGCTTTTTAAAATGAGTGTGAAGCGTTTTTAAGGTGTCAGTTAGAAGATGAAACTTGTTTCCGAAATGCGTCGCTATTTTTTATATTTTAAAGTTTATTAATAAGTAACATTTAAATAAATTATTCATTTTTTTGTCTATTTATGTTCAAATGCCATACCAAACTAAAAATAAATTATTTCACAGTGAAATAGTGTTCTTATAAGTTCTTTAAATCTAAGAAAACACCAATTATGTATACGTTTTATTAACTACATTAATATTTGTAACATTAATTTGGTGTTGCTAAAATTTAAGGAGTCTTATAAGTTTGCACAATATTCATCAGCTTTTAATTTAGAACCTGTTTGAACCACCGGTGAAATTTAGCCTAATTTACTTAATTGTATAATTCCGTCTCATTACTTTTAACCTTCCCACAGGAAGTTAAAATAAATAAATAAATAAATTAGGTGGCGCAACAGTTCATGAAGAACCAGGGCCTAGTGACTTACAACTCTCAACCATTCCTGTGTGCGTGTAATGTTGTCAGAGATGGAAGGGACCTACAGTTTATATGCCGAATCGGAACGACTAATTTGAGAAAGCACTTTTCATGACAAGAATTACTCTTGGAGGATTTGTCAATTCCTCGCAAGAGGCTGTACCCGTGAAAAAAGTTAGATGACACAGGCAGGGATTGAACCCAAGACCCTTTGCATGACAGTCCAACGCACTCCTTTTTTTTCCAAATTCATTTTTATTAATTCATTCTTAAGACTATCTTAAAGCTAGACAAAAATTCATAAAACTAGCCTAATTATCCATAACTTACAACTAACTTACTGGTCCAATATGGACACTCTAAGTTAATCAATAATACTTAATGCTAATGCCTTTCGGCCCTAAGATCTATTTAACTTTAATTCATTTTATGTATTTTTGTATTCATTCGAAAATTTCAAAAAAACTAATATCAATATCCTTTTTTATTTTTACTTAAAAACTACTTAAAATAAGGTCCTTAATATAAAACTTAAAGCTAACTAAAACTACCTATTCTACCTACAAACTACTTAAAACTAGAACAACCACAGCAGCAAATCTAACTATCTAGCGTTTTTTTGTTTTTCATATTTTGTTGTCTTTTTTTTTTATTCCATCTTTTTTTTTTTAATTTTTCTTTGTATTTTTTGTATTTTCCTTTTTTGCTTCTTTTTTGTATATTTTTTTTTTGTATTTTTTTGTGCCACCATGCCTATTCTACTTAAAACTAACCCCTAAAATTATAAAACAAGTATGCAAGCCGGCCAAGGCTTTAAACCCCATCCCGACTACCCACTATCAAGTGCCGATTGAAGCCACCAAAACGGGTTCTCCTGCTTCACCCTATCAGTTCGGTCCCGTTCGGACACAGCCCTACTGAACCGAAGGAGCTCTGCTCCGTCTTGTGCCATGACGTCCCGATTGTACAGGAGGCGCCTATCCACGGTACGTCGTCTGACGTGGTAGATTAGCGGAACTGCCAATCTATCCTGTATCAGACCGCATCTATCTAAAAAGAGGAATGCCTCTGGTGGAATGAAGCCGCTCAAGCGTGCACTCTCAAAATACTCGTCGTTCGGATAGAACGCCCCGAAAATTAAATTGTTGGTCGAAGACATAGCTCTTGCAATGTGACCTCGGATGAGTTTTATCACGAAATTGTCAATTCTGTTGATTCGAGCCCCGTTGTATAGGACCTCGTTGGAGTAGTAGTGCAAGTAAGAAGATTCGGCTGTTCGATATAAGCCGGTACAGCGTCGTAAACACTGCCGCTCGAACACCCGAAACTTCTCCATCTGGGAAGGGGCAACGTTGAACCACACATGACAACCATAAACGATCATCGGCCGTATGAGGGCCATGTAGCAAATTACCTTCACTCTGCGGTCAAGCCGACTGCTAAAAAACAGCCGTTTCGTCAGAGCGAAGGCTCCTCTGGCCCTGGTCAGAGCAGCATTTATATGTCTGTCGAAATATAAATACTGATCTAACCAGATACCGAGGTACTTCACTACACTTTTGCTCGCTAATCGCTGCCCGTGAAGATCAACGATGACCATCTTCACGTATCCCTCGTGGCCCTAGCCAACGCAGTCTGGAACAGAATTGTCTCCGACTTTTGGACATTTATTTTCAATTTCCAGTCGTCGCAATATCGCTAAATCTTGTCGAAATCACACTGCAAGAGAATTCTAATAACCTCAACCCTTGGGGCCGTTCTGTACGCAATTAGATGGTCGGCGTACGCAATTGCCTTTGTAAGACTACCTATCAGATCGCTGGTGTAAATGCTGAAGAGAATTGGCGAATTCACCGCTCCCTGTTGAAGACCATTTTTAATTAAGAATATTGTGGTAGAAGTTACATTGCCACTTTTGACAACAAACTTTCTACCGTTAAGCATATCATAAAGTATATACAACAATGGCTTGCTTATGCCAAGCCTGCTCAGTTTTAGGTAAAGACCAACTAACCATACGGTGTCAAAGGCCTTTTCCAAATCAACCAGAACAGCACCTGTGCACTGTTGCTTTGATTTATTCCATTGGATATCAGAAACGAGTTTAGACGCAGCATGAATTGTGTCATGACCCGCCTTGAACCCGAGCTGTTTATCCGGAATTATTTTGTTGTCTGCAGCCCACTTAGTCAGAGCCCTATTAATGATTTTTTCGAAAACTTTGCTGATGCTCGGAAGAAGATTTATTTACCGAAGATTTGACGGGTTGGAGTTGTCCTTTCCCTTTTTCGGGAGAGGATGAACCACAGCGGTCTTCCAATGCACTGGATAATATGCATTATTCAGTGCATTATTGCAGAGTGTGGTGTAAATGTCAATTGCCTCCATCGGTAAATGTCTTAGTACAACGTTGGATATACCATCGACACCTGCTGAATTTTTATTTTTTATTGAGTTGAAGATGAGCTGAAGCTCAACCTTCGTCACTAACAAGGGGCTTGGTCCCGTTTGCTCGGCGATTATGGCATTTGCCAAGGAATCGTCATCGAACCGCATAAAACCGCGGTTCTCAGATCGCCAATGTGTTATATCATTTCGAAGGTAAAAGTGATTAAGTAGGGCTCTGTTTTCCAGGTCGTGGTTGGGGCGAATGCTAACATTCACCTTGTACACTTGCTGGAAAGCAGCTCCCACCGCCTCCACTTTTTCCTTCGGATCTTCAATTATAAAAAAGTCATCGTCAAAGATGGCTTCTTCTGGATCTATTTGCGCTGTCATGAGTCTGTCTGTTCTCTTCGGTTCTTTGGAGTTTCAGACACGGAAGGTCATTGTCGTTCTTTTTCCTAAATATCTTGTTGATTTTAGGGAAAAAGTTCCGACGCCACATCTACTAGGCTACCGAATAGTTATTTTAAACTGTGGCTAACTGCCTTCTTAATTTAAAACCCTACAAATGTACTTTTATTTAAAATAAACTAGCAATCACTTGTACACACTTGTTTTCTCTTTAGAAGTCAAAGAACGACTGAGTCCAACGCACTAACCATCACGCTACGGGTACTACTACTCCCACAGGAAGTTATCGCAATCAAATTTGTCGAGTTGAAAACTTTGACATCTAAATTAAATGTTTTTAGATATATCGACTTCAAATACATTTTGTTTTACAAATAATAACTTCAAAATATGCAGAAATGGCTTTCAAAAAATTGGGTTGTTTTTTACTATACCTAGCATTTAAAAAAAGTGAAAAATTTGGTTGACCCCAAATATCTTTTTAACCAATAGCGCTTGCAATTTCAAATTAATGTATTATTACTTTTAACGAGGTACCAAATTGAACTAAATTTGAAAAAAAATCAACCAATCTTTTTTTTATAAATTTAAAAAAAACTGAAAAAACAACAATTTCTTATCTCGAATATTTTGTGAACCAAAGCTGATGTTATTTCGAAAGTAATTTCATGCATCGAAGAATAAAATTTTTGACATCTGGAATAACTAAAAGGTGATAAAAAATTGTCTTTGACTCAAGACAGCAAAATATGGACTTCAAAATTGTTTGTATCTTACTCAAAATTGTTTTTATCAATATTTGGTATAAATTTATAATAAATACATAATTAAAAAATACAGATCCAATGGGAAGTTATCGGTGCGGGTCGCATCCAATCCAAGCCTCTTTTTAGTGATTTCAATGAACAATACAGAAAACTTCAATTTCAATTATGCACATACGTACATATGTATGTACGTCTAGTCATTTCTGCGAACCGTTTTATCTATCAAAAATGACCATCAGGCAGACGGCAAAGCCATGCTTATCGATTTTTTGTAAAATAATTTGTATTATAAACAAGAACAGAAACAATAAAAATCAATCTAATCTAATCTAAATCATTTAATGACAATTTCGGGAAGATATGCAGCATGTGATTCTTTTGAGTTAAATTTTAACCACTTGCCCACACATTTCGGCATTACTTGAAAATTGTTAGTTTTTTCGTAACTCACGTAACGGTGCCATTGTGTAAGTTGCCATTGGCAGTTTTCATGCAATGAAACTGTAATTGGGCTCATTGTGAATTTGGATATAAAAACGAAGCGTTCAAAATAAGTTAAATAAGCCATTCTTCTTAGTTTTACAAGAAAAATGCGTACAATTGTAGTAAGTTTTTCCCTATATAAAGATGGCACATCAAATCAATAGTACCTTTTTTCTTATTACTATAATTTTTTTTTTAATAAAGGACATCTATAAATTTATTTACTTTTATTTACATATAATTCATCAAGAAGAGTACACAGCTCTTATAGACTACTTATTACAAAATTACAAATAATAATAACAAACTATAACAATAAAAATTATTAAACTCCATAGCTCAAAAAAAAAAAAACATTAAATGTGTTTAAAAATATCTCTAAGAACAGTGGAAAAAATCTACGTTTTCATTTTTACACACTGAATTTACCTGTCTTAAACAACGAGAAATTGGCTCATTTAAGCCATAATTTACTCTGTGTTGAGGAACGCGGAAGGTATCAAACACTCTTAAAGTATACCCCGGACAATTAAAACAAACCTTACTTAGCAAAAATTAACAATCAATTTTAGAATTTATTAAGTCTCTAATAAACATTGCATCAAAATATTTTCGTCGAATTTCAAGACTTTGTAGTCCAAAAAGCAAACATCGCGCATCATATGAAGGTCGAGGAATATTCCAACGTAATAGATAAAACATGTATCTTGAAAGGCATTTTTGAATTCTTTCTAGTCTGAGTGAGTGGAATAAAAAGGATTCCATACTATACAACCATATTCCAAAATAGACCTCACGTATAAAAAAAAGGCTCTTAAGAGTAAAGGGATACTGAAATTCCTTCGAATTTCTTCTAATAAATCCTAACATAGAACTTAATTTGGCTACAAGATAGGCTATGTGACCATTAAAATTGAACTTAGTGTCAAATATTACACCTACATAGATCCTTCTTTTCTTTAATTTTATCAAGAGTCGTATTTCCTAAAGAATATTCAAAACATAAAGGTGATGAACGACGACAGAATGTAAGACTCTGACACTTAGATACATTTAAAAATTTATAAAGAAGCTAATAATAACATAAGTTTTGTCTTTTTTTAACATACGAGTACGTGTACAGTACATACATATATATGTAGTTTCTTTTCCTCTGTGTACATAGAAATGTCTTTTAACTATAATAATTATCTCTGAAAAAAGTAAAGTTTTACGTCTGGATATAAAATCGGGTTTCCAGTTTTAAATTTGAGGAAAATATGTAATTTCGGCATCTGATTAAAATCTCACCAATTAAAGCATTTTAAATTGTGTACTTAAGTAATTCTTACACATATGTACTGGTTTAGAAATGTGAAATTTTGCCTATGGTGTTTCGTATACATACCAATTCTATAAACAATATATCTAGAGTTTGTGTCTACAAACATATATATTCCATTAAAAATGTACTCTTATCTTTTGTACTTCAACTGAATAGCTTCTGCTCAATATCAAATTGAATAAAGGGTTTAATTACTCACCAATTATACAATACTTAAGATATTTGTTTGCATAAGGAAAACAAATTTACTATCGATGATGCTCAGCGCAGTTCAAAAATAAAAACAAAACATTTGTCGCAATTCTGACATTCCCTCCTCAAAATGTAAACCTATTTATTGAACATACCTACATAAATTTGATTTCGTTAGTTGATGTTTTGCTAAAAAAATAATTATACTACTTGCATTTACAGATAATTACAGTTCACATACCTTATGCTTATACAAAAGCTTCCCTACACATTGTTTTACTTATTTTATATGATTTCAAAGTACAAACACATACAAAGGAATTTATAATTCAAAATATACATACATATGTATATTGATAAAGAAACTGATTTTTAATTAGCTAATGACTGATTCAATTATTCATACCATAGTATAAGTAGAAGCAATAGGAATAGGTACCTTAAATAATCCAGTTTGACAGTGCGAACGCAGGTAGGGGTTTTGGGGGTTACCCCCCCCCCCAATATCAGAATATGTGCAGTTATCAAATATCCATTATTGTTCAAAAGAAAAAAAAAAACAGAAATGGTACAAAATTAATTTCCAACTCAAATTCTCAAACTATGTTAAACGAAAATTTTTAATAAATTTGCTACAGTGATAGAAATTGTGCACAAAACCGAAACACGCTAAATCAGAAATGGTAAAGAAAGAAAAATATTATATATATATAATATAATCTTCTTTTCATTCACTAACAATTAAAATGTTTAGTTTTTTTATTTTCCAAGAAAATGACCTTGTTGTACTAGTTTTTGAAACGATCTCACGGCCACTTATGACACATTTAAATATCAAAACACCAAAAAATTTGTCGGTTCATTTATGTTAGTTTTAACTGTAAATTAAAAAAAAATCTTTTAACTTAACTTTTTTCACTTCTTATATTGTGACACAAGAATATTTTAAAACAAAAACAGCAACCCTATTTGCCTTTAACGCGTTTTTTCCCTATTTTTCAAGAACAAGGATCAAATTAATAAAGAAAGTTATACGTGATGTCTCTTAAATTCAATATTTTTAAGCATTTGAATGCGTTTCTGCATTTAAACATACCTTAATGTAAGACACAAAACAAATTCATAGTCATATTTTAAACCCGAGTCTATTTGAACTGGAGTTTAAATTTAACATATAGGTTAGACACAGCTGCTATTCATAAAGAATTTGCCAGCTCTGTTTAGTTAGAAACAGGTTTAAGGCATATTTTACTACAATTCTGAAAAATTTCACTTAAACCTATACAAAATGGCTTTTAGAGGGCAACAAGATACCAACAAGAGCCAAAATCTTTGAAACCCTTTAAACTATTTTGTTTGCTGTTGAGAAATTTTATGAAGTCAGGCTGGTGGTTTTAGACTTGGAAGCACGCAGATATTAGCAAACATTTCATTGAATTTCGATCTATAATATTTAGAAGGTCAATCATAAACTTGACAGTTTTTTTTCTCGAATCGATACCTTTCATATAAATCGTCTTCAGCTATTTCAAAGGGGTTCAATCGGGTTAAGAAGAGCTTTCGTTTTCTGTTAGTTGGTAGCATTCCAACATCCAGCAAAATTTAAAAATATTGATATATGCTTATAAGTCTTTTGACATTTTAATTTTTGTTTTTGAATTAAAATGTCTCGTAACTTAATTTTCTCAATCGTTTAATAGATTTAGAAACTGCTTACACATAGGTTCTGTCGTGTTTATTTTAAGACTCCAGATTGTCGTTTTAAAATGGGTTTCAATTTTCTATGAATAACATAAACTTAAGTTAAGTTTAGCAAAGACAAAATCAGAACTTATCAAGGAACTATGAATATGACCCTATGTCTTCGGTCTAAAGGTTCGGAACGCATTCAAACATTATTTCTAGTATTTTCATGGTGAGTTTGAGAAAAACGTGTTTGACAATGACAATTTCAAAATTCAATCTAGCAATCTACGGTAAATTTGACTATATGCGAAAACAATCAAAAGAGAACTGTGAAAATAGAAAAATCTTACCTCATCTCTTTGTTTCTGTAACTCACATTTATTCATGTGTGAGTTCAGCCCAAGAATGATTGGATCGACAACGTCAACTAGGAACGTCAATCGTGAAAGCAAGTCATATGTGTATATACATACATATGTAATTTTTATTCATACATATAAAATAGTGCCAAAAAAGAAAAAAGCACCTAACATTTAAAATAAAAAAATAATAATTGCCATTTGCCACCGAAATTTGTTTCTGTGTTCGCCCCAGCAGTTTGAACATTTTTGAAAAGAATTAAAAATATTCATATGCAGTCTAGTATGGGTTGAAATCTTGATGTTCTACACTGCACTTTGACCATTAGTATTATAAGATTGTATCCTTTCAGTTTGTTTATAACATTTATTGATAATTACAATTTTATTATGTACCTACAGTGGGGAGCACAAATGAGTACATGTTTAACTTCGTGCCCTTATTGCTGCATAAGAATAGAAATAACAAAAGAAATTCAAAATTTTTGTATGTCCTTTATTTCATGTTCAATACTTTAACAATTGGTTTGTAATAAAAAACGGAAAACAATTAGTTCTAGAAAAACAAAACGAAAACTTGAAACAACTCGCATGTACTCAATTTTGCACTTTAAAGGAAAGAAGAATAAAGGTTCTTCTTAGTACTTCGTCCATAGACCTTTATTACGTAGAACACTTTTAACACGTTTTGGCATACTTTCCACTAGATTCTCTATAATTTCTTTTGGAATACTCTGCCATTCTTGATGTACTCTCTGCCAAAGCTCGTGCAAGTTCGTTGGAGTCGATCTGTATTGTCCTAACCGTCGTTTCACTATTGACCACATATTCTCAATGGGATTGAGGTCCGGACTCTGTGCTGGCCACTGCATTAGTTGAAAATTTTGTTGGGTGAGCCATTCCTTCACGATTTTGGACGTGTGCTTAGGGTCTCCGTCCTGTTGAAATATTACTTCCTCCTCAGGATAGGGGCAGATATTAACAAAATCAGGAAGATGTGTCTGCAGAATGTTTAAATAATCTTCCTTTTTCATAATTCCATCTATTTTTTGTAGTGGTCCCATGTGGGACCATGTGAAGCAACCCCATACCATGACGCTCCCCCCACCGTGCTTTACTGATTCTTTGACATGATGCCTTTGGATGGTTTCCTTAGGACGTCGCCAGCAATATTGTTTGCCGTCGGACTGATACCGGTTGAATTTGGACTCGTCTGACCACACCACACGCTTCCAGTCATCTGTTGTCCAATGTTGATGTTGTCTGGCAAATTTTAACCGCGCCTTTACATTTTTTACAGACAATGCAGGTTTTTGTTTTTTTACCGCTGAGATGTAGCCAATGTCATTGAGGGCTCTTCTTGCAGTCCATCGGCTAACGGGCTTATTAATTGCTATAGAAGCATCTTTGGGTGTTAAAAATTTGTCTCTTTTCATCTGTGTAATCATGAGACGTGCGTCCGCATCCGTAGTATTTTTTTACGGCCTCTGGCTTGTGCTTTTGGAACAATAGCTCGCCTTTTCTGAACTCTAATGACTACTGATTGGCTTATATTAAGCTGCTTAGCTATCATTCTCGTTGAAGAGCCATTCTCCGTCATGACGACAATACTATCCTCAGTTTGCCGTGATAGTTTTCTCATTATTTTAAATGGCTTTAAAATTATTGTGTTCATTTATTTTTTAATTTTTAATATTTTGTAAAGAGTTCTTACCTCACGCAATAAAACACATCAAAAACTTTAAGTCACAAACAAACCAAATCTAACTGTAAATTTTAATGTTTTTGCTGCAAATTACCGAAAAAATCACAGGTGCAAAGTTGAGTACATTGGAGTTGTTTTTGTTTTATTAGTTTTTTGCTTAGCATTAATTTGTTGTCTGTTTTGTATTATAACCCGGTTTGTTTAGAATTGAAAATAAAATAAATGGCAACAAACATTTTTCCATTTGCTTTGTTTTTTCTATTCTTATAAAGTACCAACTACAAAAAGCACAAATATGTACTCATTTCTGCTCCCCACTGTATATGATTTGAAGCGTTAAAAGAAAAAAAAATACTTTTTGTTAAAATTACAAAAAAAACGTACAATAATAAAATTATACAATTATAAATCCAAAATTTGTTTATTGAATTTAAAAATAAAATTTATTGGTATTTAGGCTATCCATGTGTCTCTGTGTTTGGTCTGACATATCCTTAGCTGATCAAGTGTCTGTTAATTTCTTTATTTTCTTGGCCCTTTAATGATTTTAGCTTTTCCAAATATATGTAAACTTCTAAGTACTCAATTTCTTCTTCGTCCAACATTATATCGTATTTTGTGTCATAGCTTTAGCTTTCGATTTGTTTATTTGAAGTTCATAGTTTTTACACAAGGTAGTTAGTTCCATCCATCATGTCTTCAATGTGTGAAGCTTTTGTAGAAATAAGAACTATATCGTCTGCAAACCTGAAATTGTTAAGAACTTGTCCACATATCCTTATTCCATATTTTGTCTTCCAGTGAGTTTTTGGGAAAATGTCTTCTAGAACTGAACTAAGTAGAGGTGGTGTTATTTAGTTCAGTTCTAGGATATGTGGAACAATTTCAGGTTTGCAGACGATATAGTTCTTATTTCTACAAAAGCTACACACTGTCTAACTCCTCTTGTTTTATAAAACTCGCGCCCTATACATATGTATTCATCGTTTTTATTCGTCCTGTGATAATTTTGTAAATGTTTTTAATTGTTTGTACTATATTTAGGTTTACATATATGTTTTGGTTTTTTCAGGTAGGACAATATCATTTCGTGTTCCACGGAGTCAAAAGATTTACTAAAAGTCAATAAATAGAAAATAAACCGGTAGTCTAAATTGATTGCATTTTTTCTATTAAGTGATTCATTGTTCTTCTCTAAATCCAGCTTGTTCTCTTGGTTGCTTGTTTTTAAAGTCTTTGATGGTCCTGCAACGCGTTTTGGAGAAGAGCTTGTAAATTGTCAAAATGTTACTAATGGGTCTATAGTTATTGAATCGTTCTTCTTTCCTTTTTTGTGTATTAATGTTATCGTTGTTTCTTTCCATTGTTCAGGGATTTGTTTTGTTTGTACTATTTCGTTAAATATGTTTAAATGTTGGAAAGGAAGTTTTTCCCATTTATTAACATTTCTGATGATATTCCGTCATTTCCGGTGCATTTGTCTTTGTTTAGATCGTATAAGGTCCTTTCGGTAATTTCTTTGCTGAATATAGGGGTGTGTGTTGGTATTGAATCTATGTTATCTACATATATTGTATCTTCTTCTGTGATAATTTTGACCGAGGTGAACAGTTTTTTGAAAAATGTAGTTGCGTTTTTATTGTTGTCTTTTCTGTTTGTTATAACGCCTGTGTTTTGGTCCTTCATATTTATAATCCATTCTTGTTTACTATTCAAATTTTGTTTTTGCTTTTTTTAATTGATTTTATTGGTCTAATTGTATCTTTTATAATATTTTGATTAAATGCACGAATATCTTTCGTTATTTTAAATCTTATAGTTTTTCTGAGTTCGCTTAGCTCTATTCTTCTTTGATAAATCTTCTCTTCTAAAAATAAGAGTTTTGATACCGTCGGATATTTTTTCTTTGGAAGTCTTTGTGTTCATTATTAAGATTTTTGCTGTAGTCTTTACAATATTTTTGATAGATTGATAGATTGACATTTATCGTCTGTCAAGTGAGGTTGTTAAAATCAAAGAGCTCCTGTTTAGAAAATTTATTAAAATATAAAATAAAGTGCAATTATTGCTTAAATACATTTAAAAATAGTTGAAAACACACAGTCCAAGAAAACATCAAAATTTGCTGAGTAAGTCTTAATAATAAGATACCCTGAGCTTTAAAATAGCAAACGAAAAGCTAACCTCAACCAATGAGCAAAAGAAATCTAATAGAAACCTCTCCTGAGCATTCTCAAAGTGAAAAACGTTACTCCACTGCAAAAGCTAACGATATGGGATCACCATCTGCCACAAAAGTCGAATCAATTATGAGACAAATACTTAGAGAAAACAACGATGAACTCTTCAAGCGACTAGCAACAAAAACTGACCTGCAACACCTTCATGCTGAGTTTGCTAACTTGCAGTCCCGTCATGAAGACATGACTCAGCGAGTGGTTCAATTAGAAAATCAAAACAAGATCCTGGAGGAGCAAATCGAAAAAATGTTACAAAAGAACACAGAATCGAACTTGGTGGTGCACCTACCTGGCGACGGCATCTCCGATTTCTGTGATACTGCAAAATTCATCTGTGCAGGGCTCCTTAATGAAAGTGATACTAGCACAAGTGTCGAATCCGCATACAGTGTGCACAATCGTAATGCTCAAACCGCAACTATAATTGTAAAGATGAAGTCTCGAGATAGAGCATGGAATGTGCTTAAAAACTCAGGGAAGCTGAAAGGGAAAAACATCAGCATACACAAAGATCTTCCTCCGAATGTCCGCCAACGACGAGCTAAACTAATTCGAATTAGAAGAGCGCTCCATGCTAAACATCCACATAAGAAAATTGCAGTAAGGGATGACAAACTGGTCATCGATGGGAACGTTTTAATCTGGGATTCCGCCTTGGGCCTAAGGTGTGGTGAAAATGATGGCACTAGTATTTTGAAATCCATTTTTGGAGACATTAATTTCTTACAAAATTTAATGAATGAACTTTTACCAAACAAAAAAGATTTGTATTTCACGTCAAACATGCCAAACAATGGAAACGTCAACGTAAATGACAGAATAGACAACAGGGTGACACCACAACAGTCAGAAGATAATTTGGGTGCAAGCACAAGCGTTGTTCGTTCACACGAGGCATGAGATTCACCAGTCTATCAGAATGCTAGTATTTATATTAATAAAATTAGAATTATAAGTTATAATGTATCAGGAGTAAAAAACAAATCTTTATATGTGAATTTTTTTAATTATGTTAAATCTTTTGATATTTTTGTTCTTTTTGAAACTCATTTGTTAGAAGGAGAAGAAGATAGATTTAAGAAATTATTTTTTGAGTATGAATTAAGATGGGATAATGCTGTTAAAACATCAATCTTTGGTCGTGGCAGTGGAGGAGAACTTTTCGGTTATCGCAGAAATCTTGCCGGTTTAAACATGAAGTTTGAAAGGGCGAATAAGTCATGGGTGTTGGATGCCGAAGCTGGTGGCGAAAAAATATACTTAGTTCCAGTTTACCTCAATTGTAATCACTGGCAATTAGACTTTGAAAAACTGTGTGACAACTTGCAAGACATTGATTCGACGAACATAATGCTTATTGGAGATTTCAATGCCAGGATTGGCCAATCACAAAATAACTACATCAGTTCACATTACCCATTTTTCAACCTGAACCGTAATTCGAAAGACGCTTTGTGCGATAGCAAGGGATCGAAAATCTTGGAACTTGCAGATGAATTCAACTGTCATGTTCTAAATGGAAGTTGTGAAGGAGACGCTAAAGGGGAGTATACCTTCATTAGAGGAACTAGTTGTTCTGTCATTGACTATTGCTTCATATCTGGAAAATGGAATGATGTCATAAGTAATTTTGAAGTAGGAGTCGAAACGTTTTCAGATCATATGCCGCTTGAAATAGCACTTTCGTGTACAACATCGCAATCTCCAGTCAATACAAGACAGCTTAACCTTGTCCCAAAACTGATTTGGAACGATAGGAACCGAAACGTTTACCAAACAAACTTAAACAAAGAACTGGAGACGCTTGGAAATTTGGATATTCGTGCTGATATAAACACCCTTCTAGAAATGATTAAGAAAGCAAACCCGAAAAACAATCCGCAAAAAAATAAAGCATTAACTAAACAAAAATGGTTTGATGTTGAATGCATGAAAGCAAGGAAATTGTCGTTTAATTACCTCAATCTTTTAAGAACCCACAACCTACAGATTTTTAGAAAATTATATACGGATGCGAATAGGAACTTTAAACGATTATGTTATGCCAAGAGAGTTTCCTTTGAAAATTTAAATATTGCCGTTATAAATAACACCCGCTCATCTTCAGAGTTTTGGAAAGCTGTTAAGCATCTTAATGGAAAAATAAATACCATCGCTCTGGGTTTGCAGGCATCTGATCTTAGAGACTACTTCATCAGCCTTCTCAATCGCTCAACAAATGGTCTTTTGGTGCAATATGCAGCTCCCTCGATCCTTGATGAGTACTTAGATGCCCCTTTTTCGATCCAAGAAGTGAAAGAAGTTGTTGCAAACGCAAAATTAAACAAAGCCCCAGGGGATGACCGAATCCCCTTTGAATTCTTCAAACACGCCACGGAAAAATGTATCTTTCTTTTAACATCCGAATTCAACCGAATTTTCGAAAGTGCCTCTGTTCCGGAAGTTTTTCATAAGTCAATTATTTTTCCGCTTCATAAAAAAGGTAGCTACGAGGACCCAGCAAACTACAGAGGGATTTCTTTTCTTAACACCTGCGCTAAGCTATTTGCTGGACTTATTCACAACAGACTGTCGAAGTGGGTGGAGGACAAGAACATTCTATCGGAATTCCAGGCTGGTTTCAGGAAAAGTTATTCAACTATAGACCATATTTTCTCACTTCTGAACATTGCAGATCTTTATAAAAGGAAGCAAAAGAAATTATACGCTTTCTTTATAGACTTCCGTGCAGCTTTTGACTCTGTCGACCGTCAAGCTCTCTTCTACAAGCTCTCTGTATCAGGTGTGTCAAGTAAAGTTATAAACGTGCTAAGAGCGATGTACGACAACAACTTAGCATACGTTTGGGATGGCGAGTCTATATCCGAGGAGTTTGCAACAGTAACTGGTCTTAAGCAAGGCTGTATTCTTAGCGCCCTCCTATTTATAATTTTCATAAATGATATTACTGATGAAGTGAGAGGTGGAATCACTGTAGAAGGATTGACTGTTCCAGCCCTTATGTATGCAGATGACATCGTGCTATTCTCCGAAACAGTAGATGGCATGCAGCTGATGATAAACAGGCTTGCGATATATTGCAATCGATGGAATCTGGAAGTTAATTTGCAAAAATCGAAGATGATGATTTTCAGAGGTGGGGGTGGCAGATGTTCAAGAAATGAGCAGTGGAAATATAACGGACATACAATCGACATTGTGCGCGAGTACAAATACCTAGGAGTTTTGGTAACCTCAACCCTGAATATGAGACAACATCTGGAGGGAAAATTGGCGGAGGCCAAGCGCGCAATCTCTTCGTTATGGGAAAGGTGCTTCAGAAACAGGTATGTTGAGCACAGTGCTAAACAAAAGTTGTTCCGCTCTACAGCCCTGTCAATCCTACTCTACGGAACGCAAGTTTGGGGATATTCCTCCTTTGAATCTGTGGAAAAATTCCTAAGATATTTTGTGAAAAGAATACTTCGACTACCAAAAACTACGCCAAACTACATGGTTTACCTAGAAACAGGTACACCACCTTTGATTATGGACACCCTCGCAATACACTTCAACTACATTGTAAAGGTATTTGAAATGGATGGTAATCGGATACCAAAAAAAGTTCTAAGAGCAGCTATCCAAGGAAAAGGATCAATGTTCGAAGAATGGACTAACCTCGCCGAAACATGTGGTACAACCATGAACATATCCTCAAGGGAACAACCGTCAATGCTAAGGAGAAAGTTCAATGAGATTCTCGAAAAGTTTGGAAGCATCTTGTTTGAGAGATATGCATCGGAAGCCAGCTCTTCTCTGTTTAGATGCTACTATAATCGTCTTAACTATAACCTTCAACAGAACTCGTACCTTCTAAATAAGAACTCATTAAATAAAATAAATATTATTTTTAAAGCAAGAGGAGAATTGCTCAGTCTCAACTTTGTACCCCACCGACCAGATCTGCCTTTACTGTGTAGTCTATGTAACTTGAAAGCGCGTGAAGATACATTTCATTTTATTGCAATATGTCCTGTTGTGATTGAAATTCGGTTGAGATACTTCAACAAACGCAACTTGGAAGAAGGAGAAATGCTCAGCATACTCAACGGCGACCAGGGATGGGATGGACTTTACAACTATGTTATCACAGCACTGCGTTATAGAAAAGCTATTATTGAAGAGGATTTTTAATTATATAAAATAGTAAACAAAACAAATTTTAGCAATTTCTGTATTTTTTCAATGAATTCATATTATAATATGTCACTCTGGTAGACGGCCAAAAAGGCCATACCAATTAGGCTTTAGAAATTAATATTATGAAATGTTATTATTCTAAGAAATAATGAAGTCAATTAAACTTAAACTAACTTTATAATATTTTCTATAGATTTTCATATTTATTTTAAAGGTCATTATTTGTGTTTGACTATTTTAAAAGCTGATTGATCTTTGACTTTATATTTTCGTAATATAAAATAGGTTTATCGATTTCTTCTTAATGTTTTGTGGTCAACTTTTATCTTCATTCTTACTAGTATGTGATCGGAGTTAAAATTTATATTATTAAGGACAATTATGTCTTGGATGGTTTCAATTTTGTTTGAGAGGATGAGATCTATTTCGCTTTTAATATTTTCATTCGTTGAGATTCTTGTCCTTTCCTTATATCTTTCATTTTGAAGAATGAGTTTCCGAATTTCAAATTCATTTCTCTTAGCCATTTTATGAGTATCTCCCCTCTTTCACCTTAAGTCATTTTTTAAAAAGGATTGGGTCATCGTTTTCACTATAGATTTGGTTGAAATTCCGATTTCTTCTTTTTTAAATGTTTTTTTTTATAATCCCTTTTACTATTTATTTGCTTTTGCAATAAAAACTAGTTGGTTAAACAAAATATTCCAACTGAATGAATATTACTTTCGTAAATTTCAAATGCAATAGGAGGTAAGTAGGATAAAACTACTTCTTAAATCGAAAATTCAGCTTGGACTGGATAATAATATGATGCCTAATCTTATTTGTTACTATTCATTGAAACTTCTTAAGATTAGTTCTATTAGCTCTTCCGTGTTTTTGAATTAAACTTCAAACTTGTCTTTTTCTCAAATTAAATTAAATCTTAAAGTGATAAAAAACTTTAATATAGGTACTGAAATATTTCTTCCATTTCATAACCAATCTAAGCCCTCCTATAAATACGCTTATACACACATACCATATATCAGCTATGAAGAAAACTAGATAAGGTACTCCAGGATCACATACAACGCTTGCACCATCTTCTTCAAATCCAATCTAATAAACCTATATTTCTAAAATTAATCCCAGTTAAGGACGACCCGACCACCACACATGACCTAACTTTGGTCATCCAAAGTATAAAGAAAAAAAAAAAAACAATTCACTTTGCCAACCTTACTGTCCATTTATATAAACGATAAATTAATAAAGTCTTCCAATTACTACTATACAGACTACTTCTCAGTCGGCTGCTGACCATCCTAAAAATTCCACAGCCCTTTATTACAAGTCAGTCTCATTCTGCCCTCAGCCACTCGTACTGCCATTGCCATCATCATCGTCAACATCAGTGTGTAGTGTTGTCCTGTCCGCAAAGTATTGATTCATGATGTTTATATATTTCCTTCTGGAATCACGATTGAAACCCTGATAAGGAGCGGATCGTTATTATTATTAGTATGGACGGAAGGTAAGTAGGATATTGGAGGTGGGAGAAGGATGTATAAATACAAGCTATGCAAAACATTGAGGACAATTAATATAAACTAACTTATTTTGGAAAAGCACTCAATTCATTCACCCTGGTAAACTTTCAGCTATTGAAGGAATCATGAATTTGTGTACTAATAAGAATTTTTATATTTAAGTTGAACACCAACAAAAGTTCAGTTTTCATTTTATGTACACATATTACTATATCTAAGGTTTAAAATTAATTCTTACAAACAAGTAATTATTCCAAGTAGATATACAATTGGCTCGAAAATAAAAAGGGATCATAATGAGTTAATTCCCTCTCAAATGTACAAAGGGGACAATATTTTGAATGATGTTATTTTACGTAGCGTAGGAGGTAAAAATATAAAACCTTAAAAACTATTAACATTAACTTACGTTGGACTAACTTAAATGAAGACAAATGTATTCATTGTCAATTTTGTACCCATTCGACATTTTAAAGTGTTCAATATTACCATTAACCATGGAAACTTTCCAATATAAAATAGAATTACAACAGTTTTTGATTATCAAGCTATAGTTCTATTTATGAAACCCTAAATATTTACACCTTTCAAATCAATTTTTTGGTAAGAGACTCTGGAGCATACAGTTAGGCCCGCCTGCTGATATTACATACATACATAAATATATGTATTTTCAACATAAACTCTTAAGTGACACATAAATTGCTTTGCACCGAACGTAAACTCAAAAATAAATATTGTTAAGTAAGTTAACCAATAATTGTGAAAATGGAAAATATACACTGTAGAAAAAAAAAATTACAAAAATATTTTGAATTATCGGAATTGTTTAAAGATGATGTAGAAGTCCTCAAAATTTTGGGAGTAGTAGAATTCCCGTCAAATTTATGAGCGAAATGAATATTTTTACTTTTTTGATGAGCTTTATTCTTAAAAAAATATTTCGCTTAGCAAAAAAACAACAATGGTTGTTTAATTAATTAAATCCTATGTCCCTTCTACTCTAGGAAATGTACTACTTTAAACTTGAACAACTTTAAGAAATATGAAAAACTTGTTCCCAAGTCTGTAATATGTAGTGGAAATATGTTTGGGCCGAAAAAGGAACAAAGATCTCAGATTATTCGCAGAATTACTAATTTTGAATGCGAAATTATCAAACATTGTTTAAAATTAACAGAGTAGTTATAATATAATATTTTATTTTTATTATGCATTTAACACACTAATAAAATTTTATGAAAGTATATTTGTACTTACAGTCTTATTTAAAAACGCTGTATAGAGCCTACATAAAGTTATGTAATCTCTATAATGCCTCTAAACGCAAAAATGCTATTTATAAAACTTATGCAAGGTTGTATAGTCTCATAATAAGCTAAACGCGTTTTGAGGTTGAATAGAGCCTACATAAGGAAATTATTGTTATTATTATTTCGTAAATATCATTTTGATTTCTCTTCATTTTTGAAATTAAAATAAAAACAATAATGCCTCTCCAGTTTAGCTCGTTTATTAATGATTGAAAGAATTTAAATCGCGTTTATAAAAAAAGGTTCAACCCAATGAGCCTATAAGAAACGAAGAATTTAAAAAAAAAATATGATTTTCGAAAGAGAATATCATACAAATAATTGGAATTATTTTTGTATATTTTATTTGTTATGACAACAAGCTGATTTGATAGACAGATAAATGGAATAGATTGCTCCATTTTGGTACTTTTTTTGATATAAGCATTGTATAACTAAAATTTATAGCAGAATTTTTTATAAATAGGAATTTTCGAAACGTTACATAGAGCCTACATAAATTAAATAAGACTGTTAGTGTACACACCCTCCAAAGTTATCATACAAAAAATTGGAAAACGCTGTCATTCATTTCAATCTTACTATTTATTTGTTCTTTGTAATGAGATTTATGTCAAACAATTGTCAGTTAACTTTGCATCTAACATCTTTCATTTCTTTTCTATTACAACCACATAAAGCCTTAACAACTGGGGGTTTTTCTTTTTAATGCGAGTGGGCTAGGGCCGAAACCTTCAAAATAAAAACCACAATTGGGGACCCTTTTGAGTTTGTTAGAGTCTAACATACGCACGATCTAAGTGAAAATATCTGAGGCTACCTCCATTTGTTCTTTAAGAGTGAGAGGGATAATTTGTAAATTGTGATTTTTTGATTTAACAACTTTAGTTGTGAGATTTGTGAAAAGTATACTTTACGTATACTTTACTTTGATTTTAAATACATTTTTTAAATAAATATAGAATGCGGTTAAGTTTTCAAATCAAAATCAATTAGGGACCTTATTTGTTGTTATTACAAATTGAAATCTGAAGTATTTTTATTCCTAGTGAAATATTATAAGATAAGAAGTCATATGTGAAACAATAAACCTTATGATGGATCAATTGAAAATAGAGGTCAGAAATAACTATCAACCCTTATTTTCAATTTGTTTTTCCCACTGATACACTATATTCTTTTGAAATGAATTGCGTTTTCGGGCATTATTTTATTTACTTTATCCAGTTCAAATATATATGTACATACATACATAGATATGTAAATATGTACATACATACATACATAAGTCAAAAATTATTAATTTATTAATACAAAAGAAATTGTCAAGTCTTCCGAGAATTAAGTGAAATTGATTGTTCTCTAGATATCTATACAAGGGTCTTAATATCTATCCTAACATATGTACGTGCCTTTTGCAACGTTACAATAACCTTGTCAGAATTTTTGAAACTAGACTTAGGAAATTCTATGTCCTCAAATTTTTTAAATAAATACGTATGTACATATGTAGTTATGTAAGTATGAAGATATTTCAAGATTTTTGTTCGTCCTGTAAAAATAAAAAAACTATGTACATACATACATACATACATATTTTGCATACATTCACGTTTGATAAACCCTTAACTATCAAAACGAATGATCTTTATTTCCCAATTTTTAACAATAAGTGGTTTTGTTTTGAAAAGCTATTTGGTCAGCTGTCATCTTTTGACATTTGAAGTTTAAAAACAATGCTATTACTTAAAATGGCAATTTTTTTTAAAAATTCAGTCCAATTGTGATGAACATAATGCAGTTACAATTCGCGGTTCTTTCTATGTGAGGTTCTTTTAACACGAAAATAAAACACCTTATGCTACGTTTCTAAATAAATAAATAAATTAGGTGGCGCAACAGTCCGTAGAGAACCAGGGCCTAGTGACTTACAACTCTCAACCATTCCTGTGTGCGAGTAATTGCAGGGATGGAGGGGACCTACAGTTTATATGCCGAATCCGAACGGCTAAATTTGAGAAAGCACTTTTCATGACAAGAATTACTCTTGGAGAATTTGTCAATTCCTCGCAAGAGGCAGTACCCGTGAAACAACTTTAGGTGGTACAGGCAGGGATCGAACCCAAGACCTCTCGCATGACAGTCCAACGCACTAACCATCATGCCACGGGTACTATATACTACGTTTCTCCGGATCAATATTTTAGCAGGTTTTGTGGTTAGGTACTTATGTATGTGTAATTATGAGAAAAGGGAATAAAATATCTAGTAAGCATAAACTCAGAAAAAAAACATTGTTGGCAACATAACTCGCATTTGAAAAATTTTAACATTTTAATTTTTAACTCAAGAACGTTTTCTTAAAACAAGAATTTTTTCAAAAACATAAGAGTTGAATCAACAAATTGGAAGATTTAACATTCGTCAACAGGGAATCTTTTTTGGAATAAAAATAAAATATTTATTTTCGGGGATGAAAATTGGAAAAAAATATTTTATTCTTAAAATAACAACGCCGTCTTTTGTTTAATGCTTTTTACTATGCCTACCTAGTATTAGCGTGTCGTGCACTAACACACAATATTTTCTTGCTTATATTGAATCCCATCTCGATTTCCGAAGCAAAAATGAAGTCGCATGAGTGTAACTTTACTTACACACACACGAACAAAACGAACCCATCGCATCGCATTAAGAACGAATTTTTTGATTCAAATGTTTTATGTTTCTCAACAAAAACGTAGTACTTGAACTGCAAAATCTAAAGTTTAGTTTTATTTGTGTAAAACCATAGATACCATAAATACCACACACACAACCCAAAGCCATCACCAGGCTAAGAACGAAGTTTTTAAATCAAATGAGTTTTGTTTGGCAACAACAATTTAGTTCTTGCTATCCTTAGAATTGAAAAACTATCTGTTCATTTTATTCTGGTCTTCACTTCATTTCTATGTGATTTTTATAAAGTGCAGGAGTTACTCGTGAGTTTGTTGTGATTTAAAAATAACTTATTATTAAAATAATGGACAATATATGTAAGTGAAGAAGTTGAAATTATAATTTTGGACACTATAGATAGTGTATGAGTTGTTTAAAAAGTGGAATATGTCCACGGAGGGAATAAACGCTTTAGCCGAATGTCGAATTTCTACAGCGCATGTAGGGCACAAACGAAAAAAAATCCCTTTGCGAAGCCGACACAAGTAAGAGAATGAATGTCACGGAAGATTCGCCCTTTAAAGTTGTTTGTGACTAAGGATCTTGCAAACTTAAAAACATATTTAGCCAACAATTTCCCGGACAACATACTTGAATTGTGGGGAAAAACATAATTTTTAAGAATGCAGGAAGAAAAAAAGTCCTTAACAGCATTTTTAACATCCTGGCCTCCATATAAGGATGCAAATGGATGCGATTTAATTAAAATTGATTTTAAAGTTCTTCACCCAGAAAAAGATAATAAACCTTTTTAAAAAATAAATGATTTTGAGGAAAAAGTAAATGCAATTTTTTTTCAAAATTTCATCCAGGACAAAATTTTCTTGGAAGCATAATAATGCAATCTAGCAAACTTGCAACAGGTAAACTTATTTAACATCTTTTTTAATAGATAGAAACTTAAAAGTTTGTGTTCTTTTCAGATTCAAGACACTTTTATTTTTTCAATTTGTTTCATACAATTATTTTGCCACCCAGAATCAACAAAAAAATTTGTATTTAGTATGTCAAGAAGTCTTAACTTTGTTTTCAGAAAAGTTTCAGTCTTATAAAATTATCAATGAAATCAATAATAACTGTAGAATAGAAAAAGTTGAAAAATGTTCAATGTCTGTAAAGTCGATAGTCTTAAAAAATGTGGAAACTGTTATTCGTTTTAAAGTCTTATGTATTTTGTATGTTTATTATTTTTGTTTATCTATTAATTTAATTAAAATGTTTAAATGCCATCATAAACCTGTAATATGTAAATAACATTTTTATAAAAAAAAACAACATTGACAATAATAAATAATACCTTTTACATTAACCGTAAATTTGTGTTAAATTTAAATTATTCCTCTAAGGCCAATTGCAGCAACTGCCTAAGAATATGATTTCTTCTTACTTATGGACTCTTGTTTTTAGACAAAATGATTTTGGTTTTAGGTGAGTATTAAATATTTTGATGTTTTGAGAAAATTGTATAGGTCCTTGGGGCAAGAATTAAAGTTTTTGACTATTCCGAAAGAAATGGTTCTTACGACAACAATGTACGTTTTTAAACGTAAGAATACCGATAACATTAATTTTTGGGACAACAATGTTTATTCTTCGTGTATTGAAAATAATGTTCTTGTTTTAAATATAAAAGTTATTGCATTTTGAGAACTTTATTTTTGGTTTAAAAATAAAAATTTTCAAGACTGAAATAACACTTTACTCTCTTAAGTTAAAATAAAAAGTTGTTGGGCAGATTTTAACCTATACATATTTTCTTGAGACAAATTATAAAACTTTTGGCATAACTATTTTTTTCTCTGAGTGTATGTATGTAATATTATCTCGTTTTGAAATAGGGATAGATTTTGATGTTGTATTGACTCATTCTTGACAGTTGGGGGGTATATTTCATGTACAATATGTATGTATAATGTAACCCTTAACTAACATATGTATGTATGTACATGAACACATGGAAACATATCTAGATGTGTATATACTTAAAAACGTATATTTTTAAATTAATTTGTTGATTTTTCATTCATTTTTATAGGAAAAGACTGTATAATTTTAATGAACAATTTTTTTTTCTTATTTTCAGATAAGTAGTGGAAAGAAAGATTCCATAGTAACTGTAGCGGCGCTAGGGAATTTAGCAGGGTTCAATACAATTCATACAGTGGTCCGGAGAACAACTGGAAGTAAGTACAATTGTAATTTATTCTGGAACACTGTACCAGTATAATAATAGGGTAAACACTAATTCACTAATTATCTATAAATCACAAGTCGAAATTTGTATAATGGCTAAGCATCTTCATAAATAAACATTTGCATACAAGTTAAACATATGTAAATTAGGTGGCACACCAGTACTTTGAGAACTACGGCCTATTAACTTACAACTCTCAACCAATATTGTGTAACCTACAGTTTTAAGCCGATTCCGAATGGCTAATTTGAGAAAGCACTTTTCATGACAAGAATTACCTTTGGAGGATTTAAAAATTCCTCCCAAGAGGCAGTACACGGCAAAAAAAAACTTTTGATGGCACAGGCAGGGTTTTAACCCAAGACCTCTGACATGACAATTCAACGCACTAACCATCACGCCACGGATACTACCATATGTACAAGTTGGTGCCGTGAAATAAATCAAGCGAAATAAGCCTTACTTTCAAAAATTGGGCAAACCTAATTCACTTTATCAAAGTGCAATAAGACCAATTTTTGAACGTTGATGATGTTATTTCACAGCACCGTTGTACTTTTTTATGAAAAATCAGGTTATAGTGACATACCATTCGCTTAATTCGCTCAGGTAAAATTATTTTCTTAACGAAACAACATCCGCAGTCTAAAAAGTGATAAGGCGTCTTCATCAAGCACCAGCTTAGTAAACATGCATAATTTTGAGTATCAGCTTACACGTAATTTACACCAATAACCTTTGCATAATACAAATTTCTGTTGCAAAAAATGTCATCTGGAGTTATTTCTTGCATTCCTCGTTAGTTTCTATTACCAACTCAAATCCAATACAAGTATACGTCAAAAGTTAGATATCTGCACACACAATAATGTAAACGACCTGATGGACTTGCGAGCGGTGCGACTGCGAGCAATAAACTCAAAACTCAATGTCCAAGTAGCCACTTTTGATTTATTTTTAATGCGAATGGAATGAACGCATGAATGAAGTTAAAAAAGTATTCAATTACATGTTGCAAAATTGTCGATAGTCCAAAGTAAAGGGCCACCTGTTGGCCATAATCACTATATATGTACATACATAGACATAACATGTACATATGTATATACTTGACTGTATATGCAATTTTGCTACGCACCTAAGATTGTAGAAGGTAAAAGAGCTAAAAGAATGTCATCTGTGTTTGGCTCGAGTCGTATATGGTAAAAGAATCTTATCTCTTCAACAGTATCTTGCTCAAATGTTTTATACCTACTAGCAAACAAGCTGTTAAAACTATGGCTATTCAATATTGTGGTCTCCACTCAACCGACACAGAAATTGTCCAAACAAAACTTGTTTGCCAAGTTAAAATACAAAAATAATAATGAAAAAATTTTAACTACAAGCTATGGCGCCGCGCCGCCATCAGACAGTGGGGTCGATGTGTTTATGTTATGATTAAAAGTCTTATATTTATAAAAACGAGTTCGTAAAAATGAGGAACATAAATTATTTGGTACAATTTTTGGATTTGATTTGTACCTAGTACATACATTTATAATATAACTATCAACACAAATATGTTAAAACTTATTGTTCAAAGCTTTGCGGAAGAAACGGGGATTGAAAACATGGGACAAAAATTGGCAGAAATAAAAAAATTAAAAACCAGAGAAAAAAGAAATATTTTTTAAATATGAAAACCTTTAAAACGATGTTAACAAGCCATAATCCAAAATTTTCCTTTAAGAGATCAAGGAATTTCCGTTAAACATTTTTGAATGACCAGGCCTGCATTTCAAGTAAGCCCCTTTGTATTCACAAGTGTTTCTTACAGAAATTATACAAAACTTCCTACAGTTCGATTTGAACAAGATTAAGTTATTTTGGAAAAATTAAAATATAAATGAAGAGCTGATAGTATTGTATTGTATTGTATTTATTGTAGCAGAATATTCTTACATTTTTTCTTAAACTATATTGCACAATTTACAGAGTTACGGTATAAATCTACCTTACTACTGACAAATAATAAAATTTTTAATACAACTAATGGAAAGCAATAACAGTATATTGAAGGAAAAGCTACATAAAAACCTTCATTAAATTGTTTTGAGGATTTAGAGAGGAGAAGGGTGGGCGGTGAGGTATTTAAATCAAACCCAACTTAAAGTTTTACATATATTCATTATATGATAAATAGTTAACAAATGCATTAATAAATAAATAAACAAATAAATAAATAAATATATAAACAAACAATTAAATAAATAAATAACAAAATATATATAAGACCATTCAAAAACAAGCAAAAAAAAATGAATAGTAAATAAATTAATGAACAAACAATAATAAACAAAAAATAATAAATAAACAAAAAATCAAATAAATTAAATAAATTAAACAAATAATTGATAAAATAAATAAATTAATTAATTAATTAGCTAACAAATAAATGAATAAATAAATAATTAAATATATATGCAAATAAATAAATAAATAAATAAATAAATAAATAAATAAATAAATAAATAAATAAGTAAATAAATAAATTAATATATAAAGAATAAATAAATAGAAAAATAATAATAAATAAATAAATTAAAAAGTAAATTATAAAATTAATATCACAAAGTCAGTCTTAGAAAAAGGAAAATAAGAAAAAAGAACGAAAATGTACTTTCAATAATAATTATATATAACTAAGAAGCTAGGTTTAAAATCAATATGTTATCTGAAGATAAACAAGATAAATTATAGCGTACATTGATTTTGTCAATTCTTTGCTATACTGGTTCTATGTTTGACATAGCGTGAAGTTCAGCTGTTGAAAAAGACGATGGAAGCTTCAGAATCATTTTTAAAACTTTATTTTGAGCTATTTGAAGTCTTCGAATATGGCTTTTTGCACATATCCCCCAACACGGTGAACCATAAAACATAATTGCTTGAAAAACTGCTTTAAATATCAGGAGCTTATTATCATTACTCAGTTTAGATTTGCGGTTTATAAATGGATAAAGAGTTTTGATAGTTATATTAAACTTCTTGATTACTTCTTGTACATGCAAGCCAAAAGTTAAAGTTTTATCTAAATGAACTCCAAGATACTTAGCACTTGAAAGCCATTTTGTACTTATTCCACCAACTTGAAGATTATTGCTTGGCAAGAAACAGGCTTTTCTTTTTCTTGAGAAAAAGATAGCCTGAGTCTTTGAGGCATTTATTTTTATCTTCCAATCAAACAAATAATCTTGAACTACATTAAGTGCAGATTGCAGATTTGTTTCAATAATGAAACCAACTTTTTCAATGTCAAGGAGTACCATGCCCGTACTTTTACCCATTCTAAAATTATTTTTCATGTGTTTGGTAATTCGATGAACTTGATGTACTGTGCTGTGGTGAGCCCTAAAGCCAAATTGCTCAAGCGGTAAAATATTATTTCTAGTCACTTGAGACACAAGTTTACTTTTTAGAATCTGTTCAAAACATTTGCTTAGTGAGCTTAATAAACTTATTGGTCTATAATTGCTTGGTAAATTTGCACTTTTACCAGGCTTCAAAATGGGTATTATTTTGGCTGTTTTCCAAACATTAGGAAAGTAGCTCACCTTCAAACAACAGTTAAATAGGAGTTGTAAGAATTTAATTCCTGATTTTGGCAAATTCCTTAAATACAAATTTTTAATACCATCAAAACCCGCAGATTTTCTTGTTTTAAGTGCCATAAGTACATCTTTAACGTCTTGAAATGAAACATGCCCATAAATATCATTTGCAGTACTTGAGTTTATAATATTGATTGAGTCACTGACCACTGACTCAACTGTAGTATTACAAGGGATACCTGTAGTAGTCAAATGGTTTACATAAAAGGTTTCAGCCAAGGCATTCGCTTTTTCAACACTTGAAATCATTACATTATTCCCAACTTTGAAAGCTGGAATATATGTATTTTTCTTTTTGATAATTTTGACTAAATTCCAAAAAGGTTTACTACCTTTGTCTGGAGTATATGTATTTTTCTTTTTGATTATTTTGACTAAATTCCAAAAAGATTTACTACCTTTGTCTAATCTCTGTAATTTTTGATTTCATGCTTGGTTCCTATAAGCTAAAATTGAATCCTTTATTAAGATATTAAGTAAGAGCTGATAGTCTACCTCATTATTTGAATGTTTGCCAATAATTGACCTTTTATATAAATAAGCGGTATATTCGATATTGTTTAAGGATCAACTTTTAAATACTTTATTCAAATAATGTGATTGCTTTTTAAGCTAAGAAAAAAAGTGAAATAAATGGCCAGATTCAACGTTTCCGAATGTTCTTAGATGTGTAGACGGGACCCAAAATACTGACAATTTGTTCCTCTGTCACTTTCGTGCAAATTCAGCAACATATATATATAAACAAATGCCAACTTGACTCCAAATTGAATTTATGCACACAAATGTTACCATGTTCACGCAGAGCTTATGCTATTTTTTTTCTGAACACAATATTGGCAGTACTGCGGACTAAGACTATTTCATAAATTTCTCTTTGAGTTCGAAATTGTTCAATATTCAATTAATACTCGTACTTATCCATAATCAGGGATGGTATCGGCTGAGTTGGTTTTTGATAAATGACGCTCAGAATCAAAAACTATTGGTTGATCTGTATAAGGTGATAGCCACAAGTAATAGCTGTAACAACAAAAATGTTATAGTCATTTTCCATAGAAAATTACGTTTGTATTGCAATGCGAATAGATCTACCCTTTAAAAAATCATTGTTGTTACAAAAAAACCTAACGATTTAAAACAAAAAATAATAAAATAAGAGAAAATATAAAGAAAGAAAAAGCTTGGGTCTTCATTTTCTTCAGTTTCTAAATTAAATTGAGTTCAATTAAATCACCTTACAAACCAAAAGCTTGTCTTGGATAACATTTGACTATGAAAAATGTAACAATCACTTATCACCTTAACCGATTCAACACCAGTTCTTTCAAATAAAGTCAGATAAAATTTGTTATTAAAAATTAAAAATAAAGTAATGGGCAAACTTAATTGATTATTCATATTTGATGGTTTTTGGTCTCCCGTTGTGTTTTGATATAACATATATAAAATCAAAAAGATTTGTTTTTAAAGTTATTTTATTTTAATATAAATAACAAAATTTAACCACAACATATAAATTATAAATAATTTTATTTTTTGCGACGCGTTTCGGAATTATTATTCCATCTTCGGGCGTGATTGGTGTTGACTGTTTGATGCTGATGATTGTGCATTCGTCTTCGTCTCATTTTATGCTGTTGTCTTCTATTTTATTGTTGTTGTTAATTTATTTTATTTCTTTGTATTTATCTTGTTTTATCTTGCGTGTTTTAATGCTGTGTCAAATAATGTGTTTGATTTTAGAATTAGTTTGTCATCTAGTAGTTTGTCTTCTTCTGTTTTATATACTTTATATATTTCATATTCTTCTATGGCGTCTAATAGTTTCCTTTCTTACAATGGTGCATCGGAATTAGGTTATTGTCAAAATTGGTGTAATTGTGGTTGTTGTTGATCACAACAATAATAATTCCGAAACGCGTCGCAAAAAATAAAATTATTTATAATTATATGTTGTGGTTAAATTTTGTTATTTATATTAAAATAAAATAACTTTAAAAACAAATCTTTTTGATTTTATATATTATATTAATTGATTATTTTAGAGAGAATAAGTTGAATCCACACTTTGATTGTTCAACATTAACTTTTTCGAAAATTTCGATGATTTTATTATTTTAGATGAAGTAATAAATAAAAATGTAAAACGAATAGAATAAATTAGAGACAAATGGACCAACAAAACTATTAAATTAATTAATGAAATGTTCATCACATTATTTTTCTTATTTTAATTCTTGTTTCATATATTTTGACAAAACTTACCGACATATTTAATGTTTAACAATTGTTTCCGAATTCACAAGAATTTGACATAACTTTCGCATTAGTCAACCCAAAAATTCCCTAATATAAGCAAAAAGTTAGCAGTACTAAGTGTGTTCTACTTTTGTTTTCAGTACTTGCTTAAAGAATTATGGAGCACGGATTTTTTGAACTCGAACAATTTATTTGTAGAATTGAGTTACATAAAGGGCCCAGTTTTTTTTTTTTTTATAATTTTCATCATAAATTATTAACTTTAACTGTCGAAATGCTGTATTTTAAAATACTGTATGGTCATAATACTGTATGGTTAATATTCTGTATTTCAAAATATTATAAATTTAAGATTTGAGATACAAAATGCTGTATAGTCAAAATGCAATATTGTCAAAATACTGTATTTCATAAAACTTTATAATACTGGACATTTTGGCAGATCAATTATTTTTGTGCTTTGTATTTATTGATTATGATAGGAACAATTCATGTAAGAATGTGAAAGAGGTACAAATAATTAAGAAGCAAAAAATGAGAAAGAGGAAATAAGAAGAAAATACCATTTATTTAGTTTTTGTTTTTATTAATTCAAAGACTTATAAATTATCATAGGTTATATTATTGTTCGAGGGAAGTATGTATGTATGTATATTAGAAAATGATAAATAAATAAATTGGGTGGCGCAATAGTCCGTTTGAGGACTAGGGCCTAGTGACTTATAACTCTCAACCATTCCTGTGTGCGAGTACTGTTGTCAGCCGAATCCGAACGGCAAATTTTGAGAAAGCACTTTTCATGACAAGAATTACTCTTGGAGAATTTGTCAATTCCTCGCAAGAGGCAGTACCCGTGAAAAAAACTTTAGATGGCATAGGCAGGGATCGAACCCAAGACTTTTTTTATTTATTATTATTTATACGGGTACTACTATTAGAAAATGATGCTTATGAATAATATTATTATTATGTTTTCTTTAAAAAAAGTATTTTGTTTTAAAAGTTCTGTATTTCAAAATGCTTCTAATAAGCTGAAAAATAAAAATCGTTTTGATAATGTAAAATAAATGCGTACTTTTTTATTTTATAGCCTTATTTACAGCATTTTGAAACACAGAATTTTGATAGACAGAATTTTGAAATACAGAATTTTGTACATATAGTATTTTGAAATACAGTACTTTCATTACAGTATTATAATTCATACAGTATTTTGACCCAACCCGTTTCCTATGTGTCGGTGACTATGGAACAGCCTGTGTATAGTTAGTTACCTTTTATAAACACAATGGCGCAATATTTTAAACCTTTGCTAACTAATAAATTGCTTTTTGCCTTTTATTAAAAAAACGAGCATCCAAACATGTCTAAAAAGTGACAAAGAAACAAAGCAAATACGCTTAAACGAACCTTTTAATTGGAATTCCCTGCTGTTGACTGGACCATTCCATCCAGTGCTCCTATAATGATAATTGTACAGAATTAAAAGAGTATCACCTTTTTAGCCCAGTAAATTGCTAAAAATGGATTTAACAATTTATTAAATCGTTTAAAATTTTGCGAAAACAAAACTAACTTTTTACGATGTTTTGACATGTTTTTTTTTACCATCTTGTCCCACTGTGTGGCATCAGCATCAGCAGCTTTATTCGATATATATTTTGCAATCGCTGGCTGGACAAAGTTGAAGCTGAGTATCATTGCCTTAATGGTAGAGTGGTCGGCGGCGGCGCGGCGCGGCGGTTTTCTCTACACCAGCTAACTCAAGCTGTGGGAAGCAGAAAACTCTCTCGCTCTGGTGTAAACATGGTTACACTGGCAGATAGTAGGTTATCTGACACCAGTCACTTGCTGAATATGATCAAAAAGTGCCCAGCGCCAGCACTTCAGCAGTCATTGTTGCAGCAGCGGTCCGTGCTTGTGCTAGTCGTTCAATAGTCGCTTTTGTCGCAGGTCGAGATTTACTTTCGTTTGTAGGTACATACAGTGATTTCGCATGGTGGTAATGTTTTGATATTGTCTAATGATTGTGTCATATGAAAGAGATGTGATCGCGATCAAACTTCACAAAAAATAACCCCTGAAGAATTCTGAAGAATCTGCAAAGATTTTAAACAATTGGCTTTGGAAAAGAGTGGGTGTTGCGACACATCCGTGTTAGTTTCTAAATCTTTTATTTCGTGATTCTTCAATAAAAAAAAATACAAACAAACTTAACTAATTAATTTAATAACTTGACATATTCTGCGGGCTCTAACGATTAGTGGAGGCGCAAATCGAATCGAAACGTCGCGTCGTCGCCGTCGCCGTCGTTGTTGTGGTCGTCGCGGTCGTCGTTTTCGTCGAATTAAAACGAAAACAAGTTCACTTCACATGACTATTCAGCAGCAGCAGTGTCGGTCGTTGTCGGTGGCTGTAGCTGTGCGAGGTTTTCACTTTAATTTACAATTCACTGCTCTGGTTCAACTAAACACACAAATTCTCTAAGAATCCGTAGGCGATCCAATCAACTGACTTAATTTTGAAGTTTCTATGATTTGGGTTTTTTAAGTTTGACACAGAAAAGTGTGTTCTGATTTTGACTTCGAATTTCGAGTGCTTAAGTATTTAGGAACGAAAGTTCTGCATTTGTTGTTAAAAAGTGCAACCAAAAAGGTTAGCGCGTTCTTTTTATTGTTGTTGTTGTTGTTAATTATACCCACCGTGCAGTGCTTATAAATTTGATTGTGTATAAATCCAAACTCAATTCGTATTGGAATAATATTTAGTGTTTACACGATCCTATGCGTGTGTGAACAGATAAAACAAACAAGTTAACACACCTTCGTACAGTGTGGTATGGTATCATTGTCGGTGTCGGTCGGTATGAGGTAGATGGAGTAATAACCGCACTGCGACTTAACGATCTGCTGGATGGCCACCTTGTCGGGGAGCAAGGGACTACAATTTATTTTTCTTTATTTTTAATTTGTATCTTTAAGACAATTTGCATAGAAACGATGAAAATAACAGCATGGCGGGCGCGCATTTATTTATTCAAAACAATAATAACTAATAATGAAGCTAGCGAAATAAAAATATGTGTTGTTTTGTTTGTCAATTGTTTGCAATGCGTTTTAGTTTTTAATTGAAGCATAAAATATTGTCAATCCAATTGTTTAATTGTGGACAAAATTCTTGTCATTCAGTAATTTCTTGTATAATCTAAATTCAATTGTTGACTAAACAAACAACATTAAATTGGGTCCTTCAATTAATTGAAAGTCAAATTACCTAGGTATTTAACTTGATTTTTGTATTGACTTCGAAAAAGAGAGGTTTTGTTTTCTTAAAGCTAATTAAATCAACGTACCTACATATGTACATATATGGTGTTTTATTAAAACAGCACATGTTTTTTTACATGCGGCTTGGCAAGGCTGTTCCTCTTTAAGGAGGAGAAGTCCTATTTTTGATACAATATGAGTTATGAGTCCGGTATCTTTTTTTTAAATAAGCATAATTTTCGTCGTTTTTAAGATTTCTCCTTATTTTTATTTTTGTGCAACTAACTTTGGAACTTACTTTTTTTATTGCAAAAACAACGCACAACAATTTTCATTATAAATTAACTCTTTGTTACTCTTTTTATTTTTCAATGGAACGCACCCGATAGCTAATGCAAACATAGCTAAATATTTATGTTATGGTAATGAAGCCTTATGTCATATTTTCGCTTTTTTATAAATAACACTATTTAAATGTTTATTTTATTTCAACTTCTGATCAGAGTTAAGTGCGTGTCAAGTACAGCACGTCAAATCGGAAATGTTGTCATTCTTATGCAGATTTTCACACGAAACATCGCTATCGGTTCAGTTTTTTTTATAAGTTTTTGTATATTGCAGCGGCATTTCATAATTGTTGACAATTAAAAAAAAAAACATTAAAAAGTCACTAACAAATATGTTAAGAAAAGGTTGAGAGATTCAAGAATCATCTGAACTGAGTTGATTTAAAGAAGGGATTATCCGAAGATTTCACGATATAATATTTTTGAAAATGCCGTGTCTCGGAGGTCATAATGTGAGGCACGTTCATTGACATAGGGAAACGTTTTATAATTGCTTGGTGTATTCACCAGTTCTTCAATGCTAAAACTACTACTTAATATCACAATTAATTTCCTTAGAAAAAAAAACAACTTATTATTATTATTATTTTAAAAAGCTTAAAAATTAAAAATTAAATTAAAAACTTAAAATTAAGTTATTTGTTTTAAACTATTTTTAATTTTGGAATAATAATAAAAACATTGTCGCGTTTTAACTTTTAAAGATTTAGGTCTTCATTTCTGTTTAAACTTAGAATTTACACATCGTTATTATTTTATTATGAATAAAGCAAGTTCTAGGTATGCTTGGTTTTATAAAACGCTGTGCAAAGAAGTTCAATGATCCCTATGTTACTCTTTTTTTGTACAATAGCCATGTTCGTCCTCATCTTGAATATGCTTCGCATTATGGACTCCCTATTATTAAATTCATAGAAAACGTATTGAATCAATTCAAGATATTTTCATTCGCTTTGCCTTGAGGGTTTTCCTTGGGATGATCCTTATTTTCTGACTCCCTTTCAACATCGTATTCAGCTTCTTCAAAAGCAATCTCTCCATCAAAGGCGTGTTACTAATGACTTAATAATTCTTCACTTTATTTAATGTCTTGTATACATTTGAACTACCGGGGCGGAGCTCATCATTTGCGTACAGTTGATTTTAAACATACTGAAGACGGAAGAAGGAAGCTTTAAATGAAATGAATATAAACTTTTCGTCGATGGATTAAAATCTAAATAAGGTGCGATTAAAATCACTGTTTAGAACCAGTGCTCCAATACCGGTAACGTCTGTATTTTACTTTTTACAGTTCATGTTAATTGTTAATTATGTTTTATGTGTGTTAGGCTATAGTTGTATTAGCTTCTTACTAACAACTAACGCATGCACTTATGATGAGCCTCTGATCGTAATTTGACGCTTGCTATAAGCTTTCTGAAAAATTCTGAAGTGCAAAAAAAAATATTAATTTTTAATTTAGATTGAGATAAGACTTAACCTTGCAATACACCACAGGCACATTTTCTGCAATCCTCTGATTTGGAATTCAAATCATTTTGGAGTCACACAATTCGTTCGAAATATTTTAACTGTGGATTCGCATTTCAAAAATACAAATTAAAGTTCTGAATTTAAGTGGTTTTCCACTTAATTTAAGCTATGAACAAATTGTTTGTGATTGAAATTTAGAACATATAGTAGGTAATTTCATTTCAAAATCTGTTTGGAAAAATTCTTTATATTTCAGAACGTGAATGAACTCTTAAGAGTGCCATTAAGTTCAAGACTTTGGATAAGACTACTTTTATTTTGACAAAAAAATTTCAAAATTTAAAAACACGTAGGTACTATTTCATACTTATAAACTGTTGTTACTCTTAATGTTTCTATCGTGATTGCTGTGTTATAAATTTTAATAAATATGTTCAATTATATGACTTTGTGATAAGGAAATTCAGTGATGAACAATACAATTCCAAATCAATTCTTATCCAAAAATTAACCTTATCTCTCAATAAATTCAGCTCCCGTTTTAAAATGATTTTATAATTTAGAAAATAAAAAAAAAGATCTTGCGTATTTTAAATTCTGCCATTTCTAAAATTACAATGGTGAAAACTTAAATTTCCTCAATTTTGTCAGTATTATTTTAAATAATGGATGTAGTAAAATAAAATTCAATGTAATTTAATTAATTAAGATTTTGTTAAAGCATTTTTTTATTTTATAATCAAAAGGGTTTCCATGAAATGAGATACCTAAAAGAAAACAAATTCAAAGGGTGAGGGGGTTGAGGGAGCATTTGAATGTATTTACTTTCTTTTATGTAAGAAAAGTTATATACAATTTGATTTGATCACCTACATTTTTCCTGTAAATTAATTTATTTTTAAACTGTTTATTTTTTTTAAATATATTTCTTTGTATTAGTATACATAAGAATTTCTTATTGCTGAGACTACAAAAATGTTCAGATAAAAAATTAACCCTTTTATAAACAAATCATTGTGACTTAACAAACTCAATCGATTTGTTTCTGTTCAATTATCTTAAATTTACATAAACCCACTTGAATTTTGTCATGTGCGTCTAATGAAATTTCTCATAACATAACTATATGTATCTTGACACATTGTGATGGTTTTCAACAACTTCATTCTTTCTAAAAGAGTAAATATTATTATCTTTGAATGAGGGCTGAAATAAAAATTGCAATTGTTAACCTTTTGATGAAATACTTAAGGATTATAAAATGTTGCCAAAATTTTAATGAAAAATAATTTTTAAAACGTACCATCGAAATTTGAATTTTATTTAAAATGGCAATTACAATGGATATGTCTGAGCACAAATTCGTCAAAATATTCAAGCTAGAGCCTGAACAAATCAATCTTTTTGTTTTAAATTCCTTACAATGCCTGTAGAATAAATTAAATTTTGTTGTCAAAAATTTAAAATCATTGTTAAATCCTGACTTCTAGACAATACAAATAACACAAGTCAACATGAAGTCTCTGAGGCGCGACTTTGCAATTTTGATATTTTGGTGACAAATATTCTTGGCTATTGCCAACAGGAAGGAATTTTTCAGTATATGTATGTATGTATATTCAATATTGTCTCAACTAATTTGGATGATTATTTTTTGGTTCAAATTAATCTCAATAATAAAGAAGTTAAGGAATAAATAGAAAAAACACAAAGTGAAAGCCAAAAAATTATGAATTGTACGCATATTGGACTGAAATAAAAAAATACTCTACTGAAATTGGAAACAGAAAAACTTCCCAAAGTATTTCTAGGACCAATAGAACAAAAAGTCTTAAGTCAAACAAAAATAATTATCCGCAAACGATATTATAGACCCAAGTACCTCCATGTATTGTTTAATTTTCATTTCCACATAAATTTCAATTTTTTTGTGATCTTCGAAACAAATTACCTAAAAATGAAGATACTATTGTGTTGTTTGATTTGGTGTTTTTGTGCGTTTTTTTTTTATTATTGCTCAAATCTTAAAAAGTTTTAGAGCTATAAATTTCGAAATTTTCTTATCTTGACAATTTTTTGCCTGTGAATAATGGTTCTCGGCTCTACTGCACATACACATATATTTAATACAAAATAATCAAATATTTGTATATATATAAAGAGGGGTTGTAGGCATTTTTCTATGATTTTAGGATATGACTTCATATTATAACCATGAATTATAAAAGCATGTAAGTGCGATCCAACCGTTAGCACAATAATTTTTTTTTAACTAAATTATCCTTCGTATGCTTTCACAATAAGCGACTTGATACGAATTTAGTGTAGAAGAAACTTTTTGTCCGAAATTCAGGATTATAAAATGAAAGTTTAAATTATGGAAACAAATCTGATCATCGGAGAAAATATTCTCCATCAAAAAAAGATGATGTCAAACAAGAAATATTTATCATTAAAAACCATTTTTACTTTGGACATTATTATACATACTTACATAGTAGGTCCATCTGCTTATTGATGCTACTATTGGATTTGTATATTTAAAAAAATCTTACTTTATTGCATTTGGACTTGAAAATTGTACAGTGGGTAAAAAATACATTCAAACTCAACAAAACATTGATATACCTACAGTACATATGCACGCATTCGATATGAACCATACATAATGTTCATAGCTATATTATACGAGAAAAACAAACTCACCTGAGACTTTAGATGTTGATGGGCTGATTTTTCCCTCCAGCTATCAATCAGTGATAATTATAATTCAATAAACACACTTGAGGAGAATTCCGAAATCAATTTACAAAATCCCCCATCATATTTAATGGACTTAAAATACATTTTTTTTCATTATCATTATTAAGATTGGTTTTGAAATTGAAAATTAGTATTCTTCGATATTGATATCGGTAAATCAATTGATATGCAATAGATATACGTATCAAATGTACATGTGTATGTTTATAGGGTATAATACTGACTTTAGTTAATTTGTACGTTTTGTTGTGATTTTTAGAGCTCTACTCACGTTTATAATCACGAGTTTTTGTTTTTAAGGTTCCTTCCAAAAGCATTAAATGGTTATTCACGCGAAGTAAGGTCTTACGACGACTGTGGTCGTTCTTGTTGTGAAATACATTTTCTGTAGGACATTAAAAATTGAAAATTCAATATAGTAAGGAAAACAAAATGATTATTCGAGTTATTTATTTATTTGACTCATACAATCGAATATCCTTCACACGTTCGATTCTTTGCATATACCAAAAGAAATAAATTAATTTTTAATTGAATGATCAATGGTGATTTTTTGTTTGGGTTATATTTCAATCTTTCAATACGTAAACCACTGTACATGATTACAGCTCAATTTAATTGAGAAAGAATGTATGAATGTATACCTTGGATATGAAGATTTAATCAAGCATCTTTCACTATCATATCTATGTATGTACAGTACATGACCTACGAGTAATTTCAGAATGATCAATATATGACCTTAATAAAAAAAAAGGAGATGAATGAAATGGAACACGTACGAGTATCTGTGTTTTTTGGAGAACCATTGAAAGTTGGGGCTCATTACCATATGCATGTATGAAAATACTTTTCAAGCTTAAAATGAATGGAATTTTATTGAAATATCATCGTTTTCCTTTTATTACGTGTTCGATATTCTTTATGCATTTCTTTATTGGTAAATAACTAATTTTAAAAAACCCAAAGGTATAATTTTAAGGGATATAAAATTATGTGTAAGTGCTTGAATAAATCGAACAAGTTTTTGACATAGCCACCAATTTTATTGACTGATGCTGTTATATTATAATCATTTTAGTTAGTTTTTTTTTATTTTCCACTCGATGACTGGTTTCCGAATACCTCTTGAGTATAAATAATGGAAGAGACTATTATATTACAAAAAGCACATGGCGTAAAAGGTTGTGAATCAGTGGTAAGACCTAAGATATAAGATGTGTATGTTCAATATCACACGTTCTTTTTGCGTTTGGCTCTTGTCTTCTAAGTTCTATTTTTTCCAATATTTCTTAAATAAAGAAAAATCCCTAAAAAAACAGTCAATCAGTTAGGTTCAAGAAATCATCAAGTTATATAATATATAATATAATAAAATATAATATAATAAAATGAACATAATATTAATAGAACAAACAATATAATATATGATCTATAATTATTTTTATTTACTGATTGTGATACTTTTAAAAATATCAACAAAATTTTCGGATTTGTTAAGAGTTTAAAAAGCGTGTCCTGTACTAAGATATTTTTTACATACAATGGTAAGAATCAGTATGGAAGTAGTTTAAACCATATCGGTTAATCTATGAAAGTTCTACAAATAATTTGTCTTTCTTTATTTATAATTCATTTTAGGGAAATTTTATAGTTCTAATACTTTCCCATAGCTTCTAGACTTGATTCTACTTAATTTACACACATTGTATCGTACATTTAAGACGGTCTCGGAGTTCGTTAACTTTGTCTTCAGACGATTGGGCTAAAAAATCACATAGTGGTCTGAACCCCTTGAAAAAAGTTTCGTAATATTTAGGAGTATAGGAACTCCTACTAAAACTTTCATTGAAAACGATAAACTCCCTTTAATTGAATTTAGTTCTTGGTTTTTAATAATTTAATCAAATGCTTAAACAATCATTAATGTTTTATGACATTTCAAGCATGTGGCCGTCCTAGTGGCTGTCTCAAATAATTTCCAACCGATAGGCACAATTTTCGTCCACTTTTAGCAGCATTAGACTGTATGTCAGCAAAACACGTTGAATATTTTCTTCCAAGGCGGGAATCGTCTCGGGTCTATCTGCGTAGACTAGCGACATAGCCCCACATAATATAGTCCAGCGGTGTTAATTCACAAGATCTTCGAGATTACACCACAGGCCCCGACGCAAGATAATGCGCTCACTATCAGTTTCATTCCATAAATTGATGGTTTCGTTGAATGTATAGCGTCGTCTGAACCATTACTTTAATATAAATTTGCACTCTTTGCAACTGTAGTTCAGGAGTAAGTCTTTTCAGTATGAAATGGAAAACCAAACTAAGCATAAATCAAGTGACAGCTGTCAAAAAGACCAACTCCTAAAATATTACCAGATTGAATAAAGCCACACGTCTAAAAAAACACAAGTTACAAGAACCAATAACGAATTATCTATAAGTTTTGGAATATATTCCTAATCTCTGTCAAATGCAATAATAAAATGTATGTACATATGTATCTATAAAAAAAATGACAGAAGCATACAATTTTTTAATTTGTTTGAAGCAATGCACTTCAAACAGGTACCTATATCGTTAAAAGTAAAATATATATTTGTAAAATGCAAATGATGTCATTGCAAAAATGCTACACATTTTTTGTAATGTTTTCAAATTTAAATCTAAAATACCTTAAGATACAAAAAACATTGTATGTGTACATATGTATGTACAAGCAACTATACGAAAGCTACTACGACGAGCGACGACGGCAACGGTGGCGGCGGCTATGGCGAACGCTTCACTTCGAGTAATTCCCAAGCGATTACAAGTTGTAAAGAAACTTTTTAAAACGCAGCACACGTCACCGCTCAAATGAACCAAAGTAGGTTAAATACCGTCTAAAAGACCTGACCAAAGCTATTGCAACGCGATGACTCTTATAGGCTTAGCTGCGAGCTGATGGTGATGGGATAGTGAGTGGTGTTAGGAGATACGAGTATAGTTTATTCAACGTGCATAACGAATAACGATCCAAGGCAAGCAGCAATGGTATAGCGTAATGATGTCTTTACCGTCTGATGGGATCTGCTCACATCTCACAGCTGGCCAGTGCACATAACGTATAGGCGCGTCCAATACGTCATTTCAAAACTACTGATGCGACTGACTCTAGAGAGAACAAGTGGCATTTGCATATATAAAATGCGAACATCTAATTAAGATCTCGAATCATTTAATTTACGTAATTATTCTCACAAATCTGAGCTCCATTGTTTACGCTTTTTGTTTAGGGGCAGGTCGTGCACTGTGCAAAACATTACATAAAAACTCGTGGCACAATTGGGAGACTTTCTGTTCTTGATTGAGAAGCTAGAAAAGGGGTTGAGTGAGCGAAATGTTGATGTCTGCCTGCATACTGCGTACTATTGCATGAAGCTTGGCTAATCTTATATGACTCGAGAATTTGATTGTACGTTTTTCTATTGTGCCTAGAGATCTAATTACATGAATTATTATACTTTCAAATATACACCTTTATTAGATATTGAATTTTGCATTTAGTTCATCAAATTGTATGGTCTTTTAGTCTGACATATGACAATTACAGAGGGATTGTGTTCAACTGCAAAATTGAAAAATACCTATAACTACTTTTACTTATACTTCCACGGAGTCTTTTTTTCGACTATAAATTGAATTCCTAACTTTCAATGCTCTGAATTTGGTAAATTAAAAAAATTTAAATGTATCTATTTTGGATTAACTTATTATGTGTACTAGCGGACCCGACAGACTTCGTCCTGTCATAAAGATTTGTAATCATAATTATTAACAGAAATCAGTTTTATTATCATTGTAGTGCTTTGTGATATACTATGTTCTTTGGGATCATTGGGATGCGCGGTATCTTCTCCTTTATACTTTCCTCTGAGTATAGTTCGCACCCTTAGAATGAAAGCGACCTAACTCAAAAATGGCAACTTGTGGGAAATGAGCAAAAAGCCTTTAAGAAGGTGTAGTTTTGAGTAATTTTGATTGTATTTCTCACATATTTCGTTGGAATTATTTCTTAAAATAAAGTGACTTTATTTGAAACGGTTTATATTAATAGTTTTTTTTTTTACTTAATCTCAATTTTTGCAATTTTTGAGTTAGGTCACTTTCATTCTAAGGGTGCGAGTTCCTTTTATCACGTTGATTAGTATTTTTTTTATTTTTATTTTCAAAGACGCGGTTGGTTGATATTTCGCAGATTGTGAGGTGGTAATCCTGGCAAATCCAGCGAGTTTAAAAATTCCGGTGGATAGTTGACTACATCATCTTGGTTAGGAGCCGAATCAACTAATTTATAAAGGGTGATTTTTTAAAAGCTATAGGAACATTTTTCAAAAAAAAAAAACATACAATTCAGAAAAATGCATGAAATCTTTATTTGAATCGATAGTACGGTCCATATAATTTAATGTTTGAAGATTATTTCATGCAAATATTGACCTTGATTGCGCCTTAAATGGTCCATCCGCTTAGTCCAATTTTGGCATAGTCTTTCCAACATTTCGGCCGGTATCTCACGAATAAATGCTTCAATGTTGTTTTCTAATGCGTCAATTGAAGCGGGCTTGTCTGTATAGACATGGGCTTTAACATAGCCCCACAAAAAATAGTCTAAAGGCTTTAAATCGCACGATCTAGGCGGCCAATTGACCGGTCCCGAACGTGAAATAAAATGTTCACCGAACTCGCCTCTCAAAAAGTCAATTGTTGCGCGTGTTGTGTGGTATGTGGCACCGTCTTGTTGAAACCACAAGTCAATGCAAGTCAAGCTCTTGCATTTTGGTCAAAAAAAAAGTTGGGTATCATCTCACGGTAACGCTCATCATTCACAGTTACGTTACGATTCGCATCATCTTTGAAGAAGTACGGTCCAATGATGCCACCAGCCCATAAACCGCACCAAACTGTGACTTTTTCTGGACGCATTGGTAGCTCTTGCAATTCTTCTGGCTAATATTCACTCCAAAATCGACAGTTCTGCTTATTTACGTACCCATTGAGCCAAAAATGAGCTTCGTCGCTAAACACAATTAAATGAAAGAAGCGTGCGATGAACTTTCTTAACAGAGCACGCATTTTGACGATTCATGGTTAAATTATAGACCAAACTGAAGATGTTTGACAGTGAAACAAAACACGAAACGTGCGTCAGCTGTTTAAACCAGTGTTGTCAAAAACATAATAGCTAAAAAATCACCCTTTATATCCTCGATTCGCCTGTAATTTGTCCTTGAATTTTGAAATTTAATTCATTTACATCTATGTTTTTTTGTAGCCAATATAGCTCGTTCGCTCAACCAATCACGGTTTCTGTAATTTTGAGAAACATCTGGAAACACCTTCTGAATAAGTTTATCTTTTGATTGAGTTAACTAACAAAAACTTTGAGGAAAGTTAATGCAGCCAGTCGACATGTCTGTAGGAAATTTGCCATTACCAATGTCAATGAGTTGTTTAGAGAATATGTTTCCAGATTTATAATTTTGCAACTCGACACGCATATTCTTGCTTAAATGAAGTACTTTGACATGTTTTCACAAATTGGAGGACTTTAGACATGCATTGATTTCATCAACTGGCGTTGATCGTGGAATCACTACTAATAAAATCATTGTACCACCAAATCTGTTATTATTGCTTCGTAGATCTTTTAAGGTTCTGTCTAAAGCCTCCAAAGATTTTGTATGTGCCATCGCACATTCATCCTAAATAATCAATTTACATTGCTGAAAAACCTTTGCCATTGCAGAGTTCTTCGAAATGTTTCAGGTTGGAGTTTCATAGTTTCATTGCTTTGCATATTTAATATCAATTTTAGTGCTTAATGGGCTGTTCAACCACCTTCAAGCAAATTTGCTCCGATTCCCGACGAAGCGAGTGCAAGTGCAATTTTACTTTGGGAGCGAATTGTTGCTAATATTCAATTGTTGCTCGATTCAAACTTGCGCGATTATTAGTTGAATGTCGCGCTCGCGCTTTACGCGTTTGTGATATCTGAATTCTTGCACGTTCAATTCGGTCGTCACGTTCTTGTGCAGTACGATTAGATCCGTAATTAGCTTGGTTTGTAGCATTTCGGGTTCTTCTACCTAAATTGCTTCGTCTTATAGGAGGAATATCAAATATAAATTATTTTGTCACTAAACACTAACTAAACATGATATAAGAAGATGTTTCAGTCGTTTATCAGTTGACAAAAGCAAACTCAGTAGATTGGGTAACAGAAAATCCAAGGAAAACAACACTTGTACACCGGCAAATCGACATCAATACTTTTTTTTGATTTTTTTTTAATTTGACATGACTTGAAGTCAAATCCTTTAAGCCGACTACGTTTTAGTTAGAAAACATTTGTATGGGAAAAAGAAAAGGGATGTTCTTATGGTTTTTCCGGCAAATATTCAAATGTTTCTCGCCGTAAAAACCATCCATGAACTGCAACAAACATTTAAAAAAAAAGAATTGGCCAAATTGGTCCAGGCGTTGTCGAGTTATGCGCTTACCAACACATTTAGCGATTCATTTTTATATATAAGAAGAAGATTATCATTTACAAAATTAAATCTAATATTTTGATAAATTAATTCAGAATTCGATTTAATAAAAAAAAATACTCAAAAACTCGAAAAGTGAAACAAATTATTTCTTGTTGAATTTTGACAAACAAAATGTAATTTGTCATGAGTATATATGAAAAGAATGAAAAAGCCATAAAAGTGTCTTTAGTCATAAGAGTTTTCTTTTCTCCAAGGAAGTCCTTTTTAAGACTGAAATTTCAAATTTGTTATGCAGACGAAGAATATATCTATCATATGGGCACAAGAACTTTACGAGTATGTTTTTTATTGCTGAGCCTATATAACCAAAAAACATTGTTCAATCACATAATTTTTACCATCTTCTTATATTAAACCATAAACAACTCATCATTCGAAGAAAAAAAGGCTTGAAGCAGTCAGACAGAGTGCCAAGAGAATGTAGAACTACCTCTTGAGTGCCTTTTTAAGCCCCAATTGATTTAAACAACAAAGATGTTATCTTCTAGGCGAAATGAAATCTATATTGAAAAAAAAAAATAAGAATAAGCTGCCAACTGCTTTACTATTAAACGTTCTATAAGTACTCTGTGAAAACTATAAACAATTTCCGTATTGATTTAATTTTGCTTGAACTTAATAAAAGTTGAAACAATGTATCTTTTTCTAACGCTGACATTGTGTCTTTGGCTTGTTAAAGGTATACAAAAACCTTTGAGTGTGGACTAGTTATAAAAAAAAATATTTATAGAAATTTTTACAACACACAATAAGCATTTGAGCAAAGATAATTTATAAATCTAGATTTCAAAAATGGCAGCGTAGGTTTATCTGCGTAAGCTGCTGATTTGATGATTTTGCCCATTCGTTCTAAATTTTGAACTAAAGCAATAACTGAAACAACAACAAGACATTTTATGCTCTCGAAGTCAAGAGCTTAAAACTTAAAATATCAATTAAAAAATAGTAATCAATTTCGTTTTTGTTTAGATACATTTCTTCATTACACCACAGTAAAGGGTTGTGTCGAAATACTGTTGAAATACTGAAGCACAGAATTTTAAAAACAATACATTTTTTAGAATAAGGTATCATAACATTTTTCAGTAACACTGCTTTGAATAAACATGAATTTTATCTTTTCTTAGAAAGTTGTAAGTTTTCAAGTTTGAAGTGACCTTTTTTATGAACATATATCAATAGTTTGACTTTTTGTTTTTCTTTTAAATAATGTTTTTGTAAATTTTTATAATATTAGTTGCATGCATTTGATATTCTGAATGACTTTTGAATGACCTTTGTATTGAATTCTGATAAATTGTTCCTGAAGAAGAACGCAATACTTTATTTTTTCATAGATAAGGCTTTACAAAAATTTGCGTAGTACGCAGCTTGCACAGAGATTTGATATTTGAAATATATCTTACAACTGAAAAATGTTATGAAAGTTAATAAATACATTTGAATTAAGAAAAAAAATACATTTGAAGGAAAACTATGATGAAAAAACCTTCATTCGATATATTTTATAATAAAAAAAAAATGACTAGATTAAACTTACAAACTAAAGGAACTGCCAAGTTGGTATATAGGTATTTTATAATTGAATAATACAATAATAATATTTAGAAAAAATGGCCAAACAAGAACAAGTTAACTTGTTATTATAATTGATATTAATTTAACAAATAAATAAATAAATAAATAAATAATTAAATAAATAAATATATAAATATATAAATAAATAAATAAGTAAATAAATAAATAAATAAATAAATAAATAAATAAATAAATAAATAAATAAATAAATAAATAAATAAATAAATAAATGAATAAATGAATAAATAAATAAATAAATAAATAAATAAATAAATAAATAAATAAATAAATAAACAAATAAATAAATAAATAAATAAATAAATAAATAAGTAAATAAATACATAAATAAATAAACAAATAAAAGAATAAGTACATAGATAAATAAATAAACAAATAAATAATTATAGTTTCGATTTTACAAACATTGATATTACTGACTTACTAAATTTTGTATTAACATATTATTTGAGTCACTACATCTTCGATAAAATCTTTGGTTGAGAGTTTCAATTTTTCTTGCAACTAGATGAACTCCAGTTTGATGGTGTAAAAGTTGGGTGAAATAATGCCAAGGTAAATTTGCTTCTCTTCAATGTCGAATAAATCTTTCGCCTTTTAAATTGTTCCTGGTTTTCAAAAAAATGAATACATTGACTCAAGAGCTATCAAGAACTATCAAAACACACTTTGTAGGGATACAGTATTTTGTGATGAGAAATTCGGAGATACAGTGTTTTGTTCATACAGCATTTTGGTATACAATATTCTAAGTTTACATTGTTTAGAAATACAGAATTTTGACCAAACAGTACAGAACAGAACTTTTATCATACAGAAAAACAGTATTTCGACCCGCTTCCCACAGTACATATGTTGAGCATCTTTAAATCTATTAGTAATGTTCCATTTCGTATCTGTGAGGCTATGTTAAGCCTTGTTGTGCTGTGACTATTATTCGAACAAAGTAGAGTATAATATATGCTATATGATTATATATGTAAATTCAGGCCTTTAAACAATTAAATTCATCTTTAATAATACATATATACATTCTTAAAATACACATTCTATTGTTTGAAATGTTCTGTCATCGAAGGTTGAATGTTACTTAACTTTGTTACCCTCATTGATTACTTATACGTTTATACCTCTGTCAGTTTCAATCCCTAAAATGTATATATTTATGTTTATTATTCTCATACGGTTCTAAAAATTACAAATATTCTTCATTTCATATTGAAAAGGGTAATAAATGTAGGTACATAATACGATTAAATTTTTTTTTGTATCCTTACCATTGGCTAAAAGCAACCTTTTCCCATATAAACCATTAGCCTTGTAAAGGTTATTACCAAAAAAAAATCAGCATGTATGTATTTAGTTTAAATCACCACTTCTAATATATTTAAGATTGTATCGATCCATGAGCACATTTGTATTTTGATAAGGAATTTTAGCTTTACTGTACTTTAATGTCCATAATTTAGTATAAATAAGAAACCAAAGGTACGAGTGTATGCTGCATATATTTAGGTAGATATAATGCATTATTAGCAAATAGTAAATTTATCTTTATTCGCACAATAACTTTATAAAACGGTTACAAGGCGGCTGTTTCGAACATGTATTGGACTATTTAGCAGTTATTTACGAAAAAAAAACATTGCGCTGTTTAGTTTGTTAGCACCTTTGGTCGACTTTCCCAGAGGGTAAATTAGCCTTCTTTATCTAAACGTAGATACTGTATCTAAATACACACATGAGTATGCATGGTGTTCGCATCAACTATATTCAACAAGAAAAACAAAAAATCTTGACAGTCAACGTCATCACAGGTTTAGTCAATGTTCCCCTTAATTCGTCTTTATCCACACTTAAATAGCTTTTATCTTATCTGGTTGCTATAGTGACACTGACAACTGAATAGAATATTTGTGTATCTTTTTTTCTTTTGATTTTAATTTTGTTGGGCTTATACCTTCATACACCGAATGCCATATAGTAGTCCCAATTCGTGTATCTTTTGCTATGTACAAAACTAACCAACAAGTCAAATAGCTCGGGTGTCATTTTTAGACGGATTTTAGATTTGTGTTGTTCATTTTTTTATCGAAAATCAAATAAACAAAAAACATCACCAATAAAATAATAAATACTAAATAATTCTGATTAACTTTTCATATACATATATGTATGTTTATACATTATATACATAATACAGGAGAACGAAACAAAAAATTAAATTGAATTGATAAACAAGAAGCTCAAAATCGTCATCAATAAATAGAAATCCGATTAAACAGAGAAATTAACAACAGACACAAAAATACAAAATTAATTGAAATAAGACAAAAAAATTGCTTGTGTCTATATTTAAAACAATATCATGAAAATATACCTATAAACAAAAAAAAATTAAAATGTAAAAACAAACAAATATAAGCTGCGATGTGATTTGATGTGATGTGACATAATTTTGAAAACAAGTGAATTTATAATATTTGAAAATATTACCTCTACAGGTTAATGTTAAATAAAATAAGAAATATTAATATGATAATTGTAACTGGTGACTTGCAATCTGGCAGCAGCGAAACGCTCGTCTCCGCCGCATCTACAAGTGAATTACTTTCACCCGGACAGGATTCCACTGGTAATTTTTTTAAGAATATCTTAATTCATGTTTAGTATAGTGTGATTTTTGTATTTATCAAAAAATAATCTTCCTACACTTTTCATTGAACACAAATTAAGAGTGTATCTACTATTTGTGTTTGTTATTTTTATCGTTCTTACAAGAGCTAAACGTATCTGAGTGAAAAGTGATCTTCATAAAGTGAAATTTAAAAGCTTTTTAATGAAAGTACCTTTAAAGCTTTAAAAGCACAAGCACAACAAATTTCGGAAAAAAGTGTTTTTTAAGCTATGTAGTGTACATATAAAAAAAATAGAATGGATGAAGGTAAAACCGTTTTAATGATGTATTCTTATTCTAATTAAAGGGAGAGTACGATAACTTTGGCGACAAAGTTTAATGACGGATTTGTATAGAACAGTTAAAAACAAGCATTTTTTACTATGGGAGGGGGGTCTATCTCTGGGAGGGGGTCTATCTCCCCCTGTTTAGGCGGTAGGGGCAATTTAAAAAAATTTGTACATTAAATGGGAAAAAAATAATGATTAATAAGTAATACTTACAATTAAGTATTATACGGTTTTTTAAAGCCAACATTTTCGTCCGTCTTTTAGCTTGTTTTTAAATCAAGTCAAAACTATGCATAGTTTTTGAAAAAAATTGTTTTAAACTAAAAATGTATGCAAAAAAAAATTTAAAAAATAAAGGTTTAAAGTGTAGTTTTTCAAAACTTTCAAATTATTTACTGTGTTTTTTTCTTAGAATTCATTGCTCTTATTTGTTTTTGATCAAAAACTGAAAACTAGATGACTTTATGTCTTCTAGTTCTTGAGAAAATTGAAAATTACCAAAAAAATATTTTAATTAAATTTATCTTTCCTTGCTTGAGTATTAACGTAGTCTTATTTTGATAGTAATAATCGAATATGGATTAAGATACACCTAGGGTAAATTAATTTTTCTTAAATCCAACTTATTTAAATGCAAAAGAAACTGCAAAAGAACCCCATCTTGCACCCACCGAACCTTGCCCCTCCCCACCTTGCACGCACTCCAACTTGCACCCACCCCAAATCCTATAGTGTTTCCAAGCAGGGGGGTTGCAAACTCGCACTACCTTACTTTTGCATACACCCAAACTCGCACCTAACATTGTTACTATCAAAATAAGACCACTCAAGCAAAAAAAAAGAATTAAATTAAAATAGTAGGTAGTTGTGGTTATTTTCAATTTTCTCAAAAACTAAAAGACATAAAATCATCTAGTTTTTAGTTTTTGATCAAAAACAAATAAGAGCAATAAATTCTGAAATAAAAACAATGGTAGATAATCTTGAAGTATTGAAAAATTACACTTACTTTTTTTACTCAAATTTTGAGTTTAAAATTAATTTTTTTTTTTTTTTTTTACAAATATGTATTGAGCTCACTGTATTTCCCACTTCAAGCCTAATTATCTTAAAATTTGAATACAAAAATAGTCCATCTTCAACTTTCAATAGGAAGTTATCGTAATCCGATTTGTCGAATTGAACATTTTGAAACTTCTCCTCGACATTTCAAGGTCCCTAAAATCTATATTAAATATTTTTAGAGAGATGTATGGATGTGCGTGTGTACATTCTTCGTACTTCCGTAAGTTCAGGATACCATTTTTCTTCGTCCATAATTCAAAAACCAGTAAAGATACCGACTTCAAATAGATGTTCTATTTTAGATAAAAAGGTTATAAAGGTTTTTAAAAAAATTGATTATGTTTTTTTCTTAAATCAAAAAAACTTTAAAAAAATATATTTCAAATAATTGTTTATAACGAAATATAACGTTTGAACATCTGGTAAATTTTTTAAAACATTTTATTGACAGTTTAACAAAATTATTACTAAAAGTTAGTAAAAATTGATTTTCGACTCGAATATCTTGCCAAAAATTAAATATATTGGCTTTAAAATAGTTTTACCTTATGAAGGATAATATTGCTACTATTTGATAAATTTAAAAAAATCCGATTGATAGTTTTCTTAACAAAAATAAAAACCTTCAAAAACTGGTTAAAATTGATTTTCGACTCAAGTATCTTGATATCAAAAAATAATGTTTGACGTCAAACTTTCTTCATTTTATAAAAATAATAATTAATAATATTACTGAGTTTGTAATTGTTTTAATTCTTTACATAAAACGTCTTAAAATTAAATTTTTGATTGCTACTCTTTTAATTTCTCTTGATAATACATACATTTTTTTGGCGGGTACCAATGGGAAGTTATCAGTTAGTTTAGGCAATGTTTAAATTTGTATTTTGTTTTTCTTTAACTTTAATTTTCAAATAAGGACAGATATTGTTGAAGCTACGATTTTATTTAGGATATTTGCAAGAGTGAATTTGGTACTTAATATTTATTATATAATTTTGCATGCACCCGACCCTTGTCTTATTTTTTAAATGATAATTCGTTCAGCATAAAAAGAACGTTTTCACTTTAAATTAAAAAAAAAAAAACAATACAAATTCAAAACATTCCCTAAAATAGCCTTCACAATTAAATCCATCCAAACAATGTTGTTCTAAAAAATGTATACTTATCTTTTTTTAAAGGTACAAACATTTTTGTTTTACATTACATTGGTTAGAAAATGCAATATTTAATATCTTTATTACGTAAAAGATAAATCTGTTTTTTTTTTAATAACTTAAGATTTTCAGGGTCTAGAGAAGTTACATAAAATAATCTATATACAGTAGCTATAAATCACACTATCTGAAGTAAGAAAGGCATCTTTTCAAATATCCGATTGGGGTTATTTTTTCCCAATCTTCTACTATGTATGTACATATGTACTTCTCGCTAAAATCCAAAACCAACAAATGTTTGAAAACTTAACTTCGTCTTGACTATTAGGCACAAAAAATTAAGACAAATTAAAAAAAATAAATACATTATATAGATAAATTTTAATTGAGTTTTCGCAAAGATTCAAAAAAAATCTTTCTTCCTGTTCTGGGAACAGGGCAACCGAAAAAAAGACCGTTTTTATATTTAGTTAAAACACTTTTATTATTCAAGCGTCAGATCCCTTACCGTTGGTCGGGGGAAATCATGGGCTATACGTTGAAAAACTACTGAAAACTAAAGAGATCTGGAGATCCTTTTTATGTTATTAATGTGCTTACGCAGCAAACCTTTGTTTGACTGCGGATGATGCAATGATTCAATATTGTGAAATACTTTTGATATCCATTTGATACTCTTGCACAAGGCTGAAGGCCAAGAAGTGCTGATATGCAATTTATGTCTATGATCGTTGCATCATCTTTGAAGAATTATTACAAAGTATTTAATTGAATTTGAAGTCCAGATTTTGCGTGGATTTATCTTTGTTTGAAATTTGTTGGGGCGCACAAGTGAGCTCGGATATAACAGATGCCTATATATGTATGTATATATACAAATAAGTTGTTTACAATCTGTAACAAACTATTTTCTTTAGATAGCTTTCACCTTCTATGCATACGGAACCGTAGATCACGCGAAGTACTTTTCCCTCGAAACGACCCAAGGTGCTGTCATCCGCTTTTGTCCTTGCTTCTGCACCGTTTAGCAGAACGGGGGTGATGAGGGTCTTATATAATTGACATCACGCTTAGTTCTTCCGATTATGTCAATGTCATCAGTATATGCTAGTAACTGGACAGACTTTTGAAAGATAGTGCCTCTAGTGTTGACGTGGGAGCTCCGTACCTACTATTCGTTCAAGAACGATGTTAAAAATATAGCTTGTTTAAAGTCTTTTTTGACATCAAAAGGTTCTGTTAAGTTGTTTCCAACCTTTATGGAGCAGCGCGAATTCTCCAAATTCTGACAAAACATACCTACATACATATTTGTAACCTCGAACAAAACCTTGATTTTGCCACCTGAAGAATAATGTTTTCAAAATTTGTTAAATAAAAAAAATTAAAGTTTTTTTTTATTGATATGATAACTTACAAAAAATATTGGTAAAAATTGATTTTGAATATCTTGAGAACAAATAGAAATATAGAGGTATTGACTCCAAACTTATTTTATTTCAATTACCTGCAACATATTGCTGTTGATATCTTAAGTTTCAATTATTATTGATTGCATAGTTTTCTAAGTTCCTTATTGCAAAAATATGTATCAACTGGCGCATTCTTTAAGCTAGTGACTACGTAGTCAATATTCAACTAGCTTTGTAAAATGCACTGCAAAGCTAGTCAATGACAAACGTAAAAATATATGTACATATAAAATAGGAAACATCTGTGTTTTAAGAACTTTAAATAATATTATTTGTTTTTAAATTACCCAACGTTAAAATTTCATTTCGAGATTTACAGTTTTCCCAAAGTCTTGGAACAATCTATTTTATTTTATTTCATCAATGAGTATAGTAACTTTCACTTCAAAACAATTCCGCCACCACCGCCGCCCCCGCCATTGAATTGACATTGAGCAGCTTAGTGAGATTCTTTTTCTGTAGGCCGCACCCACACCCCACATGCCACAATAACAAACTTCAATTTGCTGTGACTATGCCTGCCGCTGCTCGCTGCTGCCTGCCGATGTCAATCATCAGACTTCGATAACACACTCCACTCATCGATGTTCAAAAGCAATCGAGAGGGAAATTTAGCTTCGCCTAAAATGACACCATGAAAGTTGCTTTCCTCACTTTTCGCTTTCCGGATTTACATAGCTTTAGAGAAAATTGCATTCTATATTTAGGCGCAACATAACAACGTTTTTATTTTTTCTCTGTTCTCGGCGGAGGGTCTGCGTCTGTCTGACATCTGAGATCTGACACAGACCAGTCTGCTGCTGAAGCTGAAGCTGATGCTGTTAGGTTGAAAATGAATACCCGTGCTTCGTCGTCATCGACATCGACTGATGTATTCGATCAAACACAATGTCAATTGGTTTTACTTTCCCTCTTTGCACACATTTTTAATTCAATTCCTTTGATAATGCAATTTGATGATTTTTTTTATATTTGGACCTAGTATATGTAAATGTCGTTGGTCACAGTGAAAACTCGTTTAGTCTTAAATCATATTACTATAGAATACATACATATGTTCAATCAATAAACATTACAATCGTACATGCATATCCATATGTACGTATATGTACATTGATTTACTTTCGCGTAGATATACATAGATGTAAACTTACTCACCTTACTTACTCTTTGAAATTAAATTTATTAACCGAATTGTTTGTTTCTACATTTTTCAGGTACTGGAACATCGAGTTCGTCAGGGAGGCTTGGGCATAGGAAGTCATCTCTGGCACTGACTCCGGAGGATGAATCATTGGATATAAACAACCAGGTAGGTACAATAAACACGTCATATTTGTAAATTATTATCTACTTACAAAATAATTAATGAAATTTAAAAGTAATCCATATTTTTGTGTTTGTTAAATCTTCAAACTTTAGCCCAAAATTTTAAACAATTTAGTAAATTGGTAAAGCCATTTTAAGCAATTTAGTTTTCAAGCTTTCGTTTTTTAATAAAAGGCAATTAGCAATTTACTAGTTAGCAAAACGAAAAGAAAGGTTTACAATTTTGGACTCCCTTAGTAAATTACTAAATACTTAGCATATTGCTAACTAGTAAATTGTTAAACCCTTAACATTAGGTTGTTTAAAAATGTACGCTATTAATTTTATTATTAGGTGTTAAGGCCTTAGAAATCAGGTAGATCTTCTGCTTTCAGTGGGCACTAAACATGCTTTTACAGTTAGCTGTTCATTGAAAATATTTCAATATACATACGTAGAATTTTTGTTAAAATTATTATTATTTGCACTGGCTCTTTTACCTTGGAACTTAAATTTAAAAGCGACTCTTTAATAATAAAAAATCCTAAGCAATCCTTACTAGAGTTTTAAGAAAGGCATTAAATAATTTAGGAAGAGGGGTACAGTACAATACTGAAGATAGCCATTTGAATTCGTATAAGTACATTGATACCCCATCCTTTCCAAACCCTTATGTACCTACTTACATATTTGATTGATGAGTGTTTAATTAATGAATCTGAAAACTTGTAATAAAGTTTTGATATTATGCTATGATGAATGACTATTTACTCAAATAATTATATTGTTTCCATTCCCCTATATACAAAACCTGCTTACATATATAAATATGTACATATATGTGTGTTCCATTGGTGCCACCCAATGTTTTTCAAGCAATTTTCTTATTAAAGGGAATATAAAGGGTGTTTTTTAAGACGTCTGTTTTCAAGAAGAAATAAAACGCATATAATTTATTGTTATGGACAAGAATTTAGCTTAATATAAGGGCAAGTGGCTCGAATAAATTCTAGCCGAGAGGCCCAAACAACAAACGTGCTACTCGCTTGATGGACGTTGTGCTTTAATTATTATTGGCAAACCAATCTGAACATAAATCAAGTCACAGCTGTCAAAACACCAACTCCAAAATGGATTGCCAGATTGAGAACCATGTCTAACAAAAACACCCTTTATAGTTTTATAAAACATATGTGGATGTACGTATCTTCGTATTTTCCCAACATATCATGTGATTGTATAATACATAATTATCTTATCTATGGACCGATTGAACTAATAAATCAGACAATCTTCGATAATTACTCAAGTGTGTCAAGTTTGCCAAGGAAACTCGACAATTACTGAGGCAAGTATCCAAAAAGATGTCTTCTTTGTTTAACTGCTTATTTGATCATTACTATTTCAACATTTTACTACTCTTACAACTAAGAAACACTCAAGCATAGGGTATTTATAGGGTGTTTTTTAATATGAAGAATAAGTGCGAAATTAAAAAAAAAAACATTACGCGTTTTTAAAAAAGTTGCAAGTAGGGTGTATGTTTAATCAGACTGGAATATTTAATGTTAGTACAATAGTATAACATGCATTGTTTGCATTGCTTTAGGTTAGTTTTTAAAACAGCCTTATTGCAAAAGTAACACGCAAGAGAAATTCTAAGAAAAGTTTAACCTTTTTCTTATGGAGTAATGATGGTGTTTTATACTTTTAAATTAATGAAACTTGGAGTTAAATTTTTCGGAAGAAATAAAAATCAAGAGTCTATAAAAATATCTGATGTTGAAGGATATTTAATTCAGTGATCTAGAAAGCTGTTAAACTTCTACAACTTTCCAAAAAATTTAATGTTTATTAGAGTTGGTTAAAATATTTGATTACTCATGAGAACCAAAAGAAATCATACAGAAGTTGAAGTTTATAGAGTGTTTTATTATAAATCGTTCATGTTGATTTTTATTAACTTTAAAAATATTTATATTGTACCAAATATTTATATTGTACCAAAATAAATGCGTTTGGACAAAAAAAAAGATAACCGCAGGGTGGACACAATATTGATTTTACGTAATAAAATATAGTAGTATCCGTGATGGAATGGTTGAGAGTTGTAAGTCACTAGGCCATAACTCTCATCGGACTGTTACTTAACTTAAGGTGGCGCTACAGTCCTGTGTGAACTAGGGCCTTACCCAACAAACATCTCCATCTAGCTCGGTCCCTAGCTAGATGTCTCCAGTTTCTTCGTTTGATCTCAGCAGCGCTGGTGTTGTTTTCTGCGTTTACAGCGGAGCCTAGGTAGACGAAGTTCTTGACTACCTCAAAGTTACGTCTGTCGATGGTGACGTTTTGACCAAGACGTCGGTATTGTAGGTCCTTTCTTGACGACAGCATGTACTTTGTTTTGTCCTCATTAACCGTTAAACCCATTTGTAAGAATGAAATAGAGAGAGAAGAGTCAGTCATCAAATCGAAGCCGACGAAATCGGACGCCGCGAAAAGACACAATAATTAAACGATAGTACAAGAGTAAAACCTAAATAAAAGTTCTGTATAAACAAAAACGAGAAATAAATGTATCTTTATTGAATAAACATTTTGTTAAAATTAACATTGAGTTTTGTCGACGTAAATTTACAGTTTTAATTATTTTATTCGCGGTATTTCATCTTAAATTTCGTTTCGTCTTCGCTGCCACTACTATATACGAGAAGATACTCTTGTATACACATACACATGCTATTGCCACAAAGAAACAAACGTATCGTCTTACCGCCGCCGTTAAATTCAAAATAATCTCTGTTATCGCCAAAACAGAAGGGAAAACAGAGACAAACGTTGCCTCACCAACCCCACGCCAAATTTACTTCTTCAAATTTACACTTCTCTGTTACCGCCAACACAGAGGGAGTAAGAGAGACGAACGTGAGTCTCATTTCCCCACCCAGTCGCCAATTCGTAATTTGCTGTTCTCGCCAACACAGACAAATTTGCGTTCTCTCAAAAGAGAATAGAATAGACACGAGAAAAAGCCAAAAGTTTTACCGTTTTGAAAGGAGGATGGTAGTTTTTGGCTTAACGAGTAAAGCGTCATTCTTTTCTCATTCGCGTCTCTGAACACTTTAAATTAAATTTATTAAAATAAAATGCCGAATAAAGATCAGGAAACACCGCCAATGGATGTCACCATAATGACAGGATTAGTATCCAGCATAAATGCTTTAAAAGCCGCCGTAGAAGAACTTAGGAAAGATACTGCCGAGAGCCAAACCGCCATCAAAGATCTCAGCATCCAAGTAGAAGCACTGCCCATTCAAAACAGAGACTCCTTGGACACGTCTGCTGACCATTTCTCAACGCCACCGGTAGGTAATAATCTCCTTATTCCAGCAGGTGATTTGACGAGCACACGAATTTACGATCTGCCGACCTTCTCTGGAAATGCCGAGGAATGGCCATTATTTTTTGCGAGTTTTGAGGATACCACTGAGGCCTTCAAATACAGCAACAGGCAAAATTTAATGCGCCTTCAAAAATGCTTAGTTGGTGCAGCAAGGGAAGCGGTAGTATCAATGCTCATTTATCCAAGTGAAGTGCCGAAAATCATCGATGAGCTACAGTTCACGTTTGGAAGACCCGAACACATGGTTAGGTATCAGCTTAGTAAGATCAAAGCCATACCAATTATACCAGAAAATAAAATCGATCAAATTCTGGTATATTCAACCAAAGTTCGAAATGTGGTGTCGTTCCTAAAAGCGTCAAAATGTGAACGACAGCTTTCAGATCCAAATCTTTTGGACGAACTTGTTGTAAAGTTGCCGACCAGTAAACAATTTGAATGGATCAAACACAGTCTGGATATAAAGCCGTACGCATCGATCGAACACTTTTCAGCTTGGCTGAGCACACTGGCCAGAATAATGGGGAAAATGCCACCACCACTCCAAAGTACTTCCAGATTCACTCCTCAAGTGGCACAACGTAGAGTAATGCATGCAACCGAAACCGTAGCAAGAGAATTTAAATGCTGCCACTGTGGATTAAATCATAAACTTGCCAATTGTGAACAATTTAAGACGGATCTAAACGTTGAGGATCGTTGGACCAAAGTTAAAGCCAATCAACTGTGTTTCTCGTGCTTGAACAAAGGCCACAGCTCATTAGTATGTCGTATGAAAAAGATCTGTGGCATATCAGGATGCAGGAGATACCATCATCATAGTCTTCATGAAGAAATTCCCCAATCAAGATTAAACGCACAGCCAATCTTGAATTGTGACACACCAGATGACACCGGTCAGCTGTTTAAGATTTTGCCGGTTACATTGTATGGTCCTACAGGCAAAATAAATACCTACGTAATGTTCGATGAAGGCTCAGCTATATCCCTTATGGAAGAAGATACAGCCGTGAGGCTTGGACTGAAAGGTCAACGTGAGCCTTTAAAATTACAATGGTATGGACAAAAGGTAACTACGGAAGAATCTCGAAAAGTTAGTCTGGAAATCGAAGGTCTAGAAGAAAACCAGCGTTTCAACATCAAAAATATAAGAACTATTAAAAACCTCAACCTACCTGTCCAGTCATTTAAGAAGTCTGATTACAACTACCTCAAGTTCTTACCACTTCAGGAGTACACCGAGGCCAGACCAGTTATATTGCTAGGATTAGACTATGTTCATCTTAGTGCTTCATCAACAGTTGTAGAATCTGGCCAAACAACACCGATCGCCGCAAAAACTAAGCTAGGCTGGGTTGCTTACGGACCAAGAACAACAACTCCAAATCCTATGTTCCTTCACATCCGCCAAAGAGATACCAACTTAAATCAAATCGTGATAGACTTTATTGCAACAGAAAACTTTGGTGCAAATGAATCTTGTCCAATTCCTGAGTCAACGCAAAACATTAAGGCCAAAGAAATAATGAAAAATACTACCAGAAAAATCGGCAAACGGTATGAGATCGGGTTGCTTTGGAGGGAGTTTGTGCCTACACTCCCTAACAGCTTCTCGATGGCACTGAAACGCCTTATCAGCATAGAAAAAAAGATGAGCCGAGAACCCGAGTTTGCCGACAGGTATCGTGAAGGTATAAGGAAATATGTTGACAGTGGATATGCTAGGAAGCTATTCGAAGACGAGATGAGCAACACAAGGCATGCAGTATGGTATTTGCCGCATTTTGCCGTTCAAAGTCCACACAAGCCAAATAGAGTGCGAATAGTGTTTGACGCCGCTGCCACTTCTCATGGCATTTCACTCAACTCTGTTTTGTCTAAGGGACCCGAACAGGCAAAACCACTCATCGGCATATTATTCCAGTTTCGTCAAGATGTCATCGGAGTCGCAGCTGATATAAGGGAAATGTTCTCCCAAGTTCGCATCATTCCTGAGGATCAACATGCACAGCGTTTTCTGTGGAGGGATGGTGACCAGAATAAGCCAGTCCAACAATTCGCAATGGTGTCAATGATTTTGGGAGCAGTTTGTTCACCGTGTTGTGCCGAATGGATAAAGAACATCAATGCCAAACAATTTGAAGACACGTATCCCGAAGCGTCTGCCGCAGTCATTGGTAAGCATTATGTCGATGATTTTGTATGCAGCTTTCCAAATGAAGAAAAAGCCGAACGAATTTGTAAACAAGTCACCATCATCAATGCAGAAGCAGGGTTCCAGCTACGTAATTTTGTTTCTAATTCATCAAAGTTAGAAACAACAATGAATGGAGTGGCCATTACTGAATCGAAGAAAATCAGCATGGAACGTCAAGCTACATCGGAAAAAATTCTTGGAATGTTCTGGGATACGACAACAGATTCCTTCAATTTTGAAACCAAATTCCACCGCATTCCACAAAAGGTTTTAGAATCTCTTCGACCACCAACCAAAAGGGAACTTCTTGGAATAGTAATGGCAATATTCGACCCCTTTGGATTTTTAGCCGACTTTTTGATTTTTTCAAAAATCCTGGTTCAAGAATGTTGGAAAGTAAACATTGACTGGGATGATCCAATACCTACTGAGCTACATATCAAATGGTCTGCATGGTGGAACGAGTTTCAACAGGTAAAAGCCTTTCAAATATCACGATGTTATTCGCCGCATATCCGCCTTTCAAACAACACCGAGCTGCACGTATTCGTAGATGCCAGCCAAAGTGCCTTTGCAGCCGTTGGTTATTTTCGTATTGTCACAGAAAACCGGATTGAATTAAGCTTTGTAGCAGGAAAAACTAGAACCGCCCCTAAGAAATTGATGTCCGTTCCTAGACTGGAGCTACAAGCAGCCATACTTGGTTTACGTCTAAGCAGATCCATCATTCAAAGTCACGAGATCAAAATAGCAAAAACAACTTTCTGGAGCGATTCCCGAACCGTACTCTACTGGATTCACTCACATGAACGTAGGTACAAACCCTTTGTTGGCCACCGAATTTCGGAAATCATTAGCAACACCGATCCGAACCAATGGCGCTGGGTACCTACTTCAGATAACTCAGCAGATGCAGCCACTCGCCCTACGTTCCCACCGAAATTCAACTGCAATAGTCGATGGATTCAGGGACCTGATTTTTTGAAAGACAACGAACAACATTGGCCAGCGTTCCAGCTAGAAAAAACAAATATAGAATCCGAAGAAGAAATCCAAACGAAGACAGTCTTATGTTGCCAGGCGAGTAGACCTTTTATTCAATTTACTAAGTATTCTTCTTATTTTAAGCTAAAACGAGTAACCGCATGGGTGGTAAGGTTTGCGAAAATTAAGGCAAAAATCGACGTACCGAAAGGCCCTCTCTTAGTTTCTGATATGGTGGCTGCGGAGCAGTTCATTTGCCGAATCGTCCAAAAAGAAGAATACCGTCTTGAGATAGCCGCTTTGAAAGGGGGTAAACCTATTTCTAAATCCAGTTCAATTTATGCCCTGACGCCGTATTTGGACGAAAAAGGTTTGCTGAGAATTCAAGGCCGATTAGATGAAGCACTTTTTCTACCATACAGTGCACGAAGACCCATAATACTCCCACAAAATCATACAGTATCTCGACTTATTGTTGAAAGTTTCCACCGGAGGTATCACCACCAAAATGTCGCTGTCATCATCAACCAAATCCGTCAACTATTCTGGATGCCTCGCTTAAAAACTATCCTAAAAGATGTACAAAAGGAGTGTTCAATATGTAAGATTGACAGAGCCGCCCCAAAACCGCCTTTAATGGGACAACTACCTACCGACCGGGTAACACCCTATGTTCGACCATTCACCTATACAGGTGTTGATCTATTTGGACCCTTGAATGTATCTATAGGGCGACGCCGTGAGAAGAGGTGGGTGGTCATATTCACATGCCTTACTATCCGAGCAGCACATTTCGAAATTGCCGAAAACTTATCAACAGACGCCTTCATAATATGCCTGAAGAACTTCATCAACCGTCGTGGGTCACCAGTGTCCATTCGATGCGATAATGGCACCAATTTCATCGGTGCACAGAGGGAATTGAAGAAAAATGAATGTCTCTTGGACACCGATCGAATTATAGACGAATCCACCAAACAAAATATCGAGTGGATCTTCAATTGCCCTGCAAACCCTAGTTCCGGTGGATGCTGGGAACGACTTATCAAAATTGTGAAGCTCCTGTTCTCAAAAACACTGAAGGATGAGGCACCTAGAATTGAGACTCTTCGATGTGCTCTTTTGGAAGCAGAAAACATCATGAATTCCCGACCGCTCACTGAAATTCCGCTGTCCAGTGACCAAGACGAGCCGCTAACACCGAACCACTTTTTGTTAGGGTGTGTTAACTCGACCCAGACACCACATCCCGTCGACATCAAAATATGCTTACAAAAGCAATGGCGAATCGCACAAAACTTGAAGGATCGTTTATGGAAGAGATGGGTTGTAGAATACCTACCACAACTTTTACGCCGTTCCAAGTGGCATGACAAACCACCACCGCTTAAAGTCAACGATCTGGTTATCATTTGCGATCATAATCAACCTCGTAGCCAATGGCAAAAGGGACGAGTTACAAAGGTTGTCCCAGCTAAGGACGGCCACATCAGAATAGCCGAAGTGAAAACTGCAAATGCCCTTCTAAGACGTCCTGCCAATAAACTAGCCGTTTTGACGATTGATGGTGAATCCTAGAGGATCCACGGGGGGTGGAATGTAAGAATGAAATAGAGAGAGAAGAGTCAGTCATCAAATCGAAGCCGACGAAATCGGACGCCGCGAAAAGACACAATAATTAAACGATAGTACAAGAGTAAAACCTAAATAAAAGTTCTGTATAAACAAAAACGAGAAATAAATGTATCTTTATTGAATAAACATTTTGTTAAAATTAACATTGAGTTTTGTCGACGTAAATTTACACCATTTTTGCCGCCTCTGCCTCAATACTCACAAAAGCCCCATTGACATTATTACATCACGCTGAGTTCTTCCGATTATGTCAATGTCAATGTCATCAGCATATGCTAGTAATTGGACAGACTTTTGAAAGATAGTGCCTCTAGTGTTGTCGTGTGAGCTCTGCACTAAAAAATAACGGTAATACTTACAATTAAGATTTATACATTTTTTTAAAGCCAACATTCTGTTCTATTATAGCCAGTTTTTAAATCAAGTCAAAACTATGCGTAGTTTTTGAAAAATTTAATTTTAAACTCAAAATTTGAGTAAAAAAAATTAAAAAAAAGGTTTAAAGTTTAATTTTTCAATACTTCAAGATTATCTACCATTGTTTTTATTTCAAAATTTATTGCTCTTATTTGGTTTTGATCAAAAACTGAAAACTAGATGATTTTATGTCTCTTAGTTTTTGAGAAAATTGAAAATAACCACAACTACTATTTTAATTTAATTCTTTTTTTTTGCTTGAGTGGTCTTAATTTGATAGTAATAATGGTAGGTGGGAGTTTGGGTGTATGCAAAAGTAAGGTGTGTGCGAGTTTGGGTGTATGCAATAGTGGGATGTGTATGGGGGGCATGCTGCCCCCCTGCAACCCCCCTGCTTGGGAACACTATAGGATTTGGGGTGGGTGCAAGGTGGAGTGGGTGCAAGGTGGGGAGGGTGCAAGGTGCGGTGGGTGCAAGATGGGGTGCATGCAAAGTTTCTTTTGCATTTAAATAAGCTGGATTTAAGAAAAATTAATTTACCCTAGGTATATCTTAATCCATATTCGATTATTACTATCAAAATAAGACTACGTTAATACTCAAGCAAGGAAAGATAAATTTAATTAAAATATTTTTTTTGGTAATTTTCAATTTTCTCAAGAACTAGATGACATAAACTCATCTAGTTTTCAGTTTTTGATCAAAAACAAATAAGAGCAATGAATTCTAAAAAAAAACTAGTAAATAATCTTAAGGTTTTGAAAAATTACACTTTAAATCATATTTTTAACTTTTTTTTGACCAAATTTTGAGTTTAAAACAATTTTTTTCAAAAACTATGCATAGTTTTGACTTGATTTAAAAACAGGCTAATAGACAAAAGTGTTGGCTTTAAAAAAGGTATAATACTTAATTGTAAGTATTACCGTTATTTTTTCATTATTTTTTTCCATTTAATGTACATATTTTTTTTTTATTACCCTTACCGCCTAAACGAGGGGAGATAGACCCCCCCTCCGATAGTAAAAATGCTTGTTTTTAACTGTTCTATACAAATCCGTCATTAAACTTTGTCGCCTAAGTTATCGTACTCTCCCCTCGTTTTCCATTTAATTTGCTAATAAAATCATCTATGGTTGGAATTTAAAAATGTTCCCTCTTAATACACGCATTTAATGGTTTGGGGTCTAGGCATAGACGCAACTTTCCATTAGGTTTTTCAACAACCCGAAGATTATTCACCCACTCAGTAGCGTAATCAACTGGTGAGATGACTCCTATACGAATCATTTCTTTTAATTCCTGCTTTAATTTTTTTACTAAACTTATAGGAATACGTTTTTTGTAATTTAAAACTGGTTTTGCGTTTTCCACTAATTTAATATTTACGTTACCCGGCAATGCGCCTAACCCACCAAAAAGATCTTTATTTTCAGTAACGAATTCATCCGCAGTTTTTGGTAAACAAACGAGAGTATTCACATCTAGTCTTATCATTAAATTAAACGTAACAGACGTTTTCAAGCCAAGTATGGGCTCACATGTATCGTCAACAACAAAAAATAGAGCAGATTGTTCCATTTGAGAAATTGGATCAACACAAATTAATTTAACAGAACCAAAAACTTTTATTTCATTCCCATTATAATCGGTAACACAAAACTTTTTTTCTTCGTTATTCAATTTAATATTAATTTTTTCAATTAAACTCAGAGGGACGCAGTTCACATCTGCACCGGTATCGATTTTAAATTCCACAATTTCACTATTAATTTGATACTTCTTAGTCCATCTTGAATTAATTGACATATTCTTACTTAATCTACAAATATATTTCAAATTTACTTTCAACCAATGCTTTCAACCCATCAATATGCTTTACATTAAAAATACCTGAGTCTGATTCAATCCAAGAATTCCCTCCAGAAAGGGCTTTTACAGCTTTTTTATCCAACTTGTTGTCGAGTTTTTTGTTTTCCGTTTCGCTTCACATTTTGTTGTTGCTTCCCTTTTTGCACCATTTGCTAAAGTGCCCCTTTTTTCCACATGTGCTGCAGACGATGTTGTTTGCTTTACATTCCCGCAAATGTGCTGTTGAAAATGGTTGATGTCCACAGTTATAACAGTGACAAGAAATCGCATTGATAGAGTCCGATGATGTTGGTTGTTCACTTGTAACATGACATGGTGAACTTGTTGTTGTTGATTGGTTTCCAAAAGTTTTTTGTTGGTGTAGGCAGCTTCAAATACCTTGCAGGTGTCCACCACAGTTTTCAGTGATTCATTTCTTCCATCAAGAAGCTTAAGTTGTAACTTCTTATCTGCAATGCCAATTATGATGCGGTCTCTAAGCATCCGTTCTTCATATGAAGCACCGCAATGACATTTGAATTCACAGTATTAAATTTGTTTGCGTAGTTCTGTTTCGAATTCAGCAAACTCTTGTTTTTCCCGTTGGACGATGGTGTTATATTTGAAGGATTCCATGGTAACATTTTTTAACAGGACATAATAATTATCGAACGCTTGTAAAACATAATTGAATGTTCTTTCGATGTTCGGCGGAGCTTCTTCGCCTTCTGGAACCTCTTCAGGATTTTGTTCGTTGCCAACTATGCCAGGAAGTGTTCCATGCATCGTTGGGAAATAAGGTATTATATATTTCCAAAGCACGAGGACCGATCAACCAGAGAAAATTAGCTATTTTCGTTAGCTCCCCTTAGTCCATCTTACCGTTTGCCATCTTTAACAAGGTTGGAGCAGTCCAGTTCAATTGGAAGTCTATTATTTGCCATTGTCTTCTGACACCATGTAAAAGTTGTACTTTTATAAATTAAAGACTTATTCTTTATGCAGGTTGTTTATATTTTATTCACGTTCTTCTTGTTCGGTAGTCAGACAATAACTGCATGTACGAAAACTTACAAATGTCATTTTAGCTTAATAGCATATTGATGGGGTTACCAGCATTAAATTATTTGTACATTTATAACATAAATTATTTGTACATTTATTACAACTCTCAACCATTCCTGTGTGCGAGTAATGTTGTCAGAGATGGAAGGGACCTACAGTTTATATGCCGATTTCGAACGGCTAATTTGAGAAAGCACTTTTCATGACAAGAATTACTCTTGGATGATTTGTCAATTCCTCGCAAGAGCAAGTACCCGTGAATAAAAGTTAGGTGGCACAGGCAGGGATTAAACCCAAGACCCCTTGAATGGCAGTCCAACGCACTAACCATCACGCTACGGGTACTACATTTTTTGGAAAACAAAAAGTTGCATTTAGTTGAACGTTTAAAGACCACAACAATATTCAACTATTCACCTACACTATTAACATTGTTAGCTTTTTCTTTGTAGCTTATGGATGGTTAAAAGAAGTTTAAATTGGTATAATCCGCCTTATGCTACGGCTACTCTTCTACTCTATTTGTCTGCTCCTTATTTGTGTTTGTACTTTTTACCTTTCTTCCAAGCTTAATATCACGCTTCAAAATACCTCCGAACTGATTTGATTCGAGTTCATGGCATTTAGTTTCCAAAGAATTATGTACTCTATTTAAACACTAATCGATTACCGTTAACTCTTGGTCTATAAAACTAGGGTTTTTTATGTACAAAATAAGCTTCTTATATTCGTCTTGTTCTTCGGATGTGGACTACCACCGGCAGTGTATTATAAGCTCATTAAATTCTGATCTTGATAGCATTGTCCAATTGGAAATCAAAAACCGTGTAGAATTTAATGCTTCGAAAACTCAATGCTGTCTGCTGTCGCAAAAGCGTAGCCCTCCCCCAATGCCACTGTTCATGAGTGGTACTTGATACTTCATTGCTATCGCTACTGTCATAAACAATGCTCTTATGAAATAGCCAGTTTCATTCCTTCCCTCAAATAATTCAAACGTAATACCCGTTCTTATAGGAATGCTCATCAGTTTAACCTTGAACCCAATTTTGGACGTACTGTAAAGTACAAAGATTCTTTCTTTAGTCGAACTACACGAATGTGGAATGCTTTACCAGACTCAATATTTCTCACTCAGTGCAATGTGCAGACATTCAAAACCAATGTGCATCGGTATCTCCTTTCTAATCATATCCTCGTTTCCTTATTGCTCGCACTGTGTTTTATCATTGTAAGGGTATTCATATTCCCTTGAGTGCGCGCATAATATAAAAAAAAAACACAAAAACACTACCAAAATAGAGTTTTTAGGTTTGAAATTAAGGAGCTCAATTTATTTTGAAATTCTTATTTATAATACCAATCTAATGCCAAATTGAGCAGAACTAACAGTGACACGTGACTCAACAAGAGTCTTGTAACTTTTCACTATTGTAGAGGTAGACTGACACCCCCCAAAAGTTTTACAGCTGTTATCGCCTCAAATACACTTCGATTCATGTGTCTTTTCTTTTTTCAAAAAAGAAGAATTTACAAATTCCATTAAAAAGCTATATAAAATCTTATTAAAAACTGAAATGATGTATTATGGCTTCTCAACAGTTGCTTATTTTCAAATCAAATTCCTGTGCCATTTACATTATTTGCAATCATTTAAAATATCTCACTTGTTCTCCTTTATTTTGATTTTTATTTGAATAACAAATAAAAATTGTCCTATTTTATTGTTGTGGAATAATATATAAATATATGTATGTATATAAAATTCCTGGACTGTTTTCATTTTATAAATACAAATCTAGCTTATATTATTCCATTGGCATACCACCCACAAGCACAACCAACTAAAAAACTCTTCCCTATATTTCTTCTCTGACGGAATACACAAGGAACCACAGCAAATCGATATTTTAAATTGTAAATCTGTCTTTCTGTGTTCAATAATAACAAAATAACAAAAATATACATACATATATTATATATGTACGAACGTGAGTTGAATGAAAAATACAAAAATGCTTGGTTGGTTTTCTAGGTGTTTTGACTCCTTAATTCTATTGTCAGTAACAAGGAATTTATTTTGCATTACTTCAAAAAAATGTCCTTAATCATTTTTTTTTTAAATCTTAAAATTCTAAATTCGTAACTATAAGTAGTAATACTTATAACTAATATAAGTGTGCTATATTTAGTTTACTACACCATCTATGGAGACCATATTCACATCACTCAGCTACGCTCTTGTACCATGATGCTTTCCAGATTTATGTTTGAATGGAAACATTTTTAATGAAATTTTGATGTAAAAATGAAAAACTAAATAGTTGCATTCCTCTGAAGTACATACTTATGTACGTCAAGTTGCTTGCGTCAAGTTGTACAGGGTGCACAATGTTTTATATCCACATGAATATTAAAAACAACAAATTTTAACATATGCACAAATATGAAGAATTTTGATTTAATTTGCCTTTACAGTTAATTACTAGACGAAATGTACTCTTTATTTTGTTTCCATCATTATTACCGATAATTGGGGATAATTTCTTTGAGCTCACAATTTAATGCAACTTGTTGGATTTCACTTAGGTTAGGTTAGGTTAGGTTAGGTTAGGTTAAAGTGGCTGCGGATTCAGAATCCACACACTTTGGCCAAAAGAAACGGCCCATTGTGATACCACATGAATCTAGAGAATTACTTCCCACTAGTGGAACCATTTTGAGCTTTTTATAAAGCGAAGGAGATATTTGATATCCTTTTTAGCTAGTTCACTGGGATTATCAAAAGAGTATTCTCCCAGATGAAGTGTGCGTCTTAGTGAAAGAGCAGGGCAAATGCAGAGGAGGTGAGAGATTGTTTCCTCTTCTTCCTCGTCCATACAGCTCCTGCAGAAGTCATTTGAGGCTACACCAAGTCGTATTGCGTGTCTGCCTATAAGACAGTGTCCCGTAAGGAAACCTATTAGGGAGCTAATATGAAGTCTGCTTTGAGATAACAAGTCTTTAGAGCGCTTTAGGTCCAGTGAAGGCCATATGAGTTTTGTGGCTGCGCATGTTGGTAAATTGTGCCACCTAGAGTTTGCCATCGCAAAAGCTGTTTCTTTTAGCAGAAGTTTACATGTAGCTATCGGTATACCTATCTTCTCCCTTTCAGGTGAAATAGGTATGACGGTTTCATTTTTAGCGAGTCCATCGGCTCTACAATTTCCTGTGATGTCTCTGTGGCCCGGCACCCAACAGAGGTGAATGTTAAATTGCTGCGCCATCTCCATAAGAGACGATCGGCAATCGAGGGCCGTTTGAGATTTGGAATTCACTTACTTTTCAAATAACCCCACAAAAAGAAGTTGGATAGTCAAATCTAGAGACATATATGGTAAGACAATTTTTTCAATTTGGTTGGTACATTCTTATTTTTGGTACATGTCCGTTCAAACACAAAGGCAAGAATCAGTACTTAAGCATTGGAAATAGCCCTCTTTTTAAAATTTGTTTTTTTCAATTTAAAATAGTTGTAAATATTTTCCTTGGTGTACTATCAATTTTTGTTGAAAAGAAGGTCCCAACCTATCGCAAAATAATATTCTGTATGGGCCAATATTTCAAAATATTAATATTTGTATTTTTTTAATGATAGGAGTTATTTTGTTGCCCAAAAGTCATCACCATGTTATTCATAATTTGTTAATAAAAGATAATTGTACTATTGTTAAATATATTTTAATTGTTTATTTATTTAAAAAAAATGTAATGTAAGTTACGGTAATGACAACTTTGAAAAACGAAAACTTTTAACCACTATAGGTTAGGTTAGTGGACGATTGATCTTGTTACCGTCACACTTATATCCATTGTGATACCCCAGAGGTTAACGTGTCTATGTCTATAATTAGAAGTGCTTCCCTCAATTACCTCCACAGGGTAGATCATCTCCCCCAGACCCGTAGGAGCAATGGCATCACGCACGTCTTGTATGGCTGGGTTTGGTAGGCCAGTGGTTGGCGTGTGCACCAGTTAAGTTAGATCCTGTTGGATTATTAATGATGGGATGTTGTAAAAAGCAGAAGCGGCAACGGCTTATGTGCAGGCAATTTGCTTGTTCTCCGTTGGCGATCGCCACCGCAGTGTACATCTACGTTTCAGTCTTTTTGTCTGTAGGTACTATTGGTGTCGTCCTGTAACAAGCGTTGTTTGACATTTGGTTAAGGGATCAATTTTTAATCTCGGTTACTTGTTTTAGAATACAAAGCGGGATCTGAACATTTAAGACTGCTTAGTTTAGGTAAAGTGTTGACCCTACTTTTGCCAATTCATCAGCCTTTTCATTTCCTGGAACACCATTTTGACCAGAAACCCAACAGCCCCAAGTTAACCACCATATTACATATAAGTTAGCTTACTTTTATTATTTATTGTTTTGTTTGACGTTATTCACATAATATCTAACAATAAGAAATCGTTGTATGCTCCATCCCCGCATATCTATACTATACTTAATATTATAAATGCGAAAGTAACTCTGTCTGTCTGTCTGTTACTCAATCACGCCTAAACAACTGAAGCAATTTGCATGTAATTTGGTATGGAGATATTTTGATACCCGAGAAAGAACATAGGCTACTTTTTACCCCGGGATAATGACGCATTCCCATGGGAAAATTCAGGTGGGCCAATCGCTTATACGCCTAAACTACTGAAAAGATTTAAATGAAATTTGATAAGGAGATAGTTTAAGACTTAAGAAAGGACATGAGTTACTTTTGACCTCGGGAAAACAACGCATTCCCATGGGAAAAATTACTTTCCGGGGAATTTGATCGCTTTCACTCCTAAATTACCAAATATTTGAATAATATTTGGATAAAATTGGTATTACGGGAAACAACGCATTCCCAACCCTTCTCATAAGTTGAGATTGAAGGTTTGTGTTGTCCTGTTAATGAGAAATCCTGACGCATCAAAGTTATGTAATGGTACACGGCTACAGATTACTCATCTAGGACAAAATATTATAAAAGCTATAATCATGACTGGATAGCAAAAGGAAAAAATGTTTTAATTCCCCGCATTCCGATAATTCCTACCGATTTGCCGTTTCAGTTTAGAAGAGTGCAGTTTTCTCTGAAAGCAGCATTTGCAATAACAATAAATAAAGCTCGGCGGCAAACGCTGAAAGTTGCAGGTGTAAATTTGGAAGAAACTGCTTTTCCCATGGACAATTATTATGTAGCGTGCTCACGAGTCTCAAACCCACAAAATCTTTACGTTCTGGCCAATTAAGGAAAAACAAAAAACGTCAAATGTATTACAGTAACCTATCTTCTTCTTAAAATGTATTAATATAACCTAACCTATGACAACCACACTTAGTATGGCCTCATCCCATCTCGGCACAATTCAAACATACGTACAAAAAAGTACAGCTCAGGTTTTTTCATACTACTTTCAAAAAAACTATCTAATGCGGACGAAGTCGCGGGTAAAAGCTAGTATGTAAAGGGTGTCCCAAAATTAACGCAAGATTTGAATTTGCCGCCATTTGTGCAGTGAAGTGTTGGCAACCCTGAAAAAAAGCAATTTGACAGCTAACAGTATAGGGTTATTAAAAATGGAGCGTTACACGATAGAACAACGTGTCTTCATTATTAAAGAATATTTCAAAAATAGTGAAAGCTTGGCCGCTGCAGTTCGAAAATTTCATACAAAATATGGTCGGAATAGTGTTTTAACTTCGTTAACTGTGTGTCATCTTGATGGCTTTGTGAATCGCCAAAATTGCCGCATTTGGGGTTCGGAGAACCCACATGTGATTGTCGAAAAACAAATGCATCCACAACGCGTGACTGTATGGTGTGGATTTTGGGCTGGAGGCATAATTGGGCCATATTTTTTTGAAAATGATGCTGGTCAAGCAGTGACTGTTACTGGTGCTCGATATCGCGACATGATTACACAGTTCTTTCTGCCAAAATTGGATGATATTGATGTGTCCAATATGTGGTTTCAACAAGACGGTGCCACATGTCATACAGCCCGTGAAACAATTCAATTACTGCATGAGACATTTCCATGTCGTGTACTCTCTCGTTTCGGTGATCAAAATTGGCCTCCTAGATCGTGTGATTTAACACCATTAGACTTCTTTTTATGGGGTTATTTGAAATTACAAGTCTATGTCAACAAGCCAACAACCACCCGTGCATTAAAGGAGGAGATTCAACGCTGCATCAACGAAATTCAGCCACATTTATGCAGAATGGTCATGGAAAATTTCAACAAAAGAGTGCGCATGTGCATGCAAAGCCGTGGAGGCCATTTGTCCGATGTGTTATTCCATACATAACCCTATCCTATGTACTTTACGAGTCAATAAAAATATAACTATCAAAAGACTAAAAACGGCGTTTTCTATTTAATTCAAATCTTGCGTTAATTTTGGGACACCCTTTATGTATATATTTCTAAAAATTATATTTTTTTAAGAAATTACTTTTTTGAAAAAAAAAAAAACATTCACTCATCACTAGAACTAGAGTAGTTAAATACTAATTGGGTGACAAATTTTAACTAATAAAAAAGATCATAACTGAGAAATTTTTGTATTTCCAAGTTTACAATGTTTTCATAAGTGAATTACCACTTAAATGTTGTCGTTTATGCGTTGTAATCTAATTTTGGCGTTCGTTATCTATTATCAGCACAATAAATAAAACAAATGTAGATATTAAGAAGTTTATTCGAGTGCAAAAGGAAAACGGCTGAAGACGCTGATATAACTTTATCAAACAACACGATAGTCTTGTCTTATCGTCAATCAATATGTTCTCTTTCTTTTTTATACTTTTTTTCGTGTGTCAATTCTTTCAATGTCAGTCAGTCAACAGACGTCGTCGTTGTTTTCAAAACAGAAAATTTATCGGCAACTCAAAACCCAAAAACAATTAAATCGTTTTTACCTTAATTGTGCGTGCAATGCAAAACAGCATTGGTCTTGAATGTAAGGCGCATTGTTTTTTTGATTTTTGTCGGCTTTAAACTTTAAAACAAAAGTGTATTAAACATGCGCAATTTTTTAATAAAAATGACTAACGTATTTCGAAAGTCTAAATTGCGATTAGAATCGCAGGATATTGAAATCGAGTGTTCTGGTCAGTCAATTAGTCCTTACTCCGGTGAAGTTTCTCCGAAACAACAGCCTCAAGGGCCTGTCCAAAATAGCCATAAAGATAAAAAACATTTAATAACAAAACCAGGAGATACACAATCAATGTCGTATCATCAAATCGATAAAAGTACCAATATAAACTATAGTGGCACTATGTCGAACTTGAGTGGAAGTTACCAAAAAAACTCGAATAAGAGCTGCAAGAATTATCAGCCAGTAAACAAGTGCGTCACACAAGACGACAAATCGATAACTACAACAGCAGTGATGTGTGAGTGTGATAGTGGTGTAAAAGTCGAACAAACTCCAATAAATTCCGATAGCGATAGCTGTCGTTCGGTGCAATTGAGGGTGAAAATTCATCCCTATGTTTATGTTCAAAATGGATGCTCATTAACACCAGAGGACATTGAGTACGAACGGAATGTTTTCGAAGAGGGTGCAGATGTGGCAACACCCTTGCCGAATTCTAAGCAAGTAAGTTTTTCTGACGAGCGTCCAGAAATTGCTGAAGTCCTAAGAAACCTCGATCCTTATGCGCTGCAAATAAATAATCTCACTGTGGAGGATAAATCTGAGCTGATAAATCGCTTTACTAATATGTCAGAAATCAATAACAAGCGTAAACAGCGATCTGGAAGTAAAAAACATATGAAATCTCACAAAATATCAGGCTCTACTAATAGTAAGGAATCTGTGAAAAAACGCTCAACTGGATACCAAGAACGCCATAAGCCACGTGGCCCAAAGTTGCAGCTACAAACTGATAACGAGCTACAGGCGATTAGTGATAACGATATTGAGGTAGAGGTTCCCCATTTTATTATGTTTATGTACATTTATATCTACTTTTGTTTTATTTATTTTATACTGTGGGTGTGCGGTAGGCAGGTAGGTTGTGGAAGAAAATTTGTGTATGGTTTGAAGATATTTATATTTTTATAAACAGTGTTTGTAAGTAGCTCGAAAAAACAGAGATTAAATTAAAGCCAATGTCAATAGTATAAATTGTTTGATATTATGGAGAAGTTGATTGATCACTGAATGTTAATGTACCTTCATTACGCATAAAAAAAAACAACTTCTCCTCTGGCTTACCCCGTGTATTTATGTGCAAATTATAACAGTTGTAATTGCTCTACTCACTAAGTTTACAATCACATACATTTTTACCACCCCGCCAACTTTCAGCATTTAGTTTTTGTTTCAAATACGTAATTACGTAATTAAAAAACATAAACTATAATTTTTTACCTTACTAAAACATGTTTTAAGTTATTAAAAGTATGTACGTCAAAATTCAAAGCGCATATTCTTTAAGTTACTTTTTGATATGACATTACTTCTTTAATTTCTTAATTTGAAAGTCTCATCTTTTGAAAATCTTTGTTTTCTACGACAAATAACAAGCCAACACCTTTTTATGACATGAGCTTGAATCATACATACATTAAAAATTTTCAAACATAGTTTAAAATTAACACATTTTGAACATAGATATTTTTGTACTTAATTTTTTTAAAATATATTCAAGCAATTTTTATTTTATAACTGATGGTTTGAGAAAAACCTTTTAAAATGCATTTAGCCTGTCTGCGATTATGAATAATTTGAGATTAAAACCAAGAATTTACTATTTTAATAACATCCAAAAGGTTTAAATTAAATTTTGAAGGAGAAGAGCATTTCTTTTTGGGTAATATTTAAACTTTTCGGATACTGACATTTATCTTTTTTTAACCGTTTATATTTTAATTTGTTACTATTATAGACATTCAAAGTCGGAAACACTATAATTCAGACACATCATTATATTTTTGAATAAAGCAAATTATGCTCATACAACAAATCTAATAGCTGTCTAATGGCCAATAAGTATAATTAAAATAGTAGGTAGCTATGTACTTTAATGGAATACTATTAAGTAACTATCATACAGTTAGATTCCAGCTCTAAGTTTCAATTTTGTATTGATTTATTATTTTTCATTAAAATAAGATAATAAGTGTGAGCCTCATCCGTACTTTTTTCATAAGTAACAAATTTTTAATCTTACAGGAACCTAATTATGTACATATTTAATGTGTTTAAGTTCATTGAAAAACTTGACTTGACTGAAAATATAGTAGTAATAACTTCCCATAGGAAGTTATCGTAATCGGTCCGATTTGTCGAATTGAAAATTTTGACATTTCTCGACGTTTCAAGGTCCCTAGAGTCTAAATAGAACATTTTTAGAGATTTGTCTGTGCGTGCGTGCGTATACGTACGTTCTTCTGTAAGTCCGTACGTTCGGGAAGTTTTTTTCGTTGTCCAAAGCTGAAGAACCAGTAGAAATAAATTTTGTTATACAGAACAAAAAAATTGAGTAGGAGGTCTTTTTTATCATAGCAATTTAAAAAAAGGTGAACATTTTGGTTAACCCAAAATATCTCACGAACCAATAACGCTAGCGACTTAAATTTTACATTATATATTATAGTAATATGATACCAAACATATATATTTTTGGAAAAAATCCAATGAACGGTTTTTTTTTATAAATTAAAAAAACTGAAAAAAAATAGTTGTCACCTCGAATATTTTACAACAAAAAATGACATGTGGTACATTTTTGAGAAAAATCGATTTGACAGTTTTTTATAAAAAATAAAAGCCTAAAAAAACTCAAATATCTCTTCAAAAATTTGAGATATTGGCTTCAAATTAGTTTTATCTTATAAAACTAATTTGAACATTCAATCAAATTTTAAGAAAGGTCGAATTTTTGAGTCAAATATCTTTTCAAAAATTTGAGATTATGGCTTTAAACTAATTTTATCTTATAGGAAATATTGTTTTCAACATTCGTTTAAATTTTGAGAAAAATCGAATTGACATTTTTTTTTACAAAAAATAAAAACTTAAAAAAAACAATACTTAAACTTGGTAAAAATTTACATTAGACTAAAATATCTTTTTAAAAATTAAAAATATTGGATTTGAACTAATTTTATCTCACACAAAATATTGTTTTCGACATTCAGTAATTATTTTACAAAAATCCAACGGTAAGTTTTTTCATACAAAAATAAAACCTACACAAAAAAAGTAGATTAGTTTTCGACTAAAAATTTCGTAAACAAAAACAGATTTTGAAAACGAACTATGTATTTCATCATATGCAAAATATTGTTGGTAATTTATAATTTTTTTTAGAATAATTCAAACAAAATACGAAAACCTACAAACCTTTTAAGCAAGACTAATCGACAGACGGAATAGTTATCAGTGTGGGTCGCATACCAGTCTCTTTTTTTTACTTTCTAATACGAACGCCCTCGTATTTCTTCTTCTATATTATACATATAATATTAATATGTTCATCCCAATCCTTTCAACCTTCAACAGTCAAAAACACAAGTCGGTAATATTACACTCAAATGAAATGAATATTCTCTCTCTAAAGTGAGGTTCATTCGAGGCGCTTTTTCCCTTCGAAAATAAAAGGATCTCCAATTTTATGAAACCCACCAAACCCAGATAATGGGTACATAATTTATTTTCTTATACTCGCTTATTTTATACAACCACTTCAACATCCCCTCGAAAATGTATTATGGTTCTATTTTTAAATGTTTATATCTTAAGTTCTTGAATTTGCACTTCATGATAAGGATATATGTATGTACATATATATATAGTTATTGAGAATTATTAATGATTAGGCAATAGACACTCTCTTCGTCTTATTGTTTTAGTGAAGAATGTATACAATCAAAACAAATAATTTTTAAAAAATTGTTGTGTAAGCTTACATTCAACTACATAAACTCCTTTGAATTGTGCTCATGACTTAGTTTATGTACTATTTAATTTTCAATGCACAATCCTGCTAGACATCGGGATTTATTTAAAAAATCCGAAAATGCTTTTTGTGATTGTCTTAACAAAGTTTGTTATGCAATTTAAATATTTTGGTAAATGTCTATACAAATATTTAGCTTGGTGTTTCAAATGGAATAAATAATTTAAATTATGTGTTTCAGTACAAAAAAAAAACACAATTTAACTATTAATATCTAATTCAAAGCTCTTGCTGGTATCATTGATTTATTATCTTTTCATATTTATAATCTTGCTCCCAAGTTTTTGAATTATTGTTCAAATTTTTTTTATATCTACAAAAATAGTCTCAAATGGAACATTTTAAATCTGATCTATCCGTAGTCAGGCATTTCAATAAAAACCGATTGTTTCAACTTTTTTCTAGGACTTTACTATACTTTGGAATAAAAGAAAGCCACCAAGAAAATTTCCACTCAAAACAAAAAAATAAAAGCAAAATATTCATGGAATATTAAATAAATGCTTTTTTGTTCTAAATCCCTTGTTTGGCAGCTTGGAATTTTAACGAAGTTTCGATTTTGTAGTTAATTTTTTGTTACCAAAAGCACTTAAAAATTGTTTACATAAATCATTTTTATTTGTTGCATATCCACAAGAATATCTTCACCTTTTCTGCCATCATTTTGGTAAGGTTTAAAGATTGGTAAGAGTTTCTTCGAATTTCCCTTACATATACAGAGCTTGTTGTCTAACAATTATTGCAAATAATTTAAAAATTCGATTAATTTTAATTTATAAAGAATGAGGTGCCAACCCTTTGCAATTTCTGATTAAGAATTTAAGAACTATCTCAGTCAGATTGACTTTTTTTTTTAAATAAATACGAAATCTCATATTCAAACACTTTTTTTGTAAAATTAAAAGGCCAAAATAAAATTTATTTTAACCTTAATTTTGTAGTAAGATTATTTATCACCGTGGCACTATTACCTCCATCCAATGGAAATTGAAATGAATTACTGATGGTCTTAAAAATTTGAAGGTAAGAAATATGGGTAATGTAAAATGCTAAATTTTGCCTGAATTTTGATTCCAGGTTCACATATAATTGAAACGTTAAAATTTATAGTGATTTTTCTATAACTTCTTTATGAAGTTTTTCTTTTCGCTTTTAGGTTAAATTTTCATGTAGTTTGGTATTTTACAAATACAAATTTGAGAAGTATAAGATCCTTCTTGTAAATCCTGAAGGTATTGTTCGCAGATATTTTGATAATAATTTGATAACTCCCTTGTCACCTTATTCAAATCATTTAAGCTGAATTGGTATCGTATCTCGTTTATCATATTTCTTCTTTTCGTCCTTATACACACCCAACTAGCATAAAAAGGAATTACTATATTTATGTCTTGAAACTGAAAGGAAGGACGCCATTTCTTTGAGGGGGCAAAAGTTGACAATATGAATATGTTATGTGCGCAAAATTTACATTTTTGCCTCTACTTTTTAAGCGATTTTCACAATATTGGTTTTATAGAGTACCTTCTTTGGTAAATGAAAACACCCTTAGAGCATATGTATAAAAGGATGAAATTATTTGATACCTACAAAGACAACAAACACACATTCAAAAACATAATGAAAAACCTTGTTGGAAGTTAGGTGTTCTTTTTTTATAATTTTTCTCTTGGGAGAATGGAATGGATTATCATATCATTCATATGATATTCATCTTCTTTTTTTTGAAATATAATACTCGAAAATTTCATTTGCTGTGGGAATATTTAAGTTTAAAAATACAGTAGTTGTTCCAATTGAAACTCGAGAATTAAATCCTTAATAGATGTGAAAATTTAAAAATAATTTAAATCGTAAAAATTTATGGACATTTGGGCAATTCTTAAGGATTCAGTGTGTCCTGCAGAATCAATATCATTGTTTTAGGTCAATCACATATTATTTGCTAAGAACAAATAATAATAATAATCAATCGTTCGATAACTTTATATTTACTGGACATTTTATATGTTCTTTAAAAATAGTTCAAAGACTATACATTTTTCCTTTGGAATGTGGCAACTCTATATATTTGGAAAACTCTTATTTTAGCTTTATTTAAGTTTATCTTAAATTATTATATCTATCTTCTATTTCTCTATCTTTTCTATGATATTGGCATCATGCATCATTTAAAAGAAGATAATAATTTTGAACAAATCTATGGACGTAATATTTGCATCATTGTTTATTCTACATCTTTTTTACCTTATTTATTCATAATGAAAATACTATTTTTTGGTGTACGTGTACATGTACATCCATACTTGTTCTATAAGTTTTTAATAAAATAAAGTTTATGGCTTTAATTCTAATTTTAAATATATAAAAATAAATCGGGTGGCGCAACAGTTCGTTGAGAACTAGGGCCTAGTGACTTACAACTCTCAACCATTCCTGTATGCGAGTACTGTTGTCAGGGATGGAGGAGACCTACAGTTTTAAGCCGAATCCGAAGGCTAATTTGAGAAAGCACTTTTCATGGCAAGAATTACTCTTCGAGAATTTGTCAATTCCTCGCAAAAGGCAGTGTCCGTAAAAAAAACTTTTGATGGCATAGGCAGGGATCGAACCCAAGACCTCTGGCATGACAGTCCAACGCACTTTTTTTTCCAAATTCATTTTTATTAATTCAATCTTAAATCTATCTTAAAGCTAGACAAAAATTCATAAAACTAGCCTAACTAACTTACTGGTCCCATACGGACACTCTAAGTTAAACAATAATACTTAATGCTAATGCCTTTCGGCCCTAAGATCTATTTAACTTTAATTCATTTTATTTATTTTTGTATTCATTAGAAAATTTCAAAAAAAACTAATATCAGTATCGTTTTTTATGTTTACTTAAAAACTACTTAAAATAAGGTCCTTAATATAAAACTTAAAGCTAACTAAAACTACCTATTCTACCTATAAACTACTTAAAACTAGAACAACCACAGCAGCAAATCTAACTATCTAACGTTTTTTGTTTTTCATATTTTGTTGTCTTTTTTTTATATTATTCCATGTTTTTTTTTAATTTTTTTTTTGTATTTTTCTTTTTTGTTTTTTTTGTTTGTATTTTTTTTTGTGCCACCATGCCTATTCTACTTAAAACTAAACCTTTAAACTATAAAACAAGTATGTAAGCCGGCCAAGGCTTTAAACCCCATCCCGACTACCCACTATCAAGTGCCGATTGAAGCCCCCAAAACTGGTTCTCCTGCTTCACCCTATCAGTTCGGTCCCGTTCGGACACAGCCCTACTGAACCGAAGGAGCTCTGCTCCGCCTTGTGCCATGACGTCCCGATTGTACAGGAGTCGCCTATCCACGGTTCGTCGTCTGACGTGGTAGATTAGCGGAACTGCCAATCTATCCTGTATCAGACCGCATCTGTCTAAAAAGAGGAATTCCTCTGGTAGAATGAAGCCGCTCAAGCGTGCACTCTCAAAATACTCGTCGTTCGGATAGAACGCCCCGAAAATTAAATTGTTGGTCGAAGACATAGCTCTTGCAATGTGACCTCGGACGAGTTTTATCACGAAATTGTCAATTCTGTTGATTCGAGCCCCGTTGTATAGGACCTCGTTGGAATAGTAATGCACATAAGAAGATTCGGCTGTTCTGTATAAGCCGGTACATCGTCGTAAACACTGCAGCTCGAACACCCGAAACTTCTCCATTTGGGAAGGGGCAACGTTGAACCACACAGGACAACCATAAACGATCATCGGCCGTATGAGGGCCATGTAGCAAATTACCTTCACTCTGGGGTCAAGCCGACTGCTAAAAAGCAGCCGTTTCGTCAGAGCGAAGGCTCCTCCGGCCCTGGTCAGAGCAGCATTTATATGTCTGTCGAAATATAAATACTGATCTAACCAGATACCGAGGTACTTCACTACACTTTTGCTCGCTAATCGCTGCCCGTGAAAATCAACGATGACCATCTTGCGCCGATTCTTGCACGTATCCCTCGTGGCCCTAGCCAACGGCGGCGTCCGGAACAGAATTGTCTCCGACTTCTGAACATTTATTTTCAGTTTCCAGTCGTCGCAATATCGCTAAATCTTGTCGAAATCACGCTGCAAGAGAAAATAACCTCAACCTTTCGGGCCGTTCTGTACGCAATAAGATCGTTGGCGTACGCAATTGCCTTTGTAAGACTACCTATCAGATCGCTGGTGTAAATGCTGAAGAGAATTGGCGAATTCACCGCTCCCTGTTGAAGACCATTTTTAATTAAGAATGTTGTGGTAGAAGTTACATTGCCACTTTTGACAAATCCAAATCAACCAAAACAGCACCTGTGCATTGTTGTTTTGTTTTATTCCATTGGATATCAGAAACGAGTTTAGACGCAGCATGAATTGTATCATGACCCGCCTTGAACCCGAACTGTTTATCCGGAATTATTTTGTTGTCCGCAGCCCACTTAGTCAGAGCCCTATTAATGATTTTTTCGAAGATTTTGGTGATGCTCGGAAGAAGACTTATCGACCGAAGATTTGACGGGTTGGAGTTGTCCTTTCCCTTTTTCGGGAGAGGACGAACCACAGCGGTCTTCCAATGCACTGGATAATATGCATTATTCAGTGCATTATTGAAGAGTGTGGTGTAAATGTCAATTGCCTCCATCGGTAAATGTCTTAGTACAACGTTGGATATACCATCGACACCTGCTGAATTTTTATTTTTTATTGAGTTGAAGATGAGCTGAAGCTCAACCTTCGTCACTAACAAGGGACTTGGTCCCGTTTGTTCGGCGATTATGGCATTTGCCAAGGAATCGTCATCGAACCGCATAAAACCGCGGTTCTCAGATCGCCAATGTGTTATATCATTTCGAAGGTAAAAGTGATTAAGTAGGGCTCTGTTTTCCAGGTCGTGGTTGGGGCGAATGCTAACATTCACCTTGTACACTTGCTTATATAAAAGTCATCGTCAAAGATGGCTTCTTCTGGATATATTTGCGCTGTCATGAGTACGTCTCTGTTCTCTTTAGTTCTTTGGAGTTTCAGACACCGAAGGTCATTGTCGTTCTTTTTCCTGAATATCTTGTTGATTTTAGGGAACTTACTAGGGTCACTGGAATTAACTGACCGGATCTTACGGTCCCAGTACTTGTTAATTGATAACCTGTAGTTCTCCTTAATCAACTGATTGACATTTTTTATTGACGACTTCAGTGTCCTAACCTCCAAGTCGTGTGGGTCTGTAAGTCGTCTGTATAAGTTTTTGAGTCTTGTCAGTAAGCCACTCTTGTGCCTACGCAGTGCGTCAATAGCCGCGTTTCTGTAAGCGTCCATTTGGTCTCGTTCTTTGTACTTTGGTATTGTCCGTTCCATCGTTCGTTTTATTGTTTCGTCGATCTGTTGTAAATGTTGGTCAATTTCTGTATTTGTCAGGTTTCTGTTGTTTGGTGGGGCTATGTCACTCGAACGAAGTTCTCTCGCTAGAGCGTTGGTGAAATGAGGCCAGCGCATCTTACTGTAATTGTAAGAGTGCGTTGCAACGTATTCCTCCAACTCCACACGTTCGTTTGGAATCTGCATTATAGCAGCCAGTCCGCAGTGATCACTGTCGTACTCGACTGTCTGCAAGCAGTTTCAAGGGTGATTACCCACTTTGTCTGTAACTGTTAGTCTAGTGTCGTACAGCAAAAGATCCAGAAAGGAGCCGCTTCTTAGATACGATGGCTTTTCAGTAGCTAGCAGGTCGACGCCATATTCAACGCTGTAAAGATTCATCAAATTAAAAAGATGGTTACCTCTGGGATTACTATGTTGATTTCCTCAATCTTCATGTTTTGCGTTCAAATCACCGGCCAAGATGAAATAGTTTTCTTCCAAGCTCAGTTTCAGTTCCCTAAAAAGAATCTCGAGTTCTGAAGCAAAGTAATTAACCTGCAGAGCTCCAGCCGCATAAGCCGCAATCATATACATCCGCTTCCCTTGAGTGAGAGAGATGCATACAACGGAAACTTCTAGCGTCTTGAGCTTTCGCAATTCATTGTTGTATATGACTTTATAATTAATGCCTTTTCGTATAAAGAGAGCGACACCACCCCCTTGAGTGGAGTCGGGCCGGTCTCTTCTTACGATATTGTAATTTTTATGAGTCAATTTGTGTTTGTGGTTTAGCTTAGTTTTGCTAGCCATAAACACATCGGGACTGTAGTCTTTCAACAATTGGAACTTATTGGCTCTTCGTTCAATCCTAATCAGTGAATTTACATTCACAGCTAGGACTTTTAGGCGCGTCTCCGGCAGCGCGCCCATTATAGTCTAACTTGCGCCAGGCCAGGCAACAAAGAGTAGAGATGATCTACCCTTTTGCCTTGCTCCTTTATCTGACTTTGCAGCCCTGTTAGTTGACCTTGAATGCTCAACAACAAGGCTACAATGTCAGGCCTTTGGGGCAACCGTTGGTGGAGCCTGTCTCGTATTCCCATTCCCTGATACCATTTGGGCGTAGGAAAATTTGGGATCCACGAATTTTTGTATTGGAGCCTGTCGAACTGTTCGACTTCTTTCGGCTTTTTGACTGGCCTGTTTCTGTTTCATTTCTTGGACCTTAGGGCAACCCCTATAGCTAGCCGGGTGCCCTTGGTTTCCACAAAGGACACACTTGAGCTGCGTTAAATCCTCAACCCGCTCATTCCCCAGCTTGCATTCTCCTTCGTTGTGGGTTTCTGAGCACCTGACACAGCGCAACTGCATATTGCAGTTGGCTTTGGCATGACCGAACCTCTGGCCCTTCGTACATTGTAAAATGTCGTCGTGCCCTTTTAATTTGTCCCAGTGTACTGTTTGGTAGTCGAGGGATTCGATTTTCTTCACACTATCAAAACTGCTTTGGGGCGATAAAGTTACGAGGAACATTGGCAGCCTATAACCCCTTCGCCTGGACTTCACCGTAGTAAAAGGCTTGACCCCGATAAAATCGAGATCGTCAGTGGCTTTTTCACGGAGCTCAGCTAAGAGCGCCTCCGGTTCCGTGCAGGAACTTATGCCCTTCAGAAGGACCTCTGAAATTTTTCGTTTTTAGGCGTGTAGCTGAAGAACTCAACTGTGGCCTCTTTTAATAACCCTTTTACGAACTTGTATTCGGCCAGTGAGAAACACTGGACCGAATAATTCTTTTCTTTTTCGTTTAAAATTTGTATTAGAAATTTGCCCTTAGTGGCCGACTTACATACCTGTTTTATGTCGTCCAGGTCAACTTTGTGTGTCCTTATTGGTGGTATTTTTTCCCTTTTTGTCTGTGGTTGTTTCTGGTGTTGCTGTTGCTGCTGCTGCTCCTGCTGCTGTTGCTGTTGCTGTTGCTGTTGCTGTTGCTGTTGCTGTTGCTGTTGCTGTTGCTGTTGCTGTTGCTGTTGCTGTTGCTGTTGCTGTTGCTGTTGCTGTTGCTGTTGCTGTTGCTGTTGCTGTTGCTGTTGCTGTTGCTGTTGCTGTTGCTGTTGCTGTTGCTGTTTCTGCTTCTGCTGCTGCTGTTTCTGCTGTTCCTGCTGCCTTGGTTGTTGCTGTTGCTTAGCATTAGCCGGCGTCGATGGGTCCTCAGACATTGGGCCTGTCACTGCTGATGGCGTCTTTTTATTTTGCTCCGCTCCTGTGTTTTTGGAAGCGGGCTTTGATTGGGGTTGTTTTTGCTGCTGTGGTTGTTGTTGCTGTTGTTTTTGCTGCTGTTGTTTTTGTTGCTGTTGCCGTTGAGCTGCCTCTTGTTGGCGGCGCGCCTCTTGCTTCAGCTTTAGTTGGCTGAGGAGCGGCTCAATTTCCTCCTTGAGTTTTTTAAGGCTTTCTTCGTATTGGCTGATTTCGGCCTGTTTGTTTTGGAGGGCCTTCATTAGCTTTACCTCGGTTTGGAGGTCCAACTCCACCTCCAACGCCTTTTCTTTTGACGGCTCTGGCTGCGATAGGATCTCATTTCTATTCTTCGGAGACCTATACTGCCCTTCTCCTCCATCAGAGTACTCGGGGGGTTCAGAGTCGTCACCCTCAGAGATTTCACTCTCTGATGACGTCACGTCCTTACTTTGTTTTGGCAGCTTTTTTTCAAAGCTGCCCTCTTAGATGGATTGGCTCTTTTAACCAGATTTGGTGTTTGTGTTTGCCTCTTCCTCTTGGTCATCGATGTTTGCGGGTCTGATGCATGACCCGATTTTACGGTGACTCGCGGTACCGCTGCTGGCAGTAATTTCGCATCACCCGATATATCAGCAGAGGTATCTTTCGATACCCCTGCTTTCTTCTCCTTCTCCAGTCTTTTTTCTTCCCAGTTAATAAAATCGATTATTTCCCTGTTATGAAAAAAAGCGATGATATTTCTTGTCGACTCCGCCTGGGACTCGAATACACGACCCTTGGAGCTATCTTCGGACGCCACCTCCTCTGGGCTACCGATTACTTGTTAAAAATGGTGGCACACTGCCGTCTTAAATGCAAACCCTACAAATTCACTTTTATTATTATATTTTTTTAAATTAAAAGTCAACTGCTAATCACTTCCAAACACTTGTATTCACTTTGAAAGTCAAAGAACGACTGACAGTCCAACGCAATAACCATCATGCCACGCCAGCGTTGCCACTTCAAGGAGAGAAGAGTGCAGTAGATCATTACAAAAAAAGCAGTAGATTGGATCTTTCCGCAGTAGATTTTTATCGAACAAAAATATACAAAAAATTAATTTTTTATATATGTATTTTTAAACGGATACATTTGCAAGAATGTTTACCTATATTTATTTCCTTCAGAGATTAAAAATGTGTCGTTCAAGAAGATATACATACGTATTTGAGTGTACTCTGATTGGAATAGATATTTTATTTTTTTTTATAATGATAATTCTTGTAAAATGAGGAATTGTCAGTGTCACACAATAAATATACAAATTTAAATAAGCTCTCAGAATCCTGTAGTTTCGCAGAAAACGAGAACACTTTAGAAATAGAGACAGAGATCATGTTTTAGCGTTCAACTAATTTCATATATCATATCAAGTTCACAATGAATTGGCTTCGTTCCGACGGTTTTTACAGCGGTTATTTGTATATATGTTTTTAGACAGCTGTCGAAGAGAAGGTCTATTAAACATAAAAAAGTGCAGTAGATTGAATTTAGTGGATTTAGATTTAGATTTTGCGAAATGTGTAGTAGATTTACTGCTTTTGCAGCAAAGTGGCATCGCTGGCCACGGGTACTACTCTAATTTTACTATATTTATACATATATAATAATGAAAGAATATATGTATTTTTGACTTCATCTAAATTAGCTTTTGAATACTCACCCCCGCCATACTCTTGATTTTGATGAATTATCTTTTCGCCGTAATTGTTCTGAAAATATTTCAATGGAATTGTTTTTATAATAGTGGGCACACTTTACTTTTATTATCTCAGATAACAATCAAAATATCAAAATATTACCCTTCTTCTTTTGACAGATTCTACTTGACGATTTTCTTTTAAATATTACGAACATATTTACATATGCACGTATGTATATTGCATATAAGTATACATACGTGCATTTATACAGAATAAAGTTTTGTCCATAAGATTCAATAAATATGTCACTTCCAGTAATTTCTAAATTTAAACAAAAGATTGTTTTTAATGTACATATGTTAATAGATTGTCTGATGAATATGATGGTGATATATGTAAGATATCGAGTTTTCAATACACATTAGTACAAAAGATACTTGAGATGTTTGTTTTTAAGGTTCTTCGCGTAAAAAATGATGAAGATATAAATGTATGTGTTCTTCATTCAATTCATTTTCTGATGTTAAAACTTATTCTAATTTATAAATCCTCCAAGGGTTTCAAATACATAAATACATATGGCATGGTAAAATGATTCTCTAATGAAACGGTTTGGATTCGATTTTCTTGAATTAAAAAATTGTATCGCCTTTAGCATTTAGCTAGAAATGAAACACAATTACAACAGCAACTGAATTGAAAATAAAAAATAAACACTCAATCTTAAGTGTAATTCAAGTACTTAATGAATAGGAACACCTCCACGTATTCCAAAATCATTCTGACATCACTTTTCAATCTTCCTAATGCCTACTTTGAAGTCTTCCTGTAAATGTAATCTTAGTCGACAAAAACAAACAGTTCAGCCGAACCTCAAACTTAAAGTGAAATACTTTCTATTTAGTGTGTTTTTTTTTAAATGTTTCTGTATTTTTATTGATTGAGTTTAACAAAAAAAAACTTAATAATAGAAAGAGTAAAATGTTTTAAATTCAAGTTGTGTGCTTTTTAATGAGAACTGCACAGTTGTTTGATATTCGGAGCTGGCAATTCATACTTCGTCAGAGATTGAAGTTGCATTCGAGAAACCGCGAAGTTAAATTCATCAAAAAGGGCAGAAAATTACTAAAATAAATGTTTTTTGTTTGTTTCTTTACTTGATCGCATTTAAACACAATTCGCAGAATAGAATTAAAAATTGTGGAAGGGCTGAAAAATACCTCGAAGCAACATTCCTCCTAGGGCCGATTAATGAACAAAATATGTATGTTTTTTTGGTGTTCATAATGTATTTTGATTTTTTTTTAAATAATGTTATGTGTACATATATTTTTTGAACGGAATGAAAAATAAAGAATTCAATTTAGAAAACATAGCTTTATCCTTTAAGTTCTTACGTACACAACTAAAAGTTTAAAATATTTCCAGATCTTTGCAGACGGTTGTGAAAATTTTGAATTCATTATTAAATGAATTATTTGACTTGTTATGCTCTATTTTACTAGACGCATTTTAGCTTAAAATGCGTCTAGTAAGCAGAAGGCTGACAGTCTTGTTTACACATTTTTGTAATCAGGGGATTTTTTCTGATTTTTTGATGTATCACTAATATGGTTATCATTTCGAGCTCAAAGTCAGAAAATTTACCATTTTTGAACGCTTACCCCCGACCACGATTGAAAAAAAAAAACCTGCCAGACGGTTGAATTTGATATAATGGTGCGTATATCTACAATTTTACATCAAGGAATTTCGGTTATCACTCCACTTCCAGAATTTGCTGCCGGCTCTAGGTCTTATAGGGTTCAGTTATTAAAAACTGAGATGTCTTTTGTCAATGTACCTAATATGCAATATTTAGCGATTTCAATCACACCGTTCAGTTGATGACCTTAAAAATACCGCAAGAATTTCTGTAATTCTACAACAAAAATTAATACATTTTTTTACATTTCATAAATCAATTCTTATAACAATTAATCAATTCATGCAAAATAGAAAAATAAATCAGTAAATCCACAAAACAAAAACAATTCTTGAACTCGTCCTTTGAATGATTATTTTCCCTTTAAGTTCCATTGAACATAAACAACTTCAAAAGCATGTAAGATTGTCTGGATTATTCTCAATTTTCCAATTGAAAAGTTCTTAAACTTTGAATATGCGTATTTCTATGCTTAAACTTTAAATGACCCTAAAAGCTGTAGTGTTACACATTTTACTAACTATTTGTAGAATGGAATCAAATTCGAAGCTTGTGTTTGTAATTTTATTTTATATGTACATATCTACATATATAAATATTAAAAAAATTGATATTAATTGGAAATAAGAAATTTATCCTTTTATTCTGTAGTACGTTTTTTTGATGAAGTACCTTCCTATAGTTTTAACCACAAACTATGTTATAAAGTTTTTTCAATTTTATTTAACATCTGTGAATGCTTGTTGCACAACTGTTATCACTCTTTGAAAATTCACATTGAAATTGATGGCAAAAATCTGCTAGTTTATATTACAGCCATCGCAATCGCAATCGCAACGCATATACGCATTTCAATCTGATGGTCTTTTTTTTTGATATGTTGCAAATATCACATACATATACATACAAACGCACACTTAAAATACAAATGCATTGACATGTAATATATTCAAATTTTGTTAATAGGGTTTTGCTGACTCGTTTTATTAGAATTAAATTATGCAAAACAAAATTCTGGAAAGTTTAAATCAATGTTCAGGTTAAATAAAAAAAAAGAAATAATCTTCCAGATATATGAATGTATGTGTGTTGATTTTGGTGCTTAGTTTTTGTTTTAAAATTTAATACATTTTATTCAAATTTATATTATGCAATTAATTTTGATTGAGAAAACGACTTGTTTTTCATATTTTTCAACCTTAATTTTCAACGGAGCTTTTTATAAAGCTTGTCCTAATTGGTATGCATCAATTCAGTTGACTAAAAATTGTTTGTTTTGTGTTTTTTTTAGTTTCATTTTGTAATTAAAGACAAAAATTAGAAACAAAAAACAACAAATAAGAGAAATTAGAGCGCTCTAATAGCGATTAATACTAGAATTCTTCAATCTTGACACATTTATTCAATTCAAGTGCTTTATAAAGTTTCTAAATTATTGAAAATAGATCCTACAAAATAAAAGTTTGAAATTGTCTTTCGGAACCTTTTGTTTGTTACTCAAACTTTTGTTTCCCAGGAAAGCCACATCTCAGGTATTTTCTATTTATCCTATCTTTTAACGACATCACGTCATATTTATGCTCAAGTACGATTCTCGTTGATGATGACATGAATATTTTTCAAAACAATAAAGTCCACCCATTTTACCGGCCAATATTTTTAGTTTTACATTTTGGTGTAAGAAAAATAGCATTTCCTTTAAGTGTATTTGATTATTGTATTCATTTCTGTTCCAACTTTCAATTTACACATCACATCAATTTAATTGTCAACCAAGCATTAATTTTTGACTTAATATTTCTTAATCAACTAATTGATGGTAAGATTGATGGATGGATTGATTTTCTACATATTGACTTTCCTAGAACTAACTATGGGAAGAAAACCTCAATTCTTAATCGATGGAATTAAGTCTAGATAAAGGGGATTAAAAATCATTGTTTAGAACCAGTGCTACAATATCGTATACACGTTTTATTACTGTACGTGATTATTAACTTCCCATAGGAAGTTATTGTAATGGGTCCGATTTGTCAAATTGAAAATTTTGACATTTCTCGACGTTTCAAGGTCCCTAGAGTCAATATAAAAGATTTTTAGAAAGATGTATGTGCGTGCGTGTGTACGTACCTTCGTACGTCCGTACGTTCGCGAAGTATTTTTCGTCGTCCATAGCTCAAGAACCAGAAGAGATATCGACTTCGAATAAATTTTGTTATACAGATAATAAGGCAGAAAGATGCAGAAAGGGCTCTAAAGAAAATTTCGTGGGTGGTTTTTTTACCACAGCAGTTTAAAAAAAAGGTGAACATTTTGGTTAACCCTAAATATCTCATGAACCAATGACGCTAGAGACTTGAATTAAATTTTATATTATATATTCTAACGTGATACAAAACAAATATATTTTTAGAAAAAAATCCAATTAACGGTTATTTTTATAAATAAAAAAACTGAAAAAAAAAAATTGTTACCTCGAAAATTTTACGACTAAAATATGCTTTCATCTCCAAAACAATTTTGTGCAACGAAGAATAATGTTTTTGACATCTGATACAATTTTGAGAAAAATCTAATTAACAGTTTTCGAGAAACCGCGAAGTTAAATTCATCAAAAAGGGCAGAAAATTACTAAAATAAATGTTTTTTGTTTGTTTCTTTACTTGATCGCATTTAAACACAATTCGCAGAATAGAATTAAAAATTGTGGAAGGGCTGAAAAATACCTCGAAGCAACATTCCTCCTAGGGCCGATTAATGAACAAAATATGTATGTTTTTTTGGTGTTCATAATGTATTTTGATTTTTTTTTAAATAATGTTATGTGTACATATATTTTTTGAACGGAATGAAAAATAAAGAATTCAATTTAGAAAACATAGCTTTATCCTTTAAGTTCTTACGTACACAACTAAAAGTTTAAAATATTTCCAGATCTTTGCAGACGGTTGTGAAAATTTTGAATTCATTATTAAATGAATTATTTGACTTGTTATGCTCTATTTTACTAGACGCATTTTAGCTTAAAATGCGTCTAGTAAGCAGAAGGCTGACAGTCTTGTTTACACATTTTTGTAATCAGGGGATTTTTTCTGATTTTTTGATGTATCACTAATATGGTTATCATTTCGAGCTCAAAGTCAGAAAATTTACCATTTTTGAACGCTTACCCCCGACCACGATTGAAAAAAAAAACCTGCCAGACGGTTGAATTTGATATAATGGTGCGTATATCTACAATTTTACATCAAGGAATTTCGGTTATCACTCCACTTCCAGAATTTGCTGCCGGCTCTAGGTCTTATAGGGTTCAGTTATTAAAAACTGAGATGTCTTTTGTCAATGTACCTAATATGCAATATTTAGCGATTTCAATCACACCGTTCAGTTGATGACCTTAAAAATACCGCAAGAATTTCTGTAATTCTACAACAAAAATTAATACATTTTTTTACATTTCATAAATCAATTCTTATAACAATTAATCAATTCATGCAAAATAGAAAAATAAATCAGTAAATCCACAAAACAAAAACAATTCTTGAACTCGTCCTTTGAATGATTATTTTCCCTTTAAGTTCCATTGAACATAAACAACTTCAAAAGCATGTAAGATTGTCTGGATTATTCTCAATTTTCCAATTGAAAAGTTCTTAAACTTTGAATATGCGTATTTCTATGCTTAAACTTTAAATGACCCTAAAAGCTGTAGTGTTACACATTTTACTAACTATTTGTAGAATGGAATCAAATTCGAAGCTTGTGTTTGTAATTTTATTTTATATGTACATATCTACATATATAAATATTAAAAAAATTGATATTAATTGGAAATAAGAAATTTATCCTTTTATTCTGTAGTACGTTTTTTTGATGAAGTACCTTCCTATAGTTTTAACCACAAACTATGTTATAAAGTTTTTTCAATTTTATTTAACATCTGTGAATGCTTGTTGCACAACTGTTATCACTCTTTGAAAATTCACATTGAAATTGATGGCAAAAATCTGCTAGTTTATATTACAGCCATCGCAATCGCAATCGCAACGCATATACGCATTTCAATCTGATGGTCTTTTTTTTTGATATGTTGCAAATATCACATACATATACATACAAACGCACACTTAAAATACAAATGCATTGACATGTAATATATTCAAATTTTGTTAATAGGGTTTTGCTGACTCGTTTTATTAGAATTAAATTATGCAAAACAAAATTCTGGAAAGTTTAAATCAATGTTCAGGTTAAATAAAAAAAAAGAAATAATCTTCCAGATATATGAATGTATGTGTGTTGATTTTGGTGCTTAGTTTTTGTTTTAAAATTTAATACATTTTATTCAAATTTATATTATGCAATTAATTTTGATTGAGAAAACGACTTGTTTTTCATATTTTTCAACCTTAATTTTCAACGGAGCTTTTTATAAAGCTTGTCCTAATTGGTATGCATCAATTCAGTTGACTAAAAATTGTTTGTTTTGTGTTTTTTTTAGTTTCATTTTGTAATTAAAGACAAAAATTAGAAACAAAAAACAACAAATAAGAGAAATTAGAGCGCTCTAATAGCGATTAATACTAGAATTCTTCAATCTTGACACATTTATTCAATTCAAGTGCTTTATAAAGTTTCTAAATTATTGAAAATAGATCCTACAAAATAAAAGTTTGAAATTGTCTTTCGGAACCTTTTGTTTGTTACTCAAACTTTTGTTTCCCAGGAAAGCCACATCTCAGGTATTTTCTATTTATCCTATCTTTTAACGACATCACGTCATATTTATGCTCAAGTACGATTCTCGTTGATGATGACATGAATATTTTTCAAAACAATAAAGTCCACCCATTTTACCGGCCAATATTTTTAGTTTTACATTTTGGTGTAAGAAAAATAGCATTTCCTTTAAGTGTATTTGATTATTGTATTCATTTCTGTTCCAACTTTCAATTTACACATCACATCAATTTAATTGTCAACCAAGCATTAATTTTTGACTTAATATTTCTTAATCAACTAATTGATGGTAAGATTGATGGATGGATTGATTTTCTACATATTGACTTTCCTAGAACTAACTATGGGAAGAAAACCTCAATTCTTAATCGATGGAATTAAGTCTAGATAAAGGGGATTAAAAATCATTGTTTAGAACCAGTGCTACAATATCGTATACACGTTTTATTACTGTACGTGATTATTAACTTCCCATAGGAAGTTATTGTAATGGGTCCGATTTGTCAAATTGAAAATTTTGACATTTCTCGACGTTTCAAGGTCCCTAGAGTCAATATAAAAGATTTTTAGAAAGATGTATGTGCGTGCGTGTGTACGTACCTTCGTACGTCCGTACGTTCGCGAAGTATTTTTCGTCGTCCATAGCTCAAGAACCAGAAGAGATATCGACTTCGAATAAATTTTGTTATACAGATAATAAGGCAGAAAGATGCAGAAAGGGCTCTAAAGAAAATTTCGTGGGTGGTTTTTTTACCACAGCAGTTTAAAAAAAAGGTGAACATTTTGGTTAACCCTAAATATCTCATGAACCAATGACGCTAGAGACTTGAATTAAATTTTATATTATATATTCTAACGTGATACAAAACAAATATATTTTTAGAAAAAAATCCAATTAACGGTTATTTTTATAAATAAAAAAACTGAAAAAAAAAATTGTTACCTCGAAAATTTTACGACTAAAATATGCTTTCATCTCCAAAACAATTTTGTGCAACGAAGAATAATGTTTTTGACATCTGATACAATTTTGAGAAAAATCTAATTAACAGTTTTTTTTTATAAAAAACAAAAACCTAAAAAAACATTACTCAAAGTTGGTAAAAATTGAATTTCGACTCAAATATCTTTTCAAAACTTTGAGATATTGCCTTTAAGCTACTTTTATGTTTTAAATAATATAGTTGTCAACATTAAGTAAAATTTTGAGAAAAATCTAATTGACAGTTTTTTTACAAAAATAAAAAAACTAACAAAAAAACAATACTAAATTTTGGTAAACATTTACTTTCGACTCAAAAAGCTTTTTCAAAAATTTAAAATATTGTCTTCAAACTTTTTTTATTTCACAGAAAATATTGTTTTCGATATTCAGTAGTTTTTTTTTATAAAAATCCAACAGTTGGTTTTTTCATAAAAAAAATAAAATCTTCAAGAAATAGTACGCAAATTTGGTAAAAATTGATGTTCGGTTCTTGATATCTCTCAAATTAATTTCATTCATCCAATTTATAAAAATATAAGAAATGCTACTAAAATTGGTAAAAATTTGTTTTCGACTAAAAATCTATTTAACAACACTAGATTTTCAAACTAAACTATTTCTTTATATGAAAAATATTGTTAGTAATTTTAAAATTTTTAAGAATAATTCAACTGACAACTTTCTTAACCCAACACGAAAACCTACAAACTTTTAAGCAAGACAAATCGACAGACGGGATGGGAAGTTATCAGCGTGGGTCGCATCCCAGTCTCTTTTTTATTGTAATTTTTGTCTAAATTAGTACATGTTTCACATAATGTTTGTTTTGTATTTTGTGCATGTGTTAGGCTACACTACAATATTGTATTATTTGTATTACTAAAAACTCACACATGCACTTGTGATGAGCCTCTGTTCATAGTTTAAAAATTGGTAAAAACAAATCTTAAGCGAACATCAATAGCAACAACATTATCATGCGTTACGAAGGCATACAATAAAAACATGACTATTCAATATTCATATCAGTAACCACCCACACCAAAAGCGAAATAACATTCTTGATTTGTTTTATTAGCCCTATTTCTGTTAATTAAATAAATAATAAATGACTGATAATTTGCAAAAATGGTATCAAGTCTCTATTTCCTATAATAACACTTTGGTTTAACAAAAACAGCATTAAAATAGTTTCATATTTCACTTTGACTTGTCCTCAGCACGATTTTACAGGATTTTCTAAAATTAACCACTTTTAATTAGGTTCTTTTTTTGTACTTTTAAAAATTACTTTGGAAATTTCTAACAAAAAAATAAATGTCATCTTTAAAGACCTTTTTTTTGTGACACGCAAATTTATTTTGTGAAGAAAATATACATATGTACATATTTAAAAATTTATAACAAAAATAAACAATTTGTTATTTTGAGTATTATGGGTAATTTCTTAACCATGTTTTCTTAATTCTTATGCCCAATTTCATAAAAAATTTTTATACATTTAACAAGATTTTAAACACCTTTTAAAACTAAATGCCCATGTTTGGCTCATTAAATTTTAAAAGTGTTATTAAATAAAATGCACGACTGGGTCGCACGAACTTGCTCCTGTATGCAAAGAGTCTGTTTAAAAAAGCACCTATATAAGATTTAAAATTATACCTTTAAAACAAGTTTGTCTTCAAAGATTTAAATGCTATTCGATTTGTCAATAAAACCGCGCGATTCATCCCAAGACACAAATGCATTATCTAATTTGGATAAAAGATAGTAATCAGCCCTATCATGAATTCCATCGTAGTCGGAATTTTTACGAATCCCGAAAAACTGTATCATGAAATCCGTTCGTAATGCAAAATTGTATGAGGTTTTCCACTACGAACGGATTTCATGATACAGTTTTTCGGGATTCGTAAAAATTTCCGATTACGATGGAATTCATGATAGGACTGAATAAAATAAAAGTTTTGTCAATGTAATGCGCTCTTTCGGGCTCACGCACAGGATTTGATCTGGTGAGATGGGAGGGGATTACATTTAATGTAGTTAAAATAATTTAAAAAAAAAACTATTTTAAGATTCAAAACTTTACCTGAAAAATAAGTTTGTCTTCAAAAATTTAGATGCCATTTTATAAATCAAAAAAGCCTTGATTTTTCAAAAAATTTTTTTGAAAATCGTTAGAGCGGTTTTTTTTTAAATTAATTTTTTATATATAAAATTTTTAAATTTTGTTCTAAAAATATTTTTGGTATGCAGTTGTTTAGTGATTGTAAATATACGCTCTACATTTGAATTTCGTAAAAAAATGTTGACCCGTTTTTGAGATATAGAATTTTGAAAAAAAAAAATTCAATATTTTTTTAAAAATCCAAACAATAAAAAATTTCACTTTTGATAATCAAATATTGTTAAGGCAATATAAGAGCTTATTCAGAAAAAAAATTATTGAAATCGGTTGATAAGTTGCTGAGAAAATTAAGAAACAAAATAACGGTTCTATGAGCGGTACCTTTCCTGAGCAATACAAAAATATGTTTTTCTTATGAAAAGAAGCCAAGTTTAAAAATAAAATTTTAGAGAAAATTTAAAAAAAATCTATCGGTTTGTTTTTGAGAAAATTCGAATTTTTGTTTTTTGACCAAAAAAATTGTATGGGGGCCACTGTTAGTTTTGGTCTTAAAAAAAAAATGAAAAAAACGCCTAACGCGAATCTGCTGAAAACCTTAACTTCCAAGTTTGAACTCAATCGACCCAATGGTTTAGGCTGTAGGAGCGTGGACAGACAGACAAAACAGACCGGACGGAATCGCGGGACCCACTTTTTTCGACTTCTCTACCATCGTAATATCATGTTTGATTAAAATCTCGAGTTCGAAATTTTGCACGAATGCAAAACTTGCCATATAGTTCCTATATGTCGCAAGTAAAAATTAATATGACAGATTGACAGCTGATGTTTTGCTTTGTAAAATTTGTATTCTCAATATTTGGAGATACAGAATGAATAGGTAAACAAATTCAACATTGCATTTATAATATCATTTTTATGATTTTAATTTTTAAATAGAATATTAGATTGGTCATATTCATCTGACGAAGGAGAACAACATATAGTTATTCGCCGCTCAAGAGTATTTCGCGTTCACAAGAATCCATTTTCATATTTTGTTTTTGAACGACACACGATTTTTGATTTTGAAGAAGTTTACACTTTTGTATTTTGCGATTCTTGTCATTTATTTCAACATTTAATGCTTTCTCATTTTTTCTCACAGAATTCGCTTCATAGAAAGAAAAAAGAGGTTTTATTTTTACAGGGTTGTGAAGAGAACTCTATTTTAACAAAAATATCCCTGAAATTTCCCATTTCAAGCTTGGTGAAACTGAAAAAATTTAAAGGCCTGATAAAATTTAAAAAGCTTTTAGATGAAATTGCTTTTAGTGTTTGTTTATGAAATGGGACATTAGTCTTAGGTTTTGTATGCTGGTTAAAAAGGAAAGGTTCAACTTTGAAGGATTCAAATGTTCTGCTCTTTAGTTAATATGCTGAAGATACGTTTACTGTTTTTTTTTATTGTTGTTTTTTTAAATTAAAAGTACCTAAAGTAACTGTGGAAAATTTCAAAATAATTGCACAAAAATAGACCTTGCAAAAACAAAAAATTGATAGAAGCTAATAAATGTGTTTTACTTGCATTTAAGTAAAACCCAATCGTAACCCATGCTTAATTGGCAAAGCCCTTAATACATCGGCCATTCTAATTTATGTCAAGAAAAAGACCTATTGTGTGAAAAAGAAGCAATTGCTTTCATGTATCACTTAACCTTTGATTTTATCTCCAAAAATGTTATTTCTATTCGTTCATTAAACAAATGATAGGCTATACATTTCAATAACCAAATGAATATGTATATCGATACTTACCCAAACTTTTGAAGGCCTAACATTTGTATGTACCTGTATGGTACGAGTAATTGCAGGAGAGGTGCCGCATGAATTAATTTGTAATCCACTGAGTTTAACCGTTTCTTCTGCATTTCGTTAATAACGCATTTTCAAATACAAACGTACTATAATGGTAAATTATGAAAGTTAACAGAGATTATGGTTAATTAATTTTGCTTTCTCTTTTTTTTTTTAATTTAATCCAAGTTATAACGTTAACGTTTAGAAAAAGAAAACAACCAAATATTTAAGGCAAATAAGAACTTCTATTTATGATGGCTCTATGTCAGGGGCGTAGCTCTCTCCACCACCCCTTATTTATATAAATCCGTGTTAAAAAGGCTATTAATTTATACACAAAAGGCACCGGAAAACATTTCAAAACGTTTGACTTTTCAAAAAAGCAAGCGAACACAATAATTCCTTAAAAAGAATTATCGCACATAACATCCCAGAAAAAATAAAGCACAACGCAACACCTTTGTGCCTTAAAACTGTATCCTTCTATTTTTGATAATTTTTAATCAAGTGTAAAAAATAAGTTGTTAAACAGTGCGGCATCTCTCCCGCAACTACACTATGAGTATAATATATGAAAGTACCGACATAACTTTCCACAATCCAATTATTTATATAACATTGCCGAAGTGAATAGATTGATGATATAATTTATTTTGTCAGCTCAACAAGAAAAACCTCTAAAATATCCAAGGTAATAGACATACACGCGTTGATAATAAACTTTCAAGGTAATGGCATGTAAAAAAGCTTGCATTTTGGAAACGGAACATTTTGTTCAATATCATCCTATATTTTGAATAAATCTATTTGCAATTTGTTTGTTTCTATTTCAACGCTTAATATACCTATTTCAACACGAAAATAGTATAGATTTTTCCATTTTCAAGTTCTCCTTTATAACAACCATTTTGTGTTATGTCTAGTCTGCTACTCATATATCATATCTGATGGTTTCAATTTATCACTTTGTCCTAACCACTTCCTTTATGTTGTATGTCATCCTACATCTTTTGTAACAAAAATCATATAACGAATATAAAAAAATTCATTTTTATGGTATAGCTAAGGAAGTATTGAAGATATATTTTCTCACATACAGCACTAATGACAATGATCATGTTGCAATTATTGACTTTAGCCTTGGCCTTCTTTCACATGAGAAGATTAGAGTATACTTTATCTTGTCATCCGTAAATACTTCTAATGATATGAGTGAAGAAGTTTATAGTTTATATTATATATTCTAAAGCGGTAGTTATTGGAGTTATTGAGTTATTAATTTGAAAATATTAAGAGTGTGATTCTATTTTCAGAATTTTTTTTTAAGTTATGAGTTTTAGCAAAAGTTACTCGTATATCTAGCACCTCAAGGTTTGAAGACAGTATTTTTTTAAAGGTCGTGAATGGTTGAAAAACTTTCTTTAATGTTGTCCCAGAAGTTTTAATAATTTATGTGAATACTTTATTTATAAAGAACATATGTAAATAATATGGAATGGGTTTTTACCAAACTTTAAAACTAAATCGTTTAGCAAAGGTAGTAGTTAATTTAAACTTTAATCTCGTATAACATATATTTATATGTATATTATATAAAAAAAATAAAACAACATACATTTAAACAGCTATTTCTTTTTTCAGAAATCTCTAATGGATCTAAAATATCCAACTGTCTTACCTCCGAATCCTCAACTTAAGGTAATATTCCAGCTTCCATAAAACCACACACCATCATGTTTTTTAATTCCATCCATAGGCCTTATTAGTTTTCCACAAGATAGACAATGTTTGTGATGTGTTTACGACTGCCTGCCATCGACAGCAGTTGGAAGTGACGTTAGTCAAGTCAAAGGAGCTGGCTCTTGACACACTACAAAACAATTCCAACATGGACAACTATCATCTGATAATCATTGACGCCCGCTCATCAAAGTACCTGGATGCTGAATACATAACTAGGTTAAAATTACAATTACAATTCGTCTTCAAAATATTAGTTTTATTCAATAATAACTTTAATTCGCAATCGATTTTAATTTCAGGTCAATACGACACACAACTGGTTATCATTTTACGACAATAATAGCTGTGGTGAAAAAAAGGTAAATTAGTCAAGTTGGTTCACATTTCAATTTCAACCCCAATTGCTTACACAAAAAATAAATTTAAAAATAACCTAATTGTGTGCTCTGAAATTCAAACAAGTTGCCTGTTGGCCAACAGACAGAATGAAGCCTTAATTAAAGGTACACTTACTCATACTTTATTCTTTAAAGCAAGCTCGTCCCTTAATAAAGTGGCTTGGCGTTTCATGGCGTGATGATGGTATGCTATGGAACAATGTCGGTAAATGAATCTAGGGCCTGTTGCGACTTTCTTTTTCTTATGAAGATGCTTTTGTATATATATAGGGTCAAGAGTACCTAATGAAAATTTATTAACAGTCTTAAATGACGACAGGTATTTACTTCCATTGGATAATTTATAGTTATAAAAGTGTAAGAACATCTTCCTGGGATGTAAATGGAAATATTCAACTAATTACTTTTTATATCAAGTTGTTTAGTTCTATAATTAAATGAAAATTAGTCTTGATTTTCTCGTTAGAAAATATTCTTAGCATAATTCGCTCTAAAGGGTTTTGTATACCGTAGCTATCCACAATTGATGTGATAATCTTTTTTTGAATTCTAAAAGTATCTTCTTTTAAATTTTAATTGGAGGATGACTTATCTTTTTAAATTCATGAGACATTTTTCAAGCAAGAATTTTTTAAAATTTGTTTTTAAATGTTTGGTAGTTTTTGTTTAAGCTACAATCTCTGTATCGTAAAGTTTTAGATAATTGTGAAATAACAAGCACATATTTTCGCATACTTTATGGGACATTCTTAAAGTGTTATTAATTGTCAAACTTTCAACTTAAAACACTTTTGTCAAGTTTTTCAAAAAGCACACAAGAATAAAATACAAAATAATTATTCTTAAAGTGGCACATACTTTTCACTATGAATGACTAAAGGTCTGCAATCTTTCAAACAGTCTTAATTACAGCTTGAAAGATACTTGTTAATTCCTTCATCAACGGTTGGTCTCAAAATTCCTGCATCAGTCCCTTCATAATGTTTGTGATTCACCAGTATACCACTGAAAGGTGTTTGCTTGAAAGTATTATTTATATAGGGTTTTCTTATAAGATCTTTCATTTTGAATGGCGCTTCTTTTGACATTTGCTTTTTGACGAGTAAGACCCACGTTAAAATTGACTACACAAATGTTGAACATTTTCAACAATCATAGTTCAAAGCAAAAAATAATCCTCACCGTGTTGTGATTGAAAACCTTTAGACTTTTTTTGGTGTCACATGAAAGATATGTGTCTGCCAATGCTCCACAATCGATTCAAGACCCTAAAAATGGAATTCGCGAAGATCTAGGACACACAAACACAAGTTTGTGTAGTGATCATGGACATTCTTATGAAAATTGATATACCGTTTATATAAATTTTAAAGTTACATTATACATATTTTTACTATGAAACACAGTTTTTGGCAAGCACGTTTCTTTAGACCGACAATGTAGAACATGATATACTCAAAAATTTCACCCTATAATACTTTAAGTCGCTGATACTGTTACATTTTTGGCATGATTCAAGTAACCGTCAATCTACAAATCTAAAAAATGGTTCTAACATATATTAGGTACTATTTTTGTAGCAAGTTTTATTCTTATTACTTAACATATTGCTTTAAAAAGGATATGATGATCCTCCATAAGATATCTCCATAACGCATGGTTGCACTTTAAGTCCATTGAATTTCGAAAATAACTATAAATAAAAATACTTCAGACTTCCGACACCATCAAAATGATGAGAATTTTTCTCTCTCAATACAATCTCATGTTTAGGCTACAAGACCACGTTCTTTTATATCAAACACCTCGTCCAATAAAACGCATTCGACTATGTAAGCCACTGGGAAACATGTCATAGAATTTCTTTTTGTCTGCAATCCGAACACCCAACCTTAACACCACCGCACATACCAACCTGGGAAATTGGGTAAAAATATGTACTAGTTACATATAGAATGTACTCACTTTATAAACACCTTTGCAATTTTATTCAATCAACTGGACGGTTCATGATGATGATTCAGGAGATGGTGCTCTGGCGTAAGTTATTGCTTTTTAGAATCCATGTTTTTGTATCTATATCTTGACTGTACTTGATGTTGGTTTCCTAATCATGTTCACCGATGAAATACTTTTAAAAGTTTTAGTGTATCAAATCTTGTTTAAAAATGGAATATTTTTAGAATACTTTCAGAATATCTTTTATCAACGCTTTGATTATTTTATAAATTAATGAAGTATTATTTTCATTCAATTTTATTTTTCAGTTTTTTTGACAAGGATGAGCTACCATTAATTGCACTTTTAGACGCTGGCGTAAATCGGGTAAGCAACTCTAATAATAACATCATACATACAGTAGATTGTTAAAATATTTTAATTTTGTTTTTAATTATTTTCAGTGCATTGCTGAAACAACAAGTGTGCCTATTTGTTGCACGGAACTGAAGCAAATTCTTCATTCGATAGTTAGGCCACATAATGTTATGTCTACGCAACAGGTATTATGATTTTAATACTCGTATTAAGAAAAGTTAATTTATCTTTGAGCGGGTATTTATGAAATATGAGTAGTAGACGAATTAAGCAGCCACGTAGTTATTACACGTTTTCTACAGATGTTTTGAAAAATTCATTATTCAATTAAGAAGGTTTATTGTAAGCAATGTTAAGAATTTGCTTCATTCCTTGTTATAAATCTTACATTAAACAAAATCGCATAGTGAGGCTTAACTACGCATTGCAACAAAAAAGTTGCCTTGAAAGCCTTGAACTCTATTTTAATATTTTAGTTTCGACTGAAGCGATGATCGTTTTTTTTGCGCCCGCCGTAGAACGAATCTTTTCCGAAGGTTCCTTTGATAAGGCTAAATATATTACTTTTCAGAAAAATCTTAGGAATAGTTTCACAAAGTACAAATATTTGAGTTTAACTCCGATACTAATCATTGATAAAAGCACCTTCTTGCTTATATTTCATTTTAAATAATCTTATTAGAAGATTATTTTACTTGTTAATAATTGAGTGGACTATAAAAACAACTTTGTCCTCCTTTGACCTACATATGTGTTTTAACCAGACCAAGAATTTTCAGTTTATGATATACGTTAGAAAATAAGTAATCAAAGGTTGTCAATCGTATAAAATAAAACAAATATTATTTTCTATTATTAAATTTCCTACATGCAATTCTATATTACAGTCTCTTTATTTATCTATATTGGTGCCGTGAGATAAACCTAAATGAAATAAGACCAACTCTCAAGAATTGTCCTTATTGCACTTTACAAAAGTATTCATATTGTACTTTGACAAAGTGAAATAAGGTCAAATAATTTTGAGAAATAAGACCAACTTATTTTTACCAAAATGAAGGCACCAAGCTTTACGGTGAGTACAATGATGGGTCACTCTGCCCCTGAAATCCTATATTGCTTAGGCACACTATAGGATTTGGGGTAAGTGCGAAGTCGATTGTATGCAAAGTTTCTTTTGCATCGTTGAATGTAAAATATACCAGTTTGGCTTTATTTTAACTTGATTAAGTGTAATAACACCAAATTCTGGAAATTGGCCCTACAAAACTATATTTCATTTCAATTGGCTTTATTTCACGAAACCATCGCATTTGGCTTTAATGAGGTATTTATTTTCATCAAAGGAAAAACAATTACTTCGATTTTTTGTGGATAGTGATTTTTCATGAAGGTTTGATTAGCCTAAAATTAGCCAACAATTGACTCATAATGTTTTTCTCACCAATTACGCACCGCTGCAGCTGCATCGACTCGGAATTCCGGTATTGAATCTTAATTTATTAATTGTAAACATTCCGCCTTCGTAAACCTTATGTTAAGTGTTTTGTGGCCACATCAATGGACCAAACTTTAGTATAGGAGTTGTTGCTCTATGCGTAAAAGTCCAACTTTCTAAATAATATGATGCTATCTTAAATTTCTCAAAAATTTGCTTTTAGCCGGATGTTCAATTCGCTGTTAAAAATGAGTGCCATAACTTTGTACGAATCTAAGGTACAAATTAATTTGTGTATTTTATTGTGTTAAGTGGGTTTCTGCAAAGTGAACAATGAAATATTGCTAAATAAACTTTTTTAGTACCTACTAAAGTTATGAATGCTTAATTTCCTGTTTATTATATAGTCCTGGAAGCAATGTGTTTCCTACACTCACATATGACCTAAAATAAAATTCTTGCTCCATGAATTTAATTTCTCGGCAGTACCGTACATATGTACCTACGAGCGTGCCATGTTAAAATAACTCAATAATGACCAAACATACACATGTCTGCATACAATTTTACGTACTATAGACGTTATTTCCGCCTTCCTTGGAGCTCAGAAACATAATGTTAATGTTATACCACAATTACATTCATTAATGGATGCAATCAATGAAGGAACATGTGGATAAATGAATTTTTATATAGGTTAATTTTTACTTTTTAATGAATCTCTGGCATTTTGTTCAACATTCGTTAACATGCTTTGTTATTTGTAGGTGTAGGTAAGGTACAAGGGTGCTTCCTTTTTGGTAAAATCTAGGTCGTGAGATTTTTTCTATGTCCTTTGCGTCTCGTTATCATGAACAAGAATGAAAGGTGTAATCCCATAATCAGCTTAGGTTTATGCTCAGTCTGATTTTTTGACTCAACAAAGTTTTATATTTGTTTCAAAGGAATAAGGATGAGGTTTAAATGCAAGTAAAATAGCATTTCTTTGATAGGAGATTAGATAAAATTAGTTGTTTTCTTAATTTTGCTTAAAGATTTAGATTTCTATTCAAAAAAATGTATCAATTATAAAAGAACTTTGAAGTACTTTGTGGTTAAAGTGAAATCTGTTACCCAGACGGTCATCGTCGTGAGCAAAATTTATGCTTAAAAGGATTCAAGTTCAAATTAATTTCAATGTTATACATCAGTTAGAAAGGCGGCAATTCTGAGGCAGGAACTAAACACCAATGTGACAATGTCCAAACTAAATGAGATTTCATCTTTTCAGTTAATGCTTTTTTAATGTTAATTTACATTACATATTTAAATTCAGAAAAAAATTGATACTATCTACACGCCTACATACAACTCTGTAGTGCATTTATTTATTTTCAATCTTTTGTCATCTCCTAATCAAGAAGACCGACTTGGTTTATATTTTTTCATAAATATCGATTGTAATGGAAAATGAAATATTCATTTGAAATCAATGAAAAGTAAGTTTCTGTTTGGTTCCAATTAAAGCAACTTTATTTGAAAATTGACTCGAAAGTTAGTGAAGTGTGCTACCACTCAATGTTGAGTGGTGTCATGAAGCTCTATATGATTTCATCTTACTCCAAAATTATCTTGACTCATTTCAGACTTGGTGCAACAAAAATTTCTTAGAACTCAATGTTACTAAATGCCAATTCATAACATTCACCCGTAAGCGATCCCTCCCAAACTTACAGTCTGTAAGATTACCATTAGTTTTGTCTGTTCTATTTGGAGTTAATTGCGACAATCAGTTTAGTTTTCGAGCCCATTTGAACATATCAGTAACAAAGCCAACTCATCCCTTGATTTCCTAAAACGTTTTTGGTACAAAGAATTCTCGAGCCCCTATGTCACTAAATGCTTATATACCACCTTTGTTAGATCTTTCCTTGAATACTCTAGTCAAATCTGGTATCCCCTTTTTTCGATTTGTACTAGTACCTTGGGGTGATAATCTATTCTAACCAAAATATGAAGATTGTTAAAGACGTATTAATCTGCAAACCCTTCAAAAACACTGTAAAGTTGCTGATATTCTCTTTCTACACCAGCTTTTAGCAAGGAACATGGCCTCACCATATTTTCTAGAACAATTTTCCACAGAAACTTATCCACGGAACATCAGACCTGCCCTTGTCTTTAATATAATAAATAGCTTCTTATGTGAAAATCAAACACATGCATAGATTCTTGAAATTATCCTGTTTTACCTGCGTGTAAAGTCTGTCCGTTGAATTTTAAGCATGCCTTTTTTTTAAATCTAATATTATAACTACTGTTTGAGAGTGTTTTTTTTTAACTAAAAATATAAAAACGGTAAATCCAACCTGCAGGCATTGTACACCGCTTTGCATCGCCTCAAGGAAGTTCTGATAATCACAGATGATGTCCTTAGAATACAATATGCTAACAAGTCAGCTGAACGACTGCTCAACATGCGTTTGGTAAGCATCTAATGAATAATCGACTGGAGTTTTATTGCTTCCTATTTGTGTTTCTACGTTTACTAACTTAAAAAGGATGTGTTTTGCAAACTTTGTTATAACCGAAGGACGAAATCATAAGTAAACCGCTGGCGGATATTTTCGTTTCGGATGTTTCATCAATAAGCACACAAGGCAAGAACATCAAAGAGTTTGACGGGATCCTGACAGTTAAGAGAAAAGGACACGACGGCATACCCATGCATGTGCGTGTAGTGCCTGTGGCTTGCATAGGCAGGTGAGTACGAATATGACATAAGAAGAATTTGCTTTGCAATAGCAAAGTAGTTCGTTTTGAATTTTGTTTTCTTTTTGTTTTTTAATTAATCAATATGAGCCTTGCTTTACTGATAGTAGCTGTTGTTGTGTTGAATATTTAGGCAACCAACACATTATGTTTTTAATTTTGATGTTCCTGGAGGACAGACCGATTTTATTGCCTCATTGCCACAGCCTAAGGAGGCACCAAGGGGATCGCTTCATTCGATTCGAAGGGGGAGTTTCGATGTGCGTTCGGTAGCCTCAGATGGCTTACGTCGTACCAGTTTGGCCAAGCTTACTTCTCTGCCGTTAGAGGCACCAATAACAAAAGTAGGGTTATTTTGAGTTCGCCCACTACCCGCTAGGGTTACTATTCTAATCGTACACTTTTTATTCCCACTGATAACTTTAGATTATTAATCTACTCTCACAAGTACAGGAGAATTGCTCATCGGATGAAGCAAAGCTCATCGATAAGGTGATGGAGTTCCTTAAACGCGAAGGCTTATATAGCCCTCAAATGAAAGAAATAAGGACTGAGGATCCAATAGCAACCGATTTGATTGGTGCTTTGTTAACGGTAAGCTATAAAGTGTAGGTTCATCACTGTGTGTAATTTTTGTATAAAAAAAGTTTTCTGTTAGGGTCCTAACATATACTCGTCAAGAAGAAGCTCAAATGACTCTATAATCAGGACATCAAGCAGTCGGCCATCAGGAATCTTACCAGCCAAGATGAAGGTTTGTACATAATAATCGATTATGAATATCAATAACAATACCGTGTAATAAAGGCTACACCCCTCATCATGGAACTTCTCGAAGAATCTCTTTCGTGGGAATTTGATATTTTCAAATTGGAGGAAATCACCGAACACCGGCCTCTATTGTATTTGGGCATGGAAATGTTCCGGCGGTTTGATGTGTTTGCCACATTTAATGTTGAGGAGAATGTGTTCAAGACTTGGCTCGCGGTTATAGAGGCTCATTATCATTCACAAAATACATATCACAACAGTACACATGCAGCTGATGTCATGCAAGTAAGTTAAAGTTGAAATATATAAAGCTGTTTCAAAATCTTAGACATTTGGGAAAGGCATAGAATTTGTCTTCTTTAAATACAAATTTATAAATAAAATAAATAATTGTTTTAAGGCGACTGGAGCATTTATGACCCAATTAGCAGCTAAAGAAATGGTGATGGATCGAATGGATGAAGCTACAGCATTAATTGCATCCGCAGCCCATGACATTGATCATCCAGGAAGATCCTCAGCTTTCCTATGTAACTCAAATAGTCCACTGGCCATAATGTATAATGATTTAACAGTACTGGAATCACATCATGCGGCAACTACTTTTAAATTAACTTTAGGTAAGTTTTCCTTTTAATTATTCAAATTCATACAGTAGGTACTCATAAATAATCATACAAAAATTTGTTTTCCATCTTAGGTGATGATAAAATAAACATTTTTAAGAACTTAGACAAGGATACTTATAAATCTGTGAGAAGTGTTATCATCGATATGATTCTAGCAACTGAAATGACGCGACACTTTGAAAATTTAGCTAAATTTGTGAGTGTTTTTGGAGCAGATGTGGAACCAAAAGATGTGAGTTTAACTAAACATTTTGGCATGGTTTTGTGGTTTTGTTTCTATAAAATATCTTTACAAATTCTCAAATTTTAGATAGTACAATCGGAAGATGATAGTCAGCTTCTTATAAGACGGATGCTTATTAAAGTAGCCGATGTAAGTAATCCTGCGAGACCACTCAGCTATTGTGTGGAATGGGCACGCCGAATAGCCGAAGAATATTTCATGCAAACCGATGAGGAAAAAGCTAATTCACTGCCAATCGTTATGCCCATGTTTGATCGTGCGACATGCAGTATACCTAAAAGTCAAATAGGATTCATAGAATTTATAATTCAGGATATGATACACGCATGGGATAGTAAGTTAACTCGGTAAAGAGAAAAACGTGTTTTCATTTATTTTATATTTGTTTAAATTATAAGGTTTCATTGACATGCCACATCTCATCACTCACATGCAACAGAATTATACCCAATGGAAAAAGTTCGAGGAACAGGGTGTCCACACATTGGCTGATATAAAAACTAAACAAGTGTCGTTGAACTCAAAAAAGGGAGTTCCGGTTTGCAAATAACATAAGGCAATTCGAAGGCTCTTTGCAGGCTTTCTTTCGCCCCAACAAGTGCAACCTCATTGTTCATTATCATATGGGGGCAAAAATTAGAATAAATTTTGATATTTGTAAACGAAATCTGGATGATTAGGATTTTGAAATGCTTGATGCACTTTCCAAAGTAAAATATGAACGAGTTTTTGAAATGAAGGTATGTACTTTGTACATAGTATGTCAAATTTTATATTTTGACACGAGCAAATTGTCATACAATAACACAGCAATTCCAAGAATTCTGTAAATCAGTTAAAAAATGTTAGATCTTAAAACTTAAAACAACAATCTATATAAACTCACCTGTACTTATTTGGTGCATTATCTTGAGGTTTCAAAAATTCACTACATTTTGCATGTTATGTTAAATTAAATTCAAAAACTTCCAGGAGTTGAGTGACTATACAAAATACAATTTTCTTTTTCTACTTATAAACAAAATATGATGATCACTATCTTATGTCTAATCTTAGTTTAATTTCTACAAAAACAAAAGAAAAAAAAAAACAATCAATTGTATATTTTTTACTTTATAAATATTTAATACCTAACTAACTATAGACTTCAACGTATTCTAAGTGTAGCTATGCTGGTCATGGCGTCTTTGTATTCTATTAAATGAAAATAGAACATATTATAATAATGAATAATTGTATATCAAATGGAAAACAGTAATAAGTTACAACAAATGTACCTATTTAGAAAAATTTAACTTTAAAAATACAAAATATAATACTTACATATATATATTTCAATATAAAAAGGAAAACATATTATTATATAAATGTATACTTCTGTAATAATTTATAACATATCATCATTATATAGAAATACATATTTGTGAGGAAAAACCAATTATTTGGATGACCATATAACGACATAAAACGCTTAAAACTTATGAAGCTCAAAAGATTTTAAAGGTTTTACATCGTTTTTTGTGATTCTATTACTTGTTTTACTTTTGAAATGATTTCAATTGGAATAAATTATATCACTTTTGGTAGTTTTTTGGATGTATTAAGGAACCATGAGTTCCTAGAACATGTAACACAACACGTTTCCAAGACACAAAATAGAATCAGTGGGCTCTAAAAATAGGTATTATGTAGATTTCCGCTCTTGTTTACAATTACTAAAATGAACAAAAAATAGTAATTTTAGACTAATTTTTGTTTATTTGACCTAATTCGAGATACATAGATAGATTGCTTCAGCACTTATAGTTAAAGATGATGCGGGTAAATGGGTAAGTTATGGAGACGATGTGTTCAATTCGAAGGGTATCCTGGCTAGGTAAATTTTTAGATAAAACCAACTTCAGCTGTTCACAAAAAGCAGACGAAAATAGGTTTCCAAAATAAAGAATCGAAATACAAATTGAAAATCGAGTGAAATTGTTTAAAGGGTTCTATCAATCCATCGATTTCAAAACTTCGAATACTTTTCGAAATCACTTCAAATGAAATTAAAGCAGCTGACGTATGTATGTATGTATATCACATCAGTCAATAAACAATTTTGTTCATTGTCATATTTTGTATAATTTCTAATGTTAAATATAAAATATTAGTGTTTTTCTTATTTGCACTGTGTTGATGCAGATTTGCGGTTCCTTGCGATAAGTAGTTCGGTTGGTAAAGACTTTGGTATCGAAGTATAGTTTCTGAAAGTGCCCAGAAAGTTTTTGAAAGAATGGTGTTTTTGGTATAGAGAAGACTTTTGATGCGTTAAAAATCGTTTTAAATGTTTTTTCCCTTCCCTCAAATACAAATACAAATTCTCACGTATCAAGTGGATGCTATAAAAAACTTAAGGTTTATTTCCTTTAAGTGAAACTATTATTGTTTTTAAACAATTTCCTCTTGTCGAAATTAAATCACACCAACTTAATCGAAAAAAATCGAAATCTACATAGAACACGTAGATTTACTTTGTTTTACGTTTTCATTTCGAGTGAAAGTGAAATGTAGAACCTGATAGATATACTCCGAGGTCAAAATTGTTCTTAGATAAAATATTTAATGAATAATTATTATAATTCAACTGATTCTTCGGACGATGATGAATTGATATGTAAGTGCGTAAGAATTTATTAAATGAGAGATACCAAACTTTAATCTGTAACCTATGTTAAATACTTGCGAGATCTCCATTTTTAAACGTTTTACATTTAACAGATAACTTAACTATCCTAACAGAAACGAGGACTATTATTAAGTGACAATATCGAGATATACTTTCGAGGGATTTCGACCTTATTTCCTAATGAGCAGGAGTTGTTTTGTGGTTAGATTACGAGTTGGTTTGTTCACAGTAGATTAAGTTTAAGCTTAATGGTGGGACCAGAGCTAAACTTTTGTTATATGATATAGCCGTTTGGTTCTCCAGCGCTTCTTAAAAAATCATCATTAACTAGAATAACAAATAAAATATGAACAAACTAGCATTGATATATGTATATAATGAATTAAGTTAAACATTTGAAAAACTTTGACTTTTTGTCGAACATTTTTTAAATTTCTCAAAAATATGCACTATAATTTTAATTTTACCTGTTTTTTGAAGTAGTTGTGATGATCGTTGCTGTTTCACCGGTTTTCATATTGGGGCCCCAGGGAGACAACACGGCTCAATATTTTTTTCGAAACAGCCCCCTTTATTATCAGATGGATGAAATTATATTTCTATATCCGTTTTAAAAAAAAATTGGTTTATTGAAAGCCCGATTTCCCCGTCTAAAATATTTAGATTTTGAGGAACCATTGATGGCAAATTAAATATGCACGATTTTGAGCTTGATATATCGGAAAGCGAAATATTACCATCGAAAATGATAGAGCATTTCAATTTAAAACAAACGAAAAGAGGAATTATTTATTAATTTTGTTTTAAATACTATACTTAAAAAAAATACATCCGTTCATAAAAAAAAGGAATATGATATGGGTTGGGTCGAAATACTGTATGGATCATAATACTGTATTTAAAATACTGTATCTCAAAATAATGTATTTCAAAATACTGTATGTACAAAATACTGTATGATCAAAATACTGCATCTCAAAATTCTGTATTTCAAAATTCTGTATATCAAAATTCTCTATTTCAAAATGCTGTAAATAAGGCTAAAGAATAAAAATCGTTTTGATAATGTAAAAAAAATGCGCACTTTACAATACAGATAAACAATACACAGTACAGAATATTTTTTTTAAGAAAATATAATAATTTTTCATTAGCATAATGTTCTAATAAACTTCACTTGAACAATAACATATGAATGTATGATATTTCATAAGTCTTTGAAATAATAAAAACAAAAACATAATAAATGGTATCTTCTTCTTATTTTCTCTTTACCATTTTCTTCTTCTTTGTTATTTGTATCTTTCTCACATTTTTACATGAATTATTCCTATCATAATTAACAATTGCATAAATAATTGCACCAAATTAATTGATCTGTCAAAACTTCCAGTATTTTACAGTATTATGAGATACAGTATTTTGACAATACAGCATTTAAAACACAATATTTTAAATTTACAGTATTTTAAAATACAGAATATTAATCATACAGTATTGTGACCATACAGTATCATACAGAATTTTGACCATACAGTATTTTAAAATATAGGGGTGGAATCGGCTAAGGTGATAGTTGACTATCAAATTTTTGATAGTCAAATTGACTATCACCGAGTTTCCCGCCTGTGTAAGCTGATTCAATCCAATTCCGAATGCCGTAAGCTTTGTCCGTCACAAGAATGTGTTTTTGTACCTAAAAAAGCTAACTGACAAAATTTTTTATTCGTTTTTTGTAAGCGTCTTGTAGCTCTACTCAGAAACGACATGTTTGTAGGAAAACGACTATCAAATTTTTCTAGCGACAGCTTTTTAGGTATCAATTTGACTATCACCTTACACAGGGGTGGAATCGGCTAAGGTTATAGTCAAATTTTTGATAGTCAAATTGACTATCACCGAGTTTCGCGTCTGTGTAAGCTGATTCAATTCAATTCAATTCGATTGAACAATTTCAGAATATAATTGTCACAATTCATTGTTGCTATGGTGAAATTTTAAAATGATTTCTATAAAATATCTAAATAAAAGTATTAAATTGTCTGTGTTTTATTAACATTCTTACTTTTCTTATGCTTTTTCGAATACCGTAAGCTTTGTTCGTCACAAGAATGTGTTTTTGTACCTAAAAAAGCTAACTGACAACATTTTTCATTCGTTTTTTGTAAGCGTCTGGTAGCTCTACTCAGAAACGACATGTTTGTAGGAAAACGACTATCAAATTTTTCTAGCGACAGCTTTTTAGGTATCAATTTGACTATCACCTTGCACAGATCAAATTCGATTATTTTGACTGTCAACAATCAACAATCACCTTAGCCGATTCCACTCCAGATCAAATTTCATTATTTTGACTGTCAACAATCAACAATCACCTTAGCCGATTCCACCCCAGCATTTCGACCCGCTCCTATATGATATCAATAAATAAAAAACAAAATAATTATTACTTTATTGAGACTTAACCTAATAAAAACTATATGTATCCTTAATTGCAACGCACAAACTTATAATTATATTATTTAAAAAACTTATTCACTTCATTTATACAAAAAAATCAGGCGCTGTGTTCTGTCAGTCTTTTGACTTTTAGTTAACTCTATTATTGCGAATTTAAATATAAATCTTACTGTCTGTTCCATGGCATATATTTCTCTGTTTTAAGCTTCCGGAGTTCCCACAGCTTAGCAAGTATTTCTTCAGCAACTATTAGTTTTTATCGTCGATTTCGAATATTTTTTGCTTACAGTCAAAAAGAACACTGTTTCTTTCCCTAATGTGTTTGGCTTAGGGCTATCAACCAAAGATGAGGTCGAGCAGTAAATACGGCTAATTCATTCGCCCTCTCGACCAATCGACGTTTTTATATTGTTTTCTACAATAATGCAGTTCATTTCAATTTATTTTCACTTCCTTCTCGTCGAAAAATAACCAAGAACCTTTGCAATTTCTTAAAAAATTGTGATAGGCGCTAGGCAGCACTTTTGGATCTCGGAGCTGGTCCTTTCATTTTCTGTACTTTTCCAAGAAGAGAAAATAAATGTATGTATGTTCTGTATGTTCTTAGAGAAATATGTACATATATCTATTTACAATACGAGAATGAAATCTGAAGCTTCAAATTAACTTCTAAAACAGCTTCTTCATCGTCTATTATGTATGTATATACAAAACACCTTCAAATAGAAAAAGGCCTTGCTAAAATCTGTAGTAATAACTTCTTTTCCTTTTTTTATAGTCGAGGACATAATAATAAGAAAGAAACAAAACCTTGTCGACCAGTGTAATCAAAGTAATCTCAATCAACTTGTATAAACAATACGTACCTAGGCAGAGTGGGCCCTTAAGTCGATTCATAGAAGGTTGGGTAGTGCTGCAAAATTATTTTGCACAATTTTGTTGCTAAAAACAATCATTGTGTTCTGTAAATGACAAATCACGAAACGAACGCATTTTTAGTATTGCGTATGCGTGCATTTATAATTTTATAGCTGATAACGGCTTTCAAATATTCGTTTTTTACTGATTAAATAAAATTACAAATATAAAACTTGTTTTCTTAGATAACTCATCAGAAAATTATTAAAGTTCAAGTCTTGGTTACATGTATCTACTTATAAACGAATACGTACAATACAGCGTCGGACAAAACAATAGGACCATTTTGTATGTGTTAAGATTTTATAAAAATACTCAAAAAGTTGAAACCTTATCTGTAAATAATTAACATTTTATGATTCCTTGAACTGTTACAAATAGTTAAAAATAAATTAATCAAAAAAATTATTCATATTTGAATCAAAAAAATAAAGTGAACACTGCAAAGAATGTTGACAATTACAAAATTACTTTATTTATTATAGCAGACACGTTTAATATTGCATTCGTTTTATGGTATTGAAAGTATTTTTACAGGTTTTGACCTACACAGTCATCGCCAAGAGATTGTCTAACTAGCGTACTCAGTTTTTTTTTTAACAATATTTTATTTTGGTTAAAAATTGTTTAAGAAATTTGAATTTTTAGCATTCTGAGACTTCTAGGTGATACTTATATATGTAATAGTACTTTATATATTAAGACAGACAAAAAAGTCACGGTAATAGATCAACTTCATGAGTTTATTATTATTAGAGGTGTTTTGACTTTTCACAGATTGATTTTTGAAAGATTATAGTGCTATAAACAAAATGTACTGTTATCAAACAAAATTCAATATTAATATTATTATAAGGTCTCCTACATCCCTGACACTAGCACAGAAATAGTTGAGAGTATTAAGTCACAATAGTTACCAAAATCTTATAAAGTTAATTATTAATTTTTTAATAATGTATTGTAAATACACAGATTTCTATTTCTTCACTTAGTTTGTATTAACTAAACTATTTACATTTGAATAAGGATCACAAACATGCATACAAACACAAATTAATTAACTTGGGTTAAACATACTTGATTACATCACGAAACACAAAATAGTGAAATATTGGTAGATTGACAAATTTATTTTGTATATATTGATGCTTGCGTTTTTTATCAAATCGAACTTTCCTATATGAGAATTTTGAATTTTTGACACGATTGGGTCATAATAATGTATTTAAAATACTATATGCGAAAATTCTCTATGACCAAAATTCTGTATTTCAAAATGCTGTAAATAGTCTGAAAAAGAGCATTTTGAAGCACAAAATTTCTACAAAAAGAATTATTTTGAGAATAAGGAAACAACAATTTTTCATTAACTCTACTTTGCACAACATTTAAAGACAATTACGAGTACATAAATGAATTTCGAGATGAGAAATGTGGATTTACAGTACTACTATGTTAATACGTCATTTTGGTATACAGTATTCTAAATTTAAAGTGTTTTGAAATACAGAATTTAAGACACACAGAATTATTACCAAATAGTACCATATAATCATATAAAGAATTCTGAAAAACAGTATTTTGACCTGCTACCTCAACGATAAAATATTATTTTAATTTTCCACCATTCCCTAACTTGCATTTACAATACTTGCATCTTTAATCCACAATATGCATAGTGCAAGAAGCGTTTTATAATGCAGCATTGCTTATACTTATTACAGTGAGTGTTCCTCGTCTAAAAAGTAACTTTCACTTTTTTAAATCGCATCCATCTCGAAATATCAACACACCTTTTTTTGTTTAAAACTATTTTGAGTTGACCCACATTCAAAATGAATTATGTAAGATTAAAAATTGTAAACAAATCTATATATAGAATCACTCTTGCTTTTATTTTATCGATCGATCAGCTTTAAGTGCCATAATCTTAGACATCTCTTTTATGTTAATCCGTTAGAGGTATTGCTTATTTATTTATTCCAAACAACATATTTTCTTAGCTTTATAAGAAAGTCAGCGTCTGGTTTAAACCTGAATAAATAAAAAAAACATAAACCTTGACACACAAATTTTGTACGCAAACTTTCTTTTAATGTGATGTTAAATGGTTAATTAATGGTTACGATGAAATATATACATTACATATAAATTCGATAGATGTAAAGAAAAATATTAGATGCATTTAGGAGGGAATAGTAGATACTTGAAATAATTATTATCTTTAAAATTATCGCCTGCATACCAAGAATAACACATCTACCAATAATACTTACACACTGCATTTTTAAGATGCAAGATCACAACATCCCCAATTGGGCCCAAAGTCAAGCTTTCTGTAACCAACAAAGTCATTGAATGACTGGCACAGTCGATTGGTATCCATCGAATGGTCAAGTTCGATAAAATAAAGCTAAAGCCCATCAGTTCAACAAAAAAGCAACTGGAAGTAAGTACAAGTGGCCGAAAAAAGTGGTGTGTGTTTATAATTGAAGAAGCGAAAGTTTTCACAATTGCAGTCGTATAGCATATAACACATTTAATATTGGCATCCGTGATCAAGTGATATATAAATAAATGTATGTTAATAAAGCCAATCGAATTATATATTTGAAAAATAATATTATAATATTAAAAAATTTGTCTAATGTTTTACTTGTGTACATTTTATAATTATGTGAAATAATATGTTATTTTATTAATTTTGTAAAAACTATAAATTTCATGGTTTTGTCACATTACAGCCAAATTTGAATTCAATTTATTAAAACAATTTAACTTACTAAAAAAAGGGTTGAGTTATTCCCTAAAAAATCAAATATCAATCTTTTGGTACACCTGTTTTTAAACTAAGCGTTAAGAAAATAAACCGGCCAAGTTTTGTTATTCTATATCAAGGCGCTCATACTTTCAAGCTTACGTACACTAATTTTGGCTATATATGTATTAATTAACTCTCAATACAATTAATATAATACAAAATGGTTAGTTACACTAGTTGACAAGGTTTTGTTCCTGGCAATCAAATTGCACTTTTTCAATTGATTTCGATAGCCTTAATTCCAATCCAACTTCAAAATAACACTTTCATATTTTTGAGATATGTATGTATTACCTTCTTAAATTCAAAAATGCACATATAGTACAAGGTAATTAGGCTATCTAAATTTATGAAATAGCTTTTTTGTCCAAAAAAATTCCCGATGGTTTTCTAAATCTATAATCTCTTTTTTCAAAATTCAGTTCCTTTTTCATAAAATTTTCCAAAAATCTGCATAAGTTTGTAGACTTCGCGTGTCTCAAATTAATCTCAAGGAAACGCTAAACCATTTGTGCTAAAACGGATTTAAACAGACAAAGGAGGACGGGTTGAAGGTAATAATAATGAACAATTCTATCATATTAAGTTTTTACATATGTACGTATGTATGTATATATGTATATGCAAAAATAAAAAATATTGAAAACGGGTATTTTTAAAACGTAAGCAGATTAGTTAAAATCAAAGGTCGGATTTGAAATCAGCACTAATATTTTGCTCCAAAATGTATTTTTTAAAACTATGAAAGTATATTAAATTCAAGGTTTGACAAATACGGACTCATAACTAATTAGATTTTCCAGAATTATGCAAATTTAACTTAGCCTTAAAAACAACGTTATTGGTTTTAAAGGGGGCATTTTTAATCCTGTGAATAAAATAATAATAACAGATATCTTAGATTGTGTGTGTGATTCTGATCGTTTGATGTGAAAAGAACTTAGTGTCGCATGATTCCCAAAATTTGTATTGCTATTGTTTGGTTAGACATATGAACGTGTGGTTTTTATGAAGAAATAAAAAGCATATAATTTAATGTTATGGCCAAACTTAAGGAAACCCGGTGGTCTAAAACACGATAATTTCACCTGTTTTTACGATTTTTGTTTGGCATTTAAAATTTAAAAAAAAATTTCTTTTCGTTTATTAAACGATTTATAACCTTGACCAAGCTGATGTTTATGTTTGATTTGAGAACAACTTTAATTGTTCTCAAATCAAACATTTTCGTTTATTCAGCAAACACATTTTTTTTTTCATTTTAAAAACAATATTTATACAAAAATGCCGCTGGAGATGACCCTCTCGAAAAATGGGACTAGGAAGACGTATAGATTTTTTCGAGATATCAACTCATCATCACCACAAAATTCAAGAAGATTCTTAATCAGAAAGAGGGCAGTAATGGTTGGAACTAAAACAAATAGACAAAATTGACAAAATAGCGCGCTTTTGAAAGTTCGTAAAATCGAGAGTTTTTTCACCAGTTTTTTAGTATAAAATGAAATTGTGATTCTAATTCCGACGAAAGCTATACATTCTGTGAACAACATATCTAAATTTCAAGTGATTCGGTTGAATAGTAATTTTGTTTTCACCACCACGAGATAAATGAGTTTAAAGTGTGCGTACAGATATTTTCAAAAATAGAGCAAATTAACTTACAGTAAATGCGCGATTTCGGCACCATATAGAATCCCTTCGAAGCTTTACATATACCTGTAAACAGTATATACTACAATATTTTTAATAACGTTGTTCAGGAGGAATTCTATTCATTATGAAATGAATGCCAAACCAAAATGAACACCAATCCGAAAAAAATGTATTGCAAGATTGAAAACTACATGTTATTTACGAGTTTCCTAGTTTTAAGAGTTTCGAGTTTTAAATTTGTTCACAAATTTCATTTAGATGTTAATCAATCTAAATTGACATTGATTCTTGTCATAAAAAGCGCTTTCTCAAATTATCCGATCGATTTCGGCATAGAAAAGCTTAGGTCCCCTCCATCTCTGACATAATTTTTTTACAGGTATGTTTGAGAGCTGTAAGTCATTAAGCTTTAATTTTGCATCAAAAATCGTTTTTAAGAATTTCCTTAATAAGGCTGTTATACCCATACCCAGCCCGGGATTTTTTAGGGGCCCGTAAAATTTAAAGCAATGAGGAGAGTGTTTTTTTTTTCAATATACTCTATATTCATCATCAACATACCTATTCCCACTTATTTTTATTCATGCTTTCGCAATATTATCTACCAATCTATCAGTCACGAAAAAACCCCCCAGCCATACAAAAATTCAATAGATTACATACAAAAGCATGACCGACATAATTTTTGTGCATTTAAGCAAAGATAACCTTTTAAAATGCATAGTTTTTTTTAAAGACAAATTTCAAATACTTTTACTTCGCTCTATTTTATTTTCATATTAGGTAATAGATCTTCATGCTAATTTTGTTTTAATAGTTAATCGACCGTATTATCAGTTACTAACATGTCGTTGGCAATATCGAATTGAATGTATGATTCTGTTCGGAATCTGATCTACTCTCATGTAGAATTATTTTCTATCCATCCTCCATTTCAACTAAACTGGACGATACCCGTGAGATTGATTTGATGATTACAACTTTTTTAGGTTAACTTTGCAAACAAAAAATTATTATTTCCGTTAATTCCAACCAATTCCATGCTATTCGTAATTGAATTTAGAACGTACTATATCAGTAGGTATAAACTTTGAAAAAAGTGGTAAATATGAGGAGATTTTTCCGTCCCGGGCCCGCAATTCCTCTCGACGACGGCCCTGTCCATACCATATTATATGATATCAATCAATATAGTGTTTAGTTAATAATGAATTTATAGACATCCAATCTAATTTGTGAACAACTCGAAAACCATTAAAAATAAATAAATAAATTGGGTGGCGCAACAGTCCGTTGAGAACTAGGGCCTAGTGACTTACAACTCTCAACCATTCCTGTGTGCGAGTACTGTTGTCAGGGATGGAGAGGACCTACAGTTTTAAGCCGAATCCGAACGGCAATTTTGAGAAAGCACTTTTCATGACAAGCAATACTCTTGGAGAATTTGTCAATTTCTCGCAAGAGGCAGTACCCGTGAAAAAAACTTTAGATGACATAGGCAGGGATCGAACCCAAGACCTCTCGCATGACAGTCCAACGCACTAACCATCATGCCACGGGTACTACCTCGAAAACCATTACATTTTGGAATAAAACTAGTTTCGAAGATACTCAATAATATAAACGTAACTCCTAATAAATCTTTTATTTATAATAATCTTTTCTTAAAATTTAAAGATGCCTAAATCATTCTTCTATGATGAACCCGTTCCTAATGAACTAATTCCAAAAATGATAATAACCGGTGGATATACATCGGTATACACAGAAGAAGCTCCTTTGGTACCGGTTGTTGGCGATTGGAAGAAAAGGTATTGCACTTTAGCTGAGTCATTTACTCCAATACTCGACAGAGTGCATAACTTCGAAGTAAGAGAAAATGATGTCTGGATACTTACGAGTACTAAATGCGGTACTACATGGGCACAAGAAATGACCTGGTTAATATTGAATGATTTTGATTTTGAAAAAGCAAAAGAAGTAGATCTCACATTACGATCACCTTTTTTGGAGTAAGTTGCTTTAAAATTACCTAATAAAAACATTTTTAATATCAATTTAATTCAAGATTCAACGGTGTCGTACCTAATGTAGAACACGATACTATGAAACATGCTGAAGAAATGGATTCACCAAGACTAATCAAGTCACATCTCCCAATACCACTTTTACCAAAACAACTCTGGACTAAGAAGCCTAAGGTAAGGACTTCATGACTTTAAGACTAACAATAATAACTACTTGTGAATGAAATCGCGGTTCATAAATTCTGGAAGTATAAATTTTATGTTTTTTCTTCTCGTAGTTGTCACAACCTTTTATTATTTTGTTTTCTGTGAATTCAAATCTAGAACCCCAGAGAAATTTTCATTGGCTGCGTTCAATCTCAGACGGATAGGGTATCCAGATACCTTTTTGTTAGTGTCTTACGTGTAAAAGAACAGTTGACATAAAACAGCTTAGATGTCAAAAAAAGGAATCCAAAGATATCCAAGAATTTCTGGTATGTTATGTTTGTATCTGACGGAACAGCTGATTCAACATATCTTTGAATTTGAAGAAACCAGAAGTTTGATTTCAAATTTGTATGTTTCTTGTTAAAAATCCGGCGAATTTTTAAAATTATTCTTTGAACATTTTATTTAACAATCATTTTGGACGTCGAAATCTATTTTTATTTTTATTTGTTGCCAGCTGTCTCAATTTAGGTATCCAACTCGTTCAATAAGGTATCTAAAAATCCACATATCTTGGATAGCCTATTCAACACGAGATTGAACGCAGCCATTAAAACAGCGTATACCGCCTTTAAAACACATGTAAATAAATTTAAAAAAAAGTGTTTTTATTCGCAAAAAGCTTCCTTTTGATTTATATTAAAAAGAAAGCTTTTTGCATATATCATGGTTTTAAAACACAATTTTCTCTGTTTAATCTTATTACTTAAATTTTGTATGAAAATTCCAATTTGCTTATACTTACAGATTATTTACGTCTTCCGAAATCCAAAAGATGCTGCAATATCTTATTTCCACCATTGGAGGGGCATGGTAGGCTACAAAGGAACCAAAGAAGAATTCATGCATGCTTACATGGATGGTTACGTGAATTTCAATCCATTCTGGCCACATGTATTGGACTTTTGGCATTTGCGCGAACAGCAAAATATTTATTTCACCAGCTATGAACGTATGAAATTCGATCTTCGTGCTGTTGTATCAGACGTTTGCCAATTTTTGAATAAAAAAATTTCATTTGATGAAATGGAAAAACTTGTAGATCATTTGTCATTTGATAAAATGAAAGTAAACCCCGCATGCAATCATGAGAAAGAATTCCAAAGTATCAAACAAGCAGCTGGAGTAGAAGTTGAGGAGTTCAGGTATTTTTAAAAAGACTACACGATTTTAGTTTACTCTTAAAAATTTTACTTAGCAGATTCGTCCGAAGAGGTGTAGTTGGAAGTCATAAGGATGAGTTGCCACATGATGTGATTGAAGAATTCGATGAATGGACTGACGATTATTTAAAAGATTTTAATCTAACAGTTGATGAAATAATTTCATATCATAAATATTAGGAAAAAAGATAATAACTTTTATTATTCGTAGGATACAATTAATTTATATAAATATATTCAATAGATAATAATTATTATTTTCTTAACTTCTCATTTAATTCAAGAGATATAATTATTTCGAAATTGTTATTATGGGAAACTTTGCTTGAAATGTAGTTTTCTAAAATTAATTCAAATTCAGTCTATGGAACCTACATATTACTATTATATATACGAGTATGATATTTTCTTATGATTGTATTTCTTAATGCAACAATAATAGTTAAAGGTCAACGACCTTGATGAAAAACTCATTTTTTTTTCAAACAAACCACTTTAACCCATATATGGTTTAGACAGACGTATACGTTGCCGCATTTTTCCTGCACAGGTCGCCGAAAACGCGTTCTTTTTGGCGTTTTTAGACTTTTAGGAAACCACTTCAAATTGATCTCATCGGGAAGCCCTCGACTCCCTGATTGCGAATATGTACATGAAAGACGTCTAAGTGGCCGCATTTTCCCGGCAGACGTGCGTCGGTCGCCGAAAATGCGTTCATTTCGATATACTTTTGGAAACCACTTGAGATTGTTTGCATTCCCTTGAATTTCTGAGTTTGAATATGTACATGACAGTCGTGTAGGTGGCCGCATTCTCCAGACACACGCGATTAAAAACGCGTTTTTTTTGTAAGCAAATCTTTGAATAACTAACGTAGCCAAATAAAATGTATCGCAATCGAAAGCTCCTCTATACCCGAAAATTAACACTGAACTCTTTGACTAGAAGAATATTGTTGCAATTTGTTGTAAGAAAGCTAAAAAAGAACGAATAGGTATATTGCCTCTAGCCGATGTTTTAATATACATACATAAGTATCTATTGCTATAGATGCTTATCAATGTATTAAAAATCTTTAATCAAATCAAATTTTTCAATTCATAATTTAAAAATGTATGTAAAAATGTATGCATGAATACTTCAATGCATATTTTTAATGAATTTGCTTTAATTCATCCTTTATTAGAAATGGAAAACAAATTAAAATAATTTGAATAATAACTTTGTTTTTAGATAGAAACATCAACGAACCCCACAATGAAACTATATGTTGGGTGTTTGCGGGTATTATAAAACAAAAAGAGAGATCATATGCATCTATCAATAATTCAGCAATCGAAGAAAACTACACATTAAAATGAAAATGGATAAAATTAATCAAATAGAAAAGATTTTTTATTATTAATCCTAAATTAAAGTTCACATGGATATGTATAAAAATTAAAAACACCAAATTAGCATGACTCATGTATGATTAAGAAGTGGCTGTCTCGACTTTCTTAGCATTGTCTTCTTTGCTGGATGGACCTGTCTGAGTAATTGGAACAACTCGTTCGCTAGGAGTGGGTGGAATTTTCTTCATGGGAGCGGTTATTGTCAACAATCCATCGGATGATAAAGATGAAGCAACATTGTCTGGATTGACGTCATCTAAAGAATATACATATATTGTATTATAAATCTATCTGCGCATATTTTTGTATATTAAAATTTACTTGGCAAAAGATAACGTCTTGAGAACTGTCTTGCAACAAAACCGTGCTCATCTTGTTTTTCTTCGTGTTTTCCTTCAACAACAATATATTTGTCTGTGACTTTGACAGTGATCTCATTTGGAGAAAACTGTTGAACATCCAAGATGACCTCGAATTTTTCGCTATCAATGTTTAAAGTTGATCCAGATTCCTGTTTTTGTAAGTTTGTACTACGTTTCCATGGGCGGAGATATCCCTGCCTTAAAACTGTTGGATTAGAACTCCATAATGAAGATAGCAAATCTTCACGTCTATATGCACAAAGAAATGGAAAAGTTTAGAACACTTTATAACACTTTAACTTAGTATTTGATTTACTTTAAACCCGTGCCAAAATGCTGATCCAGCAAACGAGATGTTCGCATTGGCATATCAAAGTCATCCCACCAGTCGCGGAACATTAGGGGCACTACTGACATCTAAAACGATTTAAAATTTCAAGAGATATTTTTTTATAATGTCACAATTTTCACACTTTATTTAATAGTTTTAAAAGTCTTGCACCGATTTTTACCTTTTTCTTAACAATTCAAAGTAAAATTCGCACTCTGCTTTCGCTGCGACTTTAGAAGTGTATGAGAATAATAACAGACTGTTCATACTTTTATATCCAAATAATCTATTTTAATTTTAAAATAAAAATATTCGTCAATATTTCTAATTTTAGAAACATCAACATCATATGGTAAAATTATTCATCGGCGTGTTTTGGGCCTATACCTTACGAGATGTTTTTGCTTGCAAAGAAGTGGCTAGAACATTTTCACTGCTCTTTTGGGCGTCTGAATCAGTGTGTTGTGTATCTATTTTTAAAATTATCACTCATATCCTTGAGTTTCCATGCATCCGTATGGTTAGTGTGGAAGAAGACATTTTATTATTTGTTTATATTATCTTCAAAATGCGAATTATTTTGTAATTCAAATACATATACATCTTTCAAATGCATTTAAAACTGTTAAGGTATTGTAGAAATAATTTTCTAATGCAATTTTTGAATTGGAATTTGAAGTTAAGAAGAGGCTTAGACGTAAGTTAAAATGTACAAATTTTGATGGTTCAATGGTAAATAGGGTTATTTAGATGTTATTAATTTGTCCATTGATTTTTTACTACATTGATAGGGTGAAGTATTACTTCATCGCTCTCATATTTTAAAAGATTTAATTTTGACCTGAATCTGAAAAGAATGTATAGAAACACGATTACCAAACATATATTGTATGCAATAACAAAAAATGCATATCACATTAGCTGGTTTGGATGAGGCATACAATTTTGGCTTGTAAATTTCAAACCCGAAGATTTTCTTGAGAGTTGTAAGATGCTGAGACCTCCACTTTATTAAGAGAAATCTTATATGCTATATCGACACATTTTCTGATTCTTTTTAAGACTTTTAACAGAAATTATAAAAAAGTTCTTACCGTTTATCAAAACAGTTGCTAGAAACAAGTATGTATGTTGCTGAGTTTTATTTGGGAGCCTAATGACTCAGGTATTTGAAAACAAAAATTATCATTTATAAAACATTCGATCAATTTGAATGAAGTTAAGTTTCGTTTAATCGATATTTATAACACCTTACAATAAGTGACCAAAAATGCAGTAAAACGAATGTGTGGGTGGAAGTAAATGTTCTTGAAATGAAAAGTCAAAAAATAAGTGTTAGTTGCAAATGAACTCACACATTTGTTTCCTGTCAACTACATTCAATTATATTTTAAAAAATAGGATATATTCTTTTCCTCAAAAAAATATGCGTAATCAAAATATGTAAGTTTGAATTTAAGGAAAAATATTGTTGAACTTTACAAATATTAAATGGGTTTTGGTTTTCAAGATTTGAAATTTAATTTTAATCTTGGAAAAGAAATTTGCTGCTTTGTTTGAATGATGTTTTCACTCAAAATCACCAATATTTTGTTTGAAATTAAAAATAAAACTAAATCGAAATTTTTTCCTATAAAATTGATAATCGTCAACTGAAAAAATTTAAATGGTATCATTAAGACATTTAGACAAATGCATAATAAAATAATAAAAACGAAAAGTTGAGACTATCTTTACCTACATTAAGAATCTTCTGTGCTCGATATACCTAATGAAATTTAAATCAAGACGATAGATATAGGAGCCCTAAGAAATAAGAAGCCATTTTCATGATGACGAATGATTTTCTTTTTGTATTAAATATAAATCATAGCTAGTAAGTGACTTTTGAATTTTGTTGATATTCATCTTATAAATCGGTGGGAAACGTTTATAAGCTTTGTTTAAATACAGAACACAAACAACATTTTAATTTGTTAAACTAAAACCTGTTTTAGCTAAGAATTTGCAACTTATAAGAATATGTTGAATACATTAACAAATATAATGATTTTTCAAAAATGTTTGCAAGTTGGACATTTTTTTAACTCTACTAATTAAGTTGAAAACATGACATATTATTTATCATTAAAAAATTGTGTTTGAAATATTGTGTTCTATTAAGGGTATTCATTATCTGTTATTTTACAGATTTTAAAATCTCTGCATCACCCTAATGCACAATATTTAAGATAAAACTTTCACGAAAATGCCATCGAGTTGTGACATTCCATACAACACATTCCTTTGAGTTTAAATTAATAATATTTTTATCATGTATACACCTACATTTATACAATTCTAAACATGGATTTAAAAATAGCATTTCCTCAAAGGTGAGTAATATTTTGATTTTGATGTTTGTATGTTATACATTAGACTGCTTCAAAAAAAGTTAAATGTCTTCCATTTTCAATGAAACAAGCTTTGTCGTAAGAGGTTATTAGCTTACTTCTGTTCAAATTTCAGTTTCTTAGATGAGATTTTGCGGTAGCTCATCATACAAGATTTCCAAATTGTATTTTGGCTTTTAGCTTGTTTGTTCTCCGTTTTACAAATTAAGAACCTGTTATGTGTACATATTTAAATCATAAATTAGTGTACGCCTTTCAAATTAATCGGTTTAATTGAAATTTATTTCTAATTCCACTGTTTTTAGATCGGCTGTTGAAACTGTCAGCTATGATATACAACTACACGAAGTGGAAAGCCATGCAAATTCCTTTAAGTAAAGCGCATGTAAGTAATTAAAAAACAACAGTTTCTGAAGTTACGCGACATTTAAAAAAGAAAAGTATTATTTCACCAAGTTCTAACCAAAAGGCTTTAACCATTAGAAATCGAAAACTTTTTTTTTATGAATCAGTCTAATATACATACCTATGTACATAAAGCACCATTTAAACTTTGATTTATTTTTAATGCGTAAACAAAAACAAATCAATATAAAAATAACCCAAATGTGTGATAATAATATAACTCATGAATGAGAAGGTGTATATTGAAAAATGAAAACATTTAAATTTATCTGCGGTCCTTGAAGAAGGAAAACACCGATGTTTTTTTTTTTAAAAGAAGCGTTTTTCAAAATATCATTATCAAGATTATCGTACATGGTCATGCCTCAACGACTTCTGTGTAGAATGTTTCCTTTAAATACCTATTCAACTTTAAAAGTAAATAATTTTTAGATTTAAGACTATTATTTTTATCGATATTTTTTATTACGATATTTAGTTTTCGAAATAAAAAAGAACATTTTCTATTTACCTATATTGCCCGAAATTTAGAGCGGACAAAGATTTGATTAATATCCCTGTAGACAAGGGTAACTGCAAGGTTTAGTTCTTGATACAGTATATTATTGCTAAATAATATAAAATCTTCTCAGTGAGACTTACAAGTGAGAAGTGTGTTATGATTTATCAATAGAACAAATATGTTCTCGTATTCAACCACAAAAACTGTATGGTCTTCCAAAAGTACACAAGGAAAGTGTTCCCTTAATGTCGCAATTGTTATCCAAATTAATTCTCTAACTTACTTTGTTGTCAAAGAATCAGTCTTGCAAGCCTTTATAGTTAATTGTTCTTCTTTTGTAAAAAACTTCCCAGTATTTCATATCAATTATAAAAGATTTGCATGTTAATGAAAATTAAATAATGGTAATTTATATATGTTACTCCATTATTCACAATTGCTTAAGTTTGTGAATGACTTGATGTTATAAAATAACATAAACTAAAGTTGCCTTTAAATTCCTGAAAGTTTTCTTCAATTCCATTTTACGCAAAACAGTAATTCGGGTCGGGGTCCAAATACTGAAATTAAAATACTGTATCTCAAAATATTGTATTTAAAAATACTGTACATATCTCAAAATTCTGTATTTCAAAATTCTGTATTTCAAAATGATGTAAATACTTTTTTTCATTATCAGAACGAAAGTTTTTTTAAGAACACATCATAGTCATTTTTCATTAGCTTGAAATCCAAACCTATCTAAGAATTTCTGAATCAAATATCTGACAGCCAGCTGATTCAACATTGGTTGAACTTAAAGGAACCCCAAGATTTTTTTTTTCAAATTTGTATGTTTTTTGGTGAATTATTAAAATTATCCATTTTATCTTAATGTTTGTCTGCTTTTTATGAACACCTGAAAGTTGTTTTTATTTTTTACCAGCTATCTCAATTTAGGTATCCAACTCGTTCAATAAGCTATCTAAAAATTCACATATCCCAGATACTCTATCCAACACGAGGATAAGGTAGAGATCAAATTTTTATGCAAACCTTCCCATTTTCTTGCTTTTTAAATCTAAATTTTTGTAGAGTTTCCCATTTATAGAAATGGCAACGAGCGCAGTCCTACGACACATCGCTATGGAAAAAACAATTGGAGGATTTTAAGCGTTATCTTATCTGTTAATCAAAAAAAAACAGTTAACTTTTGTTTATTGGTTAGCAAAAACAATTGTATAAAATATACTCGTATAAATATGAATAATATTTATATTATTTAATTGTTTGACCGTATACCCTTTTTGCTTTCTTCTCATTCCTGTCAAGCCCAATTTCTAACATTTCTGCATGAAACGCACCCAAAAGTCTTTTAACGATTGAATGTTAGCTCTTAAATAGGGTATGTTGGAATCTTAAAAAGCTTTCATATACATATAGGGAGTCATCCAAGTTAAATAGTTAGACCATGCCTTGCTGGATAACAAATTGATCTTTAGTACTTGATAGATGTAAATATAACGTTAAGATGTTTATTTAAACAAATTTAAAGTGATGCCCAAAAACTCGTCTTTATATCAAGTGTGCGGAAAGGAAGATTAAAAAGGCAAGAAAAAAACTACTTCCATCCACAAGTCAACCCGTGAAATGTAGCAGCAATTCCGTTACAGTTTTTGGTTTTGTTTATTTAAATAATTAATTAAAAAACGTTTTTTTTTGCACTCCACTTACTATAACTAAAAACGAAGTATTTAATAGTCCAGTCAAATTATGCAAAACAGGGGATCAACCTTGTAGTTAGATAGTTAGGTAGATAGGTAGATAGTTAGCTAGAAATTTTTGTAAACCCCTCCTGTCCGCGTCGTAAGTTATGGGCCGCATTTTCATAATTATCTCTGTTTCCGATGTGATATTATTTTTACCAAATTTGTAAACCACAAAATTTGCTTAATTGTTTTTCTTTAAAATTTTTCATTTCATTTTCATTTTTACGCTTACCGTTTCAGAAATAGAAGACAAAAGGACTGCAAGCTCAATTTAATGAATGCAACATTTAATAGCTGAAAATTAAAATATTGTATTCACTGACTTCACTTTCGACACTAAAATTTAGAATCTGGGACTCACCATTTATTTAAAAAGATTTCAATATTTTTTGTCTTCAATCATTAAACGGTAGTCATTTATTTCCTTTCAGTTGCATTAATTTACAATTCTTGAAACCATTTTTTATTTCATTTAATGCCTTAGCATTTGATTGCATTTTCATGTAATGTTAATGAAAATTTAGCTTTATTTTCAAAATACATATTTGTGAGAAATACAAGTTGATATACATACATACATATGGAAAACGGATGGCTTAATATTTCATTAATTAATAATTTAAAAAAATTGATTCAAGAATTCCTTTTTAAATGCTGTAATGTTTTACAACAAGAGGATAGAAGAAATCCTTATAAAAGGTAAACATGAAAGCTTTACCCTAAATAAGTAGAACTTTTCACCACATTTCCTTCTGCAAGGAATGACTTTCTTCATCTCCATTTAATGATGACGTAAAAGTGAATCCCTACTTGTTTCAGAAATGGACCGACCCACGAAATATAAACAAACAACCCAACACATAAAGAGATTTAACGCTTCAATAGAGTTGGTCAGAAAACAAAGAGCGTAGAGTAAATTCGGTGGTCGTCCTTAATAGAATAGTGCATATAGTGAAAGTGCATCTCTTCGTGCAAGACAATGAAAAAGGTAGGTATTCAAAATAAATTTGTCAAAAAGCTTTGATAAAAATGGAATTTCAACAATTTTAATTAAAAGATTCTTCTAACAATTTTCACCTGCACGTTGATAATAAGTCCAACGCACTCCAGAATAACCAAACGAAGCTATTCAGATCAAAGTGTTCACGGTTACATGACAGAGGTACCTTATATCTTCTTTCTTTTTTTTTCTCAACCAAACATTCATTAATAATTCATCACAACTTATTTTGTGGAAAACTTTAGCGTACGTGCTGGTGGAATGAGGTATGCAAGGAAGAATTTCAAAATATGTTTCGATGCAAATGCCCTCAATGGTCATATTGCAGGTGATTTTTTTTTACATATTTAAGACTTAAGTTTACCTTGTTTGTGTTATTAGGTCACCGGGTCGGTATTACAATGCATTCTGTTCTATGACAAATACCGGTTACATATGGACACAGCCAACGTGGGATTGGGGTCCTTAAGGAAGCACTACAGCGTTTTAGCCAAATTCCACAAGCATTCTGGACGTTTTGAAGCCAGAACTATCTCGTAATGTGTTCTATGAAATATTCAATGTCAATTGAAGATTTTGAGTTCTTGTATAGTAGCATAATATGTATCCCTTAATAAAATAACGAAATTCAAGTATCTGTAGTTGATTTTATTTTGAAATTGGACGTCAGGCGGCAAAACAGATGGGGTGAGTAGGAGCAACACGTCGAAAAATCGATAAGGGTGCAAATTTACCAACGACACGACGACATTACTAGAAAGAATTCACCTGAATATCTAATTTACGCATACTCACCATTCGATGTGAAATCTCTATTATTGACAAGCCATCAGTTGAATAATATCTATTTAATTTCCGTGGCAATAGCACCTGCTCTATAAAACGTCTTGAAAAAAAAATAAAGTTTTGAAAACTCTTGTGAGCAAGCAATATGGGGCTAGAAAAATGGATAGTTAGTATTTTATTTATCTGGACCACATTACATCTAGCAAATGGTGATGCATTGTCCTTAAATGACCAATTTTTCAATGACGTTCGAAAGCTTATCAAACGACGCCTGAAGGAGAATGTAAGAATAAAGTTTGTGTAGATAATATTATGGGTGAGTAAAGCAAAAAAAAAACTCTTTCAGCAACGAACTTCGGAACTGACGTCCGAAGAAGAACGAACAAAAAATGTACCCACACCAATCCTCGTAGAAAATTGGCCCCAAGAGAAACATTCTTTTGGACAAGTAACAGCAGTATCCATTGATCCACATGGTAATCCAGTGATTTTCCACCGCGGCGATAGATATTGGGATGCAAAGTAATATCCCAAAAAAAATATGTTTTCCCTGTTTAATTTGTATTTCTTCCCCTTCCCCTTACTTTCCAGCACATTCAATGATAGCAATATATTTTACTTAATCGAATATGGACCTATTAAAGAGAATACAATCTATGTACTAGATTCAAAAACCGGAGGCATTCAGTTTGGATGGGGTGCATCAATGTTTTACATGCCACATGGATTGACCATTGACACATATGGAAACTATTGGATAACAGATGTTGCCATGCATCAAGTACTTAAGGCAAGCAAAACTGAATTTTAAAGCAAAAGCAAGCTTGAAAATTTTAGTATTAATTTTAAAATAAAATTATAGTACAAACCATATGAGGAAACACCACAGATCGTTATTGGAAAGCGATTCAAGCCTGGTTCTTCATTGAATCACTTGTGTAAGCCAACGGATGTTGCAGTTTCTACAACGGGAGAAGTAAAACTAAATTAATCTTTTAATTTGCTCGGAAATGTATTTTTTATTGTATTTTTTTTTAAGTTTTTCGTTGCCGATGGGTATTGCAATCAAAGAATATTAAAATTCAATGCTGCTGGACGTCTCCTTCGAACCATACCAAAACCTCCAGGTAAGATAGTCATTGTTTCAGTTAAATGTTTAAATCCTTTTAATATGTCGAACCAATTAACATTGAAGTACATACTGTAGACTTGAAGAAAAATTAAGATATCAACAATAGAAAATATAACATCTACTTTGCTCTTCATTACAGAATTCATGTCATTGCAAGTCCCCCATGGAATCACTTTACTTGAACACTTGGACCTTCTATGTATCGCTGACAGAGAAAATATGCGCGTCGTTTGCCCAAAGTACGAAATTTTTGCGTGTATATAATGAATATTCTTTTATGGTGATTTTTAATATTTTCTTTTATAGAGCTGGTTTACAATCATCATTTGGTGAAGGACAACCCGCTGCCACGATTCAAGAACCTGATTTAGGTCGTGTTTTTGATGTAGCTGCATACGGAGATATTGTATATGCTGTCAACGGACCCACATCTATGTTACCAGTTCGTGGATTTACTATTGATCCTGGTTCTGAGACCATCATTGGACATTGGGGAGAATTCAAAAATCCCCATTCCTTAGCTGTTTGTCCAAATGGAACAGCTCTATATGTCACCGAAATCGGCGATAGCCCCGCTACTAATAAGGTGTACAAGTTTATTTTAGTTTAAATTTAAAAAAAGAGCAAAACATTAATTTAAATAACTCCAAAATAGACCTCCTTTCATAGCCCATATCAAAAGGATATAATATGTATATGTATGTATTATTGCCGTTTTATATACTTATACTAACATAAAACATATACATAAAAACATGCATGCATATTTCTGGTTCTGCCTCTATTCTTCAAATTCACGCATAGATCCCACAGGTTCTGTTTTCAATAATCTCAATTCAAAATTAAATTAATACAAACAACTTATGAAAAGTCTCAGTTAAAGAAATCTTTGCAGTTAATCATGCTTCCTGTGGTGTGTGTAAATAAATAATTATTTAACACAATTATTATCTATTAAGAAAAAGTATAAATATATTATATTTGATGTTGAAAAATACTGTCGTTAATAATTTTAAAATAAACTGTCAAAAGTAAAAACTTATTATTACTTCATCGACGTGCAACTAAAGGGTGTTCTTTTTAGAAGTTTGGTTTTCAAGAAGAAATAAAACGCATATATGTATTTAATGTTATGGAATAGAATTTAAATTTTTATTATAAAGATAACGGTTTGCCGTTATGTTCTAAAAATGTATTCGGGAAGTGGCCGCCGCGGTTGGCTCGAATAAATTCTAGTCGAGGTACATTTTTTGACCACTTTTTGCATGTCAGCAATAACGCGCCGAATATTCTTTTCTAAGGCGTCAATCATCTCGGGCTTATCTGCGTAGACAAGTGACTTCACATAAACCCAAAAAAATAGTCCAGTGGTGTTGAGTCGCAATATCTAGGAGGTCACGCCACAGGCCCACGACCACGCGAGATAATGCACTCACCAAAAGTTTTCTTGAATAAATTGATTGTTTCATTGGCATGTATGGAATGAAGTCTTGTTGGAACCAAAAGTTGTCCACATCAATACTCCAATTCAGGCACCAAAGTCATTAAACATGGCATTATAGCGTTCTCCACTGACTGTAAAATTATGTCCGGCTTCGTTTTTGAAAAATATGGACCAAAACATTGTTCAGAATTAAATAAATTTATTACGAAACGGCAACGAAACCAACAACGAAAAAAGACCAACTTCGAAAAAACTATTGCCAGAATAAAAACCTCGTGTCTAAAAAACACCGCTTATACAACACGTGTGATCAGTGATCACTAGAAAAAGGAACGATTCATTTTTTTAATACAAACTTTAAAAAATATTTAAGTTTATAAGAAAAAAAAAAACAACTTACCCTTAATTTTAATAAGTGTTCATGTTCTATGGAAATTTGTCTCCATAAGCTCTACATTTGTCCTCCTCTTTTTTAAACACTAAAATTAGCAGTTTATATTGAGATATAGTATAGCTTTGTTTTAATAACAACATTATTTAGAATTTATGGAATGTTAACAGTAAATTTTATTATAAAAGTAACAGTGATCAATCATAACAGGTGACAAAAATATACCAATAAAAATTACACTTAACAAATATCAATTTTACTGTAAGTGTTAAAAAAATATAATTATTGCACAGCAGATAAAATTACTTCATCCAGTCTGCAATGAACTCTAAGACTTCATTTAAGGCACTTATCCAACTATTGAGATCACTTTGACTGTCTGCTGAAAAAATATATACCGCAGTTGTTCCAGTCGCTTCTAGTAGCTCAAGGCAAAAAGACCTTGATCGGGCACAAACCTCTCTAGCTGCACATTGAATGGGTAGAGATTTGCAAGAGCACAGATCTACTATTAAAATTGGCTCACTTTTAGCCACATCGTTTGAATCTTTCCATATGTTTAATTTTAATGAACTTAACTCACACCACCTAAGATTCCAACTGTGCTTTTTGTTTAAATCCTGGACATGCAGAAAACCCTTTGTTAAATGTTGCCGAAAAAATTGTTCCACTTCCCCATACACCTCCACTTTGTCCTGAAAATTTGTATTTCGAGATTCTGGGATAATAGATGATTTAAAGGAGTTCTCCGCATGTAAACAAAAACAGTTTTCACTTGAGTTATTACAGTTCTCTTTCCAGCTAAAAGGCTTAAAGTCTTTTGGCTGAACAAAAAATGAAGCGTGTGGTCGAAATCTAGACAAAATTTCTTCACTCGAAGTTGAAACTACACCCAAATTCTGCAATGTCAAAAATTCAAATAGTAGTTTCTTAGTTTACAATACTTTAAGGAATTTTAGAACAAACCTTTGGCTTGTGAGGAGTTTTTCTATTGGTGGACACCTTCCTTAGCCTCAACATGAAAATATCACAACGAACTCTCGAATCATGGCTTACATTATCAAATGAAATATAACAGTTTCTAAATATAGCTTCTCCATTTGCACATTCAGCTGATTGAGTGGATTTTATTTGGCTTCCATTAGAAAACACACAAATATAATAGTAGTTAAAGAAAAGCTCTTGGGTGTTGTTTTTCTTTATTGGCAATCGAAGTGATTTCAACGCCATTACACCTTTCGGCTGATCGTCTTGTAAAGTAGTTCTTTGATTAAGGTGCTTAGCATCTTTTTTAACTGTGGAAAATAACAGAAGTCGTTCTGCTTCTACCATTTCTGGTGTACCTTCCAATTCGGGAATAAGCCGACAAATGTTGACTGCTTGTGTTAATTGGTGGTTTACTGGCGCTTTATCATCCATTGAAAAGAGATTTGTAATACACAAAGATGATTCATCCCAGGGTTCACAGGATCGATTAAGATTTAACGGTATGTGTGAATTTAGAGAACCCGAAAGCCGTTTGCTTTCATTTTTGATAAAATGTTTACTTTTTCGAAAAGATTTCCGAAACTTATCTTTAAGCGTTCGGTATCTCCACGAACTAACATTTTGAGTTTTTTCGTGTTCGACTTCGTTTTCTTTAGCCGTAGAAGATACTCCTTGTAAGCTCATTGATTCTTCTGTTGCTGGAATAAAATTCTGATCGTCATAAAGAAGCCATCCAGGAGTTGCTGGACAACTGGATGTTTGATGAAGACATTCCTCACTAGGTATGTGCATACCGAACTAAATTAAATATATTTTTTAAATTATTAAAAATAAACTTCGAGAATCTTGTTTATAGCAACCAAACCAAGAAGTATAGAGGAAGAAGTAATAAAGATGCCAATTCAATTTATTTGTGTGTATATTAATTCAATTTTTTTAATGGAAAAAGAAATGTTTAATGATTGCACATGATAATGATAGTAATGTTTTGTTTCTTTATATTTTAACTGAAGCCAAAAAATTAGATGTTTGTGTCTGATTTGAATGTTAATAAGAATCAATATAAAATTCTACCTTAGCAAAATGTGTTGTCTTCTTTGGTGTACTTTGATTGCCAGTTAAAGTGTCCACTTTTATAGGGTGTTCATGGTCTTCGGGAAGTTCATAAGACACTTGATCAGGTTCTTTTAAGCTGTTGACAGACTGATATGAATCATCAATATCTTCCTGAATAAAAAATAAAAAAAAACACATGAAAATTCAATAAAACGATTACAATTATTTTAAGGAGTCTTATTTAACACAGAAGACGTTTAAACTGTTTGTCTTTTTGTAAGATGAAATTTAAAGATCTTAAGGGGTAATGATGAGAACCCAGAAAGAGGGGAACACAACAAATCTTTTAGAATGGTACTTTTATGCTACTATGGAATGCAAGCTCGGACTTTTTAACAACGCAAAACGACGTTATCAATCAAATGCAATAGGTTTATCATTTCGGTTCATTGTATAACAAATTAATTATTTCCTGGCTTCATAAATTTAATTCAAAACATAAAAACACAAACAAACCTATAGCTAGAATAATATATACTTACTAGTTCACTGTATATTCTTTCTTCTTTTGCTGCATTTTGAATCTTTTCCGCTTTTTCATTACAGCGATTTAAAGAAGCATTATTTTCAGAAGTTAAATTCTCCAAAAATATCTCACTTTGTACAGATAAGTCAGTCTTACTCATATTTCTCAACTTAGGTGGACTATTTTGCTCCATTATATTGTTAAAAGAACTCGAATGCGGCTGCGGTTTACATTTCTTTGGAGTTTTGTTTATTTTGGCATAGATTGCTTTAGGGTCGCTGTCCACAACAAAGTGTTCAATGCCAGTTGTATTCTCATAAACAGGGCTACCAGTAATGAAGAAGCTATCTTCCTCTATTTCTGAATAGGATGGCTCTGGCTCGTTGTGTATATCAGCTTGGGCCGAAACATGAAATACCTTTTGGTATTCGTACCCGTCGACACAGTCGTAGCTAAATACTTTTTGGCCAGCAGCTTCCTCTTTTCGTTTTATTTCACAAAACGTTCCCACGGCATGATCATCACTAGCTTCTAATCGGTTGCGTATATTGCTTAGCACTTGACCCATCTTCGACAGGTTCAAATCCTTATCAAAATCTGAGTTGAAAGATTTATAAGTAGTATTTTGGTTTTTTTCTGAATTTATTTTGCGAGACGGTTTCTCTTTGCGGACATTTGACGTTGGAAATAGTTGCTTACGTTGGGGAACCTTCTCTTCCCTTGGCGGAGATTGTACTGTTCTCGAAAAGTCAAATTCAGTTTGGGAACCCTTTGATGTTTTAGCTGGAGTATTTGAAAAATAGCTGCCTGGCGGTGATTGGAGACTGAAACGTTTTTCTTTTACAGTTTCAATTGGACAATCAGTCGAAGTTTGGACCCCAATCGATCTATTACATGTAGATTTTTTTGTTACAAATCTCAGAAGTTTTGTTTTTGATGCATTCAGAAATGAATTAGATTTTTTTACATTTTGTTTGTCTTTTTGTTTTTTACTTGACCAAGGAGAATGGGAAACAAAGTTTTTTAGCTGTTCAGCTAGGATGAATTTTTGACTTTCGGTTTTATTATTTGGCAAATCTGACTTAACTGGTGTATTCTTTGACTCCATGTTGGCAACTAGATTATGGTAAGCTCCATCGACTGTGTCGATATCAAGCTTTGGTGGAATTTTCCAACCTACTTGTGGACCACATTCTGGATTAGTGGATTGAAAGTTTTTCGACTTCGTGTCAAGATTAAGCATTTCCCTAATCTTTGGAGATTGCCAGGTCAACGAGTTTTCTTTTATCCCATCATCGCAGCTTTCAGTTGATTTTTCACTTACTAAACGATCAATATCACTCAATGACGGACAAGAAGGTTTTTGTTTTTGATAGGCTGGAATTATCAAATCATCTGGGGGGATACAGCTTGAGGATAATGGAAATGACTTACGATTGTTTTTCTCTTTTTGGGCCAATTTTGGAACAGGAATTCCTTTTTGACGCAGAAAATTATCGAGAATTTTTTCTGCATCTCTTATCGATGACGCAGTACTTGTGGAAGACCTTTTTCGTGAACTATTAGCAACAAGAATATTTCGTGGTGGTTTTCGGGGAGGTGTTAAATGGTTTCTAGGTTTGTACTCTACACGAGTACCACTTAGACGTTTTTTCAACAAACGTCCCCCATTCTTATCGCTACTTCGTGAGCTTGTGTTAAGTGAAGATTGTTGAAATTCCTCAGTTAAACTGTCTATTTCGCTCACACGGTCCACGTATGTATTAGATTGTGTTTTTTTTTTTGGAATGTCTTCTGTACCATTTAGAATTGTTTGTTCTGCTGTCATTTGCTTCTTAGATGGAGGACTTTTGTGATTAATTTTATGTTTATTCACACGCACCTCTGATACTACACAATTATTGTGTATTTCTTGGATAATGTGTATGAGCGGGGCTTTGGAGCTGCGACTTGAATCTTTTAATTTACTTATCGCTATTACTGTGCGAGGACAACTTTTGGATGGGATATCATGTTTATGGTGGGAATTCAATGGAAATGTCTCTCTTCTTTTAGCCTTGTGGTTATTGTTGGAAATATCTGAAATCTAAAATTAAGAAATCATTATTTTTTGATAGCCTCATATAGATTGATTAAGCATAAGAAATAAAAATAGTAATTCAATTCAAGTTTTCGTTCAAACATAGAAAGTATACTTTTGTTAACTATGTTAACTATGTTATTTATTTTAGAGAATTTATATGTATTTGATATAGAAGAACTATTTCAATCAGTACTGCCTATGAGATGCCAATATTCTATAAGAACAGCTATCCCATAGCCTTTAACTATTATCATATAGTATCAGCGTGGCTTCGTTTAAGGTAATTCAACAACTGATCAGGTAGAACTATACAAAGTCATGAGAACGTTTGCCATCATAAATCAATTGAATGAAATATTTGAGTTGACGATGACGACTAATACATGCTACCCCTTTAACATGGCCTTGGACACGACATCGACGTCATTAGAAGAACCGAAAAGACGCTGGCTTGAAATCAATTGTAAGGCAAAAAAATGACATATGCAATCAACTTATCAACCAATGTGGGTGCAGAAAATTGTAACACCCGATAACAACACAAAAAAAGATTAAACCGATCGCTTAGCCGTGTTTATAAAAAGTTTTTTGTATGTAGGCTGTGCGCAAGTCGATGTCCGAGACGCTGCAATCATCAACTTTACGTACCTAATCTGTAAGGAAGCAGAAACAAAAATGTATCTTACAAAATTCAGGTGAGCAGATTTAACACGACTAATATTGAAACGATTGAAAATAAAAAAAATTAAGAGAACAATTTATTTTTATAAAACTTTTATCATTGCTAAAATGATTCTAGAAACTAGAGATGATTTATTTATGATAGACGCTGCATCCATTCTGTCCACGCATCGTATGGATTGTTAAAAAGAAAACAAGTTGAGTGACACTTGAGATCTGACCAGTTGTTGAGACAACATATTAATAGGTTTCAATATTGTAAGAAAGCCTTGTGTCGGAAGTCAATTAAGAATAAGATAAGAATCATTTTTTTCAGGAAAACTTAATGAGTTAATGTTGCTTAAAAATATGACACTACCTACAAAAACAAACATAACAGGTGTAGTAGGCGTGCTTTTACCATATACAAAAATGCATCTGCAGCACTTCTTACATGCTTAAAACTAGATTTTAATTATCAAGATATTTAAACATAAATAGAAATATTTTTATGATTCAAACTTGAACAAAAATTAGTATAATTTGAAATTCATTTAATATCACCAAATTTATATTCTAAACTTGACAAAAATGCATTTTATCGATACTTATGTATGTCACATGAAGCATTAGATATTAAACACAAGTGATATGTAACTAACCTGTTCATCAGTTATGGTCTCCGATCTGCGAGATCTTTTTTTTTCATCAGATTTATACATTCTGAAGTCATCGCTATCACTAGTGAAACAATAGCAGAAACCGTCCTTGCAGGGTTTGCTAATGCGCTCGCTGTGCTTATTCGATTTGTTCTGATTTATCAAGTCGTCATCGGTGTTCTGATTGCTTTGACTTTGGCTTTGGGATGAACGATGCACTTTCCTTGCTCTGAACTCATTAATGCAATCTTGAAGACTGAAAGATGAAGACGATGCTTGCGAATGTCCAGTTTTATGTGATGCCAGAGATTCTGCTAGGAGCAAACCAAAATTTATATTATAATATCATACTTAATGATCGAAGCAAAAGTGAACCTAGCCAAAGACATAAATACAAAAATTAAGAAAATATTTGTAAACCTTCATCTCCAGAATGTTGTTCTTGAAGTGGTCCACGTGAAGTGCTGGAACAAGTTTGCGGAGTTCGCATTGTTTGGATTCAAAAATGGAGGCAATAAATGGCAAAAGAATTGGATCATTGAAGAAATGTTTTTGATTTCAAAAATTAAATTAAACAAACAAATCCAACTCGGTTACATTTATAAATTATAACCGACACAATGCACAACTTCAATTTTGGACGCACTTAGAGTTAGAGATAGCAGACTTAGATTAAAGAATAGAGAGTGAGAGCTAGAGCAAGCTAGACTAACTAGACGTGCGTGACGTTTAACGTTTTATTGCAGACTTTGCAGAGAGAATATATTTTTTTGAAGTTTGTGCAGCTGAAAAGTGATGCCAGAATAACTCGGAATTTTTTCACCCCAAATCTAAATTTAAAAAAATTGTATAAATTTATTTTATATGTCTATTTAGCAACATGCAGTTCTATGATGCAGTTGCTCGTGAACTGCATACTATCTGGACAAAAAATGAAGACAATATATTTTTAAAATTTACTTTGAGAAAAACATTTGTATGGATCTTTGTAAAGTGTTTTTTTTTTTTAATACAAATAGAACTATAAAATGGAATAAAACAAAGATGATTTTTTTTTAAATCTAAATTTAATTTACTTTATTGGAAAGATAATCTTCTGAAGTTATAATTTTAACATCATTTCTAGCGAACGACCTGAACGGTTGGCTTGGACGTAGCCTTATCTGAAGATCCGATTTTCGATTACTTTTTCTAAACATTTGTATATCCGTACAGCCGTACATATATCTGCAATAAGGGGGCGAATGTTGTCCTCCAAGTGGTCAAGTGCTTCGAGTTTATCGGTGTAGAATAGTGACTTCACATATCCCAATAGATAATAGTCAAGCGGCGTTTAGTTGCACATTCTTCGAGGCGAATGCACTTTGGCTGTGTGACCTATTGTGCAGTTATGTTAAAACCACATCTCCTGTACATAATGGTTGTTAAATTGATGATCGAAAAGGTCAAAAATCAAAGCTCTATATAGGTCACCATTGACTGTAATGGCTGAAACACAAACACGCTTCAGCTTCGGCTTCGTCTGCGTTACGATGAGCCTGCTTCGAGGTTGCTTTGAATGACATTTCTATAATAACCAATGGAAATCCCTCCAAAAGCAAATGTATTTTGTTTGTTGTTTTTTTTTTTACAGCTGTGGAGCTGTCAGACAAAGCAAATTTTAACTAGAGCTTCCGTTTGGAGTCACATTACGTAACATTACATTCTTTTCCTTACGATTGCCAAACGAAACGTGAGGTCAAAGCTTCATTGTGATAGCATGCATTAAATTCCTTGGCTGAACTCGTAAACGTCAGGCGAAGCCGAAGCTGAAGCGTGTTTGTGTTTCAGCCATAACGTTCTGGCTAGCAGCATTTTTATAGAACTATTGACCAATTATTCCACCAAACCATAAAGCACATCAGCTTTTGTGGATATAATATTGTCGCAACACACTCTTGAAGATTATTATCACTCCAAATACAGCAGCTTTTGTTTATTAACGTATTCATTCTACCAAAACTGCATCGCTAAATAATATTCGCGCTATACGTATTTTGAACCATGATTTTCAAAATGAATTTGATAAATTACCTGGCAGCTAACAAAGCTATCTTACGATAGTTTTGTATACCTCTAAAAAACACCCGTTACAAAAGGCCCAAAATGTGCTTTTGTTGCTCTAATCATTTATTTAATATACTGATATAGACGCAAACAAAAATGCATTGACTTATTCTTCGAAATAAAATTTTAACATTTAAACACACATGCCATTCAGGCCCATCACGGATTCCGTTGTAATCTGAAACTTTTACGAATTACCGTATCACGAAATCCGTTAGTAATGCAAAATTGTATGATTCCACTACGAACGTATTTGGCAAGAGTTTGTTTCCGTGATTCGTAAAAGCTTCCGATAACGATGGAATTAGTGATGGGGCTGATTAACAAGTTTTCACAAATTACAAACATAACATTTTGGGCCTAAAGTGAAAAAAAATAAGAACGATTTTGAACGTACTCTTAAACTTTTTTCTTACATAGAAACTAAGCTCATTTTTTCCTAAATGCATTTGTAAATCATTAATCCAAAATATCTGAAAGTATTTTTAAAATTCTAACGCACTGTAAGCAAACTAGTCCTAATACTTTTCTGTTGATATTAATATTGAATAAATCTTGCTTGTATTTGAAAGGAATTGTGAAATTATTGAAGGTTATTTTGTATATTTAATATAGGTATATATATTTTAAAGTGGACTTACAACTTTCCGCATAATGAATAATGTAGGCTATTATTGGTAATTATTTCGAACTTTCTAAAAACTACTTTAACTTTTTTAAAGTCTTCACAAAAGTGTAATGAAATAAATTAAAAAAAACCTAACAAAGCTAAAAACTAGTAAGAAAAACGGAAAAAATTGACCGAAACGTAAAAATGAAACATATTTGTTTTACACTTTAGGGACGAAGTTCCATCACCGTTGACTTAGAGGTCTAAATAGAACAGGTTTAAAATATTAAGGCAAGGAAACGCCATTAATTCATAACAAAATGTTTTCTTTTTCCGATTAAACCCTACTTTTTTTGTATTTTGTATTTTTTTTTAATGGATAGTACGACCTTTGTATATGAAATGGAATAGTACTATCATGATGAGGAACGAACGAAGCGACGTCTGGGCAAACATCAATGAACTAAATCTGCAAAATTTTTGTAGAATTTTGATTGGGGAAATTTGGAGACAATTTGACAATACAAAACAGAGAAGAATGTAAACAAAAGTAGCTATGGTTGGAGGGAGACAATAAAGAGACATTTTTTTGTTTATTTATTTATGTATTGTAATTGTAATATAAATAAGCAATAACAAAGCCAAATACCAATTCAAATTTAAATTTTGTAACTGTTGCCGGTTCGCCGAATACAACAAAAATACAAAAAGAAAGTAGATACAATGTTTTTGTTTTTCTTAGGTAACATATATGCATCTACATACTTATGTATATTAGATCAAATGGAAGTAGGAATTATTATTATTGAAATGAAAAGAAAATAATACGCTAAAAATACAGGTATGTAAGTATATTTGAAAAGAAGACAAATAAAAGTCAGTGTCGGATCCAGGGGGTTGTGGGGGTGACGAAACACCCCATGGAAGAATTTTTTTTAAATTTTCGTTGAAATTCCCTTTAGATCAAAACGTATAATATTGCCGTAATGGATTTCACCCCTTTTTATTTGTAATTATTTATTTTGTGTATATGAAAATAAAGTTTATATTTTACTGCTTTAAACTTTGTTGCTAAAAGTACTACTTTTAACTGAGGACTGGACCAATAACATTTAAATTGAAAATCCAGCCCTATTCCAATCACGCCGCACAAAATCATAAACTTTTGACCAATGGACGATCCAGAGAGAGGTCATTTGATTTGATTTTCTATTAAATACAAGAACTTTTAAAGATTTAAAAGATTAAAGAAATCTACTTTTTGAAGTGAATTTGCTTTGGAAGCTCTAGAACTAAGATTTAAACACGAATTTCATGAATATAAATGTCCCAAAAACAGAAAAAGTGACAATTTCGTTAAACTAATGGCAAATTGAAAAACATAATAAACGTTTCATATCCATTAATTTAATATATGTACAAATATAAAACGTTTTCGACATCTGTTATAATTTTGATAAAAATCGAATTGACATTTTTTTTAATAAAAACCTTAAAAGCTTCTAGGTTACGTTAGGTTAGGTTATAGTGGCTGTCCAAGATGGAAACGGACACACTTAGGCCAGATTAGCTTGGTAAAAATCCTACAGTACAGTACAGTACAGTACAATACAGTAGTCCTGTGCGTTTTTGGGAGAATGGTGATTAGCTAAGATTGAGTTGGGTCGCCGAATTGTTGTAACTCCCAATTCAATCATAGTTTAGAGGTTCCTAATTTCAGTGGTGGTGTGAGCGTACTTTGTACGAAAACCGTGCCGAAGAATGAAAGGCTGGGGGATAAACCAGGAGTCTTTCTCCCTCTACTTGAAGGAATTACCCGTCAGTGGAACAGCTGTGACGCTCGGCTGTCCCAAGGGCGGCAATTCCACACCCCACCCCTTCCCTGCTCCTGCTAGGACGTTGCAAGCGACCCCAAGAAGGGACATCTCATCCGGAGAGACAAAATCTGCGACATGTGGAATTGACTCGAAGGGTGAGGGCACACCCCGCTTGGTATCGGTAGCGAATAATTCTGGTGGTGGACCCAAATCTGTGTCACACGGACATAGCTCTGGGCCGGCCAACAAGAAGTCCAAGAAGTCACAGGCCAATCGAGACCAACGCAATGCTGAGAGGATTCTAGCAGCAGTCGGTGTCATACCGGCGGCGGAAAGAACCCCGGAGCAAACGCGAAAACTCGAGTGGGCTAGTGGCTTTCTTAGCAGTAACACCAAACGGACCTGCAACGACTCAACGTCAAAGCGCAATAGGTCTTTCGAGGGCGATAAGCCTAAATCGAAAACGCAGAAGGTGCATTCCAACAGCACAACAGCCTTCAATAAAGATCTTTTCTTTAGTGACGCGCTCAAAGGCAAGATCACAGCCGCGGTCATTGACAGGAGTCATGTGGATGGTAACATCTCTCATGATCAATGGGCAGACGTCAAGGCTCACCTCGGTTTCAGATTTTTATCTGTCATCGAGGAGAATCCGGGGCCTCTCCCAGACACACCCGATGCAGGATGGTACCAAAATCGTATCAAACTCATCGCCTGTGGTGATCAGAGATCTTTTGATCTGTACAGGGCTGCTGTCAATGGCTTGCCAGAAGTCTGGCCGGGTGCCAAGCTCGAGGTTGTTGCAAGGGAGAATATTCCTTGCCAGCCAAGAACACGCATAATGGTCCCAGGTCTACACAACTGCCCAGATATGATCATGAAATTGATCAAAGCAAGTAATCCAAACCTGCCTACGCACGACTGGAAAGTCCCAAAGGTTGAGAAGGAGACAGTGGGTCACTATAGATCAGCTCTCGTGTTGATCAATAGGGAATCACTGGCTCCACTGGCCGCGACCAAAGGCGTGATTAGGTATGGTTTGGACTAATCTACATCACGCCATCATGGCCGCAAACAACCTGGTACTCCGATTGCATAGGATAAAGGAAGACATCGTCTTGATACAGGAGCCGTGGGTCTCAAACTCCATCATCAGAGGTCTCAGTACTCCTGGCTATAAACTATTGTATGCATCGGAGAAAGGTAAACCAAGGTCATGCATGTTAGTAAAAAATTACTTAAATGTATTTTTACTCCCCAATTACAGCGACAATGACACCACCACCGCTGTCTTAAAAACGGATAAAGCCACCTACTGGTTCATATCCTCTTATCTTGGCCACGACAGCCCAATTCCAGGAGACACCTTGAGGAAGGCAATTGCGGACGCGCAATCGAAAAAAGTTGGTCTCCTAATTGGTTCAGACGCTAACGCCCATCACACGGTATGGGGTAGCTCTGATATAAGTGAGAGAGGTGAGTCCTTATTTGATTACTTACTAAGCACTAACCTACTCATAAGTAATATTGGTAATGAACCCAGTTTTGTAACCAAGAATAGGAAAGAGGTACTTGATATTACACTTAACTCTGACTCGATCCACAATCTAATTTCAAATTGGCATGTCTCAAAAGAGAATTCCTTCTCTGGCCACAGATACATTCAGTTTGAGCTCAAAGATGTGGCAAATATATCTACGGGTTTTCGCAATCACCGTAATAGAAACTGGGAACGATATAGGGAGGTACTAGCACAACTGCTTGATCACAACCTTCTTAAAAGCTCCTCCAGTAAAGATGAACTAGACCTTTCTGTGAATCATCTCACCGAAGTCTTCAATGAACCAATGAGAACTTCATGCCCTGTAACCATTTTAAAGGGTAAAAAGAAACCTCATTGGTGGCGTAAAGAACTAGAACCATTCAGAAAGAGATGTCGCAAACTCTTCAATAGATCTAAGTACACTAGATCTCCTTCTGACTGGGACTTATACAAACAAGCTCTAAAGCAATATAAAAAGAATTAAGGAAGAGTAAGAGGTCTTCTTGGAGAAACTTTTGTGGTAAAATAGAAAATACTTCAGAAGCCTTAAGACTCAGGAAAATTCTCTCAAAAAGTCCAACAATACCCAGTGCTTTAAAGACAGAAGCAGGCACGTGGACTATCACAGATGAAGAATCTCTTAATCTGTTATTAGACACCCACTTTCCAGGTAGCTCTAACATACTTAACGACTTAACATCAGAGTCAAGCTTCTACAAGCGATTTAGTTGATCTAATAACGCGGGAAAAACTGCAATGGGCCATAGATAGCTTTGATCCATATAAATCTCCAGGACCAGACGGAATCATTCCGGCCGAACTACAAAAATGCTCAGACATGATCATTCCACCATTGGAAATCATTCTGACAAACTGTTTAAGGTTGAGATATATTCCCAAAGCCTGGATAATGGCAAAAGTAGTCTTCATTCCAAAAGCAGGGAAACCCTCCCACGTTAACCCTAAAGATCTACGACCAATCAGCCTATCATCCTTCCTTCTTAAAACCTTGGAAAGATTGATTGAAATTTACATCAGACATAACTTAAAACCATGTCTCATTTCCACAGCTCAATATGCTTACTCTAAAGGAAAATCAGTAGAAACAGCACTTCATTCGCTGGTACGTAGTATTGAATATTCCCTCGAATAGAAAGAATATAACCTAGTAGCTTTCCTAGATATTGAAGGAGCTTTCAACAACGTCAGTTACCAGGCGATCACAACAGTAATGGATAAGCTGAAATTAGAGAAATCACTCATAGATCTTATAAGTCTCATGCTCAAAAGCAGGACAATAACTTCTAGCATGAGAAGTTTTACTACCACCAGATCGGTGAATCGAGGTACCCCCCAAGGTGGGGTCCTTTCACCTCTTTTATGGAACATGGTAGTAAACGACCTACTAACATCATTCAGGGTGATTGCCTATGCTGACGACGTTGCAATATCTGTATCTGGGAAACACCCCCAAGTTCTCTCGGAACTCCTACAAAATGCCTTAAATAGGCTAACAAAATGGGCTAAGCAATGTGGCTTGGACGCCAACCCACATAAAACTGAACTAATACTCATTTCGAGAAGGTACAAAATTCCTCAGATTAGCCCACCCAAGATTAAAGGAATACCATTAAGCTTTTCCGACCAAGCTAAATATTTAGGCCTCATTTTAGACAAAAAACTAAATTGGAAGGCAAATATTGATGAAAGAGTAAAAAAGGCTACTGTAGCGCTTTTTACTTGTAAAAAGGCCATAGGATCAAAATGGGGCTTCTCCCCAAAAATAACCCACTGGCTTTAAACTTCGGTAATCAGACCGATACTCATCTATGGAGTTGTCGTATGGTGGACCGCACTGGACAAGATGGTAAATCTAAATAAGCTCATCAAAGTCCAGCGGTCAGCAGGTATTCGCATCACAGGAGCACTTCGCTCAACACCAGCCGCAGCACTGGAAGTGCTTTTAAACCTAACACCTCTTGACATCTTCTCCAAAATGGTGGCAGCCAACTCATGTGTGAGGCTTAGAGCCACCTCTCAATGGAACAGTAACAATACTGGACATACTATTGTTCTAGACAATTTCAGATCTATCCCAGATCGCTTAGACTATACCACCCCAAAAATGGTATTCGGTAAAAGCTTTCATGTGTTCATCCCTTCAAGATCCTCCTGGGAAGAAGAGAGACCCTGGAAGACAATGCGATACACTTCTATACAGACGGTTCAAAGACCGATTACGGAGTTGGAAGTGGTATCTATTCGGAACAACTGAATCTCAGTCTATCACACAGACTTCCCAATCAATGTAGTGTATTCCAGGCAGAAGTAATGGCGATTAAAGAGGCATTATCCTGGCTCAAAGAAAACGTTATATCCTGCAAGGATATACGAATCTTCTCGGACAGCCAAGCCGCTCTTAAATCTCTCGCGTCTGTCTCCACAAACTCTCTAATAGTCCACGACTGTCAATCATCTCTGAATGAGATGACGGAACAGTTTAATATTCACCTCATTTGGGTGCCGGGCCACAGAGACATTCCGGGAAATTGCAAAGCCGATGACCTCGCCAAAAACGGAACACTTCTGCCTAATGTTAGACAAAAACATAACATAGGAACACCACTTGCTACAAATGCAAATATCTTCTAAAACAATATGCTCTAGTATCAACAAATGCTAGATGGTCACAGAGTACCACCTGCCTAGCAACCAAGCAAATATGGCCAAGCATAGACTTAAAACGGTCAAAAGGCTTGATATCCCTGAGCAGCTCTACAATTGGAGTAATAACAGGACACTGCCTCATAGGAAGACATGCTCTGAGGCTAGGGGTCTACACAAATGACTTCTGTAGAAGCTGCATGGACGAGGAGGAAGAGTAAACAGTCCAACACCTTCTATGTACATGTCCAGCACTCTCCATTAGAAGGAATAACTTCCTCGGTAATCCCTTCTTCGATAGTACCAGTGAACTGGCAACGATTGACACAAAATGTCTCTCTAACTTTATTAAAAGTACAAAATGGTTTGTTTAAGTTCATCCCATGAGTAACCTCATTAGTGGCATCACAACGGACCCTTGAGGTCTAGGTGAGTCAATGACATCTGGACAGCCACTCCGACCTAACCTAACCTAGGCCAGATTAATGGCCCATTGTGATACCACATGAATCTTGAGGCTTCCTCCTAAGCTCAATAGAACCAGTTTGAGTCCCTTACGAAACGTGAGAGGCTGATTATGCTGATATGATTTAGATCGTTTAGATCGTTAAAGAAGAATTCTCCTAGGTAATTCTTGCGTTTTCAAGCCAGAGCAGTGCATTTGCAGAGAAGATGAAGAACTGTTTCTTCCTCTTCCTCGTCCATACAGCTTCTGCAAAAGTCATTTGAGAATACGCCTAGTCTCGTGGCGTGCTTTCCTATTAGACAGTGTCCGGTTATGACACCTATTATCGAGCTTATATGCGATCTGCTTAGAGAGAGCAAGCACCTTGAACGTTTTAAATCCAGTGTTGGCCAGATGTTTTTTGTGACTTGACACGTGGTGATGTTGTTCCACCTGGTTCCTGCCAACCTCACAGCGTTTTGCATTAACAAGAGTTTACAAGTAGCGATTGGTAGCGTTCGAGTTCATCTGCCTTACAGTTACCTGGAATGTCTCTATGGCCCGGCACCCAGCAAAGGTGAATATTAACCTTTTTGTTCCATCTCCATTAGAGATGATCGACAGTTATGGACTGTTATAGAGTTTGTAGAGACAGAGTCCAGAGATTTGATAGCGGCCTGGCTATCTGAGAAAATCAGATGTTGATATCACGTTTTCTTTAAGCCAGGACAAGACTTCTTTTATCGCCAAAAGTTCCGCCTGGAACACGCTACAATGATTGGGAAGGCGGAATGAGAGACTTAATTTCGGTCGTTCAGAGTACACACCTCCACCAACCCCTTCTTTTGTTTTTGACCCATCTGCATAAAAATGGATTGACTCATTCTCCAAGAATGTCCTATCCTCCTAAAAAGATCTGGGAGGGGGAGGTATAGAAATCTGGAAATTTCTGTCGAATTGCAGTTGGGGGATGGTGTAGTCTGTGTACTTTGGAATTGATTCTAAATACCTAAGAATTACGGAGTAGCCAATGTTGTTGTTAGTCCACTGCGACGAAGCTTTGAGGCGAATAGCAGAGCTTGCAGCTATTTGTTTGCTAAATATGTCAAGAGGTGTTAGGTAGAGTAAGGTGTAGAGTGCCGCAGATGGGGTCCGATCCGCTTATACATAGGCGTTGGACTTTATTTAACTTATCCCTGTTTACACCTTTCTCTAAAGCAGTCGACCATACTGCCACACCGTACATTAAAATCGGTTTGATTACCGATGTGTATAGCCAATGCGTGATTCTGGGTTGTAAGCCCCATTTATTACCAATAGCTTTTTTGCAAGAAAAGAGAGCTACAGTAGCTTTTTTGACTCTTTCCTCTACGTTACGTTTCCAATTTAGTTTTTATTTAAGACAAAACCGAGGTATTTAGCCTCATCTGAGAATTTTAATTGGATTCCTTTAATATAGGAAGGGTTGACAAATGGAATTTTATATCTCCTCGAAAATAAGACTAAATCGGTTTTGTGTGGGTTAACACCCAGTCCACACCGATCAGCCCAAAATATTAGTCTGTCTAAGGCATTTTGTAAAAGTTCTTTTAGGGTGTTAAGATGCTTTCCTGAAACTGCTATATAGCAACGTCTTCTGCATAGGCTATCACTCTGAAACCCTCCGCATCCAGACTAGTTAGGATTTCATTCACCACATGGTTACAGCTGAGAGATAATAGAACACCACCTTGCGGTGTCCCTCTACTAACGAATCGTCTGCCAGAAGAATTGCCCAGTTTTGAGTTAATTATTCTGCTAGTAAGCATTAAATGAATTAACTCCCGAAACGAACTCTCTACATTTAGAGATGTTAGTGCAGATGTGTCCGCGTTGTTGAAGGCACTTTCGATGTCAAGGAAAGCAACCATAGTGAACTCTTTATGATGGAGGGAATATTCGACGGTGCGTACTAAGGTGTGTAACGCTGTTTCCACCGATTTACCTTTACGTAGGCATGTTGAGACGAAGACAGAAGTCTTGTATCAATACTTCCCTTAAATGGATATCAATCAATCCTTAAAAGGTCTTAAGAAGGAATGATGATAGACTTATAGGTCGTAGATCTTTAGGATTGACTTGCGAGCATTTACCTGCTTTGGGTATAAAAACAACTTTAACTTCTCTCCATGCCGAGGGACCAGGACCAGGTAAAGACACCTGGTAAAAATTGCCTCAAGGATTGGTGCAATTATGTCAGAAGCTCGGCTGGTATTATTCCATCTGGTCCTGTAGATTTAAATGGTTTGAAGCTGTTGAGAGCCCATTATGGCTTGTCCCTTGTGATCAGACCTTGTGGATATGTTGTATTGGGACTTGAACGTATATAACTGTTGCAAGTTTCGGTAAGAGAACTACCAGAAAAATGAGTATCCAATAGTAAGTTCAGCGATTCATTACTTGAATTTGTCCAGGAGCCGTCTGCATTTTTCAAGCAGCTTGGCATCGCTGGACTAGTTGAAAGGATTTTCCGTAACCTAGAGGCTTCAGAAGTTTCTTCTATCGTGCCACAGAAGGATCGCTATGAAGATCGCTTAGATTTCCTTAGTGCCTTCTTGTAAATTCTTAGGGATTCTTTGTAAGAGTCCCAGTGAGAGGCTAGTCTTGCAGCTTTGGTTCAGTTGAAGAGTTTCCTGCATTCTTTCCTGAGCGAGTCAAGCTCTGAGGCCCACCATTGTGATTTCCTCTTTCCTCTTATGTGTATAAATGGACAAGTAATTTCCAGCAATCTGTTCATAGCTGAGGTGAGGTCATTGACTTTGTTGTCAAGTTCATTAGCATTTGAGGAAGGACTAGATAGTCCAGGTTTTAGTAAACTTTGTAACAAGTTCCTGTATGAAGCCCAGTCAGTTTTCCGATAATTTCGAAAAGTCAATGGCCTCGGGTTTTCATTCACACTGATAAGAAGTGAGGCCGAGGCCTTTATGGAGTGTTGGAGATTAATCTGTACTAATGCAGCATTTTGGCTACAATTACGCAGATCAACCTCCACCACGGTTTTGTTCTGATCCTCTGAGTCTGAGGATGAACCCAAGAGTTCGTCCTCGCTCAGAAGGTTCATGTTAAGGTTGTCCTCAGTCTCCATTAAGGATGGACTGTCTACGACTTCTTTTAGAGGGTGGAGTCGCGATTGGGGAGGGCATGGGTGCATCGTCACCCTCCGTTGGGAGAAAAGACGACGTCCCAGGCCCACCAACCGCGAGTTCACCTTAAGTTGTTGTAGGAGACCCGCTATCCGCGTTAACCTCATCTTTTTTATAAATTCGAATTTTCATGGTTTCGAAGCCATAGTTTATCGATCCCTCGTTTAAGGGTAGAGGAGCCAAGGATTCTTTATTGAGTACCACAATGGCACTCCTATAAAGACCCTTCACTTCCTCTAGCTTGGCTATCTTCCACTTATGTGTCGGAAGGGACGGGTTACAAACTTTGAACATCTCGAGAATGTCCTGGATACCAGCAGGTTCGATTGGAATCTAAATGCGGGCTCTAGGTCTGCTAGGAATGTCTTCCTTAGCGACAACCTCGAGCTTCGCACCTGGCCAAACTTCACCTAACCGACTGACAGCGAGCATGTATAAGTCACAAGATCTCTGGTCGCCACAAACCATGATATTGTGCCATCATCATCGCTCCTGTTAATGACCGCAACGACGACATTGCCCTTCGCGACGTCACTGAAACTGGCCTGTTTCTTGATGGGATTGAGGGGATTGCTGGTGTTGTGCACCTGAGGCTGTTTCGGTGTCGGTACGGCCCCCTTATTGGTCCTTGTTGCAGTAAGTACGCTTTTAGCCCATTCGACTCTAGCGGTTTGCTGCGGTTTCCTTTCAGCCCCCGATGATGCACCAGAGGCCTTTGGGATTTTCGCCGCTTGCAGCCTTTGTCTATATAGGCTTTTTGAGAGTTTCCCCTTTCCATTTCTGGATGTACTCTCATTTGTAGTGGTAGGGCCATTTTTCACAACCCTGCCACTACTGGAATTTGGTATCGCTACCTTCCTACTCTCGTTGCTACCAATAGCAGAGGGAGTCCATGGTTAGCCACTACTTCCTTCTCTGTGTTGGCCGCAGGAGATACGGCAACAGGCTTTGCCGCCCGGTCCTGAAGAGATACCGGTCTCATCATTCTTTTCATTTTTGTTTTTTGTTTTGTTTTTATACATCTTTGGTCCAATGAGTTGCGAAGAAAAGAGGTCCGTCTGCACAGAGATTCGCATGTACAGATAAGGCTATAGTTAATCCGGAGGTCGCCAGGTATCCGGATACTCCGTTAGAGACTGGGCTATTTTTGAATTGGGCCCCCAGCCAGGCTGATCATCGGCTCGGGTCGTTTAACACCTTAGATCCAGCCCAATAAAGATGAGAGGTGGTTGGTGGTGGTGGTTGGTGGTTGGTTACAACGTGAGAGGTGGGATGGGAGTTGGTGACATAAACGTAGGCTTGTATGCCTTGTTTATGTGGAAATGGGTTATGATTCGGGGGAGGTAGAGGGATAAGAACGTTCTTTAGCTTCAGGACTCATCTGGAGAAAATTCTCGAGAATCATTGACCTTACTCAGCTTCTACAAATCGACAAGTTCGACGTTCAGAGTAGAAAAAAAAAGCATCTAAAAGTTGGTATAAATTTATTTTCGACCCAAATATCTTTTAAAGAATTTAAGATATTGGCTTCAAACTAATTTTATCTTATAGAAAATATTGTTTTTGACATTCAGTAACATTTTTATAAAAATTTTCTGTAAAAATTAAAATCTACAAAAATTAAAACGCAAAATTGGTAAAAATTGGCTTTCGACTTAAAATCTCGTTAACCAAAAAAAAAATTTGAAATCAAAGTATTTCATCATATGCAAAATATTGTTAGTAATTTTTAATTAAACTTTTAGAAAAAATTAACTTATTAAAAAAACACGAAAACCTACAGAAACAACAACAAATTTAAATTATAAATGGTTTTTGGACTTAAGTATTGAAAGAACAAAGAAAAATATTGACTTCAAATTATTTATCTTACACAAAATATTGTTATAAATATTTTGTAAAAGGTTTAAGAAAGACAAATCGACAGGCGGGATTTGAAGTTATCAGTTTGGGTCGTATTATTATTTTAGTTATAATTATTAACTTATAATAATAAGTTATTTTTATCGGTCCAGAATATTAAAGGAAAATAAGAATAACGTTTTCGACACATGGATCAATTTTTGGAAAAATTAAATTGGCTTCGATTCGAATATCTTGGCAACAAAAAAACCTACATATGTAGTTCAATACAATCATATGAATATCTCCATGACAACACACAAAAAAACGTAAACAAATATAATTTTTGTTTGCTTCCCTTACTCTCTTGATTATTTACGAGAGTGAAAATATTGCAACCACCTTTTTTCCTCAACTTGGTTGTCGATTTAACTTCTGTAATCTCCACAACAAATTTTCAGTACTCCGAGCGCCGCCTGTCAACCATCAATGAACTAAAAATTCATGTTTCATAAGAGTACCTACTATATAGTTTATATATACAAAGGTACGACGTATCAACAGAGTGCAATCCTCCTGCTTGCCACACTATTTATAAATTTATGGCTGAATCACATACACGCTTCAGCTTCGGCTTCGTCTGCGTTACGTTGGGCATGCTTCGAGGTTACTTTGAATGACATTTCTATTATTTCATCCCTCCAAAGAGCAAATATTTTGTTTGTTGACATTTTTTACAGATGTTGAGCTGTCAGACAAAGCAAATGTTCAGATAATTGAACTAGAGCTTCGGTTTGGAGTCACATTACGTTACATTACGTTCTTTTCCTTACGATTGTCAAACGAAACGTGAGGTCAAAGCTTCATTGTGATAGCATGCATTGAATTCCTATGGCTGAACTCGTAAACGTCAGCCGAAGCCGAAGCTGAAGCGTGTATGTGATTCAGCCATTATTTACACATACATAGTGCCTGTCTACACGCGTTGTGCAAACAACGTTGTGACAAGTTTGTGGGCAAGCGAGGAGCTGAGTAAAGGGACGGGATGCTCATGACAAAAATTGAATTTTCTGCTTGGGCAGTACAGTTCCTTTCTCATTTCGTTCCGAATTTCTCATTATTTTCTGTTCGTCGATGCGAAAGGTATACTTGTTTTGCTCTTCGGCTTTGCACATATTGTATACACGGTTACCACATTAGTCATCTGTGACCAAATTTGGTCATTATTTTTTCACTTGGTCAAATGGTCATTTTTTATTCCATTTGGTCATATTTTTCGGAAACGACAAAATATGTTCGACAATTTGAGTAACGAAAACGTTCTTTTAACATACTCACTTGGCTAAAAACTGTTAAACTCATTTAATCCTTTCGGAACGGGAGTGGAACGTTTACATATAAATATTCTTTGTTCTGTACCACTCTCGTACCGAAAGGGTTAAGCAACTTTGATCTAATGTTCAAACTTTGTTTATATATTTCGTCATCTTTATTTGGGTTAATCTAATTTAATTAAGTATGTTAGGGATTTTGTGAGTTTATTTGTACGTAATTAAAATAAATGTCATCTGCATAATATGGAAAATATGTTAAACAAAATGTGATTATGTTGGTCATTTTTACCTTCCTCTTTAATCCTTCCCTATTTTCCTAAAACTCGCACTGTGTTTAAACTTTAAACATGTTAAGGGTATTAATAACCCCTTGTGTGCCCGTTCATTATAAAAAAAGTGGTCATTTTATTTTCAAATTTGGACACAAACTTTTTTTTCAAGTGGCAACCGTAACTGCATGCCGGTCGGCAGTATATCACCCGCTCAAAATTTCAAACACAAATGTTTCAAGTTTGTCGTTCCATAACACAAAATGGAAAAGGGGTCATGAGTAGTCACAACACATGTAGACACATAGTGTTGTGAGCACAACGTTGTGGGCACAACGCGTGTAGACAGGCACATACTTGTTAATCAACCAATATAGTGTAATTATTCAATCTTCAGAGATATCTGAACTGAACTGTAGTTGAACATACCCATATATTCAAACGAACTGAATGCATCCAAAAATCTCTAATCGCAACAGCCACCCCTGTGTTCACGAAATGTCAATTATTTAACAACCAAGTTTAACTTATCGTTGGAGTAGGCTCGTCGTTTTATTTCTATTTGCAAACATAAAAACTAAATACTATGTCCAATAGTCATTTATTTATGAAATCTGGTTTCCCGAGAGCACCTTTACAAAACGGTGTTGGACGTTATGTATGCCAGTTACAAAGAATAACATTAAAGTTCTGTAAAAATAATGGTTCAAGTAAAGGCATGAGGTAATAAATAAAACTAATATTATAATGAATTTGTTTTAACTTTAAATCTGTCTTTAAAGGGAATTTCTGGAAGAAGATTTGATTGATTTTGCAAAGGAAAACCCCGGAATTGTAGTTTACGTTAAACCAAGACGTCATCGAACACCAGTTATCGTTGGAGAATATTGTAAGTAAATTAATGTGTAGTTATAAAATGTTTCAATATACCGGGAATTTCGAGTCATTTGCTATCTTAAAAGTTAGATTACATAAGATCTTCATAAGTCAATTCCCAAAAAAAAAGACCCTGAAAAAGAGGAAATTGTAGTGTTAAATAAATGTGACTTATTGGAAGAAACATGTAGATGTCACTTACTTTCCTATAAGTCTTTATTTAATTTATCAATCTATTATAAAACTGGTGTGGCATTTTCATATTAGATTCAATCTTACCTAGTACCAACAATAAAAGTATGTCTTCATATTCTAGTTGGCTTTGAATAGTTTTTTATATTGAGCGAGCACTCGAGATGTTATGAATACCTCTATAATGAAAACGGTACGAGCAATTATAGGAAAGGTTGAAAAGAGTTACCGATGTATGTACATACATAGGTTTTGAATGTCTGCACAGTGCTGAGAAATATTTAGTATGGTAAAGCATTCTACATTCGATTAGTACCGCGAAAAAAGAATCTGTACTTACAAGTTACAAGCATTTTTTAATACATGAGAGTTTGTCTATTTCCCCTAGTTTAGATGAGAGGGGCAATTTTATAAAAATTGACTTAAAATCTAAACAAAAACAACGGCAAAACTTAGTTATAAATTATACCTTTTTCAAAAGCAGAATTCTACACTTTATTAAAAATTAAATTAATAAAATATAAAAGTTTTTAAAATAATTAATTTAGAACTACAAGTATTGCGGTTGTTTTTAAATATGTTTAGTCAATTTTTATAATATTGCCCCTCCCGCTTAAACGAGGTGAGATAGACAACCCCTCTCATAGTAAAAAAATGCTTGTATTAAGCCCCTCTACCAAAACCCGTTATTTTACCTTGGCGCCAAAGTTATCGTACTCTCCCCCAAGTGTATTGTTGGGACACCTTCTCAAATACGACCATTTTAGACGAGTTTTATACAAATGCTTGTTGCATAGTTGGCCATGTCAAATAAGTGATCACCTCACGAAAGATGACTTGTGATGTATGCACACATCTACAACTGAAAACTGTTTACTCATCTTTATTGCAAGTGTCATTCCTCATAGTCTATATATGTACCTTAAGCACAATAATGTGAATCTAAAAACGAATACGAAAAGTTGTGAGCTTTGTAGTCATTGTGTGAGAAAAAACAGAGCCTTGGGATCCACCAGCGTTAGTTTTGTGGATATCAAACGCATCTAAAAGAACTTTTATTGACCAGTCTACAAGTTAATTTTAAATACAGGAGCATTCATGTCAATCTCTTGCAGCGTCGAATTAACAGCACCTTTGTGCTGCAAGCAAATTGAATTAAAGTTGTTTGCATAGCTGGAGTCCACGTCACTATCCAAAAAGCATAGTGATTACTTAGAAGAAGTCGTTGAGACCATCGCAGTTGGTTTGTTTATTGCCAAACAGTTCTCGAAGAAGTTTTTTGACTGTTTTTGTTTTGGCAAGACAAATTTGCATATATGAAACAATGGTCTGAATTCCAGGAGGCCATAATACACTGATTGCATAATTATTAGGATCAGAGGTTAGAAACAAGTCTAGAAAGTCGATTGGACTGCAACGCCAAAGCTGTATAACTCAGAAAAAATCTCGACATACCTTCATTCGTGTTGCCTGACTAGAATAGCCCAGCCACTAATAATTATGTTAATTTAAAATCAATCAAATTATTATCAAGACTGGGGCTGTGATAAATATTAAATATAGGAATGATACGCCTTCGAACAAAGAATTTAAACCACACATAATTATTTTTGTTTTTTAATAAATTGTATTTTTTCTCGTCCAAGATCCTCTTACATTATCTTAGAACTTAGAAGGTAATAGAGAGAGCGATTGATTCGGATCCTCATTATATGAACATGGTTTGGTTTAGATTATACAATTTGTTTAATAGAACCTTTTAAACTCAGAAGTTGTCATGTTTATCACATAGTTCTAAATTGTGGATTTAATGAAGAACTTATCTGCGTGCAGTTTGATAACAGACTTCTAAAAACATACGCCAATGTTTGTTTTACAAGTTTTGCATTTACAAATTTTATCAGTTTATTCAATCTTAAATTCTTTGTAACGAGAAAAATCTAATTTAATTACCTGCTTATTCTTTTCAGTAAACGGTGACCGTGAGTGGCTTAATTGCAGGAATTCAAGCAAGGACGATGTATCCAAATGGATTCAAATGCTTAAATTACAAAACGGATCGTCCAGTTCATTGCGCCTTAGAAAGATGTGGCACACAGATGTACCGTCGATTCAAGGCCCATGGTCGCCGTTCTTGCTAAAAACTCCAGACTCTAATTTGCTGAAGTATCCAAATGCTGAAGCCTCACAACCGCTTGATATCGAACAATCCGCAAGTGAAAAATTATTAGAAATTTTTAGAAAAGAACGCGATTCATTAAAAGACAATCGGGCGGAATAAACTTACCAAAAATATAAATAAATTAAAACACTTTTAATTATATTTGATTTTGTGTATTTATTTAGAAAAAACTCCACCAACTGGAGATTATATTTTGTATATGTGTTGCTTTCAATTAAGTACATAACTAGAGGCTAATTTTAACAATTTATTAAACATAGACTGAGTGCAGCACAACATATAATAATTCGAACATCAATTGTACGCCAAATTCGAAGAAGAAGAAAGTAAAAAACAAATATTGCAAAGCTAATATTTGTCTCTTCAGGCACGTGCACGACGACGCTGCATATCGATATTCAAAGAAAAAGCTAAAATACATAAACGTGTCTTCTTTTCTTTCAAAATTCTAATGTGTTAATCTTAAAACAATACCAATTTTTTAAACGGGCATACATGTATGCCTTCCTCACAAATAAATATCCAATTCAAATCGTAACTTAACATAGTAATCTGTGTATATTGGCAATAATAATAATAATAGTTTAAAAAATATATATAAAATACAATTGTACAATAATAATAATAATAGTTTGTGCCATTTATTGTCACTTGGATATGTTTTCTTCGGTAGGCAAGTTAGTTTTAGCATCCAATAGAAAAATGGCATATGCATATACTTAATAAGCCTTATTCTGCTGTCCATCCATGAAACGATTAAAGAATTCTATTTTTGGAAACAAAAAACCAATTTATAAAATTATATCATATTAAAACCAATGAATAAAAATATTTAAAAAAATCATCGAACCACAAATTTTGTATTGTTAGAAAAGCAGAATCAGGCTAAATATAAATATAAGGAATGTAAGCGTGGTCTTTTTTCAAATATCATTCCAAGTTTGCAGTACTAGTTACGAGTAAAATATTGTCCATACAAATAGTAGTATGAACTTCGTGGTTTAATATCAAATTATTTTAAGTTTTTTAATATAATATCAAAGCATACAAATAATTGCTTTGTATGTTTATTTTCTTTTTTAACCATTTGGTCCGCATTAAGTGTTTTTGAATATTTTTTTTATTATTTTATTTTAGTTTTATTAAAAAAGTTTCGTTAAAGTTTGAAACTAGGTATAACCTCCTAAAGTGATATAGTTGTTCGTTAAATAGTCAAAGAGTAGTAAAAATGTGATGCGGAGCGATATGCTTATTTTTTCATTATAGATTGTTTTTTTAATTATTTTTGGTACAAAAAAGTTTTTCGTATTTTTTTCTTTTCTATAATATAGAAAAACATAAATATTCTATAAATGTACTAACAAATAAAGTAACAAAATACACTGCACTAATAATTAAGACAAGACATTTTAACTTGCTACTCTGTTCTCATTTTTGTTTTCAAATTCGACATTGAGAAAATGGGACGTTTTTTTTTTCATGTTATGTGTGTCATCCAAATTCTAGGATGATTTTAAGAACCAGATTGATTTATTATTATTAAATGTCACCAATTTCCATTGCTTGGTTTATATCGGCAACAATATGACCCATTACTTCACGGTATGGCGAGTCTGGTTTAAATGCGCTCTCCAAGAGTTTTGCATCACTAAAAAATTCAAATACTTCATTGATGCGATTAATAGATTTGTCGGTTAAATGAGGTTGGACAATTGATTTGAGTGCATTTTGGGAATCTGCAAATGATTTTTGTAAATACGGTAAATCAAAACTATAGTCCACTTCATAGAAGGAAATCACAGCGAGTTGGGTATTCTGAAATGGAAAAAAGTGATTTAGTTGTTAACTCTGGCATCATATTCTATTACAATAAAAGCTTTCTCATTACAAGCAATTCTAATACCGAACTTCACTAAACTAACGTTTATCAAACTTCACTAACTTTACCCGTTTTAAAAAAGTTATTTGCGTTACCGTAACAAAAAAAAAACACTTAGACCATTATGCAATGGCGGATCCAGCGGTGGTCGTAGGGGATATGACTCCCTATGTTTGTGTTTTTTTGTTTTTAGATTTCAAATATAATTGTATTGCGTTAATTGGACATGACCCCCTTATATTTTGAATTTTTATATTTTATACAATAAGTATAAAATTTGTATTTTAGTGGTTCCCACTTTGTGGCTAAGAGTGCTATTGTTAATTGAGGACTGGACCAGGAACACAATATGAAACGAAAATCTAGGATTATTTCAAACACGCCGCACAAATCATCAACTTTTAACTAATAGATGGTTTAGGGGTCATATCAGTTATAAATCTCAAAAGCAGCAAAGATAACATTTTCGCTAAACTTATGGCTAATTGAAAAACATAATGAACATTTTATATCTATTAATTTAATGGAATCTCTCCAGAATTGAAATGGGAAGAGAATTTTACAAGTGTAATTTGTGAATACATCAATATAGTTTCTTTCCAACTTATTTTGTTACCTTTGTGTTTTTAATTTTTAAAGAAATTATTTAATTTTTCTCTCTCGATTTTGCATTTTTTTGTAGACTCCTACTTGATCAAAATATTTGCAAAAGGATCACGCAAAACAGTAATTTTTGTCTTCTAACATCAGCTCCTATGTACGAGTAAGCAGACTGAAAATGTTAGTAACTCTTGGAAATTGCTTCAGAAGAAAATACACAAAAAAGGTGTTGGTATAGAAATGGAACAGGAACCGAAGATATATTTTTTTTGGAAAAATCTCTGTTTCAACACAATTTCTAACTTTCTGCATGCAATGCACCCAAAACCCTTCGAAACTATTTTATTTTAGATCTTAATTAGTATGTAGGGAGACATCCAAATTAAATAGTTTGACCATGTCTTGCTTAACAACAGTGTCCTAAAAAAAATCCGATAACTAAAATTGTCACTTTAGCACTTGAAAAATGTAAATATTATCTTAAGATACACATTGTGTTATTTTGATTTTGTCAGGCTCCTCTACAGAACATTAAAGTACATGTTTAAGCGGTGCCCAAGAACTCGTCTGCATGTTAAGTGTCATCCGCCCCCCCCCCCCTACTCATTAAAAGTCTGGATCCGCCCTTGCCAATTATGTCGATTTTTGAGTTATTACAAACTTCAATACTAAATGAAAATTGTCTGAAATTTTAATTTTTAATTTTTCATTTATGATTTTTAGTTTTTCCATCTTCCCAACTGTGTTAAACAATTACGAATATGCATTTTCAAACGACATTTTTAACTATTCATAGACTCACTTGAAATTTTCGTTTAAATTGCTCTGCAGCTTGCTGTTCTTCTGGACTGAATTGGTTATTTCTGTGTAAAACACCAATTTTTATAACAATTTTGATAATATTTTTTATTAATTTTTCTGCTTCCTTCTTGTTCCCAGTCTGTAATCGAAACAAATAAAAAATAAATAAAAATATTATTTTTGTAAGAGAATATGTATGTTTAATTAATTTACATGCATCTTGCACAGCTTGTAGAGATTGTCAAGAAGTGACGCCGTAGTCCCATCAATAAAAGCCTTTGCTATGTTTTTTGTTGCCATTCGGGAAAGAATTTTTTTCTGAGCCCGGAGGCCAATATCTCTGGATTTAAAATTATTTTCCGTCATAACTGAGAATATAAAAATTTAAATAAATAATTAAATCCATAACTTCATATTTTATTTAAAAGTAAATTATAAAAAATATTGTTATACAAAATAATAAGACAAAGGGTGTTACAAAAAAATCAGTTTGGATTGCATTTAATAACGAAAGCTTAACTAAAATGATAAATAATATCAAAAAGTAGAATTGAGAACCCAAAAAAGGAAAACAAAAAACCATGTTCTTTTATCCAAAAATTAGTACCTTCTAAGTTCCAGTAGTCCACACTCCACAGCAAGAAATACTGCCTTAAGTTACTTGTAGACATGTTTGATTGTTTTTTTTTTATTTTAAAAGCTGATAGGAAATTAGGTGATAAGATATTTTAGTAATTCGAGTATGTAATTCTTTTCTTAAAAAAAAGTAAAGGAGATGATAGGAAAACACAATACCCATATGTATCTTATTCAAGTATCAAGCTACATAGTAAGAAATAATAGGTTTGAAATAATTGGATAACAATTAAATCTTTTAAATCTGCGTGACGCTAAACTAGCTTCCTCATAAGCTTGTAAACCTAAAAAATGAGAATGCATATCTTTTTTACATGCTTGTAATTTAACTTGGAAGCATACCAAATGCAATATGACCTCGCAACCTAAATGTTTCTAGACAAAACCTTAGGGAAACAGTCTTAAACGCCTGGATATAAAAAGGTGCATCAAATTAATTTTTGAAGGCAATTGTTGTCCAATTTAAAATATCATCCTAGTAATCTTATTTTGTGCAGATATTGTATGGCATGCATATGTTTGAAGTTATTAAACTTGATGGTTCAAAAGTTCATAGATATAAAATAACAAAGATAAAGGGATAAACCTCACATAACTTTTAAAAAATGATACCAACAGAAAAGACCTAAATTATCACCTCCAAAAATAAAAAATTTAGATCCTTAAAGTAGATGAAAACAAAAAGCAGGCTAAAGTTGTTTCTTACACATAGTTATGATTTAATCAATTTTTAAACCTATATAATTGTATGTCAATAGTTAGTCATTAAAGACAGTTTCTCTTACCTATATTGTAATTTTTTGTTACTTTTTCGATTTAAGTTTATTTAGGAAATAATGACTTTTCTTTATATTTTATTATTGATGCGAGCTATTTAACGGCTATTAAAAAGAAAAACTTCGCGATATTGTTACCGTAACTGACCTGCTGTAATAAGTATGATATACATTTTATAATTGTTGTTTTCTTTAAAACCTAATGATGTAAGTAACGAAACGGAAGAAAGTATCTACGATTGGAAAAATAAGTTTTTCTCATTGTTGGGAATTCAACATGGGGAGATAGATATATAATTTCAAAACATTAAAGAATAATACTTGAACTTGAATGACTAATATCCAAACATTGTTATCAAGAATAAGAACGATTTTCATTCTTAAGATAAGAAATGTGAATATTTGACTAAGTAAACGACGACACTTACTGTTCAATTCAAATAAATTAAAATTTTCTGCCAAACATAGCCCGTATATGTATGTCTTGGAAGTTCATTGCCTACACTTCCTGTCTAGCCTTTTATGTTTAAGGTCGAAAAAGAAAACATTACGTGAAGAATACCAAAAGAATAAGAAAGTATTTCATTACTTTCTCATAAAACAAGACTTTGAAACCTAAAGTATACTATCGATTTTTCCTAACACTAGACTCTACACCTGTCCTAGACAAATTCCTTAAATTACCTGTCCTTATACATAATGTATTCTCTAAAAACGAGAACTGTTTCAACTTACCGCCGTCAGTGTGTAAATTATATTTTAGAGAATAATGCTATATAAACATATTCTAATAAAAGATGAGATTTTATAACAAAACTCCGTTGGACAAATAAATAAAATTAATTGTTTCACTTCACACGAAAACAAACTACACTTACGAAACACAAAAACACAAATTTCTTGTAAAAAATATTATTTTATTTTGTCAATCAAAAAGAAAAACGATGGCATCTGTGATATGTTCTTTTTTTATTGTATTTTGTTTGACAAAAGTGATACCAAGTTTAATTGTCAAAAATATAATTTAATAACCTGTCAAAGATTAAGGTTACCTTACACTTTAGAAAACTGACATATTTTTCTTGACGGCCGGCACGTTGTTCACATATTTCATAATTTTATTGTACTCCTACTTGATCGCATAGAGGAAATATATTATCTAGAGTCCCGACTTAATGGGTTTGCTCTCTTTCGGCCTACAAGCTAAATTGAGAGGATTTTGTCCATAAGGATAAGCATGTGTTAGTTGTCCCGTGCATTTCTTATGGGAAAAGCCATTATGAATGTAGTTTTTATGGAATTTTGTGCCCATATTGCTCAACCGCGGGGGAAAAAACTATGAGGTGAACTCAGCCGTTCAAAAAAGAAATCCGTTGAATTCAAAAATTGAAAAATTAAAGCAATAATTTAAGAAAAATTAATTTTATGGTTAATTTTCAGTGTAAACTGTGCTAAAAATAATATTTGTCTGCTTTTGGCATACAAATTCTATGATTTTGATCAAAATTTTTGATAAAAACAGAACAAATCATGAAGAAAGTATAGGCGCACCCTAGAACTGCAATGCGAACATGGTCCAATTTGAGTTGGTTCCCAGTTATGACAGACTAACAACGAGGTGAGTATTTTGACAGCGAAAATAAAATCAAAACAAAAACAATTTATTGAATATTTTTTCTTTCAAAAATAAAATTTATGCAGATTTGTATTTTGAGAAGCATCAAAAATTGCTTCAAACCAGAAGATTGCAATAACTGGAAATGTAGATCGGTTAAAGCGGCTGCATCTATTAAGTCAGCCACATCAATGAAGTCCGGATCGAAAAAGTTGGAATCGGCAAGTCCCAGTCGAGTTGAGCATATGTATGATACGAGCAGTATCGCGTTCGTCGCGCGTAAGTTCACGTTCATCAAGTCATCATCCAATTCGATCTCATTTCCTCATAGTCTTCGTCCTCATCATCAAGCGATAAAGTTGACGAAGCTTGAAGCACAAAATATAACAACAAGTCGCCCAGCAAACATGCTTTATCTATCAGCGGAAAGAGTGGTGCACAGAGGCCAGTCGCGGTATTTCGCAATCAATCTATTCCACCTGTAAGACGTAAATCACGAAGTTCAAGAAAAGTTAATCACGAAGTTAAAGGAACTCTGGTGTGTCCAGTGCTGGATCAAGCCTAGATAACCGCAAATACAGTGCTTTAACATGAGCCACAAAGAGCTGAGTGATATTAGCGAAATGGATTGAATAATCTAAGAAATATGACTGAGATTTTGAAGCCGTAGCAGGAGATGGCCTTGAAGTGAGTAAAGAGGAACAGGATAAAATCGATCTCGAAGATGCCAAGAAGAAGGAGGAAGATGCTAACAAGTTGGATTTTAAACAAGACAAGTACTATATCAAGAACAGCTACACCACCAGAAGTAAGATAATTTAAGATCCAAAACAAATTTTAATTGATTAATTAACTCATTTAAAGGTTGTTCCACAATATCCAATATCTAAAACATCAGAATTATCAAGAACTAACCGGTCGTAGGTTCACGATAAAGTTTACGAAGCTTGAAGCATGATGAGGATGTCCTAAATTTGAAGACAAAGAAGAGGAATGTTTTAAAGGGAGCACAGAGGAACAGGATAAAATCGACCTCAAAGATGTAAGGAAGAAAAAGGAAGATGTTGCCCCCCTGCAACCCCCTCCTTGGTTCACTATCGGATTTGGGATGGGTGCGAGTTTGGGTATATGCAAAGTACTTTTTGCATTTGAGCACTAAAATCAAAGAAATCCCCAATTAACAACACTGAATAAAAACGGGAAGAAATGTCAAAATCAACCATTTTCGCGTGTTTTGTATGCGAAAAAGTGAACTTTGAAAATTAATTTAAAATAGAAATAAATGTTTCCTCGCTTTAAAATTGCTATAATTATTATTTATTTGCACATACATACATATCTATCAATAAAAAAAACGTTTCGAAATTCGTGCTGCGGTAATGGAAAGTTGAGCCATAATTTTTTCAAAAAATATTAATATAATTGGAATCAATACCAAAAAGTCCTAATATTACTATGTGGGGGTTCAGATATCAAAATGCAATATTAAGAATTATATAGTTTGTACCTTGAATTTTAAATCCTTTGCTTTGTTTTTATTGTTTATAACCCTTCTTTAAAAATTAAGTAGGGACTTAATATGTATTTATTCTAATTGCCAATAAGTGGCAGAATAAAGTTTCACTCTGTGTTTAGGACAAAGCTCAAAGTTTCTTTCTCCAAACATACCCAGTTATTGTGAAACAATAATATGAATTTTATCTGTGACTTCACTTTTGTATTGTATTTTTAAGAAATCGAACGAATCATAAAAATTCTGTTATCAGATTTCTCACAGCAAAAGTAAGAAATTTTGTTTGTTTATATAAATCCGAAAATAGGGAAATCTTAAAAATATAAACTGCCAAATTTTGTTTGTATTTCTGACAATACGGAAATCTATGAGTTCTTAGAAGTATAAACTGGCCAATTGATTATTTTGTTAACTTTGGCATCACTTTTATCTGTCAGCCAATCCAATTTCAAGTCCCAATGTCTTGCTCATTATTATATTTTTTTCGTGCCTGTCGCTGAAAATGAAAAGTTAAAAGAATAAAGGTGGACAAATAAATAATATTTCATGTGCGGATTCCATTATTAAAGTTATCAAAATCATGGAAAAGAATCAAGTCTTTATTTTAACCACAATTAAGGAATCCTAATTTCCAGCATTTAAACAACTACGTACTTGTGTTGTAATAATCATGGAAATTTTTACGTGTGTTCACACAGGCTAATTTCATTTTCTTCTTTCTAGAATAAAAAATAATAATCCCTTACAATTATAGTTGATTAAAAAGGTTTCCTTATTTATTCGATTGGGACTTAAAAACAATGAATCCAAATTGCAACAACGGCGTAGATAGCAACGGAGCAAATATGAGCAATAATGGAATCTCAAACGGCTCAGTGAAAAATCGAATATGCCGTGACTTTGTCCGTGGTATATGTCGCCGAAAACATTGCCGATATCCCCATGTTGTGTCACCCGATTTGGTAGTCTTTTGTCACGACTACCAGAATTCAACATGTACCAGAGTCAACTGCAAATTCTTGCACTACACTATCCAGGAACAAGAGTATTACAAAGACCATGGAGAGTTTCCACCAGAGGTCTCTGAAGATAACCAATTGCCGTGCAACGAGTACGCAATGTATGGGCGATGTCGCCACAAGGATTGTTATATGGTCGATAAAGCACAATCGACTACAGCAATGAGGGTCATGGACCGAATGGAGCGCCCGCCAGTATCGTCTTGGAATCATACGGAATACAGGGATGTGATGGGCCGCCAAGGGGGACATATTAATGGCTATGGAGCTAATTGTGATGATTTTCCATCTATGAAACGCCCCGCGAATGTTGATTCCCTCGAAAATTCAGCAGCATACAAACGATTTAGGGAAGATATCGAGCGAATCGATATAGTGGCATTAGTTCGACGATTTGAGGAAGAGCACGTTATGCTTAGGAGGCGTGTGGAAGCAAATGAAATAAAAATTGCCGAACTTCGAGCTTCAAATGAGTACTTGTTGGCCCAGAATGCACAACTGCGACTCACCAATGTTCAATGCTCGGCAGTTGTCAATCCAGTCACTATGACACAAACAACTTCACAACAACAAACCCAACTTATTGGTGGGGTTTCCATTGCGCCCGTACAAGTTCAAGCTACACCTATCGTAAGCATTGCAACTCCGCAGACACAAATTATAACATCGAGCGGTACTCCGCTTGCCATCGCTGCCAACACTTCACAGGGACAGCAGTTGGCAATATCACAACAGAATATTACATCTCTATCGAATACCAATCAGCAACTTGCCCCGACCCATGCGCAACAGATTCTAGGTACATCTCAAATAACTTTAACGCCAGCCATGGCCCAAGGGCTAACTATAAATACGTCGCAAGCTCTAGCCATGTCCAATGCATCCCAACCCATAATTTCTTACCCTATTATGACACACAGCATACTGCCACACTAAAAAAAACTACTCATGCGCCCTGCAGTTAAGCGCCACTAATCCACTATCATTTTTCAATTATTTCCTCTTTAAAGATGTATCTTGAAAAACATATATCAAAAACTTTAAAATAGTAGGCCAATGAATTTAAAACTACCTTTTAGTTAATAAAACTGTGTGTTAATACACGTACATATTACATTATTATACATACCCATAATAAACATTATGTTAATTAAACGTATACTTATTGAGAATTATATAAATAAACGCAAATAAATAAATAAAAATGTACCTTAAAATAACAAAACTTTCTAATTTAAAATCCCAGCTAAAAATTGGGAATATAATGTAAGCGTTCCCATCCACTTTTAATAATGTCAATTTGTTCGAAATTTACTTAATTTAGTTCCTTTCATGTGGTATAATTGAGAAGCACATACATATGTACATATGTATGAAGGATATTTCCAAAAGTTCTTAATACGGGAAAAGATTTATGAGCTTTATTTTAACCAACCGATTTAAACTAATCTTTTAGGTTTAGTTCGAATAAACTGATATTTTCGACCAAAATTAGTTTATTCAACAGAAGAAAGAATTATATAAAAAAAATATGATTTGATAGCTTTAAAAAAAAATTATATTGTGGCTTTGTTAAGATCAAATCTATTTAAATAAAATTATAATTACCTTCTCAAAATGTAAAGCGGCTAGTTATTCTAAAGCATTCTTCAGGACAACGTTTTCAAACCTAAAATACTAATGGAGAACTGTTTTAGGAAGAAACTATATTTCTGAACCAAGTAATGAATTATTTTTCTCTTTTTATAAAGGCTTTAATAGATTGAGTTTATTTTAATATATAATTATGATGGTCTAGTTTGACATAAGGCGCTAAACCAAATTGAATTTTTTTAATATTATTGACATAAGCCGATTTTGCACTTTTGAGAGCAGATTTCTATTTGGGTTGTATTCCACTATTCAAGCTTATAAAACAGCAATGACATTAGTTTTTAACTTTATTTTAACTGTTTTTGGCCCAATTCCACTTAAGCTCTTACCCGCTTGATTCCCTCGTAATCGAAAACTTTTACGAACCCCGAAAAAACTATTACCGAATTTATTCTTAGTAGAAAATCTCATACAATTTTGCATTACGATCGGATTTCATTATAGTTTTTCGGGATTTATAAAAGTTTCCGATTACGATTGAAATCGTGATAGGCCTGACTTCCTTGAATTCATTATTATTACTACCCCTCCAAACATTTATTTTCCTAAAATGTTAAAAGATATAAAAAAAGCAATAGAACCAATGTATTCTTTCCAAATTCAAAAACAACGACTCACATAATATACTGGGGCCTGATTATGGGATTCGCGGCAAATCGTTTTGCTAGCGAGTTTGCCATTTTTTAATTATTGAATTCGCTTTCGCCTTCTTCGTTTTGAATTCGACCAATTTACGAATTCGAAGGCGAATTCGAAATGTCATAATGTTTGTTGGCGAGTTGAAAATGAAATCCGATAGCTTTTTTTTGGCGGATTCGCAGGCGAAAGAGTGTTCATTATTATTCACTGTTCGATTTCGTGGATTCTTTCTTGATTGTAATTATATAAAAATGTGAGTTAGCTTTATTTTAATTTTCTTATAATTTATCCACAATTCACAATAAAATATAAAATTTAGAATAATTCTATAAATCCATATTTCTTTATTTAAATTTGTATTTTATCCCCAGCTTAAAAATTATTATCTGTAAATTTAAAAGAATCGCCTTCAAACAAATTTCTTGGAAGTACAATCAAACTATCGATTAATTGGGAATTCTAAATTGCTTGGTGAAGTATTGCGATAATTTAACATATGAGAGCAAATTATAATAAAGGCATTTATTTATATTTATAATACCAAGGATTTAAAGTACCATCAGTTTGGACTATAGGGTTGAATAAGATTTTCAGAAAACTTTTTTATATTATCGCCACCTCGTACTTCTTTTTCCAAAAGCGGCAATTTTACAACATGAAAATCCTCATATAAATCAGCTATCTGGTCAAGGTATTTTTCTTGAATCTGGAAAATATACAAAAATTACTAACCAATCAAAGTGTAAAAGAAAATTAAGGCAAATAACCTTATATCTGGAAGCACACATCGAACATGGTTGTTGGTCTGTTTTCTTAAATAACAACTGATTGACAATTATGTTGTGAGTATCGATTCCGCATTTTGTTAGCTCTTGCACAAGTCTTTCAGTTTCATACAACGAAAGAAATTCGGCAATGCATACGCACACAAATGTTGTTTGATCCTGCAAAATTAAAAGCAAAATATTTATGTTATTTATCAAAATATTGATCAAGTATATACTTACTGGATCTCTGAATTGGGCGTTGACTTGTCTAATTATGGTAAGCATTTCGTCTAGTTTCACTGTTAAAGCATCAGCACTAAAGTCTTGTAATCCAAGTAGCGATCCGAATTGAGAAATAAATGGAGCAATTTTTAATTTTAGTCGCATAAGTTTTCCTAATCCTTTTTCAACAACCTGTAATCAAATTTTTGATAGCTTTGTCTTTTTTGTATATATTGCATTTTTATTACTTGTGGAAACGAAAGCAATCGCAAAGTGTGTCCAGTTGGAGCAGTATCAAAAATTACCGCTGAGAAGTTCATTGCCTTAACCAACCTTTTTAAAAGATGTAAAAAGAAACATTTTTATTTATTTAACTTCTACATAAAGAACTTAGATTTTTCAATCAAAAGGGATTTATTTCTTATTTAGGTATCGGAGAACCTTAGTTTTGAATTCTAGAACATTGCAATGACGGGAAATAAAACGTGCGCAGTACGGCTAAAGAACGAAACTCTATATTTTATAGTACGGACAAAGTTTGGCTTATGCTCGAAAGGCGTAATTGAGTTAAAAAGCTTCTTTGTGAATATTTTCCAAGAAGCCTAAGTAAGTTATACTTTAGTTTTGGACGTATGTTAAAATAAATACAATAAATTTAGGTGGCGCAATAAATTAGGTGGCGCAATAAATTAAGTGGCGCTAGGTGGCCTAGTGATTTACAACTCTCAACCATTTCTGTGAGCGAGTAATGTCAGGGATGAAGGGGAACTTCCATATGCCGAATCCGCACGGCTTATTTGTGAAAGCACTTTTCATGACAAGAATTACCTTCGGAGGATTTGTCAAGCCCTCGCATGAGGCAGTATTCCTAAAAAAAAACCTGAAACCTCTGTCATGACAGTCCTACACTATAACCATCACGCCACGTTTATTCGGGACAGCTGGTAGAGAACCAATGACTTACAACCTTTAAAAACACCATGGAAGTGGACCTACAATTTGCCTGTTTTGAAGTACACTTGAGGCATATGTCATTTCCTTGCAAGAGTCAGCACCGGGTAGGGACTCAACCCATACAATCAGAATGACAGTACAACGCACTTACAATGAAGACATACAAATACAAATATATCTACAATCCAAGCAAACCTATATCTCGAACAATAGGTACTTAATCAATGTCTTGCCAATATCGAAAGTACTCACTTCATGACCTCCGCATAGCTCATAGCTTCATCAATACCAGGTAGAGCTCCAATAAACTCGTGCAACACACTTTTGCTCAGCTTAAGGGCATCATTCTCTCCTTCAAAATATTCATCAGGAAGTTCATTGAGACCGACGTTCGGATCAATTTCCATCGCGTACAAGTTGCTAAATCCATTAACCTAAAACAAAATTCTTACTTGTATATGTACAAGTACCTAGACTATACGGGGTAGAATTTACCTTTGTGGGAACTTTCGTGAATTTTTGATCAAATGCATCCGAAATATTATGCGCTGGATCAGTTGAAATTATCAATACTGATTCCCGAACCTTCGAAAGCTGAACAGCTAGACTACAGCTAAATGATACCAAACCATAATTTAGTTTTCAACTTTAAGTCATTTTTGCATAAAATAATCTTTTTACCTGCATGTTGTTTTGCCAACACCGCCCTTTCCACCAACAAATATCCATTTCAATGAAGATTGTTCGATAATATTTTTTAAACTAGGTTCCAAAGGTTCGAAGTCACCGCTCATGTTTTTAGTTTTAGTTTGATTCAATTAATTAACAGGAAACAAAAATAACAGAAATTAAAATTTATTTTCTTCACTTGAAAACTTAAATGCTAAAATCACACTTCCACAGACTTCAACCAATTGCAAAGCTAAAATCTGACAGAAACAGTTATGAGGAAGAAAAAAGACACCCTGTGAAAAAGATTCTGTTTGTTTTTGCAAAATGCAAAGTTCTAGATTCTTGAGTGTCGTCTTGGCCTCGTTCAAAAACTAAACAATCCTAACCAACAGAATCTGAAGTGCTGACATGGTCTTAAATTGGAAGATTTGTATAGCTTTTTAGTTTCAATCCAAATAAATGTTGTAAATGTATATTAAATAAAATAAAATTGACCAAATACATATTATTTAATGATTTATTAGTTTATTATTATTTATTTTGTTTACTTAAATTATTTGCGAACGCAACATGCGCTGCAACTGGTTAAGTATAATTATTGCAAATGGACAAAAGTGTAAATCACTACCTTGTAAAACAACAAAACAGACAATTTTTTCAGCTGCAGTTTGCTTAGAGCATTTTTTTTGGCGACGTTAGAAGTTCAGGTGGAAACAATAGGCGGGTGCCTCCGTATTTTTTTTGTATAGACAATGCTACGAGAAGCATACTTGTGAAGTTCCATTGCCAACTTTAGCTAGTTCAGATTCCTCAATTAGATTAGTATTTTCATCATTTAAGCAGTTCGGTAGTTGCAAGACCAAATTTTAGTTTTGTTTGTTGCAGAAATATTCCTGAAAATTTCTTTTTGAAGGACTATGTGTAAGAATTTTGTTTGTAGTTAGGTTTTGGAATACAAATTGGAGGGAACCATGTTTTAAAAATGAGTTGCTTTGTGTAAAGCATCTTTAAGGAATAGAAATAGGCAATATTTAGATAGATTTAAGTAACTTTTTTTATTCCAATATGGGGAAACCGAACACCCAATAGAAAAAAAAAATCGGTGAACGCGCTCACCATTCACAGTTACGTTACGATTCGCATCATCTTTGAAGAAGTACGGTGCAATGATGCCACCAGCCCATAAACTGCATCAAACTGTGACTTTTTCTGGATGCATTGGTAGCTCTTGCAATGCTTCTGGCTGATATTCACTCTAAAATCGAAAATTCTGCTTATTTACGTACCCATTGCTGAAAGAAGCGCACGATGAACTTTCTCAACAGTGCACGTATTTTGATAGTAAAATTCAATAATTTGGAAGCGTTGTTTGTTTGTAGGACGATTCATGGTTAAATTATAGACCAAACTGAAGATGTTTGACAATGAAACAAAACAGGAAACGTGCGTTAGCTGTTTAAACCAGTATTGCCAAAAAGATAATAGCTACAAAATCACCCTTTACCTTAAAAGGGACTCTTTTGTTTTCAAAAGGATTTTTTTCTTGATAAGCTATTCGTTAATAATTTTGATTGCGTCCATACTTTCAGCTAAACCTCAAACTATCTACGAATTCCTTGGTAAGTTCTCATGTACTAGAGTCAAATGGGCTATATGTTCTAATAAGGTATCCATTTTTGAGACTTTTTTGTTGGTAAATTCCGAGACATGCTAATTAAAATGCCCTCCGATATCAAACTAATGTGGAACCATGGTCATGTTAATGTTGTAAGTAAGAAACTCTTGAAACAAGGTGCAAACTCGGCATACAATGCTCTAACAATTATGTTTGAATCTTTTGCAAGAAAATACCTCAAAAGATTAAAACCGAAAAAAGTAAAATGGTTTGTGTTTGATTTGAGAACAATTAAAGTGGTGATTCTCATCGGCTTTGTTGGTCTTTTTGATGATTAAATGAAAACTGAAATCAAATTAAATGTTATTTACAATATAAAAGAAACTGAAAAAAGCAACGAAGAATTAGTAGATACCATTTTACACCTTTTAAACACTATTCTCGAAATAAAAACTGAATATTTTGAAATCGATTTTGCAAGACGTCTAGGAAATAAAGGAGACAAAATAAGACCTATTTTATTTGGATTGACAACACAAATAAAAAAAGATACTATAATGAAAAACAAAACTAAACTGAGACATTATAAAGAGGACATCATATACATAAAAGAAGACTACATAAAAGAAGATTTTAATAAGACAGTCCAAGAAAATAAACCATTTTCCAAAAATCAAAATAATCAAAAAATGACATCAGGAAACGACATTGAGAAGAAAAAACAACGAATGCCTAAAAGAAATCGACAATATGACAACGATCCAAATGCAAATGAAAATGAACCAACATGTTCGACCAAATTGAAGAGACCAAAAACAAATGAAAAAGTCCAAAACGACAAACATAACAAAATAAGAAACAACAGCATTCATAGATTTCTACAATCAAACCAAAAAGAAATTAATAATATGAACAGTGACCAAGACAACAACTAGCAACAAAAGAAGTAAATTTTGAATAATAAGGACTCTACCCCAAGCCGATTAGCCATCGTGGGGAATGACGGCCAATTCCCTCCAAACTACCCATCAAACCAAGACCAATCCAAAAACACTCTAGACATTTGTACATACAATGTAAGAACATTAGCTACAGAAGCAAAACAATCAGAACTAAGACTAGCATTATCAACTATCAACTGGGATATACTGGGACTATCCGAGCTAAGAATTTTTGGACAAAACATAATTGAAAACCAGAATGATATATTCTGTTACATTGGTGAGACCAAAGGCTTGCATGGAGTTGGATTTCTCATCAAAAAGAGTTTCAAGGACAGAATAATAAATGTACGATTTTTTAGTGAAAGGATTTGTAGCCTATGTTTAAAAATACAAAACACAAAAATGACGATAATTCAGGTTTATGCCCCGACTAAAACAGCAACTGACGAAGAAATCTCGAACTTCTACAATCTATTGGACAAAGTATATAATGAAACAAAAACGGAGATAATGTATGTTATAGGAGATTTCAACGCCAAGTTAGGGAAACAGATTGACAATGATGAAGAAGTAATGGGACCATTTGGATACGGACGAAGAAACAAAAGAGGAGACCTACTTATAAAGTGACTGGAAGAGACGAATCTTAGATTTGCAAATTCTTTCTTCAAAAAGAGAGAAACACGAAAATGGACCTGGATTCACCCGAATGGGATAACAAAGAACGAAATTGACTTAGTTCTAACAAATAAACTGAAAACTATTAATGACATCTCCGTATTGAATAATTTTAAATTTGATAGTGACCATAGGCTAGTAAGAGCAAAAATAAAAGTGAACCATAATACGTTGAAAAGAAACAAACAAACACTCAGTATTCCTAGAATGATACCAACCGAAAATATTGAAAAATATAATGACATGCTTAAGAAAGAAATAAGACTTAATATAACTACAAATAGAATAAACGACAACTTTCAAAATACATATGATTCATTAGAACAGATAATAAAGAACTCGGCGAAAGTTTCAATCATGACTGCTGTTACTCCAAAACCTGATAAATTAACCGATGACACTAAAGCGCTGATAACCAGAAGAGATAATCTACGAAACAAGGACAACTTATCAGACCATGAAAAAAATGAACTAAGATACCTTCGGAAAACCATAAAAGAAGATGCGAAAAATGATACCCAAACATATAACGAAACAATGATAAAAGATATATTAAGCAACACAAAATCTATCAAAAAGACAAAATCATTTCTTGACGACGGAAAAGAGTGGATAACATCAATTAAGAACAAAAATAACAACGCTATTAATAGGAGAGATATAAATGAGTCTGCTACCAAGTTTTTCGAAGAACTCTTCAAATCGTCAAAAGAAATAAAAGATAATAATATATCGATGGCGGACAGTTACTCCAACTTAAATACTATTACACTTTTTACAAAAACAGATATTGAACAAGCAATTGACGATCTAAAGACAGATAAGTGTACAGGAAATGAAGGTATTGTAACAGAAATGCTCAAATATGGAAAACAACCAATTTCTACAGTCTTGACCACGATTTTTAATGACGTACTTATAACACAGCAGATTCCAAGACAATGGAAACAAGCTACAAGTACGCTTATCCACAAAAATGGAAATAAAGATGACATAAATAACTACAGACCAATAAGCAACATTTCTATGATATATAAACTGTTCTCCAAAGTAATGTATACAAAAATTAAGGACACATTAAACAGAAATCAGCCAAGAGAACAAGCAGGATTCCGAGAAGGTTTTTCAACAACAGACCATCTGCAAACAATGAACCAACTCATTGAAAAAACTAACGAATTTGAAAAACCTTTGTATTTTTTATATATTGACTTCAGTAAAGCATTTGACTCAGTAGAACATGACGAAATATGAACAGCGCTGACAAACCAAGGAATTCATCCTATCTTTATAAGGACGATAAAAAATATATATACAGACAGCGTGGCGAAAATAAAAACCGAAAGAATAGGAAGAGAAATAAAAATAAAAGGAGGCGTAAGACAGGGGGATCCAATGTCACCACCATTATTCTCTGCGGTACTGGAAGAAATATTCAAGAAACTAAACTGGGACAATAGATATGGAATAAATATTTGGGGACAATATTTGAGCAACCTTAGATTCGCTGATGACATAGTTCTCATCTCATCAACTTCCGGACAAATACAAAATATGCTCATAGAATTGACAAATGAATGCAAGAAAGTTGGACTTCATATCAATAAGTCAAAAACTAAGATAATGACTAACCATATTAAAGATGACATAATGCTGGATAACGAACACATAGAATATGTAGAAGACTATACTTATACTATACAGACTAAGTCATTCATTAACCAAGAGAAAAAAGAAGTTTCTAGACGCATTACCAATAGTTGGAAGCAATTTTGGAGTCTAAAACAAATATTACAATCAAATCTAAGGGACGAAACACGAAAATATATACTAGACTCTGCTATTCTTCCTGTTATGACGTATGGGTTACAGACTATATCCTTGACTTCAAGTTTACTTGACAAAATAAGAATATGCCAAACCAAGATGGAAAGAAAACTACTTAACCTACGAATAAGCCAGAGAGTGAGAAATAGAGAAATAAGACGAAGAACTGGTTTAACGGACGTGGTTGAATGAGCAAAACTCCTTAAATGGATAAGGGCAGGACATATATCTAGAATACAGGACCAAAGATGGACAAAAATCATTACAAAATGGACACCACCAGAAAGCAGAAGACCAATTGGACGACCGAAGAAAAGATGGGCAGACGATTTGCTTAAAGAAAGACAAAGTTGGTACAATGACGCAAAAGATAGAGATCTCTGGGCAACATTGGGGGAGGCTTATGCCAGATCATAGAATTTTGACACGCATCCATTTATTTATTCAAACTTTGCTTACATATTAAAGTTGATTAAAAAAAAAAAAATTATGTCAATTTTATATAGTAATTAATTCAAAAGAAACAGAAAATGTAAACAAAAATGTAAATAAATATTGTACAAAATATCAATAATGGCAAATAAAAGCTTATAATAATAATAATAAAAAATGAAAACAGTTTTCATCTGATTTTTCGCAACGTTTCGACGGTGATTGGTGTTTTCTTCAGGGGATGTCTTTATTCACAAAAATGATAAAAATGTTTATTTAATACATACGAATATTATGTAAAGCGTACTTACATTGATTTGAATATTACAAAAACATTGAAAAACAATTTAAACAATTAAAACAAATAAAATTTAAATGGTTTGGACTATATGTATCGAAGAGTCTCACAGAAGCAATTAATGTTATCATAATGATATCTCCACACAAGAAACACTTCCATTCTGTCCAAATTACTACCATGTCATCATGATACCTCATATATTAAGCTTATACCTTTCCAATTTAGGCATTGACACTTGTAAGGTTAATTTTTCAACGTAGTTTTATATTATATTATATTTATTTATTTACGTTTTTATATGAAAATAAAAATTCAATGCAGTACATCTTGTTAAGCCGTTAAAAAAAACAAAAAAAACGACCTAGTTTTAAATACCTTTAAATGTATGCAATTTTGATTGTGTTTGTAGTTGATACGTACAAATAACACGTAATAATAACAACAACAAAATAATTGAATATATTTAAAATCTTCAATGCATCATAATGCCAAATATGGCAACATTTCATTTTGCACAAAAATTGAAAATTTAGAATTAAACGAGAATTATTATTAAATTCAAAATACCTACAACGTTAAATAGTATACATAGCTATAAACAAATGTATGCATATGCACAAGCACATCTCCTCTACAGTCACACGTGAAAGGAAAAAAATATAAACAAATATTATTCCTTCTTGGTTTGACATTTGTATTTTGGCTATCTCCCTCGAACATATTAATGCTTATGAAACTTAAACAAATTTACAAATCTCATTCTTTCTTTAGTAATTTTCTCCTCATTCTTAATTCCCTACCAAGTACTTTGATACACGCAGCGCCCTCAATAGTCGTGGAGATGAAATAAAAAATTTCGTCTCATAATAGTACTATAGTAAATATATATATACATATATACAATGATTGAACCAAAACATTGATGTGCCGTCGACGGGCCGGCAATATTTTTTTCTTAAACGTTTTCCAATGGGAAAAGTATTGATGTTATTTCCCGACGAATTGATTCGTTTTGAATTCGTCTTTTGAGACGAATCTACACAGATTTTCACACTCATTTTAACACATACTAAAAACTTGACAGTTTTGCAAACGTCAAATGAAATTATTGTTTGTGGAAAAAATAATTGAAGAGAATTCGGCTTCGTTCTGTTGTAATTATAAATAATTAATTTTCTGTGAAAACAATACAAAATTTGATTAATTTCTTGGCAATATTATTTTTGTGCTTTCAGGATCAGGTAATTAAAAATGTACAGTTCTGTTCACTTGATTAAACGCACACATTTTTTTTACATAAATTTGATTTTGTAAATAGGTAGATTATTGTACCAAGGAGTTCCAATGCTTGTATTTTCCTATCAAAAATGTTTAAAAATGCAAACATTGGAATTCATTTGGTCGTGTCCTTGGTACAATAATGTACCTACAGGAATGGTTTATACCTTCCTGGAATCCTTGAAGTGTGAGTAAGAACTTTGCATTCACACTTTTTAGTAAAAATCAAAAAAACTTATAAGAACACGTCCAAGTAAGTTCCCATGTTTGTATTTTCCTATCAAAAATGTTTAAAAATGCAAACATTGGAATTCATTTTGTAATATGACAGCTAAAATCAAATCTAAAATTCTCACCACACCAATTTAATAAAAAAAAACATCTGTCAAAACAAGTAAATACACCGCATCGAATTGTTGGATTTCACATTTCAAAATGAATGTAATGTCAAAATTACAAATACAACAATGTAAACAAATGGGAGTTGGAGGGTAAAACGTACAAAAGATTCCGGTCTTTATATGGTGTGTCTATGCTTTTGAGTTTTATTGCATCAAAACAAACTCAGTAATAAAACTAATAAAGTATTAAGATTTTTTATATTTAATCGTGTAATACTAAAATAATGATTTCCTATACAGTAAGAGCTATATTATATGTACATTTATAGGAACCATTGATTGAATTCCTTTCTATTACAGAAATTGGTTTTATTACGTAGCTTAAGCACCAGTCAAGCAAGAAATTTTGCAAATAGCACAGTAAACAAAAAGAAAACCTTACCATATTTTAAAATAGGAACTGGAAGTATTTTTACAACATTTATTGTATATGATTACATCGTCAACGATTTTACTTATTGCGGTGCAATAAGTAGATTTATGCGATCATTAAAAGTTGCAACTCAAATTTCATGGGATTACTTGTTGCTTCAAAGAAAAGAAAGCTACGAAAACTATGAAGTACTTGTTAAAGAGGTTCATCTTAAAAGTGCCAATAGGTTACTTGATGCCTGCTTGAGGAACGGTGGACTTTATATCAAAGTTGGCCAAGGTGTTTCTGCAATAAATCATATTTTACCTATTGAATATACACAAACCTTATGCAAACTTCAAGATGAATGCTTGCCAACAACAAAAGAAGATGTCCAAAAAGTATTTACTAAAGACTTTGGATTGTTACCAGAAGATATGTTTCAAGATTTTGATTATAAGCCAATAGCAGCAGCAAGCTTAGCACAAGTTTTTCGAGCTAAACTTAAGACAGGTGAAGAAGTAGCAGTTAAGGTAAGTCTGTATAGGTATTACGTTCTCATGTTGGGTAACTCTTCGTTTGATGATTTTTATTAACATAATGTAGCCTTTACAAAGAACACCCAGATACTTGTCGGGCTTATCGCTGTTTTACAAAATATTTTTGTTTGGATAAAAGCAATGGCACTTTTTTTGGCATTCGTAGTAAGAATTTCCTCTTTCGTATCGGGACCTAAGAAAAACCAAAATAACTGAAACCATTGCAATATTTACGTTATTGATAAAACCATCTTCACATTAGTCACTATTTAAAATCACACCTTTATTCGTTTTCGTATTTAGTTTGAGTTTACTCATTTTGAGTTATTTAATTATATATAGGTATATTATATATACATCAACACATCATATCGCCAAAGAATCGTAATTTGATACATAAGACTTTGTCAATAAGTTGAGTATGGTTGAAACCGTCTTCGTTAATTTCCCCGGTAATCATAATTCAACAGCTTTTCTAACAACACTGGTCGACAAAATTACTTTTTTTTTTAAGTTGCACAAACCAAACAATACTTTTTTAAAGGATTAAGATGTCCTTATTTCTCCATTTAATTTGGATTTCATATCAGGTTTTTAAAATAATGACGCTTTAAAGATGCTAAAGACGACCGAAAGGCTAAGTTAAAACACAACATATCTCTTAATAATACAGTGTATGATGGTTTTTCAAAATTCAAATCTTTGTCTTCTAAAAAGAATTGGAATTAATATCTATTGCTATTTCCGAATCCGAACATTGGTTGACACGTAAAAGCTAACAACTTATAAAGATTTTACTAACGTTTTATGAAATACTATAAATTAATATTTCAACTGAATATCGAAGAAAGGGATTTGTACATATGTACATATATATAAAATAATTATAATTTAGATAACCCAAAAAGCCTTAAATACCTATGTGTTTCATAGGCAAACGTATTGAAAAGGCAATATTTCAAAACCTGGGACTAGGATTGAATTAAGTGCTACTTATAATGTATTTATAAAGTAGAATTGATTATTTGAAATTTATTACAAAAAATGAATGTTGAATTGCAAAAATGTGACTTGTAAATTGACCGTTTTTCTAAAAAGAAAATGATAGTAAAGTAAACCACTCGTAACTAAACATTAAGTAATGATTGTACATTTGAAGATTCAAGGGTTGACGTGGTTTGCGTATCTGATACTTGGCTTAATGTCTCGCTAAACGACCAGTTATGCTCACTTGCGGGTTATAAGTTGTATCGTTCAGATAGGGTGCGTTGCAGAGGTGGGGGCGTTGATATGTATGTGAGGGCAGGGTTAAAATGCAAATTTAAGGTCTCTTCTGTAGAGGATAGTGAAATTGAGTATATTTTTGTTGAGTTAACTAATGATAGTGAAAAGCTTCTTATAGGTACCATATACAGACCAAACAGAAACATTAGTATCTCTCCACTTATTTCTACCTTAGAACAAATTTCAGTTTCATATCCTAATATTATTCTATGTGGAGATTTCAATTGCAACCTTTTTGATGAAAATAACTTTCTGAACGAATTTCTCTCTCTTAATCTTTACTCCGTAAACACATGTACTGCCACCCATTTTTCAAATTCTGACCCCACTTTGTTGGATTTATTTCTTGTGACCGATCAAAGCAAAGTGATTCTTTACGATCAGTTGTCTGCGGCAGCTTTTTCAAAGCATGATTTAATTTTTTTAACTTTCGACTTTCAAGTAGAGATTCATATTCGTTCCATCGAATACCGTGATTTCAAACAAATCAACTATGCTTCACTTGAAACGGATCTTAGAAGCATAAACTGGAATAATGTCTTGGAAATCCGATCCCCCAGCGAGCAGGTAGATTTTCTAAATAGCAGGGTGAATAGATTATTTGAGAGCCATGTACCCTTAAAAACCAAAAGCTGCACTCCTCACAACAAACCATGGTTCACAAATGACATACGTTCTTTGATGAGACAGCGTGACCTAGCCTATAGACGGTGGAAACTCTTTCGTCTTGACAGCCTTCACCAAAAATTTACCTCTTTGCGCAACAAAACTGTTCAAAAAATTCGTAAGGAAAAATCCGCTTTGTATGCAACTCGCTTCAACGCGTCTTTAGGAAGTAAGCAAATTTGGAACAATTTGAAGAATATCGGTGTTGGAAAAGTATCTTGTGGTTTGGCTGAAGACATAGACATCAACGCTCTCAACAAATCTTTCGTTTCTAACCCAATTATTAACCACCAATCGTTAGATCCCCTACAATATTTTGAAGAGATTTTTTCATCGCATACCTCAAACTCAAATTCATTTATGTTTTCTGTAATAACTGCGGAGGATGTTGTAGAAGCACTCCTCTCTATTAAGTCCAATGCTATAGGCCTTGATAATATGCACCCTTCGTTTTTGAAAATTATTTTACCAACGCTCTTGCCCGTTATTACCCATATTTTTAATTCCATTTTGATAAAAAATGAATTCCCAGCACAATGGAAAAGGGCAAAAGTTTTACCCATTCCAAAAACTTCAAAAGGAGACGAATTTAGGCCAATTTCAATATTGCCATTTTTATCAAAAGTTTTTGAAAAAATTATACAAAAACAAATGAATGAGTTTCTTAATCTGTTCAGTCTATTAACCCCCAAGCAATCAGGCTTTCGAAAGAAAAACAGCTGCATTACAGCTTTGTTAAGTGTCTCGGAAGATATAAGGAAAGCTATAGACGAGGATAATGTCACATTTTTAATACTCCTCGATTTCTCAAAAGCGTTTGACATGGTAAATCACATGGTACTTTGCGAAAAACTCTTACGTCATTTTAACTTTTCTTCCTCCGCAGTCAGGCTCTTATTTTCATACCTTACTGATCAAGTGCAAGCAGTAGAGGTTAACAGAACTCTTTCCAACTTCCTACCTGTCGTTAGGGGTGTTCCGCAAGGTTCGATCCTTGGCCCGTTGTTGTTTTCAATTTATGTTAACGAACTTCCTTCAATTGTAAGACAATGTTCAACACGCATGTATGCTGATGACACCCAACTCTACTTGAGCTGCGCATTGGGACGTATTGAACACTCTGCGGCTTGTATAAATGAGGACTTAAGCTTGATTAAGCGTTGGTCGGTTAATAACTGCTTACTTCTTAACCCAAAGAAATCAAAGTGTCTCGTGGTCTCAAAAAACAAAATTGATGTGTCTTACTTTCCAGCAATCCTTTTGAATAACTGTCCTATTGCTTACGTCGACTCAGCTAAAAATTTAGGTGTAGTTTTTAACCGCAGCCTTACCTGGACACATCATATAAACAACACAATTGGGAAATCGTATGGTGTCCTACGCATGCTATGGTCAACACAGCACTTTATTCCTTTAACAATTAGAATTCTGCTAGTGAAAACGCTGATTTTACCTTTGCTTACTTACGGCTGTGAAATTTTTTGTAAGTTAGACTTCGAGAGTAAAAGGAAATTAACGGTTGCATTTAATAGCGCAATAAGATATATTCACGGGCTGCGACGTTACGATAGAGTTTCGCAGCATACATCCCAACTTCTTGGGATGTCGTTTGAGAATTTTTTAAAATTCCGCACAATAACCTTGTTCTCTGACATACTTCTAACCCGCCAACCTGTGGATCTTTACAATGAATTAAACTTTTTCAACTCTAATAGATGTCGTGATCTAGTAATTCCGCGTTTTCAGTGTCTAACATCTGAACGTCAGTTCTTTGTCAACTCAGTAAGAATTTGGAATTCATTGCCGCGAAAAATAAAAAGTATTAATAACACGAAACAAATGGGAAAGGAACTTAAACTTTACTTTAATAATGCATAGATTATGTTATATTCGCAAATTTATAAATATGTAAAACTTGAATTAAAATCAATTATGTATGTAGCTACTGTACATTTTACAAGCTACACTATAAATAAGATATTGTATCTTAAAGTGTAAGCTAATCAAGAAATAAAATAAATACTAAAATACTAATAGTAAGCAATTGATCGCATACAACTTACAATCTTGAAATACCTCGAAAACAAAAATAAAACAACCCAATGCAAAAATTTCAAATTAATATAAAGGCCATTTAATCTTATTTATTCACAGGAATCAATATTAAATAAATGGCTTGACACTAAATTCTTACTTTAGATATTCTAAGTCATGTTCACATGCATGTTACCCTATTAAAAGTCTCTTTCACTTAACATTACACTGACTTATGTATATCTTGAATAAACTAATTTTAGTTCAACTAAAAAATAAGGCCTTTACACGATATCTACCATTTTGTGTAGATTTTGAATCAATCTATTTTCTTAATTCGTCGGTTATTAATCGCCTTTTCTTTCGAGATACATTAAGGTAGGACATGTAGTAGGATCACCTGGTAGTAAATGCGTACACTAATTTTAAAATGTGATGTAAGATTACATTCCTACAAGATTATTATTAAAATCTGCAAACATTTTGAAGGAATTAAATATCTATCATCTATTCCACAGGTCCAATACGGTGATTTACAAAAACGATTTACAAGTGATTTGGGAACTATCATTTTCCTCCAAGACATTATTGAGCTTTTCTTCAAAGACTACAATTTTGGATGGATAGTCCGCGACGCTAAAAAAAATCTCACTCAAGAATTGAATTTTATAGAAGAAGGCAAAAATTCGGAGAAATGTGCTAAAGACTTGCAAAAATTCAACTTTGTACATATTCCTAAAGTGTACTGGAACCACACAAAAGAGGTTGGTCAATATATTTTGTAAAAAAGTGCTACAGCAATCAATAAATAAAATTAACGAATGTTTTAGAGAGTTCTTACATTGGAATGGATTAACGGACTGAAAATTACCAATATGAACGATTTGAAAAAACAAAATATTAATCTTTCAGAAATTGATTTTAAATTGTTTACCATTTTCGCAGAACAGATTTTTAATACCGGCTTTGTGCACGCAGACCCACATCCTGGAAATAGTAAATTGAAAATAATTTAAAAGGTTAATCCATACATTTATATATTTCTCTAAAGTATTTGTTCGTAAGGCCAAAAACAGCAACAAATCTGAATTGGTTATTCTGGATCATGGACTTTACGAAACTGTACCGGAAAATGTACGTTTGCCTTTGTGTGAATTCTGGGAAGCCACCGTTTTAAAAGACGAAAAGAGAATGAAACGAAGTGCCTTGGCTCTTAATATAAATGAATACAAAAACTTTGCCCAAGTTTTGTTTCAGGTTCCATTCGAAATAAATGGAGGACAAGTTAAAACCAAACTCTCCGATAAAGATATCGAATATATGCAACTAATAGCCAAAAATAATTTCGACAGAATAATGCAAACTCTGCGAGAAATGCCAAGAAATATGCTTTTTGTTGTAAGGTAAGATACTGCTTCATTTTAAGACACTCACTTTCACTTTAGAAAGTAAAACCACTTTTTATTTAGGAATCTAAACACAATTCGGGCAATAAGTCGTCATCACGGTGATGTTGTGGATCGACCGAAAGTAATGGCGCGCCATGCTCAAAGATGCATGTATACGAAGTACAATTCATTTCTTGGCTATTTGCGTTGGATTTGTAGACGTGCTATTTTTGAGTATTGTCTATTGTAAGTATTTAGTCCCATACAAAGTTAAAATTCTCTCTAAGATTTGTTTTCACTTTTAGGAAAAATTCAATCAAGACATCAGTTTTTAGTTTGTATATAAACGTTTTGTATAAACTTGGAAGATCACCAATCACATCTAAGCAAGTGTTTAAGTCTGGAATGGAAGCTAGTATGACATGACCGTTTTCATTTTTGATTTCGTAATAACTTATCATGTTGCACAATTTATATAAATTTACGTTGAATCTATTTGTTGATGTTCTTAAGTATAAAGTTTAGAATATGTACATATATAAGTAATTAATGAATAATGTGTTATTTTAATAAAATTTTAGAAAATGCAAAATGGTTTTTAAGAATTTTTAAAAAACAAAAATGCACACTATACTCCTGATAGCAGATTTTTAATTGAAAAGAATTGAAGCGTTTGGATGAAGAAGGGGGTAAGTGACATTTTTTCGATTTTCGTTTTTTTTCGAAATATGAGGATGCCTTGCGAAAACTTAAATTTCTGTACAATCTACGTTGCGCTACGATTCATATTTTCTTATTTAGCGCTTTTATTTTTGGTATAAAAGGGTTACTAACAACTAAAAATCGTATAATATGAGTGGAAGAATGGGCTAACAGCACTTAACTCCTTAACGATGAAGGTTCTAAGCGAGTATATGTGCTCTATTGCATTTAGTAGGCTGTGGCAGCGAAACCGTTTTTTTTTTTTGATATTCCTTTTATGCTAACGCTATTTCAGCATTTCAACCGACCAAACAAAATATCCGATCATGTAGTCGACTATATTTTGGAGCATATTAACGAATTTCCAGCCGAAGAATCGCACTACTCAAGGAACAAAAACCCAAATAAACTTTATCTCTCACCTTTGTTAAATATAATATCTAAATTATATAGCCTTTACATTGAAAAATGCACCGAACAAGAGAAAAATGTCCAATATATTGTTAGCCAACATTTTTGACGACAAATTTTCATCACGAAATTCAATCTGTCTTTCCGCCTACCAAGAAGTGACACTTGTAGCATTTGTGACTCTAGCAAAAACTCAGCTAAACACCAAAACAACTATAAGTCCGGATTCCAAAGTCAAAAAATTGCCCGCGAAAAAGCTCGGTCCGATCCTAACGTCTTATATACTACATTTGACCTCCAGCAAACAATGCCCTTACCAAAATTAACCACGTCTAGGCATTTTACTTGAGGCAAATGTGGTTTTATAATCTAGGAATCCATGTCATTACTTCCGACGTGGAGATGTCGTATATGTTAACCTGGACCGAAGATGTTGCAGACAGAGGAAGCACCGAGGTAATGAGTGCACTCTATACATTCTTCCAAGAATGTGAAATTGCCAAAAAGAGGAAACATTTGATTGCATGGACCGATTCTTGCCCTGGACAAAACAAAAACTTCTTTTTATTGTGTCTATACCAAGTCCTTTTTTTGACGGAATATTTTGATCTGATTGACCACAAATTTCCTGAAGTTGGCCATACTTATCTTGACAGTGACAGGGATTTTGGAAGAATCGAAAAAGAGTTACGAAAAAACGAAACCATTTACACTGCTGAGCAATACCGACATATAATAAAAAGTGCCAGCAAAAAAAATACCGTTATAATTGACATTGAGAACCACTTTCGATCATTAGAAAATCTTCCAGCAAAATTAAACGTTAAAAATGTTACAAAAAACATATCGAATGAAAATTAACTTCCGTGATAGCGTCAAATGGCTTAGAATAAACAAATATGGATCCTATTTTTATAAGGAATGCTACGAGGAAGATGCTTTATTCAATGAAGCTGTTATAGCAAAAAAACATCCGAATAGTTCCAGACAAAAACCAAGACTTTTTCGTCCGAGAAAAAAAGATAAAGCAGCTTTCTGTTGAGAAAATAAAAAATTTAAAGTAACAAATGATGTTCATACCAAGGGAACACCACTGGTTTTATGAAAAAGCTTTATCGGAACCATGCTAACAGAAAACAACTTTTCAAAATAAAAAGAACAAAAAATTAATTTTGTTACTTAACCTCTTTGTATTCTTAAAAATTCAAAATACTTATAAGCTTTTTGTGCAAGAAAGAGTCAAGTGCTCTTTTTCTGAAAAATTTTGTTTCTTTAAATGTACCAAGCTACTGTAATGAAATAAAAGTAACATTGTTAAAAAGCTATTATTTTTCTTGTTTTATTAGTTTATTCAATTTTATTTAGATTGGAATACGAAAAAAGTTCTCAACAAAAAACTTTAAGTCCTTATATCTCGAAATGTTGCAAATGTCATTTACCCCCTTCTTCATCCAAACGCTTCAATTAGAAATCTACATACATTATGCATGTATTACGTATCCTTGAGTAAATTTTGTGAAAGTTACATCTGTATTTTCATAAAGTATTCAACCAATATCAATTAAATATACATATATTTTTTTCACGTACTTTTTTATATATGTAGTTTTGTATTTATTACTTAAAAGTCGGTTATATCCGTTCATATTTATGTGTAATAATTATGTACACATGTGTCAGATCAGGAATATATACATATATAATATGAATGATCAAAAACAAATTTCAAGATAGAAGAAGTTTTTGTCGTTTTACCAAATTACCAGATCTCATTTAAATACCTTCTCGTGCTTGCATTTCATTCCATGATAAAAAACAGAGAGTTCCATAGCGAGTGTTGGCGCGAATATTTGAACCTTGGCGAATTTTGAACTGCCCTTATGTCATGCAACCACAAGACCTCAATGCCATTTAAAACTTTTGATCATAACCAAATTTTGCATATTCTACTCAACGTTCGCTCTGAGCACTTTTCTTGAAATATGTACATACCTATAGTTATATATTTTAATTGGTGACTTGAATTTTTATTGATTAGTCAAAGTAGTCGGATATTAGTGACTTGCAGCACACCATAGGCATTTTTTCAGCAGTTTGTTAAACGAAGAAATTTACTGCAGAGAAGAGTCCAGCTCAAAATCCAAGTATGTCACCCTTTTTTAAGGTGCTTAATAGAACCTCATCCAGCAAAAGAATCTTTTTGTTTAAATTGTATGTACTAAAATTTATTTGTACTGATTTTGCCTACATAATAGAACAATAGGAGCTGTCTACCTGCTCAGGAATTGCACCAGCTATTTCATTCGCTTTCACTTCCAAATAAGTGTTCTGATTCTTTTTTACCAGCCATTCCGGCAGCGGTTTCGCCCAATCTTCGGGAGGACTCTGGCGTTTCTTCCACGTTGTGTTTGCGTAATGTGCTTTCAAGCGAACATTTCTACGTTCCTCTTCACTTTGCACAATTGCTTCTCCAGCAGCAATATTATTACCATTTGAATCCTCGTACTTCGTACAATTTTGATAATCAGTTAACCATTGACTACAATCAACTGATTCGCCGTGGATGAAATATTGATGGAATCTTGCTTTGATACTTGTGCAATCACTATATTCTTCTTTGTATATATGGCATGGACGAATCTTAAAGGATGCACAAGATGAGACTATAAGACTTGATTATGAAAAAAATATAAATACCGCCCAAGAATCTTTGAGTCCTTTATTATTATTATTATCAGGTTTATCCAAATTTGTCGACATTCTTCTTAATATTTATTTGTAGTAGGGGTTTTTCTAAAGTCAGGTTTTCGCGAAAAATTAAGTATTATTTTAACAGCTGATAATAGCGGTGTTCCATGGCTGAAAGAATAAAAGATTGAAGGTTATTAACACATGGAGTGACGAAACCTGGCAGTCAGCCCGTGAAAAAGTGCCTCGAAAAACATCAATTCTACCAACGGGTATTAATGTTAGAATAATACTTTGTGTTTGTTTCAAAATCAGGTGGACAATATATCAAAAACATAATTCAATCTGTGTTATTTGTTGTCAAAAGCGTAAGCAAATCGCAAGAAAACAACAACTGTCTCTTTTTTTAAATGTATTTGTTATCTTATTACAACCGAAATATACATTTCTGTAAAATTTCCAAACATATTTGACAGCTCAACAAAATGTTATCTAGTAACTCATTTGTGAAAATTGTGGAAATTAAATAGTTTTCTTTTTTTAAAGAAATAATTAACAATCGCTCATTATCCCCGAGGGATAACCCTGTAACAAGGGATAAGGACATGTGTACAATTTCGGTCCTGCCTCCTACGGGGAGTTGACAAATCCTTCAAGAGTAATTCTTGTCATGATAGGTACGTGCTTTCTCAAATTAGTCGTTTGGATTCTAGGTCCCCTCTATCCCCGAGAACATTACTTCACGCAGGAATGGTTGAGTGTTGTAAGTCAACAGGCCCTAGTTCTTAACGGACTGTTGCGCCACCTAATTTATTTATTTAGTGTCTAAAAATAATTTCATAATTGTTGTTTTTCATTTTGTTTCCTTAGTTTATTTGCAAACTTCCAATAAAAATTTAATAATATTTTCTTTTTTAATTTGTTCTGCATCATTTCAGTAAAAAAGCTAACTTCAGAAAAAATGTAAAATATTTACACTTTCCTTAATGTTGCAACAGATCTTATAAGAAAAAATATAATTTTATCCTTTAACTAGACTTGTTGACCCGCATCGTGAATACCCCTTATTATTTAGTTGAACAAATTTTGGAGTAAAATCAATTATATTAAAGCGTTTTGGTTATTAAATATATATATATTTTTTTAAAGGCATAAGGCCAATCCTGAACCAAAGCGATATGCGGTGGCATTCACTATTCAAAAATAGATGCCCGTATTTTTTTTTACATTGGTCATCCAATTATTTATTTATCTGGTTTCCAAAATCTTAAGGTTATTTCACTTGCCTTATGTTGCACCTTTATAGTAGTTTTAGATTTTTTTGCGCAAAAAGAAGATTGCATATAAATAAAATTTAGAGATAGTAGACCAAAAATGAAGAAAAATCTTCATAAATGATACGCCAAAGAGCAAATTATGCTCAACTTCATGGAATCACATTTTCACTCGTACACTTTTATAGCCAACGTCTATAAAATTCTGTTTTGCCATAATTGCAGATGAAGATGTAAGGACGCCATTAAACAGATTAAGCAGTATTAAAAGCAAAATATAAATCGAACTAACCAAAATGCTGTCAGCTGTCACGAACCCAAAAAAGACAAGTGACAACTAAAAAGTCGTTATCGTTTTGCTACCTCTACCTATTTTAATTTGTTGACGTCGTGTTCCTCCTTCCTAGAAAGTGTTGTTTCCTCTGTCTCTAGAAAAATTAAAGATAATTTGGCTCTGAATTTAAATATTAATTATAAAAAATAAATATACATAGACTTTTTAAACTTGTTGTTACACTTAGACATTTAAATCGTAAACAAAATAAAAACGAAACTACGAATATCAAGACAATTGATGTTGTTTTTGCCGACGGACGCCAGCATTGCAATTGATGCACAATAGAAAAGCTGTTAGTATTGCAGTGCTTACTTTGTTTACTCTTGTAATCCGAGTCAGTTAATTAAAATACTTTAATACATGATTAAAAGAAACCATTAACAGAGAAGAAGAGGAGTTTTTGTGCTTAGAGGAAGTGAAAATCTGATGATTCCTAATAAAACAAGAAAAATGTCTGCGACCTATAATGATATGCCCTTCGGTGTGAAAACTATATTGAAGCTTTCACAAAAATGCTGCCCTAGAACCCCATTTCCCAGATTTTTTCTGTAAGTACTTATATTTAGTTTATCGCCATTGCTCGTCATTTCACTCGTTTATATTGATCATAGAGACTTTAAAGAATGTAAAATGTAATTATGTAGGATGTAAATTGAGCTATTGTTTATCTGCCAAATTGAAAACAAAGAAAATTCCAATGATTTTTTGTAGTTGTCCCACAGTAAAAACTTTTATCATGAAACTAGCAGTTAGAACTTTGAGAATTTGTATGTCTCATCAATTGAAAAACCTCCTAGCGTATCATTTCAATTTTATATTACATTACATACTACTCAGCACATACATTTACGAAGTAAAGACACTGTACCTTGAGCGATCTAGACTTTGATGATAACTACAGAAGACATTAATATAAGACAGAAGGACAGAGGAGAAAGAAAACATGATAACAGCACGCGGTAGTTTTCGAGGTGGTCTTTCTAATAACCGGGTGCACTGATGCTTGATTTCAGCGAGCAATGGGAACCGATGCTTCATCAGTTACTTTAATTTTAATGTCTTTTTAAAATGCCTCATACAACAGGAACTTTTATCTCAATCACAATCTAAAAAAATAATCACCATTTTTTGATATATGTATGTACCTACTTTGAAAACACTTTTGTCCAGTTTTTCAGTTTTTAATCAAATTAAACTTTAAAATTCGAATGTATGTTCCATAGGTATCGATATATCGGAAGCAAATGTAAAATCATGAAGTTGTTTTTTTTTCTCAATAATTTTCCAAATTTACAATCCCTTAGTTTGATATTCCGTTCAAAAATGTTCAGTATATTATTTATTTTTCAATCAACATTAGTAAATTGAAATAAATATAAAAGTAATTTTTAAAACTGTTATTTCTGATATAGCTTAAGTTGAAGTCCGGATTCGAAATCAGCACTAAAAATTAACTCTTAAACAAATTATTCAAAAACATAAGGTTTTTCAAAGCTTCAGATAGAATCAAATGTAGACCCATAAGTCATCTCATAACTAATGAGAACGAAAACTAAGTGAGATACTAAAATTATTTAAATTGTATCTGGATGATAAAGATAAGTACTTTGCAAAAATTATCGCGCAATTTGTCGTTAAGGAATACTTTGTATTTTAACTTCGCCTTAAAATCTTCGGTTTTGGTTGTCTTTATAATAATATAAAAGGGTATATTTAAAAACCTAATGTAATAGAAAAATTTAAAGGCGAGATTCGAATTCAAGACACCTTGATCCTTGAAAAAGGTATTGTTTTGTTTGTGCAACATAAAAAAACGTAATTTTGTCGCCCACAATTATTTTCACTTTTGATTGGTCAAATTAAAAGATTTCGTTTAGGTTCGAATGTTAACAAAAAAGAAGTAAAATATTATTTAAATTGCAATATTTGAATTTCACCATTAAAAAAAGTAGATTAGTAAATTATTTATTTATACAATGAATATCATAAATGTATGTTAATAAATTTTCTCATACTTCATTATATAAAGTAAAAATAAATAAAGAATATGGTAAACAAATTCGAATAGAACATTCAAGCCTGCTTATAGATACACTAAAATGATTCACTAGAAAAATGGTATTTAAAATATTGTCAGCTAAGAATGAGGCACTTCTTCTACTATATTTCTTTTTATTATAATTTAATTTAAACATTATTTAACCCTCAAGCGATCGCGCGGTCATTTGTAACGGGAGTGAGCGCGCGTAACCGAAAAGACCTATCGGATGAATAAGAGAAATAAAGTACTAATTATTCCATAAATATTTATTTATTTGTACTCAGATCAGTACTTAAAATTATGAAAAAGGCTACTGGAAATGAGAATTACAATGATGGGTAAAAATAATAATATGAACGAAAATGTACTAAGCGCGGTCGATTCAACTACGCGCGACCGCTTGAAGGTTAAAAAACTTTGATTTTATAAACTCTTTAATATTATAATAAAAATACCAAAAATAACTTTTACTAGTTTTGTACTCATAGAAACATTGTAAACACTTTTTTTAGATTTTTTTTTTGTAAAACTTGCAACATTCGAGTAAGCTTTATTAGACTCTAAGCAGACGATATTCATATTGCATTCTGAACTGCCCGTTACTTAAAGTTGGTGTTGATATTTTGATTAGGGATGATTTTATTGTAGCTCATTATTAATTTAAAAAGAAGAAAAGCTTTTAGAAACTAAACATTTTTTATAATACAAAATTTAATTTAATAATTAATTACAGTTTTGAATCATCGATTTTGGTTCTCACATATCTCTCATATATGTGCTATCACATGACAAGAAAACCAATTTCTGTTGTTAAATCCGTCCTGCACACAAATCATACAAATCCAGACAATAGCACAACAGAAGGTGGCTATGCGCCATTCGGTAAAATTATGAATACTCAAAACAATATCACAAAATTAATTAATTGTTTTTATTTATACAAGATGGACATGATGCTCAAACACTTTTTGGAGCGTTGGACTCCGCTTTCTTATTTTCCTATGCTGCCGCAATGTTTGTGTCAGGTTTCGTTGCTGAACGTGTATCACTTCGTTATTTTCTTGCTTTTGGAATGATGCTATCGGGCATATTCTCGTATCTCTTTGGAATAGCCAAAACTTATAACATTCACAATTTATGGTATTTTTTGATAATACAAGCCTGTGCCGGTATCGTACAAACAACAGGTTGGCCTGGCGTAGTTACTGTTGTTGGGCGTTGGTTTGGCAAATCAAAACGTGGACTCATATTCGGAATCTGGAATAGTCATACCTCTATAGGAAATATTCTTGGGTCTTTGATTGCAGCAAATTACGTTGAAAGTGATTGGGCTATGTCGTTTATTGTTCCTGGTGTTATAGCCGCAGTATTGGGCTTTATGATATTTTTGTTTCTCGTTGATTCTCCTGAACAAGCTGGTTTTCATGCAAGGCCGTCAATTGATGAACGAGTGTCAAATTCATCAGACATTGAAGATGCAGTCGATGATTTTCGAGATGCGGTAAGTTTAATTATTTTATTTTTACATAATACCACAACTTGTATACACCTCATCTCTAGCATGATAAAAGCTACATACATTCATTTTATTTTATTACTAGGCTGGTATCAACAATTTACCAAACACAATAATAAATGTGAATTCTGTAAGTGCATGTATAGCTGTAAAAAAACGTGGCGTTTGTTGTCCATTAATAGCCGTATTATTGATTTTGTTCCAAATTAGTTTCGAAGAGTTTTCAAATCTTATATATCGCTAATTTCGAATTCGAAACATCTTTCAAACTAGCTCTGCCGTAAAAATAGTTTTGAAACAAGTCAATAATAATGCTGTACGTAGTACGTCCTTTTTCATAATTAATGTTTAGTCTATTGGTGAAGGAAATAATTTATTGTTTATGATTATTTTGAAAGTATTAATGATCATTTATCTCCTCCGTTTATCTTAAAAAATACATGTTATCACATTTTCGGCAAAATATCTGTATCGTCCACAAATAAGAAGGAAATTTTGCTTACGTACATTTAACAAACATAACTGTTTCCAATAATGTACATAATTTTTTTTAGAAATTCCTGAAATCCTAGAAATAAAAATAGAAAATGTTTGCAATTTTTAAATTTAACGTTTCTAAATTTATGGACAAATAAGATATGCAACATTCTTAAGTATAATACAATTAACCTTAAAACCTCACAACGTGATCATCTAAAATCTTGGGTTGGATTAAAAATTAATAAATTAAATGTAACAATGCAACAAATAAAAAAATATGATGAGCATTGTCATAAAATTGTAATGCAATGAGGTTTTTATATCGAGATAGATCGGTTTACTCAATACAAATATAAATTGGAGGCAAATGATGTACGCATAGATTATTTGACGAACATAAAAATGGTACTATATATTTACTTTGTGAACTAATATTTTCACCGGAAATTGTAGACTACTGTTCAGAACGGTATGATAGCCCAATTGAATAAAACTTCTGTATATCACTTTAAAAGGATTTATTTATAAAACTAAGATCTATGCTTACAATAAAGCTTTTTGTGAAAAACACATACACCTACAATGTACATATATATTTTTATTTAGTTTATAAAAGATCTAAAAGTTGCCATAAGTGCAGACTTAAAATGTGAATTCTACGACCTATGTATGTATGACGGCAAGTCTTCTCCGTGGCAATGGACACTTACCTGTATATAAATTCAAACCTTATAACATTTTCTTCTTAAGAAAAGAGGCACTAATATTTAACGCTTCGTAATTGTCGTAAAATTGTCACTTTGCCTGTTTTAGAAATGACAACTGTTATAATTTATGGAATTTGTGAATTACAGGAAGTGAACTACCGCGCAACAGAACGAACTCCTATTCTGGATAGAACGCATTCTTCACCACAGGATCGTCGGCCAATCGGACTCATCAGCGCACTTAGCATACCTGGTGTCGTTGACTTTTCTTTATGCTTATTCTTTTCCAAGCTCGTAAGCTACACTTTTTTGTATTGGCTCCCATTGTACATTCAATCCTCAAGTAAGTAACATTAAATAATAACAGATAAAATATAAGTTGTATACATATATTTACTTAATATGAAGTCAAGTGAACATATCGCAAGAAATAAAACAAAGTCTACCAAACAAAAGTCATTTGTAAAAGCAAATTTATTAATTATTATATCGAATAAGAATTCTAAACTGACCTTTGAACAATATACATCAAGTATGTCGGCAATTTTAAACGAAGAGAATTGAGTTTCCTATCAAGATTTCATATTAAACTAAGTTTTAGATTAATCTATATGTAACACTTTATTATTTCAAAGTTTGGAAAATTGTGCTGATGCGGAATAATTATTGTTTCCTTTTATTTATAGCTACATTGGGTGCAAGTTTAAGCGCTGATTTATCAACAGTTTTCGATGTCGGAGGTATTATTGGAGCAATCACAGCAGGTTTGATATCCGACTATACGGGAATGTCAGCAACAACTTGTTCAATTATGCTATTCTTAGCTTGTCCGGTCGTAAGTTTAGTTTTTTTTTTATAACCAGAGTCGAAAATAAGTCTTATATTTTCCAGTTACTCTTGTACAATCACTATGGAACTGTTTCATTGACGATCAGTATTGGACTGTTGTTCTTAGGGGGGATTTTGGTTAATGGACCATACGCTCTTATTACAACATCTGTAAGCGCCGAGTTAGGTCAGCATAGTTCCTTAGAAGGCAATGCAAAAGCCTTAGCAACAGTAACAGCTATTATAGATGGCACAGGATCAATTGGTAAACATATTAAAATGAATATAGTATATAATAGATTTTTAACTAACATTTCTTCCTAAAGGTGCTGCGGTGGGCCCTCTGATAGCAGGAATGATATCTAGCCAAGGATGGGAATATGTTTTTTATATGCTTATATTCTCAAATGTAATTGCAATGTCTATGTTAACAAGATTGGTTTACAAGGAATTATCAAGGGTAAAAAGAAATACACGCCGAGAGTAATACATAAGTCCTAAATAAAGTCTCTTTGTTATATTTATACATAGATAGTGATATTTTTCATATATAAAATATATATTTAAATGTATTGCTTAGAAATTAAAAACAAATTTTCTGCTTATATGTTTACTTAGCCAAAATTAGTTTAATTATTTTTTATCGGAACCAACGAGTTAAATAATATTAAGACTACTAACTTTTGTCTACAAGTTTTGCTACATTATTGATACTTTTTGTAATCTTATAAGCACACTTTTGTTAGAATATACTTTAATGTAAATAAACACTTTTATACTATTGGTTTTGTTTAAAAACTAGTTAACGATTTGATATTTGTTTTTAGTTTTTTGTTTTTTATCAATCACTTTCTTATCTCTTGATGATGAGAGACTATGCGTTCATTCGGACAGGCAACAGACTAATGCTGGGCGGCTAGTGCGACTTATGTAAAGCATTTGGGTCAGGGTTATGGAGTCATGAAGGTTATGACCATTACATGAGATTTATTTTGTTACTGAAATATTAATTCTATGTATTAGATGCACTATTAAAGAGATGGGTTTTGTGAAAATAGAATCTGATCCTTGGAATTTTTATTTATTTTTGAATTCTAAATTAACAATTACAAAAACAATTATTGAACGCTTTACCAACATATACACTGGTTGTGAATTTTAATTGTTTATTAACGGAAAAAAAAAGTTTACAAAAAAATAGCGATTTATCTTAAAAAAGGAAGTGTCAGAGGTCAGGACATAGAGGAAATTTATTATAATATATATTATTTTATATTGTTTTGCTTTTTTTTCACCACTCATGTATTCACCGATAGCGAATTTGAGAGTTCACCTCGAATGGAATTTGAGCGTGTTTCAGGTAGGGTTCGGGATTCTAGATAATATATTTCCTCTATGGGTCAGGAATGGACTAATTATCATTTAGATAGTCTCTACTTAGCGTTACCTGCAAACATGTGTGTGAAACAAAGAATAAATATAAAACATAATTGATACCAGTGATGAATATGAATCCTGGTCTGTTTATATACATACATACATATTCAGCTTAAAAATTTTGAATGCTTAATTCCATGCTCAAGCTGATAATTTGATTTTCACATATTTATTTTAATTTAATAAAACAGAAAATTTATTTTTTCTATTACCTAACTGGAAATTAAACATTGAAGAAGGGTTAGGAAGACTTGCATTGCCATTCACGCCTGTAGAAAAACATTTGGTAAAAAGTGAGGCTTTCAATCGAAAATGATTTTGTGGACATCCACAGCCTGTTGTACGACCGATTTTGTCATTTGGATCGATTGTAAGGTGGCCGGCCTGTTCTTAAAAACAAACACAACATCGAGGAGACCGATAGGAGAGCATGCATCAAAGTTGGACATCCCTTCCAATACTAAGAACAACATGAAAGACAAATTATAATTCACTTTCTCTGTAAATGCCCTGCCCTGTTCTAATGCCAACCTTTGGAAGGCATTCATTGAGGATCTTGATGAACTTTTCGGAATGATAATCAAAGACCTGATTTTCTTCCTGAACTCGACGAAATTGTTCTAGCGTCGCTGAAATGTCATAAAATTAATTTCTTTATAAATTACTTTTCCCAATCCGAAGGTCTAACGTGTTTATGGTATTAAAACAGCGCTTTCCAGCCTTAGTCGAGTAGCAAGGGCAGCTTGTAACTGCTATATCTAGGTACCTACCTTCCTACTCCTGACTCGTTTTAATAAAAACTACTCCTTTTAAAATTAACTATCCTTAATTAAAATATTTAAAGCTTCATGTAAATACATATTACATACATATGTACATATATCCATTTTCAATTGTTACTAGTAATATTATATGATAGCATACTATTTGTGTTTGTTATTATTAATGTATTATAACAACTTCGTTCCATCATTTTTGTCTCGTCTTTTCGGAAGATGAGGTTACCACAGATAATTTCCGGTCTATATGTTCGCAGTTTGCGCAAGATTGTTTTTTCGTCGATAGCATATACTTAATAATATTCCTCGATAATATCTGGTGAATCTCGGACATAGTAACTATTGCATCCACTGATGGCAGCTGGCTCAATTGCAATGCTATTGTTTCTCCAAACGATGTGTATATTGAATCTACCGAGGCTTTTGTCGTTTTCATCAGTTCTGTAGGGTTATTAACAGGAGCATCTAAACTCGAATACTGCGTTAATCTATTTTGTTTTCTTATTTTAGAATGCGATTCACTGTCGGATGGTTTCTGAGGCGGCAACGGTGATGAAGGTAACGAAACATCATCTTTCATTGAAAAATCATCATGCTCAATGCAACTAGTTTGAGTTTCATTTTCTGTTTCGTTGAAATCTTCAATGGGATCCTGAAAGAAAAGCAACATTCAATAGGTAGGTTCAAAAAGGTAGACAAGAATAAAGTCCTCGCACATATGTTTGTATATGGCTAGTTCCTTTCCTATTGATTATAACTGAATCCAGAAAATTCAAATCTTTGTAATAAAATAAGTTAGGCTGGTATGTTCGGTTTGTTCCATAGGAATTTTCAACTTTTCTCTTTTCACAACCATACACGGAACGTAAACATTTGATTTTTCTCTTAACTATGTCGCCTTCTTTTCCAAACATCTTGCCTAACTTCTGCCATGCTTGCATTTTCAAGTCATGTAGTTTATACTCGTTGCTTCTATAATCCCATAAGCATTTATGTTTCTTGTAAGCAGAGATTAGCTTCTTGACTTCATCGCGCTGCAACCGCCAATCGCTCATTGTAAGTAGATAAGAAGATAATTACTTTTTTTCAAATTTTGTTTTGAATCGAAATTGAAATTTGATAGCTTTCCACGGCGTTGTTGTCACGAAATTTTTAATTGCTTGGTCCCCTTGTTTTGACATTACGGATTGACAATTGCAATGGAGAGTGGAGACGATGGTGACAGAAGACAAAAATCTTATGATAGTATTTCATAACCTCATCGACAGGTGAAGCTTTGGGCGTGTTCGAACGACATAAGGGACTTCAATCATTGTCATTGTATATATCGAAATAGTACTATCCATAGACACACCATATAAAGACCGGAAACCAATCTGTCATTCTGGTTTTGCCTACAAGCTGAAACGTCAATTCTCACCAGCGTTGCCGCGAAGACAAAAATTGTAAGGGCAATTTTGAGGGCCATTTCCAAAATGTGCGGACCACTCGCCCACTACCCTGGACAAAATTTGTTTAAGAAAATAATAACAGTTTGTCTTTTCTAAATAAACTTATTATATTTCAGGTCTTTTTGTTTACGGTATTAAGCGGCATATACACGCATCAAAATCTCATCAAGCATGTGAGAGTGTGTTTGTAAATTCTTTTTCGTGTTGAATATACACACTTCAAGCATGAGTCATCAATCATCATTTTTTCGTAGATTTTGGATGTGAATGGATGTGCGGATTCTTCGTTAGAAAAATATGAGTGACATGGACGATTGTTGCATAGCTCTGGGACTAGCGCTGGCGTTAAAAATGAAGAGGAAAAATTTGCGGAAAAAACGGATCTGGATGAAAGAGTGGCTGAAAAAACGAAAGCAGTTTACACATGAAAATCATTTGTATGAACTGAAATTAAGTTCGCCAAGTGACTTCAAAAATTTCGTTCGCATGAACGAGGAAACATACAACCAACTTCTGGAAATGATAACGCCCAAAATTATCAGAAAAGATACCGCAATGCGAGAAGCTATACCTGTTAGTCAACGTCTGTCAATAACTCTTCGGTTTCTGGCTACAGGCAATACATTTGCAGACTTAAAATTCATCAGTGCTATTTCTGAACAGTCTATTGGTCGTATTGTCATGGAAACGTGCGAAGCTATTATTGAAGTCCTAAACGATCATATCAAAGTAAATAAAACATTATTTTTTCAATGTAAATATTTTTTACTTGTATTATTTTCTCTGTATTTTAAATCAAAATTAGAAATATAACTATTTATATAGGTATAACAACGCTGGCAATGAACGGTACACTTCAATTAATTCTAACAAAAAATTTTTATCCTCCATCATGCACATTTAAAAATATCCTTCCGAATGATGTCTTCACTCTAGCAACACAAAAACAAGAATGATGCTTGATCAAGCAATCAATCACGAATACACACTCTTCAATCACTTGTCAAGCATAGACCCCTGATTGAAGAAAAATCAAAACATTTTGATTTCGCGTCAAGCACACACACACTCTATACGTGTTTCAATTTCACAAACACACTCTTACATGCTTGATGAGATTTTGATGCGTGTATATGCCGCTTAAGTTATCACACTTGTACAAAGTTCCGATCGGGCACATTACGGCAACGCCTCTTCTCGCGCACCCTTATTTCGAATTCTAACATCAATTCACCACAGCTAACATCAATTCACCACGAAATAAGGAATAGTGATGAGAAATTCTTTAGGGGAGGCACCTAGTGGCTACATCGACATTAGCTATTGCATTTTTTGGGAAGAGTACGATAACTCAGGTGACAAAGTTTAATGACGGATTTGTATAGATCAGTTAAAAACAATCATTTTTTACTATGGGAGTGGGGTCTATTCTCCCCGTTTAGGCGTTAGAGGCAATTTAAAAAAAATATGTGCGTTAAATGGAAAAAATAATGGTTATACTTACAACTAAGTTTTATAAATTTTTTTAAAGACAACACTTTTGTCTATTAGCTTGTTTTTAAATCAAGTCAAAACTATGCAAATTAGAATAGTTCGTTGAGATATTATATTTTTAATAAGTATTTATTAATCCGATCTTCTCAGATGCCAACTTAAGACTTAAATCGAAAAACATTTTTGCTGTAAACTGTCATCAAATATGGTTAAACAAAGAACTTATTGTTTCTTATACATGAATCACTTATTAGGAAAACAACATGTTCCTACGTGATTGTATTGAAATGTAACATAATATTTAATATCATATCTTATGATCCAGAGGATCGTTCTTATTGCTTATTATTATATTTTTGTTCATATTTTCTAATTACTAATGGAACAGACGTGTGTTAATTTGCATAGTTTTTGTGTCTATGGTACTATCATGAAGAGGAAACGTCAGCATGAAAACTTCTTACCGACTTCCCAAACAGTTCGTTCCACATGTTTGACGTGTGGAATGTATTGCGGTGAGGGGAGAATGAGCGTGAATTGCAATATTAAATAATAATTTTCCAGATAATTGAAGAAAAGAAGATAGAGAAGAATGTATACAAATTTAGCGATAGTTGGAGGGAGTCAATGAAAAGGCATTTTTGTTATTATTTTTCAATCCATATCCTATACAAAAATGTATAATGTGTTTTTTGCTTGGTAGGTATTGAGGAATATTGAAAAATATCAACAAGGCAAAAAAAGGATTGAATGAGTACAAATTGTTTTCGGTTCCCAATTTGGAACTTTAAGTAGGTATGTACCTACTTCTTTTTTTAAACTCAAGTTTGAATTAGAATGAATGAGAAATTCAATTAGAAATTCAATGAATGAAATGAATAAGAAAATTAATATAATGCTCATAATGGTCAGATATTTATTGTTTGTTTTTTATAAGGATAAATATAGGTTAGGTAGATAGATTATTATATCACCGTTACAATTTTGGATATTTTTAGAAATATAACGAACAAATGTAGATTAATGTTTTCTATTTCTTAAGCATAGTAAATACGCAATCATGTAGGTACAAATTACAGTATTAGTTTATTTTATTTTCAAAGTCCATTTAAGTCCATATGAAGTTGTTATCATAATTCAGGTTAATTTAGAATTAAATTCAGGTGAAGATTGAAATAACACAATAGAACTATTTGTTCACTTAAAAAAAATTAGCAATTCCTTTAATTTTAAGTGTGAAACATATTTTATGTAATATACAAAATTTTTGAACAATCTGAATTCCCTTGAAAATGGTTTTAAATTTCATACGTTAAAATTTAAAATCTACTGTAGTTCAGGGAAACATTAAAATAAAATTTTAGTTCACGTAAATGCATTATCGTATACCTATTGGTAGGTACGCATTTATAAGGTGAAATGAAAAACAATTCTTAAATTACTAGTAAATTATTCTATTATATTTACGTTCAAAAGTGGCAGCCCTGTAATATTTCTTTCGAATGCAAATTGTAGCGTTTTTTGATGAAAAAAATATTTTTTATAAAATTAGTTGGAAGCCACAATCTCAAATTTTTGAGAAGATATTTGAGTGGAAACAAAATTTTTACCAAATTTGCGTACTATTTTTTGTAGATTTTATTTTATTGAGTATCGAAAACAATATTTTCTGTGAAATAAAATAAGTTTGAAGCCAATATTTTTAATTTTTGAAAAGCTATTTGAGTAGAAAGAAAATTTTTTCCAAGTTTTAGTATTGTTTTTTTGTAGGTTTTTATTTTTTGTAAAAAAACTATTAATTCGATTTTTCTCAAAATTTGTCCTAATTTTGAAAACAATATTTCCTATAAGTTAAAATTAGTTGGAAGTCATAATCTCAAATTTTTGAAAAGATATTTGAGTCGAAAATCAATTTGTACCAACTTTTATAATTTTTTTTTAGGTTTTTATTTTTTGTAAAAAAATTGTCAATTCGATTTTTCTCAAAATTTTTCCGAATGTTGAAAATAATATTTCTTATAAGTTAAAATAAGTTTGAAGCCTTAATCTCAAGTTTTTGAAAAGATATTTGAGTCTAAAATCAATTTTTACCAACTTTGAGTAATGTTTTTTTAGGTTTTTATTTTTTATAAAAAAAACTGTCAATTCGATTTTTCTCAAAATTTTATCAGATGTCAAAAACATTATTCTTCGTTGCACAAAATTGTTTTGGTGATAAAATCATTTTGTATTCGTAAAATTTTCGAGGTGACAAATTTTTTTTTCAGCTTTTTTGATTTATAAAAAAAACTGTTAATTGGATTTTTTTTTCAAAAAATATACTTGTTTGGTATCACGTTACAATATATAATACAAAATGTAATTCAAGTCTCTAGCGTCAATGGTTCGTGAGATATTGAGGGTTAACCAACATTTCCACTGTTTTTTAAATTGCACGCACAGACATCTTTCTAAAATCTTTTATTTCGACTCTCGACGTCGAGAAATGTCAAAATTTTCAATTCGACAAATCGGACCCATTACCATAACTTCCTATGGGAAGGTAATAAATAAATAAAGTTGCATTTATTTATTTTATTATTTTTGGCTTCATTGTTTAGAACCAGTATTTAAAAAAAGTTATTCCACCGCCTAGCACTACATGCCAATCTCCTTAGATACTACTTACATACCCACCCTCTACCTACATATACCTACATTGTAAAAATATAAATATTAAAAAATGTATATACATACATACTTCTGTGCCCCATATTCAAAATATGGCAACAATGAATGAATGAGAATGAAATTTGAAAACGTTGCATTTAAATTTTCAAATTTCTCAAAAACTGAAAATCTAAAATCAAATGAATATAATTTTCTTCAAGCAAAATACCTACTGCTAAAAGCATACAATTCATAGCTATGTATAACGATATGTATATGCATATCTTCTTTACATTGATAGGTAGACAGAGGCACACAAAAATCCAAGGTAACTATGGCAACGAACTGTTTTTGTGTTTTTGTTTTCACATTTTCTCATTTCTTTTGAAATAAACAGCTGATTCAGCTGACCCCCTCACAAATCTTAATACTTATGAGGACAAAGATACGAGTAATATACTCCTTTCATTCCCACTCTTGCTTTCAAAATTTTATTTTCCAGTCGCTCTTAGGTTCCACACCAAATTTCCGTACACATAGCGCCCTCATGGTCCGCCTTTCGTAACAAAATTTTCTGTTCCATATAATAATACTATTCAGTTTTATTTGTATACAAAGACTTAACTTTATTTGGAAAATAAATATTACATACATAGATACTTCTTCGAATTCGTCTGGTAAATTATTCTCGATAGCTTCTGTAAGAACGGTTTGTTTTTTGTCTACAAGGTCAACATCCATTTCTCTATTGGTTCTATTGTTTGACAGCACGGACTTAATGATGCTCTTTGATAATATCTGGTGAATTTCGGACATAGCAGCGGTTGCATCAAGTAGCGTAAGCTGGCACAGTTGCATCTCTACTATTTTGGCAAATGCAGTGTATGTATATGGAGTCATCAGAATTAGATTTTGTGACATCTACAAGATATATATTATATGGTGATAGTCTGTGTTTTTCTTTTCTGGCCTTGAAATGTGATTCAGCTGTCTTCAGAGTTGTCGGCAGTGGAGGGGGTGGGAATATAACATCTGCAACGGTTACATCCTGCTCACTTACCTGGGGTCTCCATTGGACATTTTCGATGACAGGACTATCGGCAAGTCATCAGATAATCCAATAGAGACCAACAACCCAACATCCAGTCCATGATCCGGTCATCGCAGTTTGGATTTTTCGAGCGGATCAAAATCCTGTCATCAAATTTGACGTTTGTGTTGTATGTAGTGGTGAGCGTCCATTTTCCAGTCTTTTTGAAATTAAAATTTCATTTCGTTTCAATTGTCGTCGAGTGCGGTCATACTTACATATTTTTTATACCTATTAAGTTACTAAAAGTAAACAACAGATTAACCGTTGAGTCAAATGTGACATTTGAGGTTGCTCATGGCAAGACATAATATGCCCAGTAAAAAAACACTGGATTGCGGATGAGATTGCGGAAGAGAAGTTGGATTGGATTTTACTCTTGTGGAGTCTCAGGGTTAGAGTAGCTTCTTCTGGCTGTCGTTCGTCGTACTCGGTAATGGAATCATACAAGAAAAATTAAATTGTTTATATTACGAAAACAAGATAAGAATTCATGGCAATATACGGAATTATGGTCATAATTTTCTATTTTCGGTCCCTTTCTACAGACTACTATTGAATCAAGAAAATTCATATCATTATAATAAAATAAGTTAGGTTGGTATATTTTGCTTGTTCCGTAGGAATCATCAACTTTTTTCTTCTCGCTCACATAGGCAGATCGCATGTATTTTATTTTGGTCTTGACTTCGGTAGGTTTTTTGCCAAACATTTTTGCCAATTTCTCCCATGAATACTTCCTTAAATCAAATCGTTTATATGCGTTACTTCTAAAATCCCACAGGCACTTAAGTTTTCTGTAAGCACCTTTTAGTTGTAGAACTTCTTCCCGCTGCATTTTCCAATCGCTCAAAGACGTCATGATGAGAAGGTTAAATAATTATTTAATTTCATAAAAGCAATCACTCTTTACATATGTACATAGCCCACAATGTACACAAATATAGAACTCAAAAAATACCTACTACTTTTTTAAATTGTTGGCTATCCACGGTGATGGCGACGAAAATGTACAAAGATTAGATTTTAAATTTTTTCATATCTCGTTCCCATGTTTTGACATGACGAAGTAAGTACGATAAGATATTACTGTAGAGGTAGAGGCTCAATGAGCAGAGTGTTCACACTTAACAACGTGCTGCCCAATCAAATCATGTTTTTTCTTTTGTATTACAAGTTCGACTACTTACCTAATTCCTGGACCAAGCTAATTTTTGCAATACCAATATTTTTGTGTTGTGTTTTGAGATCTCAATGAAATAATGTATGCATTTATTTGATATTATAAAAAAATCATTTTATTTAAACATTAATTTCAAATTAATATTTCTTGTAGATAATTTGTTTTTGAAAGAGAGAAATTACCCACAATTTATGAGAAGTTTAATTGTTGCCAATACTTCTTAAATCTTTGTAATATCTAATACCTATAATATATCCATAATTATTTGAAAGATTTTGAAATGGCAAATGCATCATTTGAGAAGGACTTGACAAAATTATAATTAATCTTAAAATGTTTTTTATTATTATTCAAGAAAATTTAAAAATTGCTGGCAAAGGGACTTTTAGCTTCAGGCGTACAACAATTAGTTTTAAAAAGTATTTAATTTAATTTTTTTGGTGGAAATAAAAAAGTAAAAACTATTTAATTTGAATATAACTACTCTTAAAGAAAGTGGTATACATTTGCATTAGTTCAAAAATTATTAAGGTGTAATCATTTTTTAAAATTAATTGAGTATCTACACAGTTAGAGCCATCGTTTAAGAATGCCAAGATTCTGAGCTTGAATTTCAAATTTTTTGGCTAGGTATTATATACAAGGATATACATACATATAGGTAACCGTTTTATATTTCTAACATCTAAGTTTTTTTCTAACGGTATGAACGCTCTTTTATCTTCGCACTCTTGAAAACAACAGAAATTGATTAAAGTCGAATTTTTACAATTTTACATATACATATATATTCATTATATTTATTCTTCTTCAATTGATAGGTATTTTAAATTTGTCCTCGATTCAGCTTTATTCATTTATTTACTGTTTCTAAGGTGTATCACGTCTAAGAAACATTTCAGGAAACATTGATTAAAACCGTTTCTGACATGTTTCCTATTTGTTTAAAAAACATTTCAGAAACTTTGCAAACATTTCAGAAATGTTTCTGATTTCATTTTTGGATGAGATGAGACACGTTTCTGAAATGTTTCTTTGTATATTTTTTTTTTCTATCTTATTTTCTTTATAATTTTTATTTTTGGAAATCTGAGACAAAGGATCGGCTTTTTTTATTTCATACCTTTTTATCATTTGGTTGAAATGTTTGCTACTCCACACTCTTCGCGACATTTTGTATATGTATGTATATATTCATAGCCATTCCCCCACTGCCTACCTATGTAAATGATGCTTCGGAAACAAATAAGTTTACCATTCCATTTTAACGGTTTATGCTCTAGTGAAATAGCCAGCTGCATTCCTCCCCTTAAACAGTTCAACCGTAATACTCGCGCTTCTAGGAATGCTCATCAGGCAAACAGAAACAAATATACTTGGAGGTTAATAAGACTTTTAGGCTTTGTTCTTTTTATTTTGTTATACAATTACCAATAAAAGAAGTTTAGCTTATAAAAATATAAAGACAAATTGAAAAATTGACTTTAACTAAACTGAGTTTATTTTGCGTTGAAACATTTTCAAAAAGTAAACGATTTTACTTATAAAACTAAAAACTAAAATTTGTTTTAATTTTCACAAAAATTGGGGTGTTAAAATTTAATTGTATAAATTACAGATTGATTTATAGACTATCTCTTGCAATAACGTTTAATTAAATAAAACCGGATTATTGGCTGCTGTTTGCATTCAAATTATTTTTCCAAGCGGATATTATTCAAACAAAAATATAACAAATAAATAAATGAACAATAAAGATTTCAAACTTCATCAAAATCGCATGACTGATCGTCTGCTTCGTTTTCGACCGATTCCCGCAGTGAAAAGGATAATTTTCTGTCCATATGACTCGTGGTTTCTCTTGAGACCCTGTACGATTTGTCTCTGCACTTCGGTATCATCGCATTTATAATGTTTTTCGATAGAACTTGGTGTATTTCGGACATTGTAACTGTTGCTTCTAGTGGTGAAAGCTGACTAAGCTGTAATGCTATTGTTTTTCCAAATGCTGTATACACTGTGTCCTCATAGGTACTTTTTGAAATGTCGGCAAGTGTATTTACAGCATCATTTAGCTTTGAATAGTACGGAGCTAGCCTATGAAGTTTCTTCTTTGACCTGTGGTGCGTTTCAGTAGACCTTTTAGGAGACATTGTTGGCGTCGCTACCTCTTCCTCGGTAATATAATGTTCGCTCATTGTATTCTCTAGGTGTTCTTCGCTATAATCCGCTATGGGATCCTAAGAACAAATGCATTATACAAACACAAATTAAACAAACTAATTTATAAAATATACCGCATTTTCAAATTTTTCGAACGTTAGCGTTTTCCTCAGTACGATTATTGGATCTAGAAAACTCATATCATCATAGTAAAATAGATTAGGGCGATAGGCCGGAGCAACTCCGCAAAATTCATCAACTTTTTTCTTTTCACTCACGTAAGAGGAACGTAAATGTTTTATTTTTCTCTTCACTTCGTTAATTTCTTTTCCAAAAGCATCGGACAATTTTTGCCAAGCATCCCTCTTTAAATCAGTTCGTTTATACTCGCTATTTCTATAATCCCACAAGCATTTATTTTGTCTATATAAATTTATTAGTTTCAAAACTTCATCTCGCTGGATTTTCCAATCACTCATTGTGATCCTGTTTACTACCTATTATCTCGTTAAAACAAAAAATAGGGACACTTGGGACTTGGGAGCTATTAAGTCAACCAAAAATATCTATGTAAACTCTAATTTAAATATCAACTAGATCGAGATCCTTTGAATTGAGGCAATTCTTTTATTTTGGCTTAATTTTTGTCAAAACTTATGGCCGAAGATTCACTCAGATGAAAATTATGACAGCAAGCCGAGTAGATTTTTGGATTTGTATCGACCTCTATGTTTTGACATGTAGAGTGACGCAGTGAGCAATGGGTAATGTTATGAAGTGGAGACTAAACGGAGAGATTTCATAAGGCGTGTTTAACTCGTTGGGATTTTGGAAACCGACACAGCGCATACAGAACTTTCTTAAAACTTAATTATTATTTCAAAACAGACGGACAATAATTTATTATTATAACAAGCTTTTCATTAATTATTTTAGTTAGTATTTACAATTTAATTATATATTTTTCAAAAAATTTTAGATACAAATATTATGTAAATTTAACACTTGATACTAAAATGACAAATATATAGGTACTTAGATAAAGGTCATTAATATTGGTTACTGGCATAAGCCTCCCCCAACGCTCCCTATATGTCTCTATTTTTGGCTTCGTTGTACCAATTTGTACTTATTTGTTATAGATCGTCACTCCATCTTTTATTGGGTCGGCCTGCTGGTCTCCATTTTGTTGTCATTTTTGTATCTTAAATCTAGATACATTACCTCTCTAGCTCCATTTCAGACTTTTTATGACGTCAATAATTCCGGTTCTAGCGAATATCTTAATTTCGTACCCTTTGACTTGATCGTATGCTCAGTATTTTTCTTGAGTAAGGGTCAGTAAAAAAGCAGAGTCGAAGTCATAGTGTCTGCACTTTGGTACAATTGTAAAATATGTTTAAGGGTCCAGAATTATTTCCAGCTTTTTGTTATGTGTGTTAATTTTTTTATTTTCTTGGTCCTTAAATGATTTTATTTGTTCCAAAATATCTAATCTTCTACGTACTTAATTTATTCGTCGTCCAACGTTATATCATCTTTTGTGTGATTTGTCATGACTTTAGTTTTCGATTTGTTTTTTTTTTTTTTGGAAAATGTTTTCCAGGACTGAACTAAATAAAGGTGGTGAAAGCGAATTTCCTTGTCTATCTTTTCTTGTTATATTAAGTTTACGTCCTTTATTTTCTGTTTTTATTCGTGCTTTGTTACTTTTGTTTGGGTTTATGTTTTGATTTTTCAAGGAGGACCATATCATTTCGTTTTAATGGGGTCAAAAGCTTTACTAAAGTCAATAAATAGAAAATAAACCTGTAGTCTAAATTCATTGCATTTTTCTATTAACTGATTCATTGTCTGCAAGTTGTGTTTTGTTGATAATTCTTCTCTAAATCCTTCTCTATGCTCTAAATCCAGCTTGTTTTCTTGGTTGCTTGTTATTAAAGTCTTCTTTGATGGTCCTGTAAAGCGTTTATGTAGGTTTTTTGAAAAATAAATAAAATATTGAACATTATAAACGGAATATCATCAAAAACCATCGCAAATTTAATTTATAAAACTATTTCATGAATTAACATAGCCTCAAAAAACCTTATATACGAGTACGTTTTTTTTTATAAAAGGTTGTTTCTCAAAACGTGACGTGATAGATTGATTTTTAAGTCGCATTCGAACTTAAGCTATCAACAACCTTAAACATAGTATAATATCCATTAATTTGCCATTTGCAATGTGCAGGATTAAAAAAAGACTTGCAACCAAATATAAAATACAAAAGGCAGGGTTTAGACAACATAAGGGACTTCATTTGCAGTCAACTTCATTCTTTGAATGTAAATTTTGACCAAGGCAGCTAGTTTTTCAAGTGTCATGAATTTCAAATTCAGAACTTTACTTCACAAACCTCTGTAGTACCCGTGGCATGATAGTTAGTGCGTTGGACTGTCATGCGAGAGGTCTTGGGTTCAATCCCTGCCTGTGCCACCTTAATTAAAAAAAAAAAACAGTTTTCACGGGTTCTGCCTCTTGCGAGGAATTGACAAATTCTCCAAGAGTAATTCTTGTCATGAAAAAGTGTTTTCTCAAAATTAGCCGTTCGGATTCGGCATATAAATTGTAGGTCCCCTCCATCCCTGACAACATTACTCGCACACAGGAATGGTTGAGAGTTGTAAGTCACTAGGCCCTGGTTCTCTACGGACTGTTGCGCCACCTAATTTATTTGATTTACTTCACAAACCTCTACTTCAAGTTCATAATACAAAAACTACCAAAATTATTATTTTCTACAAAACACTCCTCAGGCAAGCTACAAGTCCGTCAAGATTTGTATTTTGTATTGTAAAGAAATATTATTTATTTCTTTTCCAAATTTACAAGGAACCTTTTTACAGAAAGCATTAAATGAAGTTATGCAGGAAGACTTCATTTAAGACGTTCCTTGTCAGTGTAATATAGATTTTGTATGACGTCAGTCACCTCGCAATTGCTAAAGGTGTACAACTCACTGAAAAAGGTGATAGATCCAATGATGATCAGATTAATCAACTACTTCCTTTGAAAACCAACAAAAACATTCCCAAAACTAAGTTATATATTAGTAAATTTAAAAATGAATTCTATTCGCAAGGAATGGAATACGTTTTTCAAATGATATTTTAATTACTTTCGTTTTTATTTACGCTGCCAAGATATACAAATTATTATAAAATACAAATGATTTAAGAGTTACAATTAACAAATCCTTTATAATTACAACCATTCAATTCAGTATCAAAGTTCAAGTTTGGCGGACACTCGAAAGTGTATTTAGTTTCCTTATTACAGAAATAGAATACTGAACAATCCTTAGGGTCTCTATAATATCCCATTGACTCGGAGGTGCACATGAAATTTGATGGATTTTTTGGTGCAACCAATTGTGGTGCTTGTTTATTTTTACCAGCTACGGCAACTACGTTTCTATTATCTAGAACTGAATGAATTGTTTTAAGTAAAACATACTTTTCACCGCAAATTCCATGAAAATCATCTGATTCAAGAGACCATATCATGACTCCCGCTAAATCTTGGTCGACTGCGTATTGCGCTTTCAATTTAATACTTCTTGGATCTTCAAATCCGATCCATTGCTTTCCTCGGTACATGTAAGGCACTTTTTGGTGTTTCTCCCAAACGTATGTCCAATCTTCTTTGAGTAGTTTTTCACATATTTCATTGTAACCAATGTGTCCTGGTTCATTTGAGTATGGACCAGGTAGGCCAGTGCCCTCGTGTGGTGATCCTATAGTGTGTTGGTTGGGGTCCTTCAAGGTAAATGTTCTGCCATAAAACGGGACACCCAACACAATCTTTTCACGTGGTGCACCTGCAGTAAAAGCAAGACATTGGGCGCATTCATAAAGCTAGTGGCTACGTAGTCAAAATTCAACTAGCTTTGTGAATGCAAAACTACACTACAAAGCTAGTCAATCTGGAACTGTCATATTATTGACAAATGCAAATATATAAAATAAGAAACATTTTTGATTTGATAACTTTAACTTATCTTTTGTGTTTTTAAATTCAATAAAATCAAATTTAAGACACAATTTGAATGATTTATGTATATTTGTATTTAAATATTGAACAATTTATTTCATTTTAAATTCGTGTTACTTTACCGAGCAGCTGATTGTGAAACTTCAAAATCATTCTCCACTAATTTTGTAGCCGAATTTTTTACACTACGTCGGAGGGGAAATTTCAACTACTTTTGTAGTTAGATTTAGCCAATCAGAATCTCTTGACTACGTAGCCACTAGCTTTGTGAATGCGACCATTAGATAAGGTAATTTAAAACTTAAATATATTATGTATTAGATATTAAAAATGTATTAAATATAAGAACATACTTTATTCTTGTCTTCAAAAGTATGTTATTCGTCTTAAAATGAAATGCAAGATTGGTTCGAGTGTATTTACTATTATGGTTGATTTGGCTTGGAGTTCTTAAGTAAACAGTTATTGTGCAATAAGGTAAAATTAAGAACTCAGTATTAGGTTTCCTAAAAAAGTCATACATTTAAGTTTATATACCACCGAAGGTCAAAAAAACTGTTTTTTCGCTCAAATGATATACCACCACATCTAAAATCTTAAACGTTTTTGTATAATCTTACCATTTTAGAGGTAGAGGGCAGCTAGTGCGCATTTTTTTAGAATTAAATTAATATTGAAAAAAATAAAAAGCTTAGAACTCCAAAAAGGCGGGTATATAAACGAATGTCCAGCATTGTGTATCCTCGTAAATCAACTGCAGAGTATTATTAACATTTTATTCAAAAGTAAACCATTATTAGATTTTTTCTGAGAAACTTCGACGCATGCCTATGTATGATATGTGTAAAAATATACCTTTACTGATAGCTTACCTTTATTTAACCAGTATGAAATACTAGCATGTACATTTAGCTGTTTTTCGAGTTGTGTTTGATCGTTTGGTCCTTCGAAGAGTGGAGCATTAATACCAGTAACAGGGTCCCAAGAGCCATGCAAATCATAGGCCATGACATTGATAATATCCAAATACTTTGAAACCTCTGGTATATTGTATGAAACCGACGAAGAAAACTCTGCTGATCCAACAGCAGCTGTCAATAAGAGGTTGTCTCGGCTTAATCTGTTAAACCAAACCTTTTACTAAAATTAACAAAAAAAATACTTTATTTCAACTTACGCTGTTTTCAATTCCTTGAGCAATGTTACAAAGTTGGTTTTGTCGTCATTTGTTGTTACGTTGTGTCTCTGATTGGGATATTCCCAGTCCAAATCCAGACCATCGAATTTATGTTTTTTTACGAAATCTATTGCAGACTTAACGAAGGTTCTTCTTTTGTTTGGATCATTTGCTACTTCTGAAAACTTTAATGAGCCCTCATTCCATCCACCCACAGCTGCTAAAACTTTGAGATCAGGATTCTTGTTTTTAAGCTGCATAAATTTCTGGATATTTGCTCGTCCCCAATCTTCTTGCAAATCTAAATACGGGTCAATTATTCGAATCTGACCATCAACTTCGATACCGAAAAAGGCATACATAAGATGGGTACAAAGAGTAGGGTCAATATGGATAGGATCAAATTTTCCATATGAGTGTCGGTAAGTTGCCCATGTTCCTTGATAGCAAACTACAAGCTCTGAAAAACGAGATATGTTTGTTTTATATACGTATGTATGTATTTATTGAATAATTCTTTCGGAGAAAACACATTAAAGTGTTCAAAAAGTTTTTTGTAATGTCTCAAGCACCGGCAAATTTATAAGAAAATTAATGAGACTGGGGCAGGTTCAGCCGACATAAGGGACTTGAAAGTAAGGCAAGTTTCTAGCATCTGATTGGCTAACTGCCAAAAAATTGCCTTCCAATTAAGGCAACTTTATTGGAAAGTTGACTGGAAAGTTAGTCAAGAAAAATCTCCCTAACTATCAAGTCAAGTCAACTTATGTCAAAATGACAATTGATCATGTTTTTTAATTCAACTAAAAGCTGAACTTTAATACTCAGTGATTTATTTATTTTCTGCATAACTTCATTTAATGCTTTCTGTAAAAAGGTTCCTTGTAAATTTGGAAAAGAAATAAATAATATTTCTTTAAAATACAAAATACAAATCATGATGGACTTGTAGCTTGCCTGAGGAGTTTTTTGTAGAAAATAATGATTTTGGTAGTTTTTGTATTATGAACTTGAAGTAGAGGTTTGTGAAGTAAAGTTCTGAATTTTAAATTCATGACACTTGAAAAACTAACTAGTTGCCTTGGTCAAAATTTACGTTCAAAGAATGAAGTTGACTGCAAATGAAGTCCCTTATGTTGTCTGAACCTGCCCACTCTTTATTGTTTTTCAAACATTCAGGTTTTGTTGTTATTATAGGACTATCATAAAATTTATAATAAAAAGATTGTTATTACAAAAAGAATGAAAATATAACGCAGGAAATCCTGCTAGTTGGTTTAAAAAAAAATATATTGTTCGTAAACAATTTTAAATTTTCACAATAAATCAAAGTTATAAGATGAGAAAATGGGGCTGAAACATAGCAAAGCTAATTAACAATCTATCTTTCGCATTTTTGCGACCCAATTTCTTATTTTTGACCCAAATAAAAGCCATATTTTGTTCCAAAACTATTTTGTTAAGACAAGAATTTGAATCAAAGTTCTTTCCCTTTTATCTGGAACAAACTCTGGTGATTTTCGAGTAACCTACAAATTTCAGAACCATTAGTCAGAAATTTTACAATTTGCAGCTTTTATTTATCAGTTCACAAAACTAGAACTTCATATTAGAAGTAAAAGTAGCTCCTAATATCTTTTGTGATTTTTCGGGTGTGCCCCTTTTTTTTGTTGAAAATGAAATGGCATATAAGGTATATTTTTAAATCTTAAATTATAAGTACTATTTTTAAACAGACTCCTAGGATACTGGGGCAAATGTGTGCGACCCAATTGTGCATTTTATTTATTATTAGATATAAATTTGTCTTTGAATATTTATTTTTTTCTTTGGTTTGTATGTATTTTTTCTTTCTTGTTTTTATTTTGTAAGTACAATATATAGTTTAAAATAAAAAAGTTTTCATAAAAAAAAGGAAAAAAACAATGCTTGATTGTATCAAAAGTGATATTAAAGCCAAAAACAAAATGCCAATGTATGGTACATTACTCAGCCCTATCATGAATTCCATCGTAATCGTAAATTTTTACGAATCCCGATAAACTGTATCATGAAATCCGTTCGTAGTGGAAAATCTCATACAATTTTGCATTACGAACGGATTTCATGATACAGTTTTTCGGGATTCGTAAAATTGTCCGATTACGATGGAATTCATGATAGGGCTGACTAACTATTGGAAACAAAAATAACTTGGTCAAACTATTGTATTCCACCAACACCTCCCCAAAAATAAAAAATATTTTAGAACCTCAGATTAAAATATATAAATAACATCACTGAGTTCTTATATAAGCAAAATTGTAACTTAGCTTTCTTAGTAAAAAAGCCAGTCTTCTTTCATATAAGCTTGTTAATAAATATTAATTTATTAATTATAATAATAACACAAACTTCAAAATACTAACAGAACAGTCGATACTAATTGATAGGTAAGCAGATGATGTTTAGCTACGGAAAAATTGCTTATTAGAATTTGTAGAGAATGGGGCTTATGAAGTAAATGAGGACCTTGATAGAGTTTTTCATGGTCTTATTTTCAAACCAATGGAATTTAAATGGTGTTATTATATAAAGAAACACAGTAGACACATGGTATTTTCATAAAGTTTATCTGAACATGACACCCATCGAACTTGTTAACTCAACAAAAAATCCTGGATTAGTTTTTAATAAAATCCTTACCTGCAATGACCAGACCATATAACATTCAAAGTCGGTATATTATGTGGAAGTCTTCTAATGCTTTGAGATACACAAAAGATTACCTCTATCAATACACCAAAAATCCTGGCTAAGACTTTACTCAATTCAATTATATTATACAATTGTGAATTTCTCGATGATTGTAACTTTGAGCACAAACGTTAGTTAAATGTTGCTTATATCACGCTATAATTATTGAAGAAGAACGTTTGACCAAATATGTTCTCTCTCTAAGTCTATACATTTACCTACTTACTTTTAAAAATATCCTTAAACAGATGATATTCTCCTGGCTTATGCCGAAACATCAACCTTCATGTATGTAGGTACATACACAACAATATTTGCTTTTCGCGTTATAATAGAAGTTGTGATCTCTTAACCTTAAGATATAAATATTTAATTTCTGAGCGTCAGTTCTATAAATATGCGATCAAACTGTGGAACTCCCTTTCCCGATCTATTAGATTGGTGGGCTCCAAGACCTTGTTAGAAGCAAGTCTTAAGCAATATTTAGATACACTTTCTTGATGATTTGTTTTATTGTAATTTTAATTTACATATATCTTTATTTCTTTTTTCGATTCCTTCCTTTTGGTTATTAATAAGGAAAACATAATATTAAATTTATATTAAGTTAATTAAGAAATATTGTTGATTTTTTTTCCCTTATAGTAATATAAACTTGTATCTATAACTAATCACTGTAAATAAAGAAAAAGAAAAAAAAAAAAAAAAAAAAAAAAAAGATTATTTACCTTACTATTTAAGGTTCAAATCAGCAAATGAAATAATACTAAATTGTAAAAAAATTAATAATCTGGAGTCTGTCATTGTTAGTTCAATCTATAACACAAATTCATTGCTCGTTTTATTCTCTTTATTCATATCTACTTTTTCCGATACATGGAATAATTGTTCCTATTAAATTAATTTATAATTTTTATTTGCAATACAAACACCTTAAGTTGTTCATTTTTAATTCCCTTCAACTTAGCCCTTCTTTTATTTTGCTGCATGATATATTATCCGTTCGATATAAGCTTCTAAACTTCAATGTATCCCATTTATATTGTCACTATAACACTGCCTATGAACAATAATAAATAATAATTTCTTTCAAATCAACTTGTAGTTTGTGAAGCTTTATATTGCTAGTTAATGCCACCTTTTGCTTCTTTCATAACAAGACCTTCAAATTAATTGGCTTTCTAATTCCCATGGAGAGCGCCATGAAATTTCAAATACATCTTAGCAGGAAGTTATCAATTTAAAAACAAAATTATTTGATCACACACTTACGACAACTAGCTTAGCATTCAATTAACTCAGCCACAAATCAAAGATTTCGGTATTTTTGTTTTCTTTCCTTTGGAATCAACAAATAAAATAATATAAAAACTTCAAATAATTTTGAATATAAAAGTTTATTAAAAAAAATTAATCAATTAAATGACAAAATTACATACATAGAACGAGTATAAAAATTAAAAGTAAATATGTTGTTTTTAGATTTTACGAAAAACATAATCTTCTCAACGATTGACGTTTGGAGTTTAATTTAGATTTGCTGTCGACTTTCAATTTCTTATGACATATTATAAGCTTCGAAGGAGACTCTGGTTCAGATATTTGACAACTCTTTCCTGGATGATAATCACATAAGCATTTTGGGCAGAACATAAATTTGCAGGCTACGCTAGTACAAATACCATAGTTTTCAGAGGTCTGAGGTAGATCTTTAGTAATGTTGTTCTCTCGAAGTTTTGTATCGCAAATACTGTCAGATTTCTTATTTAATAATGTTAAGTCACTGGTAGGTACAGAAACGCATGAAGTTGAATGCAAACGAGATAACGAATTAGTTATAATGCTCCCTCTGTTACAACGTGGGCACTTCACCAATCGCTCGTTATTGCAGAGATGTTGCACAACATTCTGGTTTTCAAAAAAACTACTACTACATGATGAGTCTTCTGTTTTCTTTGAGGTAGATATATTATTGAACTGTGAAAATGGATGTCGTTTGTTGAGATTAATGGCGGGTTTTGTAGGTTCTTTAAGATTCTCCTTAAAGTTGCGCGATTCATTGAGATATTGTAGTATCCTAGCGTTGGCATTTCGATTGGATTTCACTATTGAATTCCAATTTTTTGATACAAGTGACACGTTCAAAAGATCTTTGCTGCTCAGCCTGCTGAAAATTTCATCAAGCGTCAAGGTATATTGCTCCAGCTTACCGATGATGTTCAAAAATCGGGTTCCATTGAAGTACAATTTTCTTCCTGGTTCTTTGTTATCAACTGGAGGTATGTCTAACTTTCTCTTTACGTTCTTCCCTGATGGAGCAACGTTTCTCAAACATTTTGATGGCCTTTGGGGAACAGTTGGTTGTTCAAAACGTTCATCTTCTTCATATCTAGTTGAATGCTTCGAGGTCGATAACCTCGAATCATTTATGAATGATAGTTGATGATAATTTGTTGTGGAACTAAGTATATTTTTGAGTGGTGAAAAACCATTGTTGTGCAATCCTTTGAGGGGGCAAGCACTATCGTTGATGTGGTCAGGCTTGTAGCGGATACTTGTGTCAACAACAGTCATGGGATCATTTTCATTGTTTTCGGATTTAGATCGCTTTTGAGAAGTGGAATAAAAGGAGCTGTATAAATGCCTCTTGGTGGATGCACTTTTTGGTGTAGATACGCGATATTTCAAGGCCGAGTGGCATTGTTTAATAGGGGAACGATTGGTTGAGTTTGGGCTGAATATGTCGAAGCTTTCTCTGCTAAAACTTTTTTCCATGAGCACAGAAGTACAGCCATTGTATATGGAATCGAATCCTGAGTCCACTGCAATCATATACGAATTTGCTAATTTATGATTTTTGTTTTCTTCTTGGCGAACTCCGCAGTTATATTCTGGAATATCCATGGCTTGTTTGTTAACTTATTTTTCACTGAGACTATGATATTCCGACAATTTTTTTAAAATAGCAGTGCATGGGTATGCGTCGCATCCGTTATTTGTTAAAACTGTTTAATATTTTTGGGAGGAAATAACAAAAACACTTATTTTAAACGAAACAAATAAATAAAACACTCAAAATGACAAATATGCGGACGCAAATTTAAAATGAAACATGACATCGTTCAGTCCACTTTCAATGAATTCAATAGAATAAGTGATGCCAAAACGAAGTTTTGTGTTGCCATTTACGTTTTGTTTCCATTAGAAATATTGAAGGTATAACATTAGCAGTTTATTGTTGAACATGGCAATTTAATACGCCGCAATCACAAAGAACTAATTTTCACATTAATTTAAAACATATTGAAATGAATTAAATAAAATAAAGTTGAATGAATAAAATAAAATAAACTTAAGTTAACGTTTTTGCTCCAAACTTAAGACCTAAGCTAAATCTTGACAAAAGAACGTTGTGTAGAAATTCGATCGATCTTGTGGGAACTATATAATCCAAGTTACAAACTGAGGGATGTTGCGTCATGAAAATCGCAAGAAGTCAAATTTAATTTGTTCGCATTTAATGATTTCTTTTTTTGGTCCGAAAGACATTCTTCATAAAATAACGCCTCAACATATATTAATTTAAGCATGGCACCAAATAAACATAAACACACAAAATATAATTAATTTCATGGCAGAACCATTTAAGAAATAAAAATACAGTTGTTCTCCGACTCAACTGAACGTAGAGATTGAACATTTAGAGAGTTAAAAAAACATTATTCATAAAATATTTTTTTCAATTTCTGCTCAATTTAATTGCTTAAAAAAGCAGATATGAGTCTGTAAATATGTTTGGAATACTATTTTTATCTGATAAAACAATTTTTTGAGAAGATTCAACCCCGACCAAGCTACGACTGACATTAATCTGTCAACATTTGGCAAGATCTCAGATATTTATGTACTCTTAGAAATATAAAAATATTATCATACAAAATTCTCTCTTTTGCTATCAGAAATCTGAGAACAGAATTTTTATGATTCAATTTCTCAAGAATTTTTATCAGAAATATAAACTGGCCAGTTTAGCTCTAAATAAATGGACCGCGCAATTTATCGTTTGCTCAATTTTGACATGAGGAAAAAAATATGAAATATCAGCTAAAGCTGCGTACCAATCGGCTAAAATTCATTGCTAAATTCTAGCTTAACTATTTTTTAGAGAATATTTTGTGTTGGAGCTGCGTACTATACTTTACAAAGAATACAAAATTCTGACTTTACAAAAACAACCTCACATAACATTGTACTTATGAGCCTCACAACATGACCTGCTAGATTATGGTTGCTAGTAGCCAACTTCGCGTTGATGACATCTATTCTTTAACGTTACTATAGCCATTCTGTAGGTTCAAGTTTGGAACTTGATTTTTGTGTTTTGATAACTTTGTCAAACTTTATAATAGCAGATGTCATCTTTGTAAAAGAAATCTATAGTATTCAAGGTGGCGTTGGAAATTTTGTATACAAAGTGAAATAAAAAAAACTGCAATAGCTAATGTCGCGTAGCCACTAGCCACTTCCATAAAAAACCACCATTGCTTCAGATTTTATAATCAAAGATATAAGTTTCTACCGTGGGATAAGCTTTCTTTAATGCATCATATAAAATATTTTCGTCAATTTTGCAACAACGACTCAATGAGTGGATAAACGAAAACGGGTTATTAAAAGAATTTCAAGCTGGTTTTAGGCCTGGTTACTCTACGATGGATCACATCTTTGTGCTAATAAGTATCGCCGAAACTTTTCTTCAAAACGGGAAAAAACTGTACAGCTTTTTCGTAGATTTTAAAGCAGCTTTTGACGCTGTGGATAGGCGAGCGCTTATCTACAAACTCTATGCACTGGGGATGTCTTCAAAGTCTTACAAAATCTGTATAATGAAACAAAGGCAGCTGTTTGGAATGGAGAGGAATTTTCGGAATGGTTTCAAACGGAATCAGGTGTTCGACAGGGCTGTACGCTGAGCCCTCTTCTATTCGCACTTTTTATAGAAGATTTAACAGATTATATTTCTGGAGGAGTTGAGTTTGCGGGGACCACTATAAAGGCTCTTTTCTACGCTGACGACATCAGCAGCACCACAAACGCTTCAGTTGATGATCAACCAACTATATATAGGTACTGTACTACGTGGAAACTCCAAGTGAACCTTAACAAATCGAAAATACTGGTCTTCAGAAATGGAGGTGGAAGAAATGGTCAGAATGAAAGATGGTTCTATAATTCAATACCTATTGAGGTCGTAAATGAGTTTAAATACCTAGGAGTATGTTTTACAAAAAACTTAAGTATGGAAAAACATCTTAATGAAAAACTCTCTAAGGCCAAGAGTGCGATTGGAGCTACATGGAAAAAGTGTTTTGCCAACAAAAGTATTGCGCATAGCTGTAAGTTTCGTGTATTTGAAGCAGTGTCGGAATCAGTACTATTTTATGCATCGCAAGTATGGGGTTACAAACAATACGATTGCGTAGAAAAGTTGCTGAGATTTTTTATCAAAAGGATATTTCACCTGCCGTCCAAAACACCAAACTACGTAGTTGCATTAGAAACTGGTCTCTCACCACTCTTTATTCAGACGCTGAAAAGTCAGGTAGACTATGTTATAAAAGTTCTACATATGAATAATGATAGACTTCCAAAGAAAGCAGCTTTGCACGTAATCAACCGAAGTCTCGGTTGAAGTACATTGAAGATGCAGTCAGCTCTAACCACAGAGTAATCTACACTCAACTTTGTCATGTGTGTAGTTTGTGTAACCTCAGAGAAAGAGAAGATGTTTTTCATTTCCTAGGGAAATGTCCGGTTTTAATGGAAACTAGGCGATCCTTCTTCGGCTGCAACTTCTTAACTGAGGCAGAAATGATATCCTTTCTAAATACAATGGAGGTGAAAAAACTGTTTATGTACTGCAAAATAGCACAAGCTTATCGAAACAGAATTCTCAATGAAATCTTTTGAACAAATTTATATTAATACAATTTTTTGATAATTAAAAAGTTTAGACAGAGTGTGATTATGTTATAGTAATTCAATTAAAATGTTAATCTGGCAGACGGCATTGCCATGCTATACTTGATTATTTAATCTTAATACTGTACATTATTTAAATTTGAAGATAAAATCACTTACTTACTTATAAGTTTCTTTGAAAATAAGCTTGTTGAGGGCTAGAAAATAATTATTATTTTTTCCACCAAACCTTCAAAAAGGGGATGATAGCTTAATAGGTGGAATCTCTTTTGATGGGGATTTTCTATGGAAATATAATTCAACTAGCATTCCATATCTAGGATGTCGATGTTCTCAATGGTTGAATATAAAGGCCTGAAAAGCAAACTTTAAACTTAGAATTAAATATTATATTCTTTAATGTTTGCAATTATTTCGTTTATGCAGATGTCTAATGAAAAATCAAACTCTTTTGTAAAGCGGAAATTTAGAGCGTTTTCCAAATACCCTCTTTGCAAAGACATAAAATGCTCATTGATCAAGTCAAAAGTGGATCAAGGTAAAAAATAATAGTAATAAGTAATTACACTCATTTCTTTTATCATGCAACTTTTTTATACTTAAACAAGCAAATCAAGCGCTTTTGTTTACTGTCTTGAGTGAATTTTAGTTTTTATCATTTCCTTATCTCTAAAATTACTATTGGTTTCTTGTTTAAAAAAGGTTTTGAAATGAACTTTGGCGATTCCAGTCCAGTTTTATTTCATTAGTGTACAATTAGTAGCACAAAATTGTTACGTTCTTACGTCCTTCGTTGTTACGTTCTCCGTATTCTCCATTGCCAACGTGGGAAATGTCACTTTGACAACTAATCAAATATATTTTTTTTTGTATTCGTATTCCTTTTCCATTTTTTTAAAATCTTATTTAACATCCAGAGTTTTAAATGTTAAAAACTAAAAATCATGTCATCAACCACCATTAAATTAAGCTATGTAGCTATAATAACTTCCGGTCTTGCATTACGATCGATAATTTCATTATATGATTATTCTGGAGCAGCAACATCTCCCATGTACGGCGACTACGAAGCTCAACGACATTGGCAGGAGATATGCGTCAATTTGCCGGCGTCCGCTTGGTACACAAATTCCACCGACAATGACCTGCTTTACTGGGGCCTTGACTATCCACCACTCACAGCATATCACAGTTTCTGGCTCGGGAAGATAGCAAACACACTTAACTCATCATATGTAGAATTGCATAAATCGAGGGGATTTGAGTCGGAATCGCATAAGTCTTTTATGCGATTCAGTGTTCTAGCTGCAGATATTTTGATCTATATTCCAGCTATATTGTTGGCTGTTATAGAGATAAATTGTATGCAATCCGGCAAAGGAAATAGAAGTCCAACTATGGTTTTACAACACTTAGCTGTATGCCTGTTCTATCCAGCACAAATACTTATAGACAACGGACACTTTCAATACAACAATATATCGCTGGGTCTGGCAGCTCTAGCTGTTGTGGCAATATTGAGAGATCGGTTGATGTTCGGAGCAGTTTTCTTCTCCTTGGCACTGAATTATAAACAAATGGAACTTTACCACGCGCTCCCGTTTTTTGTGTACATGCTAAATAGCTGTTTTCAGGAAAAAACATATAAGCAGAGAATCCTTAAGCTACTTAAAATTGGAGCAAATGTTATACTGACTTTCTGTCTTCTCTGGGCTCCATGGATGACATCTTTTGATAACTTCTTCGGTGTGCTACGGCGAATATTTCCTATATACCGTGGAGTGTTTGAGGACAAAGTTTCAAATATTTGGTGTGTCCTGAATGTGGTGATCAAATTGAAAACCATCTTTAGCAATGAACGTATGGCAGCAATATGCTTGGTGACAACTGCACTTATGCTCATTCCGAGTGCGATCCAGTTATACCGAAAACCTTCTAAACAAGACTTTCTTTATTCGCTTTTTAATTCTGCATTGACGTTCTTTTTATTCTCCTTTCAAGTTCACGAGAAATCAATTTTACTTCCGGGACTTCCTGCGATATTGCTCTATCCAATTGAGCCTTTGATGGTGCCGTGGTTTCTACAGATTTCGACTATTAGTATGTTTCCACTTTTGTACAAAGATAAACTTGTGCTGCCTTTCATCTGTATGATTATTATATTTCAACTTTTATCTAGACTGATAAGTGGGAAAGAACATCAGAATATTATGTCTCAGCAAATTAAATGGCTTTATCACTGCTCATGTGTGATGAGTTTAGTTTTAGTTTTGTGTCATTTATATGCACCAGTGCCAACAAAATTGCCACATTTATATGTTCTGGCAATATCTGTATTTTCTTGTTTACATTTCTTGGTGTTCTTGGGTTACACAAATTATAAACAGTTTATTTCTAAGCCAACTATTCATAAGGTTCATTTAAAATAAAAAGTATTGCCTTAAAACGTTAGTGAATAAAAATGTAAGTTATGTATGAAAACTGTTTTTTCTTCAAAAATGCGATTCTACATTCAAAATAGCTTAATTAACTTTTCGTTACATACATAGATATCTCTTATTTTTTCAACTTTTTGTCTCTAACCTATGTATGTATGTACATAATGCAATGTTGTGTTTATTTATAAATTTATGAGCAAATATAGAAGGGGTAAGCAGTGGACAATCCTGAAATGACTTATAGTCCATTTTATGACTGTTCTAAAATCGGAAATTAAAAAAGAAATGTCTCTAGGGGTATTCAAAATGTGCGCATTTTATTGTTATTTTTGTTTTAATTTCTTTCATTACCTTTTTGAATTTTAAATACTACTACAAATGAATGAACTCCATCGATTTTCTTTTACAGTCTTCTTACGACTTTTTATAGGTATTAAAAAGACAGTTTTCAAAGGATGAATTATTAAAGCAATAAAGAATAACCTTTGTAATCTTCCTTTTTTTATTTGCAAATTAAAAAGACTTAATTGAACTAAAAGCCTTGCTTTTCGTAACTTTTGCTAAAATGCCAAAGTAAATATTAAGAACGAAGTTAAAATATTTAACTTCTTAAAATTATTTCTTATAATGCAATGCCAAAGTTAATATTAAGAACGAAGTTAAAATATTTAACTTCTTAAAATTATTTCTTATAATGCAATGAGTTTGAATAAAATTTGCTAATTAATCAATAACAGAATTTTTTCAATCATTGATTTGTTTTTTTTTTCCTCTTGAAAAACCGACATATTTATTTAAGCCTAGATAAACTATTAAATATAAAACATATTTCGTGGCTTGTCAGTATTTCTCGGACGGAATTTGTCCTCATTTAAAAAGATATTTGTGTTTTAACAATTTGTTTAGTATAACGATAGAAGGCAATTTGAAACACTCCCTGAAAAAAATATTTTAATACATGAAACGAAGTATAAAAAGTATAATTCCGCATTGTACACACCCGAATTATGAAATGTTTGCATTAGTTAAGTGATTAATTCTTGTAAGAAAGTCAAAGACATTGTTAAAGAACATGGAAACATGTCATATTTTGTCGATAAGATATTTGTTTACAGGCATGTGCATTGTACATTGTACATATCTGCCATGATAATGAGTAAATTGGTTTTATCGTGAGAAGGAATAAGTAACCGTCATTTAAAAGTTCACGACATCGATGGTGAAATAAACAGAATATTAAAGCACACTTTAAAAAGTACAATAATTCGAAACTGATATTAAATTAATTAAATATATTTTATCAATAAATTTATGAAAATTAATTCTTGATTGATTAAGAAGTCTTAAGTACATAAATTCTGTACCTAAATTTACAATAAGTATATCAAGTTCAAATCCAGTGGTCGCATTGCTAAAAAAAAACCTTTTATTACACAAATTAAAAATTAAGTGTTTTCTAATAAATATCCTAAATTGTGTGGCTTCTAGGTTCTTAACTCGTATAGCATGATAATAAATATAATATCATATTTATTTGTCGTTAAGAAATAAATCCCTGAAACCTACAACTTTTACAGATCCTTTTTAATACTCGTATATGTACATACATATATTATTTACAATTTTGCATTTGGAAAACTTCAATTTTTTGTTTAAAATAAAAAAAAAAAACAAATTTGTTTATTTTCACTGTACTGATGTTTAGAGGAAAATCAAATTATTATTCAGGTCATTTAACAAAATCTTGTTTATGAACACCGTCGACTGCAAAAAAGTTACAGTAAGATATAAACTGTTTTAATATTATTTTAAATTTTACGTCAAAGTTGTATTATTTAAAACTTACTTTTTGAATATACGATTGAAGAAGTAACTAGCAAAACCAAAGCACTAAGTAAAATGGGGTTTATTGTTCCCATTTTAAAATTTATTTTAAATTCTTCTGATGTCTGATTTAAAAATCTCTAGCCCACAAGAACTGAAATCATATCTCCGAAAGCTATTGATTTTATACTCGCAATGCGTTTGATGTTTTCTTGGCAGTTTACAAAGCCCTTGAAACAGATAGGAAATTTGATAAGATTGTGCTGATTGGTGTGAAAGCATTATCGATGCACATTAAATAGGCTTCTTAATGAATATTTGCTACCGCCAATCTCATGAGCAAAAAAATAAACAAAACACATTTTTTAATGAGTTATATTACTTTCAAGTGGAGTACAATTATTTCAATAACAACATTATTGATTTTGTATGACGATTCTAGTTAACGAGAAGTAATTTTATCATTCGAAAGACTGAACAATATCGGTTTTTAAGTTGTATGTATGTATACAATTTTACATCATTATACCTTCAAAATTATGAAGCGATGAAAAATATATATGTCTGTGTGTCAATAAAATCGAAATACGATTATTCTGATTAAAGTTAATAAAAAGTAAAAAATAGATAGCTTCCGCTCACAGAACTGCTGTTTGAAAATTACCGTTAGTCGAACTTTTTTCAATACAAGGGAACTAATGTGGCACACTTATTTAACATATTAAAAACTATTTAAATAAATTCAGTTTGTTACTGTGGCTGGATAGGAAATTCACTAAATTTTTCACATAAAATGCAAAATGATTATTTGAATGCAGTTTTGTTAAACTGTCCCTTCGTCACAGTTTAAAACATACGGCTTAAAGTATAAGATTTTTTACAATAGTACAACATTCAATTGATTTGTTCTTTTTGCAAAATGCTACTTCAACAGCAATTACGAATAAAGATACTTATTATTCATTTGCAGTTAATGTAGCCTGCTCTACTTATTAAATGTTTTAAAGTTTAAATGTAAATCCCATGATTGTAATAAAATGTCAACCAAATTTGTTCAGCAGAAGTAATAACAATTTTTAAAAAGATACAAAAATGCAGCGTTTAAAAATGTTGTACTTCATACAAAAGTAAGCTTTAATAACAATAAAATGTTTGCATTGAAATACAAATATAATTAACAATAAATGAGTTAAAATTTCTTGAGTTTCGCAAGCTTATTATTTCTTCTAAGAGCCATTTTGCGAATCCTCCTCCAATACGTTTTCGATTCAGGATCTAGCTCTTCTAATGGAACAATTCCTTGATAGTTAATTTTCCATAGCCATTCGGGATATTCTGAATCCGGTTTAAGCTTAAAAGAATATTATTCATTAATATTATTTACTTGATACAGAACATCTTATATAGTTACCTTAATATCTTCTCCAGTTTTGTTTATATTACTTCCGCAACAATATGACACCAATTTATTTACATCAGTTTCAACTGGAATTACTTTCTTCTCTACAATTGCACCAAGTTTTCCTAGCTTTTTCTTCTTGGCCATTGGTGATGCTTTGAATAGTATTTAATTTATAATATTCATGTTAATATAACCAAAGATTGATAGTTTACCTGCCATGGGTTTTGCATAACTCCTGACAATAAGTGAGGGTGACAGGATGCGTTGCTTTAAAATATTGAACGTAAGCGATATAGTTGAAATATTCATTTTTATTTCTGTTTTAATTTAGGAATTGTGTTAAGTTATTGATAATTAATTAAAGTAAATTTTAACGTAAAACCAACAAATCTATAAATGCTTTGATATTGATAGCATTTGACAGCTACAGTACAGCTACAGCACCGGATGACGAATGAACTCTTCACTTTAATTCATTTAAGACTTAAACACACTGTAACTCAAACTGTTTTAGAAATCAAAGAATGAGGTACCTTGCACATGAATCACGAATTCGCATACAAAAATACAAATCATAAACCAAAAAACATAAAATTCGTAAGAAAAATACACACTCAAAAGTAAATATAACATTTAAGAATACAAAAGCAGCAAATACTCAAACAAAAATTACGTTAAGTGCTAGTTATAACTATCAATGGTTTTCATCATTGAACATTTTGTTTTGAGCGATTAAGAGAGTCAAATGTGTAATGATTTGTTTTGTCGATTTTGTCTACTAACAAAAATGCATTATTTATGATGAAATTGTTTTCTATGGACAGGTGATAGTCAAATTCACATTTCGAAACATAATCGTTCTATCTACTAAAAGCGTTTAATTTTGTTTGTCTTCCCACCTGTCAGTTTTACTTTAAATCAACTCTAACCTTCAATTATTGATTCCAATGGGAAAAGCTTGATCCCAATCAGAAAATTTTTGACAGAAATTTTCATTGAAAGTTATAACCAACCTGTCAAAAGTTATTCCAATGATTAGTAAAAATGCATTCAAATTTGTAAAGGTATCTGAATTATGTAAGAAAAGCATTGCAATTAGTTGCATGAACCACACAATTAAAAGGAAAATTAAACGAAATTCTTGAAAAAAGTCTAAAGAAAGCAACATAGCAATAAAATTTAAAAATAAAGTAGAATTGTAAGGCTTTTGTTTCACTTGCAACATTGTAAAAACACTAATGCAGGCATAGATGAACATGTTCGCTTCACTATAATCTTCATCCGATTTCCTATAATCTGCATTTTTAAAGAAATCGGCATCTTTGATGTTCTCTCTATGCTATTTTGTCCCTATCCCACAAACATGAATTTTATGTGTAGCATCCCATTTTTCAGAATTCAAATGAATACGACTGTAAGAATTCAGATTTCTTTGAATAATTCTACGAACGCGGCTCTTGTGGGCTCTTCCCCCCAAATAGTTTTTCTGACGTTTGACTCTGACGTTTTAACCGGTGGGTGAAGTTTAGAGAGAGTTAAGTTCATCCATCATTCTGATTCTGATACTGATTTTTGGAGCTACATCAAATTAAAAATAATCCAATTCAAAGGTTATTATTACAAACTAAGGAAAATATTTAAATCACACTTTCCAAAATGAGGATGCCATCAAACGCAACACTGGGCAAAATCGTTGTCTACGGTGCAATAGCTTCAATATCGGGTGTAATGTATATGCGATATAAAATTCAGGACCGTATCAGAAATACACAATATTTCAAATCTGCACTTCAAACGCTCCGTCAACATAAAGGTAATTAATAATCCGTTTGTTTTATGTAATGAATAGAATTTGTTAGGAGTTTTCAGGTGCTGTAAGTCTACTGGGCGAACCAATCAAAGAAACAGGATTTGATTTGGCTGATGAAAAAAAGAACAACTGCGATGGACAAAAAGCACAATTTGAAGTTTCTGTGAAAGGTCCTAAGGACAAAGGTATATCCTATTTATTCAATTTATTTGTTTCTTGTTTTTTAATAATAAAAAGTTATTCTCATAGGAACTATCTTCTTCTGGGCGACACGTACCGATGAGCTTGGCTGGGTGTTGGATAGATTAGATCTTGAGGTTAAGTCACAACCGGATAAAAGATTCTTGATTAAAAAGGCTAATATATAGACTATTTATCATACTCGTTAGTTAACTCGTAGGCACTTAAATAAATTTTAAATCAAATAATAACTGAGTTTTGTTTTATTGAATTATGTGTTTATTTAGATTTTGGATAAGATGTCTTGAAAATATACATTTGTTGTAGGGCGCACAATTTTAATGAAAATAAACAATAATTTCCTGTTTATTAGAAAATTGGAATCAAAATTGATATAAATGAATATGTTATTCTAAAGATCATTTTAACTTCAAGTGAAACCAACTTGGTGTTATGTTTGCTTTCAATATATTTATAAAAGTGGAAATGAATATAATTCACAAACTTAAGCAACTACTCTTTCTTCTACAAAATCAAGTTGATTGTTTAAACAAGAAAACATACTCTGCAGTAAAAAAAATTAAATATTTTTGCTTAGAATTATTTAGGGTCATTAAAGATAACGTCTCATTCAATTGATTCGGACATTCATTTTTACATTCAAAATTATTAAGCGTATACAATCTTTGTATGTTTGAATGATGCGTAGTGCATCGGCTCCTTAAGCTATTTTTTCAAGTAGATCCCCAGTGAGTGTAGAAAAGTTTTTATTGTTATATTTGTAGTATTAAACCACCCCTACTAATGTTGTAGATATGAGCCAGGTCACATGCTTACATGTTAATTCAACTATCTTTTCCTTTGGGCGTTATAAGAACAAAGAAAATTACTGCCATCGTTTGACCCTATCAAAAAAAAAACATGTTTTAAAAACGTAATGCAAGAAAATTGTACAAACTAAATGGCTATGATCTTCTGAAGGTTTTTTAAGAATAACAATATTCCCAATAAAAACCATATATGTATGTATGTGTAAGCCAATTTGACATAATATGACACTTTAAATCAATTTCTACCGAGGCCATGATTAACGATAGTTACCTACGTCCTACAATCACTTGCTTGCTTCTGACATCATAAATACCTGCCTAAAACATTTAGATTACGGTGACGAAGTATGCTTGTCATCGCATAGGATAATGGATCTCCATCAAAGGGCAACAAGGGTTGAGAGAGAAACAGAAATCGTAGGGCTGAAAATCAACACGAGAAAAACTTAGATGTTCAGTCCTGAACCTCCCACTCATCCTTCCTTCGGTAAACTTTGCTCAGTAACCAGTAGAAAAAAAGAGAGTTTTCAGTATCTTGGAAGTATGATTTTTACTGAAGGAGAAACCGTACAAGATATCGCTAGTCGTATCGGGAAAACTAAGGCTGCGTAGGATAACAGGCAGGACATTGACACTATTATACGAATGCGCCAGTAGTAGTGGATTAGATTCACGCTTCGAAAAGGGTAATGAATTCATTGCAGGACAGGCAATGCAGCGGAATCCACTCACTTAAGAAGGCAGAAGAGTCGGTAAAACGAGAAGCACGTGGAGAAGAACAGTCGAGATTGGAGAACAGGTGGGGGAGAGCTCAAACACATATTTGAGACTAGGGATCACCCACGGACTTTAAAGTAACTTTTCTCTAATTAAATAAAACAGTTTGTTTTTTCTTATCATAATCATTTTTCACATATCTATTCAAATAGTGCTACCTATTTTGTTTATTGAATCAAAGAATAATGATAGTTATATCTGGAATTTCACCGTAATTTTGTCCGGGACCGTTGTTTACCAATAAATAACAGTTTGAAACCTTTACATTTTACATTTTTATTTAGTTAATTGGAAAACACTCTTTGTTGTGTTTTTTCTGTGAACTAGAAGAACTTTGATTCACAAAACGTCGCCAATCAAACCAAAAAAAGAAACCTTAAACTGTCGACCAACTAACCAAAGTTCATTGATTTTTTCAATTAGGTTTAATAAAAGAAAAATTATGTATCTTTAAGATTAACAAATTGACGACTTTATTTACTAGAGCTTTCTTTCTTTTCATATTATTATTTTAAGCATTTCATTTTCATAAAATTTCTGTTTTCTTTTTTATTCATTCGGAACGATAAACGGTGTTATTGAATTTTAATACAAAAAAACAATAAGGATACATAAAAGAGGAGGAATTCTTTTTCCCAATTAAATGAAAACCTAAAAAAGATGCCAAATATAAGTCAATTGAATGTAAATAAATTTTGTTTTTATTTTAATTAATTTGTTGTATGACGAATTATTTTATTATCTACTGATAAAAATATATTTTTTATAAAAATTTATATAGTTATACTTTATAAACGAATCCAAATTTTTGTAAAACAAAATAGTTTGTTAAAAACTATAACCACTGCAGATAGAGTAACCTACTTTACGGAATCGTGTTTTTGTTGTATATAAAATAATTTAATACAAAACGGAGGAAACTAAATATAAATGTTTATTAATTTAATACAATTTTGTTTTGAACGGCATACTTTTGAAATACTTTCTGCTTTTGTATAAGCCAGCCACTATTTGCACAACAAAGTATATATATAAGTTGATAAATTTTCTTTATTTTGTTTTTGTTTGTTTGTTTTAATAGGTTTTTTGTTTTTGTTTCGTTTAAAGAAAAATGAAGAGTAATCTTTTTTTTGTATATAAATGCCTTATTGCGTTTTCAGTTCTTTACCAATACTATACGACACGATTTTGGTCCAATCGATCTTAGTTCGGGTGATTGGGAGTTGTCGGCGCATAGCCTTGAATGTTGTGTCCGACATTGTTTGGTAGTTTTCCGATATTGCCTGTTGATATTCGTTTTCGGCTTCTTCAATTAATCGAATAATCTCTCTGGCTGTTTGTTGTTCATTAGTTACTATGAGAGCATCGCGGCACTCTTTCGATGACACTAATTGTACATTACCGTCTTCGTAGTAATGCACCTAGATACACAGTTTGAATGTTTAAGTTTTCTTGATGGTTAAATTGTAAGATCTACTCACCTGCACTTTTAAGACACCTTTAAGTTCCGCACTACCACTACCTGGTTGAAAGCTTACATGCCACTGAGATCGCCATCGTCCATTCCAGTAATTTTTCGGCTGAAATTGATGGTCTTCAATACAGATGGTTAATGTTATTTGGCCACCTTGTGACTTTCCAAACACGGAGCATACCTGAAATTGAAAAAGGGATTATAGTTTCTTTTTTATGTTGTAACATGATAGCTGAAATAACTTACGCCGTGTCTGTAATGGTTTGAAGTATATGCAATTGCTTCAATATCGAGTGCAGAACGCCATGGCTCTGCTAATACATCGCTTTCTAAATTTTGGTAGTCAGTGGCTTCTTTTCGCAAGTGATCGTATTTAAACGATTGTTTAGTGCGTGGATCATAAAAGCGTCCGCTTCCTAGAAATTATATTAATACAAATCAATTAAAACAATTTTTGTTATTTGTGAATGTTTTTTAATTGTCAATCAAGAACAAATCTTGTTTAATTATTTTTTAATAGTTGTTTAAATGTATTTCATAATTAATTACTCAAATACAAAAACATTGATGGAAGAAATAAACAACTTTCTTCTGCATTAGATAGCCAAAACTTAATAGAAACCCTTGAATATTGATGGCTATTTAAGAATGAAGATATTTGAAATTATCGAAAAAAAAACGAATTGGAAAAGCGGGCAGTGCTTTGTTTTGTGACTTCAATAAGTTTTTTTTTTTCTGCAAGAATTTTTGACTCTCCCTACAATCTTATAACGGACAAGTTTAAAAATAATATTAAGTAAACAAATAGTTTCATGTCCATTAAAACAAGTGTTTCACCTCAGAATGAAAGTTAGTAAGCTGGAAATTTCTTTATACTTTTCTTTTGGTGTTCTAAACATGTAATATAAACATGTAAAAAGTCTCTTTAATTCTCTTGTCCGGGTCGTGAGTTATGGACCGCAAAAAGTAGCAAAATATCTTTTTCGAGAATATTTTCGTTTCTATAGGCCCTATGGTGTTAACACCTAAAATGGTGTTGACACCTAAAATTGTCAAGCATAAAATTTCTTTAAAATGTATAAGCTTAACTAGTAATAGAATCTAAATCGAAACTATGTCTTTTATCAAACACAATAATGGTATTTATGGTATGGGACTGGGTGCTTAAATATTATGACTAGCTATAGATGAATCACTTAAAACAATTTTTTGTAAATGAAAAAATGTATGTGGTCTACGCTGTGGGTGCAGAAAATAGAGGATGTAATGGAAGCTAGGTATTCAAGAAACGAATTTAAAGCAAGCTGCCCAGTTTCAGGAGTTCTAAATCATATCTTAACCATTCTTGTTTTTGAAAATAGAAACGGGTAATATTTTGATGGGAAAATAAAATAACTAGTTAAAATCTTACTACCTTTCATCCGAAGTTTACCTCTTTTTTCTCCTAATTTCACTAGAATAATAAAACAGATCGAAATACAGTGGGTAACAGCTTGAATAATCCAGTCCGATTAGTAAAATTTAAATCACAGTATCTTTGAACCTAAGTGAGATATCCACTCAACTAAACCTACATATCACAAGTTATAACGCCTTGAACACATATACTACTTTAAAATGTTACCAAGGAAACGCAAACAAAAAATTAAAGTACATAAAGCTGTGTAACAGCCAAATTTAATATTACAGCTTATTTGATGCAGATAATTTTATAAGCGTTAACGATAGAAGGTAATGATTTTAAGGTAACAGTTTTTAATAGCTTTCCAGGTGCTTCAGGAATTGGTTAAGTCGTGCAATTCGAAAACAAAAGGCCGCGTGCTCCATAACCATGAACTTCGAAGAAAGCAGTTTTTAAATAAGACAAATATACAGTCATCTTAGCTTCGCCAAGAAATATCTTTCTAAGGACTCCAAATTTAATATTTTTAGCTCTGATGGGACAGAGCTCAAAAAATAAAACATTGATGAAGCACGAGACGGCAGCATAAGGGTTGGGCCTGTGTGTCAGCTGCAGGAGTCAGTAATATAAAATTTATCGATGGGATCATGGACAAAAGTCTATACTTGAACATTTTAAAGAAAAATTTGATTCAAAGCTCGGAGAAGTTAGGCGTAGCAATTATTTCGATACTACCAAGACAATAATCCCAAACAAAAAGAAGGGATTTTGCAGTCCTGGTTGATATGAAACTGCGCTCATCATATGAATGCCATCAAAAATCTAAACATAAGGGCTCAATAGAACGCTATTCTGGATGAGTGGAACAAGACAAACAAAACCTACCCAAAAACTGGTGGAAACAATGCCAAAAGGGCTTCAAGCAGTGAAAGATAACGAGAGCTAACACACAAAATTTTAATTTGTTAATTTGTAGACCAATAAACCTTAATTTTAAAGTTTTTAATTCCTTTTGTTAAAAGTGGATCAAATAAGCTGTAACATTAAATTTTGATGTAACTTTTGTAAAATGCATACCTACGAAGCATTTAAAAAGTGGCATACTTGTAGAATGCATATTAAATTCTAATATTTAATTTTAATACCGACGATAACTTCTTTGAATTTGGCGTTACATGGCATTCAATGGTTTTATATTCACTGTTATCCACTTTAAATAATTTCAAAAAACAGAGTTGAAATTTGAAAAAATCGAAAGAAATATTACAACACAATTCTATAAGGAACTAAATTAACGTATGTTTAACATCATCTTTTAGATATTGTAAGACCTGTCATACGGTAAGCCATAAAAAATGGTGCTTCTTAAACAAGAATCATACAAAGCAGCACTGTCCGTGAGTAGAAAATATAAGCGGAAACCCCGAATTCGGAGATTTAACGCGACCTCTACACAGTAAACATTTGTAAAATAAAAATTAAATTTTAAAGCTTAAACAAAAAAATTAAAATATCCTCACGACTTTATAGAGCCGGAACCGAAACAAACAAAAACGTTAAACGCTGTCAAGCAAGTCAGATTATTGCACCAAGACAACCTGACCTACATAAAGTGGAGACAACTTGACCTTATATCTAAAAATAAGTGGAAGCGATTAGTTGTAGTAATAGTCCTATTTGTCAAACAGAAGCGGGTGATGAATTGGTTGCGAGAATGTAATTTCTTGCTTTTGAATAAAGGCCCACAATCAGACACAAAGAAAACAATGCGCCTCAGGTGACACAATTAAGCAAAATAGGGGAGCTAGCTAGGGACCGAGCAGAAAGACTTACTGGTTAAGGACTTAGATCACTCTGGACACTAACGATAACTTAAATACTAGATAAATAGTAAAATAACTAAAATTGAATTCACGTTTCAAGTTTTGGAACATCGAGTTAGCAAAAACAAAACCTCTGATATATCATGACAAAAATTAATTTCACTTGCGTTGATTATGTAGGTATGATGCATCATTAAAAAAAAGTATTCAATTAAGAAATAAGTATTTTACAAACTCAACAAGCCAAATACAATCTTAATCGAATGATAACCGTATATGGACACAACAATGAAAACTTGTCCCCATTTAAGTGCAGTGTAGGTAATGTACCAACATAGCACTATCCATTCTTATGTAGGTACATATATTTCTTACCTAAATCATTGTGTTCCGATATAACAGCATTGTGATCGCTTCCTTCAATCCTAACCGGTGTCAATTGATCTTTATTATACTGAGCAAACGCCGAGCTAGCACCTTCTTTGAGAAGTCCATCGTTCTTGAGCAACTCGCGGACATCGTTGAACACTTCATTGAATTCTCCAGGCGGTGCATGAAGAATAAAATCCGACACGATTCTCACTTTTTCAGCATCACTGATGTTTGTTTGTTCCATTGTCTGGTCTTTTTTGATGTTTGCTTATTTTTATTCACAATCGATCGATCTATTTAAATGTGAGTTTAGGTATTAAAATTAAATTTTCATTTTAAGATTCAAGAAAACAAAAATTGGTTCTTTTGAGGTGACGATATATTGAAATTGTACTAGAATACATAAATATGATTCATTATGGGCTTTCAGTAAACATAAGAGCAAAATGAATCAAGAAATAGAAAACCAACGAAATACGAAACAAAAAAACTCGACAGCGAATGGACGATAAAAAAAGCTGAACAAGTTTTGGTTTCTCTCAACCAACACCCTCTTTAATTTGTAATCGTCGCCAAAAAGCGAGAGATATTCAAGAGATAACAAATATTTGCAGATTATCACTTTTATAAATAATTTAAGATTAAAATTTTGTAATTTTTTATTACTTTGTGGCAAAAATTTGTGAAATTGTGAAGATGAAGATGAAGAGCGGCTGTCAAAATCAGTCCACTCGGTGCAAATGCAAAAGCGAATTCACAAAATTTGGTTATAATTTCTGTAGTAGAATAGACGACGATATCATCGTATTTCATTTTGTATATTTTAAATGTTGCTTAACCTGATAGATGACCGGGTGATTTATTTACAAAAATGGCCAAATAAAATAATGTGCAGTGGTATTGTTTGTATATTTGGAAGTTGATACAATTCAACATTTGTCAGATTATTTAAAATTAAAAAAAAACTAGCAAAATTCACACCATGGGTGGAATTGACTAAGATGATTGATTTGATTTATGTCAGGCGATAGTCAAATTGATAGCTAAGAAAGCTGTCATAACAAAAGTTTGATAGATAGATAGACGCTTACACAAAAAAATGGAAATGTTTGTCAATTACTTTTTTTAGTTAAACAAAAAAACATTCTTGTGACCGATAAAGCTTACGTCATTTGAAAAAAAAAACCACAAGAGAAGTAAGAATGTTATTATTATCAGCCAATTTGATACTTTTATTTAGATATTTTATAGGAATCATTTTAAAATTTCACAATAGCAACAATGATTTGTGACAATTATAATCTGAAATTGTTCAATTAGTTGAATTGAGTTGAATCATCTTACACAGACAAAATGAAAATGATAGTCAAATTTGATTATCAAAAATATGATCGTCAATTATCACCATAGCCGATTCCACCGCTGAATCAAATAAGAACTGAAGGGAAGGGGATCGTTCGTGGGTTATGGTCTAAGTAAAATGGTCCTTTATGTGCAACAGATGGCGCTATCGTAGATAAACTGTAATATTTTTGTTTTTGATACTAACTGTTTGCAGAATAATAAACGATAATACAGTTTATCGTATAATTAGGAAATTTACATTACATTACATACTATTGAGTAGGTACATAAATGTATATAGTAGAGACACAGCACCTTGAGCGACTAAGACTATATAAAGTAATAACAACACAATACAATAATACGAGACAGAAAGACAGGAGATTAAGAACAACAGACAGAAAGATCACATGATAACAGCACGTCGTAGGTTTCTAGACGATCCCCCATCTGTCTACTAACCGCGCTCACTGATGTTTGATTTCGGTGATCGATGGGAACCGATGCTTTATCAATGACAAGGCCCTTGCCTAGTTAAGCAATTTAGTAGAGTCAGCTTAACAAATAAAAATATATTCCAATATTTGCTTACAATTAGGGCATAGGTTAAGATCAAAGATCGATTTATTGTTGATCAACGCTAAAAAGCAGAATAGGAAATATGTTTTGCATTTTGTATCAGCATCTTTTTCGGAGAACTGAAATATTAGATATTATTCTTATAGATTATGGTGCAACAATTAATAAAGAGTCACTACAAAATGTTAGCAAAAAGTATTTGGCATACCTAGGTATAAGTTAAGCTTTCTAAAAGTTCAATTCTGAGTTGTGGGTGAACTCGAAATTCTTAATAATTCTAGATTTGAAAAAATCCTTTACCAAAAACATATGTACTTATTCATACAATCGTTTAAAAGTCCAATTTGGGCCTATTCTGTCAAATTTGTTATTCTGCTGTAAATTTTGTATTAGTCTGTTATTACACGATGAAACGGATGCATACGACACTTCGAAACTTTTCTCTATTCCGTTTTTTTTTTACTATTCTGCTTCATATTCTTTCGTTGTTCGAGAAGGAAACACCTTCGTATCCATTTTTTATCGATCAATGTCGTTGTTTTTTTTGCAACGACGTGGCTTGCTAACATGCAAAACAAAAACAAGTCGTCAACGATACGAAAATCAAATATGTACATACATAATTGTACATACAATCTAATCTAGATTCATCGTATAATAACAGACTTATGAATCATAAAAGACCAAAAACACTCTAATATACATATAAATCCTCGGTAGCCATCTTGGTTTGCCTACAAGCTAAATCGGAAATCAGGGGTGGAATAGGCTAAGCTGATAAGACTATCATATTTATGATAGTCAAATTTGATTATCATTTTCATTCCGTCTGTGTAAGATGATTCAACTCAATTCAATCCGATTGAACAATTTCTGATTATTATTGTCACAATTCATTGTTGCTATGGTGAAATTTTAAAATGATTCCTTTAAAATATCTAAATAAAAGTATCAAATTGGCTGTGTTTAAGTAACATTCTTACTTTTCGTGTGTTTTTTCGAATTACGTAAGCTTTGTCGGTCACAAGAATGTGTTTTTGTACCTAAAAAAGGAAACTGAAAAAATTGTCCATTCGTTCTTTGTAAGCGTCTGGTAGCTTTATTCAGAAACGACATATGTATTTGTAGGAAAATGACTATCAAATTTTTCTAGTGACAGCTTTTTTTATGTATCAATTTGACTACCACCTAACACAGATCTAATTCAATTATTTTGACTGTCAACAATCAACAATCACCTTAGCCGATTCCACACCAGATCAGACCAGCCAGACTCATAAACTCATTTAAGTATGCGAGTCATTTCTTCTCTAATTTATGAAATTTCTCCTAAAAACTCAGTAGTTAATTCTATGGATGCGTGAAAACACGTCAATTTTTCTCGCTGAATTCGTCTACATTACAAATACAACAATGTAAACAAATGGGTTTTGGAGGGTGATACGTACGAAGGATTTATATCTTCATTTAGAGGGTTTTTGATAAAAGACCTTCAGTGGTTCGATTTTTTATTAAATTCTGTTATGAAATTTCGAAAACAAAATCCGTTGCCAAACAACACTACAATTTGTTATCATTATCAATAACTAAAACAAAATCGTATATATTTTGTATTACAATGTACTCGTAAACTTCACGTATGGAAATAGTTTTAGTTCCATTACAATTGTTATGTGCTTTCGTCTACAATATTATTTAATTTTAATTTCTTTAATTACATACTTATTCAAAATTCACACATCCACCTTTTTTACATTTCGTAGACCAAATGAAATATTTATAAACATCTTAAGGAAATCTTTTATGATACAAATCACGTAAACTTGCTTTTATATATAAATCATTTTGACATTAATACCAAAAATGTGATTTAATATAAGATTTTTTTTAATGTTCAGATTCTTAACAAGTTCATAATAGATTTTATAGCAGATTTCATAATAAATTTGACATGCCAAATAAAAGGTATTTTGCTAGCTTATATTTTAGTATTGCAATTCATAATTCATTATAGCGTCTAATTAGTTTGTTCATTAAAAACTGACTTTTATTGACATTTTAAAACAAAAGTCTATCATTGCTTACAAAGGTTAAAGCGGAAATTAATTTCGTTGCATGAAGGTGGATTTACATGTACTCGTAGATATCTGCATAAGGCTAGGAGCGCACTTAGCCACCAGGTCGCAGCTGCCAGTTTTTATACGCGTGGATCAAAAATACTCCATTTACCAAGATCGGAATCTTTCGTACGTTTCAATCTCCAAAACCCGTTTGTTTACATTGTTGTATTTGAAATTTTGACAATTAGTTCATGAATAGATGCGAGCACAAACAAAAAAAAAACGATGCCGTGGGCTAGCGGCACTTTGCAAAGCAAAAACAAAATGGGGAGGTTAATAATTTTTTTTCAGGTTTTTCTTTTTACTTTTTTTCGATGAAGAAGTCAGTTTTAAGCTTTAATTTTGCAGTCATTTTGTTGATAGCGAACCAATGTACATTTTTGTCTTCAAAAAAGCATGTTCACCATCAGTTTATTATAATTAATTCACTCATTTACAAAAATCACTACGAAATTCTTCAAATTTCATAATTAACCTCGGATTTTTGTATCAAAGATGCGTTCGAAGAACCACCAAGTTAAGGGTGCGAGCGCAATTTTTGTATTGAATTCTAATAAATTTTCGTTAATGAACGGCCCAAATATTTTTTTTGCAAGTAATTAAAATCTGTATCAATTTAATTAATCCAAATGTATTTATAGTTTGTTTTTAATGATTTAAGCTTGCAACTATTTTTCAATTCCATTTTGATTAATAAATATTATATTTAAAAAATAGTTATAATCGAAAAATACCTTATCCATAACATTCTTTATTGATGGAAACATACATGTATTTGCTATAAAAAAAAAAATATGCATCAAAGGAACACCAATGTTTTAAAAAACTAATCAGAACGATTATAGCGAACCTGTTGAATAAATGCAGAGCAAATAAAAAACAAATTTTGACATATATCACAAAATGAAAACGTCTTAAAATCGTTCTGAATTCATGCACAACTCATTCAATAGATCAAGTAATCGACATGAATGTTGATTGTTGACGTACAGAATTTTTTTTAGTGAATTCCCACAGTTTAACGCAAAATATAATTTTCATTCATTCCTTAAAAATGTTTAGTTACCAAAGTTCAAGTTTACTCATCATTGTTTGAAGGGTATGTTTAGTAAAAATGCTGCTGATAATGAAAAAAAAATGAATGAGTTTTACGTATATGTTTTTATTTTAATATAATAAATACTACCGTAGATTACATTTTATAAATGCAGAACATAGAAGAAAATATACATAGACAATAGTTTTCAGATATAAAGCAGAGGTTAGCGTAGAAAAATATTTTTGAGAAAGCCAAAATATTTTAGGTATGTTCATTAAAGAAATTTCTGCTCCAGCTAACTTTCATCAACTTTTTAGAAAAAAAAAATAGCATTAATAGCAGCCAATTATTTCATAGCATACTTAATTGTTCACATTGTAAAATGTCTAGAAATTTTCATATGCTACAAAATTCGTAATATTACACATTACTTAGTCAAGAAGTATGCATTTTGGCACGTTCACCGACTTTTTTCTATTGGGTGTTCCGTTTCCCCATACTGGAGTAAAAAAAGTTACTTAAATCTATTTATTGCACTCATTTAGTTGGTATTGTGTGTAACCATATTGCCTATTTCTATTCCTTAAAGATGCTTTACACAAAGCAACTTATTTTTAAAAAATGGTTCCCTCAAATTTTTATTCCAAAATCTAACTACAAACAAAATTCTAACTCTAACATAGTCCCTTAAAAAGAAATTTTCAGGAATATTTATGCAACAAAAAAACTAAAATTTGGTCTTGCAATTATCAAACTGCTTAAATGATAAAAATACTAATCTAATTGAGGAATCTGAACTAACTAAAGTTGGCAATGGTACTTCACAAGTATGCTTCTCGTAGCATTTTCTGTACAAACAAATACGGAGACACCCGCCTATTGTTTCCACCTGAACTTCTAACGTCGCCAAAAAAATGCTCTAAGCAAACTACAGGTGAAAAATTGTCTGTTTTGTTGTTTTACAAAGTATTGAGTTACACTTTTGTCCATTTTCAATTATACTTAACCAGTTGCAGCGCATGTTGCGTTCGCAAATAATTTAAGTAAACAAAAAACAGCACTAATAAATCATTAAATATGTATTTGGCCAATTTTATTTTATTAAATATACATTTACAACATTTATTTGGATTGAAATTAAAAAGCTATACAAATCTTCTAATTTAAGACCATGTCAGCACTTCAAATTCTGTTGGTTAGGATTGTTTAGTTTTTGAACGAGGCCATGAAACATTCAAAATGAAGCATTTAGATGGGGATGATTACTATAATGAAGCATTTTGATGGGCCGAAACACTAAATGTGAGAATGTGTTTGGTTTTTGCATCATTTCACGCACACTTTCTCACATTTAGTGTGTAGTTAGCTTGTAGGCAAACCGAAATGTCAGTCTGAGATTCCGATCTTGGTAATGGAGTATTTTTGGCGTGGCCCAATGTGGCTCGCCCGGCGCGGCTGGCGGCGGCCAGACACATCAGTCATCACCAGCAGGGCCGGACAAAGCATATGTGAAAGATGTGCAAATGCACAGGGCGCAAGATTCTGGGGGCGCATTACCAGGAGCAAGAAAATGTAATCTGAACTTGCAAACAAATATGTACTACTATTTGCCATTCTTTAACTACAAACATTCTTAAAATAATCCCAAAAAAACATGCATCACAACTGTCCTAAGTTATCTCTTGCGCACTAACTAACATCACTTTCATTGTTGCATTCAATAAAAATTTAATTCAAGATATCGCAGAACTAAAAATCCTACCTACCTCATTTCCAAATATTTCACCCTGTTCGTACAAGAGAAAAAAAGAAAAAATCTCAACACAAAAAAGTTCCATGCAAGAGAAAAAAAGAAAAAATCTCAACACAAAAAATTTCCATGCCACCTCATATGTGCAAGATTTATTTCCTGCACACCGAGTCCCAAAATTAACATAGAGAGTATGACAAAGCAAAATACTTATTCATATTGAATCGTATGGGCTAGAACGTGCAGGTTTTGTATCACGCACCGTACCTGAATGTGAGTTCTCATCTACAAAGAAAACAACAAAAAAATGCCCCCGAAAAAAGAGCGCAGGTAGGTTGCTCTGCTAACTTCTACTACAAATCAAAGACACTCCATATATTTTTGTTGTTGTTTTCTTTGTAGATGAGAACTCACATTCAGGTACGTTGCGTGATACAAAACCTGCACGTTCTAGCCCATACGATTCACTGCTGGAACACAATGGTGTCGGAGCCGGAGTCGGAGTCGTAACTGGAATAGCTGTCAAAGTATTCCATGTACGCAAATGCAAATGCATACGGAAGAGTTGACCAACTTTTAACTTTGACGTACGACACATGTGACGTTTCCATTTTTGAAGTGAATAACTTGGTGATTATATTTTTTTAATAGTTTTTCAATAAAAAAGTGGAAAAATATTTGAATAAGAAATAAAAGTGAACAACAAAATATTTTCTGAGAAATTTAATGTGGTTGTAACATCAAAAAGCCGTACGACACATTGTGTGCGTACTTTTTGTGAAACGTACGACAACTTGTGACAGATTTTCCGACTCCAGTTACGACTCCGGCTCCGATTTTGCATTGTGTTCCAGCCAAAAACACTCCATTACCAAGACCGGAATCTTTCGTACGTTTCACTCTCCAAAACCCGTTTGTTTACATTGTTGTATTTGTAATTTTGACAATTAATCCATGAATAGATGTGAGCTCAAACAAAAAAAAACGTTGCCGTGGGCTAGCGGCATTTTGCACAGCAAAAACAAAATGGGGTCGTTAATAAGTTTTTTTCAGGTTTTTCTTTTTACTTTTTTTTTCGATGACGAAGTCAGTTTTAAGCTTTAATTTTGCAGTCATTTTGTTGATAGCGAACCAATGTACATTTTTGTCTTCAAAAAAGCATGTTTACCATCAGTTTATTATAATTAATTCACTAATTTACAAAAATCACTACGAAATTCTTCAAATTTCAAAATTAACGTCGGATTTTTGTATCAAAGATGCGTTCGAAGAACCATCAAGTTAAGGGTGCGAGCGCAATTTTTGTATTGAATTCTAATAAATTTTCGTTAATGAACGGCCCAAATATTTTTTTTGCAAATAATTAAAATCTGTATCAATTTAATTAATCCAAATGTATTTATAGTTTGTTTTTAATGATTAAAGCTTGCAACTATTTTTCAATTCCATTTTGATTAATAAATATTATATTTAAAAAAATAGTTATAATCGAAAAATACCTTATCCATAACATTCTTGATTGATGGAAGCATACATGTATTTGCTTTAAAAAAACTATGCATCAAAGAAACACCAATGTTTTAAAAAAGTAATCAGAACGATTATAGCAAACCTGTTGAATAAATGCAGAGCAAATAAAAAACAAATTTTGACATATATCACAAAATGAAAACGTCTTAAAATCGTTCTGAATTCATGCACAACTCATTCAATAGATCAAGTAATCGACATGAATGTTGATTGTTGACGTACAGAATTTTTTTTAGTGAATTCCCACAGTTTAACGCAAAATATAATTTTAATTCATTCCTTAAAAATGTTTAGTTACCAAAGTTCAAATTTACTTATTATTGTTTGAAGGGTATGTTTAGTAAAAATGCTGCTAATAATAAAAAAAATAATTAATGAGTTTTACGTATATGTTTTTGTTTTTCGTAATATAATAAATACTACCGTAGATTACATTTTATAAATGCAGAACATAGAAGAAAATATACATAAACAATAGTTTTCAGATATAAAGCAGAGGTTAGCGTAGAAAAATATTTTTGAGAAAGCCAATAATATTTTAAATATGTTCATTAAAGAAATTTCCGCTTCGGCTAACCTTCATCAACTTTTTAGAAAAAAATTAGCATTAATAGCAGCCAATTATTTCATAGCATAATTAATTTTTCAGATTGTAAAATGTCTAGAAATTTTCATACGCTACAAAATTCGTAATTTTATGCGTAAACATAGAAGATAACATTATTTAGTCAAGAAGTATGGATTTTGGCGCGTATACCGTTTTTTTTCTATTGGGTGTTCGGTTTCCCCATACTGGAATAAAAAAAAGTTACTTAAATCTATTTATTGCACTCATTTAGTTGGTATTGTTTGTAACCATATTGCCTATTTCTATTCTTTAAAGATGCTTTACACAAAGCAAATTATTTTGAAAACATGGTTCCCTCAAATTTTTATTCCAAAATCTAACTACAAACAAAATTCTAACTCTAAAATAGTCCCTTAAAAAGAAATTTTCAGGAATATTTCTGCAACAAACAAAACTAAAATTTGGTCTTGCAACTACCGAACTGCTTAAATGATGAAAATGCTAATCTAATTGAGGAATCTGAACTAGCTAAAGTTGGCAATGGAACTTCACAAGTATGCTTCTCGGAGCATTGTCTGTACAAAAAAATACGGAGGCACCCGCCTATTGTTTCCACCTGAACTTCTAACGTCGCCAAAAAAATGCTCTAAGCAAACTACAGCTGAAAAAATTTTCTGTTTTGTTGTTTTACAAAGTATTGAGTTACACTTTTGTCCATTTGCAATAATTATACTTAACCAGTTGCAGCGCATGTTGCGTTCGCAAATAATTTAAGTGAACAAAATAAATAATAATAAACTAATAAATCATTAAATAATATGTATTTGGTCAATTTTATTTTATTTAATATACATTTACAACATTTATTTGGATTGAAATTAAAAAGCTATACAAAGGTTAGGTTAGGTTAGGTTGCAAGGGGTGTGCACAGCATGAAGCTGTTGCGTACACGGGGGCCTATTGGTCCATTGTGATCCCCTGTAAAAGTTAAAATTTAGCATCGATGCTCCTCAAATCTGTCGATTAGCGTAGACTGGCTCGTTAACGAACCAACCTGTGCTATCTATAAATTTCCTCATGCTTGCCATTGAAACCTGTGCTAGATCATCCAGTTCTCCAACAAACCTGTTTCCGAAATGACGGAGTCGGCTGGTTTGGAGATTCGGACAGTCGCAGAGCAGGTGTTTAATGGTTTCCATTTCCTCCTCATCCTGACAGCTCCTACAAAAATCGGGTGCAAATGCACCTATTCTGTTAGCCATTGTGCCAATGGCGCAATGACCTGTTAGTACACCTGTCAAGATTTTAATATTCTTTTTACTCAGCGATAGAATATACCGAGTTTCCTTTTCATTTGTGTTAGGCCATAAACTTCTAGAGATTACACAATCATCCCTGGATTTCCAGGAGATGTTGATTTTCTCTTTTAGCTTAAGGTCTATCTTCCTCTTGAGTACCCCAATCGGGACGAGGGGTCCCCCAACTGAGTGGTCGCTACTACTTATGTCTGCTTCTGACCCTTTCCTGGCTAGTTCATCTACTATATCATTCCCTTCTATATTGCTATGTCCGGGAACCCAGCAGAGCTTTACCTGGTTAGTGTGGCAGATTTTGTTTAATTTCTTCCTACAGTTTAAAACTGCTTTTGATCTTATGGTCTCACTGGCTAAGGCTTTGATAGCAGCCTGGCTGTCCACGAAAAAAGTAATCTCCGAAGAGCTTAGATTTTCTTGGTGTGCCAATTCAGCTGCTTTTGCAATGGCAAAGATCTCGGCCTGAAAGACACTACAGTCAGCCGGGAGTGTATATGACGCTCTGATGTTCAGAGATTGGCAAAACACTCCAGCACCTGTTCCTGATTCCATTTTTGAACCATCAGTGTAGAAAGGGATACCCTGTTTACTTATAAGTGAATTAGGATCCCAACCCTGTCTTTCTGGTATTAAAATAGAAAATTTCCTGTCGAAATCCAGTAAAGGGGGGATGTAATCGGTGGTCTCTCTCAGTCCTGGAATCGTGTCATATCTTTGTAAGATTGACCCGTGGCCATAAGTGCTGTGCCTCCAAAAGCTCAGTTCTCTTAAACGAATTGCAGTTTTGGCTGCCGTGCACTTTATGAACTCATCCAGAGCCGGGAGGTCCAAGATCATTTCCAATCCAGCTTGTGGTGTGGATCTTTGAGCCCCTGTTATTCCTACACAGGCTAGTCTCTGTACCTTATTCAGGTTCTTGAGATAGCTTGATTTTTCCACCGCTTTCCACCATACAATAGATCCATAGGTAAGAATGGGTCTGACTATCGCTGTGTACATCCATTGGATGACTTGCGGTCGCATACCCCAACGTACACCGAAGGTCTTTTTGCATGTGTAGAATGCACATAGTGCTTTTTTCATTCTTTCCTCCGTATTACGCTTCCATGTAAGCTTGGAGTCAAGGATTACTCCTAGAAATTTAGCTTCCTTAGAAGGTTTTAGAGGAATGCCATTTAGTTTGGGAGGGTTGAAGCCCTCCAGTTTCCTTTTCTTCGTGAACAAAACTAGCTCTGTCTTGGTGGGGTTGACCCCGAGACCGTTCTTAGTTGCCCAAGAAGATAAATCCTTTAATGCATTTTCCATAATGTTTTCGATGATGGTAAGAAACTTGCCTGATACCAAAACCACTATGTCATCTGCATATGCTACTATTTTAATGCCCTGATCTTTGAACTTTGTGAGAATTTTGTTGACTACGAGGATCCAGAGCAGGGGTGAGATGACTCCTCCCTGTGGTGTGCCTCTAGTAACTGTTTTCTCAATAGTACTAACTCCTATTTGAGAGTTGATAATTCTGCCATTTAACATGGTGAAGATCCAATCGACAATGACAGATTCAACCCCAACTTCAACTAAGGCAGTCTTGATCGATTCCGTTTTAACGTTATTAAACGCACCCTCGATATCAAGAAATGCTGCCAGGGTATATTCTTTCTGTTCAAGACTTTTCTCAATATGTGAAACTACTTCATGCAAAGCAGTCTCCACTGATTTACCTTTAAGGTAAGCGTGTTGGTAGTTGCACAAGTTGTTTTCGTTGAGAAGTTCTCGAACATGTAGATCAATTATCCTCTCTAGTGTCTTAAGGAGAAACGAAGAGAGACTTATTGGTCTATAATCCTGAGCGGTCGAGTGAGTCGGTTTCCCTGCTTTTGGGATAAAGACTACCTTAACCTTTTTCCAGCTATTAGGGACGTATCTAAGTTTGATACAACTTATGAAGATTACCCTAAGCCACGGAGTTATTACTTTGAGAGCATTTTGGAGAAGAGCTGGAAAAATCTCGTCTGGTCCCGCTGATTTATAGGGTTTGAACGAGTTTATTGCCCAAATAATCTTCTGCTCAGTAATAACCTGATTTAGTTCTAACTTTGATTCCGTGTGAGTAAAATCCAGCGTGTTCGATTGCAAGCAATCCGAACTTTCTGGGTTTTTACAACCGGGGAAATGAGTTTCCATGAAGAGTTCAAGCGTTTCCAGGCTCGAGTTCGACCATGATCCATCAGGGTGTTTAATGTACCCCGGGATCGTGGGATTAAGGGCCAGGGTTCTACGGAGCCTTGCCGCCTCGCTTGTTTTTTCAATGGATTCACAATGTTTAGCCCACGAATCCTTTTTGGCCTTCCTTAACTCTTTGGTGTAAGTGTTAAGTGCGGCTCTATAAGACTTTAAGTCCTCGTCTAATTTACTCAGTTTAGCTTTATTGAAAAGTTTTCTAACCTCTGTTCTACGTTTCTTCAGTACCCCATTCCACCAGGGTGGGTTAGTGGGGTTATTAGAACGAGATAAAGGGCAGTGTTTTTCAAAAGACATTCTCATTTTGCTAGACAAGTTTTGGACAACAGTGTCAATGGTTGAAGTACTTAGACTTGTATTGTCCTCTGGTGGATCAATACAGTCTTTCAGCCATTTTTCGTACTCTGTCCAATTCGTTCTAGTTGGGTTCCTGTAAGGTTTCTTTTCAGTAAAGTTCCTGTCTATAGAGAAGAGTATCCTAAAGTGATCCGAAAAAGATTCTTTAGGTGAGACTCTCCAGTCTTCAACTGAAATTTTACTATTATTGCTAATAAGGGTCAAATCTATGATTTCCTCCCTGTTTTTGTTTCGAAAAGTAGGGTGATTGCCCCTATTACATATCGATAAATTAGAACAGAGAATATATTCAAAAATTGACTCACCCCTTTTGTTGATATCCTTTGAGCCCCATTGAGTGTGGTGAGCGTTGGCATCACATCCTACCACCAAAGGTGTGCCGCTTGCTGTGGCATGGACCACAAGATCACGGACAGTTTTTGATGGTGGGCTCTCCTCCTCATACGGCATGTACGTCGACGCTAGAATGAAGTTTCCTTCATTTGATTCGACGCTGATTGCCGTGTTGTCCTTGTTGCTGTACCTAGATAGGAAGAAAGCGTTAATTGATTTTTTCACTAGGATGCAACTTCTAATATTACTTACATCTGACGTGGAGTGGAAAAGGTTGTAGTGCTTTGACCTCAACCCACGGATTCGGTTTTTGCCTAACCATGGTTCCTGGATCAAGGCCACATCCACGTTCTCGTGAGACATGTAGAGCGTAAGGTCGTACGTTGCTGCTTTAGCGTGGTGCAGGTTTATTTGCACCACTTGCAGCTTTTGACTCCCCTTTGCCTTCATGCCTCTTAACCTTTACGGTTCCGAGACCATACCTCAACACGTCTTTTTACCTTTGAGCAGAAGGTCAGATTTCTTGTCTGCCACAAACAAGAGGTCCTTCCCTTCGCCTCCATGACTCTTTCTTGAGTGTTGGAGCTTCCATTCTAGAATGGGAAGCTCTTTGTTCTGTTTCGCCAGCAACTTTATAATGGCTGCGTCCTCATGTTCTGCAGGAGGGGGGATCCATATGCTAAACTGCTGGCGGAGTGGTAGAGCTGCGGCGGGTAGAATCTCAAGGGAGGAACCTTCCCATAGTTCGCCAATGTTGGCGATTGTACGGTTCAGAAACTCCCGTGATTTCTGGTCACCGCAGCAGACCACTTTAACTCCTCGCCGCCATCCGGCACCATCAAAGACATAGTCTTCCGAACTATCGTTCTCCGATGCCTCCATCATGGCTTTGAGGATCTCGTTTTCCACAAGGAGCCAGTTTTTTGCCGAGATTTTCCCATCTGGGTCGTCACGGCTTATTATGGCAATTTGTAGGTCAATCGGGGTGGTGTCGAAGCTGCTGGTTTTCTGTTTTTTAGCACCATCTTGCTTGACCGCCTCCTCCGATCTTTGTCTCTTGGACGTTCCTGGCTTCGTTCCAGAAGAGGTGCTTGCCGGTGCTTGGTCTTTCCTAGCGTTGGCTTGCTGTTTCTTACTGGAAGTCGCCTGAACTTTACCTTTGTCGTTCCGAGCGGTCGAGTTATTGCCAGCCTGTTCACGATTTGCCTTTTTAGGGACAGACCTAGATTTGGCAGCATCTACTCCTTTGCTCTCCGACTCTTTGGTATTCACTTCCTTCGCTATTTCCCTGGGTGCAGTGACAGTCTCTGCCAGCTGCCGCTCAAAGTTCCTAACTAGCTTCTTATGCTTTTTTAAGAGAGCCTTGTCTCTCGAACTGAGCGTCGCAGGGTCTTTCAACTCGGTCATTTTCACGAATCTTTTGGAGGATCTGTAGTTGCTGCGTTGCCTCGTAGCTTTGAGGGGTGCAGCAGACTTCAGCATAGTCTCTTCTTGACTCGGTTCCATCAGTAGCTCGTCCTCGGTTTGACTGCCTATGGAAGGAGGTCTGTCCGAGGTCTCCGTACCTTTGATAGTTAGACCATCTAAGTCGGGGAGGAGATCCACTGAGAGAATGACCGGTTGTCTTTTTAGCTCTCGTTTTCCTTTCTCCAAGTTTACATTTGTCACTGGCGACTTAGCTTCTTGCGAAGCCAAGCCCTCGCCGGCAGCCGTGACTTCTGCCGACACTTGAACGTATATCCCCGTTCGATTTACTTCATTTTGTAAACTTTTGTCCATATTTATTAGATAAGCATCTCTGCTTTTTGTGGTTTTCTTAGTTGTCTTACTCCGCAGCTGGATTGCTGAAGAGTTAGACGTAAGCCCCCTCGCCACAACAAGGCGAAAACCGTGAGGGGGAAGCTATACAAATCTTCCAATTTAAGACCATGTCAGCACTTCAGATTCTGTTGGTTAGGATTGTTTATTTTTTGAACGAGGCCATGAAACATTCAAAATGAAGCATTTAGATGGGGCTGATTACTATCATAGAGGAAATATATTATCTAGAGTCCCGACCGGTACCCGTCCTACCTGAAAAACCCTCAAATTTTATTCGAGGTGAACTCTCTCAAATTCCGTATCGGTGAATACATGTGAGTGGTGGAAAAAAGGCAAAATGTCAGATTGAATTCTTGTCAAAAATGACAGTTCCACAATTTCGATTTCAAAAACAAAATATTCAATTTGATATTCTACAAGTAAGTTTTTGTAAATTATTTTGTTTTGTCTAAACATTTAACAGAATTTATTTCTTTTCAGATCAAAAACCTTAACGATTAAGAGCTACAAGTGCATTTAATTGAAAAACGGGAGACCAGGAACCAGAAGAAAACAATGAGACTTACTCTACTCGGAGCTCAAGTAGGTACGTTTAAAAAAAAGAATCTCGTAAACAAAAGAATATTTAGGTTGCTTTGTTTCAGCTATTGATTGCTCCAATAATATACTTTACTACCAACTCAGGAAGATGTACATACATAAGAATAAAAATCGACTTTATTAGCATCTCCTTAGTGTTTTCATTTCGGGTGCTGTCGATTACAAACCATGATACAAGAAGCAACTTCTCTCAAGAAATTTGGAAGGTTTGCTCAAAACAAGGGCGCTAGTCCCCAGGTAAATTTATTTTATATTATATTTCTCTAAATATAAACGTTTTTAACCACAGACTTTGGTCTTTTTTGGAAATAGTTATTCGAAGCCTGTTGGAGTAAAGTACATATTTCTACACTCAATTGCGGCTATATCATGATCGGTGAGATCTGCCTCAGCGGCTATGGTGGGCGCAGGCGTTGACGATAGAGGTGTCAACGTCTCTGCCAATAGTAAGATTCATGGAATGCAACATTATCACCAGAACTACGAATTGAATTCAGCTCCGCTACAGCTATGTCATCGACTGTGAAATTCAATTAAATAGTGCAAGGGAAAGCTTTGACATTCAATAGTCGACCGCCCAGTTTTGAAATGAATTAACAGCGGCAACAGCAACGGCAGAGTATGCAGGCAAATCAGGTAAGTTCATTCATTTACTTAAGAGTAATCTTAACACGGATATTTTAAATTGTATAGTTCTTTAGGATTTCCAACGTCCTCTGCCCATTCATCAGCTGCCAAGAAGTATGGTACAAGCCGACCAAAAAAAAAACGACTTGCAGCTGCAACTAAAGCAACATCTTCTGGTTTCATAGAGTGCAACAGCACATGAGGTTCAGTTGTGTAAGTAAATCGAAACAATCATATCGTGATCAACTTGCTTAATCTTAACCTTCTAGATCTAAATCCATAAAGGACGGCAGGGACACTCACACTGAGCTAACCGAGCCATCGGCTACTGCGGCCACTCAGGCCGACACAGACAACGTATATGATGATGATGGCCTAAAATAACGTGTAAATGAGAAAAAAAACAAACCAATTAAGAACTTCGAACCACTTAAATTTAGTTGCAACTTAATTGAAACTTCCATTGAGACAATTCTCCAAATATAATGCCTTCCATCCACCTTGGACAATCAAAGTCTTCTTTTATCCTAGACCTTAACCTCAATAGAAAAGGTATTACTAACAACAGATACTACGGTGCTATCTCCGTCTTTTATTTTCACCGGCGGGTCAAAAATAAACGAAAGCGTCTCATTCGCTGTTGTCCAAGAGCTTATTAGCACGGGTCTTCTATGCGAACAAGCTTCTATTTTCAAGGCAGAGGCTCATGCTATATTGGAAGCAGCAAAACTTCTCTAAAAAGAAAGGGAAAATACATTATAACAACAAATTAGAGACATATTCATTCATTCACCAATAAAACTAAAAGTAATGTGGACCCCCGGTCACACAGGAATTCAAGGAAACGAATATGCCGACGAAGCAGCTACTGTGGCTCACAAAACACCACTCTACCCACTGCCAGTGCACAACCCAACTAAAACTCGAAACTTTTTTCCTATACCTACTAATTGGCCAGAACGGAAACATAATTTGTATATCTATAAAAAAGCATGATTATGTTAAGATATATTTAAAAACCAACTTACCTGTAAAGAGAGAAAAAACGCTTCAAAAAGATTATTAAAAAGTATTTTAAAGAAATTGAATTCTGATTATTCTGAATTATTGTCTGCAGTCTAGACTTCTTGTTGATTGCAATTAAAAACATTATATTTTTCTTTTCATTTTCGTAGAATTGTCAAAATACTCACCTCGCTGTTAATCTGTCAACACTAGGTTAAACTCAAATTAGGCCACGTTCGCATTGCAGTTCTATGGTGCGCCTATACTTTCTGCATGATTTTTTTTGTTTTTAGCGAAACTTTTCATAAAAATCACAGAATTTGTATGCCAAAAGCAGGCAAATATTATTTTTAGCACAGTTTTCATTGAAACGAAGTTGCATTATTCATTTTTCTTAAAATATTGCATTCATTTTTCAATTTTTGAATTCAACGGATCTCTTTTTTGAACGGCTGAGTTCACCTCACATTGTTTTCCCCCTAATTGTGCATATTTCACCAAAAGCCCATAACAACTACATAGATTTTGGATTTTCCCATAAGAAATGCACGGGAGAACTAACACATGCTTATGCTAATGGGCAAAATTCTCTCAATTTAGTTTGTAGGCCGAAAGAGAGCAAACCCATTAAGTCGGGACTCTAGATAATATATTTCCTCTATGATTACTATAATGAAGCGTTTTGATGGGCCGAAACACTAAATGTGAGAATGTGTTTGATTTCTTGCATCATTTCACGCACACTTTCTCACATTTAGTGCTTTCTAGCTTGTAGGCAAACCGAAATGTCAGTCTGAGATTCCGGTCTTGGTAATGGAGTGTTTTTGGTTCCAGCAGTCAATATGAATAAGTATTTTGCTTTGTCATACTCTCTATGTTAATTTTGGGACTCGGTGTGCATGAAATAAATCTTGCACATATGAGGTGGCATTGAAATTTTTTGTGTTGAGATTTTTTCTTTTTTTCTCTTGCATGGAACTTTTTTGTGTTGAGATTTTTTCTTTTTTTCTCTTGTACGAACAGGATGAAATATTTGGAAATGAGGTAGGTAGGTGCTACAAATGGTCAATGGATGTGCAAGTTTTCTTTTTTGCACACTGAGTATCGAAACTAACATGGGAGATATTTAAAAAAAAAACTTATTTATACGGAATCATATGGGTCAGAGCGTGCAGGTTTTCTTATTTTATTGCACACTGTGTAAGAGTTGTTCAAATGGTAGACATGTGCATTCAAGAGGACACAAGCGTCCACAGGTTTTTCTCAAAACCAACCTCTGTCTATCAACTCCTACTCTCACCTCCTCGTGGTGAACATCGGGTGCCTAGTACCTCAACTGGAGATTGGGTTCCAACCCCAGTGGAAAGTTGTTGGGGGCAGCAAAAGAGAGAGGGGGAGAGGTGCGTCCACTAAGGCACCTCTCCTTATCCAGACGGCAGCGGAGGAATTCCCGAGATGGAATCAACGGTGGCGTCTACAGTTCCAGTAAGGCTGAACTACTTAGTGAACACCTTATAGGGCTTCTACGACTTATTCGGAGCCCAGGCCTATAAGGAGCGGTTTATCCGGCTCCCCGTCCTTGGAGTTATACTAAGGATCTGGCCCTCCAGGTTGGGGGTTGTGCCGTCAGGGTGACTTCCTGACCACTTAAAAATCTTATAGTTGCGAAGCACCAACAAGCGTCGGATACGGACGGATTTACTGCTGACAACCAACGCAAACGAATTAAGGACAACGAACTTCGGATATGCACGTGGAATGTTAATGCACGTGGAATGTTAGGTCCCTTAACAGACCACGTGCAGCCGAAGAATTAGCGGAGGCCCTAGACTGCTATAAAGCAGACATCACCGCCATCCAGGAAATACGATGGGATGGGCCGGGCAAAAAGAGGATGAAAAACTGTGATATCTACTATGGTGACTGCTACCGAGAAAACCAACAGCGCTTATTTGGATGCGGCTTCGTCATTGGAGCCAGACTTAGGCAACAAGTCTTAAGCTATAGGTGCATCAACGAGCGCCTCATGACCATCCGCATCAAGGCTAAATTCGGCAACATTAGCCTGATATGCGCGCACGCCCCCACAGATGAGAAGGATGACAACACCAAAGATATGTTCTTCGAGCTCTTAGACAAAACATACGAGCAGTGTCCTAGCTACGATATTAAAATTGTCCTGGGCGATTTTAATGCCAAGCTAGGAAGGGAAGACATCTTTGGTGGAATAATCGGGAAAAACAGCCTGCACGACAACACTTCCGACAACGGATTCAGGCTCATAGATTTTGCTGCGGGGCGAAACGTCATGGTAGCCAGTATGCGTTTTCCACACCTCAACATCCATAAAGGAACTTGGAGATCTCCAGATCAATCTACCGTCAACTAGATTGACCATATTGCGATCGACGCTTGACACGCTTCCAGCATCATGGATGTCCGAACTTTCCGAGGAGCTAACATCGACTCGGACCACTACCTTGTTGCAGCCAAGGTAGCACTTCGGGTTTCCAGACCCAAGGCAAAACAGGGAGATGTTGGGAGAAGGTACAACGTCGAACGGCTACAATCGCAAGAGATCGCCAAATCCTTCTCCGACCGAGTTACAAGTAACCTCTCTCGAAGTTCTGTGCCGCCAACACAATGTATAGAAAACCAGTGGCAACATTGCCAAGACGCACTCAGAGAAGTCGCCTCTGACGTGCTGGGTTTCAAGCGACCACCAACAAGGAACCCCTGGTTTGATGAGGAATGTCGGCAGGCAAATGCAGCCAAACAACATAAAAGGACGAGAGCTGCTCATGAGCTCTATGAGCAGAAAAGGCGAGAGGAACACCGACTTCTCAGAAGGAAAAAGAGAGAGCATGAGAAGCGTGCGGTCGAAGATGTTGTGAGGTTTAAAAGCAGAAATGAAGTTCGAAAGTTTTATGAACAGGTGAAACGAAATTCACAAGTACATAAACCTAGAACCGCAGTCAATGCTGAGGATATGGAAGGACCACTTCTGCAGACTGTATAACGGCGACGACGAACCGAATTCCGCTGTCAGGCAGGATGATCCATTCAACATAGACAACGAAAGCCAACAATCCCGTCCTCCCGACTTAGACGAAGTAAAGATTGCTATATCTAAGCTGAAGTCTAACAAAGCCGCTGGAGCGGATGGCTTGAATGCCGAGCTCTTCAAAGCAGCTGGAGATAAGTTGGTTAGGAGCATGCACCAACTTATCTGTAAGATATGGTCGGAAGAAAGCATGGCCGATGAATGGAACCTCAGTATTGTTTGCCCGATCCTGAAAAAGGAGACCCTCTAAACTGCACCAATTATAGAGGAATCAGTCTACTTAACATCGCTTATAAAATCTTCTCTGCCGTAATATGTGAACGTCTAAAGCCCATCGTCAACAACCTGATAGGTCCTTATCAGTGTGGTTTTAGACCAGGAAAGTCCACAGTCGATCAAATATTCACATTACGGCAGATCCTGGAAAAAACCCAAGAACACCAAATCGACACCCACCATCTTTTCATCGATTTCAAGGCCGCATATGACAGTATCTACAGGGACGAACTGTATAGAACCATGTCTAGTTTTGGCATCCCTGCCAAACTCGTCCGTTTGTGCAGGATGACCATGGAGAATTTATTTTGATACGAGACTTAAAATTATTGAGAGTAACTTTAGCGAGAGACTCAGCTCCGTTAATCACACTCTGTTTACTTTGGGAAGTCGAATTGAATCACTGGAGCAACAGGGGGGCAGATTGGATACACAAGAAGAAGAACTCACTATAGTTAAGGCACAAATTATGGAAAAAGACAATGCAATTCTTAAAATACAAATTGATGCACTTGCCCGAAATAATATTTCTGGAGATATCGTGCTCCATGGAATACCTTTCGTCGTTATTGAAAACCTGGAAAACATTTTTCAACGCTTTTGTGATGTTATAAATTGTTTACCACCGCCGCCGATTCACATTCTTCGCACTAAACCGAGAAGTAAAACAACAGCGAGCGCGATCATCGTTAAACTCCCGCACGCTCAAGACAAACTGAATGTTCTTATACATGCTAATACATTCTATAGTCAACATAAAAGAGCCGTGACATTAAACGACCTTGGCTTTGAAGGAAACAAGTTTGTGCGTGTTTACGAAAGCTTGACAAAAACTAATCATGTACTTTTTCGTACTGCCAACGATCTCCGTAAGAAGGGGTTTTTGCACTCTGTTTTTACCAGGCGTGGGAGAGTGTTTGTTCGACAAAATAATGAAGAAAATACAAAGCCCATATGTGTTACAGGCATGAATTCATTTGAAGTTTTCTGCTCAGTCCACAACAGTAATACTAATCCTGTGAGTAAAACTTTCTCTGCTGCTGATGTTGTTGCTGATCGAATTGACGTCACCAATGTTGCCTCTGGTTTGGACGATGATGATGAATGAGTTACCTGTTATCTTTTCTTTGTTTTTTGTTTTGTTTTTCCTTTAATCTGCGATTGTAATTAGAGCAAGTTCGAATTATTTTTTATTACTATTTTATTACTATAATTTTTCTGCTATTCTTATTTTGCTTATAAAGGGTGTCCCAAAATTAACGCAAGATTTGAATTTGCCGCCATTTGTGCAGTGAAGTGTTGGCAACCCTGAAAGAAAAAGCAATTTGACAGCTAACAGTATAGGGTTATTAAAAATGGAGCGTTACACGAGAGAACAACGTGTCTTCATTATTAAAGAATATTTCAAAAATAGTGAAAGCTTGGCGGCTGCAGTTCAAAAAATTCATACAAAATATGGTCGGATAGTGTTTTAACTTCGTCAACTGTGAAGAGATTAATTGAAAAATTCATTTGGGGTTCGGAGAACCCACATGTGATTGTCGAAAAACAAATGCATCCACAACGCGTGACTGTATGGTGTGGATTTTGGGCTGGAGGCATAATTGGGCCATATTTTTTTGAAAATGATGCTGGTCAAGCAGTGACTGTTACTGGTGCTCGATATCGCGACATGATTACACAGTTCTTTCTGCCAAAATTGGATGATATTGATGTGTCCAATATGTGGTTTCAACAAGACGGTGCCACATGTCATACAGCCCGTGAAACAATTCAATTACTGCATGAGACATTTCCAGGTCGTGTACTCTCTCGTTTCGGTGATCAAAATTGGCCTCCTAGATCGTGTGATTTAACACCATTAGACTTCTTTTTATGGGGTTATTTGAAATCACAAGTCTATGTCAACAAGCCCACAACCACCCGTGCATTAAAGGAGGAGATTCAACGCTGCATCAACGAAATTCAGCCACATTTATGCAGAATGGTCATGGAAAATTTCAACAAAAGAGTGCGCATGTGCATGCAAAGCCGTGGAGGCCATTTGTCCGATGTGTTATTCCATACATAACCCTATCCTATGTACTTTACGAGTCAATAAAAATATAACTATCAAAAGACTAAAAACGGCGTTTTCTATTTAATTCAAATCTTGCGTTAATTTTGGGATACCCGCGAATGATGTTGTCAGAGATTTCAAAAATCTTTGACCCTTTGGGTTTCCTGGTTTACATATGTACATATATACATTTTTCTTATACTGAGCTCTATGCCTTTTAAAATGAATGCTTTTGTACAACGTTTTGGCTGTTTTTTGCCCTTTCTTAAATCTATTTTTTCATTGATGTTTCAATATTTATTTTGATTTCAGAAGTTCTTAATGAGTTAGTGCAAATATTTTTCTTTTCTGGGCTGATGGTGTTGGTTATTTTTTGTTTCTTAAATGGTTATTTGTACGGATCCTGACATCGTAAGATGCGTTCTGAATGTGTTGTGTAGAGCGCATGGTGGACTCAATATATGTTGTTTAAATGCTGAAAGTTTAAGGGCTAAATATACTATGATTTACCAAGTCTTTAGTACTTCTATGGTTGATGTTATTATGGTGTCTGAATCTTGGCTGAACAATAATATCTTGGATAATTTAGTTTCTTTACCAGGTTATAAATTACATAGAAGTGACAGGAAGGACAGGGTTGGAGGTGGAGTTTGTGTTTATGTACGTCAAAATCTTTCTGCTATTTCTGTTTATCAGTCTAAAAATTCGAATATTGACTTCATTTGCATTTAAGTGAATTGTTTAGAAGATAAATACTTAATTGTATGTATCTACAGCCCACCAAACATGTTTAAAGACGAATATATTGGAGAATCAGAAGAAACTTTACTCAGACTGGGTCCGAAATACAGTAACATCTTATTAGGTGGTGACTTCAACGTAAATCTTCTGGCTAATAATAGTTTCACTAGGTTATTACTTTCACTTTTAGACATGTTTTTGACCACTGCTAAGTGTAAAATTTTGGGTAATGACCAAATAAGACCTACCTCTGAGTTCATTCACGACTTTATTTTCTGCTCCTTACAATTTGAAAGAGACGTAACTAATTTTTCTAGAACAATCAGCTTTAGATCATATCGTGACTTCAGCTACGAGGATTTGTCGACGAATTTCAGAAGGTCTGATTGGGATGAGATATTTTATTCGACTGATGTCAATGTCAAAGTGTCACTATTCAACAGTTTACTCACACGATTGTATAATGATTATGTCCCAGTAGTTACTAAAGAACTAAAAAGGAATTGTTGCCCCTGGTTTAATCCCAATATAAAACACCTTTTAAGAGAAAGAGAGTGCTTTTTTCGAAGATTTAAAAACAATCCTTGTGAATACAATAAAAGACAATATGTACATGCACGTAATAAGGTGAGCTCGCTGATTCGCAACTCTAAGCGCGCTTACTTCTTGCAAAAACTTGATCCATCGCTGAGTACAAAGGAGCTTTGGAGTAACCTAAAAAAACTTGGTGTGAAGAAAGATAAAAACTCAAAATGTCCTTTCAGTGAAATGATTGGTGTTCTTTTTCCGTCCTTGTCCAGAAATAGAAGTCCAGACGATATTCTAACATTGTCAGACAGTGGAAATTCTTTTTCATTTGCTTGCATTGATGCTAGTGAACTACTTAACTCTGCAAAGTCTATTAAGTCTAATGCAATCGGTCCTGATGATATTTCTCCAAAATTTTTAAAAATTGTTCTCCCAATCGTTTTTAACTACCTACTCCATATTTTCAACTATTGTATTTATAGTGGTAGATTTCCAGATGTATGGTAAAGTTCCGAAAAAAGCAAACCCTTTGAATGCATCTGAGTATAGGCCCATTAGCATCTTATCATTTCCCTGTAAGTTGCTGGAAAAAATTATGCATGACCAAATACAGACTTATATCAATAACCGTGACCTTCTCTCAAAATGGCAATCTGGGTTCAGAAATAAGTACAGTTGTGAAACTGCTGTCATAAGAGTTACAACAGACATTCGGTATGCCCTAGATTCAGATAAAAATGGTATCATTGTGCTCTTAGACTTTTCTAAGGCATTTGATTGTATTGACCACTCTATTTTACTTGCTAAACTAAAATATACTTTTAATTTTCGAACACATTACTTAAACTTTTGTATAATTATTTAGCTGATAGAGTCCAAATAATTAAAACAGATGTTGGTATTTCAAAAACCCTAACTTCTAACATAGGAATTCCCCAAGGTTCAGTACTGGGTCCTCTTCTTTTCTCCATCTTCATAAATATATCAGGGAGATCTAATATAATTTGTAACTGTCGAGTTCACCTTTATGCGGATGATGTGGTTCTTTATTTTTTCAGCCCTACTGGTTTGATGGAAGATTGTGTTGCAAGAATAATTGAGGATTTGAGTCATATTTGAAGTTGGTCTAATAAAAACCGCATGAAATTAAATCCTGCTAAGTCTCTAGCCATGTATTGCTCTAGAGCTGAGTATGACCCTTCTGACTTACCTGCAGTAGTTCTCAATAATGAAGTCATAACCTATGTAAAGGATGTTACCTATTTAGGCTACAAAATTAATACTAATGTCAGCTGTTGTATCGCAGTATCAGATGCAATCAGAAAAATATATGGGGGATTGCGTAGTTTGAGGTCTTCTTCGGAATTGTTTTTGCCTCAAGTTAAGAAACAGCTCATTAAGTCCTTATTATTGCCTTTTTTCTCTTATAATGCTTGTATTTATCCTGCTTTAGACTGTGATTGTAAACGTAAACTTAATGTAGCATTTAATGATTGTATTAGATTTATTTATAGCGTCCCGAAACAAACAAGTGTGTCTCATTTGCGGCATACTATCCTACGAATGAATCTGGATGACTACTTGAACTTTCGCCTTATTCTGACACTACATAAAATGATCCACAGAAGGTGCCCCAGTTACCTCAGAGAGGATTTAATTTTTGCCCAGTCACAAAGAGGCTTAAAACTTATTTTGCCGCGTTTTTATCGCAACATTGCAGAACGATCATTTTACGTTTCAGCAATTCGTCTATGAAACTTACTTCCTAACGAGTTGCAATGCACATTGCACAGCCTCACCTTCAGCTTTCAGGAATAAATTATTTTTGCACTACACTAACTGACTCAATATGTTTACTTCTTTTATTATAATTTTTGTTTCTCCTCTTTTTTCTTAATGACTTATTTAAATATGTATCTTATTTCTATAGATGACTTAATCAAATGTTTTAATTAATGTAATGTTTATTAGTAAAGGCTTAATCGCTTATTAATTTGTATCATTATTTTATATTACTTTCTCTGTTAGTAACATTAATTGTAATATAATATTATTGATGCTCTAAAAGATTTAAATCTTAATGTATCTATGTAAATCTTGTTTGAAATAAAGAAAATGAAATGAAAATGAATTCACGCTGCTCCATAAAGGTTGGAAACAACTTAACTGAACCTTTCGATGTCAAAAAAGGTTTTAGACAAGGTGATGCGCTGTCATGTGATTTTTTTAACATCGTACTTGAAAGAATAGTGCAAAGCTCACACGTCAACACCAGAGGCACTATCTTTCAAAAGTCTGTCCAATTACTAGCATATTCTGATGACATTGACATAATCGGAAGAACTCAGCGTGATGTCAATGGGGCTTTTGTGAGTATTGAGGCAGAGGCGGCAAAAATGGGTTTAACGGTTAATGAGGGCAAAACAAAGTACATGCTGTCATTAAGAAAGGACCTACAACACCGACGTCTTGGTCAAAACGTCACCATCGACAGACGTAACTTTGAGGTAGTCAAATTTCTCTCTCGAAGGACCAAAGTGTCGCTATATAAGACCCTTATCATCCCCGTCCTGCTATACGGTGCAGAAGCATGGACTTTGACAAAAGCGGATGAAAGCACCTTGGGTCGTTTCGAGAGAAAGATTCTTCGTGTGATCTACGGTCCCGTATGCATCGAAGGGGAGTGGAGGAGAAGATGGAACGACGAGCTGTACGGGCTGTCGTAGACTTAGCAAGAAGGGTAAAAGTCCAACGACTAAGATGGCTAGGTCACGTAGAGCGCATGGAAACCAATGCTCCGGCCCGGAAAGTCTTCGAATCCACACCCACAGGACAGCGCAGTAGAGGAAGACCGCGAATCGGGTGGCGCGCACAAGTGGAAGGTGACCTCACCCAACTCGGAGCGCGAAACTGGAGACATCTAGCTAGGGACCGAGCTAGATGGAGAAGTTTGTTGGGTGAGGCCCTAGTTCACACAGGACTGTAGCGCCACCTTAAGTAAGTAAGTAAGTAAGTAAGTGTAAGAGTTAAGTGCCTGATTACAGGAGATGAAATTTTTAATAGAATGGAAAAGGAGCATAGAGCTTAAAAATTAAAGAGGGATGATTCTATGTGCAGTCAAATTGTTCTTGCGCAGGCAGTTTGTTTTTTTTTTAAAGTTAATGACTGTTGTAACGGCTACTTTTAATGTATATCTAGTCTGGTGCAGAATGCAGATTGTTTCGATTGTTTTTTCGCTTTTTGTTAAAAAGCTATCAGTTTTTAATAGAAATGAAGTATTTTGTGACAAGACCGTAATGTGACTGACTTAGTTGATTTTAGACAAGCTTGAATTACATGAAATTTTAATAAGTAACTGTCAAAGCCAAAGTTATGATAATGGTTCGAATATGAAAGGAAAAGAAGAGGGTGTTCAGAATCGAATTCGAACCCTGGAACCAAGAGCATTTTTCGTTCCATGTTGCCCGCATTCCTTAAATTTAGTGGTTAATGATGCTGGGGTGGAATCGCGTAAGGTGATTGTTGATTGTTGACCATCAAAATAAATGATTTTGCTCCACGTAAGGTGATTATCAAATTGACTATCACTTTTTTGCTATGGTTTGTTGGTGACAGCTATTTAGGTGTCACTTTCATATATTTTGATTAGTTTTTTGTGAAAAAGATAAATTGCGTGAATTTCAGCTCTACTATAAATTTAAAATTTAGTGAAAAAAGTGAAGATATTAAAGTTAAAATAAAAATAAGTGAACAGTAATGTATACTTCAGTGCAAATTTTTTATCAGAGCACCAGAACGAGAAATGAATACAAAAAAGTTCAATTGCTGAGAATGAACTTAAGGAATAAAGCAAATATTTTAGAACTTCCTAACCCAATGTAAGTATGAAACTTTCTACGAATATTTATAAATAAGTTATTTGCAACATAATGTATGTACCTACATATGTATGTATAAATTATTTATTACAGATTCTTGAAAAATTTTCGATTAAACAAAGAAACGTTTGTGTATGTTTTGCGGTTGCTTGATTTACCATCAGGAATAAGATCAACATATATTCCACCTATCCTTCAACTGGCAGCAACTTTAAATCTTCTTGGAAGTGGTGGTTATCAAAGACAAGTTGGGGCTGATTGGGCTGCACCGATGGGTCAAAGTACTATTGCTGAAATAAGCGCCGAGGTCATTAAGAGAATGGAGTCGGTTCTATGCCCACTTTTGATAAGATTTGAGCCCTTGGATTCCACAAAAGAATATTTTTTTGACAAATATAAAATTCCTGGAGGTAGGATCTTACTTAAAGCAAATTTTATTAACTATATAGTTTTGATAACCGTATAGTAATTATCTTTTAATTTTGTAGTTATAGGATGTGTTGACGGTAGTCACATAATGATTCTAAGGCCAACAGAAAATGAAAACATGTTCTTCAACCGCAAGGGAAGGCATAGTATAAATGCAATGATTGTAAGTATAATCAAAATTAAAGTAGATAACTATACGCACCTATATATACAAACCTATTACCTACAATTTTAAAATTTTCTAGATTTGCGATGAAAACACAAAAATCATGGCCGTAAATGCTAGATATGGTGGAAGTGCTCACGATAGTTTTGTCTGGCGCCAAAGTGAAGAGAGAGCGACATTGGAAAGAAATTATTTATCAGAAGGGAGATCATCATGGCTGCTAGGTAACATGAAATATCTTAATCGGATATTGAACATTATTTTAAATTATTTTTCAAGGAGACAGTGGCTATCCCCTGGAGCCTTTCCTACTGACTCCTTATAGAAATGCCAGTGAGTATTCTCGTGAACTCAACTTCAACTTTATTCATTCTCAGGCAAGAAGTATCGTAGAACGATGCATTGGTCGCTTAAAAAGTTTGTTTATTTTGTTTAGGTAGATTTAAACTTAAAACTATCAATTTTATTAATTTAGGTCGATGGCGTATAATTTTGGAAGAAAGAAAGTTAAGATACAAGCCGATAAGAGTAGTGCAAGTGATTAATGTATGTGCTGCATTGCACAACATATGCTGCACTCGCAATGTGCCACATCCTGAACCAGAACGTAATCTTCCTCAAAACCATGGGCCCCAAGTACCTGCAGATGGAGATAACTCTTGGAGTACAGCAGCCAAAAGAATCCGTGATGGTATTAGGGATGATTTGTATGCGAACAATTAGTCAAATACAAATTTTGTTAAGCGAAATCAATAAAAAAAAAACAATCTCAAGAAAATATTTTGTTTTCAATAGCTTATTATTTAAAAAAACTAAAACTAAACAAAACTTTAAAATCCAACACAAAAACACAACATAAAAAACTTCATAAATACACAACATAAAAAACTTGATAAATACACAACATAAAAAACTTCATAAATACACAACATAAAAAACTTCATAAATACACAACATAACAGAAAACAATAACAAAAAAACTTAAATCTACTTTCAGTCGTTTTAATAGGTACTACATAGTCTTGTTGAGCTCTAATAGCTTCAAGTCGTTGGCAATTTTTGCAACCTCCAACTCTTTCTTTCTTATATCGAGCTCTTCTTTTTTAAGAGAATGAGCTCTTTCAGAATCCTTTTCGCGGATATGTGCGAGTTGCAAAATAGCATCTCGTATCTCAGCAAGGGTCTCGTTTGCTTTATGTTGAGCTTCCAATTGTTTCGAAAAGAAATTTTCTTGCAGGTCGAGCTGTTTGTTGATAACATCATCCACTTTGTTGTCTTTTCGTGGTGCGTTTTTTGGGTTAGTCCATGTTTTATTTATAGTCTCTCGTAAGACTTCGCCTGAGACTCGATTTGTTGGAGAAGAGGTTAACTCCTCCAAAAGCTTTTCGATGTCATCAACATCCGTTTTATTATTTTCTGGTTTTGAAGAGAAAGAAAATGCTTTGTTGAACATGCAAGAAATTTGAACTGCCTATAACATACCTTGTGTGTCCACGGTGGTGCCAAACGTTAGGCCTCCTACAATGCCTGTCACTGCAGCTTCCATCCCACAAGCTGCAACAATAGCTTCTTCGTTTTCATCTAGCTCCTTAATGTCAAATGGGCCGCCACCAGTTTTCTTGATTGATTTTTTGTTCTCAGTGAGTTTTTTTTTTGTTTTGTATTTCCGAAGCGTCCAAATCTAATTTATAATTTATTTATATATAGCTTTAATTTACATTATGAATGTGTGTTTGTTACTTACTCGTTTCCACTCTGCAACAGATTTTGTTGGCGGCCCACTTGCATTTAAAGACCTCGCCAGCTTCTCCCATTGCAGCTTTTGGGATGTTCGCCCAGAGCTTGACAAGGCATTGTAGGACCTCGCCAGCTCGGGATGTGATTCCATGAAGGAGGATATTATTTTTAATTGGTGTTGTGTTGCAGACCTTAACGAAAACAAACATTTTACTCAATTTATAATAATTAAAAAGAATGCATACTTACATTTTAAAAGGAACAATATTTGTCATCACAAAACAATGAAAAGAAATATCACAATAAAACACAACAGCTGATCGCAATGACATTAAAGCGCATGTTTGGTAACTTGAAAATTTTCACCAAGTTTCCCAAACTTGGGTTTTTTTTCCTATGGGTTTTGACATCTTATTATTTAAATTTGCAAAAAAATCGCATAAAGTTTCATGTTACCGAACATACCAATAATAATATGTAAGTGCTACCAAGGATTCATAAACTTTTAGTGATCACTTTACGCAGAACAAAGAAGAGTTGATAATCAAAATTGACTATCAAAACAGTGACAATCAACTATCACCTTACGCGATTCCACCCCTGCTTGGTGCTCATTTTATGCAGTTAAATTTTGCGATACAATTCAATGTTTGTATAACTTTTTTTCCGGTTCCACAACGAGGTGGGTATTTATAAGAAAAAAATTATAAGTCATACTTTGAAACCCAATTCTGAGACTAGATGAGAGAGCGGGTTAGATGCAATGAGGCCTTTAAAAACAAATTAAGAAGAAATATATGAAGCCTTTATAGAATTAAGAAATCTAGAGGCAAAAAACATTGCAGAACCGTTAGGAAATAAAATTTTTGATTTTACATTTATTTGCTGCCTGCTAATTTGGTTTGATATTTTAGAAAATATAAATTAAACTAGTAAATATTTGAAAAGTCCGTCCGTTAATCTGTCAATTGGCATAACAGTTTTAGAAAATACAAAAAACAGTTTGATTTTAATGCGTTCCGATGAAAAATTTTATGAGTAGGTATGTTCAATTAACCGAGCGTATTGCTAGTTCCCTAGAAATACCAAATATGTTTCCTGTAGCTTCATCATTGCGATCTCAACGGAGAAAAATACTTTATGCTGATGAATGTCCTGAAACTATATTAGACCCGAAACAAAGATTTAAAGTTGAATTTTTTTTAAATACTTGGAAGGTTTGATTTGTATAGTATCAATTTTTCATTTTTTAGTAACATAAGCGAATGTTTAAAAAATAAAAATGTACGTGCTTCATGCTTTAATTTGCAGAATGTTTTAACATAAAGTAGTTTTAAAGATTTAGATGGAGAAGAATTGTTTCAAGAGTTAACCGTAATACCCCAGCTTGTTACACCACAAAGCTCAAGTTTAGATGTGTTAAATTTTATTTTTAGTTCAAACCTTGAAGGTTTATTAAAAATTATCTTAGGACAACCATGACTAAAGAGAGATTGGTAGGTTTATCTATAATGTCCATTGAAAAGAAATTATTAAATTCTTTAGACTTTGATGATCTCATTACTGAATTTGCAAAATGTAAGTCCAGAAAAGTAAGTTTCCAAGTTTAAAAGTTTCCCCTCTGCTCATTTCTTCGCTGCGTTTTAGTTTAATGGCTTAGGCCTCCTGGGGATACCTCAATAAAAAAAACGCATTGAAAGTCTACCTCTTGGGTAATGTGGGAAAGGCTTATGCTTGTGTACCAGTTTATGTGTAAAAAAAATATAAAAAAGGGGCGCTTTCTACAAATCTTGCACAGGGCGCAAGTTTGGCTGGGGCCGGCCCTGATCACCAGCGTTGCCGCGAAGAAAAAAATGTTAAGGGCCATTTCCAAAATGTGCGGGCCACAAGCCCACTACCCTAGAAACAATTTCTTTTAGAAAATAATAAAAAAAATGTCTTTTCTAAATAAACTTATTATATATCAGTTCTTTGTGTTTAACGGTATTAGTTATCATTATCATACTTGTACAAATTCAGTTCGTAAAATAATAAATAATATAATTATGCAGGTTATAAGAAAATATATGATATGCGGGCCATTTCATGTTGGCCCCGTGCCACGGCCCAAAATACATTTTGGCAACGCTGGTCATCACTCATCAGTTTGATTTACATAGTGCTGGGAAATGGACGAAGAAGAAGAAAGTTCCTCCTTTTCTTTTTCTGGCAAATTATGACCACCAAAAATATCGGTTACCTCCAGCCATAATGACCTCTTTAAATTTCTATTGGAATAATCATCGGAAGATTGGTCCCAAATACCAGTTCTATTTTTAATTTCAATGATGTTTTGTAGAAGAGCTCATTGGCCGCTGCGTCTGGTTGCACGGTCTGGCCGCTAAGTGCGCGCTTAGCCTAAGGCGGGTGAATAGTACTTCAATGAACCTTCTTAAAAGTTTTTTTTTTATGATTTCGTATACCCGTTTTACTTCGTCCGCTACAACGACGTTGACGCAATCTTCCTCTTTATAATGGAAATTGGTTTGATATTGAAATGATATATTTTAAAAAGCCAACAATTATATTAAAATGGTTTCACATTTCTATACAAAAAGTTTTTCGGAATGTTGCTTTTTTTCTCAATCTAAAAAAATAAAATTTATATTTGGCATTGCTTTTTTTTGAAGAGATGAAATGTAGATGACATGTACCATAAATATTCTACATATAAAAATAACATTAGTGTTTAATGTAAGCAGAAAATATAATACTTCAAATATAAAATACATACAAACAATTATAAAACTTGGAATTGTTCATGCAATCTTTTGATATAAGTAAAACTCCAATGATTTGCACCAAATTTTTTTAATGATATACCTAGGTAACTTTGTTAACATTTTTTTTTATGTTTCGATCTCTTTTAGTGCCCTCTATCTATATATTAAAATTGAAAATAATTATTTTAATAACTTTAAATATACAACGAAACAAAAATTGAAGCTGCTTTTAACTAGAATTTTAATAAAAACTGTTGAGATTGCGATTCTATTTACATGACGAATAGCTTTTAAGGGATCAGTTATAGCTATCAATAGAATCCATCCGTTAAAATTGAAACAGGAGGAATCTTAATTTTTTTTTACTGATGAGCGTTTATAGGAATGAATAAATTTACATAAATAAATAAATAGGGAACCAGGGCCTAGTGACTTACAACTCTCAACCATTCTTGTGTGCGAGTAATTGCAGGGATGGAGGGGACCTACAGTTTATATGCCGTATCCAAACGGCTAATTTGATAAAACACTTTTCATGACAAGAATTACTCTTGGAGAATTTGTCAATTCCTCGCAAAAGGCAGTACCCGTGAAAAAAAAACTTTACATTTACATGGTTAAATTAAAAAATTGGAACGGTAAATTGTAATTCGCTTGGCATTTTGCCAGGCTGTCAGCTGTTCAGTAAAAATAAAATTTCATAATTCAAGATTTTAAAATGTATTTCCAACATAAATTTAGCTTCGAAGACATTGTTTGATTTTGATGGATTTTAAGGATACCTTTTACCGGCCCCAATTGTTAATTGCCTGTAAACAAATTTTTCTTTTTGATCGTAACTATTTGATACTTCATCATTGTGATATTGATCTTGATATTTAGGAAGGACAACAGTTAATGTTGCCATCGAGATCGTTAACGAACGTTCTGTGGAAGACATAAATTGTTAGCCAAGCTGAAAAAAAAATGTACAAATAGATTTAACCCGCATTTAACAAATTGGCACATTTTTATATTTACCAACTACTGTACTGTACGTATTTAAAAAAAAAGATTTCCATTAATTAACGCAAAATATACTCACCTCTTAAATAAATACATTCCACATGTTAAACATAAACATAAAGGAGAGCCGAAGAATAATAAAGAGCGACAATAACAAAATAATCTTGAATTTCTCAAGACCACAACTTATCAAAGCTGCTGACTCAACTAACGATCTAGTTAATATGCTCCAGGAAATCGAGAGCAGAATTAAAAGATCTTTATAATCAATTGAATCTTCAATTTCAATTTATTGAGTTTCTCTTTTATTTTACATAGTATAATGTTTGCTTTTTTATACGCTAGGAATATAGACAGCTTATGGCTTTTTCTATAGCATATAAGTATCTTATATTTATTGTCTTTTATTTTAAGCTATTTAAGATTTATTTACTATTGTCTATTGTACTATTGTCTATTGAACTATATGTCTTATAACAAAATATATTACATAGGCCGGTTTTATTTACATCAAGTTTTCATTGTTTTCTTAGCTTAAGTTTTAATAAATTATTATTAGGTATATTTAGTTTACCTTTATTTTTTTTTAATAGTAACATGATTTTGTTTAATATTTGTCAGTATATTTAAATATTTTTTTAAAAACTATTTATTATTGCCCTTAAACACAGTGGTAGTGTTAGGATAAAAGTAGATTTTTAATTTGTTTCCCAGACGTATTGGTAATGTTTATTTTGTTATTGTTTATTATTTAACTATACAAATATTTAGTTGTACACAAATCTGAATTACTTGTTATCATCGATCGATTTTATATTCGAAACAAAATATAGAACAATCTATCTGAAAGGAAACTAAATAAAATAAAATTTTAAACATTTTTGGAACACATACAAGAAGATGTTTTCATTGTGGACTCCTGAGATCAAGTCTAAAACGAAAAACACAAACAAACATTTTGCGAAATAATCACGAATTGCTAGTAAAGAAATTAAGAGATTTTGGAACTTATCGAGATTTAACTTCGACGATTTTGAAGAACAAATTCATTGATTTTATTGACCTTTAAACTCATTAATTGATGTTCATGGCCGTCATGGTCTTCCTCTCCTTCGGCTTTCTCGAAACTTTTTGAACAATTTGTACCTTGTAACACTCATAAACTCTTGTTTAGGGCTTACTCAAGGCCTTTTGCAACATTTTTAACGTATTTAATGGAACTGAGTTTTTTTTAGACATTAAAGAAAACGAAAAGTTCACTTTTACTAAAGGACGCGACATAACTACATCATCAAATTCAACATAGCCAGCCAGAAAAAAAAACTGCTGCAAAAAACATTTTTTTTATTAAACCCTAAGGTATAACAATAATTGGGGGCTCAACCGAGATGATTTCAACGAAGCTTGAAATAAAAAGTAAGTGTTAACTTTCGGGATCAGCCAAAATAAAAAATAAGTATAAGTATAAGTATAAGTATAAGTATAAGACTGAGATAAAAACACTTAAAACAACAGTTCTTGCGATTTTAACGAAACTTGAAACAAAAACTAAAGTGTTAAATTTTGCGATCAGTCAAAATAAAATATAAGTATCAGCATAAGACTGAGAAAAAAAAGTAATTGGAACAATAGTTCCTGCAAAAAGAACAACATTTCCTGCAAAAAGAACAACAATTTCCGCAAAAACAATAGTTGCTGCAACAAGAAAATAAATCAGAGCAATGGACATCCGTCTTTTTAAATTTATATATGCTGCAGCGCAAGAACTCATGAACTACACACGATTTATATCTAACCAAAGATACTTTTATTAATAAACTTCAGTGTTATTCTGGACCTCAATTTGAATACAAGTTAATTTGTGTTTCATTTTTTGATTATAAAACTCACCAGAGAATAACATTCTCATAGAAATTGATGATGTATTAATCTATAAAAATATATCCACTATTTTTCACGTAAGTAATCTTACGTATAAACAAAAATTCGTCGAAACCACTTGGGAACAACTAACTAAGAAACAAAACGAGCTACATTACCCCGAATCACCTAGATGTAATCGACATGACAACAATTTAAACACAATCCAGACATATTAAGACCAATTAACTACGACAAAGCACAAAAGAGCTATAGATACATTGGGTAAGATCTGGAAATGGATCGCAGGATCACCCGATCACGATGACGAAGTAATAATTGAGAGCAAAATTAATGATTTAATAATAAATAATAACAAACAATTTAAAATAAATTCCAAACTTTAGAATGTTATTAAAGGTATAAGAAATGTAACAGATGATAAAATGTAAACTCATTATCTTAGAATTGCAAATTATTGTAACTACTTTGACTTTAGCAAAGCTAAATTTATTAAATCCGAGTATATTCAATCATAAAGAAATTGATAAAATTATCAAAAATGAAAATACTGAAGTAAATATAAACGAAATCATAGATATCTCTAAATTTAAAATACTACAAAATAAGGACAATTATGTTCAAATATCCCATACTATACAAAAAATGTAAGTTATACGAAACTAGAGCCTTAAACCTATTAAAGTGCTTGTATAATAGTACAGTAATTTACAAAAGATGGTTCTGATGAAAAAAATTTTATTTGAAATAAGTTGTCGGTTTGTAAAAAGTGAACGATGCACGGATAAATAATTTCAGAAAAGTGGTAAAATTTGGAGTTTTAGTTACGAAATAATTAGAGGAGGTAAGTTTATGTTTCTATTTGTTGTAAAAATTGTTTTCTCGTAGAAAAATTCATATATAGTACATAAATTCACCATATTTTTGTATGTGCCAGATATGGCACACTGTGCAATAAGTGTATCAAATGATACCTATTATTCGCAGATGAATCTAAGGAAACGTCTGGATTCTATTCAACACATACTTGAGGTGCCGGCCGTCTGGTAGCGAAGATTAATTTGAACTGTCTAATGGGGATAGCGATGACGACATGATCAAAATTCAGGGCACGAGTACGATAGCTTTGGCGACAAGATATAATAACGGTTTTTGGTAGAGGGGCTTAATACAAGCATTTTTTACTATAGGAGGGGGGGGGGGTCTATCTCACCCCGTTCAGGCGGTAGGGGCGATTTAAAAAAATTATTATTTAAAATGGAAAAAAATAATTAAAAAATAACGGTGATACTTACAATTAAGTTTTATACATTTTTTTAAAGCTAACATTCTGTTTTATTAGCCAGTTTTTAATTCAAGTCAAAATTATGCGTAGTTTTTGAAAAATTTAATTATAAACTCAAAATTTGAGTAAAAAAAGTTAAAAAAAAGGTTTAAAGTGTAATTTTTCAATACTTCAAGATTATCTACCATTGTTTTTATTTCAGAATTTATTGCTCTTATTTGTTATTGATCAAAAACTGAAAACTAGATGATTTATGTCTTTTAGTTTTTGAGAAAATTGAAAATAACCACAGCTATTATTTTAATTTAATTCTTTTTTTTTTGCTTGAGTGGTCTTATTTTGATAGTAACAATGGTAGGTGCGAGTTTGGATGTATGCAACAGTAAGGTGTGTGCGAATTTGGGTGTATGCAACAGTGGGACCTGTAAGGGGGGCTGCTGCCCCCCTGCAACCCCCCTGCTTGGGAACACTATAGGATTTGGGGTGGGTGCAAGTTGGAGTGCGTGCAAGGGGGGGGGGAGGGGGCACGGTTGGGTGGGTGCAAGATGGGGTGCATGCAAAGTTTCTTTTGCATTTAAATAAGCTGGATTTAAGAAAAATTAATTTACCCTAGGTATATCTTAATCCATATTCGATTATTACTATCAAAATAAGACTACGTTAATACTTAAGCAAGGAAAAAGTAATTTGATTAAAATATTTATTTTGGTAATTTTCAATTTTCTCAAGAACTGGAAGACATAAAGTCATCTAGTTTTCAGTTTTTCATCAAAAACAAATAAGAGCAATGAATTCTAAAAAAAAACAGTAAATAATTTGAAAGTTTTGAAAAACTACACTTTAAACCTTTTTTTTAATTTTTTTTTGCATACATTTTTAGTTTAAAACAATTTTTTTCAAAAACTATGCATAGTTTTGACTTGATTTAAAAACAAGCTAATAGGCAAAAATATTGGCTTTAAAAAAAGGTATAATACTTAATTGTAAGTATTACCGTTATTTTTTAATTATTTTTTTCCATTTAATGTACATATTTTTTTAAATTGCCCCTACCGCCTAAACGGGGGGAGATAGACCCCCCCTCCCATAGTAAAAAATGCTTGTTTTTATCTGTTCTATACAAATCCGTCATTAAACTTTGTCGCCAAAGTTATCGTACTCTCCCCAAATTCAGGATCTGGTGATGGGAGAATTTGAAGTGCCTTCTGGAATACTGCAAAATGATCTAAAAACAACTTCAGCATATCCAGTGCTCAGCCTAGTAATACCAGCTTTTCGACACAGCCGAGTACTTCTGGTACTCTCGATCCAGCCGGACATCATCACAAACTCACCCACTACCCAATCCATCTTCAGTTCCACCAGCTAAACCGACCGTGAATGCAAGACGAATGAAACGGAGATACATATTATGGAGAAAGACAGAGTTTCAACCGCCCATTACTACATTTACAGGCGACGACATATTGGAGGAACCATATATTGGTTTTGAGACACCCTTACAATATTTTTTGTATTTTTTTGGTGATGATTTGTTGCAACACATTGTTGAGGAATCTACCAAATATAAGTTAACAACAGCAACATCAAAGTAATGCAAACAAACATTCCAATATCAAGAACCCGGCAAAATTCCCACGATCAGTCAGAGCGGTCACCGGATACACACGCGCAGGTTGGGAAATGCAACCCTGCAGTTAATTGTATTTTTTATTTGACTTTACTGTTGTACTTACATAGATTCAGGGGATTCAGAATTAGGTATACCTATTATAACTGAGACTATAAACTTGACTGATTTTGAGAAACTACGTAGTGTCATTCACTTCAATGACAAATTGACAACCAGAATTTTATACCCAGAGATCAACTTGGACATGACAGACTTTTCCACCAAGCTGTTCCAAAGAGAGAAACCCTTTCGGTCGATAAGCATATGTGCGCCACAAAAGCTTGCAACTTTCTGCGCCAATACCTTCCCAACAAACCTCATAAATGGGGTTACTTACAATTTGTTTGAGCTCTCTTCATGCATACATGCATACATACATATGTACAATTTTCTTTCTCTCTTTTTTGTTTTGTTTTTATCATTAGCAGTTAGTTCCTTTTTGAATCTCAAGACGACAAGACCTCCTTTTTGTAAGCCTCGGTTTCGGGCATAGAAGCCAAAACTCTTTTTTGTAAGCCTCGGTTTCGGGCATAAAAGCCAAAATAAAATTGAATTAATTGAAATGATAAATTCTTATCTTCTCTACAAAAAAAAAATAAATAACAACAAGAAATTACACCAGCTCGTGAAATAAACATGGTCCTAATCGAGCACGGATATTTTGTTCTAGTGAAATTCAATTCAGTGGCTGCAATGGAATTGTTGGTGGTAATTTCTTAGAGGTTCTTGTGAACTTGTATAACGGTGCTTGATAACGGTGCTGTATTTCGTTGTTGCTTGCGGCTAGCTGCTCGTTGTTGCGGTACATTCTCCTATTTATATGTATTAACAAAAAAAATTCTCATTCAGTGGTGATATTCCCCTTAGCAGTGCGCAAGCTGCTTATATAAGTTAACGACGACAAGTTAACTTAAATGTATGCCACGAAAAATGCTGACATGGTGTCTGGGCGATGACACCAAATTAGCATTGCAACACACAATTCCAATTCGTGGAAATTTACAAGGAAAATATGTTATATATTATACAAACAATAATTGAAGTAAGACAAATTATGTTACGTTAGCATAAAATAGGTATTTAAGTTCTAGATTTTAAGCAAAAAATATCGTTAAGTTTAGAGAGGCAGAATCGCTGTCAGTTTTTGTACTGAATAAATGAAATAAAAAAATAAATAAGAAAATAAAAGTAATTTTTTTAAAAAAAAAATTAGATAATATGACTTTAATTGGCGCCCAACGTGGGGCCACTGTGATTGTGTAGTGCGGGAAAATATCATCTTATTATACGGCCTCAAGAAGTGAAAAATAAATCGCGCAAAAATATTTTTCAATTAAAAGCCCTTAAGAAGTGCATAATTGTCCCCAAGCGGTACATGTGAAAAAAAAACCGACACAGTGGCTACCCAATAAAATTGTGACAATAAAGTGAATCGCTAAGTCTCAAAGAGGTACTAACAGCGATACAAAGTAAAAAAAAACAATGCAATAAGTCCCCAAGAGGCACATAGTGACATTTAGTGACAATAAATGCAAACAACATCATAATAAGTTCCAAAGTGGTACAAAAGTGATGAAAAACATTTAAACCATTGAAACCGTTGGAGAAATTAATAAAGGGCCCCCAGTAACCAAGCGCAAAAAGAACGCAGTAGATCTGCTTGCCGCTCCACAGACATCATGTTCATCATTAGTTTAATTTTGTAAGACATTTTAATTTTTAAGAAGATATTTTTTTAATAATATTTTGAAAATTAATATTTAAAAAAAAAATTATAATTTAAAATCAAGTAAAATACTCTAAACCAAAAACACATACATACATCGATATCCGATAAAAATTATTTTAAGAATTTCATTTTTTATAATACAAACTTGCCTATTTATCTGCTAAAAAATGTCTAACCCAAACAATCTGGCTAGGCCTGCAATTAATCCAATTAATCCGACTGGACCTGCCCCAGGTACCCAACCAACAACCAAAATAATGCTGGTCTCACTCATCCCGAATTGCAAAGCATGGTATTATCTATTGTAAACCATGTACTAGACACAGAGGGGAGAGATATTATTCAAGCCATCGTAAATCCTAACTCCGATCGATTTCGAGGAATCGATCAAACAATCGATCCAGCACAAAGAGAATGCGGACATCGCATTAGAGTCCTACAATACACCCCTCGATTGGAAATGTATTTCCCGATGCCTTACCCTGCATTACGCGAACAAACGCGACTTGGGTACACTTGAGTACCAAATGACTTCCCTAGTACAAGGGAACGATACTGTGCAAGGCTTCTATCAAGCCGTTTATTCCCACCTATCCCTCATTTTAAATAAAATTAATTGCATGGACGTTGGTCCTGAAGCACTTTCCCTGCTTACGAAAACTTATAGAGACAAAGCTCTCGACACGTTTGTAAGAGGTCTTAAAGGAGACTTGCCTAGACTCCTCGGGATTCGTGAACCCGTAGACCTCCCACAGGCCCTCTACCTGTGCCTTAAACTAGAAAATCAGAACTACAGATCAAATTATACTATAAGTCAACAAGGAGCAATTAAAAAATTCCATCAACCAACTCCTCCAACACTTCCTCTAAGGAGACCAATCCAAAATACCTTACCTAACAATTTGCCACAGCAACCTATAACTATCCAAACAAATTACAAAGGAATTTCCATCTAAACACTTCATCCCAAGAAAACCCTTCAACCCAAGAATCAGAATTAGATCAATATTACGCTGCACCATATTTAGACAATCAGCATTATGAACAAAGTTTCAATAACAACATAAAGCCTTTAACCCAAGGACAAATAGAAGAGAATGTTACTGAAGTTATATCTGCACTAAGTGACATACATTTTTTAAAATACAAATTTAAAAATCAAAATGTACCTTTCATAAATTTAGAAGAGGCACTAGAATTTTCGAGTGTAAAAATAGCCTCCAACATGTCAAATTTACTCTATATAATAACCATTCCCACAACGGGAACAGAGATTTGTAAAAAAATTCTGATCAAACCTATAAAACAAAATAAAAATGTAATTAAATTAGATTATGAAAACATATTAAGTTGTAATAATCAAATACATATATGGTATAAAAAGTAAATGCAATACATGTAACAATCTAACTATCTGTAAGAGAAACGAAATTATAAATTTAGAAAACGATAACTGTACAAGAAACCTAATCGAAAGTAAACAATTAAACTGCGATGAAATCAACAATCAACACATCCCGACCGTAGAGGGAATACACCCTGGAACAATATTGCTTAACCAATTCAACGGTTCTATTCTTGTGGAAAATAAGAAATTAAATCTGACTGGCTTCTTCATTGTACAATACAGCAACATATCAATAGTCATAGATGGGCAGGAATACCTATCCAAAGAAACTCCAGCAGGAAAGCCATTACCCCCAATCTTACATGGAAATTTTTCCACAAAAACATACTAATAGATTCTTACAATGGAAATGCTTAAAGAACTGCACATCAACAACACGGAGCATTTGAAGAAAATCGAAAGCGATGCAAACATTCATAAAATCGATAACTATAGCCTTTCGACTATCCTAATACTTTCCATACTAGCAATAATCATCAAGATAATCACTCCAACCAAGAAAGTCATACAAATCAAAGAAGATCCAAAGAAAGACACCGTAACTGCTGGCCTGATTCAAATATAATTAATTAACATTAACATTCCCAACATTATTTTACTTTTATAATAATTCGCTAAATAAGCGATTCTTGTATTCAAATATTTTATTTCTAATGAATTTGTATTAATTTAACAAAGTAAGCATTTCCTCAAAGGTTAATGCATTGATGTATTGTTTCCAAGAATTGTCAATTAAAATTCTAAAGAATTATGTATTTTGCTTAATTAACAATTTGTACTAATATTGTATTTATTTATTGATTTCGAAATTAATAAAAGTTTGTCTTTTGAAGTAGAAAGTTCGTTTTTTTTATGCTACCGTTCCATGGCAAACTTATCTGGCGCAGTCGTTAGTCCGCGGTGAACAGCTAAGACATTTTTGATGTTAAAATTATAATAAAGCAAAAAATAAAGAAAAAAATAAAAAAAAAAAAAATAAAAAAGCAGTGTTATCGACTACTCCAATAAAAAGGAAAGAAAAATATAAAAAAAGTTATAAACTCTTACGAACAGTGTGTTTTTAATTAAATCTTAATATTTGGAACTGTTAGCTGTTGGGTTTTGACCCTTTATCACCGAAAGAAAAAAGAATTATTTTTCTTGGGTGAATGTGTTTGTAAGTGCTATAACAATTTGTATAATTAAGAAAAATATAAATATATCAATCATTTCCTAAATATCAAATTATAAATATACATATCTCAATTATATTATTTTAAATTTAAAAACAATATTTTCAAAACAATATATGATTTTTTTTAAAAAGTACATACATGTAACTTGAACAAAATCACAGAATATTTATTCTTTTAAAATCGAATTAATGCCTAAAGAAAAGGGACCTCCTGTAAAACCACGACGCTCATTTTTTCCCTATAATTTTAAATATCTCTCTAATAATCTAAATCGCTTTTCAAGAAGTCTTAATTCCATCCCTGAAAATATAGATTCTTCATTCTCTAGTACTGAATCATTTAACATGACTACCGAACAAGACAACACCACACAAACTACAGAACAAACTATAAATCACAGTGAAATTTTTAATTCTCTTAGAATACCCGATGCCATTAAAGATCTTCCCAAGTTTGACGGGAATACTCGTCTCTTATTTGAATTCCTAAATAACGTGGAAGAAATTCTTCTTCACATTAGAGGAACTGATAACACGATTTACGGCCAAATACTTCTCAGGGCTATCCGCAATAAGGTTGAAGGCCAAGCAAATGAAATACTTAATATGTACTGTACGGACCCCTTTAATTTGGGATGATATAAAAACAAACCTTATCCTCCACTATTCCGACAAACGAACCGAAACATCCCTTATTAGAGACCTCCATAATATAAGGCAGTATAATAAAACGATTCAATCTTTCTACGGTGAAATAATTGAAATCCAATTTGCTTTATGCAATAATATCCTTATTCAGGAAATAAACCGGTCTGTAATCCAAGCTAAAAAGAATTTGTATTCCGAAATGTGCCTTAATTCATTTTTGAGTGGACTTAATGAAACACTTGGTTCGAGAGTAAGAACCATGCAACCTGACTCATTAGCTACACCCTATCTTGTTGCATTAGAGAACAAAATATATCTTATCAAAGATACTCGCAACAGTATAGGTACAGACCATATATATTTAGGACAAAATCAAACATATCCATATAATTCAAGGCAAAATCCAAGATATACAAATAATTCAGACCAAAACCAAACATATCCATATAATTCAAGACAAAATCCAAGATATACAAACAGTTCAGGCCAAAATCAATCAAGGACATACTATAATTCATTCCGTCTGCACTTGTAATAACACATTAATTTTTAATTTACTTAATATAAAGAGATCCAAATAATTACAATATGGAAGTTGACCCTCAAGCACCTTTTGATTTTACCAAAAGAAATGAAGAGATTTACAAAATAATACATCTTGTCGAATTCTTGGTCATCCAATTTTATAATGAGAGGGACCTATTTGGTTTAAATAGTAATGTGATTGACATTGACAGGAGCAATGAAATATCAGGAATACTTTCGACATTGTATGCACACATGAGGAAAATGGCTAATACCAATGCAGGTAGCCGCGGCAATGATTATGGGGACAACGTTGCAAAAATTGGGACAAGATCACACTCAATAGCTACTCTTTTCACGGAATACAAAAAGGTCGTGGGATACAAGCAATTTGACTTCATCATAGCAACCCCAATAGTTGACCTGTTGACAGCTTTCAAAATGTCGTATGATGAAGTAAGATTGTCATATTCCAAATTCAAGTGTAGAATTTTTGACAAAGTACAAGAGAGGAAAATTGCTAGTTTCGGATTAAGCAATGTTCACATACCATTATTGACGGGAATCACCTATAAACCTGAAAGGAGAAGCGGGCTGATGAAGACCTTGGGACCACTGACTCTCGCTATTATGTCTCCAATGAAAATAAGTGGCAAAACAAAATAATCAATGCTTTGAGGGAATCGATCAGAATGCTGCCTATGGCGGACCAAATCATTGATTGTCTGAAGGACATGAAAAGTTCTGATGATGCAGGCGCTCTCTTTAAAGCATTGGGTGATGTGTTGAGTATAACAGGGTCAAGAAGTAGCAATAAAATTTATTTCCCTCTATTTGTGTTATATTGGGAGTGAAAAAATTCCCTGATATGATTCAAAATTTAAATTTTTCTGGCAAAGGTGGTTTAATGTTTTACAATTCACTCGTTGCTCAATTTGCATGGACAAAGAAATCAACAGCGACTACAGGCGAAATTGCTCAAGTTATTTTTCATTCCATGTTTGGCACATCTACAGAAGATTTAGGGCTTTTGGCACAAATTACAGAACATGGGGAAACAGAAGATCTGTTAATGGTGTTTTCACCTCATGCGATGAGCCCAAACAATTTACACCTTTTAGTTTCACCTACATTTCAAAATTGGCTGCTGCAAACATGTTAAAGAATACTGGAACTTTGCAACCCATGTTGTTCCCTGTTCAACGTTTTGCGGGAAAAAGGAAGAGAAACTATTCTGAGGCCTTCAAAACATACTTGGAAACAGGAACTCGTACTTCAGCATATGGGCGTGACACAATGTCATTAACTTATGCTCTCAATCAATTAAAGGAGGGTTACACACAGAGTGTTCGTAAAGGTGAATTTGATAATGTTGGGACTGTTTGCTGGCAGAGAAGCGTTGGGACCGCATTCGTGGATTGTGACTTTATTCCAGAAGAAACTGGAGCGTTTTTCTATACATACATTTTTCTGGTTTACATTTTTTGAAATTTTTACTATCACTAAGTTGAATTTAGTTTTTTTTTATAAACTTTTTCTAAAAAAAAAAAAAAAAAAAAAATAATAACCAAAACCAATGGCAACCAAATAATCCATTTTCTAAATCACCCCAAATGCGAAATACACAAAATTTTAATGAGCCAAGTCATTCCCGACCATTCCAAAAGAAAGAGACTCAATTCAATAAATTTCAGAATCCCAATTCATTTCCAAAAATCACAACCAGTCCCAGCCAACAAATAAAGAATACAAACTTCAATCTTCAAGAAGTTCAAGACGACAATCAAGGCTCCTTCCAACAATTGGACAAATATTTTGACAATGAACCCACAAATATTAATGATAATCAAAATTTTTTCTATACAACATCCAAGAGTCCACCGGATATATAGACTCAAAATCTCACCCAACCACACTTCCTTTTATTAACATATCCTCTCCTTTTGGTCGACCCTTGAGATTCCTTCTAGACACAGGTGCATCAGCATCCTTTATCAATCCAGAATGCATACCACATAAAGAACTTCTTCATTGTGACCCTGTTACGATAACAACAGTATTTAAGAAATACCAACTTAAAACTCTGACTAATGTCAAAATATTTAAAGAATTCAATCAAGATGGTCTCCTTAAATTCCTTATATTTAAATTTCATAATTTATTTGATGGCCTCCTCGGCTTAGATGCACTGTTGCAATTAAACGCTAAAATTGACCTTGAAAACAAGATCCTTGTCACGAAAAACTCTGTCGTCGAAATTCATTTTAAACCAAATGATTCATCAGACGTATTAAATGTCCCAGCTCAATCCAAGATTCTAGCAAAACTTTCAGTAAATAAATTGAATGGTGACATAATTTTAAATACCATAGAACTTAAACCAGATGTATTTAATCAGAAGGTATCTACAGAGCAATTAATGGCTACAGCACCGTCGAGATAACAAACTACTCCGAATCCGACGAAAATATACTTTTAGAAGAATCATTACAATCAACGGAGTACCAACCAGAGGAATACTTATAACTTAACAATCTGCACATTACACCGGAAGAAGAGAAAACTACTGAGAGGAAGAACAAGACTACGAAACTCCAACTTAAAAATCCAAATGGACAAATGTGAGTTCTTACGACATGAGATTGCCTTTCTAGGCCATATAATCACACCGGAAGGAACTAAACCTAACCCAAATAAAATTGAGGCTATTCAAAATTTCCCACTCCCTAAAGCTTACAAAAAAATAAAATCATTCCTAGGTCTTATTGATTATTATAGAAAATTTATAAAAGACCTCGCAAAAATAACTAAACCACTCACTAATCGACTCAAAAAAGGAGCCGATCAAACTATGAATCAAACATTCATAGAAGCGTTTGAAACATGTAAAAACCTTTTTACGAATAACCCCATCTTAGTCCACCCCGACTTCTCAAAACCTTTCATAGCTATTACCGATGCTAGTAACTATGCAATAAGCGCAGGTTTTTCGCAAGGCAGAGTCGGAAGCGACAAGGGAATCTCCTTCCCAAGCAGAACTCTTTCTTCTTCCGAATGCAATTATTCGACAATAGAGAAAGAGCTTCTCGCTATTGTTTGGGCCCTACCTTTTCGGACGAAAATTTCTAATTGTTACGGATCATAAACCATTAATGTGGCTTATGAACCTTAAAGAACCAAATTCAAAATTAGTTAGATGGCGTTTAAAGCTAGCAGAATTCGAGTTCGAAATCGTTTATAAAAAGGGAAAAGCAAACACAAACGCCGACGCCTTGAGCCGCATTAGATTGACAAATCCGGATGGAACTTATCATGAAATTTTCAATAACGATGAAGACCTTCAAACAGTACACAGTGCTCAAGCAAATCTAAACGACGGAATCCCAATATCAGAGAAACCCTTAAATGAATTTAATTTGCAAGTCATACTAGAAATTAATGACAAAGGTTCCCCGATGACAGTCGAAACAATTTTCAAAAATAGACAAAGACGAGCAATACGTAGAACGACATATGACGAGAATATCATAATAGATACTCGTATACTCAAGAAATTTGTTCCACACAGAAAACAAACTGCCGTTTATACTACAGACGAAACTTTCTCTATATTACAAACAACTTTTTCCAAATATTTCTCCCAAAACAATAGCCTCCGTTTATTAAGATGCAAGGAGATCCTTAAAGACATCCGACAACCGGATGAACAAGAGCAGATTATACGTGACTACCATAATCGCTTGAACCACAGAGGAATAAACGAAACATTACTCCATTTAAAATGCGAATACTACTTCCCTCATATGAAGGAGAAAATAGAAAAAGCCCTAAACTTCTGCGATCATTGTAAAAAACTGAAATATGATAGAAACCCTCCAAAAATCAAGTATGTCCAACCCGAGAATCCCCTAAAACCACTAGAAATTATTTACTTGGATATATACAATAAATAAAAATCAAATACTAACAATAATTGACAAACGCTCATTTTTTCCCTATAATTTTAAATATCTCTCTAATAATCTAAATCGCTTTTCAAGAAGTCTTAATTCCATCCCTGAAAATATAGATTCTTCATTCTCTAGTACTGAATCATTTAACATGACTACCGAACAAGACAACACTACACAAACTACAGAACAAACTATAAATCACAGTGAAATTTTTAATTCTCTTAGAATACCCGATGCCATTAAAGATCTTCCCAAGTTTGACGGGAATACTCGTTGTAGCGTGTGCACTGTACATAATCAATATCCATAGTGTAAACCCACTAATAACTTATGTCAAAAAATATTTTTATTTTTAACTGTACGAAAACCAAATGACATTTTGATTCGAAGTGTACAAAAAAACCCATCGCTGCCCGCCATAGTTTTTCCGTCTTTCTTTTCTGGCTGTGACTTGGTGCGAGACAGACGTCTTAGAAATATAAAGTAAAATTAAAGTAAATTAAAATAATCTAAAATTATAAATTAAATAAAGGATACTATAAAATAAATTTATGTGTCTCAGTTTTAATACGAAAGGCACAAATTGGTGACCCCGACGATTCGTATCGTAAATTCTCGTCCGGAGACGACAGGCAGACGCAGCCGCAACAGCGACCACCTCAGCCAAGAAAACAATTCGCATCCTCCGCCACCAACCGAACAAATTCTCGTCCGAAGACGACAGCCTACGCAGTCGCAACAGTGACCACCTCAGCCACAAAAATTTGGCTTCCTCCACCACCAAGCCCACGATCGACCAAAGGTCCGGAGACGACAGGTGGACGCAGTCGCAACATCAACCACCTCAGCCACAAAAAATTTTTTATTTCCTCCGTCACCAACCCCACGTTCGACCAAATTCTCGTCGACTGGTCCGGAGACGACAGGCTACGCTGTCGCAACAGTGACCACCTCAGCCACAATACAAATTGCACAAATTTAGTGCCGTGATCGACTACGACGGGCGGTGCAGCCGCAGCCGCAACAGCGACCACCTCAGCCACGGTACAAGGAGCACCAACAGCGAGAGGCAAAGTTTATATAAGTATGTTATATAGCCACGTGCCACCACCGTCAAATTGTTCATCAATTTAACAAGCAACCATCATCTTAACCATCAACCAAGAGCACCAACAGCAGCGAGAGGCGAGGCAGACAATAGTTAATATATGTACATACATGTATATACCCACGTGCCACTACCACCAAATTTTGTCATCTTCAACAAAGCACCGAATCAACACATACGACAGCACCAGCGCTGCCGCATTTAAAAAAAAACACCAGTGCCGCCTTCATAAATTAATTAAGTACATAAGTACAGTGAGTACCTTTTCTTTTTCTTATTATTAATTATTAATATATACAATATATAATTTTTATTTATATTATTATATTTATTAATATGGATTAAATGAATTATTTATATTAAATTAAATTAAATGAATTATATTACAAACATCTGAAGTGTTACATTTTCATAATTTGTTTTTGGGATATTTTGTTTTTGGATATTTTCTTTTCATAAAACACTGTACCAGTTGTTCACGGTTTAAAATTTTGTATCGCATACGGTTTATTAGATTTTCGGTTGATCTCCTCTCGTTCATTATCTTTAATCATGCCAGGCGGTGAAAAACCCATCGATGGCTCCGGCAGTTCACACATTAATCCCAATGTTGACGCGAATGAAGCAAACGTGGCAGAATCTCCTAGTGTTATTTCCCAAAATTCTTTGATTTCGATCAAAATTCCACCTTTTTGGAACAATCGGCCTGATTTATGGTTTTTACAAATCGAAACGCAATTCAGATTAAAAAACATCACTGCATCCAACACTAAGTATGATTATTTAGTGGCTTCGCTAAATAGTCAAACTATGGAATCTGTTGCAGATGTTCTAGTTTCACCACCTGCACACGAAAAGTACGAAAATCTTAAAAAAGTTTTACTCGAGAGAAACCGGGATAGTGAAGAAAGGCGTTTGGACGCTTTGTTAAATAAAGTTGAACTCGGAGACATGAAGCCATCGGAGCTATATAGGAGTATGGAGAGTCTGGCAAGCGGGAACAATCTCGTCAATTCGCCATTAGTTATGAAGCTATGGTTAAATCGACTTCCGTCGAATATACGCGTTTGCCTCATGGCAGTCGAGAATTCCCAGACTCAAAGTGAGCTTTTCGCTTTAGCTGATAGACTTCATCACTCCTCAGCAGCTTCACACGTCGCCCAAGTCAACTCACCTAACGTTCCTAGTTCTGACTCCGAACTTTTGCAAAAATTGATTTTCAAAATCGAACGGCTCGAAACAAATTTTTCAAAATCCAACAATTTTAACAGAGCGTCCAGAAGTTTTTCGAGAGATAGGAGTAGAGGTAGAACCCGTTCGCAGAGTAGGTCAGAAAACGAAAATAAATCGATTTGCTGGTTTCATAGGAAATTCGGAAGTAACGCCAGGAAGTGTTCAAAACAATCGTGTTCATTTCAGTCCAAAGCTAATAAAGAGACAAAAAACTAATTCGCCAGATCTCAAACGCGGCTTTGAGTGAGGCAAACTTTTCACGCCGTCTTTTTATTCGCGATAAAAACACAAAGCTTCAATTCTTAATCGACACCGGTGCCGAAATTTCGATAATTCCTCGCAAATTTTGTCAACATACCAAAGAACCAAACGATTTCATTCTGCTTACTGCGAACGGAGGAAAAATTCATACTTACGGTTGCAAACGATTAACAGTTGATTTGAACTTAAGACGCGCTTTTGATTTCACTTTCGTTATTGCAGACATTGATCACCCTATTATAGGAGCTGATTTTTTGCACAAGTATAATTTAACCGTTGATCTTCGTAACCAACGAGTAGTAGATAAAAGCACTAATCTCCAAGTCAGCTGTCTTTTCAAATCCGCGAACACTAGCTCTCCAAAACTATTTTCGATTCCAAGTGAATTCGGCGCTATCCTTGACGAGTTTCCTGAGCTTAAAGCTCCACCAGACTTTACGTTGCCGGTCAAACATGACGTTGTCCACCGGATACAAACAACTGGTCAACTCCCTTCAGCTAGTGCACGAAGACTCAATCCGGAGAGGTTAGCAATCGCGAAGCGTCAGTTTCAGCAGATGATCGATTTAGGTATTTGTCGCGTTTCAAAGTCTCACATCGCTTCACCACTTCACATGGTTCCGAAAAAGAACTCACTTGTTTTCAGACCATGCGGCGACTATCGATGGTTAAATAAAGCGACAATACCAGATAAACATCCGATCGCTAACGCTCAAGACTGCTCCGCTAACCTCAACGGTTGTTCAATATTTTCGAAAATCGATTTGATACGTGCGTATCATCAAATACCGGTCGCAGAAGAAGACGTTCATAAAACGGCGGTCATAACACCTTTCGGGCTTTTCGAATTTTTACGAATGCCTTTCGGAGTGCGCAACGGTGCGCAAACTTTCCAACGTTTTATGAACAGCATTTTAGGTGATCTTTCATTCGTTTTCGTGTACTTGGACGATGTTCTCGTTTCAAGTAAATCGGTCAAGGAGCATAAAACACATTTACGAGAAGTTTTTCGAAGACTGCAGGAGCACGGGCTCAACGTTAATTTGGCAAAATGCGAACTAGGTGTTAGCAAACTCGATTTCTTGGGATACGGCGTTTCCGAAAATGGAATAATTCCTTCGCAAGAACGAGTAAAAGCCATCAACGAATTTCCTAGTCCGGTCTCCATCAAACAACTTCAGCGCTTTCTCGGCATGATAAATTTCTACAATCGTTTTATGCCAAGTATGGCATCTAAAGCTAAAGTTCTTTACGAACTTTTAAAAGGCGTTAAAGCAAATAAAAAAGAGACTAAAAAAACGATTTTTCAGTGGTCAGACGTTTGCGAAGAAGCTTTTCAAGTTCTCAAAAGAGACTTGTCCCGACGCACTATGCTTTTTCACCCAAAGCCTCTAGCGCAAATCAGCATTATGGTAGACGCTTCTAACGACGCTATCGGAGGAGTACTCCAGCAATACCATAATAGCTTTTGGGAGCCTTTAGGTTTCTTTTCAACTCGTTTGAGCCCAGCCGAAAGAAAATACTCGACGTTCGATCGCGAACTCCTCGCAATTTTCAAAAACGTTAAACATTTTCGGTATTACGTGGAAGGTAGACAATTTACTGTTTTCACCGACCATAAGCCGCTCACAAACGCAATATGTTCCAAAACTGAAAAATCGCCCCGTCAAACGCGCCACTTAGAGTTTATCGCAGAATTTACTACCGACATTCGTTACATCAAAGGCATACAAAATATCGTCGCCGATACTTTATCGAGATCGTATGTTGAATTGATCGATTTCAACAATGTCAGTATTCCAAGTCTGTTAAAAGAACAAGAAAACGATGAAGAGCTTAAATCAATTTTAAAACTTTCCAAAACATCTTTCAAGTTAGAAAAAGTAAATATTCCGGTAAATGACGTTGAAATATGGTGCGAAACATCAACTGGTAAAAATCGTCCGTATGTACCTGAAATTTTTCGACGAACAATTTTTGACAACCATCACAAACTGTCACATCCAGGTTCAAAAGCAATGCGTAAAATAATAACAGCAAAATACTTTTGGCCTAAAATGAACAGCGATGTTAACAGATGGACAAAAAGTTGTATCTCTTGTCAAAAGTCAAAAATTTCCAGGCACACTACTTCTAAACATGGAATTTTTCCAGTTCCGGAAGGCCGATTTTTACACATCCATATGGATTTGGTTGGTCCTTTACCACCATCTCAAGGTTTCACGTACTTGCTCACTATCAAAGATCGCTTTTCGTCCTGGCCAGAAGCCATTCCACTGAAAAACATGAATGCTTCCACCGTTGTAACCGCTTTTGTACAAAACTGGGTTTCCAGATTCGGAGTCCCTCAAACAATCACAACCGATCAGGGAACTCAATTTGAGTCAAGCCTCTTCAAAGAAATCTCCGAAACTCTCGGTACAAAGCGAATACGAACAACGACTTACCATCCGCAAGCAAATGGTTTAGTAGAACGGTTTCACCGCCAACTCAAAGAATCTCTACGCGCTCACGAAGATAAACAAAATTGGTATTCAAATTTACCTTGGACTCTTCTCGGCATTCGTTCAACGATAATTGATGACATCAATGTAACGCCAGCTCAATTGTTATACGGACAAAACTTACGCTTGCCCGCTGAACTAATCGAACCCAAGCCTTTGAATCCAATTTCTAGTTCATCAGCAGCTCAAGAAATCACTCAAGCTATTTCACAAACTCGGCCGTGTTCAAGTAGAAACCGAAACCAAAAATACATTTTTGTGCCAAAAGATTTGAAAACATGCAAATACGTTTTCGTTCGGGAAGAGGTAAACCGTGGAAGTTTGAATCAACCGTACAAAGGTCCATTTGAAGTAATTAAAAGATTCGAAAAAACTTTTTCAGTGCTCATAGATAATAAAGAGCAAATAATATCTGTTGATCGACTCAAACCAGCTTTTTACGTGAAGGACAATGATCCACAACCAATGAACAAACGAGTTACTTTCAACTTACAATAAAATATCTTTCATAGAATGTCATTTCAGATTTTTTCATTTCAATTTAAATAATAAATTGTACTGCATACACATTGTAAGGTTTTCTACCAAAACTTAATTTTATTTTATAAAAATTGTATGGTCTTATACCAAAATAGATTAAAACAAAGTAAAATTATTGTAAAGCCTTCTGCCAAAACTCACTGTACAAGAAAAATTAAAAAAAAAAAAAAAAAAAAAAACATTATTGAATGTACAAGCAAAAATAAAAAAATGTAAAATATTTAAATTATAATGAATTTACAAATAAAACATATAAATTATAATAAATTTACAAATACAAATATTTCAGTTATAATAAATTTACAAAACTTGTAAAATTTCATCTATATATATATAAATTAGATTTTAAATACTCTTTAATGTAAATTAAATCAGTTAAATAAGTTAAGTTAAAACATTGCATTATGCATAGGTATAAATAATTTCAATTACAACTTAATATGTAAACTTTTGTACGCCGGGGAGTGATGTAGCGTGTGCACTGTACATAATCAATATCCATAGTGTAAACCCACTAATAACTTATGTCAAAAAATATTTTTATTTTTAACTGTACGAAAACCAAATGACATTTTGATTCGAAGTGTACCAAAAAACCCATCGCTGCCCGCCATAGTTTTTCCGTCTTTCTTTTCTGGCTGTGACTTGGTGCGAGACAGACGTCTTAGAAATATAAAGTAAAATTAAAGTAAATTAAAATAATCTAAAATTATAAATTAAATAAAGGATACTATAAAATAAATTTATGTGTCTCAGTTTTAATACGAAAGGCACACTCGTCTCTTATTTGAATTCCTAAATAACGTGGAAGAAATTCTTCTTCACATTAGAGGAACTGATAACACGACTTACGGCCAAATACTTCTCAGGGCTATCCGGAATAAGGTTGAAGGCCAAGCAAATGAAATACTTAATATGTACTGTAAGGACCCCTTTAATTTGGGATGATATAAAAACAAACCTTATCCTCCACTATTCCGACAAACGAACCCAAACATCCCTTATTAGAGACCTCCATAATATAAGGCAGTATAATAAAACGATTCAATCTTTCTACGGTGAAATAATTGAAATCCAATTTGCTTTATGCAATAATATCCTTATTCAGGAAATAAACCGGTCTGTAATCCAAGCTAAAAAGAATTTGTATTATGAAATGTGCCTTAATTCATTTTTGAGTGGACTTAATGAAACACTTGGTTCGAGAGTAAGAACCATGCAACCTGACTCATTAGCTACACCCTATCTTGTTGCATTAGAGAACAAAATATATCTTATCAAAGATACTCGCAACAGTATAGGTACAGACCATATAACTACAACTTAGGACAAAATCAAACATATCCATATAATTCAAGGCAAAATCCAAGATATACAAATAATTCAGACCAAAACCAAACATATCCATATAATTCAAGACAAAATCCAAGATATACAAACAGTTCAGGCCAAAATCAATCAAGGACATACTATAATTCATTCCGTCTGCACTTGTAACATTAATTTTTAATTTACTTAATATAAAGAGATCCAAATAATTACAATATGGAAGTTGACCCTCAAGCATCTTTTGATTTTACCAAAAGAAATGAAGAGACTTACAAAATAATACATCTTGTCGAATTCTTTTTCATCCAATTCTATAATGAGAGGGACCTATTTGGTTTAAATAGTAATGTGATTGACATTGACAGGAGCAATGAAATATCAGGAATACTTTCGACATTGTATGCACACATGAGGAAAATGGCTAATACCAATGCAGGTAGCCGCGGCAATGATTATGGGGACAACGTTGCAAAAATTGGGACAAGATCACACTCAATAGCTACTCTTTTCACGGAATACAAAAAGGTCGTGGGATACAAGCAATTTGACTTCATCATAGCAACCCCAATAGTTGACCTGTTGACAGCTTTCAAAATGTCGTATGATGAAGTAAGATTGTCATGTTCCAAATTCAAGTGTAGAATTTTTGACAAAGTACAAGAGAGGAAAATTGCTAGTTTCGGATTAAGCAATGTTCACATACCATTATTGACGGGAATCACCTATAAACCTGAAAGGAGAAGCGGGCTGATGAAGACCTTGGGACCACTGACTCTCGCTATTATGCTCTCCAATGAAAATAAGTGGCAAAACAAAATAATCAATGCTTTGAGGGAATCGATCAGAATGCTGCCTATGGCGGACCAAATCATTGATTGTCTGAAGGACATGAAAAGTTCTGATGATGCAGGCGCTCTCTTTAAAGCATTGGGTGATGTGTTGAGTATAACAGGGTCAAGAAGTAGCAATAAAATTTATTTCCCTCTATTTGTGTTATATTGGGTGTGAAAAAATTCCCTGATATGATTCAAAATTTAAATTTTTCTGGCAAAGGTGGTTTAATGTTTTACAATTCACTCGTTGCTCAATTTGCATGGACAAAGAAATCAACAGCGACTACAGGCGAAATTGCTCAAGTTATTTTTCATTCCATGTTTGGCACATCTACAGAAGATTTAGGGCTTTTGGCACAAATTACAAATAACAGAACATGGGGAAACAGAAGATCTGTTAATGGTGTTTTCACCTCATGCGATGAGCCCAAACAATTTACACCTTTTAGTTTCACCTACATTTCAAAATTGGCTGCTGCAAACATGTTAAAGAATACTGGAACTTTGCAACCCATGTTGTTCCCTGTTCAACGTTTTGCGGGAAAAAGGAAGAGAAACTATTCTGAGGCCTTCAAAACATACTTGGAAACAGGAACTCGTACTTCAGCATATGGGCGTGACACAATGTCATTAACTTATGCTCTCAATCAATTAAAGGAGGGTTACACACAGAGTGTTCGTAAAGGTGAATTTGATAATGTTGGGACTGTTTGCTGGCAGAGAAGCGTTGGGACCGCATTCGTGGATTGTGACTTTATTCCAGAAGAAACTGGAGCGTTTTTCTATACATAAATTTTTCTGGTTTACATTTTTTGAAGTTTTTACTATCACTAAGTTGAATTTAGTTTTTTTTTATAAACTTTTTCTAAAAAAAAAAAAAAAAAAAAAAAATAATAACCAAAACCAATGGCAACCAAATAATCTATTTTCTAAATCACCCCAAATGCGAAATACACAAAATTTTAATGAGCCAAGTCATTCCCGACCATTCCAAAAGAAAGAGACTCAATTCAATAAATTTCAGAATCCCAATTCATTTCCAAAAATCACAACCAGTCCCAGCCAACAAATAAAGAATACAAACTTCAATCTTCAAGAAGTTCAAGACGACAATCAAGGCTCCTTCCAACAATTGGACAAATATTTTGACAATGAACCCACAAATATTAATGATAATCAAAATTTTTTCTATACAACATCCAAGAGTCCACCGGATATATAGACTCAAAATCTCACCCAACCACACTTCCTTTTATTAACATATCCTCTCCTTTTGGTCGACCCTTGAGATTCCTTCTAGACACAGGTGCATCAGCATCCTTTATCAATCCAGAATACATACCACATAAAGAACTTCTTCATTGTGCCCCTGTTACGATAACAACAGTATTTAAGAAATACCAACTTAAAACTCTGACTAATGTCAAAATATTTAAAGAATTCAATCAAGATGGTCTCCTTAAATTCCTTATATTCAAATTTCATAATTTATTTGATGGCCTCCTCGGCTTAGATGCACTGTTGCAATTAAACGCTAAAATTGACCTTGAAAACAAGATCCTTGTCACGAAAAACTCTGTCGTCGAAATTCATTTTAAACCAAATGATTCATCAGACGTATTAAATGTCCCAGCTCAATCCAAGATTCTAGCAAAACTTCCCGTAAATAAATTGAATGGTGACATAATTTTAAATACCATAGAACTTAAACCAGATGTATTTAATCAGAAGGTATCTACAGAGCAATTAATGGCTACAGCACCGTCGAGATAACAAACTACTCCGAATCCGACGAAAATATACTTTTAGAAGAATCATTACAATCAACGGAGTACCAACCAGAGGAATACTTATAACTTAACAATCTGCACATTACACCGGAAGAAGAGAAAACTACTGAGAGGAAGAACAAGACTACGAAACTCCAACTTAAAAATCCAAATGGACAAATGTGAGTTCTTACGACATGAGATTGCCTTTCTAGGCCATATAATCACACCGGAAGGAACTAAACCTAACCCAAATAAAATTGAGGCTATTCAAAATTTCCCACTCCCTAAAGCTTACAAAGAAATAAAATCATTCCTAGGTCTTATTGATTATTATAGAAAATTTATAAAAGACCTCGCAAAAATAACTAAACCACTCACTAATCGACTCAAAAAAGGAGCCGATCAAACTATGAATCAAACATTCATAGAAGCGTTTGAAACATGTAAAAACCTTTTTACGAATAACCCCATCTTAGTCCACCCCGACTTCTCAAAACCTTTCATAGCTATTACCGATGCTAGTAACTATGCAATAAGCGCAGGTTTTTCGCAAGGCAGAGTCGGAAGCGACAAGGGAATCTCCTTCCCAAGCAGAACTCTTTCTTCTTCCGAATGCAATTATTCGACAATAGAGAAAGAGCTTCTCGCTATTGTTTGGGCCCTACCTTTTCGGACGAAAATTTCTAATTGTTACGGATCATAAACCATTAATGTGGCTTATGAACCTTAAAGAACCAAATTCAAAATTAGTTAGATGGCGTTTAAAGCTAGCAGAATTCGAGTTCGAAATCGTTTATAAAAAGGGAAAAGCAAACACAAACGCCGACGCCTTGAGCCGCATTAGATTGACAAATGAAATTTTCAATAACGATGAAGACCTTCAAACAGTACACAGTGCTCAAGCAAATCTAAACGACGGAATCCCAATATCAGAGAAACCCTTAAATGAATTTAATTTGCAAGTCATACTAGAAATTAATGACAAAGGTTCCCCGATGACAGTCGAAACAATTTTCAAAAATAGACAAAGACGAGCAATACGTAGAACGACATATGACGAGAATATCATAATAGATACTCGTATACTCAAGAAATTTGTTCCACACAGCAACTTTCTCTATATTACAAACAACTTTTTCCAAATATTTCTCCCAAAACAATAGCCTCCGTTTATTAAGATGCAAAGAGATCCTTAAAGACATCCGACAACCGGATGAACAAGAGCAGATTATACGTGACTACCATAATCGCTTGAACCACAGAGGAATAAACGAAACATTACTCCATTTAAAATGCGAATACTACTTCCCTCATATGAAGGAGAAAATAGAAAAAGCCCTAAACTTAAACTTGTGCGATCATTGTAAAAAACTGAAATATGATAGAAACCCTCCAAAAATCAAGTATGTCCAACCCGAGAATCCCCTAAAACCACTAGAAATTATTCACTTGGATATATACAATAAATAAAAATCAAATACTAACAATAATTGACAAACGCTCATTTTTTCCCTATAATTTTAAATATCTCTCTAATAATCTAAATCGCTTTTCAAGAAGTCTTAATTCCATCCCTGAAAATATAGATTCTTCATTCTCTAGTACTGAATCATTTAACATGACTACCGAACAAGACAACACCACACAAACTACAGAACAAACTATAAATCACAGTGAAATTTTTAATTCTCTTAGAATACCCGATGCCATTAAAGATCTTCCCAAGTTTGACGGGAATACTCGTCTCTTATTTGAATTCCTAAATAACGTGGAAGAAATTCTTCTTCACATTAGAGGAACTGATAACACGACTTACGGCCAAATACTTCTCAGGGCTATCCGGAATAAGGTTGAAGGCCAAGCAAATGAAATACTTAATATGTACTGTACGGACCCCTTTAATTTGGGATGATATAAAAACAAACCTTATCCTCCACTATTCCGACAAACGAACCGAAACATCCCTTATTAGAGACCTCCATAATATAAGGCAGTATAATAAAACGATTCAATCTTTCTACGGTGAAATAATTGAAATCCAATTTGCTTTATGCAATAATATCCTTATTCAGGAAATAAACCGGTCTGTAATCCAAGCTAAAAAGAATTTGTATTCCGAAATGTGCCTTAATTCATTTTTGAGTGGACTTAATGAAACACTTGGTTCGAGAGTAAGAACCATGCAACCTGACTCATTAGCTACACCCTATCTTGTTGCATTAGAGAACAAAATATATCTTATCAAAGATACTCGCAACAGTATAGGTACAGACCATATAACTACAATTTAGGACAAAATCAAACATATCCATATAATTCAAGGCAAAATCCAAGATATACAAATAATTCAGACCAAAACCAAACATATCCATATAATTCAAGACAAAATCCAAGATATACAAACAGTTCAGGCCAAAATCAATCAAGGACATACTATAATTCATTCCGTCTGCACTTGTAATAACACATTAATTTTTAATTTACTTAATATAAAGAGATCCAAATAATTACAATATGGAAGTTGACCCTCAAGCACCTTTTGATTTTACCAAAAGAAATGAAGAGATTTACAAAATAATACATCTTGTCGAATTCTTGGTCATCCAATTTTATAATGAGAGGGACCTATTTGGTTTAAATAGTAATGTGATTGACATTGACAGGAGCAATGAAATATCAGGAATACTTTCGACATTGTATGCACACATGAGGAAAATGGCTAATACCAATGCAGGTAGCCGCGGCAATGATTATGGGGACAACGTTGCAAAAATTGGGACAAGATCACACTCAATAGCTACTCTTTTCACGGAATACAAAAAGGTCGTGGGATACAAGCAATTTGACTTCATCATAGCAACCCCAATAGTTGACCTGTTGACAGCTTTCAAAATGTCGTATGATGAAGTAAGATTGTCATGTTCCAAATTCAAGTGTAGAATTTTTGACAAAGTACAAGAGAGGAAAATTGCTAGTTTCGGATTAAGCAATGTTCACATACCATTATTGACGGGCATCACCTATAAACCTGAAAGGAGAAGCGGGCTGATGAAGACCTTGGGACCACTGACTCTCGCTATTATGCTCTCCAATGAAAATAAGTGGCAAAACAAAATAATCAATGCTTTGAGGGAATCGATCAGAATGCTGCCTATGGCGGACCAAATCATTGATTGTCTGAAGGACATGAAAAGTTCTGATGATGCAGGCGCTCTCTTTAAAGCATTGGGTGATGTGTTGAGTATAACAGGGTCAAGAAGTAGCAATAAAATTTATTTCCCTCTATTTGCGTTTATATTGGGTGTGAAAAAATTCCCTGATATGATTCAAAATTTAAATTTTTCTGGCAAAGGTGGTTTAATGTTTTACAATTCACTCGTTGCTCAATTTGCATGGACAAAGAAATCAACAGCGACTACAGGCGAAATTGCTCAAGTTATTTTTCATTCCATGTTTGGCACATCTACAGAAGATTTAGGGCTTTTGGCACAAATTACAAATAACAGAACATGGGGAAACAGAAGATCTGTTAATGGTGTTTTCACCTCATGCGATGAGCCCAAACAATTTACACCTTTTAGTTTCACCTACATTTCAAAATTGGCTGCTGCAAACATGTTAAAGAATACTGGAACTTTGCAACCCATGTTGTTCCCTGTTCAACGTTTTGCGGGAAAAAGGAAGAGAAACTATTCTGAGGCCTTCAAAACATACTTGGAAACATGAACTCGTACTTCAGCATATGGGCGTGACACAATGTCATTAACTTATGCTCTCAATCAATTAAAGGAGGGTTACACACAGAGTGTTCGTAAAGGTGAATTTGATAATGTTGGGACTGTTTGCTGGCAGAGAAGCGTTGGGACCGCATTCGTGGATTGTGACTTTATTCCAGAAGAAACTGGAGCGTTTTTCTATACATAAATTTTTCTGGTTTACATTTTTTGAAATTTTTACTATCACTAAGTTGAATTTAGTTGTTTTTCTTTATATACTTTTTCTAAAAAAAAAAAAAAAAAAAAAAAAAAAAATAATAATAACCAAAACCAATGGCAACCAAATAATCCATTTTCTAAATCACCCCAAATGCGAAATACACAAAATTTTAATGAGCCAAGTCCAATTCCAAAAGAAAGAGACTCAATTCAATAAATTTCAGAATCCCAATTCATTTCCAAAAATCACAACCAGTCCCAGCCAACAAATAAAGAATACAAACTTCAATCTTCAAGAAGTTCAAGACGACAATCAAGGCTCCTTCCAACAATTGGACAAATATTTTGACAATGAACCCACAAATATTAATGATAATCAAAATTTTTTCTATACAACATCCAAGAGTCCACCGGATATATAGACTCAAAATCTCACCCAACCACACTTCCTTTTATTAACATATCCTCTCCTTTTGGTCGACCCTTGAGATTCCTTCTAGACACAGGTGCATCAGCATCCTTTATCAATCCAGAATACATACCACATAAAGAACTTCTTCATTGTGACCCTGTTACGATAACAACAGTATTTAAGAAATACCAATTTAAAACTCTGACTAATGCCAAAATATTTAAAGAATTCAATCAAGATGGTCTCCTTAAATTCCTTATATTCAAATTTCATAATTTATTTGATGGCCTCCTCGGCTTAGATGCACTGTTGCAATTAAACGCTAAAATTGACCTTGAAAACAAGATCCTTGTCACGAAAAACTCTGTCGTCGAAATTCATTTTAAACCAAATGATTCATCAGACGTATTAAATGTCCCAGCTCAATCCAAGATTCTAGCAAAACTTCCCGTAAATAAATTGAATGGTGACATAATTTTAAATACCATAGAACTTAAACCAGATGTATTTAATCAGAAGGTATCTACAGAGCAATTAATGGCTACAGCACCGTCGAGATAACAAACTACTCCGAATCCGACGAAAATATACTTTTAGAAGAATCATTACAATCAACGGAGTACCAACCAGAGGAATACTTATAACTTAACAATCTGCACATTACACCGGAAGAAGAGAAAACTACTGAGAGGAAGAACAAGACTACGAAACTCCAACTTAAAAATCCAAATGGACAAATGTGAGTTCTTACGACATGAGATTGCCTTTCTAGGCCATATAATCACACCGAAAGGAACTAAACCTAACCCAAATAAAATTGAGGCTATTCAAAATTTCCCACTCCCTAAAGCTTACAAAGAAATAAAATCATTCCTAGGTCTTATTGATTATTATAGAAAATTTATTAAAGACCTCGCAAAAATAACTAAACCACTCACTAATCGACTCAAAAAAGGAGCCGATCAAACTATGAATCAAACATTCATAGAAGCGTTTGAAACATGTAAAAACCTTTTTACGAATAACCCCATCTTAGTCCACCCCGACTTCTCAAAACCTTTCATAGCTATTACCGATGCTAGTAACTATGCAATAAGCGCAGGTTTTTCGCAAGGCAGAGTCGGAAGCGACAAGGGAATCTCCTTCCCAAGCAGAACTCTTTCTTCTTCCGAATGCAATTATTCGACAATAGAGAAAGAGCTTCTCGCTATTGTTTGGGCCCTACCTTTTCGGACGAAAATTTCTAATTGTTACGGATCATAAACCATTAATGTGGCTTATGAACCTTAAAGAACCAAATTCAAAATTAGTTAGGTGGCGTTTAAAGCTAGCAGAATTCGAGTTCGAAATCGTTTATAAAAAGGGAAAAGCAAACACAAACGCCGACGCTTAGATTGACAAATCCGGATGGAACTTATCATGAAATTTTCAATAACGATGAAGACCTTCAAACAGTACACAGTGCTCAAGAAAATCTAAACGACGGAATCCCAATATCAGAGAAACCCTTAAATGAATTTAATTTGCAAGTCATACTAGAAATTAATGACAAAGGTTCCCCGATGACAGTCGAAACAATTTTCAAAAATAGACAAAGACGAGCAATACGTAGAACGACATATGACGAGAATATCATAATAGATACTCGTATACTCAAGAAATTTGTTCCACACAGAAAACAAACAGACGAAACTTTCTCTATATTACAAACAACTTTTTCCAAATATTTCTCCCAAAACAATAGCCTCCGTTTATTAAGATGCAAAGAGATCCTTAAAGACATCCGACAACCGGATGAACAAGAGCAGATTATACGTGACTACCATAATCGCTTGAACCACAGAGGAATAAACGAAACATTACTCCATTTAAAATGCGAATACTACTTCCCTCATATGAAGGAGAAAATAGAAAAAGCCCTAAACTTCTGCGATCATTGTAAAAAACTGAAATATGATAGAAACCCTCCAAAAATCAAGTATGTCCAACCCGAGAATCCCCTAAAACCACTAGAAATTATTCACTTGGATATATACAATAAATAAAAATCAAATACTAACAATAATTGACAAACGCTCATTTTTTCCCTATAATTTTAAATATCTCTCTAATAATCTAAATCGCTTTTCAAGAAGTCTTAATTCCATCCCTGAAAATATAGATTCTTCATTCTCTAGTACTGAATCATTTAACATGACTACCGAACAAGACAACACTACACAAACTACAGAACAAACTATAAATCACAGTGAAATTTTTAATTCTCTTAGAATACCCGATGCCATTAAAGATCTTCCCAAGTTTGACGGGAATACTCGTCTCTTATTTGAATTCCTAAATAACGTGGAAGAAATTCTTCTTCACATTAGAGGAACTGATAACACGACTTACGGCCAAATACTTCTCAGGGCTATCCGGAATAAGTTTGAAGGCCAAGCAAATGAAATACTTAATATGTACTGTACGGACCCCTTTAATTTGGGATGATATAAAAACAAACCTTATCCTCCACTATTCCGACAAACGAACCTAAACATCCCTTATTAGAGACCTCCATAATATAAGGCAGTATAATAAAACGATTCAATCTTTCTACGGTGAAATAATTGAAATCCAATTTGCTTTATGCAATAATATCCTTATTCAGGAAATAAACCGGTCTGTAATCCAAGCTAAAAAGAATTTGTATTCCGAAATGTGCCTTAATTCATTTTTGAGTGGACTTAATGAAACACTTGGTTCGAGAGTAAGAACCATGCAACCTGACTCATTAGCTACACCCTATCTTGTTGCATTAGAGAACAAAATATATCTTATCAAAGATACTCGCAACAGTATAGGTACAGACCATATAACTACAATTTAGGACAAAATCAAACATATCCATATAATTCAAGGCAAAATCCAAGATATACAAATAATTCAGACCAAAACCAAACATATCCATATAATTCAAGACAAAATCCAAGATATACAAACAGTTCAGGCCAAAATCAATCAAGGACATACTATAATTCATTCCGTCTGCACTTGTAATAACACATTAATTTTTAATTTACTTAATATAAAGAGATCCAAATAATTACAATATGGAAGTTGACCCTCAAGCACCTTTTGATTTTACCAAAAGAAATGAAGAGATTTACAAAATAATACATCTTGTCGAATTCTTGGTCATCCAATTTTATAATGAGAGGGACCTATTTGGTTTAAATAGTAATGTGATTGACATTGACAGGAGCAATGAAATATCAGGAATACTTTCGACATTGTATGCACACATGAGGAAAATGGCTAATACCAATGCAGGTAGCCGCGGCAATGATTATGGGGACAACGTTGCAAAAATTGGGACAAGATCACACTCAATAGCTACTCTTTTCACGGAATACAAAAAGGTCGTGGGATACAAGCAATTTGACTTCATCATAGCAACCCCAATAGTTGACCTGTTGACAGCTTTCAAAATGTCGTATGATGAAGTAAGATCGTCATGTTCCAAATTCAAGTGTAGAATTTTTGACAAAGTACAAGAGAGGAAAATTGCTAGTTTCGGATTAAGCAATGTTCACATACCATTATTGACGGGAATCACCTATAAACCTGAAAGGAGAAGCGGGCTGATGAAGACCTTGGGACCACTGACTCTCGCTATTATGCTCTCCAATGAAAATAAGTGGCAAAACAAAATAATCAATGCTTTGAGGGAATCGATCAGAATGCTGCCTATGGCGGACCAAATCATTGATTGTCTGAAGGACATGAAAAGTTCTGATGATGCAGGCGCTCTCTTTAAAGCATTGGGTGATGTGTTGAGTATAACAGGGTCAAGAAGTAGCAATAAAATTTATTTCCCTCTATTTGTGTTATATTGGGTGTGAAAAAATTCCCTGATATGATTCAAAATTTAAATTTTTCTGGCAAAGGTGGTTTAATGTTTTACAATTCACTCGTTGCTCAATTTGCATGGACAAAGAAATCAACAGCGACTACAGGCGAAATTGCTCAAGTTATTTTTCATTCCATGTTTGGCACATCTACAGAAGATTTAGGGCTTTTGGCACAAATTACAAATAACAGAACATGGGGAAACAGAAGATCTGTTAATGGTGTTTTCACCTCATGCGATGAGCCCAAACAATTTACACCTTTTAGTTTCACCTACATTTCAAAATTGGCTGCTGCAAACATGTTAAAGAATACTGGAACTTTGCAACCCATGTTGTTCCCTGTTCAACGTTTTGCGGGAAAAAGGAAGAGAAACTATTCTGAGGCCTTCAAAACATACTTGGAAACAGGAACTCGTACTTCAGCATATGGGCGTGACACAATGTCATTAACTTATGTTCTCAATCAATTAAAGGAGGGTTACACACAGAGTGTTCGTAAAGGTGAATTTGATAATGTTGGGACTGTTTGCTGGCAGAGAAGCGTTGGGACCGCATTCGTGGATTGTGACTTTATTCCAGAAGAAACTGGAGCGTTTTTCTATACATAAATTTTTCTGGTTTACATTTTTTGAAAGTTTTAATATCACTAAGTTGAATTTGTTGTTGTTTTTCTTTATAAACTTTTTCTAAAAAAAAAAAAAAAAAAAAAAAAAAAAAAAAAAAAAAATAATAACCAAAACCAATGGCAACCAAATAATCCATTTTCTAAATCACCCCAAATGCGAAATACACAAAATTTTAATGAGCCAAGTCATTCCCGACCATTCCAAAAGAAAGAGACTCAATTCAATAAATTTCAGAATCCCAATTCATTTCCAAAAATCACAATTAGTCCCAGCCAACAAATAAAGAATACAAACTTCAATCTTCAAGAAGTTCAAGACGACAATCAAGGCTCCTTCCAACAATTGGACAAATATTTTGACAATGAACCCACAAATATTAATGATAATCAAAATTTTTTCTATACAACATCCAAGAGTCCACCGGATATATAGACTCAAAATCTCACCCAACCACACTTCCTTTTATTAACATATCCTCTCCTTTTGGTCGACCCTTGAGATTCCTTCTAGACACAGGTGCATCAGCATCCTTTATCAATCCAGAATACATACCACATAAAGAACTTCTTCATTGTGACCCTGTTACGATAACAACAGTATTTAAGAAATACCAACTTAAAACTCTGACTAATGTCAAAATATTTAAAGAATTCAATCAAGATGGTCTCCTTAAATTCCTTATATTCAAATTTCATAATTTATTTGATGGCCTCCTCGGCTTAGATGCACTGTTGCAATTAAACGCTAAAATTGACCTTGAAAACAAGATCCTTGTCACGAAAAACTCTGTCGTCGAAATTCATTTTAAACCAAATGATTCATCAGACGTATTAAATGTCCCAGCTCAATCCAAGATTCTAGCAAAACTTCCCGTAAATAAATTGAATGGTGACATAATTTTAAATACCATAGAACTTAAACCAGATGTATTTAATCAGAAGGTATCTACAGAGCAATTAATGGCTACAGCACCGTCGAGATAACAAACTACTCCGAATCCGACGAAAATATACTTTTAGAAGAATCATTACAATCAACGGAGTACCAACCAGAGGAATACTTATAACTTAACAATCTGCACATTACACCGGAAGAAGAGAAAACTACTGAGAGGAAGAACAAGACTACGAAACTCCAACTTAAAAATCCAAATGGACAAATGTGAGTTCTTACGACATGAGATTGCCTTTCTAGGCCATATAATCACACCGGAAGGAACTAAACCTAACCCAAATAAAATTGAGGCTATTCAAAATTTCCCACTCCCTAAAGCTTACAAAGAAATAAAATCATTCCTAGGTCTTATTGATTATTATAGAAAATTTATAAAAGACCTCGCAAAAATAACTAAACCACTCACTAATCGACTCAAAAAAGGAGCCGATCAAACTATGAATCAAACATTCATAGAAGCGTTTGAAACATGTAAAAACCTTTTTACGAATAACCCCATCTTAGTCCACCCCGACTTCTCAAAACCTTTCATAGCTATTACCGATGCTAGTAACTATGCAATAAGCGCAGGTTTTTCGCAAGACAGAGTCGGAAGCGACAAGGGAATCTCCTTCCCAAGCAGAACTCTTTCTTCTTCCGAATGCAATTATTCGACAATAGAGAAAGAGCTTCTCGCTATTGTTTGGGCCCTACCTTTTCGGACGAAAATTTCTAATTGTTACGGATCATAAACCATTAATGTGGCTTATGAACCTTAAAGAACCAAATTCAAAATTAGTTAGATGGCGTTTAAAGCTAGCAGAATTCGAGTTCGAAATCGTTTATAAAAAGGGAAAAGCAAACACAAACGCCGACGCCTTGAGCCGCATTAGATTGACAAATCCGGATGGAACTTATCATGAAATTTTCAATAACGATGAAGACCTTCAAACAGTACACAGTGCTCAAGCAAATCTAAACGACGGAATCCCAATATCAGAGAAACCCTTAAATGAATTTAATTTGCAAGTCATACTAGAAATTAATGACAAAGGTTCCCCGATGACAGTCGAAACAATTTTCAAAAATAGACAAAGACGAGCAATACGTAGAACGACATATGACGAGAATATCATAATAGATACTCGTATACTCAAGAAATTTGTTCCACACAGAAAACAAACTGCCGTTTATACTACAGACGAAACTTTCTCTATATTACAAACAACTTTTTCCAAATATTTCTCCCAAAACAATAGCCTCCGTTTATTAAGATGCAAAGAGATCCTTAAAGACATCCGACAACCGGATGAACAAGAGCAGATTATACGTGACTACCATAATCGCTTGAACCACAGAGGAATAAACGAAACATTACTCCATTTAAAATGCGAATACTACTTCCCTCATATGAAGGAGAAAATAGAAAAAGCCCTAAACTTCTGCGATCATTGTAAAAAACTGAAATATGATAGAAACCCTCCAAAAATCAAGTATGTCCAACCCGAGAATCCCCTAAAACCACTAGAAATTATTTACTTGGATATATACAATAAATAAAAATCAAATACTAACAATAATTGACAAACGCTCATTTTTTCCCTATAATTTTAAATATCTCTCTAATAATCTAAATCGCTTTTCAAGAAGTCTTAATTCCATCCCTGAAAATATAGATTCTTCATTCTCTAGTACTGAATCATTTAACATGACTACCGAACAAGACAACACTACACAAACTACAGAACAAACTATAAATCACAGTGAAATTTTTAATTCTCTTAGAATACCCGATGCCATTAAAGATCTTCCCAAGTTTGACGGGAATACTCGTCTCTTATTTGAATTCCTAAATAACGTGGAAGAAATTCTTCTTCACATTAGAGGAACTGATAACACGACTTACGGCCAAATACTTCTCAGGGCTATCCGGAATAAGGTTGAAGGTCAAGCAAATGAAATACTTAATATGTACTGTACGGACCCCTTTAATTTGGGATGATATAAAAACAAACCTTATCCTCCACTATTCCGACAAACGAACCTAAACATCCCTTATTAGAGACCTCCATAATATAAGGCAGTATAATAAAACGATTCAATCTTTCTACGGTGAAATAATTGAAATCCAATTTGCTTTATGCAATAATATCCTTATTCAGGAAATAAACCGGTCTGTAATCCAAGCTAAAAAGAATTTGTATTCCGAAATGTGCCTTAATTCATTTTTGAGTGGACTTAATGAAACACTTGGTTCGAGAGTAAGAACCATGCAACCTGACTCATTAGCTACACCCTATCTTGTTGCATTAGAGAACAAAATATATCTTATCAAAGATACTCGCAACAGTATAGGTACAGACCATATAACTACAACTTAGGACAAAATCAAACATATCCATATAATTCAAGGCAAAATCCAAGATATACAAATAATTCAGACCAAAACCAAACATATCCATATAATTCAAGACAAAATCCAAGATATACAAACAGTTCAGGCCAAAATCAATCAAGGACATACTATAATTCATTCCGTCTGCACTTGTAACATTAATTTTTAATTTACTTAATATAAAGAGATCCAAATAATTACAATATGGAAGTTGACCCTCAAGCACCTTTTGATTTTACCAAAAGAAATGAAGAGATTTACAAAATAATACATCTTGTCGAATTCTTGGTCATCCAATTCTATAATGAGAGGGACCTATTTGGTTTAAATAGTAATGTGATTGACATTGACAGGAGCAATGAATACTTTCGACATTGTATGCACACATGAGGAAAATGGCTAATACCAATGCAGGTAGCCGCGGCAATGATTATGGGGACAACGTTGCAAAAATTGGGACAAGGTCACACTCAATAGCTACTCTTTTCACGGAATACAAAAAGGTCGTGGGATACAAGCAATTTGACTTCATCATAGCAACCCCAATAGTTGACCTGTTGACAGCTTTCAAAATGTCGTATGATGAAGTAAGATTGTCATGTTCCAAATTCAAGTGTAGAATTTTTGACAAAGTACAAGAGAGGAAAATTGCTAGTTTCGGATTAAGCAATGTTCACATACCATTATTGACGGGAATCACCTATAAACCTGAAAGGAGAAGCGGGCTGATGAAGACCTTGGGACCACTGACTCTCGCTATTATGCTCTCCAATGAAAATAAGTGGCAAAACAAAATAATCAATGCTTTGAGGGAATCGATCAGAATGCTGCCTATGGCGGACCAAATCATTGATTGTCTGAAGGACATGAAAAGTTCTGATGATGCAGGCGCTCTCTTTAAAGCATTGGGTGATGTGTTGAGTATAACAGGGTCAAGAAGTAGCAATAAAATTTATTTCCCTCTATTTGCGTTTATATTGGGTGTGAAAAAATTCCCTGATATGATTCAAAATTTAAATTTTTCTGGCAAAGGTGGTTTAATGTTTTACAATTCACTCGTTGCTCAATTTGCATGGACAAAGAAATCAACAGCGACTACAGGCGAAATTGCTCAAGTTATTTTTCATTCCATGTTTGGCACATCTACAGAAGATTTAGGGCTTTTGGCACAAATTACAAATAACAGAACATGGGGAAACAGAAGATCTGTTAATGGTGTTTTCACCTCATGCGATGAGCCCAAACAATTTACACCTTTTAGTTTCACCTACATTTCAAAATTGGCTGCTGCAAACATGTTAAAGAATACTGGAACTTTGCAACCCATGTTGTTCCCTGTTCAACGTTTTGCGGGAAAAAGGAAGAGAAACTATTCTGAGGCCTTCAAAACATACTTGGAAACAGGAACTCGTACTTCAGCATATGGGCGTGACACAATGTCATTAACTTATGCTCTCAATCAATTAAAGGAGGGTTACACACAGAGTGTTCGTAAAGGTGAATTTGATAATGTTGGGACTGTTTGCTGGCAGAGAAGCGTTGGGACCGCATTCGTGGATTGTGACTTTATTCCAGAAGAAACTGGAGCGTTTTTCTATACATAAATTTTTCTGGTTTACATTTTTTGAAATTTTTACTATCACTAAGTTGAATTTAGTTTTTCTTTATAAACTTTTTCAAAAAAAAAAAAAAAAAAAAAAAAAAAATAATAATAACCAAAACCAATGGCAACCAAATAATCCATTTTCTAAATCACCCCAAATGCGAAATACACAAAATTTTAATGAGCCAAGTCATTCCCGACCATTCCAAAAGAAAGAGACTCAATTCAATAAATTTCAGAATCCCAATTCATTTCCAAAAATCACAATTAGTCCCAGCCAACAAATAAAGAATACAAACTTCAATCTTCAAGAAGTTCAAGACGACAATCAAGGCTCCTTCCAACAAGCAGATTATACGTGACTACCATAATCGCTTGAACCACAGAGGAATAAACGAAACATTACTCCATTTAAAATGCGAATACTACTTCCCTCATATGAAGGAGAAAATAGAAAAAGCCCTAAACTTCTGCGATCATTGTAAAAAACTGAAATATGATAGAAACCCTCCAAAAATCAAGTATGTCCAACCCGAGAATCCCCTAAAACCACTAGAAATTATTCACTTGGATATATACAATAAATAAAAATCAAATACTAACAATAATTGACAAACGCTCATTTTTTCCCTATAATTTTAAATATCTCTCTAATAATCTAAATCGCTTTTCAAGAAGTCTTAATTCCATCCCTGAAAATATAGATTCTTCATTCTCTAGTACTGAATCATTTAACATGACTACCGAACAAGACAACACTACACAAACTACAGAACAAACTATAAATCACAGTAAAATTTTTAATTCTCTTAGAATACCCGATGCCATTAAAGATCTTCCCAAGTTTGACGGGAATACTCGTCTCTTATTTGAATTCCTAAATAACGTGGAAGAAATTCTTCTTCACATTAGAGGAACTGATAACACGACTTACGGCCAAATACTTCTCAGGGCTATCCGGAATAAGGTTGAAGGCCAAGCAAATGAAATACTTAATATGTACTGTACGGACCCCTTTAATTTGGGATGATATAAAAACAAACCTTATCCTCCACTATTCCGACAAACGAACCTAAACATCCCTTATTAGAGACCTCCATAATATAAGGCAGTATAATAAAACGATTCAATCTTTCTACGGTGAAATAATTGAAATCCAATTTGCTTTATGCAATAATATCCTTATTCAGGAAATAAACCGGTCTGTAATCCAAGCTAAAAAGAATTTGTATTCCGAAATGTGCCTTAATTCATTTTTGAGTGGACTTAATGAAACACTTGGTTCGAGAGTAAGAACCATGCAACCTGACTCATTAGCTACACCCTATCTTGTTGCATTAGAGAACAAAATATATCTTATCAAAGATACTCGCAACAGTATAGGTACAGACCATATAACTACAACTTAGGACAAAATCAAACATATCCATATAATTCAAGGCAAAATCCAAGATATACAAATAATTCAGACCAAAACCAAACATATCCATATAATTCAAGACAAAATCCAAGATATACAAACAGTTCAGGCCAAAATCAATCAAGGACATACTATAATTCATTCCGTCTGCACTTGTAACATTAATTTTTAATTTACTTAATATAAAGAGATCCAAATAATTACAATATGGAAGTTGACCCTCAAGCACCTTTTGATTTTACCAAAAGAAATGAAGAGATTTACAAAATAATACATCTTGTCGAATTCTTGGTCATCCAATTCTATAATGAGAGGGACCTATTTGGTTTAAATAGTAATGTGATTGACATTGACAGGAGCAATGAATACTTTCGACATTGTATGCACACATGAGGAAAATGGCTAATACCAATGCAGGTAGCCGCGGCAATGATTATGGGGACAACGTTGCAAAAATTGGGACAAGATCACACTCAATAGCTACTCTTTTCACGGAATACAAAAAGGTCGTGGGATACAAGCAATTTGACTTCATCATAGCAACCCCAATAGTTGACCTGTTGACAGCTTTCAAAATGTCGTATGATGAAGTAAGATTGTCATGTTCCAAATTCAAGTGTAGAATTTTTGACAAAGTACAAGAGAGGAAAATTGCTAGTTTCGGATTAAGCAATGTTCACATACCATTATTGACGGGAATCACCTATAAACCTGAAAGGAGAAGCGGGCTGATGAAGACCTTGGGACCACTGACTCTCGCTATTATGCTCTCCAATGAAAATAAGTGGCAAAACAAAATAATCAATGCTTTGAGGGAATCGATCAGAATGCTGCCTATGGCGGACCAAATCATTGATTGTCTGAAGGACATGAAAAGTTCTGATGATGCAGGCGCTCTCTTTAAAGCATTGGGTGATGTGTTGAGTATAACAGGGTCAAGAAGTAGCAATAAAATTTATTTCCCTCTATTTGCGTTTATATTGGGTGTGAAAAAATTCCCTGATATGATTCAAAATTTAAATTTTTCTGGCAAAGGTGGTTTAATGTTTTACAATTCACTCGTTGCTCAATTTGCATGGACAAAGAAATCAACAGCGACTACAGGCGAAATTGCTCAAGTTATTTTTCATTCCATGTTTGGCACATCTACAGAAGATTTAGGGCTTTTGGCACAAATTACAAATAACAGAACATGGGGAAACAGAAGATCTGTTAATGGTGTTTTCACCTCATGCGATGAGCCCAAACAATTTACACCTTTTAGTTTCACCTACATTTCAAAATTGGCTGCTGCAAACATGTTAAAGAATACTGGAACTTTGCAACCCATGTTGTTCCCTGTTCAACGTTTTGCGGGAAAAAGGAAGAGAAACTATTCTGAGGCCTTCAAAACATACTTGGAAACAGGAACTCGTACTTCAGCATATGGGCGTGACACAATGTCATTAACTTATGCTCTCAATCAATTAAAGGAGGGTTACACACAGAGTGTTCGTAAAGGTGAATTTGATAATGTTGGGACTGTTTGCTGGCAGAGAAGCGTTGGGACCGCATTCGTGGATTGTGACTTTATTCCAGAAGAAACTGGAGCGTTTTTCTATACATAAATTTTTCTGGTTTACATTTTTTGAAATTTTTACTATCACTTTTTCAAAAAAAAAAAAAAAAAAAAAAAAAATAATAATAACCAAAACCAATGGCAACCAAATAATCCATTTTCTAAATCACCCCAAATGCGAAATACACAAAATTTTAATGAGCCAAGTCATTCCCGACCATTCCAAAAGAAAGAGACTCAATTCAATAAATTTCAGAATCCCAATTCATTTCCAAAAATCACAATTAGTCCCAGCCAACAAATAAAGAATACAAACTTCAATCTTCAAGAAGTTCAAGACGACAATCAAGGCTCCTTCCAACAATTGGACAAATATTTTGACAATGAACCCACAAATATTAATGATAATCAAAATTTTTTCTATACAACATCCAAGAGTCCACCGGATATATAGACTCAAAATCTCACCCAACCACACTTCCTTTTATTAACATATCCTCTCCTTTTGGTCGACCCTTGAGATTCCTTCTAGACACAGGTGCATCAGCATCCTTTATCAATCCAGAATACATACCACATAAAGAACTTCTTCATTGTGACCCTGTTACGATAACAACAGTATTTAAGAAATACCAACTTAAAACTCTGACTAATGTCAAAATATTTAAAGAATTCAATCAAGATGATCTCCTTAAATTCCTTATATTCAAATTTCATAATTTATTTGATGGCCTCCTCGGCTTAGATGCACTGTTGCAATTAAACGCTAAAATTGACCTTGAAAACAAGATCCTTGTCACGAAAAACTCTGTCGTCGAAATTCATTTTAAACCAAATGATTCATCAGACGTATTAAATGTCCCAGCTCAATCCAAGATTCTAGCAAAACTTCCCGTAAATAAATTGAATGGTGACATAATTTTAAATACCATAGAACTTAAACCAGATGTATTTATATCAGAAGGTATCTACAGAGCAATTAATGGCTACAGCACCGTCGAGATAACAAACTACTCCGAATCCGACGAAAATATACTTTTAGAAGAATCATTACAATCAACGGAGTACCAACCAGAGGAATACTTATAACTTAACAATCTGCACATTACACCGGAAGAAGAGAAAACTACTGAGAGGAAGAACAAGACTACGAAACTCCAACTTAAAAATCCAAATGGACAAATGTGAGTTCTTACGACATGAGATTGCCTTTCTAGGCCATATAATCACACCGGAAGGAACTAAACCTAACCCAAATAAAATTGAGGCTATTCAAAATTTCCCACTCCCTAAAGCTTACAAAGAAATAAAATCATTCCTAGGTCTTATTGATTATTATAGAAAATTTATAAAAGACCTCGCAAAAATAACTAAACCACTCACTAATCGACTCAAAAAAGGAGCCGATCAAACTATGAATCAAACATTCATAGAAGCGTTTGAAACATGTAAAAACCTTTTTACGAATAACCCCATCTTAGTCCACCCCGACTTCTCAAAACCTTTCATAGCTATTACCGATGCTAGTAACTATGCAATAAGCGCAGGTTTTTCGCAAGGCAGAGTCGGAAGCGACAAGGGAATCTCCTTCCCAAGCAGAACTCTTTCTTCTTCCGAATGCAATTATTCGACAATAGAGAAAGAGCTTCTCGCTATTGTTTGGGCCCTACCTTTTCGGACGAAAATTTCTAATTGTTACGGATCATAAACCATTAATGTGGCTTATGAACCTTAAAGAACCAAATTCAAAATTAGTTAGATGGCGTTTAAAGCTAGCAGAATTCGAGTTCGAAATCGTTTATAAAAAGGGAAAAGCAAACACAAACGCCGACGCCTTGAGCCGCATTAGATTGACAAATCCGGATGGAACTTATCATGAAATTTTCAATAACGATGAAGACCTTCAAACAGTACACAGTGCTCAAGCAAATCTAAACGACGGAATCCCAATATCAGAGAAACCCTTAAATGAATTTAATTTGCAAGTCATACTAGAAATTAATGACAAAGGTTCCCCGATGACAGTCGAAACAATTTTCAAAAATAGACAAAGACGAGCAATACGTAGAACGACATATGACGAGAATATCATAATAGATACTCGTATACTCAAGAAATTTGTTCCACACAGAAAACAAACTGCCGTTTATACTACAGACGAAACTTTCTCTATATTACAAACAACTTTTTCCAAATATTTCTCCCAAAACAATAGCCTCCGTTTATTAAGATGCAAAGAGATCCTTAAAGACATCCGACAACCGGATGAACAAGAGCAGATTATACGTGACTACCATAATCGCTTGAACCACAGAGGAATAAACGAAACATTACTCCATTTAAAATGCGAATACTACTTCCCTCATATGAAGGAGAAAATAGAAAAAGCCCTAAACTTCTGCGATCATTGTAAAAAACTGAAATATGATAGAAACCCTCCAAAAATCAAGTATGTCCAACCCGAGAATCCCCTAAAACCACTAGAAATTATTCACTTGGATATATACAATAAATAAAAATCAAATACTAACAATAATTGACAAAGGCTCATTTTTTCCCTATAATTTTAAATATCTCTCTAATAATCTAAATCGCTTTTCAAGAAGTCTTAATTCCATCCCTGAAAATATAGATTCTTCATTCTCTAGTACTGAATCATTTAACATGACTACCGAACAAGACAACACCACACAAACTACAGAACAAACTATAAATCACAGTGAAATTTTTAATTCTCTTAGAATACCCGATGCCATTAAAGATCTTCCCAAGTTTGACGGGAATACTCGTCTCTTACTTGAATTCCTAAATAACGTGGAAGAAATTCTTCTTCACATTAGAGGAACTGATAACACGACTTACGGCCAAATACTTCTCAGGGCTATCCGGAATAAGGTTGAAGGCCAAGCAAATGAAATACTTAATATGTACTGTACGGACCCCTTTAATTTGGGATGATATAAAAACAAACCTTATCCTCCACTATTCCGACAAACGAACCGAAACATCCCTTATTAGAGACCTCCATAATATAAGGCAGTATAATAAAACGATTCAATCTTTCTACGGTGAAATAATTGAAATCCAATTTGCTTTATGCAATAATATCCTTATTCAGGAAATAAACCGGTCTGTAATCCAAGCTAAAAAGAATTTGTATTCCGAAATGTGCCTTAATTCATTTTTGAGTGGACTTAATGAAACACTTGGTTCGAGAGTAAGAACCATGCAACCTGACTCATTAGCTACACCCTATCTTGTTGCATTAGAGAACAAAATATATCTTATCAAAGATACTCGCAACAGTATAGGTACAGACCATATAACTACAACTTAGGACAAAATCAAACATATCCATATAATTCAAGGCAAAATCCAAGATATACAAATAATTCAGACCAAAACCAAACATATCCATATAATTCAAGACAAAATCCAAGATATACAAACAGTTCAGGCCAAAATCAATCAAGGACATACTATAATTCATTCCGTCTGCACTTGTAACATTAATTTTTAATTTACTTAATATAAAGAGATCCAAATAATTACAATATGGAAGTTGACCCTCAAGCACCTTTTGATTTTACCAAAAGAAATGAAGAGACTTACAAAATAATACATCTTGTCGAATTCTTGGTCATCCAATTCTATAATGAGAGGGACCTATTTGGTTTAAATAGTAATGTGATTGACATTGACAGGAGCAATGAAATATCAGGAATACTTTCGACATTGTATGCACACATGAGGAAAATGGCTAATACCAATGCAGGTAGCCGCGGCAATGATTATGGGGACAACGTTGCAAAAATTGGGACAAGATCACACTCAATAGCTACTCTTTTCACGGAATACAAAAAGGTCGTGGGATACAAGCAATTTGACTTCATCATAGCAACCCCAATAGTTGACCTGTTGACAGCTTTCAAAATGTCGTATGATGAAGTAAGATTGTCATGTTCCAAATTCAAGTGTAGAATTTTTGACAAAGTACAAGAGAGGAAAATTGCTAGTTTCGGATTAAGAAATGTTCACATACCATTATTGACGGGAATCACCTATAAACCTGAAAGGAGAAGCGGGCTGATGAAGACCTTGGGACCACTGACTCTCGCTATTATGCTCTCCAATGAAAATAAGTGGCAAAACAAAATAATCAATGCTTTGAGGGAATCGATCAGAATGCTGCCTATGGCGGACCAAATCATTGATTGTCTGAAGGACATGAAAAGTTCTGATGATGCAGGCGCTCTCTTTAAAGCATTGGGTGATGTGTTGAGTATAACAGGGTCAAGAAGTAGCAATAAAATTTATTTCCCTCTATTTGCGTTTATATTGGGTGTGAAAAAATTCCCTGATATGATTCAAAATTTAAATTTTTCTGGCAAAGGTGGTTTAATGTTTTACAATTCACTCGTTGCTCAATTTGCATGGACAAAGAAATCAACAGCGACTACAGGCGAAATTGCTCAAGTTATTTTTCATTCCATGTTTGGCACATCTACAGAAGATTTAGGGCTTTTGGCACAAATTACAAATAACAGAACATGGGGAAACAGAAGATCTGTTAATGGTGTTTTCACCTCATGCGATGAGCCCAAACAATTTACACCTTTTAGTTTCACCTACATTTCAAAATTGGCTGCTGCAAACATGTTAAAGAATACTGGAACTTTGCAACCCATGTTGTTCCCTGTTCAACGTTTTGCGGGAAAAAGGAAGAGAAACTATTCTGAGGCCTTCAAAACATACTTGGAAACAGGAACTCGTACTTCAGCATATGGGCGTGACACAATGTCATTAACTTATGCTCTCAATCAATTAAAGGAGGGTTACACACAGAGTGTTCGTAAAGGTGAATTTGATAATGTTGGGACTGTTTGCTGGCAGAGAAGCGTTGGGACCGCATTCGTGGATTGTGACTTTATTCCAGAAGAAACTGGAGCGTTTTTCTATACATAAATTTTTCTGGTTTACATTTTTTGAAATTTTTACTATCACTAAGTTGAATTTAGTTTTTCTTTATAAACTTTTTCAAAAAAAAAAAAAAAAAAAAAAAAAATAATAATAACCAAAACCAATGGCAACCAAATAATCCATTTTCTAAATCACCCCAAATGCGAAATACACAAAATTTTAATGAGCCAAGTCATTCCCGACCATTCCAAAAGAAAGAGACTCAATTCAATAAATTTCAGAATCCCAATTCATTTCCAAAAATCACAATTAGTCCCAGCCAACAAATAAAGAATACAAACTTCAATCTTCAAGAAGTTCAAGACGACAATCAAGGCTCCTTCCAACAATTGGACAAATATTTTGACAATGAACCCACAAATATTAATGATAATCAAAATTTTTTCTATACAACATCCAAGAGTCCACCGGATATATAGACTCAAAATCTCACCCAACCACACTTCCTTTTATTAACATATCCTCTCCTTTTGGTCGACCCTTGAGATTCCTTCTAGACACAGGTGCATCAGCATCCTTTATCAATCCAGAATACATACCACATAAAGAACTTCTTCATTGTGACCCTGTTACGATAACAACAGTATTTAAGAAATACCAACTTAAAACTCTGACTAATGTCAAAATATTTAAAGAATTCAATCAAGATGATCTCCTTAAATTCCTTATATTCAAATTTCATAATTTATTTGATGGCCTCCTCGGCTTAGATGCACTGTTGCAATTAAACGCTAAAATTGACCTTGAAAACAAGATCCTTGTCACGAAAAACTCTGTCGTCGAAATTCATTTTAAACCAAATGATTCATCAGACGTATTAAATGTCCCAGCTCAATCCAAGATTCTAGCAAAACTTCCCGTAAATAAATTGAATGGTGACATAATTTTAAATACCATAGAACTTAAACCAGATGTATTTAATCAGAAGGTATCTACAGAGCAATTAATGGCTACAGCACCGTCGAGATAACAAACTACTCCGAATCCGACGAAAATATACTTTTAGAAGAATCATTACAATCAACGGAGTATCAACCAGAGGAATACTTATAACTTAACAATCTGCACATTACACCGGAAGAAGAGAAAACTACTGAGAGGAAGAACAAGACTACGAAACTCCAACTTAAAAATCCAAATGGACAAATGTGAGTTCTTACGACATGAGATTGCCTTTCTAGGCCATATAATCACACCGGAAGGAACTAAACCTAACCCAAATAAAATTGAGGCTATTCAAAATTTCCCACTCCCTAAAGCTTACAAAGAAATAAAATCATTCCTAGGTCTTATTGATTATTATAGAAAATTTATAAAAGACCTCGCAAAAATAACTAAACCACTCACTAATCGACTCAAAAAAGGAGCCGATCAAACTATGAATCAAACATTCATAGAAGCGTTTGAAACATGTAAAAACCTTTTTACGAATAACCCCATCTTAGTCCACCCCGACTTCTCAAAACCTTTCATAGCTATTACCGATGCTAGTAACTATGCAATAAGCGCAGGTTTTTCGCAAGACAGAGTCGGAAGCGACAAGGGAATCTCCTTCCCAAGCAGAACTCTTTCTTCTTCCGAATGCAATTATTCGACAATAGAGAAAGAGCTTCTCGCTATTGTTTGGGCCCTACCTTTTCGGACGAAAATTTCTAATTGTTACGGATCATAAACCATTAATGTGGCTTATGAACCTTAAAGAACCAAATTCAAAATTAGTTAGATGGCGTTTAAAGCTAGCAGAATTCGAGTTCGAAATCGTTTATAAAAAGGGAAAAGCAAACACAAACGCCGACGCCTTGAGCCGCATTAGATTGACAAATCCGGATGGAACTTATCATGAAATTTTCAATAACGATGAAGACCTTCAAACAGTACACAGTGCTCAAGCAAATCTAAACGACGGAATCCCAATATCAGAGAAACCCTTAAATGAATTTAATTTGCAAGTCATACTAGAAATTAATGACAAAGGTTCCCCGATGACAGTCGAAACAATTTTCAAAAATAGACAAAGACGAGCAATACGTAGAACGACATATGACGAGAATATCATAATAGATACTCGTATACTCAAGAAATTTGTTCCACACAGAAAACAAACTGCCGTTTATACTACAGACGAAACTTTCTCTATATTACAAACAACTTTTTCCAAATATTTCTCCCAAAACAATAGCCTCCGTTTATTAAGATGCAAAGAGATCCTTAAAGACATCCGACAACCGGATGAACAAGAGCAGATTATACGTGACTACCATAATCGCTTGAACCACAGAGGAATAAACGAAACATTACTCCATTTAAAATGCGAATACTACTTCCCTCATATGAAGGAGAAAATAGAAAAAGCCCTAAACTTCTGCGATCATTGTAAAAAACTGAAATATGATAGAAACCCTCCAAAAATCAAGTATGTCCAACCCGAGAATCCCCTAAAACCATTAGAAATTATTCACTTGGATATATACAATAAATAAAAATCAAATACTAACAATAATTGACAAAGGCTCATTTTTTCCCTATAATTTTAAATATCTCTCTAATAATCTAAATCGCTTTTCAAGAAGTCTTAATTCCATCCCTGAAAATATAGATTCTTCATTCTCTAGTACTGAATCATTTAACATGACTACCGAACAAGACAACACCACACAAACTACAGAACAAACTATAAATCACAGTGAAATTTTTAATTCTCTTAGAATACCCGATGCCATTAAAGATCTTCCCAAGTTTGACGGGAATACTCGTCTCTTACTTGAATTCCTAAATAACGTGGAAGAAATTCTTCTTCACATTAGAGGAACTGATAACACGACTTACGGCCAAATACTTCTCAGGGCTATCCGGAATAAGGTTGAAGGCCAAGCAAATGAAATACTTAATATGTACTGTACGGACCCCTTTAATTTGGGATGATATAAAAACAAACCTTATCCTCCACTATTCCGACAAACGAACCGAAACATCCCTTATTAGAGACCTCCATAATATAAGGCAGTATAATAAAACGATTCAATCTTTCTACGGTGAAATAATTGAAATCCAATTTGCTTTATGCAATAATATCCTTATTCAGGAAATAAACCGGTCTGTAATCCAAGCTAAAAAGAATTTGTATTCCGAAATGTGCCTTAATTCATTTTTGAGTGGACTTAATGAAACACTTGGTTCGAGAGTAAGAACCATGCAACCTGACTCATTAGCTACACCCTATCTTGTTGCATTAGAGAACAAAATATATCTTATCAAAGATACTCGCAACAGTATAGGTACAGACCATATAACTACAACTTAGGACAAAATCAAACATATCCATATAATTCAAGGCAAAATCCAAGATATACAAATAATTCAGACCAAAACCAAACATATCCATATAATTCAAGACAAAATCCAAGATATACAAACAGTTCAGGCCAAAATCAATCAAGGACATACTATAATTCATTCCGTCTGCACTTGTAACATTAATTTTTAATTTACTTAATATAAAGAGATCCAAATAATTACAATATGGAAGTTGACCCTCAAGCACCTTTTGATTTTACCAAAAGAAATGAAGAGACTTACAAAATAATACATCTTGTCGAATTCTTGGTCATCCAATTCTATAATGAGAGGGACCTATTTGGTTTAAATAGTAATGTGATTGACATTGACAGGAGCAATGAAATATCAGGAATACTTTCGACATTGTATGCACACATGAGGAAAATGGCTAATACCAATGCAGGTAGCCGCGGCAATGATTATGGGGACAACGTTGCAAAAATTGGGACAAGATCACACTCAATAGCTACTCTTTTCACGGAATACAAAAAGGTCGTGGGATACAAGCAATTTGACTTCATCATAGCAACCCCAATAGTTGACCTGTTGACAGCTTTCAAAATGTCGTATGATGAAGTAAGATTGTCATGTTCCAAATTCAAGTGTAGAATTTTTGACAAAGTACAAGAGAGGAAAATTGCTAGTTTCGGATTAAGCAATGTTCACATACCATTATTGACGGGAATCACCTATAAACCTGAAAGGAGAAGCGGGCTGATGAAGACCTTGGGACCACTGACTCTCGCTATTATGCTCTCCAATGAAAATAAGTGGCAAAACAAAATAATCAATGCTTTGAGGGAATCGATCAGAATGCTGCCTATGGCGGACCAAATCATTGATTGTCTGAAGGACATGAAAAGTTCTGATGATGCAGGCGCTCTCTTTAAAGCATTGGGTGATGTGTTGAGTATAACAGGGTCAAGAAGTAGCAACAAAATTTATTTCCCTCTATTTGCGTTTATATTGGGTGTGAAAAAATTCCCTGATATGATTCAAAATTTAAATTTTTCTGGCAAAGGTGGTTTAATGTTTTACAATTCACTCGTTGCTCAATTTGCATGGACAAAGAAATCAACAGCGACTACAGGCGAAATTGCTCAAGTTATTTTTCATTCCATGTTTGGCACATCTACAGAAGATTTAGGGCTTTTGGCACAAATTACAAATAACAGAACATGGGGAAACAGAAGATCTGTTAATGGTGTTTTCACCTCATGCGATGAGCCCAAACAATTTACACCTTTTAGTTTCACCTACATTTCAAAATTGGCTGCTGCAAACATGTTAAAGAATACTGGAACTTTGCAACCCATGTTGTTCCCTGTTCAACGTTTTGCGGGAAAAAGGAAGAGAAACTATTCTGAGGCCTTCAAAACATACTTGGAAACAGGAACTCGTACTTCAGCATATGGGCGTGACACAATGTCATTAACTTATGCTCTCAATCAATTAAAGGAGGGTTACACACAGAGTGTTCGTAAAGGTGAATTTGATAATGTTGGGACTGTTTGCTGGCAGAGAAGCGTTGGGACCGCATTCGTGGATTGTGACTTTATTCCAGAAGAAACTGGAGCGTTTTTCTATACATAAATTTTTCTGGTTTACATTTTTTGAAATTTTTACTATCACTAAGTTGAATTTAGTTTTTCTTTATAAACTTTTTCAAAAAAAAAAAAAAAAAAAAAAAAAAAATAATAATAACCAAAACCAATGGCAACCAAATAATCCATTTTCTAAATCACCCCAAATGCGAAATACACAAAATTTTAATGAGCCAAGTCATTCCCGACCATTCCAAAAGAAAGAGACTCAATTCAATAAATTTCAGAATCCCAATTCATTTCCAAAAATCACAATTAGTCCCAGCCAACAAATAAAGAATACAAACTTCAATCTTCAAGAAGTTCAAGACGACAATCAAGGCTCCTTCCAACAATTGGACAAATATTTTGACAATGAACCCACAAATATTAATGATAATCAAAATTTTTTCTATACAACATCCAAGAGTCCACCGGATATATAGACTCAAAATCTCACCCAACCACACTTCCTTTTATTAACATATCCTCTCCTTTTGGTCGACCCTTGAGATTCCTTCTAGACACAGGTGCATCAGCATCCTTTATCAATCCAGAATACATACCACATAAAGAACTTCTTCATTGTGACCCTGTTACGATAACAACAGTATTTAAGAAATACCAACTTAAAACTCTGACTAATGTCAAAATATTTAAAGAATTCAATCAAGATGATCTCCTTAAATTCCTTATATTCAAATTTCATAATTTATTTGATGGCCTCCTCGGCTTAGATGCACTGTTGCAATTAAACGCTAAAATTGACCTTGAAAACAAGATCCTTGTCACGAAAAACTCTGTCGTCGAAATTCATTTTAAACCAAATGATTCATCAGACGTATTAAATGTCCCAGCTCAATCCAAGATTCTAGCAAAACTTCCCGTAAATAAATTGAATGGTGACATAATTTTAAATACCATAGAACTTAAACCAGATGTATTTATATCAGAAGGTATCTACAGAGCAATTAATGGCTACAGCACCGTCGAGATAACAAACTACTCCGAATCCGACGAAAATATACTTTTAGAAGAATCATTACAATCAACGGAGTACCAACCAGAGGAATACTTATAACTTAACAATCTGCACATTACACCGGAAGAAGAGAAAACTACTGAGAGGAAGAACAAGACTACGAAACTCCAACTTAAAAATCCAAATGGACAAATGTGAGTTCTTACGACATGAGATTGCCTTTCTAGGCCATATAATCACACCGGAAGGAACTAAACCTAACCCAAATAAAATTGAGGCTATTCAAAATTTCCCACTCCCTAAAGCTTACAAAGAAATAAAATCATTCCTAGGTCTTATTGATTATTATAGAAAATTTATAAAAGACCTCGCAAAAATAACTAAACCACTCACTAATCGACTCAAAAAAGGAGCCGATCAAACTATGAATCAAACATTCATAGAAGCGTTTGAAACATGTAAAAACCTTTTTACGAATAACCCCATCTTAGTCCACCCCGACTTCTCAAAACCTTTCATAGCTATTACCGATGCTAGTAACTATGCAATAAGCGCAGGTTTTTCGCAAGGCAGAGTCGGAAGCGACAAGGGAATCTCCTTCCCAAGCAGAACTCTTTCTTCTTCCGAATGCAATTATTCGACAATAGAGAAAGAGCTTCTCGCTATTGTTTGGGCCCTACCTTTTCGGACGAAAATTTCTAATTGTTACGGATCATAAACCATTAATGTGGCTTATGAACCTTAAAGAACCAAATTCAAAATTAGTTAGATGGCGTTTAAAGCTAGCAGAATTCGAGTTCGAAATCGTTTATAAAAAGGGAAAAGCAAACACAAACGCCGACGCCTTGAGCCGCATTAGATTGACAAATCCGGATGGAACTTATCATGAAATTTTCAATAACGATGAAGACCTTCAAACAGTACACAGTGCTCAAGAAAATCTAAACGACGGAATCCCAATATCAGAGAAACCCTTAAATGAATTTAATTTGCAAGTCATACTAGAAATTAATGACAAAGGTTCCCCGATGACAGTCGAAACAATTTTCAAAAATAGACAAAGACGAGCAATACGTAGAACGACATATGACGAGAATATCATAATAGATACTCGTATACTCAAGAAATTTGTTCCACACAGAAAACAAACTGCCGTTTATACTACAGACGAAACTTTCTCTATATTACAAACAACTTTTTCCAAATATTTCTCCCAAAACAATAGCCTCCGTTTATTAAGATGCAAAGAGATCCTTAAAGACATCCGACAACCGGATGAACAAGAGCAGATTATACGTGACTACCATAATCGCTTGAACCACAGAGGAATAAACGAAACATTACTCCATTTAAAATGCGAATACTACTTCCCTCATATGAAGGAGAAAATAGAAAAAGCCCTAAACTTCTGCGATCATTGTAAAAAACTGAAATATGATAGAAACCCTCCAAAAATCAAGTATGTCCAACCCGAGAATCCCCTAAAACCACTAGAAATTATTCACTTGGATATATACAATAAATAAAAATCAAATACTAACAATAATTGACAAACGCTCATTTTTTCCCTATAATTTTAAATATCTCTCTAATAATCTAAATCGCTTTTCAAGAAGTCTTAATTCCATCCCTGAAAATATAGATTCTTCATTCTCTAGTACTGAATCATTTAACATGACTACCGAACAAGACAACACCACACAAACTACAGAACAAACTATAAATCACAGTGAAATTTTTAATTCTCTTAGAATACCCGATGCCATTAAAGATCTTCCCAAGTTTGACGGGAATACTCGTCTCTTATTTGAATTCCTAAATAACGTGGAAGAAATTCTTCTTCACATTAGAGGAACTGATAACACGACTTACGGCCAAATACTTCTCAGGGCTATCCGGAATAAGGTTGAAGGCCAAGCAAATGAAATACTTAATATGTACTGTACGGACCCCTTTAATTTGGGATGATATAAAAACAAACCTTATCCTCCACTATTCCGACAAACGAACCGAAACATCCCTTATTAGAGACCTCCATAATATAAGGCAGTATAATAAAACGATTCAATCTTTCTACGGTGAAATAATTGAAATCCAATTTGCTTTATGCAATAATATCCTTATTCAGGAAATAAACCGGTCTGTAATCCAAGCTAAAAAGAATTTGTATTCCGAAATGTGCCTTAATTCATTTTTGAGTGGACTTAATGAAACACTTGGTTCGAGAGTAAGAACCATGCAACCTGACTCATTAGCTACACCCTATCTTGTTGCATTAGAGAACAAAATATATCTTATCAAAGATACTCGCAACAGTATAGGTACAGACCATATAACTACAATTTAGGACAAAATCAAACATATCCATATAATTCAAGGCAAAATCCAAGATATACAAATAATTCAGACCAAAACCAAACATATCCATATAATTCAAGACAAAATCCAAGATATACAAACAGTTCAGGCCAAAATCAATCAAGGACATACTATAATTCATTCCGTCTGCACTTGTAATAACACATTAATTTTTAATTTACTTAATATAAAGAGATCCAAATAATTACAATATGGAAGTTGACCCTCAAGCACCTTTTGATTTTACCAAAAGAAATGAAGAGATTTACAAAATAATACATCTTGTCGAATTCTTGGTCATCCAATTTTATAATGAGAGGGACCTATTTGGTTTAAATAGTAATGTGATTGACATTGACAGGAGCAATGAAATATCAGGAATACTTTCGACATTGTATGCACACATGAGGAAAATGGCGAATACCAATGCAGGTAGCCGCGGCAATGATTATGGGGACAACGTTGCAAAAATTGGGACAAGATCACACTCAATAGCTACTCTTTTCACGGAATACAAAAAGGTCGTGGGATACAAGCAATTTGACTTCATCATAGCAACCCCAATAGTTGACCTGTTGACAGCTTTCAAAATGTCGTATAATGAAGTAAGATTGTCATGTTCCAAATTCAAGTGTAGAATTTTTGACAAAGTACAAGAGAGGAAAATTGCTAGTTTCGGATTAAGCAATGTTCACATACCATTATTGACGGGAATCACCTATAAACCTGAAAGGAGAAGCGGGCTGATGAAGACCTTGGGACCACTGACTCTCGCTATTATGCTCTCCAATGAAAATAAGTGGCAAAACAAAATAATCAATGCTTTGAGGGAATCGATCAGAATGCTGCCTATGGCGGACCAAATCATTGATTGTCTGAAGGACATGAAAAGTTCTGATGATGCAGGCGCTCTCTTTAAAGCATTGGGTGATGTGTTGAGTATAACAGGGTCAAGAAGTAGCAATAAAATTTATTTCCCTCTATTTGCGTTTATATTGGGTGTGAAAAAATTCCCTGATATGATTCAAAATTTAAATTTTTCTGGCAAAGGTGGTTTAATGTTTTACAATTCACTCGTTGCTCAATTTGCATGGACAAAGAAATCAACAGCGACTACAGGCGAAATTGCTCAAGTTATTTTTCATTCCATGTTTGGCACATCTACAGAAGATTTAGGGCTTTTGGCACAAATTACAAATAACAGAACATGGGGAAACAGAAGATCTGTTAATGGTGTTTTCACCTCATGCGATGAGCCCAAACAATTTACACCTTTTAGTTTCACCTACATTTCAAAATTGGCTGCTGCAAACATGTTAAAGAATACTGGAACTTTGCAACCCATGTTGTTCCCTGTTCAACGTTTTGCGGGAAAAAGGAAGAGAAACTATTCTGAGGCCTTCAAAACATACTTGGAAACAGGAACTCGTACTTCAGCATATGGGCGTGACACAATGTCATTAACTTATGCTCTCAATCAATTAAAGGAGGGTTACACACAGAGTGTTCGTAAAGGTAAATTTGATAATGTTGGGACTGTTTGCTGGCAGAGAAGCGTTGGGACCGCATTCGTGGATTGTGACTTTATTCCAGAAGAAACTGGAGCGTTTTTCTATACATAAATTTTTCTGGTTTACATTTTTTGAAATTTTTACTATCACTAAGTTGAATTTAGTTTTTATTTATAAACTTTTTCTAAAAAAAAAAAAAAAAAAAAAAAAAAACCAATGGCAACCAAATAATTCATTTTCTAAATCACCCCAAATGCGAAATACACAAAATTTTAATGAGCCAAGTCATTCCCGACCATTCCAAAAGAAAGAGACTCAATTCAATAAATTTCAGAATCCCAATTCACTTCCAAAAATCACAATTAGTCCCAGCCAACAAATAAAGAATACAAACTTCAATCTTCAAGAAGTTCAAGACGACAATCAAGGCTCCTTCCAACAATTGGACAAATATTTTGACAATGAACCCACAAATATTAATGATAATCAAAATTTTTTCTATACAACATCCAAGAGTCCACCGGATATATAGACTCAAAATCTCACCCAACCACACTTCCTTTTATTAACATATCCTCTCCTTTTGGTCGACCCTTGAGATTCCTTCTAGACACAGGTGCATCAGCATCCTTTATCAATCCAGAATACATACCACATAAAGAACTTCTTCATTGTGCCCCTGTTACGATAACAACAGTATTTAAGAAATACCAACTTAAAACTCTGACTAATGTCAAAATATTTAAAGAATTCAATCAAGATGGTCTCCTTAAATTCCTTATATTCAAATTTCATAATTTATTTGATGGCCTCCTCGGCTTAGATGCACTGTTGCAATTAAACGCTAAAATTGACCTTGAAAACAAGATCCTTGTCACGAAAAACTCTGTCGTCGAAATTCATTTTAAACCAAATGATTCATCAGACGTATTAAATGTCCCAGCTCAATCCAAGATTCTAGCAAAACTTCCCGTAAATAAATTGAATGGTGACATAATTTTAAATACCATAGAACTTAAACCAGATGTATTTATATCAGAAGGTATCTACAGAGCAATTAATGGCTACAGCACCGTCGAGATAACAAACTACTCCGAATCCGACGAAAATATACTTTTAGAAGAATCATTACAATCAACGGAGTACCAACCAGAGGAATACTTATAACTTAACAATCTGCACATTACACCGGAAGAAGAGAAAACTACTGAGAGGAAGAACAAGACTACGAAACTCCAACTTAAAAATCCAAATGGACAAATGTGAGTTCTTACGACATGAGATTGCCTTTCTAGGCCATATAATCACACCGGAAGGAACTAAACCTAACCCAAATAAAATTGAGGCTATTCAAAATTTCCCACTCCCTAAAGCTTACAAAGAAATAAAATCATTCCTAGGTCTTATTGATTATTATAGAAAATTTATAAAAGACCTCGCAAAAAAGGAGCCGATCAAACTATGAATCAAACATTCATAGAAGCGTTTGAAACATGTAAAAACCTTTTTACGAATAACCCCATCTTAGTCCACCCCGACTTCTCAAAACCTTTCATAGCTATTACCGATGCTAGTAACTATGCAATAAGCGCAGGTTTTTCGCAAGGCAGAGTCGGAAGCGACAAGGGAATCTCCTTCCCAAGCAGAACTCTTTCTTCTTCCGAATGCAATTATTCGACAATAGAGAAAGAGCTTCTCGCTATTGTTTGGGCCCTACCTTTTCGGACGAAAATTTCTAATTGTTACGGATCATAAACCATTAATGTGGCTTATGAACCTTAAAGAACCAAATTCAAAATTAGTTAGATGGCGTTTAAAGCTAGCAGAATTCGAGTTCGAAATCGTTTATAAAAAGGGAAAAGCAAACACAAACGCCGACGCCTTGAGCCGCATTAGATTGACAAATCCGGATGGAACTTATCATGAAATTTTCAATAACGATGAAGACCTTCAAACAGTACACAGTGCTCAAGAAAATCTAAACGACGGAATCCCAATATCAGAGAAACCCTTAAATGAATTTAATTTGCAAGTCATACTAGAAATTAATGACAAAGGTTCCCCGATGACAGTCGAAACAATTTTCAAAAATAGACAAAGACGAGCAATACGTAGAACGACATATGACGAGAATATCATAATAGATACTCGTATACTCAAGAAATTTGTTCCACACAGAAAACAAACTGCCGTTTATACTACAGACGAAACTTTCTCTATATTACAAACAACTTTTTCCAAATATTTCTCCCAAAACAATAGCCTCCGTTTATTAAGATGCAAAGAGATCCTTAAAGACATCCGACAACCGGATGAACAAGAGCAGATTATACGTGACTACCATAATCGCTTGAACCACAGAGGAATAAACGAAACATTACTCCATTTAAAATGCGAATACTACTTCCCTCATATGAAGGAGAAAATAGAAAAAGCCCTAAACTTCTGCGATCATTGTAAAAAACTGAAATATGATAGAAACCCTCCAAAAATCAAGTATGTCCAACCCGAGAATCCCCTAAAACCACTAGAAATTATTCACTTGGATATATACAATAAATAAAAATCAAATACTAACAATAATTGACAAACGCTCATTTTTTCCCTATAATTTTAAATATCTCTCTAATAATCTAAATCGCTTTTCAAGAAGTCTTAATTCCATCCCTGAAAATATAGATTCTTCATTCTCTAGTACTGAATCATTTAACATGACTACCGAACAAGACAACACCACACAAACTACAGAACAAACTATAAATCACAGTGAAATTTTTAATTCTCTTAGAATACCCGATGCCATTAAAGATCTTCCCAAGTTTGACGGGAATACTCGTCTCTTATTTGAATTCCTAAATAACGTGGAAGAAATTCTTCTTCACAGTAGAGGAACTGATAACACGACTTACGGCCAAATACTTCTCAGGGCTATCCGGAATAAGGTTGAAGGCCAAGCAAATGAAATACTTAATATGTACTGTACGGACCCCTTTAATTTGGGATGATATAAAAACAAACCTTATCCTCCACTATTCCGACAAACGAACCGAAACATCCCTTATTAGAGACCTCCATAATATAAGGCAGTATAATAAAACGATTCAATCTTTCTACGGTGAAATAATTGAAATCCAATTTGCTTTATGCAATAATATCCTTATTCAGGAAATAAACCGGTCTGTAATCCAAGCTAAAAAGAATTTGTATTCCGAAATGTGCCTTAATTCATTTTTGAGTGGACTTAATGAAACACTTGGTTCGAGAGTAAGAACCATGCAACCTGACTCATTAGCTACACCCTATCTTGTTGCATTAGAGAACAAAATATATCTTATCAAAGATACTCGCAACAGTATAGGTACAGACCATATAACTACAATTTAGGACAAAATCAAACATATCCATATAATTCAAGGCAAAATCCAAGATATACAAATAATTCAGACCAAAACCAAACATATCCATATAATTCAAGACAAAATCCAAGATATACAAACAGTTCAGGCCAAAATCAATCAAGGACATACTATAATTCATTCCGTCTGCACTTGTAATAACACATTAATTTTAAATTTACTTAATATAAAGAGATCCAAATAATTACAATATGGAAGTTGACCCTCAAGCACCTTTTGATTTTACCAAAAGAAATGAAGAGATTTACAAAATAATACATCTTGTCGAATTCTTGGTCATCCAATTTTATAATGAGAGGGACCTATTTGGTTTAAATAGTAATGTGATTGACATTGACAGGAGCAATGAAATATCAGGAATACTTTCGACATTGTATGCACACATGAGGAAAATGGCTAATACCAATGCAGGTAGCCGCGGCAATGATTATGGGGACAACGTTGCAAAAATTGGGACAAGATCACACTCAATAGCTACTCTTTTCACGGAATACAAAAAGGTCGTGGGATACAAGCAATTTGACTTCATCATAGCAACCCCAATAGTTGACCTGTTGACAGCTTTCAAAATGTCGTATGATGAAGTAAGATTGTCATGTTCCAAATTCAAGTGTAGAATTTTTGACAAAGTACAAGAGAGGAAAATTGCTAGTTTCGGATTAAGCAATGTTCACATACCATTATTGACGGGCATCACCTATAAACCTGAAAGGAGAAGCGGGCTGATGAAGACCTTGGGACCACTGACTCTCGCTATTATGCTCTCCAATGAAAATAAGTGGCAAAACAAAATAATCAATGCTTTGAGGGAATCGATCAGAATGCTGCCTATGGCGGACCAAATCATTGATTGTCTGAAGGACATGAAAAGTTCTGATGATGCAGGCGCTCTCTTTAAAGCATTGGGTGATGTGTTGAGTATAACAGGGTCAAGAAGTAGCAATAAAATTTATTTCCCTCTATTTGCGTTTATATTGGGTGTGAAAAAATTCCCTGATATGATTCAAAATTTAAATTTTTCTGGCAAAGGTGGTTTAATGTTTTACAATTCACTCGTTGCTCAATTTGCATGGACAAAGAAATCAACAGCGACTACAGGCGAAATTGCTCAAGTTATTTTTCATTCCATGTTTGGCACATCTACAGAAGATTTAGGGCTTTTGGCACAAATTACAAATAACAGAACATGGGGAAACAGAAGATCTGTTAATGGTGTTTTCACCTCATGCGATGAGCCCAAACAATTTACACCTTTTAGTTTCACCTACATTTCAAAATTGGCTGCTGCAAACATGTTAAAGAATACTGGAACTTTGCAACCCATGTTGTTCCCTGTTCAACGTTTTGCGGGAAAAAGGAAGAGAAACTATTCTGAGGCCTTCAAAACATACTTGGAAACAGGAACTCGTACTTCAGCATATGGGCGTGACACAATGTCATTAACTTATGCTCTCAATCAATTAAAGGAGGGTTACACACAGAGTGTTCGTAAAGGTGAATTTGATAATGTTGGGACTGTTTGCTGGCAGAGAAGCGTTGGGACCGCATTCGTGGATTGTGACTTTATTCCAGAAGAAACTGGAGCGTTTTTCTATACATACATTTTTCTGGTTTACATTTTTTGAAATTTTTACTATCACTAAGTTGAATTTAGTTTTTCTTTATAAACTTTTTCAAAAAAAAAAAAAAAAAAAAAAAAAACCAAAACCAATGGCAACCAAATAATCCATTTTCTAAATCACCCCAAATGCGAAATACACAAAATTTTAATGAGCCAAGTCATTCCCGACCATTCCAAAAGAAAGAGACTCAATTCAATAAATTTCAGAATCCCAATTCATTTCCAAAAATAACAACCAGTCCCAGCCAACAAATAAAGAATACAAACTTCAATCTTCAAGAAGTTCAAGACGACAATCAAGGCTCCTTCCAACAATTGGACAAATATTTTGACAATGAACCCACAAATATTAATGATAATCAAAATTTTTTCTATACAACATCCAAGAGTCCACCGGATATATAGACTCAAAATCTCACCCAACCACACTTCCTTTTATTAACATATCCTCTCCTTTTGGTCGACCCTTGAGATTCCTTCTAGACACAGGTGCATCAGCATCCTTTATCAATCCAGAATACATACCACATAAAGAACTTCTTCATTGTGACCCTGTTACGATAACAACAGTATTTAAGAAATACCAACTTAAAACTCTGACTAATGTCAAAATATTTAAAGAATTCAATCAAGATGGTCTCCTTAAATTCCTTATATTCAAATTTCATAATTTATTTGATGGCCTCCTCGGCTTAGATGCACTGTTGCAATTAAACGCTAAAATTGACCTTGAAAACAAGATCCTTGTCACGAAAAACTCTGTCGTCGAAATTCATTTTAAACCAAATGATTCATCAGACGTATTAAATGTCCCAGCTCAATCCAAGATTCTAGCAAAACTTCCCGTAAATAAATTGAATGGTGACATAATTTTAAATACCATAGAACTTAAACCAGATGTATTTATATCAGAAGGTATCTACAGAGCAATTAATGGCTACAGCACCGTCGAGATAACAAACTACTCCGAATCCGACGAAAATATACTTTTAGAAGAATCATTACAATCAACGGAGTACCAACCAGAGAAATACTTATAACTTAACAATCTGCACATTACACCGGAAGAAGAGAAAACTACTGAGAGGAAGAACAAGACTACGAAACTCCAACTTAAAAATCCAAATGGACAAATGTGAGTTCTTACGACATGAGATTGCCTTTCTAGGCCATATAATCACACCGGAAGGAACTAAACCTAACCCAAATAAAATTGAGGCTATTCAAAATTTCCCACTCCCTAAAGCTTACAAAGAAATAAAATCATTCCTAGGTCTTATTGATTATTATAGAAAATTTATAAAAGACCTCGCAAAAATAACTAAACCACTCACTAATCGACTCAAAAAAGGAGCCGATCAAACTATGAATCAAACATTCATAGAAGCGTTTGAAACATGTAAAAACCTTTTTACGAATAACCCCATCTTAGTCCACCCCGACTTCTCAAAACCTTTCATAGCTATTACCGATGCTAGTAACTATGCAATAAGCGCAGGTTTTTCGCAAGGCAGAGTCGGAAGCGACAAGGGAATCTCCTTCCCAAGCAGAACTCTTTCTTCTTCCGAATGCAATTATTCGACAATAGAGAAAGAGCTTCTCGCTATTGTTTGGGCCCTACCTTTTCGGACGAAAATTTCTAATTGTTACGGATCATAAACCATTAATGTGGCTTATGAACCTTAAAGAACCAAATTCAAAATTAGTTAGATGGCGTTTAAAGCTAGCAGAATTCGAGTTCGAAATCGTTTATAAAAAGGGAAAAGCAAACACAAACGCCGACGCCTTGAGCCGCATTAGATTGACAAATCCGGATGGAACTTATCATGAAATTTTCAATAACGATGAAGACCTTCAAACAGTACACAGTGCTCAAGAAAATCTAAACGACGGAATCCCAATATCAGAGAAACCCTTAAATGAATTTAATTTGCAAGTCATACTAGAAATTAATGACAAAGGTTCCCCGATGACAGTCGAAACAATTTTCAAAAATAGACAAAGACGAGCAATACGTAGAACGACATATGACGAGAATATCATAATAGATACTCGTATACTCAAGAAATTTGTTCCACACAGAAAACAAACTGCCGTTTATACTACAGACGAAACTTTCTCTATATTACAAACAACTTTTTCCAAATATTTCTCCCAAAACAATAGCCTCCGTTTATTAAGATGCAAAGAGATCCTTAAAGACATCCGACAACCGGATGAACAAGAGCAGATTATACGTGACTACCATAATCGCTTGAACCACAGAGGAATAAACGAAACATTACTCCATTTAAAATGCGAATACTACTTCCCTCATATGAAGGAGAAAATAGAAAAAGCCCTAAACTTCTGCGATCATTGTAAAAAACTGAAATATGATAGAAACCCTCCAAAAATCAAGTATGTCCAACCCGAGAATCCCCTAAAACCACTAGAAATTATTCACTTGGATATATACAATAAATAAAAATCAAATACTAACAATAATTGACAAATTTTCAAGATTCGCATGGGGATTTCCTCTCAACTGTAGAGAAAGTGTACTTTGTAGCCATACTCAAACAATTCAAAACCTTCATAAGCCTTTACGGCATTCCGAAGAAAATTATATGCGACCAAGGTTCCGACTTCATCGCGAACATATTCCAAGATTATTGCAAACAACATGAAATCACCCTTCACTTTACATCGTTCCAACAAACCTCTAGTAATAGTATAGTTGAAAGACTCCATTCAAACCTTATTGAAATTTATAGGATCATCTATACAAAAAAATAGAAGAAAAATTAAAAGTTGACCACAAAGAAATTTTATCAGAAACACTCATAACTTATAATAACGCTATACATTCCGTTATAAAACTTACACCATATGAACTATTTTTCGGTAGACCATATAAACTTCTCAAAACTCTTAAATTCTCAAATGAACAGGTGTACCTTCTTAAATTAAATGAGTTTATTGATAACATCTACCCTAAAATCAAAGAAAAAGTAGATACCATTACAAAAAATAGAACTGAAAAGTTGAATGATAACAGAGAAACACCAGAAGACTTAGAAGTCGAAGACACCATATTTCGCAAAGAATGTAGGCGAAATAAACTCACACCTAGATTTTCTAAGCAAAAAGTTAAACAAAATAACAAATTTACAATAATTACTCAGAACAACAAAAAATTACACAAAAGTAAAATCAGAAGAATGACAAAACAATAAAAACCTCTTAACTAATACTATAAGACACCCATTTATTAAATAATCATTTATTCCTAATATTTGCATTTCATAAATTCATACATTCATTCATTTTCATTTATGTTCGTGTATTTTACTTATTTTGTGAATTAATTTTTTGTTAATTTAACTTTATTTTCATAAAATAAACAATCTTAATAATAATCAATTTGGCACCACAAACTGCGCTACTATAAAATGACTTTTGAGCTCAAACAGCTGTTAAAAGCTTTACTAAGGAAAAGCTCCTTTCAGAGCGTATAAAAGGAAGAACACGATGCGAAGAAAATCACTCTTGTTTGTTATTTCGTTGAGCGAAGGTTTCTTCTCGATACCGTCCGAAAAAAAAAATAATACACCAGAGGCTTGAGATATAATTTTGAGGCTTGCTACATAGCGTTTAGTTTTGTTTGTATGTTTTACTGCCGTTCCCCCCGGATCGCATAAAATATTTCAAAGACCACTCAACGCAGTTTATGGTTGCCTATTCTATAATATTTTTTTTCATTTACTTTTAAATTCCATTTTTTTTGTATTACTTTTAAGTTCTTTTTATCGTTTAATAAAATTGTTTCATTTCTTTTTTTTTTTTTAAATACAAGAACGTTTGTTTTTCTTATCATTCCACTTCGATGTTGGTTGTTGATATTCTTTGTTTTGTTTTGCTTGAACAACGCGATCTCTACACAGCATAAGCGCTGAGAGAACAACAGAGATTAGTTTTTTTTTTTTTTTTATTTCCTTTGTTCGGTTGCATGCTGAACGTTTACTGCGGACTCTTTTGATAGCATAAGCGCGGCATAGAGTTGAACAAAGAGGTAGAGACACGAGAGAGAGAGAGAGTTGCGTTTGAATAAACGAGAGCTGCTGCTACCTGCTACGTATGATCAGTGTAGCCATACCCACCAAAATAGTAAACTACTAAAGTAAAGAACATCTACTCTTACAATTGGCGCCCAACAAGTGGAGCAGTTTCACAAAAGTTAAATATAACTCAAATTCTCAACGCAATGACACACTTCACAGATTCACAGTTCAAAAAATGTATGGAACTTGTCCAAAATCAAAACCAGCCCAAACAAGGAAGTTTTTCCAACTGTACGACAAGAATCAAGGGAGAGAGAAATTCAGAAGCGGTGGAAGGTTTCATTGCTACAATTAACGTATTTAAGGACATCGAGCGAATTGACGATGAAGGCGCCGTGAAAGGTTTCCCTCTACTTCTAGAAGATAATGCGGTCAACTGGTGGCAGGGTGTTCAAAAAGAAGCTAAAACTTGGAGTGATGTCTTGTCGTTGTTTTGAAGTGCTTACGCTCCAGCTACACCTGCCTATCGTATTTACATGGAAGTTTTCGCAACAAAGCAGAAACCTGACGAATCTACTGATGACTTCATCTGTAAAAAGCGAGCCTTACTATCGAAGCTTCCCGAGCCAGCCCCAAAAGAACCAATGTTGATAGACCTGGTATATGGTTTACTAAGCCTTCAAATAAGAGACGGTGTATTGAGAGAAAGTATTACAACTTTCAAGGACCTTCTGTCAAAAGCAAGGATTGTTGAACTTTCAATCGCTGAAAAGAAAGCTGGAAAGGAATTAACACTGACACCAACAATAAGCAACCCAAAGATCAAACGATGCAACTTTTGCAAATACACTGGCCATACGATAAATGAGTGTAGAAAAAAGGAAAAGCTAGATCTCGCAAAGAAACCAACGACGGTAGCACCGACCATTCAATCCAAGCTTCACTGCTACAAGTGTAAAGCGCCAGGATACATTCGATTTAACTGTCCAACTTGCAAGGATCTACCGAGAGGACCATCTACGGTATCGTTTAACTGCCTTAAGACTACCTTGGGCACAGATCTCCCAACGATATCCATTACCTCACATGGTGAAACTGGTTTAGCATACCTCGATACTGCTGCCAGAACGAGCGTCGCTGGAAGAGAACTATTTTTGCATCTCCTCCGGAACGGTTCCAAATTTCAAAAAGCAGACACCACTATCACTCTTGCTGATGGAGGATCTTCAAATCAAGAAATTTACATTGCAGACACAAACATAATAATTGGCACTCGATTACGCCCAATCAAGTTTGTAGTTCTTCCCAAAGCAACTGACAATAGAACTCTAATCGGAATAGACTTCGTAGAACAAAATGGAATTGTGTTAGATTTAGGTCAACGAATGTGGTACTTTGCAGACGAACCAGGTAAAGCTTATGATTTCTATGACACAGCTCATACGAAAATTCTACGCAAGCCCTCACCAGAAACTTTAATTGCAAATTTGATGACGTCGACAAAGTTTATACCCATCTCACCACTCGCTAAAACACCAGAGTTCATTCAACCTCAAAGCACATCCCAGAATTCGTTAAAACAGGGCAGTCCACTTGCCGATCAAAACCAACAATGAAGCGTTCATCTGCATTTTTGTCTTGGTATGAACCTATTTCCCCAATACCTGCAAATAAAATTCATATTCAGTCAGTAGAGATTCTGCCAAAAAGATTTATGATTTCATCAGCGCAGAATGATTATTCACCTAACTCCATTCAAAAGATATTTGATGATACTCTGAGAACCACCGATCTTACTCCAGATCGCAGGCTAGAAAAAGAAAACCTATTTCCAAGTTTGGTGCGTACTCAAGAAGATTTTGATCCCGATTCTTTCTTCACAGAAATCCTTTCCATAGACATCGAGCTCCGATCTGATGAAGCAGTTGAGTTAAACGAAAGTGACCGAGAAAAGCTTAACAATCTCCTCATACAGCATAACACTGTATTTGATCCATTAGAAGAACCAACGCCATTTGCCATTCATAGAATCCAAATGAACAACAACAATCCGATAGCTACAACACCTTATAGATTGTCACCAACCAGAAAGGAACAGCTTAAAATTGAATTAGATAAAATGCTACAGCAAAAGATAATCGAAGAATGTGAATCTCCTTGGGCAGCACCCTTCGTTTTGGTCCCCAAAAAAATATGAAGGTATTCGCGTCTGCATCGATTACCGACAATTGAACAGCGTCACAGTTCCGGATAGGTATCCTTTACCAAGGATCGACGACCTGCTTCACTCAACATCTAATACATCATTCAAAAGTACACTAGATCTACAATCTGGATACTATCAAATCGAAATAGCTGAAAAAGACTGTGACAAGACGGCATTCATCACACCACTTGGAATGTTTCGTTTCAATCGCATGCCATTTGGTCTTCGAAATGCGCCAGCCACATTCCAGAGGATGATGGATAGATTCCGGATTCCGCTAACTGATGTACTTGTACTTATATATATAGATGATATCATCATATGTTCCAGCACCTTCGAAAAACATCTTCAAGACCTTCACCTAGTTTTTGAGCGTCTTAAACTCTTCAAATTAAAAGTCAACAGACGGAAGTCGAACTTTTGCTGTCCAGTGGTCAAATACCTTGGACATATACTCACCAACCACGGTATTGAAGTCGACCCAGATAAAGTTTCTGCCATCCAAAACCGCCCAGAACCAAAAAACGTCAAGCAAGTTCTTTCATTTTTGCAAACTTGTTCTTGGTACCGGCGATTTATGGAAAATTTTGCGAAAATATCAAAACCGTTAAGCGACCTAACCAAGAAAAACGCCTTGTGGAAGTGGGGCAAAGAAGAACAAACTTCATTTGACAAATTAAAAAACCTACTTACGAGCGCTCCTGTCCTCAAACAAGCCTGTGATACAAAGCCATTCATTTTGAAGACGGGTACCAGCAACTACGCTGTTGGGGCAGTTCTGGTCCAGGGGGAGAAATGTGATGAACATCCGATCGAATATGCATCAAGACTCCTAACATCAGCTGAACGAAACTACTCCACGCTCTAGGTATTGTATGGGCTGTAAACAAATTCAGAGGTTATATAGAAGGAGGTGAAGTAACCCTCTTAACCGATCATCAACCGTTAAAATGGCTTATGAGCCTTAAATCACCAACTGGTAGACTTGCAGACTGGTAGACTTACAGGAAGGACTAATATTGTGGCTGATATGCTATCAAGACCCCCTTGTGAAAGCCAAGAGCATTCGGATACCAAATGTGAAATTTGCAATTTTCAAATCGACATGCCAACAAGAAGACCAAAAGAAATCCGAGAAGCATAGCTACAAGACGACCAATTAAAAACGATCATCGAATCTTCCGAAAACAATGATGAAAACATTACCCGTTGGACATCACGTGGATATCTCCTTAATGATGGAATACTCTACAGATATTCATCCGAATCCGACTCTGACAATGGTCAACTTGTCATACCATCGAAAGAACGAGAAACTATTCTTCATGAGTACCACGATGCTGCCAATGCAGGCCATAATGGTGTTGAACGCACCATTGCCAGAATTACTTCAAGATACTATTGGCCTGGAATGAGGAACGACATCACCAAACATATCGGCAATTGCCTCGCCTGTCTTAGATATAAGCCAAGCAACATGAAACCTACTGGACTTCTCCAAACCGCATACCAGGTTGCCTCTAAAGATGACCTCTCAGTTCCATTGGGAACCTATCATTCTTCAGCAATCTCCAAGTATAAGCAATCATCAACGAGGCTAGACGAAGAACCAGTAATGCCTCTTCGCCGAAGAGGCGACCAGCAAAGACAACAGCAAATCCTGTCGCATCATCGAGACGATCTCAGCGCCAGAGGGGGAGATTATAAGACACCCATTTATTAAATAATCATTTATTCCTAATATTTGCATTTCATAAATTCATACATTCATTCATTTTCATTTATGTTCGTGTATTTTACTTATTTTGTGAATTCATTTTTTGTTAATTTAACTTTATTTTCATAAAACACAAAAAAACACTTACATGTGTAAACAATCTTAATAATAATAATAATATGCAATCCGGGGGGAACGGCAGTAAAACATACAAACAAAATTAAACGCTATGTAGCAAGCCTCAAAATTATATCTCAAGCTTCTGGTGTATTATCTATCTAAAAGAAAACAAAAAAAAAATAATAATAACAAAATAAAATAACTAAGCTTATGTATATTAAAAAATATGTAACCAAGGAATATGGTTAACATCATTCAGTTCATAGAAAGCTTATATAAAAAAATATAAAACAAAAACAAAAAAATAATAATAAAAATAACTAAGCTTATATTAAGAATATGTAACCAAGGAATATGGTTAACATCATTCAAATAATATACAAAGCTTTTATATTATATAAATACATAAAAAAATAATAATTATAATGTTATGTTTTCCTAAATATATTTAAATAAACCTTTTAAATTCCTATATAAATACCCTTATAAATACAAACATAAATACATTCTCTGAACATCAATGTAACATGACAGCAACATCAAGGCAGATTAAAAGCTTACAAACAAATTTTATAGAATAACATATTAATTACAAACTAACAAAAAAAAATCTAAAACATAATTTTATGTAATCCTTTTACAGCATTCCGTTGGTATTAACACAACTAATAGAAATCTTCAATTTTCCGAAAGATCGCGGCGTGCTTACCCTCCGACTAGGACCCTCAAGATCAATTACTAACTACAATAATTTAATCGATATCGTTAACCTAGAAGAATATCAAAATAACATACAACAAATTACTAACACATTAAACCTTTTCGAAAAAAGAGCTACATATACTAACTCAATTCACGTAACAAAACTTAAATTTAAAGAACTAACAAATAAATTTGCTACATTATATTCTATGAAAAGAAACAAAAGAGGTCTTATTAATGGACTTGGTTCAACTATTAAGTTCATAACCGGGAACATGGATGCGCAAGACGCACAAACTATAAACGAACAAATTCAATACCTCAATTCAAACCTTACCAATGTTACTAATACACTTTTATCCCAAAACGCAATTAACTCTCAAACAATAGAGAGATTTAAAAACATCACCTCACACATTAATAACGAACAAAATAAAATTGAAGAATTCCTTTTAAAAACTTATAATGCTGTAAAAAGAGAAGATCAGGTTTTTCTAGAAACACAATATCTAAACGAAATAAATTTTAACATTGATTTACTAACAAACCATATTTCAAATATTGCTCTAGCAATTATTCTCAGTAAATTAAATATAATTCCTAAATTTCTATTAAATACAGAAGAACTATATTACCTATATTGAAAATAAATTTATCAAACAAATTGTTAAAATCGAATCTAACGAGCAAATTTATGAATTTCTAGGCTTACAAGCATATTACAATGGCTCTAAAATTATATTTAATGTACGAATTCCAAATTTGTCTAATGAAAAATATTTTTTTTAGAAGACATCAAGGACTCCGAATGCATGGGAAAACTTATGAAGAACGAAACAGCTAATTGCCCTTTCACCAACAAAGGCAAAACATCAGAAATTTACAACCAGAGAAAAATTATATTTTGCTATTAAATATCTACACCAAAATTAATAATTAACTCTACTAGCAGCACAAAAACTACTGTGCTAGAAGGCACAGCACTTCTTCATTTCCAGAACTGCAGCATCGAGATAAATGGTCTCACATATGAAGATAGTCCTGACACCTTTTGGGACGAAATCCACATTCCACCACCCCCAAGCAGCCATATAAAAGCTACAGTCATCAAAGAAGACCTTAATCTGGAAAAGCTAAAGGAGTATAACTTCATCACTAACTCCAATTTTGCAAAATTCTATGCAAAAACGGAAGTCCTGCACCTCATGACCTGATTCAAATTGGATTAATCAACATTAACATTCCAAACATTATTTAACTTTTATAATATTGTATTCAAATATTTTATTTCTAATGAATTTGTATTAATTTAACAAAGTAAGCATTTCTTCAAAGGTTAATGCATTGATGTATTGTTTCCAAGAATTGTCAACTAAAATTCTAAAGAATTATGTATTTTGCTTAATTAACAATTTGAACTAATATTGTATTTATTTATTGATTTCGAAATTAATTAAAGTTTGTCTTTTGAAGTAGAAAGTTCGTTTTTTTTTATGCTACCGCTCCACGGCAAACTTAACTCGCGCGGTACAACTTAGTTCATACAATATGTTGTCGACCCCAGACAACACGAGCGGGTCGGATTGTAGCGAAGTGACCAGACTGCAGCGAGGGTTCCCACAGGTGGAATTCCCAGAAAACAACATCAGCAATATCATCAGCGAAAATACAAATAAATTAGGTTTCTTTCAAACAAACAAATAATGTAAAGTTGAGTTTCAACCTGGTTAATAAAGAGCTCACATCGTTGAGCATTGAAAATTAAAAATTGTTTTTTTAGTTATTCAAACTAAAAGATCCATAACTTATACGCGGTTGTTGCTGCCTTTCGTTGTTGCTCGTTTTTGCCGGTTCATACTCCTTACATAAAAAAAACACATTCATTCGGTGGAGAGTTTCTGCTTAGAAAGTTATCTTATACATATAGTGCTGTCTGTGTTGATTTTTCCTTGCGGTTGCCAACTTCTTTTTTCGTTGAAATTTTTATCGCTCGATTAAAAGAATAAAAGGTAATGGAAGCTCTCCGTCGACAAAGAGCGACCATAAATCACGTCAAATCACGCGTATCGACTCGGCGTCAAAGATCGATACCCAAGTGGCAAAATTAAAATCATTTAAAGATAGACTGGACTACAACACCATTAAATCGTTAATAAACGGTCAAGCGGCTCTGACCAACATTGTGAAGTGCATGGGGGAATCTATGAAAAGACACATCAACATCACGAAAGCAGAACCTCATCATACTCGTTGAAAATTGTGTGATTCGAAGGAGTCACTCAGCGGGATTGAAAAATTTGAACATCTCCAAACGCGATTAAAAGGAGATGCTCTATCAATCATAAAACATCTTACGCCCAGCAATGAAAATTTTTCTGTAGCCTGGAATTTAATACAAGAGCACTTTGATAAGCCGCATTTTATCGGAGTTGCTCATCTTGATAACATTTTTAATTTGCCTGTTTTGAAATCGAACTCACTCGACGAATTAAAAACATTTTTCAATACAGTTTTTGAAAATATAAACGCATTGCGCGAGTTACATATCCAACACATGCCACGTTCATCAACTCCATCATCGCAGTCATCATATATTTCTTTAATAATCAAATTTCAACTTTATATTAATAATTATATTTCATTTTGTTTCTCACACTTATTTTGGCTCTGATTTCAATTTATTTCCCACACTATATTTTGCTTAATATACAAAATTGTACTATAAAAGAATTGTACTTTAAAAATATGAGTTGAGTTAGTAAATAAAGACAGCACTAGCTGTACCTGTACGAAAAAATTGTGTTTTTTTTTAAAACGCTGCCGCGGAACTAACCTTAACTGGCGCAGTCGGACAGTCCGGTGAACTTTTTCGCTTTTTGACGTTGTGATCGGGAAAACCGATCAATATCGAAAGAATATCGGTAATAGTGACGCAAAAAAATAAAAAAAAGGGGGGATTCTAATCCTTAGCCCTATCACCGAGAACCTACATAAAGGTTTAGTGCCGCTACCGCAGTGAAATTATAATATACAAAACGACGGGTAATCGTTTAAATAAAAAAAAAATCAGAATACAAACGACGCACGGTTCATCGTTTAAGGCTCATTGACTCTAAGAAAGTGATTTGTTGCGATTAAAACTCTTGGTGTGCTTTAATAAACTAACTCCTGGTAGCTGATAAAAGACAAAATGAAAAATACATCCATCCTAAGATATATTCGCATGTAAGTCAAAAGTAAAAATATTTATCCTTAACTATTCTTTTTAATCCTTATCCAATCCATGTTTAATAAAAAAAATAGATCAAGGAGAACTCTATATTTACGAGTTAATTTAGAAAATATAAGTGAAAGTTCAGAAGAAGAATCGTCTAGTGACGTTGATAAAAGTGTAGAGTTAGGTGACATTTTGGTAAAACAAATAAATTAGAACAAGAAAAATCAAAACAAGAAATATTAAAACAAGAAATATTAAAACAAGAAAATAATATATTAAGCAACCTTAATAGTCTCTTAAATAATCTTACGTTAACCGACTCTGACAATAATTTTTTAAGTGAAATAGAAATACAAGAAAATAAATTAGAAATGGCAAATTCCGGCGACGAACGAACAAACGAACCTACTGATCTTTTCAAAGCACTCAGAGTTCCTGATGCTATAAAGGACTTACCTAAATTTGATGGTAATCCTAGACTCCTTTTTGAGTTTATTCAAAATGTAGAAGAAATTCTATCTCTCATTCCGCAATTTAATGCAACAGTTCAAGGAAAAATACTTTTGCAAGCCATTCGCAACAAAATTATTGGCCCTGCCAATGAGATCCTTAACATGTAGGTTACATATCCCGCTCATTCCCTTTCCATATTTTCACTCCCTATTCCCGTACCAAAAGCTCATTAAAATTTTTGTTGATACAGCTTATTTTATTTTTCATTTTTCCATTCCCATAGAGCTAAAGTCCATTAACATTTGTTAATACAAATTATTTTCATTCAATATCAAATATCACTACATTTCCCACGGAAAGTTAGTTCCCAATGCACGCGCATTTTTTATGCCTTGCATTCATTTACCTCCAATTTATTGTAACCCGAACCCACATAAAAATGTATAACGAAATAGTTCTAACATAATAATTTGTAAATCAAATCTGCTGAGAATGCAGTTTGATTAGAATAAGAAATTCTCATTGTATTAAATAATTAATAAAGCAGTCAGTCGATAGCGAGACATGGTTAAATAAAGAACTCTTTTTTTAAAAACCTTTTTCGCGCAACTCATAACATTTCTGGCGCAGTCGGTAGGATTCCTATAAACTGTAGGAATCCATATGAGAACGAATCTACTAAAAAAAAAAATAAATCGTGTTAAGGCGTATCGTACAAACGAATATTGTTGAACCCTAACGCGAATAAATTTTAAATCGAAGTTGATAAAAGAAAAATCAGTTAGTGCGTACAAAGCAAACGAATATTGCCAAACCCTAACGCGAATAATTTTTTTTAACAACAACGAAAAAAAAATATATATAAAATCAGTGTGTGCAAAGTCAAATTAACATTGACATACCATCTAAATTATCTGCATTAAAAGAATTAACAATTCGTCGGAACAGAGCACTCGGATTCTGGAGGAGAGAAGTTGAAGAAATGATGAACGAAGAGATGATGAACCGATTAGCGGACGTGTTGGAAGCATTAGCGGCACCACACGCCCAAAGGCCGAGTAGAATAGTCTACTTAATGAAAGAAATTCAACACATCCCAACTTTCGAAGGAAAAAACGAAACATTAAGCCAATTTTTCGCAAGCGTTGAAACTCATCTTAACTCTGTAGAGGAACCACTAAGAGGAGAAATCTGGCAAACTATTTACAACACGAAAAACATAGGACGAGCAAAAGAGCTACTTCTTAACAATAGACCTGAAGGATGGGAAGCAACAAAGGTAATCCTGAAGCAACACTTCCGGCCGATATGTAGCTACAAAGATATATCTAGGAAAATTTGTAATCTTAACCCTTAAGTTCAATTCAAGATTTAAATGAAAAAATTGAAACAATAACTCAAGAAATTAATCAATTCGCTACTTATGAATCTAACCCTGCGGAGGCAAAACAAACCTTTTATACAGTGTTAATCAATAGAATCAAGCAGTTAGTATCAGGAAATTTATCTAGAGAAATCAAAGACCTTTATAACTTACATTTAATAAAAGACATCCTATACTCCTATGTAGGATATGATAATAACAACATAGAAAGAGAATTTTTAAGTCAGGATAGACGTAGTGTACAAAATCCAAATAATAATCACCATAACCAGAACAGTAGGAATTGGAGAGATAATAATAATAATCCCTTCAGACAAAATAACTCAAACGCAAATCAAAATTACAATAGGCAGAATAATAATACCTTTAATAATAATCGTCACAGGCAAAATGACAATGATACTAGGCAATATAATAATAATTCTTATTCTAGGCAGAATAATAATAACTTCAATCCAAATTATAACAGACAAAACTATAATAATACAAATAGCAATGGACAGAATACATCAGGTCAAAGTAGGCGGAATGTCCAACCCACTTTTAACCCTTCTGGACAAATACGAAATTCAGTACAATATCCAGCACCAATGTCTGTAGATCAGACAACAAATGAACAAATTACGATTTGGAATAAAGAAATTCATAACGTAGAGTCTGAGTTTTTTCTCATTTAGGCCTCGGAAACAAAATATTTATAAATTTAACTATTGACCAAAAAATTTACAAAGGACTAATAGACACAGGTTCTACGATGAGTATAATTAATTCAAGTTCAGTAGATTGTAGCAATTTTAAGTTTTAGGAAAAAGTAAATATGAAACTTCAAACCATTAATAATACAACAATAGAATTAATAGATAGAATAATAACAAAGATACCAGAAGAATTTAATTACGATTCATTAGGTAAAACAAGATGGTTCAAAAGGCACTTAGGAGAAAAACCATACGACATTCTGATCGGTATGGATTTGCTTAGCAAAATTGTCAAAACATTAGATTTTGATAGTAGAACCCTTGTTTTAAATAACGGTACAAGACTCCCAATATATTCCGAAGACGAAAAAATGACATTTGATTGTTTTGAACTCTTAGGAGAGGGAAAAGAAATGGACTTAAACCATTTAAATGAAGAAGAAAGAGAAGCAATAGAAAATTTATTAAAAAAAATCAAAAATTTAGTTTATCACGAGGGTGACCAGCTTACAAATACAGACACAATAATGCATGAAATTAAAACAACAATAGATCAGTCAGTGCACGCCAAATATATAGATTACCACCGAAACACGAGGAAGAAGTCAGGCGGCAAGTACAAGAAATGGAGAATCAGGGAATTATCAGGACATCGAATAGTCGATATGCATCCCCAAAATCCAGAAAATGGACAATTCAGGGATAAAGAAGTTTAGACTTTGCGTAGATTATCGTAAGTTGAATGAGATAACAATTGACGATAAGTTCCCCCTCCCAAATATCGAGAGCATATTAGATAAATTGGGTAGAGCCCAATATTTTTCTTCAATAGACCTTGCAAAAGGATATCACCAAATTAAAGTTCATCCCGCGGACATTGCAAAAACGGCTTTCGTGACACCTAATGGACTCTATGAATATCTTAGAATGCCATTTGGGTTAAAAAACGCGCCGGCAACGTTCCAATGATTAATGAACAATATATTAAGAGACTATATTAACAAAATTTGTGTCGTCTATCTAGACGACATCCTAATTTTCTCAACGAGTCTTAAAGAACACATTCAATTCTTATCCCTTATTTTCAAAAAACTCTCTGAACATAATTTAAAAATTCAATTTGATAAATGTTCATTCATGAAAAGAAATACAGAATTTTTAGGACACATATTAACGGCGGAAGGAATGAAGCCGAACCCAAATAAAATAAAATGCATTCAAGAATACCAACTACCCAAAATAGAGAAACAAATCAAATCATTCCTAGGTACCACAGGGTACTATAGAAAATTTGTAAAGGATTATTCAAAAATTGCTTATCCCATGGTGAAATATCTGAAAAAGGGAACGCAAATAAACCATAATGATCCTGAGTATATTCAAGCGTTTCAAACACTTAAATCAAATATTATCAAACACCCCATTAGAATTTAAAATTTCCCAACTTTAAAAAACCCTTCACACTTTTCACTGACGCAAGCAATTATGCGATAGGAGCAGTACTCAGCGCCGGCCCCAGCCAAACTTGCGCCCTGTGCAAGATTTGTAGAAAGCGCCCCTTTTTTATATTTTTTTTACACATAAACTGATACACAAGCATAAGCCTTTCCCAGATTACCCAGGAGGTAGACTTTCAATGCGTTTTTTTTATTGAGGTATCCCCAGGAGGCCTAAACCATTAAACTAAAACGCAGCGAAGAAATGAGCAGAGGGGAAACTTTTAAACTTGGAAACTTACTTTTCTGGCCTTACATTTTGCAAATTCAGAAATGAGATCATCAAAGTCTAAAGAATTTAATAATTTCTTTTCAATGGACATTATAGATAAACCTACCAATCTCTCTTGAGTCATGGTTGTCCTAAGATAATTTTTAATAATTTTAAGTTTAGAAAAACTACGTTCTCCTGAAGCTACCGTGACTCGTGACCGGGATTGTATTAAGAATTTGGAGAGCAATTACTAAATTCGGGGCAAAATCTTCAAGGTTTGAACTAAAAATAAAATTTAACACATCTAAACTTGAGCTGTGTCGTGTAACAAGCTGGGATATTACGGTAAACTCTTGAAACAATTCTTCTCCAACTATATCTTTAAAACTACTTTATGTTAAAACATTCTGCAAATTAAGGCATGAAGCACGTACATTTTTATTTTTTAGACATTCGCTTATGTTACTTAAAAATGAAAAATTGATACTATACGTATCAAACCTTTCAAGTATTTAAAAAAAAAATCAACTTTAAATCTTTGTTTCGGGTCTAATATAGTTTCAGGACATTCATCAGCATAAAGTATTTTTCTCCGTTGAGATCGCAATGATGAAGCTACAGGAAACATATTTGGTATTTCTAGGGAACTAGCAATACGGTCGGTTAATTGAACATACTTACTCATTAAATTTTTCATCGGAACGCATTAAAATCAAACTGTTTTTTGTATTTTCTAAAACTGTTATGCCAGTTGACAGATTAACGGACGGACTTTGCAAATATTTACTAGTTTAATTTATATTTTCTAAAGTATCAAACCAAATTAGCAGGCAGCAAATAAATGTAAAATCAAAAGTTTTATTTCCTAACGATTCTGCAATGTTTTTTGCCTCTAGATTTTTTAATTCTATAAGGGCTTCATATATTTCTTCTTAATTTGTTTTTAAAGGCCTTAATGCGTCTAACCTGCTCTCTCATCTAGTCTCAGAAGGGGGTTTCAAAGTATGATTTGGAATTTTTTTCTTATAAATATCCAACCTCGTTGTGGAACTTTAAAAAAAGTTATACAAACATTGAATTGTATCGAAAAATTTAACTGCATAAAATAAGCACCGAGCAGCATCATTAACCACTAAATTTAAGGAATGCGGGCAACATGAAACTAAAAATGCTCTTGGTTCCAGGGTTCGAATTCGATTCTGAACACTCGCTTCTTTTCCTTTTATATTCGAACCATTATGTATGTATGTATGGATGTACTTTATTGAGATTTTTTTTTTACACTTAGGTATGATTCTTAATTCTATGTACCTATACTATACATAGTTATTTCAATAGCTTGTTATTAATTTGCCGACTTAGAATTGGTCAGGCTACACAGTTTTTATTTTATATTAATTTAGTTTATTTTTGTAAAGCACATTAGTTGTTTCTAAGACACAGTCTCTTAGTTTTATAAAATTACGTCCACTCAACAAGACGAAGCCTATTCGAACCATTATCATAACTTTGGCTTTGACAGATACTTATTAAAATTTCATGTAATTCAAGCTTGTCTAAAATCAACTGAGTCAGTCATATTACGGTCTTGTCACAAAATACGTCACTTCTATTAAAAACTGATAGCTATGTATTTAATATTAATTAACAACAAAGCGAAAAAACAATTGCAACAATCTGCATTCTGCACCAGACTAGATAGGTATACATTAAAAGTAGCCGTTACAACAGTCATTAACTTTCACAAAAAAAAAAAACAAACTGCCTGTGCAAGAACAATTCGACTCCACATAGAATCATCCCTCTTTAATTTTTAAGCTCTATGCTCCTTTTCCATTCTATTAAAAATTTCATCTGTAATCAAGCACTTAACTCTTACACAGTGTACAATAAGAAAACCTGCACGCTCTGACCCATATGATTCCGTATGAATAAGTTTTTTTTTAAATATCTCCCATGTTAGTTTCGATATTCAGTGTGCAAAAAAGAAAACTTGCACATCCATTCACCATTTGTAGCAAAGACACCTACCTACCTAATTTCCAAATATATCACCCTGTTCATACAAGAGAAAAAATCTCAACACAAAAAAGTTCCATGCTACCTCATATGTGCAAGATATATTTTATGCACACCGAGTCCCAAAATTAACATAGAGAGTATGACGAAGCAAAATACTTATTCATGTAGAATCGTATGGGCTAGAACGTGCAGGTTTTGTATCACGCACAGTACCCTATATGTGAGACTCACATGAGACATTGTGAGTTCTCTCCTACAAAGAAAACAACAAAAAAAATATATATGCTGTGTCTTTGATTTGTAGTAGAAGGTAGCACAGAATACAGAAAGAGAAACCTACCTGCTCTCTTTTTTCAGAGACATTTTTTTGTTGTTTTCTTTGTAGGAGAGAACTCACAATGTCTCATGTGAGTCTCACATACAGGGTACTGTGCATTAAGAATGTTTGTGGTTAAAGAATAGCAAATATGTAGTAGTACATATTTGTTTGCAAGATCAGATTACATTTTCTTGCTCCTGGCAATGCGCCCCCAGAATTCTGCGCCCTGTGCATTTGCACATCTTGCACATATGCTTTGTCCGGCCCTGGCAGTACTTATGCAGGAAGGTCAACCTGTATGTTACGGGTCAAGAACATTAAATGATCATGAAAAAAAGTACTCAGCAACGGATAAAGAGTTCCTAGCAATTGTTTGGGCAGTTACTTATTATAGACCCTATTTATGGGGTAAACGATTTAAAATCGTCACAGATCATTTACCAATTAAATATTTAAATAAAAAATATACGGGAAAAGAGTTTAGTCAGAGAAAAAGGTGGTTATTAAAATTACAATAGTATCAATATGACATCGAATATCTAAAGGGTAAATTAAATAATATCGCAGATTTTCTAAGTAGGATTCCAGAAGAGAATAACAAAAATGACATGATAGATGTAGAACAATCAGTCAATAATGTATCAGATAATGCAACAATACATTCAGTAGAAAAAGAACAGCTTAATCACATTCCTATAAAAGAATCAATAGTAAATATATATAAAACCCAATTAATTTTAACATGGAAGAAGAATTATTTATATTGATATGACAAAAGGAGAAGAATATTGGACAGATGTGTTACGTAGATTTATTAAGTCAGGAATCACAGGAATATACACAGAATTGAATTGTTGATACAGTTGTTTGGTCATGAAAATCAGATCAAATTTATTAAAGCAACATTGAGAGCACAGGAAATAAGTAATTTAGCAGAAGCACAGAAACAAATATCATTGTACCATACTCAAGAAAGTCTCCATAGTGGAATTGTTGAAACATACCATAGTTTAAAAAATAAAATATTTTACCCCAAATTAGTAAAAGAAATAACCAAAATCATTAATAATTGTAAAACATGTCTGAAGACAAAATACGAAAGAAAACCAATTAAAAAGAAATTCGAACTGAGTGAAACCCCGAATAGGCCAAATGAAATTTTGCACATAGATATCTATTACTTCATGAAACACCCATTTCTGACCTTAGTAGATAAATTAACAAAGAAAGCATATGCATACTACTTGCCGAATCGAAATTGGGTAAAAAAGATAGAAACTCTTGGAGAACATTTTTCTAAATTCGGAAAACCTTCTAAAATAATTGCTGACAATGAATTTAAGTCCGAAAACTTAAAAGAATTGTTTAACGCACATGAAGTAGACCTTCACCTAACAAAACCTAACACTCGCACTGGTAACAGTGATGTTGAAAGATTCCATTCAACACTGCAGAAAAAACTAGTAACAATGAGAGATTTTGACCTTACAATAATCCAAAAGGTCCATAGAGCCGTTAGCAACTATAATAATAGATACCATTCAACCATTAGAATGTCTCCAGAGGAAGGAATGTTCGCTGACATAGCTACTTTGAGAAATCATATTAAAACAGAAAAAGAAAAGCGAATAAAAAAGCTTAATAGAAATAGGCAAGATTATACTGAAAATAGACAGGTAATACCAGTAAAAAACTACAAAAGAAACTATTATAAAAACGAGCCTAGATATAGAATCAAAAAATTAGAAATTATTATTTGCAGATGATAACCTTAGCGATTCTACTACTAACACAAGTAACACCAATAACACCCACACTAACGATTGATAAAATAAAGACAGAAAATGGATATTCTGTAATTAACATGGGTGAGACAGAAATTATTCAGGACGCCAAGACAATTCTCCATATAATAAACATTCAGGACTTGAAACTGACAATTGGCGCAATTGAGACAAACATCCAAAATTTAAAATTATATAACGACCCGACAATTAGAAGACAATTAGATACAATCAAAGCCAAGGTAAAAGCAATTGAACCAAATTCAAATATTAGAACGAAAAGAGGACTAGTGAACGTTGTAGGCAAAGCAACCAACTTCCTCTTTGACATAATGGACGACGATATAATAGAAAAAATATACTAGAACACATTAGCATATTAGAAACAAACACTGAGAACGCAATCTATACAGTAAATAAACAGATAGAAATAAATCAAAGTTTTAACGAAAGCATAAAGCATTTCAAAAACATTATAGAAACTGACAGGATAGATTTAACAAAGTCCTTTTCGGGACTAAAAGAAAATGAAAAACAGTTTATACTAAAACACATTAAATTAGACCAAATCATAAAACTTAATATGTTAGAAGAAAAAATAAATCAGATAATAGACAATATAGCATTAATAAAACATGGATTAATACATCCCAGTTTATTAACAATGACAGAAATCTTGGACACAAAGCTTGATTTATTGAAAATAAAAAATGTTAAAGTTGGAACTCTTAAATACAATAACGAAACTATAATAATAGCAATCAAAATTCCTAACAACTACGAACAAGTTGATTTGAAACTTATAATTCCTAGTCCAAATAAACATAATTTAGAAATCCAATTACAAGAATATTATTTCGTTGAAATTAACCAAACAATGTACTTTTATCAAAATAATGAAGTTCAATACAAAAAAGATTTAATTATTGTTAATAATTGTATAACAAATAGAAATTGTTCCCTTAAGGAAAATTATACAACCGAAATAAAAAGATTAGACGAAAGTACAATCATTTGTAAAAGCATGAAAAATGAAAATATTGTTAATAAATGCGACGACAGACAAATAAAACTGGAAGGAAATTATTTAATTACTATTAATAATGGTACTATTAATATATTTAATGAATCAATAGCTAATAAAAATATATATTTTACAGAAAGATTTTTCCATGACGAAACAATAAATTATAATTTTACTAAACAACCAGACTTTGAAGAAATTATCCTTAAAAATATTGTTAACCTAAAACCAATAAAATTGTTAAAAATACATAAAAACATACAGTACGTCATAGGATCAACAACTATAATATTTATCTTTATACTAGTTTTACTATTTGTCAATATCTTGAAAAGATATAAAAAAATCAATATTTCAGTTAAAAACATTACAGAAAAATATATTCAAAATATAGAAGAAAATTATTGTAAAGAAACTCCAAAAATTCAGGAGAATTTTAATCTAAAGGGGGGAGAGGTTACATATCCCGCTCATTCCCACTCCATATTTTCACTCCCTATTCCCGTACCAAAAGCTCATTAACATTTTTGTTGATACAGCTTATTTTATTTTTCATTTTTCCATTCCCATAGAGCTAAAGTCCATTAACATTTGTTAATACAAATTATTTTCATTCAATATCAAATATCACTACATTTCCCACGGAAAGCTAGTTCCCAATACACGCGCATTTTTTATGCCTTGCATTCATTTACCTCCAATTTATTGTAACCCGAACCCACATAAAAATGTATAACGAAATAGTTCTAATATAATAATTTGTAAATCAAATCTGCTGAGAATGCAGTTTAATTAGAATAAGAAATCGCATTGTATTAAATAATTAATAAAGCAGTCAGTCGATAGCGAGACATGGTTAAATAAAGAACTCTTTTTTTTAAAAACCTTTTTCGCGCAACTCATTACATTTCTTGTATGGCACTCCACTCTCTTGGACAGCCATTAGAAGCAATTTAGTTCTGCACTACAGCGATAAGAGAAACGAAACTTCTTTAATCCGAGATTTACACAATCTCAAACAAAACCAGGACACTGTAGAACAATTCTACAGCAAAATTATAGAAATATTTTCCTCTATAAGTAACCACATAAAAGTCCACGATACAGATATGAATGTGATCAAAGCTAAAAACGGTCTTTACGAAGAAATGTGCCTTAACACATTTTTAGTAGGTTTAAGAGAACCTCTTGGTTCAACCATTCGGGCAATAAAACCCACCTCATTGCCACAAGCATTCGCATTCTGCGTCCAAGAGCAGAATATATTTTACTCGAAAACAAACTTATCGTTATTCGATAATATGATGTACAAGAAAACTTATGAAATACAAAAGCGACAACCCCAACATTTTAATTCTTCAAATAACACATTTTCATTCAACCAACAAAGACCACAACCCCAATATTTTAATTCCCCATATTATAATACATTTCCATTCAACCAACAAAAACCACAACCCCAATTTTTTTCCCCATATAATAAATTTCTATCCAATCCACCAAGACCACAACCCCAACAATACTATCAACAACGATTTCCACAACAAAATATGAGTCTTCAACCACAATCTTAAAGACCCTAACAGAATTATCAACCACAATTTAAACAGCAACAACCTGCTTCTCAACCTTATTCTCAGAAACCTCAACAGTTTTCACAAAATCAACAAAGAAAATCCGATCCAATGGAACTTGGTTCAACTAGAGTTACTCGTTTGACTCAACCATCCCCATCCAATTTCACTAAACCAAATAAATATCAAAATTCCAGAAAACAGGAATTACATAATGTAATTATTCCACAGGAAGTAGACAATTCCTCAAATAACGAAGAATTCTCTACTGATACAATTAATAATTACCAACATTTAGATTCCTACTACGATCTTAATAATTACCCTGACCAACAAGATCTTGAAGCGGTTAATGTAATGCATGAATTAGATGACGAACATTTTTTCTCACTTGCCCTGACAGACCAATTGGGTACGTAGACATTAACAAACACGGTACTGTTCTTCCATTAACATTTCCCCACCTCTTGGCCGCCCATTAAAATTTTTAATAGACACAGGAGCCAGCACTTCATTTATTAATCCCGAATACGTACACCTCAATTACTTAGTTTCAATAGAACCAACATCTATTAAAACAATCCTAAATACACATGAAATAAATAAAGAAGTTTATTTTCCAAATTTTATAGAATTCAATCAACCTGGAGAAACCAAATTCTTAGTTTTCCGCTTCCACGGATACTTTGATGGTTTACTAGGACTTGACGATCTTACTTCATTAGGAGCAAAGATTGATTTAGTCAACAAAGTTATTATTACACAAAATTCTACACTACCACTAGAACTTAAACCTAATTTTATATCTCAAAAATATATTCTTTCGGCAAATTCAAAAACAATAGTCAACTTACCAGTAGATGCAAAGAAGGAGATATCCTTATAAAAACTACTTATATTACACCCCATCTATACATTCCAGAAGGCATATATCACACAGTCAAATGGTATTCAAATCTTGTAGTCATAAATACCTCAAATTCAGACAAAACACTGTTTTTAGAACAACCTCTCAAAGTCACAAAATTCATCAATCAAGAATTTTGCGAACTAAATAACTTTGAAATTAATAGTGAATGTCCTGAAACAGAACCTATAACTAATGATGATATAACACACCTTATCCGAACCAACCATCTCAATAACGAAGAGAAAAAAGCTATCCACAAATTATGCCGTTCATATGAAGATGTTTTTTTTAAAGAAGGACAAAAACTTACATTCACCAACAAAATAAAACATAGTATAAATACCAAAGACGATATTCCCATATATTTAAAATCCTATAGATATCCTCATATCCACAAAGAAGAAGTTCAGACACAAATAGAGAAAATGCTAGCAAGGCGTTATAAGACCCAGTTATTCACCTTGGAGTTCACCAATCTGGATCGTCCCAAAAAAAAAGGATGCCAGTGGAAAAGTCAAATGGCGACTCGTCATTGACTACCGAAAACTGAACGAAAAGACAGTTAGTGACAAGTACCCTTTACCAAACATCAATGATGTATTGGATAAGCTAGGTAGAAGTACTCGTATATACTTCACAACACTCGATCTCGCTAGCGGATTTCACCAGATCGAGATGAATCAAAAAGATATAGAAAAAACAGCATTCACTGTAGAAAGTAGGCACTATGAGTATTTGAGGATGCCCTTTGGGCTAAAGAATGCTCCATCAACCTTTCAAAGGGTTATGGACAATCTTCTCAGGGATTTACAAGGTAAAATCTGCCTTGTGTACTTAAATGATATTATCATCTTTTCTACGTCCTTACAAGAACATATACCGAAAATTTAAAGAAAGTTTTTGACAGGTTACGTGAAGCAAATTTCAAAATTCAGATAGATAAATCTGAATTCCTTCGTAAAGAAGTAGCTTTTTTAGGCCATATAGTAACAAGCGAAGGTGTCAAACCAAACCCGGACAAAATTTCGGCAATACAAAATTTCCCCATACCCAGAACCCAAAAAGAAATAAAGTCTTTTTTGGGCCTCCTCGGTTATTACCGTAAGTTTATCAAAGATTTTGCAAAACTTACGAAACCCCTTACAGAATGCCTAAAGAAAGGAAAGAATATAGATTTAAATAAAAAATATGTTAAAGCATTTGAAATGAGCAAAGAATTATTAATTAACGACCCAATTTTACAATATCCTGATTTTACTAAAGCATTTGTTTTAACAACAGATGCGAGTAATTTCGCATTAGGTGCAATATTATCCTAAGGCGCTATAGGTAGCGACAAACCTATATGTTATGCTAGCCGAACTTTAACAGATTCAGAGACCAACTACTCCACTATAGAGAAGGAGTTATTGGCAATTGTTTGGGCAACTAAGTATTTTCGACCATACTTATTTGGCCAAAAATTCAAAATTGTAACCGATCATAAGCCCTTGCAGTGGCTTATGAGTCTCAAAGATCCAAATTCTAAATTAATCAGATGGCGCTTAAAACTTGAAGAATTTGATTATCAAATAATCTATAAAAAAGGAAAGCTTAATTTAAACGCAGATGCGTTAAGTCGAATTCAAATACAGCCCTCAAATGGTAAAACCGAATTAAATACTAGCGAAACAATTGCTGCCACAATTCATTCTGCAGCCGAAAATTTAGATGATCATATATTCATTTCAGAACGACCCTTAAACGAATTCAATATTCAACTTATTTTAAAGAAAAATGACAGGGACAAACCAATAAAACTTGAAATGCTGTTCAAAAACAAACAAAGAAGAACGGTTTACAAACAAGACTTTACTGAAAATAACATTACAGACATTTTTAAACAACATTTACCCCCAAACAAATGCTGTGCAATTTACACGGATAATGAAACATTCAGGATTGTACAAGAAGTATATTCCAAATATTTCTCTAACAGCAAGACTTTCAAACTTATCCGTTGCATTGACATACTAACAGATATAACAGACAACGACGAACAAGACAAAACTATAACTGATTACCACAATAATAATAACCATAGAGGAATCAATGAAACACTCCTACACTTAAAAAGACAATATTTTTTTCCATAAATGAAAACAAAAATTACAACAATAATTAATAATTGTGAAACCTGTTAACTAATGAAATATGACCGGAACCCCCCAAAAATGAGACATGAAATCACGCCAACTCCAAAGAAACCACTCCAAATAATCCACATTGACGTCTATAGTATAAATAACAGAAAAATCCTAACAATAATCGACAAATTTTCAAAATTTGCAGCTGCATATACACTTGCTGTGCAGAATAGCCTAAATATAATAAAATCCATCAAGCATTTTATTAGCCTTCACGGCATACCCAATCATTTAGTATCCGATCAAGGATCGGAATTCACGGCCATAATCTTTAAAGATTTCTGTACACAATATAGCATTAACTTGCATATTACATCTTTTCAACAGTCCAGTAGCAATAGCCCCGTTGAGCGATTACACTCAACACTCACTAAAATTTATAGAATAATCTACAATAAAAGGAAAGAAAGAGACCATAGCTCTATTTTAAGTGAAACTATAATTACTTATAACAATTCCATTCACACATCTACAAATTACACACCATATGAATTATTTTACGGCAGGACGGACTTATAAGTTTAACAAGGAAGTAAATTTTAATAATGAACATGAGTATCTTCAAAAACTTAATGAATTTCAAGAAAAATGATTTCCCACTATAAAAGAAAGATTAGAAAAAGTAGCAACTAAGAACATTGAGAAAATTAATATAAACCGAAAAGATGCCGTAGTTCTTAAGGAAAATTCAATCATATATAGAAAAGAATTTAGACGAAATAAACTTACACCTAGATTTAGTAAACATAAAATTAAAACAAATAATAAAGTTACAGTTATTACTAACGACCAAAAGAAACTCCATAAATCAAAAATTAAAAACAAACGAAAATTTCAGACTCATGACAATGACAACGCTCACGAAAATAACCAAAGGACAGAAAATGGAACTGCAAAAACTTAGTGAAAACACGGGAATTCTTCCTACGACAATCTAGTACACATAATCAAGTTGGACTCATATAAGCAAAATATAGACAAAATAACTACATCATTATTAGGCTTTAAAAATCTAAACGATTTCAAAGACTCTCTGACCATTACGAACGTCAAAGTGGATGAACTAAGAGCTAAATTAGAAACGTTAATGCCAAAAATCAGACACAAAAGAGGACTTGTTAACGGATTAGGTTCGGTAATTAAAAGTATAACCGGAAACATGGATGCAGATGATGCCATGCATCTAAACAGTCAAATAGACCAATTGACACAAAACCAACTATTAGTAAAAGACAAGATAAACAGAATCACCCAATTAAACAACCAAATAACCTAGAGATTTACAAACATTACTGACCACATAAACAGACAACAAGAAACTATTGAAGGTTATTTAAGATATTCACAAAATTAAATCAGAACGGATAAAACCGCAATCAGATACTCGCAATATCTGAATCAAATTAACTATAATATCGATTTATTAAATAGTCACCTTTCCAATATAGCAGAGGCTATAATTCTCGCCAGACTCAATGTCATTTCAAAACAGATACTAAATTCCAATGAACTTGATTATATATATAAAGTCTTTGAAAATAAGTCCATACAAATAAATTCTAATGAACAAATTTACGAGCTCCTTGGCCTACAAGCCTACTACAATGATACTAACATCATATTCAATATAAGAATCCCACAAATTTCCACAGAAACTTTCTCATTTTTTCAAATTATTCCCCTCCCTATTAATAACACTAAATTTATCCTCACAAAACCTTATGTTATATCCAATCCCAACAAAATATTTACTTTGACAAAAAATGCCAACAAATCGAGGGAATATACTTTTGCTAAGAAAACGACAAACATCAACCGAAACCCAATGACAGCTGCATCACCAACCTTCTAAAAAATCTCCCTGCTAATTGTGACTTCGAAGAAAAAACAGACAAAGCCGAAATACTGCAACCAGAACATAACTATATACTTTTAATTAACATTCCAGAGACAACCATAAAAAGCATTTGTGAACCTCATCGCCAAAAAATCAAAGGCACACAATTAATACACTTCGAAAATTGCGAAATAGAGATTAATCAAATTCTCTATGAGAGCAGCGAAAGGGTGTTCTGGGAGGATATTCACATTTTCACATCACAATCAAATATAATAAATACATCATCGATTTTAACAACACCAAACCTTCAAAAACTTCAAAGTTACCAATTCAGAAACACGGAACTAATTCAAACCCTACATACAAGGACCTCACAGACCAGCAACCTTATGATCAACACAACCTTAACATTCAGTTTCATTATCATCATCATATTAATCTATCTAATCAAACAGCATCAAACACAGAATCCATATCCGTACCTATAAAAATCATCGCTCCTGGCACAGAACAAACAGGAATGCAGTTTCTCTGGCCAACGCTCCATTCTTAGGGGCCACGTTCATCAACCCCATCATCGCAGTCATCATATATTTCTTTAATAATCAAATTTCAACTTTATATTAATAATTATATTTCATTTTGTTTCCCACATTTACTTTGGCTCTGATTTCAATTTATTTCCCACACTATATTTTGCTTAATAAACAAAATTGTACTATAAAAGAATTGTACTTTAAAAATATGAGTTGAGTTAGTAAATAAAGACAGCACTAGCTGTACCTGTACGAAAAAATTGTGTTTTTTTTAAAACGCTGCAGCGGAACAACTAACCTTAACTCGCGCGCTCAAACAACCGGTTGATTCGTGGGAGGGGATCCTTGTTTACATTTTTATAAGCAAATTAGGAGAAGCAAACAACGTTTTGTGGATTAGAAAACAAAAAACGTACGCAAATCCGAGTTTACAAAATTTTACAGACTTTTTAAAGGAAAGGATAGATGAGCTCAAGAGCCTAAAGCTTCATTCACATGAGCGCGACCAACGAACGACGAATGAATTACAAAATGTGAGTTTATATACGTTTGAAGACATATTTCCACACAAATTCTTAACAAAACGATAGCGTCAACAGTCCAAGCCAATCGTGCATTAAATGTGGCCGCAACCATTATCTATATCAATGCGAACAATTTCGAGAATTAAGAGTTCCATCGCGATTGGAGTTTATTCGCAATAAGAAAATATGTGTTAATTGTCTGCGCTCCAAGCACAATTTATCGTAATGTAAATTCTCAGCGTGTCGTTAATGCGGTCAACGGCATAATTCGCTTTTGCATGAAAACCCAACAGATCAATCGAACCGCGATAATTCAAATTCAGTGTCAGACGTCAGTCAATAGCTCGCAGCGCATGGCTCAAGATACAATTACCCTTCTGCCAACTGCAATAATACTGGTAGAGGATGGAACTGGTAAGTTTCAAAAATGTAGAGCCATGTTAGATTCTGGGTAGCAGACTAGTCTTATTAGTGAATCGTGCGTTCAAAGATTGCTCCTAAGAAGGTCTCATGCTAGGGTTCCGATAACTGGAATAGGTTCCGGTGTGCACGGCACAAGAGGCTTGGTGAATTTGGTTTTGCAGTCGGTTACTGCCAAGACTCTATCTATAAAGACTAAAGCTTTCATCATGTCAAAATTAACCAGCGATTTGCCTAGCGTCCTTATTCCAAGAAACAAAATGAACTTCTTCGAAAATTTAACACTTTCCGACCCAAATTATAATACTCCTGGCAAAATAGACATCTTAATCGGCTCCTTTAGAGTTATATCGAGAGTGGTTTGACTTTACAAAAGATCTTCATCATATCGGCGAAATTAGTATTCCACGGTGGATATACTATGAACAAGCGGCATCCCTCGAACTTCACGGCTTCGCAGATGCTTCTGAATCCGCGTACGCAGCAGCAATTTATTCGTGCTTAGTCAAACCAAGCGGAAGCGTATATACGACGTTGATTTGTGAAAAATCCCGTGTTGCGCCAGTTAAGCCTACATTAACTGTACCCCGTCTTGAATTATGTGGTTCTTTACTGCTTAACAAGCTGTTTATCAAGGTTGAAAACGCTCTCGGAATTCACGATATCCAATGCTATGCATATTCAGATTCGTCCACAGTCCTACATTCGATTCAAGGTCACCCTCGATGTCGAAATGTCTTCGTAGACAACAGGATATCGCAAATCGTCGCCAATCTACCATCATCTGCATGGCACTACGTTCGGTCCGCCGAAAACCCAGCAGACTGCGCCACAAGAGGTTTAATGGCAAGGCAATTACCAGACCTAGGTCTTTGATGGAACGGATTCTCCTTTATTCGGAAACCAGGGCTAGAATTCGAGAACCTTATGGATTTTAAGGAGGATCCGGAGAATGAAATAATCGCGCTCGCCACCTGTCCAACAGATTCCGACTGGATCCTATCAGAAAACTTTTCCTCCTTCATTCGATTACTGCGCGTCGTAGCGTGCTGCATTTGTCTACTCAGGTACTTCAGTGCTAAATACAAGAGTCAATACTGCCAAAGTTTCAATAATTTTTCAGTTCGGGATATTAATTCGTGATTTAATTGAGACTTTTGTTGAAACACGTAGGTTCGAGTCCCGCCTTCCGTGATTATTGTTTTTATTTATTTTTTTTTTTTTATTTTAATAAATTTGTATCTATATTTTTTATTATATATTTTAACACTCCTTTCGTAAAATATGGATTGCTACAATATTAATTCTGTTAAAATAACGCTCTATAAACTCGCGAAATCAACTTCTTTCGCAGACGAGCTGACCTGTTTACAGCAAAACAAACCTGTTCCCATTAGAAGCAGAATTTTTCAAATGAACCCCTTCATTGACGAGGACGGCTTATTACGAGTTGGAGGTAGAATCGATAACGCCAGTGTTTCCTTCAATCAAAGGCATCCAATCATCTTGTACAAGGATCATCACCTTACTAAGCTCATCGTTTTGGATTTTCATTTGAGAAACATGCACGCTGGAATTCGCCTTATGACATATCTTCTTTCTTTAGAGTATTCCATAATTGGCCTTTATCAAGTCATCAAGCGATGCGTTCATAAGTGCGTCACATGTATCAGGCAAAGAGCCATTCCTTACAAACAACAAATGGGAAATCTACCTCGCCAGCGTTTAGAGCCTGGTCTGGCCTTCAACAACACCGGAGTAGATCTTGCGGGCCCGTTTATGGTTAGTTCGTGGAAAGGGAGAGGAGCAAAACGATTTAAAACCTACGTAACACTTATCGTCTGCATGGCCACCAAGGCGCTTCACTTAGAAGCTGTAACCGAGTTGTCTTCGGAATTTCAAGAAAACATTCGTTTTCATCCCCCCCATGCCCCTCATTTCGATGGACTTTGGGTGGCGGGCGTCAAAACAATTAAGTACCACCTGTGCCCAGTCTTAGGGAATGCTTCTGTTACTTACGAGGAATTTTGCACCATATTGTGCCAGATCGAGGCATGTGCAAATTCCAGACCTATCTGTTCTAAATTCGAAGGAGACTTCGACCCTCTCACGCCGGATCACTTTTTAATATTGCGACCTATGAAATCTGTTCCGGATGAAGATGTTTCTAGTGTGCGCATTTCATGACTTAAGTGTTGGCAGTTTGTGCAGCTCACGGTTCAGGACTTCTGGAGTAGATGGTCTAACGAGTATCTTAATCAAATGCAAAAGCGTACAAAGTGGACGAATCCTAATAAGAACATCATAGTCAACGACGTTGTAGTCATAAAGGAAGATAATCAGCCTCCGTGTCAATGATTGATGGGAAAAATTATAAAAACCTTTCCACGACGAGATGGACTGACCAGAGTAGCACTAGTAAAAACCTCAAAGGGTGAAATCAAGCGATCGTTTAATAAACTGTGTCCTTTGCTGCTTGTGGATTGTATAGAAATAATTTCAATCAGAATAATAATTTAAATCAAAAGACTACAGGCCACAATAATCATACGCCAATGGAATGTGATCATCTGAAACAAAAAGCGGAGGAAATAAATTTTCAATCACAGCCTCAAAATCTGATTTACCGATAATAGAGTTTACCATAGGAGATACAAAAATTAAATGCTCGAGAGATACAGGTTCTACGACTACATTGCTCGATAAGTCAAAATTACAAACGAATTCCTTTGAAAGAAAAAAATACGTTTAATACCCTGAACGGGAACACAAAAATAGATTCAGAAATAATTACAGAACTTCCAAAAGAATTTAGCGAAAAAGCTCACATGTGTTGGAAGCTTACATCCTTTAAAGATAAACATTTTGACGGATAAATTGGTCAAAATTTACTAAAACCGTTACAAGCAAAAATTAATTTAGAAAAAGAGTACATTGAAATTCACGGAACTAAAATCAAATTTATAGATGCATGTCTGCACAGTTATGATGAAATATATACATTAGAGGGAAATAAAGAAGAACAAGATGTACCAAGTCGACTCCTTGGTAAACATCTAAATAAAGAGGAAAACAAGATTTTAAAGAATCTTCTAAAAAAAATAGGGATTTATTTTTTCATGAGGGACAACCTTTAAGTAGTAGGTACCAATGAAATACAACATGAAATTGTGACCACAACAGATAGGCCAATTTACGCAAAAATTTATCGTTATCCCCAAATCCACGATCAGGAGATAAGTAGACAAATTAAAGAGATGCTTGCACAAGGCATAATACAAGAGAGCAATTCTCCTTACAATAGCCCTCTATGGGTTGGGCCAAAGAAATTAGATAACTCTGAGGAAAAGAAATGGAGAATAGTGGTCGATTACAGGAAACTGAATGAAGTCACTATTGACGACAAATTTCCTATTCCTAATATAGACACTATATTAGATAAATTAGGAAGAACCCAATACTTCACAACTTTAGACTTAGCTAAAGGCTTCCACCAGGTACTAGTTAGGGAAGAGGATAGAAAAAAAAAACAGCCTTTTCGACTCCTCTTGGGCACTATGAATTCATAAGAATGCCTTTCGGGCTAAAGAACGACCGAGATTGATAAACTCAGTCCTAAGAGAGTGCATAAATCAAATATGCGTCGTCTGCCTTGACGATATTCTTATATTCAGTTCATCTCTGAAAGAACACATTATAAGCGTCTAAAAAGTTCTAGATAAATTAAGACAGCGCAACCTTAAAACGATCATGGACGGAATTATTCCGTCACTGAAAAAGAACTTCTTGCAATTGTCTGGTCTGTAAACTATTTTAGGCCATATATTTATGGATTATGGTAGACCTTTTGATCTACTTAAAGACCACCACTTAAATGGTTGCAATGATAATGATATAAATCAACGACTTCAGAGATGGTTATTACAGCTAGGAGAGTACAATATTAATATTGATTACATAAAAGGAAAAGAAAACAAAGCTGCAGATTTTTTGAGTATAATTTATTGTGAAACTGGTGAAATAAATGTGATCGAGACGCTCACAACTGAGGAGGAAGAGAAAGCACCCCATTTAAATTTTGAAATTGACAATATGAGTTTAGACAATACGATTCATTTCCAAGAAGAAGATTAAAATGATCATTTCCCAATATTAGACACAGTAGTTAACAGATTTTATACACAAATATGTATTGTTAATAAATAACAAAAGTAAGGAAATTGAAATACTTAATAATAGAAAAATCATATATATGTAATCTATATCTATACTAATATTATAAATGCGAAAGTAACTCTGTCTGTCTGTCTGTTACTCAATCACACCTAAACTACTGAACCAATTTGCATGAAATTTGGTATGGAGAAATTTTGATACCCGAGGAAAGACATAGGCTACTTTTTACCCCGGGAAAATGACGCATTCCCATGGTAAAGATTCAGGTGGGCCGATCGCTTTTACGCCTAAACTACTGAACAGATTTTAATTAAATTTTGTAAGGGGATAGTTTGAGACTTAAGAAAGGACATGAGTTACTTTAGACCTCGGGAAAACAACGCATTACCATGGAAAAAATTACTTTACGGGTAATCTGATCGCTTTCACTCCTAAATTACCAAATATTTGAATAATATTTGGATAACATTGGTATTACGGGAAAAAAACGCATTCCCAACCCTTCTCATAAGTTGAGATTGAAGGTTGGTCTTCCAGTCCTGTTAATGATAAATCTTGACGCATCAAAGTTATGTAATGGTACACGGCTACAGATTACTCACCTAGGACGAAATATTATAAAAGCTATAATCAAGACTGGATAGTAAAAGGAAAAAATATTTTAATTCCCCGCATTCCGATAATTCCAACCGATTTGCCGTTTCAGTTTAAAAGAGTGCAGTTTCCTCTGAAAGCAGCATTTGCAATAACAATAAATAAAGCTAAGGGGCAAACGCTGAAAGTTGCAGGTTTAAATTTGGAAAAAAAACTGTTTTTCCAATGGACAATTATATGTAGCGTGCTCATGAGTCTCAAACCCACAAAATCTTTACGTTCTGGCCAAGGAAGGAAAAACAAAAAACTATCTAATGCGGACGAAGTCGCGCGTAAAAGCTAGTATGTACATATATTAACTCTGAAGATATTCTAGAAGAAAGACTACTAGACATATTTAGACGATTTCTAAAAAGAAAAGGTAGAATAGGTATTTTTTTCAGAGCTAACAGAACACGAATACAATTTAGTCCAATTAAAGCTCATCGAATTATTTGACACCACAAAACAAATAAAGTTTTATAAATTTATATATCACGCACAAAATATGAAAAATAAAGATGATACCTATAAACAGATCACAAAAATAAAACAGGTCATGCTGGCATAAACGAACATTATGAAGGTCTAAGAAAACTTATATACTTTACAAATTTAAAAGAGTTGATTCAAAAATACATAAATAATTGCGACACATGTAATTAGGCTAAATATGATAGAAAACCGATAAAATCGAAGCTTCAATACACGGAAAATCGAACAGACAATAATCATGCAGATATTTACATAACCACCTAAAATATCTTCTTAACCTTTATAGACAAGTTCTCTAAGCATGGTAGAATATTTGATTTAGAAGATATAAACAGTGTCACGATTAGAGAAAAATTACGATTATACTTTTCCATTAAAGGCAATCCTTTGAAAATATTTCTAGATAATGAAATTCTAAACACAAACGTAAAAGATTTCTTAAGTCAGGAAAATATAGAAGTACACTTTACTGAACCAAATAGCCATACCAGCAACTCCGATATTGAGGGGTAATACCATACCATAAGCGAAAAAATGAGAGTTCTCACTACAGAAAAATCAAAGCTAACAACGAAAGTAGTAAGTAAAAACTTATGATATTATTTTAAATATCATAAACCCAGCAGAAATTCTAAAGATTATTTCAAATTTAGAAGATAATTTTTCAAATATTCACATCGGAAACGGAAAAGAAATTTTAATGCATGAGTAAAAATCACTTAAATACAAAATTTATACTATAATTCCACATAGACCCAAAAGAGGACTTATTAATATAGTAGGGTCAGGTATGAAATGGTTATATGGAACGATGGATGAAGATGACAGACGAAACATTGAAGAACACCTGAAAGTCATCGACGAAAATAACCAAAACATAATAACTCAAACTAACAAACAAGTATTTATTAATGATAGTTTTAACCAAACCTTTTTGACTTTAAAGCAAACAATTGAAAAAGATAGATTTAAAATATTATATCAGTTAAACAATATAAAAAGGAAAACTGTTAATATGAATAGCAAACTTTTGTACCTAGAATCATTCACCATTATTACCGATGTCGTAAACGACAGGAAAATATACGACACGACACAATCTGCATTCCATAAGTCGTTTCGACTTTTGTCACTCGTTTTGTTGTCGTGTGTTAACGTCAAGTGTGTTGAACGCTTTCATTCAGCATTCTGTAAGACGAAAGGAAACGACGACGATGAAAAAAAAACGACGGTATCTCTCGTTTGAAAATTTGCTCACGACGAAGAAATGGAAGTTCGCAAAACAGTAAGTTACCTTGTTAAATAATTTATTTTACGGAATTTATTAGTACTTTCTTTGCGATAAATAAAAACAAAATATTTGTTCACATTTGCAGTTGAAATTAACAAATCAGAATCAGTTCCAGGCCCTCGTGCGTCGAGCTGATAGAGGGCAACGAGCAGTTGGCTAGGGGATTTTTGAAGGGAATAAACAAAACTGACATAAAAAGGGAATGGAATTCCATAGCTGATCAGCTGAACAGCAAGGGTCCTCCAGTAAGAGATGGAGATGGTTGGCAAAAGGTTTGAATCGCTTATTTCATTAATGTAATCAGATTTGAGCCGACTTTAAGTTTAAAGTGAAGAAGAAAATAATAAATAATTCAAAAGAAATAAAAGCAACTGGAGGAGGTCCAAACCAATTGCAAATTTTATCTCCGCTGGAAGATGCTGTAGCAAATTTGCTTAAATACAAACAGTGGTTAAACGCAAACGGAAACCCAATTGGTGTATCCCAGCCCAATTTACTTCCAAATACTTTGACGACTACATCCGGATATACATCAATACGAACTCAGGCTACAGTAGCAGAACTTTTAAACATGGAAGATGGCTCCGTCGAATTGGAGGGTAAAGTTTTGGAGCAGCAACAACCGGACAACATTGAACAATGATTTTTTATTTAGAATTTAATTGCATTTTGACAGATGTTTGTTACTTTTGCATCGTTTAAAAATCTGCTACAAATTTGTCGCGTCGAAGAACTTATGGAATGCCACTTAAAAAACCACACGACAGAGAAAACGAGAGTCGTCGAAAAAACGAGACGACATCGGTAATAGGAATGATTATTAAAAATCGGTATTATAAAAGATAATGCCGAACATATTCAAAACAATATTGCTTCAAGTAGAGCAGGAATAATGGGAAACAATATTTTAAGTAAGGAAGAAATTACAAAATATGACATAAGTTTTGAAAAATTAAAAAGTATAAAAATTAGAACAGCTTTATATGAAGATGAAAAAATTGTTTTTGTAATAAAAATACCTACTGAACTTATAGAGACAAGAAAATATTTAGTAAACTGTTTAACAAATATGAACTCTGAAGAATTAATAAAGGATTATGAAGAAATCGTCAAAATAAATGAAACTGTATATAAATATGAATCAAATATAGATTTTAAAATTTTAAGGAAATCCAATTTATGTTAATCGTGTTTGTATGAAAACAAAAAATGCCCAAATGACAAAAAATACCCAAATGAAAATTTATGAAATTGCAAATGGTTTGTTTTTGCTAAGGAATGTTAAAAATATAAATTTATCAAGCACTTGTGATGAAAGAACCACACATTTAAATGGAAACTTTTTATTAAATTTTAATAGCTGTGAATTAAAAATCCAAAATGAGACCCTTGTTAACAGAAAAAATATATTTGAAGAAAGATTTATTATACCTTATGAAATGAATATACAGTTATGTCAGAGACATCACCCAAATCAACATCAGAAGATACTTTACCCTTGGATGTGTTGACCGGATATAGCCGTAGACCAAACGGTAAACAATAATATCCGTTGGCTTCCCAGCCAAAAAAATAATAACAAAAACAAGTGTTTATGATTGCTTTGTGCATAGTTGCACATTTTAAATAAGTATCAAGTTACTTTAAAATATTGTCATAACAAAAATATCATTTACGCATTCAACTTGAATGCTCCAAATTATAAAGAGTTCAGTTCTTAACCAACTCTTGAGCAATACACTTATTTGTCTTATTACTTGTCTTTCGGTTCTAGCTATGTGTCAAATCTTAATTTAAGAATTAATTAAACAATTAATTAAATAAAGTAATTTTTAAATAAAATCGAAAGGTGTTTGATTTTAGAAGTTTTCCTCAAATAGAACTCTCAGTGGTTGAGATAAAATATTTTTTTTGGTTAACCCCCAAATCACGACTATAACTGGCGCAGTCGAAAAAACGAGCTCCTTTGGACGCGACTACAAAATATAAAAGTTTAAGAAAAACAATAAAAAAAATAATATAAAAAGAAAAAGTGAAAACCAAAAAGTGGTGCAAATAGAAAATAAAAAATTATAAAGAAAATTGAGAAATTAAAAAATTATAAATAATATAAAAAGAAAAAGTGAAAACCAAAAAGTGGTTAAAATAGAAAATGAAAAGTTACATATAAAGAAAATTGAGAAATTGAAAAATAAAAAATAATATAAAAAGAAAAAGTGAAAACCAAAAAGTGGTGAAAATAGAAAATAAAATTTATAAAGAAAATTGAGAAATTGAAAATAAAAAAAAAGTGACGAAAATAAAAAGTTATTATAAAAAAAAATAATAAATAATACAATATAATATAACTGATAAAAAAAAGACTAGTGAAACAATTAGTCAAAATTGACGAATTTTTTTTTTATATAATAAATAAAAGAAAAGTGAAAAAAATATAAAAATAATAATAAGAAAAATAAGAAATATTGATACATCTGAATAAAAAGTGTAAAAAAAAATATTTAATTATAACAAACAAGCGTTGCACAAGTTACAACACGGGAAGTGAAGATTATAATAAAACAGTTCAAGAAATAGATCCAGATTCAGAAAATACCGAATAAAATAAAAAAAAATAAAAACAAACACAAACAAATACCAGTGCACAACAGAAGCTGAAATTATTACATCTGTAACAATTATATATCTGTAGCAGTTATATACATCTGTAGCCAAACAGAAGACAACTTTAATAAATCAACTTTAAATTGCGGAATCATCTCTAAAAAATACTAAGTTAATATTAAAAATATAATAATAACCATAATATCTAGTAAAAAAAAAAAGAAAAAAAAGAAAAGAAAAAGAGTAGAATTAAGAAGAGGAAATAATAAATTTTTTCAAACTTGCAAATCCAAACTGAAAGCAACAGTTTGCATACGAATATCCTTTATCTGTACTTATTAAATTCTCATAAAAATTCAAAATGAATTTCTTAAAAACACCCGATTTACTAAAGTCCTTGCCAGAATTTACTGGAAAATCCAATGAATTGGAAAATTTCGTTAAGTCAGTTGATTTAGTGTGGGTTGCACTAAGAACTGTTGAAGGTGCCCCATTGCAAATTTGGCCTCAAGTATTAAAAAATAAAATTAAAGATGTAGCTTCGGATAGACTTCGTCTATATGGAAACCCAGATACCTGGGAAGGAATTAGAGAAATATTATATAGACATTTTCAGGATCACAGAGATGAAAGAACTCTGTACATCCAATTGAGTTTAATTAAACAAACAGGTAGCTTGTCGAAATATTATGATGATATTTTAGAAATCATCACAGCGCTGAACGCAAAAGTAAGACAAAATGAAAATGATGTCGATATACGTACTAGAAGGATACGTAGGAATATCCAGGAAGGTCTAGAGACTTTTGTTAAAGGATTAAGGGATCCATTTAGGACAATCGTAATGTCCAGAGATCCAGATACATTGGAACAAGCTTATGAGATAACATTAGGATTGGCAGAAGCCAATAGGTTCAGCTACATGCAAAATAACGGGTATAGCAATAACAGTCAATATAATAATAATTATAAAACCAGAAACAATAATTATTATCAGAACAGAAACTACAATATAACTATCAAAATAAAGGTAATAACAATTATAATAATAATAACAATAATAGCAATAGTATGAATAAAGACAGTAATAGGAACAATAATAATAACAATGTTAATAATAATAATTTTCAGAACAATAATAACAGGAATAATAATTTTAATAATAATTTTAACAACAGGAAAAATTTTGATAACAATTCCTTCAGATATAGGAATAATTCAGGCAGGACAATATGCTCAACAAAGATTTAATGACAGGGTAGTTCCCATGGAAGTAGATCCAAATCCTCCTACTATTCAAAGAGGTTTGAATAGAAATCCAAATTATAGAAATCATATACCAAATGAGGTTTATAGTCAGGAAAAGTACGTTAACATATGTCGAAGTAAAAATAAACAAAAATAAAAATTTAAAATTGCTTGTAGATACTGGATCTTCAAGTTCAATACTAAGTCCAGAAGGTATAGATAAGAGGAAAATTATAAATATAGAACCTAGAGTAGCAAAGTCATTTAGTGGTAACAACACAATTAAACAAAAAGTCGAAATGACTTTATTTGAAGAATTCGGGCTGGATTGCCCAAGAGTAACATTTTATTTGCATAAATTTCATTATTATTTCGACGGAATAATCGGACACGATATACTAAGTAAACACAAAATAAATGTAGATTATGAGAAAGGAGAACTTAAAAGAGGACAATATAAAGTAAAAATAGAGTTTAAACCAATAATAAGGACATATGAGTATGAGTTAGAACCAACCCGAGTCGAAATGTTCGCCCTATTCTGATCCTAAAAAGGATCTTTTCTCCTCATTTGCTCCTACATACAGCAAAATGAACCTCATATCATCCGAAACGATTTTTCATCGTCCTCATTTCGTCCTACATGAATCTTTAGAATTCATTCCGTTTTTCTACGTATATTTTGTGAACCTCATTTCGTCCTAAATGAAGGTTTATCAACATAGAAAATAGATATCGTCCTCTTTTCATACTTAATAAGCCTACCTGGTCGTGTAGCTGCTTTTTTTTTGTTGTCACTGTTGTTGTCACAACAGATGATGACAGTGATGAGAGTGAGACAGAAAGGGAAAAGCAAGTAGGAAAGAGAGAGAGAGCGAGAGAGAGAGAAAAGAAAACAAGATAGAAAGTGAGAGAGAGAGAGTATAATGAAGTGGTATCAGAGAAAGAGAAAAAAGAGAGAGAGTAAATGAACAAAGAAAAAAGCTATGGTCAAGATGAAAGAGGTTCATTTGAGGCTTTTGGCTGTCGTCCTCATTTGATCCTAAACATCGTATTTTGTCTGATAACTGACACTACTAGGTTCAAATGAGGAGCAACTTTTAACAGTAAGTGATCCTCTTTTCAATCTCTTTGAACCTCAGAGAACCTGAATTTTGGGGACGAAAATAGGGCCAAAATTTCGACTCGGGAAGACAAATTATTTGCGTAGAAGTCCCCGTGGATAAAAAACGTGGTTACGTTAAAATATTAGAAAGAAACTTAGGTAATGTTGAAGTCTTAGACGGCGCGACGTATACTGTTCTAAGAAATGGTTGGCAAAGTTAACGTTGGAAAACAAAACAAACCACCCTCTAATTTTTAGAGTTCGACAACCTTTAAAAGCCAAACGGCTTAATGGTCGGTCTAGAGAGTGATTTTTGCTTAGCAGCAGATGATCATTAGATGTCAACTTAGCAGTTCACCAGTTTCCTAATATTCAGCCAAATAAAGATGTTGAGATGAAGGATAAGAAAAATGAAACTAAAAAGGTAGGCAAAAAGCCAAATGAAAAGAAAAATTATAGTAAAGGTATAAAACCAAATTTAAAAAATATTAATTTAAAAAGTAGTACTCTTGGATTAGAACCCGGATGGATGAGTTGTACTAGCAAAGTTGGATTGAATACCGACGAAGAAGTAATAAGTAGTATTGGAACTGTCGATACCCAATTTAAGGAAATTAGACCAAATTACCGATGTTGCAGTATCGAGGTTACCGAGAAACTTAATGAAAATAAAATTATAGGTAAAAATCCTAATGTCATAGAGAAAGAAAGTAAAAAAGAAAATATAATCAAGATAGAAAAAGAAAATGTAGAATGTAGTAGTACTACACCCAAAAAGGTAAATTATGAAAATAATAAAAAGGTAGAAATTAGAAATGAAAAAGAGATTAAATTAAAGGAGGAAATAAACTATTGCAGTATGAATGCACAATCGGAAAATATTTATGATTTAACATCACAAATAGAGGTAAATCACTTAGATAGAGAACAAGTAGAGCAACAAGTAGATATACTAACAGAATATGCAGATGTGTTCAAAAGAGAAGGACAAAATCTTACTTTTACGAATAGAGTTAAACACTAAATTAAAACTACGGATGAACGACCGGTAAGCACCCCTATGTTCACAAAGAGGAGATTCAAAAACAAATAAAAGAAATGTTAGAGTCAGGAATAATAAGACCAAGTAATTCACCATGGTCCTCACCAGTTTGGATAGTGCCTAAGAAAGATGATTTGTCAGGAAATAAGAAATGGCGATTAGTCATAGATTTCAGGAAAGTTAATGAAAAAACTATAGACGATAGGTATCCAATACCAAATATACAGGAAATATTGGAAACGTTAGGCCAATGCTCCCATTGCACTACACTCGATTTGGCATCAGGGTTTCACCAGATTGAGGTAGATGAGCGAGATATTAGGAAAACAGCCTTCACGGTTAATAATGGCTACTACGAATATACAAGGATGCCATTTGGGTTGAAAAATGCACCCGCAACTTTCCAACGGGTAATGGATGAAATTTTAAAAGATTTAATAAATGTCATATGTTTTATTTACATGGATGATATTATAATATTTTCCAAAAATTTCGCTGGACATACTCAAAATTTACGAAACATTTTTCAAGTACTTAGAAGTGCTAATTTAAAAATTCAAATAGAAAAAAACAAATTTCTTAACGAAGAAGTAGAATTCCTTGGTCACGTTGTGACTAGAGAATGTATTAAGCCAAACCCACTTAAAATAGAAGCGGTTGAAAATTACCCAATCCCAAAAACACAGAAACAGATTAAACAATTTTTAGGATTACTCGGATATTATAGGAAATTTTTAAAAGGATTTTGCAAAAGTAACAAAACCAATGACAGAGAAGTTAAAGAAAGGTCAAAAAATTGATATAAATAACGAAAGATATGCAAAATGCTTTAGAGACTGTACAAACATGCTCACCTCAGAACCAATTCTAGCATACCCAGATTTTAGTAAACAATTCTTGTTAAGCACAGACGCATCTAATTATGCAATAGGAGCTGTGTTATCTCAAATTCAAGAAGGACTAGAACACCCTTTATGTTACGCGAGTCGAACATTGAACGATCACGAGAAAAATTATTCAACGATAGAGAAGGAACTACTAGCCATAGTTTGGGCGACAAAATATTTTCGGCCATACCTTTACGGTACAAAATTTAAAATTCAAACAGACCATACACCTTTGAAATGGCTTATGAATTTAAAAGAGCCAAACAGTAAACTAGTAAGGTGGAAATTACAAATGGAAGAATTTGATTACCAAGTAGACTATAAACCAGGTAAAATAAACAGTAATGCAGATGCTTTAAGTAGAATACTCCTTGAAAAAAATCATGATGAAATAATAAAAACCGACGCTACAATTCACAGTGCTAGTGAAGATGACCATGGGTACATCCCAATTTCGGAATCCCCATTGAATTTATTTAAGAATCAGTATATTGTAGAGAAATTAAGGAGTGGTTCAAATCAAATTAGAACCAAAATCATTTTTAATAAAACAAGAAAAATAATTAAATATAAGAATTTTACGGAGACAGATATTATTCAAATTATAAAAAAACCATTTTAACCAAAAAAGTACCAATGCTATATACGTGGAAGATCTTCAATTACACCTTCAAATACAAGATGTATTCAAAAATCATTTCCATAGATCGAAACGTTTCAAAATATTAAAATGCACAAAAACTTTAAAAGACATAGAAAATGAACAGGAGCAGGATGAAATTATAGTAAATAGTCATAAAGAAAATAACCATAGAGAAATTACAGAATCTTTTGAACGCATTAAACGCGAATATTTCTTTCCAAATATAAAACAAAAACTCACGAAATACATATGTAAATAATTGTGAAATCTGCCAAGTTGAAAAATACGACAAAAACCCTTCAAAGCCCAAATTTGAAAAATTGAAAATATAGAATCACCAAAATACCCTTTAGATATCATTCACGTAGATATTTTATTTTTGCAAAAAGGTAAACCCATAATAACAATAATTGATAAATATAGTAGATTTGCACAAGCGCAGCAACCTCAATAGATTTTCAAGAATTCTTAAGAAACGAAAGAATAGATTTACATTTCACAACTATAAGTAATTCCAATTCGAATTCCCCAGTGGAAAGATTCCATTCAACACTCTTAGAACACCTAAGAATATTAAAAAATAATAATAACATTACAACGGACGAAGCATTGCCAAGAGCATTATTTGCATATAATAATTCAATTTGTAGTGCAACAAAGTATACACCATTCGAACTTTTTTATAGAAGAATACCAGAAGCATTAGAAAAGAAAGCTTATATAGAAGCGTGTAGAAGGAAAAATCGGATAATAGAAAAACATAACAATAAAAGAAATTACCCAACCGAATTTAAAGAAAATGATAGGTTATACCATAAAATTAGGGTTTCAAAAAAGCTACAACCAAGATTTAATAAATATTATACTAATAGTAATAATAAAGTTACAGTTTTTGATACTAATAATAAACAATACCATAAATCTAAGATAAAGAGACCTCGAAAATTTCAGCAACAAGATGGCATCAATTGAAGCAGCACTAATACTCATTTTGACGTTGACTACAAAGACAATATCGGGACAAGAACTTGACACACTTAACAAGGACAATGACTTAACACACGTAACTAGACAAACGGGACAAAGAATAGAAGTACTCGACTTAAATTACGGACAGGGATACATTTTAATCAGATACCAAGAATTGCAGGTTATAACAAGTTATAACAAAATTTTACATATAATAGATATGAATAATTGGGAGAAAAATTTGAACATAATTAAACGAAACATTCATAATTTAAGTTACTCAGATCATTACCCAACCATGTTACATAATTTTAATTCTTTAGAAACAGACATTTTAAGCTTAATCCCACATAATAGAAGAAGAAGAGGTTTAATAACATTTTAGGGAAAGGATTAAAGATAATAGCAGGTACTATGGACTCGGACGATCAGTTAGAAATAAAAGAAAAATTAGAGATGAATGAGGAAAATAATAAGAATATTATAGAAAACTTAAATGATCAGATTAAAATAAATGATAAACTAAATAATGATATGTAATCAGTAACGGATCATATAAATAAACAACAGAATTTAATCAATAATAATCAAATATCAAGTATAGCTGAACAAGTTAAATCAGATTTAACAGAAATTGTAACATATTCATGTTTTTCAGATTCAGTATGATATACAGCTCTTAAGAGAACAAGTGAAAAAAGTGAAGGAAAATTTAATGTTGTGTAGATTGAATGTTTTAAGCAAGGATATTCTTACAAGTGAAGAAATGATAAATAACAATATTACAATAAAGAATTTAATGTTTATAAAAATCTCAGTTAATTATATAAAAATAAGATCGTATTTGTAATTATGATCCTAAACTACTCCAAACAAATATTTTATAAAACTTACATTGAACCAATATCAAATAAAAATCAATTAGAATTAGATTCAAAATATTATAATGTTATATTAAATAATAGTACATTCTTCTACATAAAGAAAATTAAATAATTATTAAGAAACATTTAAAAATTATTAAAGATGAATGTATATTAAAACTTCTTAAAGAAAACACAGAATGTAACTTTAAAATTAATAACGAACTTGAAATAAAACAAGTTACGAATAATATTATCATTATCAAAAATTTAAAAAGAACAAAAATAATACATAATTGTAACCTATATGACACATACGTGACCGGAAATAATTTAGTAAAATTTGAAAATTGTAAAATACAAATAAACAATAAATATTGCAATAAATATTTCAATACCAGAGTTGCATTATAGAAATATTGAGAACCGAAAAATAATAGAAGAAGTAAAACAATACCATTCAGTAAATTCAAAAATATCTTTCAGCCTAACGGCTATATTATTTATAATTATTTTAACATTTTTCATCCTTTACAAAAGGAAAAATTACAAGAAAGAAACCTATGATACAAAAGTAAATACTGAATTTAAAAATTTGGATTCTCCGGAGCAGAATCTTAAGGAGGGTGGAGTTATGTCAGAGACATCACCCAAATCAACATCACAAGATACTTTACCCTTGGATGTGTTGACCGGATATAGCCGTAGACCAAACGGTAAACAATAATATCCGTTGGCTTCCCAGCCAAAAAAAAAAAAACAATAACATAAACAAGTGTTTATGATTGCTTTGTGCATAGTTGCACATTTTAAATAAGTATCAAGTTACTTTAAAATATTGTCATAACAAAAATATCAATTACGCATTCAACTTGAATGCTCCAAATTATAAAGAGTTCAGTTCTTAACCAACTCTTGAGCAATACACTTATTTGTCTTATTACTTGTCTTTCGGTTCTAGCTATGTGTCAAATCTTAATTTAAGAATTAATTAAACAATTAATTAAATAAAGTCATTTTTAAATAAAATCGAAAGGTGTTTGATTTTAGAAGTTTTCCTCAAATAGAACTCTCAGTGGTTGAGATAAAATAGTTTTTTTTTGGTTAACCCCCAAATCAAGACTATAACTATACATACAATTCAAGAACAACTCAGCTTCAATGACATTGTAATAAAACAGATAGAAAATATTGAACATATTAACGAATTAAAGTTTAACCATAAAAATCATATCCTATTTAATATTTATATTGGAATTTTCATTGTATCATTAATCATTAGTATAATAATTTACGTTTATATAAAACTAAAAAAGCTCAAACAATTATTCTACGTAACTCAGGAGAGTTCCAAATTAAAGGAGGGAGAGGTTACGTCCAGGTCAGCAACCGAAACTAAAACGGATGTTCCCATAAATGCAGTTCCCAATAAAGCAACATCAGCGTCTGCAAAAGTGATAAAACAGGTAACTCATGTGAAGTTGCCAATCGATTGGACTCGTTAGAGTTCCAAGAAACTGTTGAACTGTCAAATCAGCAGTAATATGAAGTGAGAATTTGGGAATTTATTAAAATGAATTATCAGTCTGTATTCGTGAGCTAAATCAATAACACCTTTGTAAATTAGATTAAGTTTGAAAGATTTAAATAAAGATTTTTTTAAGAAACTTTTCTCGTACGAACTTTAATCGCGTGGAAATGGCTTGCTGGTAGCCCTGATCGCGACGACTTTCAAATCCTAAAGTCCCGGTCACATAGGTTATTGAACAATAATAATAAACAAGTTGTTATTAACCAAGCTTATACGAAAAGAATAAATAAATTAACTAACGTCACGAACGAAGTAATGAACCTACTAAGATCAAACATTGTATTTAAAAATTAATACACATTAGATTTAAAATATAAATTTGATGTCATTAAAGAAGAATTAACTAACATAGAATGTACACTTTTATGGGCGAAAAATGATGTCAGCTTATTTATTCTATCTAATTCAGAAATAAAAATTGTTAAAGAAATATTTGAAGAAAGTAATATACCATTTATAAATTTAGAAGACGTACTTAATTTCTCAGAAATAAAAATTGCATCAGATAAAATATATATATATATATATATATATATATATATATATATATATATATATATATACCTACAACTGAAAAATATATTTGTAAAAAACTTTTAATCAAGCCTGTCAAATATAATAATATAATAATTAAATTACAATACGAAAATGTACTCACTTGCGAAAGTGAAATGTATGGCTTAATGAAACATTGTAAAACATATAATGAACTAACAGTTTGTAATAGAGATGAAATTATAAATCTTAGCGCAGAAAATTGTATTCAAAATCTTATATTGGGTAAACCTTCAAGTTGCGAAGAAGTTAACAATCAACATTTGCAAACAGTCGAAGAAATCCAGTTGGGAACCCTCTTTCTCAAAATCAATTCAATGGATCAATCATTATAGAAAATGAAGTGGTCAATATAACGGGAACCTTCATCATCCAATACCATGATTCATCAATCACCAAGAAGAATTTGTCGAGAATTTGTATCAAAAGAAGTACCACCCGCAAAGCCGCCGCCTGCAATCCTACATTCCATATCATCAAAAAAGACCTATAAAGAGCTTCTAACGTTGGGGATGCTCAAAGAGCTGCATGTCACTAACACAGCGCACATAGACGAAATCCAGGAGCAAGGAAAGATCCATATCATAGCTAATTACACCGTTACATTGCTCATTGTTATACTGATCATAGTTCTTGTAATCGTGAAGCACACCATTAATGGACAAAAAGAAGCAAGGCGTCAACAACCTGAAATAAAAGCAAAGAGCAAAGCAGATATCGATTCATCAAGGTTAAACCGAATCCCAGTACATTTCGTGGAATCGATCGAAGACGCTCGAGCTTAAGAAGGGAGGAGTTAGCACTAAATGCGCTGACGCACATTCCCACAGCGTCTATAGGTGTTGCGGATACATGTGCCGCCAAATATGCTGACATATTTCCATACCTACTACAGGTCAGTGCGGTGCGGATGCAAGCTTCGAATTCTTGGGAACTGAAAAAGGTGAGCAACCCAATGGCTGCAACGTCGGCACTTGTTGGTATTGCCCATAGGTTATCATAATGTAAATTATATTTAAGTTATTTTTCAATAAAGTGCTTGAACTGTGCGGTTGCAGAGTAAAAAAATATATTTTTTATTTCTCGCGCAAGTTACACAGATGCAAGTCAGCAAACTTGATGACGGAACATATGTGTTACTTCGCAACCCATAATGTAATTCAACACCACTTTCCGCTGACAATCGATACATTGCAATATCCGAAGGCCAACGGGAAGTGGATGCATTGACCTTAGCTTTAAGTGATTAATTGATAATTTTAATAATAAAACTAATTCGGCAGTCGCAATCGACCCGAAGAACAACTAACACTGTTTTCTTTGGTAATTAATATATAACTGGCGCAGTCGGCAAAATAATTGTTTTTCGTATTACTAAAAATCAGTTCGAAAAAAAAAAATAATTAAAAAAACTTTTGTCACTCACACTGCTGTCCAACAACAACAGCAGCAGCTCACTAAGCAGCAGCAAGAGATTCAAAGACAACAACAGCAACTATGGGAGCAGAGAGTTCCAGCAGCTTCAGCTACATCAGGGTTACCGCTTTTTAAAAGCATAGCCCATATAAAAGCATTTGGAGGAGCGAGGGATGAGTTAACACAATTTCTCACCTGTATTGACACCCATCTAGCAGATAACCCAGACACTGAGGATGCAGAAGTATATAAGGCTATATACAATACTAAGATCGTTGCCGTTGGGGAGGCGAAGGCCCTTCTTTATATAAATGGACCAAAGTCATGGGCAGAAACTAGGAAGCAACTTGTTCAGTATTTCAGACCGGTGATCGACATCAACAACGTCTGGCATCAAATCAACAACTTAAAGGTAAATAGTATTTTAGACTTATGTAACAATATAGAATTAATTTTAAAAGAGTGTCATGATTATGCACTCTATGAGTTAAATCATGTTTAAATCATTAATTCGTGCAAGCAATTACTAATAGCTAAAATAAAAAAACGCACCGTAGGTCAGTATCTAGGGAAATAAGAAACAAATTTGATTTGAGTGCAATTATCGACATACTGAGAACATATGTACATATGTATATTCCAGATAGTGAGTGGAATTTAAAAAAAATTATAGAACTAGTTTCGTTAATAGATCCAATTCAATACCTACCGAAAATAACAGAGTTTGGAAAAATAACAATAGTCATGTAACTCAGGCCCATAACAGAACACACAACAGTTCAGGGCAAGCTAGGCATCCTTTTAATACTAGATCTGGACAGACGAGAAAAAAACAACAGTAGATATGTACAAGAAAGACAAAATAGTGCACAAGTATTTAATCCATCAGGTCAGGCCAGAAATAGTCGTCAAAACCCACAACCGATGGATGTAGATTATTTAACCAGGAGCTAGTTGGATATTTTGGCGGAGTAGGGGAGTCGTTTGAACATTTTGAACGGCAATTGAAAAATGTTCAGATGATGTACAAGATAGACGACAACAACATGAGGGTACTCGTATCATTGAGGTTAAAAGATAGAGCACAAAAATGGTTCCACTCACGAGAGGACATGACGACAGTAACGTTTGATGAGCTAATAACATAAATAAGGCAAATTTTTGATGACCGTCCATCCAAACTAAGACTAAAACGATTGTTTGAAGTAGAAGTCGCTACAAGGTGAGACCTTCCAAAGTAAATACCAAGAAAAAGTCATACTTGGTAATCGATTAAAAATTGATGAGGAAGAGATGATTGAACATCTAATAGTGGGGGTACCAGATGAGACACTTGCGTCGGGAGCAAGGCGTTCAAATTCATTAAGTATCCAACGAAGACGAAGACAGCACCAACAACATCAGCAGCAGTACGACCGGTGGCCGGAGGCAGTGGACAAGTCCGGTGCTACAATTGCAATTCGATGGGGCAGATGGCTTCTGAATGCAAAAAAAAGAGAAGAGACCGCAAGGAGCGTGTCATGTTTGTGTGGGAATGGGGCATTTGGCGACCCAATGCCCGAAAAGAAGACTACCATTGACCAGACCAGCCATCGGATACGTTAATTCGGACTCCAACGACGAATTCGTAAGAAATATAGAAATTGTATTAAATTATTTAGTATTGATGTAGCCTTTTTATTAAATTCATTTCTAGATACCTGCAGCCCAGTAAGCCTCATCAAAATTAATAATATTAATGAAAATTTAATAAATAACATTATCTACATATATATAAACCTGAAATCAAGCAAAAGAGGAAATCTTTGTTACTGTTTGTCTTCGAAACTTCTTATCCAATTGTCATGCAGTTTTTTTTAAATGAAAGAGGATATCACGGAGCAGGTTTTAGGCATAAATAAAATCCGATAATGTTAGTCAATAATTTGTTATCTATACATATAAAATCCAAATATCACTGACTCACTGATCTCACGTTTCGATAGGAAATATGAATACCAAGTACAATTTCTGTCGTGCATTCAAATAGCCTAAAGAACCACCAGGTCTCTGCTGTTCAGGAGGAAAAGTTTTATTAGCAGAATAACAGAGGTCGTTATAATGATTGATTATGCGAACGAGCGATTTTAGCACCTAAAAACGATTCTGTTACAAGCATAAATAATTAAATTATTTCAATGTTTCAGGTCCATCAATAAACTTATCTTTCTATTGATAATCTTACTGATCAAGATAATGCTATTGATATTCCAATTGAATTTTTGAATTCTTTGGATACATTCCTCCACATAAACTGGACTTGAAAATTGGGGATCCAATAATACTTATGAGGAATTTAAATGCACCGAAATTATGCAATGGTACTAGATTACGGATAGTAACTATGCAGAGGAATGTGATTGAAGCTAAAATTTTGTCCGGCTCAGCCCAAGGTCAAGTCGTTTTCATTCCCAGGATACCGATCATTACTGACGAATACCCGTTCGAATTTAAACGAGTACAATTTCCTATAAAGCTTTGTTTTGATATGTCTATCAATAAGGCACAGGGACAGACACTGAAGGTTGCAGGCCTTGACATCACAAATCCCTGTTTTACCCACGGACAATCCCGTGTCAGCTCGGCAAAAAATCTATATGGCTCAAAATCACCAAGGTTGCAAATTTCAAAATATTTTTATGACAAAAAAAATTGCAAGCTATGATGATAAATTTTAGTTTATACTGTTGCAAAAATTGTATATAAATAAACTTTGACAGGGCAGCGCACAGAATTGTATACTTTTTTAGTAATATTTTTTAGTACTAGATATCATACAGAAAACCATCAATTCGGGAACGTTTTTCTAAGTTTGATAAAATCAACAAAAACAAAACAAAGTACGTAATTTAAGCTTTGTTTAATAACATGGGTATACTATGTATGTGTATTAAATAAGCAATAATGAAAACAATACATACAAAATCTTCTACAAGCAAAATACGTAAAAATCATGTCCGGGAACGTTCCCGAAATGACCGTTCCCGAAATGACGATTTCAAATAAGCGCGCGCTTTAATTATACGGCGGTCATCTTAAATGCGATCTGACTTTGTCAATAGGAAAATATTTGAGGTAACTTTGAAATTTCGTGTCGTAAAAAATAATTTCATCAATAATTAAATGTAATAAATGCGTTCACGGATTGACGGGCTATTGATGTACGCTCTACGAATAATGAATAAAAAGGTGCTTACCATTAAGATAAAATTTATTTTACGATAAATACTCTGGCAGCCGGCTTTGCTATTGTTCTCTACCTCGACTGACGTGTCACACCGAATTGCTGCGTTCACTTAAAATTATTTTTGATCGATTATCGATATGTTCACTAAAATGACTTGTGCGGTATCGGACAAACTGTTTTTGCATTTTTTACAGTTAAAAATAAATAATTTATTAGTATCCTTTCTAAAACTAGATTTTGTATAAAAAATACGGTGTATTAAGTGATGACCGGGGTTGAATACCTTACATTTTTCAATTATATTTTGAACTTGTTGTTGAAGATTGTAGATTAGGACGCGTTCCCGAAATGATTTTCTATGCGTGTATATTGATTTCATTTAAAATTTAGTTTATTAATAAATTATATTGTTTGATAGACACACAAAACAGGTTAGTTTTAGTATTTTATTAATTTTTTTTTCTTAAATAAGTCAAGATTTAAGACATTAAATTGCTAGCGAAGCCAATTCTGCACCTTGGTGATTTTGAGCCATATGTGTATGCGCCTCACCAAAGAACAAAATATATTGTTTACAAAGAATTATTATAACCTTAATAGAAATATGTACAGAGATAATATATAAATTAATAAATAAAAAAGGTACAATATAAGAAAATAGTAGTTTTTTCATCCTCATTTTTTTTATATAAAATAGTTGAATACCTCCCGGGTGAAGCCGGGTAAACCAACTAGTATTTTATAATAATAAATCCTATTATGGAGTTACGTCTCAGACGTCAACCCAAACCACAAACCCACTTTTCCCCACACGCCCCTTCGCCTAACGGCACTCACATAAAGCATAACTGTTTCCCAAGCCATTTTCGCTTACGTATCCAAATTCCATTCACAAACATAAACACCCCTTTTTCCCCTTCACCTACACAAACTATATCATATTTCATGAACCCAGACGAAATATGAATATTTCAAAAACAATATTAATTGTGCAAACGAATGCACTTTACAATTTGCCTGAAGCATAATTCAAAGTTAAGTTAGAATCTTAAGTCAGTCTATTTTCAATATTCTAATCGTGAGGTGCAGCCTAGCTCAAGACAGCGGCCTCCCCTTAGACTCTATTATAATATAAATATTAATTAAATAATCTTCTTATATATAAAAATGAATCGCAAAATGTGTTGGTAAGCGCATAACTCAACAACGCCTGGACCAATTTGGCCAATTCTTTTTTTAAAATGTTCGTTGAAGTTCAAGGATGGTTTTTACGGCGAGAAAAACTCGAATAATGGCCGGAAAAACCATAAAAAACGCCCTTTTCTTTTTCCTTATGTGTGATGATATTTTGTATCAAATACGGAATAGAGTGGGAAATCCAAATATACAAATCTGTGAAGAAATTTACAATGAAGCATTGGTTTCAATTGAGGACATGTGCTTGATGATGTCAAACAAACTATTTACTCAATCAGGCCTGACCGCGCCTAATCGTCCAATGCATGATGCTTTTAACCAAGAGTTGCATCGAGAAAAACTGTATGATCTCAACACTTTGAAAGAATTATTTCAAACAAATCTTCCACTGTTAAATGAACAACAGAAGTATGTCTTTTATACTCTTATGAAAGTAACAAATGATGAAACTGGAGGGATTTACTTCTTAGACGCACCTGGTGGGTGGTACAGGAAAAACTTTTTTGATTTCATTAATATTAGCAACAACTCGCTCACAAAATAAAATTGCACTTGCACTCGCTTCGTCGGGAATCGCAGCAACTTTGCTTGAAGGTGGTCGAACAGCCCATTAAGCACTAAAATTGCCATTAATATGCAAAACAATGAAACTCCAACCTGCAACATTTCGAAGAACTCTGCAATGGCAAAGGTTTTGCAGCAATGTAAATTGATTGTGTAGGATGAATGTACGATGGCACATAAAAAATCTTTGGAGGCTTTAGACAGAACCTTAAAAGATTTACGAAGCAATAATAACAGATTTGGTGGTGCAATGATTTTATTAGCAGTGATTCCACGATCAACGCCAGTTGATGAAATCAATGCATGTCTAAATTCCTCCAATTTGTTGAAACATGTCAAAGTACTTCATTTAAGCAAGAATATGCGTGTAGATTGCCAAAAACAACTCATTGACATTGGTAATGGCAAATTTCCTATAGACATGTTGACTGGCTGCATTACCTTTCCTCAAAGTTTTTGTCAGTGAACGCAATCAAAAGATGAAGTTATTCAGAAGGTGTTTTCGATGTTTCTCAAAATTACAGAAACCATGATTGTTTGAGCTATATTGGCTGCAAAAAACATAAATGTAAATGAATTAAATTTCAAAATTCAATTCAGGCGATTCGAGGATATATAAATCAGTTGATTCGGCTACTAACCAAGATGATGTAGTTAACTATCCAATGGAATTTTTAAACTCGCTGGATTTGCCTCACAATCTTCAATTAAAGGTTTGATCAATAGTTATAATGTTGCGAAATATCAACCAACCGCGTCTTTGCAACGGTACACGATTAGCGATAAAAAAAAATTACTAAACAACGTGATAGAAGCAACTATACTCAGAGGAAAGTATAAAGGAGAAGATGTTCTCATACCGCGCATCCCAATGATTCCGACTGATGTGCCATTTGAGTTTAAACGACTACAGTTTACAGTGCGTCTTGCTTTTGCTATGACCATAAAAAAGTCCCAGGGGGAATAATTAAGTGTTTGTGGTATTAATATAGAAAACCCACGTTTCTCACATCCTCAATTGTATGTTGCCTGTTACCGTGTTGGAAAACTGATTTCTGTTAATAATTATGATTCACATGATTAACAATAAAGCGATTACTTACTTTTAAATCCTTATATATGTTTCATTTAATTATTTTTTATTCACAACGCCCTTTCACCAGGGTGACGGTTCTGTTCAGGAGAATTTTCAACCACGACTATAAAATACGTAGGAACAAAAAACTGCCACATTACAAATCTTTATGACAAGACGAAGTCTGCCGGGTCCGCTAGTAAACAAATAAATAAACAATAAATAAAATAAAGAATAAAAAAAAAAGAAAAAAAAAACGTTTAAGTTTTTTTTATCACGAAACCGCAGGCCGTGATCGTGATTGGATTGAAAGACCAACCGTATATGAAGTAATACACGACAAATTCAGGGCGCAGCTAAGAACATCCTGTATGCAGAACCCCCAACTGACTGGAATCAATGTCTGGAGAAGCTACGAAGACATTTTCGCCCCTCGAAGGACGAACTCACTATCACAAAAAATATTGGATCACTTAGATTAAGTTCGATATTAGAATTAGATATAAGACTTAAACAACTCATCGAAGAAATAGCAGAAATCGCGGCGTTTAGTGAAAACGGAGAATCGATAGTCTTAATATTTAATAGTATGCTTATTCAAAAAGCTATAAGGAGTTAGCAGCTGGCGCTTTAGCCCATGCGTTAGCAGATAGGTATAGTATAGGAGAAGTAAGAGATATAATTAATAAATTTATAGGCCAAGACCAGGGAAATCTAAAACAATATTACAATTATAGATCTGATATGAATAGACAAGTCAGACCAAATCATTACAGTAACAATTCAAATCCTAACAGCCAACGCAACTTCCAAACAAATAACTTCCATAACAACACAAACAGATCTGGTCAACATAATCTGAGTAATTCAGGTGTACATAGGAACAGGCACAACCAAAACAATTTAAGCAATAACCTTAACTCTAATTACAACCCTAATAACCCCAATCGTTCCACGCAGGACAGAGGTAATAATCGAAGAAATAATTCAGGCAATTTTAGAAGTCCAGGAGAACCTATGGACACCCTCTCCGCCTCCTATCAAAGACAAGTAAACTTGCATGTAGTAAAAAAGTTAAAATTCCGCTGTTCAAAGAATTTGGTAAGTATAAGACAGCTGAATTTCTAGAATTTAAATTCCATGAAGTTTTCGATGGATTGATTGGAAATAATATCCTTCCTCCATTGGAAGTAATCATTGACTTCAAAAGAAAAATTTTGCAAACAAAGGAAACAGAATTACCAATATATTTTAATTATCATGAAGAATATGAAAAACTTATTCTTCAATTAGAAATCTACCATACTGAAACTAGTAGACAACCAATTTTTGATCAAATCAGGATCGAGCACCTTAATAGTGCAGAAATAACAGAAATTATAAAACTTGTTTCTCAGTACTCAAACATTTTCTATCAAGACGGAAATGACTTATCTTTCACCAATGCGATTAAGCATAGTATAAGTTAATAATATATTTCCCACATTCCCATATCTCCACTTGCACCTCTTATTATCCCACGTTCTCCCACATTCGTTATCTCTACTTGTACCTCTTATTTTTCCCACGTTCTCGCACCTTACTTATTTTCCACTTCCTGCACACGTAGTGTCATATTGTAATAATTTTAATGTAATTAAAGAAAAGCTTGTAAATGCAAAAGCCAAATGTTTTAATCGCTTTGCAAGCGAAAATAGAATTAAGTAAAAATATATTGAATAAAGTCAGTTGAAAACAGAACTCAACGACTAAAGGTCTTTTATTTACTGGCGCCCAACTTTAAAATTCGATTAGTATTGTGTGCTCTGAAAATCTTTGTATAAAGAAAATAGAGCAAATTATAAATCATAAAAACATCGATCCCAGAAGAAACCACAGAAGAACCGACAGAAGAACCCAGAGAATTAACCAGAGAAGAACCCACAGATACAGAAAAACAAACGAAACCAGAGAAGAACCCACATCAGATACAGAAAAACAAACGAAATGCAGATGAAGTTATTAATTGTGTAACTATTAATTTTTTTTTTATGTTTATACAACTTTTGTTCTAAATTATCTACGAGTACCTATTACCATATACATTAAGTACATATAAATATTTATTGTTGATTTTGTGACTGTGCTTAGAATTATTGTTATTGAAAAATGTCTGAAATCGCGCAAACAATAGCATCAGCCGTGCGGGTAGCTGTCGAAGCAGCTTGTGAAACAATGGTGAGAAGAATGGCGGATTTAGGGGTAGAAAATAAAAATAATAATGATCGGTTAAACGAAAAAATTTTCGAGCTTTCGGAAAAATTAAATTCTATTCAATTACCGCAAACAGTTGTTCCCTACCAACCCATTTCTGTCGCGACACCCGAAATAGTATGTCAAATATCACTCGATGTAGTGAAATCCGTACCAGATTTTAATGGTGAACGTGCGAGATACATTTCGTGGCGTCAAGCGGCCAAGACAGCAATAGCACTATTCGATCCATATAATGGATCAGAGCGGTATTATCAAGCCGTTGCAATAATTAGGAACAAAGTTGTTGGATCTGCCGATTTAATTTTATCGTCATTCAACACAGTTCTTAATTTCTATGCAATAATTGCTCGCCTTGATAACGCATATTCTGACAAACGCCCACTACACGTACTCGAAAACCAAATGAGCATTCTATGTCAAGGACATTTATCGATCTCTGAGTATTACGACAAGATAGAAAAACATCTCACGTCTATCACCAATAAAATCTCAATGGAATATTCAGGCAATAATGTTCTTATTAACTCATTAGCATCAAAATACAGAGCAGATGCATTGCGAGTATTTATTTCAGGCCTTAATAAGCCTATTTGCAGTATTTTATTTTCTTTCGGTTGTGAAGACCTGCCATCTGCATTAGCAAAGGCACGGAGCTTGAGGCTAATCAACACAGGTACGAATTTGCAAGAGCATTTGATAAAAATGTATCATATGCTAGTACAAGTGGTTTTCCAAGAAGTAACCCTCACTATAAACGTGTTGTTCAAGCAAAACCCCAAGCCCCCCAAGCCCAAGTTTCCTCGACAGATAACCAGCAGAAGCAAAACCATCAATCAGATCCATACGATCACATGAGCGTGGATAACTCGTTAATATACCGACGCAGTAAAAAATCGCAAAATCGACCAGCAGCGGTGCCAGAGGGTAGCAGCAAACAGACTACCAGGCAACAGCCGCAAACCTTTGAGAACAGAGCATCGAAGCGCTCACTCGAGTCCGGCAGGGCACCACAATCGAAAGCCCAGAGAACTAATTTTCTAGACGAATACGAAGACGATTATGAAAACCTCGATGAGGAATATGAAGATCAGATTCATTTTTTAGATTAAAGTCGGCTTTACCATTTGTTGAAAAGAAACTCTGGCAAAACTGTATTGAGAATCCTAGTAGACACTGGTACAGCCAAAAACTATATCAAACAAATTCCGCAATTAAAAGTCATTCCAAATAGTAAACATTTTAAGGTTAAGTCCCTCCACGGTGAAAATAAAATAACTCACAAATGTAAAATACAATTTTGTGGTATAATAACAGAGTTTTTTATCCTTCCCCAATTAGAAACCTTCGATGCGATTATAGGGTATGATTTTCTCGCGCAGATAAAAGCGCAAATTGATACAAAACGTTCTTTGTTAGTTTACGAAAATGGGGAGATGGAAATCAAATTTTTGGAATGCGAACAGGTTAATAATTTAGAAATCGATATGAAAACAATTCCTAACACCGTCAAAAGTGAATTTAAGGAATTAATCGAAGAATTATCAGAAGTGTTCGCCCAACCGGATGAGAGATTACCTTTTAGCACAAAAATAAAAGCAACCATTAAAACAATAGACTCAGAACCAATATATTCCAAACCAAGACCATACAATATGGCAGCAATTCCTTTTGTAAATAAGGAAATTAAAAGATTGTTAAGTGATGGAATAATTCGGCCTTCACATTCCCCGTATAACACTCCCATATTGGTTGTAGGGAAAAAAGGCATTAACGAAGACGGTACTCCCAAATCTAGGTTAGTGTTTGACTATAGAAAGTTAAATGAACGCACTATACCAGATCGGTATCCCATCCCAGAAACTTCAGTAATCCTCTCAAATTTAGGACAAGCTAGATTCTATTCAACAATAGATCTAAAATTCGGCTTCCATCAAATTCTCCTAGAAGAAAAGGACCGGGAAAAAACTGCTTTCTCAATAAATAATGGAAAATACGAGTTCTGCAGATTACCTTTCGGCTTGAAAAATGCTCCCAGCATTTTTCAACGAACAATAGACAACATATTGCGAGATGAAATAGGCAAATGTTGTCATGTTTATATAGATGATGTAATCATTTTTTCGCAGACAGAAAGAGATCATCTAGAAGACATAAGGAACATTTTTTCTAAACTTTTCAACGCTAATAACATGCGAATATCTCCAGAAAAATGTAAATTTTTTAAGCATGAGCTTGAATTTTTAGGATTTCTTGTCTCTGGAGACGGCATTAAAACTTGCCCAAATAAAGTCAAAGACATTGTAGACTTGGAAGTGCCAAAAACACTTCGTGCACTAAGATCTTTTCTTGGTCTTTCTGGTTATTACCGTCGCTTTGTTAAAGATTATGCCCAAATAACCAAACCTTTAACAAAATACCTAAGAGGAGAAAACGGAAACATAGGAACGAATAAGTCTAAGAACATCAAAATTAATCTAAATACTGAGGCTATATGTGCCTTTAATAGAATAAAAAACATTTTAGCCTCAGAAGATGTTTTACTATTCTATCCTGATTTTCAAAAGCCTTTGGACTTAACTACCGATGCTTCATCGCAAGCATTAGGCGCCGTTCTTTCTCAAGGTGGTAGACCTATTACAATGATATCTCGAACTTTAAGCAAGTCTGAAGAAACTTACGCTACAAATGAACGTGAAATGCTAGCAATAGTTTGGGCATTGCAATCTTTGAGAAATTACTTATATGGTGCTCCCGATATTCATATTTATACAGATCACCAACCACTCACATTTGCGATTTCTGAAAAAAATCCTAACACCAAACTGAAGAGATGGAGAGCATTTATTGAAGAATATTCTCCAACCTTTCATTATAAACCTGGTAAAGAAAACAAGGTAGCTGATGCGTTATCTCGACAACATATTAACACGCACTCTACTTCCGGAGAAACTGTTCATAGCGAGGAATCTTTAACAAAAGTAATACCTTCGGTAGAAAATCCAACCAATTGTTTCAAAAATCAAACCTTTATTAGTCAAGGTTCTCAGAAAAGCAAAAAAGTTCAAATTCTTTTCCAAAAACAGGTTAGACATACAAAAACATTCAGTTCCATCAGAGAACTTATCGAAATATTGAGTGATGTTCTTCATACGGATTTAGTCAATGGAATCTATTGTGACATTGAAACTTTAGGTAAAATACAAAATGACCTCATGGTTGCTTTACCCAAAGTAAAAATTAAATATGCAAACAAACTTGTTCAAGATGTGTTTAACACACACGATCAAGAGGAACTTATCATAAACGAGCATAACAGAGCACATAGAGGACCAAAAGAAAACTTCAAACAAATAATCTCAGAGTACTATTTTCCAAATCTTATGAAGCTATGTAATACATACGCTTCTAAATGTAAAATTTGTAAAGAAAATAAATATCAGCGTAGACCAGCGCAACATCCGATCGGTGCAACACCAATTCCCACGTATGTAGGAGAGATTTTGCATTTAGATATTTACAATACTGGTCGAAAATATTTTATAACATGTATAGACAAATTTTCTAAATTTGCCATTATAAAACATATTCCATCCAGAAATTCTGTTGACATAAAAAACCCATTAATCGAAATAATTTCCCAATTTAGAAATACGAAAATAATAGTTATAGATAATGAAGGCGCTTTTACATCAATTGCAACGCAAGCATTGCTAAAAAACGAATTTAACATTTCTACACATTCTGTACCAGCACTCCACAGTCAAAGCAATGGACAGGTAGAAAGAGTCCATTCGACTCTTGCTGAAATAGCTAGGTGTACAAAGGATAGTACAACAGATATTGTTGAATTAATGCTACTATCAACCTTCAAATATAACAACTCAATTCACTCGGTAACAGGTTATAAGCCCTCAGAAATTTTTCACGATATCTCTAAAAAAATGACAAATGCAATCATCTCAAAATTAAAAACTAAACAGATCAAAGACCTTGAATTCCACAATAAAAATACCACGCCTAAAGATTTCAGGCCAGGTGAAAAGGTATATGTAAAAACTAATAAAAGAATTGGTAATAAATTATCCAAACTTTATAACCAAAAAACTATTCAGGCTGATTTAGGCACAGCTGTAGTAATTGAAGGAAGACAAGCGCATAAAAATAATCTAAGATAAAATTTTATTTCTAGATTTATGAAAATATGGCTAGGCGCCGCAAAAATTGTTGACTACTCTTCAGCGTTATTCATTTCTATTCCTGCAGGAGAAGTTGCCATTTACGAAAACCATTTCTACCTTAAACACACTACAAATTTTTCGGATATTGATACAATAATGTCAGAAAATAGAAATATATTAAATGAAATCAAAAACGACAGATGCAAAGAAATACTGCTTCAGGACATAAATGAAATTGAACGCTTGTTAACATTACTAAGACCTTCCACGAGAAAGACGCGATCGATAGATTTTTTAGGTTCTGCAATCAAATTTATTGCTGGTACTCCTGATCATGCAGATATGGAACTGTTAAAAACCCAGGAAGACGAACTAACTAGGGCTAACAACAGACAGATTGAAATAAACACGCAATTCACGGCAAAAATAGACGAGATAACTGATATAATAAATACAATAAATATAAACGAAATTAATAAACCTAATTCGGCTGATAACTATGACAAATTAAGTGCAGTTATGTCACAAAGAAATAGGATTATAATAAATAATTTAAGCAATAACATTTATTCTCTCATTCTTGCCAAAAACAACATTGTTAATCCTTTAATTCTAAGTACAGAGGAAATAGGTATTATTAAGATTAAAGAAAATGTTTTAACTGATTTAAGCGATTTGTTAAATATTGCCGATGTAAAAATGTATTACCAATATAATTCTTTAATTTATTTAATTAAGATTCCTGAGGTTCAGGAAATATGTAAATTATTCCTGTTATTCATAATAATAAAATTATTGATTTAAGTTCAAATATATCAGCAATTTGTAGAAATATTCAATATCCCTTAAGTACTTGTAAGAAAGCTCCCTTATACTCCTATTGTGAAACAGATTCCCAATATCCTTGCCTTTCCCAACTCCTTAATAATAATACGGCACACTGCCCCACAACTCATGCTATCGACATCAAAAAGATCGAAGTCGTAAGAAATGGACTTATCGTAGCCAGGGACGAGAACATAACTATAGAAGAAAAAGGCCAGCGTATCGTCCTGAATGGAACCTTCCTAATAACATACGATGATAAAATCAATATCAATGGCAAACAATTTTTCACAGAAAAGTCTATATAAGTGAATCACCTACCAGCACCAAAACGAACTATTTTGAATGAAGTCGTCTTCAACGAAAAAATTACGCTTCCGCGCTTCCACAAGCTGCACATCATCAACAACCAAAAAATAAAAGAATTTTCGATTACGCTCGAGACAAGCAAATGGATGTTATATGGCACCATAGCTATACTTGCACTTGTGATTTTTGTCCTGCTTTATGTAAAAATTAAGCCGAAAACAGTTAAAATAACAACAAAAATAGACAATGTTTCATCAGCAATAGATGAAGAAATTTTAAAATTACGTGTTATGGACATCATGAACGAGGACGTCCAGTCTTAAGGATGGGAGGAGTTAATAATATATTTCCCACATTCCCATATCTCCACTTGCACCTCTTATTATCCCACGTTCTCCCACATTCGTTATCTCTACTTGTACCTCTTATTTTTCCCACGTTCTCGCACCTTACTTATTTTCCACTTCCTGCACACGTAGTGTCATATTGTAATAATTTTAATGTAATTTAAGAAAAGCTTGCAAATGCAAAAGCCAAATGTTTTAATCGCTTTGCAAGCGAAAATAGAATTAAGTAAAAATATATTGAATAAAGTCAGTTGAAAAACAGAACTCAACGTCTAAAGGTCTTTTATTTACTTATAAAGACAGTCAATGACATTCCGATATACACAAAAAATTACAGATACCCTGAGATCCATAAAACAGAAGTATCTAGGCAAATAAATGACATGCTTAAACAAGGTATCATACGTCCAAGTAGCTCTCCATATTCTTCACCTATCTGGGTCGTTCCGAAAAAGGAAGACACATCTGGGAAAAAGAAGTGGAGAATAGTCATAGATTATCGGAAATTGAAATATGGACGACATACTTGGTAAATTGGGAAACTCTTTGTACTTCACTACAATAGATTTGGCTAAAGGATTTCACCAAATCGAAATAGCGGAAGAAGATATAAGAAAAACTGCTTTCTCAACTGACAAAGGTCACTACGAATTCGTTCGAATGCCTTTCGGTTTGAAGAGTGCACCCGCTACATTCCAAAGACTAATGAACTCAGTCTTATCGGAATACATAGGAAAAATTTGCCTTGTGTATCTAGATGATATCATAGTGTTCTCAACATCCCTAGAAGAGCACATAACATCGTTACGAAAAATATTTAAGCGATTGCAAGAAGTCAATTTGAAAATACAACTAGATAAAACTGAATTTAAAAAAAAAGAAACTGAATTTTTAGGACATGTCGTCACTACGGAGGGCATCAAAGCAAACCCAAACAAAATTTCAGCAATTAAAAATTATAAACTTCCTACCACATCAAAACAAATAAAATCATTTTTAGGTGTAACCGGATATTACCGAAAATTCATTAAAGACTACGGCAAAGTAGCGAAACCAATGACTACATTCCTCAAAAAAGGAGCTAAAATTGACACAAATAATAAAGAATACATAGAAAGTTTTGAGGAATTAAAAACCCTAATCACATCAGACCCAATTCTAAAACATCCAGATTTTAATAAAATATTCACACTAACTACAGATGCATCAAACTATGCAATTGGTGCGGTGCTATCGCAAGAAAATCACCCAGTGTGTTTTGCCAGTCGAACTCTAAACACTCACGAAATCAATTACTCCACAATTGAGAAGGAGTTATTGGCCATTGTTTGGGCCACACAGTATTTTAGACCGTACCTTTACGGAAGAAAGTTCATCGTTAGAACGGACCATCGACCCCTAGTTTGGTTAAGTTCACTAAAAGAATCAAATACTAAACTGCAAAGGTGGAAAGTGAAACTTGAAGAGTATAATTTTGACATTCAATATGTAAAAGGAAAAGATAACCAGGTCGCTGACGGGTTATCAAGAATGGAGATTTACCACAACGAAGATGTGACACACCTCGATGATATAAATGAGGAACAATTGGACAACCAATCCTTAATAGCCACTATTCACAGCGCAAATGAGGATAGTAGCAACCACATCCCAATTGTAGAAACTTCTTCTTCAGATGACCATATTTTCGCCCAGTTCCAAGAAACATATCTAAAATATTTCAGCAAAAATAAATTACTGAAGGTTATTAAATGTAGCAAATTTCTAGGTGATTTAGAAGATCAGGAAAAAGAACTTTTAGTTATCTCACAAACCCACAACTTATTAAACCATAGAGGCATAAATGAAACTTATTTTGAAATAAAGGATGTTTACTACTGCCCAAAACTAAAGGAAGAAATTCAAAAATTCATAAACAATTGCAAAGTTTGTAATGAATCAAAGTATGAACGAAATCCCTACAAAATTCCCCTAAAATTAACTGAAACACCAACTAAACCAAACAAAATTATACATATTGATATTTGGTATGCCAACATAAATCTTATGTATGTTACAATGATAGACAAATTTTCAAAATTTGTAACAGTCCATGAAATAAAGCATAGAACTTGGCCAAAATTATTAAACACCCTAAAATATAGATTTGCAATCAATGGAATACCGGAAAGGATAATAACCGATGGTGAAACAGGATTTTCATCAATAGTTATTAAAGAGTACCTAAAAGAAAATAATGTTGACTTACATATAACGACACCTTACCATAAAACTGGAAATTCGGATATCGAAAGATTCCATTCGACTCTGAACGAGCACATAAGAACATTTCAAGCTGATAAAGAAAATAACGATACCTTACGAAATAAAGTCCTTAAAGCTGTTACAATTTATAATAAAACAATCCACTCTACAACAAAAAGAAGATAGTTATCACAATGCATTAACATGCGCCCAGCTAATGCATTGCCACGCGCAAGTTATAGAATTGCTTCCCAATCATAACAACCAAACCATACCAAGCGTATTCCATATCGCTTAATAAAAATACCATTAAATATTAAATGCCCACCAAGCATATTCCATTGAACATAATTTATGTGAATAGACATAAAATATTAAAAGTATTGTAAACAAAGAATGTCTAACAAAGAATCTCCCACAGATACAGAATATCCAAACATAAATATAAAATCAAACTAATGTAAACAAAAATCGTCAACGATCAAAAACAATAAAATTGAATCATCATAAAATATGATGATAATGCATGTGTACCAATACACACATATTTATAGTCTGTAAGAAGAAATCAAGATTATCAAAATAGTATAAATAAGCAGGATTTTTCCTGACAATAAGTTCAGTTCCATCTTGACACTCCTACGTATAGCAGAAGATTTCCCCCCACCAGTGGTAAGGGATCCGATGCTCAAATTAATAAATAAAATACTTGTTTAAAAATTTAATCTAGCGTTTTATTTTAAAATCTTTTTAAAAAAATCCCGGAGGATTTAAAATACAAAATTGGCGCAGTCGGTAGGATCTCACTAAGAAGTTAAATGAAAATTAATGAATAGATGAGATTCAGTGATCGGACCGAAAAGAAAATAAAAAAGTTTTTTTAACCGGTAGAATTTTGTGCGGATTAAAGTACAACGTACATTATCTAAAACATTATTCAACGATCGAAATTAAATTGTGTTTTGTGAAAATTAATAACACTGAAGTGTTTTAGTGGACAAAACAATTTCGTACCAGAAAAACAAAATTATTTGTATACTTAAGTGTTCATAAATTTTTTTTAATACACGCATTCTCATAGAGAGATAAGTAAACAAAACATTAACATAGTGTCTACGAAAAAGACAAAGTGTCTATGCAAAAGACAAGCAGGTGAAAAAAAAAAAGAAATAAATTAAAAAGTGCATACAAAAAAAAAATAATAACTTTTAAAGAAAATATAAGTGAATGAAAAACTTGCGGAAACTAAGGGAAAGAATTTTTAAAATACAAGAAGAAACTATAAACAAAATGAACGCCGCAGAACATCAAGCTCAACAGGCTTCACTTGCAAATCAGCAAGCGCAATTAGCCGAAATTCAAGCTCAAGCAAGAGCACAAGCTCCGATGGATCCAGTTCAACATGCAGTTTGGGCAGAACAGCAAAAATTCTATTTAAAAGAATTAAGGATGATTAACCCATTTAAAGGATCATCAGACAATCTGGCTCTTTTTATATCATCGATGGAGTATTTACTTGAGAGAATCCAGGATCCAACTTACATGGAACAAGCAGTTTTTGTGGTGCATCAGAAAATTCAAGGCGAGGCTTTGAGAGCAATAAATAGTCTACAACATCTTGCACCTTGGGCAGACGTAAAAGTACAACTGGTAAGACAATTTGGCATTAAAAAATCTTATCTTAAATTAGTGACAGAAATAAATAATGTCAATGAGAACGACACAATTAGGAATTATAATAAAATTGACAATTTGTTGCAAGAGTTACAAACAAAAACTCAACTAGAACCCGATAATGTTTATACTCAGAAAAATAATGAATGTATAGCTTTAGAATCATTTAAAAATACATTGTCACCCAGTCAAAAGGCAATTGTGATTGCAAGCCAACCAAATAATATTATGGAGGCTTTTGACCTGTTAGAGAGTAATAATATGATAAGACAAATCAATGAACAAATTAAATATCAAAATATACCAAAATCAAATCAAAATAATTTTAATCAAAATCTAAATCGGAATCCTTTTAGAAATAATTTGCATCCCAACAACTTATTTAGACAAAATAATTTCAATAACAATTTTAGGCCGCAACATGATAGAATCTCTTCAGAACAAGTTAGACAAAATAATCATAGAATATTTGGAAACGCAAATCCAAATAATTTTAGATTCGGATTTAATAGAAATAACCATCAGGCAAATTTTAATAATAATAATCAAAGATCATTCAATTCAGGACAGTATAGGAATAATAACAATAATAATACTAATAGGAATCCAAGGCCAGAACCTATGGATGTAAATAATACGGAAATAAAAAATGAAGAGGTAAATTTTTACCATAGCCGGGAAGAAGAATCACTTCCCATAATAAAAGTTACAATAAATAATAAAAAATTTAATATTCTTATAGATACTGGCTCAACAACAAGTATACTTGATGAGTCACAACTAATAGAAATTCCGAGAACTTTAATGAAAGTTCCAATCAAAATTAAATCGCTCAATCATGAAAATATTATAAAATTTGAGATCATAACTGAAGTACCGGTAGAATTCAATGAAGATGAAGCTACCATGGCATGGAAGTTGATGAGAATACGAAATAATAAATTTGTAGGAATCATAGGTCAAAATTTATTAAAACCTATAGGAGCGACATTGTATTTAAAAGAAGGATATATTGAAATAAATAACAGAAAAACATACTTTGAGAATTATGACAGCGAAAAGAGAGAAATTAAAAGTATATACGAATATGAAGAAATTCAAACTCTAGAATATTGCAACTCAACGCAAATGAGCCAATTAATAGATAAGAATTTAAATTATGAAGAAACACAGGAATTAAAAAAATTTATTGATGAAAATAAATATGTCTTTTATCAAGAAGGTGATAAACTTACTTCAACAACACAAACTATTCATAGCATCAGGACTGAGCATGATAGTCCCATATTCAGTAAAATATATAGATACCCTAAAATCCACGAAAGAGAAATTGAACGGCAAGTTAATGATTTATTACAACAAGGTATAATACGAAAAAGTGTTTCCCCTTATAATGCACCTATTTGGGTAGTCCCAAAGAAAATAGATAATTCAGGTGAACAAAAATGGCGAATGGTAGTCGATTATAGAAAATTAAATGAAAAAACAATCGAATTTAAGCATCCTATACCTAATATCGATGAAATATTAGATAAATTAGGACGAGCTCAATATTTTTCAACCCTTGATCTTGCAAAAGGTTTTCATCAAATAAAAATGAATCCCCTTGATTCTGAAAAAACAGCTTTTTCAACTCCATACGGACATTATGAATGGTTAAGAATGCCATTTGGTCTGAAAAATGCACCAGCCACTTTTCAAAGAATGATGAATGAGGTTTTAGAAGGTTTAATAAATAAAATCTGTGTAGTATATCTTGATGATATATTAATTTTTAGTACTTCATTACAGGAACATATGGTAAATCTTCGATTAGTTTTTCAACGTTTAAATAAATATAACCTTAAAGTACAGGTAGATAAATGTAATTTTCTTAAAAGAGAAACAAAGTTCTTAGGGCATACAATTACAGACAAAGGTGTGAAACCCAATATAGATAAAATAGAAGCTATAGAAAAAATACAACTTCCTTGTACAGCTAAAGAAATTAAATCATTCTTAGGAATAACAGGATATTACAGGAAATTTATTAAAGACTATGCAAAAATTGCACAACCCATTACCAAATATTTAAAGAAAGATACAAAAATTGATAAAAACGATATAAATTATATTTAAGCACATCAAGAATTAAAAAATGCGCTTCAAACGGGACCAGTACTTGCATATCCTGATTTTAATGAAAAATTCGTCTTAACGACCGATGCATCCAATTATGCCATTGGAGCAGTGCTAACACAGAAAGGGCATCCAATAACATTTATAAGTAGAACTCTCAATGAACATGAAAGAAACTACAGTACAACAGAAAAAGAATTACTCGCTATAGTTTGGTCAGTAAAATACTTACGACCGTATTTATATGGTAGACGCTTTGATCTTAAAACAGACCACCAACCATTAAAATGGCTACAAACAAAAAATTTAGGCAGAGATATTTCACCCAGATTACAAAGATGGATACTCCAATTAGGAGAATACGATATGCAAATCGAATATTTAAAAGGTACATGTAATACAGTAGCAGATTTTTTGAGTAGAGAAATTAAAGACACACAAGAAATTCACATGTTAGAGCAGGATTCAGTCAGGCCTACAGTACATTCACAACATGAAGAAATGAATGATCATTTTCCAATAAAAGATAGTGCAGTGAATATTTTTAAGCAACAAATTATTTTAAAAGCAGGAAATGGATTGAATAAAAGCCCTAAATATAAAAGAATACATATTGGAATAAATGAATTATATAAAGATAATTTTAATGATTTAATAATACCATTAATAGAACAAGTTAGTACAGGAATTTATACTGAATTAACAGACAGTGAATATAATATTCTTCAACAAAAATTGATAGAGTTATTTGGAACAAGAATAAAATTTTATAAATGTGAACATTTTGCTAAAGACTTAGAGACAGAAGAAGAAGCCATTAAACAGATAAAATTGTATCATGAAAAAGAAACAGGTCATGCAGGCATTGAAGAAAATTATAACGGACTTAGAACAAAAATCTATTTCAAGAAATTAAAAGAATTAATAAATGACGTAATCAATAGTTGCAATATTTGCAAACAATCTAAGTATGATAGACGACCAATTAAAGAAAAATTTCATTTAACAGAAACTCCAAAAGACATTAATGAGATAGTTCATATAGACATTTATTGTATTAATAAAACAAAATACTTAACTTCCATTGACAAATTTAGTAAGCTAACTACAGCTACATACGTTCCAAACGTTTCTCATGAAACCTTAGAAGAAACAATTCTACAACTATTAGCCACAAATGGTAAATCAAAAAGATTCATTATGGATAATGAATTTAACTTTCCAAGAATTATTAAATTATTAGAAGACCTTGACATAGAAGTACATTTTACTAAACCAAACAGTCATACAGGGAATTCAGACATTGAAGTCTTTCATAGAACATTAGCTGAAAAAATAAGAGCAATCCTAAACGGAAAAACGAACCCTAGTATACATGAAATTCGAGTAGCTGTTCACAAAGCTAATCTTTTTTATAATACTTCGATACATTCTACTACTAAGCAAAAACCATATGATATACAGAAAGGCAATGTAGATAAAAATAAACTTCATGATCTAATGATCAAAAACAAAACAAAAATAATCGATAGATTAAATACTAATAGAGAGGAATATAGTGAAAATAGAACGGAAGGGTTTGTTAAAAATTCTAGAACAGAACGTCATAAAACAGCACCAAGATACAAATACAATAAACTCGAAGATCAACACACGAAAAATATCCAAAAGGAAAGAAAGAGTAAGCAAATAAATCAAGACAATTTAATCAAAGCTAGCCAAATGAACAGAAAAACCCAGAGAAGAGTTTTAGTTTAGTGTCAAATACAGATAGAGGAAGACGTACGAAAATGAAAAGTCTCGTGTTATTATTCAATGTTATTGGCTTAATAAGCAGCAAATTAATTATTGAAGAAGTAATAAACAATAATGGTTACGCGGTAATCAAATATGACGAAGTAAACATAGTAAACGAATTTAATTTTATAATGCATATAATTAATTTAACGGAAATAAAAGTGTTATTAACAAAAACAAACAAACAGTGGTTAGAACAAAAGAATTTTATAGTGAAATCTCCAGAAGATATTATAATTACAACACACATAGACAGTGAACTAAATTTAATTGAAGAAGAACTAAAAAGCATTAAAGGTCATAAACCCCATATACGAAAAACAAGAAGTCTTATTAACATAGGAGGGAGAGTCTTAAACTTTTTATTCGGAACTATGGATGATGAGGACAAAATAGAAATAGAAAACAGATTAAAAACACTAACCATAAATAATCACGAGTTAATAATTAATAATAATAAACAGGTAGATATAAATAATCAACTTCAACAGGAAATAAAAACATTAAAAAATTTAATTGATACTAAAATAAAAAAATATTCCGGTTCTGAAGAGAAATTTAAACAATTAGAAAAAAGAATTATAATTCTAGAGTATACTAGAAGAGTTGATAAGTTGAAAGAAATCGTTGAAAAAATACAAAATATCATTTTAGCAAGTAGATTACAGATAATGACAAATAGTTTATTAACGGCGGAAGAAATAGAAAATTATGATATTGATTTGTTCAAACTTAAAAACATTAAACTCTCTATAAGTGAATATGATAATGATCTTTTAATTTTTATAATTCAAATACCAGATCAAATTTATAGTTTTGATAAATATCTTATAACGTCTATCCCCAACGAGGAAAATATTGAATTAGAAATAGATGATGAAAATATTATAAAAATAAATGATACTTTTTATAAATATCTTGAAAATAAAGAATTAAAACATCTTAAAACCTATACTAATTGTATAAATAAAAATAATTGTCTTAAAAGAAAGAATGAAAAAAAAAATATTGTAAAAGAACTTCAAAATGGAATATTAATTGTTAAAAATAGCAACTCTAAAATACAAAGTTCTTGTGATGAAAGAAAAGTTATTCCAATAAAAAGAAATGTATTAATAAATTTTGAAAACTGTAAAATCAAGATAAACGAAAAAGAATATGTTAACAAACATTCAATTTTAAAACAACCAATAAATATTTATGTGGAAGATAATTATAATTTAACAGACATTAACTTAAAAATTGAAGATTATAATATAACAAACATTGAAAATATTAAAGAAATAGTAGAAAAAGTTTCTGACCAATCCTTTATTCACTTTGGTGTAAATATATTTGTAATTGTTATAATTTGTATTATACTTATAATTCTATACAAAAAATTGTTCCAGGAGAAACAAAAATCAAAGGGGGGAGGAGTTATAGAATTGCTTCCCAATCATAACAACCAAACCATACCAAGCGTATTCCATATCGCTTAATAAAAATACCATTAAATATTAAATGCCCACCAAGCATATTCCATTGAACATAATTTATGTGAATAGACATAAAATATTAAAAGTATTGTAAACAAAGAATGTCTAACAAAGAATCTCCCACAGATACAGAATATCCAAACATAAATATAAAATCAAACTAATGTAAACAAAAATCGTCAACGATCAAAAACAATAAAATTGAATCATCATAAAATATGATGATAATGCATGTGTACCAATACACACATATTTATAGTCTGTAAGAAGAAATCAAGATTATCAAAATAGTATAAATAAGCAGGATTTTTCCTGACAATAAGTTCAGTTCCATCTTGACACTCCTACGTATAGCAGAAGATTTCCCCCCACCAGTGGTAAGGGATCCGATGCTCAAATTAATAAATAAAATACTTGTTTAAAAATTTAATCTAGCGTTTTATTTTAAAATCTTTTTAAAAAAATCCCGGAGGATTTAAAATACAAAATTCGCATGCACATAATTTGCTGACCTGTAGGAAAGCATGTTAGAACTGGCTGCCCATTCCCACGATCACCGAATATCAAATATCAGTGCATTGAGGTAAATGCACCGGAACATTGAAGGTCTCTGACACAGCATATCATCGTGGGATAGCTTTTAAGTTAGGGAATTAGTTTTTGAGTATTCAGTCTAATTGTGACCGCGAAAAAGATAAGTTCCAAAATACATTTTCATTATATAATTCTAATCCCGGTGTTTTAATTAGTAAGTCGAACCGTTAGGCCGTCCCTTCGGGGGGCGGCGTTCGCATTTTTTTAGATGTCCTCTCACAGGACTCGATAACTGGCGCCCGAGCAGGGACCGGCTCAAAATTCAGATCCTTTCATTTTAAGCGAATCGTTGTGATCTTTCATACAGGTCAGGAGGTTTATACACTCATTTAAGTGCGAGGACCAACTGTTACCATGGGAACACAGTTGTCCCTATAAACTCTCCAACAACGAATACTTCATACCCATGGGAACATGATAGTCATCGCTGGTGGAAGGATTTGAATGTGAAGTTGATCGTGCCATGAGTAGGTCGCTTGCAAGAATAAACGCTTGCGACTAAAATGGATAAACACGACTCTTTCGGAGCCGGCTCTCGAAACCAAAACTGACAAGTTCGTTTTCTTTTTAGAAAATCAACATATCAAATCAACATACGGTGTGAGATCCCTAGAATAAAGTGAATAATTAACTAAAGAATGCTCTCCCTGCTGTGAGTGATTTTATTCTTAAATGAAAACAAAGAAGTGAAGAAAATTCCACTTTTAAAATAAAATAAAAAAAATAAAAATTATAAATATAGTCATATCTACATATATGAAAAGAAAGTTAAGAAAAATTCCACTTTAAAAAAAAGAAATTGTAAAATTAAAGTGAAGAAAATTCCACTTTTAAAATAAAAAAAAAAATTATAAATGTAGTTATATCTGTGGGGTAGGACCACAGACAGACGGACGCGTACATAGACACACCCACATACGATCGACGAAGAACGAAAGAACAAAAGAACGAAATAACGAAAGAACGAAAGCCATCCCAGCGTCCAACGTAGATTTAAGAAAGTCATTAAACTCCTGGCGAAGAGAACAGATCACGTCTAAATAAAGTTAGCTAAAGCTATGTTTAAAAGTTATTTGTTCAATAAATAATACGCTATTATTATAATTCAACCCAAATTAAACGTGTTTTCTTTAAAAATAATAAGTGAACTCTACAGTTGGGGACTCGTCCGGGAATTGGTACCAGACGCGAGTGCGTGTGTTAAATCGTGCTCAGACGCGAACACAAGCTGAAGAAAAGAAGGGGTGACAACACGAAAGACGAACGGCATCAACCGTTTCGTTGTTGTACACTCAAACGAAAATAAAATAGAGAGAACAGAACAAGAACGATAAAGTCGTGTGTGTGTGCGCGTATGTAAGAAATAATAAAGATTCAATCATTCGGGTGTGCGCACCATAGAAAGAAAAACAATTGTGTACGATACGAAAGACAAAAAGTAAAGGGCTTCATCCTAAAGCGGTGCTAGTGTGTGAGCAGAAAAACAATTTGGTGCATACACATGAAGAACACCGTGGTTGCTTGCCCCAACGAGAACTAAAAAAAAAAAAAAAAAAAAAAAAAAAACAAAAACAACAACGATCAAAAGTAAATAAGAGACTGGAAGCGAGCATCACGGGGAAATAAAACAATACAACATACAAGTAAAAGTGTATACAATTTTTATCTTTCTCTGTATTTTTTTTTCTTTGATGAACAGTAACGTTCAAAAGTAAATGATTTGTTTTTATTTTCTCTCCCGAGAAATTTTAGTATAATACACTGTAAATAATTTATTTTAAGATTTTGATACTTTTGTTCAATATTCAATATTATTATTATAATTTTTTTGTGATGGACGCTGGGGAGATTTTGAAATTAACGGTAGAAGGATTGAAACAAAAGTTGAGGGACGTGGGACTTCCGACGGACGGACTGAAACGGACGTTACAAGACAGACTGCTAGAACATTTCGGTTTGTCCAGACCTGGGGAAGTAGCCGAGGGTATCGTTGTTGAGGACGAGGATTGGGTCGATGCAGACTCAGGGGCGCAAGGAGGTCGTAGACAGTGTAGTGCATTTACTTTAAGGGATATAGAAGGTTCGCTTTTAAACTTTGACGGCACAGGATACCCTGAAGTCAATCAGTGGATCCTGGAATTCGAGGAAAATGCAGTTATCGTTGGGTGGAATGAAATCCAAAAATTTATTTATGCCAAACAGCTAGTCAAGAGGGTAGCTCGGCAATTCGTCCGAAGTCTGTCAGGTGTCAGCAGTTGGGAAGTACTCAAAAAAGAGTTGACCCAGGAATTTTCAAGTAGACTTTCGTCTGCAGAGGTCCACAGGATGTTAAAGGCGCGTCGAAAGAAACCTGCGGAGTCACTGCAGGAGTATCTTTACTCTTTAATTGAAATTGCTAAGCCAATAGCATTAGAGGACGAAAGCGTAATTGACTACTTTGCTGAGGGAGTGCCTGATTCAAGGCAAAATAAGATGTGCTTTTATCAAGCCAAAACTATTTCAGATCTGAAAGACCAAATCAGATTATACGAGAAGGTAGGTGGATCCTCTTTGAAGTCGTCAAACTTCCGAGGAACTCCACAGCCTTCGACCAGTTCTCGATCGCAAGTTAAGGTAGAAAACAAAACTTGTTTTAAATGTGGCAACAGTTCTCATTGGACAAGGGATTGTCAGGTGAAGACATTTAAATGTTTTAAGTGTGGACAACCAGGTCACAGGGCATTTGAATGTAAGTCAGGTCAATCTGGCTCGAAAACGGAAAGGAGCAATGTACAAGTGGCAAAGGCAAGTGAACGTACTTCTTCCGGGGTGGAAGCAAGAGTATATTTGGCAACCGGATCCAACCGCGTCTTCAAACATATTCAGTTAGGGAATCACAGTGTGTCCGTTCTTCTGGATACAGGTAATGATTTGTGTCTACTTAGGTATGATTTTTTGCTGCTATTAGATTATGTTGAGTTAAATCCTACGGAAATCAAACTCGTTGGCCTAGGACAGAAAGAAGTCTCGACAAGGGGAAATTTCACTTGGAAGGTGAATGTAGACGAGTGTGAATTAGAAATGACATTCCATGTTCTATCAGAGGGAGACATGCCTTATGCGGCTGTGATCGGCAACGATGTTCTGCGGGATGTGTGTTTGATTGTCGAAGACGACAAAGTGTTGTTCAGGAAGAAGAGAAAGAGCGTTGACCAAAAGGATCTAGGGAAAGGAATTTCGGTTTAGGGAAAAGTTGAGTCTGTACTCGTTAGTGGGACTAACGTAGGAGAGGGAAAAGTTGAGCCTGAACGCGTTAGTGGGACTGACGTAGGTGAGGGAGAAATGGTGCGTGCTAGGAAAGTTGGTGAGGAAGAGGTTTATGGGTCCAAGAAGCAGGACGAGTTGTTTGACCTAGATTCCGTTTTCCATAGTATTTGTTTGTCTGCATATGAGGGCGAGTTTTGGAGCGATAGAGGGGTTGATTTGAATCACCTAACAGTAGAAAACCAAAACGTGATAAGGGGAATTATCGACAAATACTCACTCAAGGACGACATTCCTGTATGGCAGGCTCCAAGACGCATGTGTTTGGCAGACCAAGAAATCATTGATAAGCAGGTTGACAAGTGGTTGAAGGAGAAAATTATACAACCGAGCGTGTCGCCATACGCGTCTCCGATTGTACTGGTTTCGAAGAAGGATGGCTCAAAAAGACTTTGCTGTGACTACAGAAGGCTGAACGAGAAAGTTATAAGAGACAGTTTTCCGATGGTGCTGATTGACGAGGTAATAGACAGATTGCAGGGCGCGGAGGTATTTACTACGCTAGATTTGAGAGATGGATTCTTCCATGTACCCATGCATCCCGATTCACGAAAGTATACGGCATTCGTCACTCGAGACTCGCAATACGAATTTCTATTTGTGCCCTTTGGGATTTCGAATTCCCCGGCAGTGTTTTGCCGATTCGTTTCAGTAGTTTTCCGGCCGTTAATCCAAGCAGGTGTGATTATCCTGTACATGGATGATATGATCATACCGGCCAAGGACGAAGAGGAAGGGATTAGGAAGTTAGAGCAGGTCATCAGAGTAGCAGAGGAACATGGGTTAAAGTTTAAATGGGAAAAAAGTCAGTTTTTGAAGAGGCGGATTGAATTCTTAGGTTACATTATTGAGGCAGGCACTATCCAACCATCAGTAGAAAAAACCAAAGCTATCGAAAACTATCCGATCCCAAGAGATAAGAAGTCCCTGCAACGATTTTTAGGTCTAACTTCGTACTTCCGAAGATTTGTAAAAGACTTCGCATTGGTAGCCAAACCATTGACGAATTTGCTCAAAAAGAACGAAAAATATAAGTTGGAAGCTGAACAAATCGCAGCGTTTCAACAATTAAAGACAGCACTCGTTAAAGCGCCTGTCCTAAGGTTGTTTGATCCTAAAGCGGTAACGGAAGTCCATACCGACGCTAGTAAATATGGATACGGGGGTGTTTTATTACAAAAGGACGAAGAAGATCAATGCTTTCATCCGGTACAATATTATAGTCGTAAGAGTACACCAACAGAAGAAAAGCTTCACTCTTATGAACAAGAGGTACTCGCCATAGTAGAAGCACTCAGGAAGTGGAGAGTGTACTTGTTGGGGATACGGTTTAAGATTATAACCGACTGTAACGCTTTCTCGATGACAATGAAGAAACGTGAAGTTCCGGTAAAAGTAGCTCGTTGGGCATTGTTCATGCAGAACTTCGATTACGAAGTTGAACATCGCTCGGGAACCCAGATGAAACACGTCGATGCTCTTAACAGAGTTTAAAGTATGATGATCGAAGAGTCTTTAAACCTTCGCATCAAGGCAGCTCAACTTGAGGACGCATGGACTAGGGCTGTTAGGAAGATCTTAGAAAGGGACACATATGAGGACTATTTTTTGAAAGCAGATGTTCTTTTTTAAAGATGCTGCGAAAGAATTGATAGTAGTGCCTGCGCAGATGGAGCAGGAAATCATCTCCATGGCGCATCAACAGGGACATTTTGCCGTAAGGAAAACACAAGACCTGGTAGAGAAGACTTTTTATATTCCTAATTTGTCAAAGAAAGTGACAGGGGTTGTCAGAAGTTGCGTCCAGTGCATTATCACTGAGGCAAAGAACAGTAGGAAGGAGGGGTTACTTTCACCTATCGACAAGGGAGACGTTCCGCTGGAGACGTACCACGTGGACCACGTGGGCCCAATGGAAAACACAAAGAAGCAGTACAACCATCTGCTTGTAGTCGTCGATGCTTTTTACAAGTTTGTTTGGCTCCATCCAACAAAAAGCACTGGCTCAGACGAAGTGATCGCGAAGTTGAAAAAGCAGGCGACGACTTTTGGAAACCCGAAGCGTATAATTTCGGATAGGGGTAGGGCCTTCACGTCGAATGGTTTCAGAGATTACTGTAGTGAGGAAGGGATACAACACCTTTTGATTTCCACAGGGGTTCCGCGGGGAAACGGGCAGGTTGAAAGAATCCACAAAACGGTTACTTCTATGCTAGCGAAATTATGCCTAGAAGATCCGAAGAGTTGGTATAAGCATACCGATAGAGTACAACAGGTGCTCAATAATACTCCACCGAGGAGCACTAGAATTAGTCCGTTCAAAATATTGACAGGCTTAGAAATGAAGGTCCAAGAATATCCAGATTTGAGGGCGATGTTGGAAGAGGAGGTAGTTAGCGAGTTAGACGTTGAACGTAATAATGTAAGGGAGAAGGCAAGACAAAATATCGAAGACATTCAGAGAGAGAATAAGAATTCTTTCGATAAAACTCGAGTCGAAGCATATCAGTATAAAGCAGGGGATCTAGTAGCCATTAAGCGAACCCAATTTGGTTCAGGTATGAAGTTGAGACCAAAGTTTTTAGGACCATACAAGGTGGTAAGACGGTTGGGTCATGATCGGTACGAAGTGGAGAAAGTGGGAAATCACGAGGGGCCTTATCGGACGAACACCGTGGCAGAATTTATGAAGAAATGGAGCTCTTCGTTCGGGGCGAACTAAGGGTCAGGACAGCCGGATGTGGGGTAGGAACACAGACAGACGGACGCGTACATAGACACACACACATACGATCGACGAAGAACGAAAGAACAAAAGAACGAAATAACGAAAGAACGAAAGCCATCCCAGCGTCCAACGTAGATTTAAGGGAGTCATTAAACTCCTGTCGAAGAGAACAGATCACGTCTAAATAAAGTTAGCTAAAGCTATGTTTAAAAGTTATTTGTTCAATAAATAATACGCTATTATTATAATTCAATCCAAATTAAACGTGTTTTCTTTAAAAATAATAAGTGAACTCTACATATCTATATTAAAAAAAAGTTAAGGAAAATTCCACTTTAAAGAAAAAAAAGAAATTGTGAAATCAAAGTGAAGAAAAAATTCCACTTTTGAAATTAAATAAAAAAATTTATATATACATATATGTATATAATCGTGCATATTAAGAAAAATCGAAAAAAAATCCTTTAAATTAAAAAATGAATAAAGAAACAAATTATTAAACAATTATTTGTCAAAAAGTATACTAGTTTAAGTTTATTTAAAAATAGATATATTTAAGAAATTTAAAGTGAAACAAAAAAAAAATATTAAATCAAATTAGTTAATTTCATTTGTTAAATTTTCATTAAAGGAAAGAAAATATATATAAGGAAAACAGCAGTGTTCTGAGTGTTGTGTTGTGCAGTGCTATATAAAAAAAAAATAATACACATATATATGATATATAATATATTCAGGTGAGAAGATTATCCTTTATTATCTTTATAAAACATTTTTATATTAATTTGTAATCATGGATCAACTGACAAGATCCGTAACAGAACTTTCTGGTGCCATGAACACCGTCTTGGCCCAATTAAAGTTGTTTGAGGGTCGTCTCAAAGCAATTTAGGACAATCGGGCAGCAGAAGCAGCTCGAGAAGTGACTGCTGCTTCAAGCAATGAGCCATCAGTTTTAAACCCTCCTCAGACTGAAGAGGAGCTAAAACAGATAAATAGATTGCCTGACTGCGTTAAGGAACTTCAAACCTTCGACGGTAACCCAACACAATACGTATCTTGGATTCATGCCGTCGAAGGAATCTTAAAGGATTACGATATAGTTAAAACAAAACCTCTATATAGGGCAATTCTGCAGCACATCCGCAACAAGGTCAGAGGATTTGATGCTAGCTGGATGGACATAAAACAATGTCTTTCCCTACACTATGCCGATAAGCGGGATATGAGAACGTTGGAGCATCAGCTCAACCAACTTACTCAGAAATCAAGCAAGCTAGATGAATTCTACGCATCAGTAAATCACCAATTATCCCTGATGATAAATAAGATAAAGACGGAATCTCGCAGTCAAGAAACCGTCAATGCCTTAGTCGAGACCTATCGGAACAGGGCCCTCGATGTTTTTATCCGAGGCTTAAATGGTGAAATTTCTAAAATGATTATGATACAAAGACCTAAAACCTTACCAGAGGCATATACCACATGTCTCGAAATCCAAAATCTTAACTACCGCAATTATTCCCTCCATGTTGGACCCCAAATTTACATGACCCATTAAACCATTTTTCAAGGAGAGAAAGTTATCCTTCTTTTCCTCAAGCACAGTACTCTCCTAGAACTTTTAATAGGGAACAATACAAAAAGACTCAAGGGAACAATCCGCCTCCGAGACCAAGTGCCCCTAAGCCTCACGAGAAAATGGAAGTAGATCCATCAGTGCAAACCAAGAATGTAAATTACATGAATAGACCACAGTTAAATCCCTTCAAAAGGAAGGCGCGTTCAGAAAACTTCCCTCAGAAACAGCAGCGACTGTACAACTTAACACCAGAAGTTGCCCCTGAAGAATATTCTAAGGAGGTGGAGGAAAATTACGAAGACGAAATGAATTTTATGAAGGACGCCTATCCAGCGTTCCTTACATAGAATATATAACTAAAGATAAAACTGTGTTGAGCTTCCTCGTAGACACGGGGGCGAACAAAAACTTTATTGCCCCACATGTGCCGCAAAAAAACACCAAATTAGTTCAACACTTCATTGTTAATTCAGCGGCTGGTAATATTAATATTACTGAAAAGGTAACAGGAAGATTTTTTGAGAAGCTTGGAAATAGAACCTTACTAACGTTTTACGTTCTTCCTGGCTTAAAGACATTCGATGGTATAATCGGGGACGACTCATTGAAAGAACTTGAGGCGATAATTGATAGAAAGGAAAATATTCTGTCATTATCAAAAAACATTAAACTTCCCCTTAAAGATAAAATATCGCAAGAGATTAATTGTTACACGTGCCGACAAAAGAAACATAATATAGAAAACAAGGTCATGAGAACCTAAGATCGTTGCACTCGTATAGTGCAACGAATCAATTTTATTCATTATAATTCACTTTCCTAGAATGTAAACATAGCAATTTCTAAAGAAAAGTATAATAAAAAGTTGCTAAATAAAAAGTTGCTACATAACGACAAATGCTGACAATCACATTAGCATAGGTCTCATTATACATATGTTTAACCAATATGTTAAGTTAGTCTTAAGAAAGACCCAATAAAGTAAAGTTCGATTGTTAAAGAAATAAAAATTTGTTTTTTTTTTATTCACGAAGAAACCGAACACTTAACTGGCGCAGTCGGTAGGATTGCGGTATATTGCTATTTAAAGATAAATACAATAGTGCGTATCAACGTTTTAACCGCGAACAAAAAGAAAAAAAATTAAATTACATATAACGGTATATTGCTATTTAAAGATAAATACAATAGTGCGTAACAACGTTTTAACCGCGAATCAAAAAAAAAATTACAGTTAGTAGATAAGTACACGGGCGTACTCATAATAAATTCCGTGTGTGCGACACCCAATGAACTAATAAGAACAATTAAATCCGAACACGATAAGTGCGTGTATATATTCTAACGAATGCTAGAAACAATTTCTAAGTTAAAACAAGAAAAACTTTTTAACAATAAAAAAAGGAAAACAAAAAGTGAGGAATAAACAACGAATCTCAGCAAGGGTCACTTCAATAAGAGCTAATAAACAACGAATTTCAACAAGGGTCACTTCAACAAGAGCAACAGTTTGAGAAAGACAATCCTAAACAACTTTAACTTTTAATCAACAACAGCAGCAAGTAACTAAGGTCTGACTATATATATGTATTTTTTTTTTTTATTATTATTTTACGTACATTTATATTTGAATATTTAATTTGAAATAATGAATAAATCCTTGTGTAGAATGTTATAATATGTCTGAAAGTGGTTCTTCGGTAGAAGATATTTCAAATCAATTAGAACAAGCTAAACAGAAAAGTGATCAGATTTCGGAGATATTAGGAAATTTTTTTTCAGAAAATAACCAAGGAAACATGTTGACTGTAAACATTGACCCTTAAATATATATCTAAGCTCCCCGATTTCAATGGAGATTTTAGGGACTTACAAAATTTCATAGACTTAGTAGATAAAATTCATCCGATCTTAACAAAATATGACGAATTATCCCAAAGCATTTTCTCGGACTATCTAAAGTCCAAACTAAAAGGAAAAGCCAGGGAAGTCATCGAAATTAACGTACATATTACTTCATGGACCGAAATAAAAGCGGCCCTCATTAATAATTTTGGAGATAGGTTAACTCTCGAAGAATTATTCGATGAGTTGAGAGCAGTTAAATTTAAAACTAATAGTATAGACTTTTTTAATGAGATAAAATCAACATTAAGACGGCTCAATGTCAAAACAAAGCAAATCTTCGAAAAATCAGAAAATACTTCAGGTCTAATTAATTCCAATATAGAAAACAACAAGTTGTCAGCTTTGGTCATTTTTAAAAATAAAATACCTGAGCCCATGCGCTCACTACTATGTTGTAGGAACCCAACCGATTTAGAAGGCGCAATCAACATCTTGTACGAATGTGGATACGCACATTACAATCCGTTCAACAAAGCTACACATACACACTTACAGTCACATAACAATAACAATAACAGACCGTTAAATTCCAATACATTTTGGCAACCTAAGCAATCTGACAATTCAAATGGTAGAACTTCATTCGATCAATATCAACCAAATAATACTAGTACACCATCGCAATCAAGACCACCTAACAACAACCGATATATAAGACCCCCATTCGATCACTATCGATCAAATAATCCTAATGCATCATGGCAATCTAGACAATTTAATAATAATAATAATAATAATAATCAAAATAATAATAACACACAGAACTACAACAGTGGTAATAATAATAATAGTTATAACACCCAGAGCTACAATAGTAACAATAATAACAACCACGGTTACAACAACAATAAGAATCCTTTTAGAAATTCTAGCAATAATAATAATCCTCAGGTTTCAGAACCTATGGAAATAGGTCTTGCACAAAAGAGGAAAAATGGAACTAATAACAACCAAAATCAGGGTGAACATTTTCACTTACGAGCCTTGGAAGTAAATTACCCTATATAATAGTATCATCTAAAACCAGGCCTCTCAAATTTATAATTGATACGGGGGCTACTCATTCAATAATTAACCCAAATATTTGCCATCCTAAATGGTATACCTCTTTAGAAGAACCCCTGAACTTAAAGACATTAAGTCACAATATTGAAATAACTGAAAAGGTGCAGATTCCTTTGTTTATTGAACTAGGTGATAGAAATAAAAAAATAGAATTTTTAGTCTGCCAATTCCACACTGAATTCGACGGAATAATAGGTAATAATATATTAAAACCATTAAAAGTAAATATAGACTACGAAAATGAACTATTAAAAACAATCGACAAAATAATTAAATTGAACTTTAATAATAAAGATGCTTCAGAAGTCGAACTGAATGAAATAGATATACCAGTTGACCAAAAACAAGGATTAGGATACATAAGAGAAACGTTTCTAAAGGACAATTTAAGAATTGAAGAAGGAATTTATAATATAGAAAATTATGTTATGTTTGGGAAAGCAGAAATAGTAGGAAATAAAACAGATTTAATTCCCTTTGAAGATAAAGTGGACATTGAAAGCGTAGATTTCAATAATTTCAACATAATAGAAGAACAAACAGAAGGGCTATCGTTATTAGAACAAATAAGAATTAATCATTTAAACAGTGAAGAAGAAAGAGAGTTAATAAAATTAATAAAACAATACCATGATATTTTTTACGAAGAAAACACAAAACTTTCATTTACAAGTGAAATAAAGCCTACAATAAGAACAACAGACAATATTCCCATACAGAGTAAGAGTTATAGATATCCTTTTATACATAAAGAAGAGGTTAAAAGACAGATTAACAAAATGTTAGATAATAATATCATTCGTCACAGCAACTCCCCTTACTCGGCCCCCATATGGATCGTCCCTAAGAAGGTTGACGCCAGTGGGAAACCGAAATGGAGGTTAGTGATTGATTACAGAAAACTCAATCAAGTGACAGTTGATGACAAATACCCATCCCGAACATTGACGATATATTAGACAAGCTTGGCAGATGCCAATATTTTACCACACTCGATCTTGCAAAGGGATTTCATCAGATTGAAATTCACGAAGCTGACGTTCATAAAACCGCTTTTAGTATTGAGAATGGACATTACGAGTTTCTCAGAATGCCATTCGGACTAAAAACAGCACCAGCCACATTTCAGAGGCTCATGAACAATGTTTTAGGAGATTATATTAATAAAATCTGTCTCGTTTATGTCGATGACATAATCGTCTTCTCGACTTCGCTCCAAGAACACATCGTATCTCTGACAAAGATTTTTAAACGATTAAAGGAAGCCAACTTAAAAATACAACTTGACAAATCAGAATTTCTCAAGAAAGAAACTGAATTTCTTGGTCACGTTGTTACACCCAATGGTATAAAACCGGACCCAAAAAAAATACTATGTGTACAAAATTACCCCATTCCAAAAACCATAAAAGAGATTAGACAATTTTTAGGTTTAACCGGTTATTACAGAAAATTCATTAGAGACTACTCAAAAATCGCAAAACCGATGACACTATATCTTAAAAAAGATGCAAAAATAAATATTTCCGATCCCGAATATAACAAATCATTCGAGACTCTTAAAACTCTCATAGTAAACGACCCAATTTTAGTTTATCCAAATTTTTCGAAAACTTTTACCTTGACTACGGACGCAAGTAATTTTGCGATAGGCGCGGTTCTATCACAAGAAAACCATCCGATTTCATTCACAAGTCGAACCTTAAACGAGCATGAAATTAATTTAAGCACAATCGAAAAGGAACTCCTTGCCATTGTATGGGGAAACAAGTATTATAGGCCTTACTTATTTGGCAGAAAGTTCATTATCGAAACAGACCATAAACCTTTAACTTGGTTATTTTCAATAAAGGAACCAAATTCGAAGCTTATCCGTTGGAGATTGAAGTTATCCGAATTTGACTATGAAATTAAATATAAAAAAGGCACCACTAATAGTAATGCCGATGCCCTTTCACGTATTCCCCAAACGGAAGTAAATTTAATTGATAACAATTGCATTCCCATAAGTGAATCATGTATTAACATTTTCAAAAACCAATTCATAATCAGAAAATCTAAATCAGGAGCTACCCGAATGAAACATTTAAAAGTATTCGATAGGAATAGATGTACAGTACATACAAAAAGCCTAGACGAATAGTCAGCCATAGTATTGTTAAAAAATCATTTTAAGCCTGATGCTTTGAATGCAATACTCGTTGAGGATGATCAATTTTATAAAATCATTGAAAAGGTTTATTAAAAGGTAGAATTATTCGGTGTTTCAAACTGTTAGAAGATGTAACAGATGAAACCAAACTAGTAGATATAATAGAAAAAGAACATTTAAGAAACAATCATAGAGGTATAACAGAAATATACAAAGAAGTAAAACTAAATTATTTCAACCCGAAACTACTAAAACGAATAACGCAGTATATAAACAATTGTGATGTATGTAATATCGAAAAATACGTTAGGAACCCTCCCAAACCGTTATATAAAATAACAGAAACTCCCTTAAAACCCCACGAAGTTATACATGTAGACGTGTTTTACAGCTTGGAAAAGTCATTATTTTTAACTGTAATAGATAAATTCACAAAACATGCTTGGGCAAGTAAAATTTCTAGTAGAACGTGGATTGAATTTAAGAGAGCCCTCTCCTACTATTTTAGTCAATTCGGAAATGTAAGGACGATTATAGTAGATAACGAATTCGGTTTTAAGGCAATTCCAATGAAAGAATATCTAGAGAATTGCAACGTAGAAATCCATTACACATCCAATAGTAATCATACGTCAAATTCTGACATTGAAAGACTACACAACACAATTAACGAACACATTCGACTTCTAAAACATAACGAAAGAACTAAAGACAATAAAGTCGAAGAAAAACTTTTAAAGATTATAACGTATTATAATAACACGATTCATTCCACAACCAATCGAAAACCCATCGATTTTGTTAATGGTAAAATACACCAAGACGAATACAAAGACATCCATGACATTATTTCTAAGAAAAAACAGAGAGTCATAGACAAACTAAACGAACACCGAAAGGACGACATCCTGGAAAGTGGAAAGAATTTTATTAAGGAAGTTAGAGGAGGAAAAAACCACTCAAAATATCGAAAGCTAAACACACACAAAATAGACGAAGACCATGTTATTGATTCGAAGAATCAAAACAAATATTATAGAACTCATATTAAATCAAGAAAAAAATACCAAACATAGACTTATCAACAGTTATGAACGAAATATAACCCATAATTTATTTACAGGATATAACGATGACACTACCGTGGAATATGTTACCCGTATTACTTACACTACTGACGATAGCTAAAACTCAGGACATTCAACTTGCTGACCTCAATAACAATAACGGATATGTTACCATAAACTTAGGACAGACAAAGATATTTAAAAATTATATTAAAGTACTTCATATAATTAATGTAACAGAATTTGAGATTACTAAACAACATATTCATAGTAACATTTTAAAATTAGAAGACAAGACAGAATTGTTAGGACCCATGTTTACGACTATCAATCAAAATCTTCTACTATTAGAAGCAAAGATTGAAAACTTAAAACCCCATTACAAAACCAAGAGAGCACTCATGAACATTTTAGGTACAGGATTAAAATACATAGCTGGCACCATGGATCAAGAAGATGAGATCCAAATTAAAGAGAAACTTGAACAATTAAGTTCGGAAAGTAAAAAACTTATAAATGAAAATAATAAACAGGTTGTCATAAATAACTTAATAACAGATCACATTGCTAACATTACCAACCACATTAAGAAACAACAACAATCCATTGAAACATATTTGAACACATATAATCAAGAACTTATAGGAAAGGTACAAACAATTGAAACCGAACTAGAAGTCATGCAATATTTATATCAAATAAACAATGATATTTTACTTCTCAGAAATCACATCGATGACATAGAACAAATCTTATTTTCCAGTAAATTAGGAATCTTAACGAGAAATATTCTGAGTCAAGAAGAATTAGCTTTAGTTCCAGATTTAGAAAACTTAGCCGAAATTAAATTAACAGTTACAACCTACAAAGACCAGATCATTATTGTATTACTATTACCACAAATGTCTGATCATAGATTTTCACAAATACGTATAGAACCACTTTCAGATAAAGAGAACATGACGGTGATGTTTAAAATTAAAGACGTTCTGATGGATGAAGATAACAATATTTTTGAATTTCCTGTTAAAGAAAATATCAAAAGAAATCTTGTTGAAATATCTGATGAACATTGTATTCAGCAAATATTGCAATCTAAAGAAGCAATTTGTAATAAAATCAAGTCAAACATAACAGAAATAAAAGAAATAACAACGGGCATTATTTTGTTAAGGAATATTAAAGAAAGCCACATTATACAGAATTGTAATAAGCAAGATATAAAATTAAAAGGAAACTACTTAATTAAATTTAAAAATTGTAAGTTAAACATACAAAATAAAACATATCAAAACTTTGTAAAAACTATTCATGATAAATTTGTATTGCCAAATTTCATTACTAAAATAAGTGACAATAAAACTATACCATATTTGAATCTCGATGAATTATACCTTAAACACATTGAAAATAGAGAAATAATAAAAAACATTTCAAAAAATAATACAACTTTCAATATTTCATCATTAAGTACAAACATTTTTGTAATACTATTTGCATTTATTGTAATAACAATTCTTATGAAAAAAATGCAAAGTAAATCCATTGTAGAAATTTCGTCGGAGCCTCAATCTAACGGTGGTTGGGGTGTTACACGTGCCGACAAAAGAAACATAATATAGAAAACAAGGTCATGAGAACCTAAGATCGTTGCACTCGTATAGTGCAACGAATCAATTTTATTTATTATAATTCACTTTCCTAGAATGTAAACATAGCAATTTCTAAAGAAAAGTATAATAAAAAGTTGCTAAATAAAAAGTTGCTACATAACGCCAAGTGCTGACAAGCACATTAGCATAGGTCTCATTATATGTTTAACCAATATGTTAAGTTAGTCTTAAGAAAGACCCAATAAAGTAAAGTTCGATTGTTAAAGAAATAAAAATTTGTTTTTTTTTTTATTCACGAAGAAACCGAACACTTAACTATTAATACCCTTTTAGATGAAAGTCTTTCCAAAGACGTTAAATCTAAACTTACTAACTTAATAAAAAAATACAGTGTGGTTTTTGGTCCACTAAGCTCTAATGAAGTAATAAAGACTTCTGTTAGAGCTGAAATCAGAACAAGCACTGAACATCCCATTTATGGGAAAAGCTACCCGTATCCCACCTGTATGAGAGAGGTGGTAGAGGAAGAAATAAAGGCACTCCTAGCAGAAGGCATCATTCGTTCTTCCAAGAGCCCTTATAATTCTCCAATTTGGGTGGTGTCGAAAAAACCCAAACCCAACGGGGAACTTCAATATCGAATGGTAGTTGATTACAAGCGATTGAATGCCGTTACCATTCCAGACGCATATCCTATTCCGGATATTAATTCGACACTTGCCAGTTTGGGGGAGGCCAAGTATTTTACAACGTTAGATTTAACATCTGGCTTCCATCAGATCCCAATGAGGGAATCCGACATACCCAAGACTGCTTTTTCAACCTTAAATGGGAAGTACGAATGGCTTAGGCTTCCATTTGGCCTAAAGAATGCACCAGCTATCTTCCAAAGAATGATAGATGATGTACTAAAAGAATACATAAGGAAGATATGATATGTATACATTGATGATATTGTCATCTTTGGGAAAGACGTGGACGAAACCTTGAAAAATATAGAAATTATCCTGCATAGGCTGCAAGAAGTGAATCTCAAAGTTAATCTAGAAAAGACTCACTTTTTGAAGACTGGGGTTGAATTTCTGGGGTATGTCATCACCCCCGACGGCATTCGGACGAATCCAAAAAAGGTTGAAGCGATCCAAAAGTTGTCACCACCACAGAACCTTAAAGAACTAAAGAGCTTCCTGGGGCTAACTTCCTATTACAGGAAGTTTATCCGTGATTATGCCAAGATTGCAAAGCCCCTTACTAATTTAACGAGGGGTGAGAATGCTCAAATTAAGGCAAATCAATCCAGACGTGTCCCGATTGAATTGAATGAAAAAGCTATGCAGGCTTTTGATCATCTAAAGAATTTGTTAACATCATCAGAGGTTCTGGCTTTCCCAGATTTCAAAAAGACATTTAATTTGACGACCGATGCTTCTGACTATGCCATTGGAGCTGTTTTGTCCCAAGATATATCAGGACAAGATAAGCCAATCGCATTTATCTCAAGGTCTCTAACGAGACAGAAGAAGGCTATGCAACAAATGAAAAAGATATGTTGGCAATAGTCTGAGCACTCGACAATCTGCGTTCATATGTATATGGAGCAAAAAAGATCCGCATCCATACGGATCATCAGCCATTGACTTACACTATGGGGAACAGAAACTTCAATGCAAAATTGAAAAGGTAGAAGTCTCGCATTGAAGAGTACAACTACGAGTTGGTTTACAAACCTGGTAAATCAAACTCAGTAGCTGATGCTCTTTCTAGACTTAAGACCCAGGTTAACCACTTGCCTAGTTCAGCACAGGCTGAGACAGAGCAAGACTCAAGAACTGCGCACTTTGGGTCAACAACCGAGAAGGCCAGTAATTCCTCAACTGACACTGCAATTAATCCAGCAAAGTCAGATTCCTTAACGGAAACTGCAAGTGAAAGCAATGGGTCAACAAACACGGCCGACGAAACGATTCACAGTGCTCACCAAGACTCCTCTGATCTCATTCCTCATGTTGAGGTTCCATTGAACGTGTTCCGGAATCAATTAATAATCAATGTGGCAAAGGGCGTTGAAGCTTTTGAAGAACCACATCCTGGTTATTTGAGACACTACGTTTCAGTAGAATATTTAGACAAAGATGCCTTAACGTCCATACTCAAAGCCAAATTGCAGCCAAATATCATAAATGGCATTAAGATTCCAGAACTCTGCTTGGAATTACTGCAGAAAGTTTATCTGGAAACGTTTGCAAATTACAAAATCAGGCTTACCCAGAGATTGGTAGAGGACGTAAAGGAAGAGGAAAGAATATGGCATCTCATCAGCACAGAACACAGGCGGGCTCACCGGAATGCGAGGGAAAGCAGGGAGCAGTTATTGGAAAAGTATTATTTTCCTAAAATGAACAGCCTTATAACTCGCTATACAAAATCCTGCGATGTTTGTATGGCTAACAAGTATGACAGACACCCTATGCGTCCCGAGTTCCGCCCTACTCCAATACCATCATATCCATGCGAAATACTCCATATGAATATATAATAACAAAACGAAAAGTATATCAGCTGCATTGACAAGTTTTCAAAATTTGTCAAGCTATTTCACATAAAAAATAAATCTTCACTCTATCTAAGAAATAAAATAACAAAAATTTTACATTACTTTACTGTGCCAAGAATGCTCGTAACAGATAATGAGCGAAGCTTTCTTAGTCCAATAATTTTGAATTTCATCAAAATGCTAGGTATAGAGCTTTACAAAACTCCGGTACATCGTAGTGAAGTAAATGGTCAGGTAGAACGACTACATTCAACGGTCCAAGAGATTTTTCGATGCTTAAAGGCAGAATATAAGGACTTGAAAACGAAAGAGTTATTAAACATAGCAGTAGATAGGTATAATAATACTGTTCATTCAGTTACTAAAAAGAAACCGTCTGATATTTTTTTTAATAGAAGTTCCAGGATAAACTACCAAGGGTTCGCTAACTTTCGTACAAAAGTTAATCATGAATTGAGGGATGTAATAGAAAAGAAACAAAAAGCGAATAATAAGCTCCGCAATGCTAAACGATCTTCACCAAAAAAATACAAAAAAGGTGAAGTCATTTATACAGCCTTTAAAAAAATTCAGGGAAAAAATAAACCGTTATTCCGAAAAGAATTTGTTGAAAAAGATAATAAAGTAACAGTTGTAACATCCACGGGCGCAAAGTTCATAAGGCCCATATAAAAAATATTCATAGAAAATAAAAAAATAATAAAAAAAAAAAAAATAAAAAAAAGGAAGAATATGCACGGCACACGAGTTACGTACCCCGCATCAACATCCGGCAACAACCAGCAACAATATAGCATAAGTTTATAATATTAATTTTCATTTAATTTCCCATAGTAATGTAAGACCTTTGTCACTTGCATTTTATTTTAAATTCTTTCCAAAGTAATTCTAAACCTTCTGTTTTACTGTTTTATATTTTCAAACATTCCCACGAACACATTAAAGTTATGAGTCAGCTAAAAAACATTATAAAAAACAATTTCATATAAAAGACGTTGCTCAGTTTCAATAAAGTTTTCAACATAGAATAAATATAAATTTTGTTTTTTTTAATAATCGCCGCTGCTCCCACCGTAACTGGCGCAGTCGAACAGTCGTTTGTTGTTTTAAATTGTTATCATTATCACAAATGAATATTGTGAACAGTGAACTTTTATGAACAAATCAGTCAACAGTAATTATCATCATTATCACAAACGAATATTGTGAACAGTGAAATTTTATGAACAAATCAGTTAACAGTAATTATCATTATTATCACAAACGAATATTGTGAACAGTGAATTTTAATACAATCAGTCAACAAGATATAAAAAGTGAAAAAAAAAACAATCGACAAACAGTAGTGAAATATTATAAACAACCAATCAACAGTAAAAGACTAATCATTAAATACACACAAAAAGCAAACTTCTATATCATCAGTGACTCGGAGGACCTAGTGGCGAAGACGAATTGAACCATTATTCTGAACCATGATTATACTAATCATCAATTGCATGTAAGTCAAGATAATTGCTATCCTTATTTTCCTAAAAAATATTATATCCTTTGCCTAACTAATAGAAAAAAAAATATATTTAGGTATACATGAAAAGACACTGTAAGATACATAAATCAACTCTAAAACCCTATTTTAACCCAATTCAAGAAGAAAAAGAGGAAGAAATAAAATTAGAATATTATAATCAAGAAAAAGAAATAAAATTAATCATGAACGAAAATATTAATAGTTTGGGAATTGCCAATGGTAGCGCCGCAGTAAACGGAACTAACGGTAATAACCCTGGAGGAGAGATAAATATTAATTATACTTTAAATCCCAATCCTTCTAATGGTATTGCCGCAGTAAAGGAAAACGGTAGTATTTACCTAGGAAGTGAAATAAATTTAACAAATGTAAATCAGGTTTTAAATTCTTTAAAAATCCCGGATGCCATCAAGGATCTCCCAAAATTCAATGGGAATCCTAGGCTCCTTTATGAGTTCATTAAAAATGTTGAGGAAATTTTAGAAATCATGAAATCTGTCAGCAATACGCCTTATGCGAATATCATTTTAAGAGCTATAAGAAACAAAATAACCGATGAAGCTGACGAAGTATTAAACATGTTTGGTACAACGCTAGATTGGAGTGAAATAAAGCAAAATTTTATTCTTCATTATTCAGATAAGAGGAATGAGACTTCTCTTATTAGAGATCTCCATTCTGTCAAACAAGGATACGAAACAATTGAAAAATATTATTCAAAAATAATTGAAATTCTTTCTACACTAAATAATCACATACATATTCATGAAAGTGAACATAATGTTATCACAGCTAAAACTCAGTTATATTCAGATATGTGTTTAAACACATTTTTAACAGGAATTAAAGAACCATTAGGTTCTACCATAAGAGCGATGAAGCCTTCCACACTTCCCGAAGCCTTCAGTTTTTGCATTAAGGAACAAAATACTTTTTATTTAAAATATTCTGCATCTACTTCCAACCCTGGAACTTATTTTAGAACAACTTATTCGAACCCACCTGCACAAAAAACCAATTACCAACAAAATACCTATACATTTAGGCCAACCCAAAATCGAAACAGGTATTACTACCAATCACCAAACTTTAGACCTCCTCAAAATACTCCAACATATTTTAATAAGCCTTTTCAAAAGAATTATAACCAAGGTATAGAACAACGACCTATAAATAATTCCCAACAGAAGTTTCTAAATACCAATAGAAACCAAAATGTTTTTGCCTCAAGACCTGAAAAGGCTTTACCTCGTCCAACACCAATGTCAGTTTCAAGCGGAACAACACGAAATGCCCAACAACCCAATTCAGAACAGTTTCGCACAAATCAAAGCAACAACTAGAATTCCACCCAAGCAACAGCAGGAACAACAATTCATTCAGCTCAAGAAGATCTTAATGATGGAATTCCTATATCGGAACAACCATTAAATTCATTTAACTTTCAATTAATTCTTGAAAAATCAAATAGGACCCCTCCTATTTCTCTAATAACACCATTCAGAAATAAACAAAGACGCATTATAAGACAACCCAATTTTACAGAAGAAAATGTAACAAGTATTTTTAAACAATATTTACCTCCAAAAAAGTTAACCGCAGTATATATCGGGTGATTTTTTAAGAGCTTGAGAACTTTAAAAAAAAAAAAAACGCATAAAATTTGCAAAATCTCATCGATTCTTTATTTGAAACGTTAGATTGGTCCATGACATTTACTTTTTGAAGATAATTTTATTTAAATGTTGACCGCGGCTGCGTCTTAGGTGGTCCATTCGGAAAGTCCAATTTTGGGTAACTTTTTCGAGCATTTCGGCCGGAATAGCCCGAATTTCTTCGGAAATGTTGTCTTCCAAAGCTGGAATAGTTGCTGGCTTATTTGTGTAGACTTTAGACTTGACGTAGCCCCACAAAAAATAGTCTAAAGGCGTCAAATCGCATGATCTTGGTGGCCAACTTACCGGTCCATTCCTTGAGATGAATTGTTCTCCGAAGTTTTCCCTCAAAATGGCCATAGAATCGCGAGCTGTGTGGCATGTAGCGCCATCTTGTTGAAACTACATGTCAACCAAGTTCAGTTCTTCCATTTTTGGCAACAAAAAGTTTGTTAGCATTGAACGATAGCGATCGCCATTCACCGTAACGTTGCGTCCAACAGCATCTTTGAAAAAATACGGTCCAATGATTCCACCAGCGTACAAACCACACCAAACAGTGCATTTTTCGGGATGCATGGGCAGTTCTTGAACGGCTTCTGGTTGCTCTTCACTCCAAATGCGGCAATTTTGCTTATTTACGTAGCCATTCAACCAGAAATGAGCCTCATCGCTGAACAAAATTTGTCGATAAAAAAGCGCGAAACACATTTCGAACCGAACACTGATTTTGGTAATAAAATTCAATGATTTGCAAGCGTTGCTCGTTAGTAAGTCTATTCATGATGAAATGTCAAAGCATACTGAGCATCTTTCTGTTTGACACCATGTCTGAAATCCCGCGTGATCTGTCAAATACTAATGCATGAAAATCCTAACCTCAAAAAATCACCCATTACAACAGACAATGATATATTCCGAATAGTTCAAGCAGTCTATTCAAAATATTTTTCACAATCAAAACTTTTTAAATTAGTTCGATGCACTGAGATGCTACAAGATGTCACAACAGATGACGACCAGAATAAACTTATAAATGATTATCATATAAATTCAAACCATAGAGGCATAAATGAATCTTTGCAACACATCAAAAGAAACTATTTTTTCCCTTTTATGAAAATTAAAATCACAAAAATAATTAATAATTGCGATAAATGCAAAACTTTGAAATATGACAGAAACCCGCAAAAAAATAAATTCGAAATACCGGAAAACCCTTCTCATCCTCTCGATATTGTTCATTCCGACATTTATACAGTAAATAAAAAACTAGTTCTGACGGTCATTGATAAATTTTCGAAATATGGAGCTGCTTACACATTGTCCGATAGAAATAGCATAACCGTCATTACTTCTCTTAAACATTTCATGAGCCTCCACGGCATCCCTAGAAAATTAGTAACAGACCAAGGCCCAGAGTTTACCTCTCTCATATTCAGTAACTTTTGCAAACAATTTAACATAGAACATCATATAACATGCTTTCAGCAAAGTTCTAGCAATGCACCGGTCGAAAGAATGCATTCGACCCTCACCGAAATATATAGAATTATTTTCGATAAGAATAAAACTAGAAACCATGAAGATATTCTGCATGAAACATTAATAACATATAATAATGCTATACATTCTCAAACTAAGCTTACCCCTTTTGAACTCTTTTATGGTCGTACCTATAAATTCAAAAATGTAAGTTACAATAATGTCCATGATTATTTAGAAAAACTAAACGAATTTCAAGAACATTTATACTCATCTATTAAAGAACAGGTAGGCAAAGACGTAACAAATAATATAGAAAAACTAAATAAAAATAGAGAAAGCCCTAAAAGCGTTAAGGAAGGAACTGTAATTTTTAGGAAAGAATGTAGAAGAAATAAACTAACACCAAGATTTAGTTATCAAATCGTTAAGAAAAATAATAAAGCAACATTAGTTACCATAAAAAACAAAAAGTTACATAAATCCAAAACTAAAAGAAAACGAAAATTTCAGGTTTCTTCTAACAACGGCCCAGAAGATAGAAATTCAAGATCTGAGTAACACAAAAGGACTGTTATCTTTAAAATTGGGATCGGCAAAAATCATAGAAGATTACACAAATATAGTTCATATCATTGACCTAGAACTTTATTTAGCCAATGTCGAAAAAATACAGAAATCTGTAGATATAATTAATAAAAATAAAACCCTTATGACATTGAATGAAATAACAAATTTCAAATATAGAGAACTAGAACGCCAATTAAATGTCATTTTACCTAGAAATAGAAATAGAAGAGGAATTATTAATGGACTAGGCACAATTATAAAAAGCACAACTGGTAATATGGATGATAGTGATGCAATTCTTATTAATAAACAATTAGAAACTCTTAAGGAAAATCAAGACATTCTAGGGACAGAAAATGTACAACAAATAATGATCAATAAAGAAGTCACCCAAAGATTCGAAAATATTACTAAGCATATAAATGACCAACAAGAGATTCTCGAAAATTTTCTCAACAAATACCAAATGGCTCTATCTAATAAAGTCCGTTCAGAACAAGATACCATTCAGTACATTTACGAGTATATATCAAACAAATTTCAATATAGATACACTAAAATCTCATCTCCAGGATATTGCTGAATCAATACAATTGGCAAAACTCAACATAATTTCTAAACAGATACTCAATCCTCTTGAACTCACTTATATTTTTAACAACCTAGAAAAAAATAATATAATAACCACATCTTTTGAAGAGGTATATAGTCTTTTGGAGTTGCAAGCACATTATAACCACTCAAAAATAATATTTAATATAAAAATGCCAATTCCATCCCAAGAAATATTTTCACTACATTATCTAATTCCGCTTCCCATTAACAAAACTCATACCATCAATTTACCCAAACCTTATGTCCTACTAAGTAACCTTTTTATGCAATATCTTGATAAACCATGTCTAATGATAAATGAGGTATTTTACTGCAAGAAAATAAATCTAAAGAAGATCAGCAATGATGACTGCATCCCGAATCTAGTGAAAAACCATCAAGCAACATGCGAATTAGAAGAACGACAATGGCAAACACAAATCATGTAACCAGAAGATCATTTCATCGTTCTAATAGACGTCCCAAAAAACTCATTAATTCATTATGAAAATTGCGACATAATCATCAACAACATCCAATATAGCAGCAAACCGCACATCTTTGGGACAAAATCGAAATCATCCCATCATCTTTCATCGAAATAAATGGTACAAAAACTCTCGAAAAATTAAGCCTACACAAACTAGAAAAATACAACATGAAAAACCAGAAAACCATAGACATCCTCAACCTCAGAACAGAACATCAGTCCAGCATATTTTTGGGATCAACAACACTTATAATAATCATCATAGTAATTATCATCGTCACATATCTAAAGCAGCATACATTTATCCACACAGAGCCAATGACCCAACTTCAGCTACCGAGCCTCAGTCCGAGGGGGGAGGAGTTACGTACCCCGCATCAACATCCGGCAACAACCAGCAACAATATAGCATAAGTTTATAATATTAATTTTCATTTAATTTCCCATAGTAATGTAAAACCTTTGTCACTTGCATTTTATTTTAAATTCTTTCCAAAGTAATTCTAAACCTTCTGTTTTACTGTTTTATATTTTCAAACATTCCCACGAACACATTAAAGTTATGAGTAAGATAAAAAACATTATAAAAACCAATTTCATATATAAGACGTTGCTCAGTTTCAATAAAGTTTTCAACATAGAATAAATATTAATTTTGTTTTTTTTAATAATCGCCGCTACTCGCACCGTAACTCACGCACAAATACAGCACACACGCTCAGTAAAAAAGGCAACGAAATGCCTAACATTTATAAATTTAAAATTTTTATATTTTAGCTTTAGTTTAAGAAAAATAACCTCCTTATAATTTTTAAAATTAAATAACAAACTAAAAGGATCTTGGTTTAATAAACTTAACATTTTACATTGTAGTTATAATTAAATTTGCTAAATTTAAAAAAAATGAAGAAATCTAATAAAACATTTTATAATACACTTACTTAACATTTAAAACTTAACTTATGTTCCTTGTTTTATTCAATGGAATTCCACTCTTGCATCACGTTCATATAATGCTTTTACCTTTTTAACATACCTTTGACCTTAATACTTTAAAGCAAACTAACCTATCCCACAGGTTTTTTCTCTTGGCTGCTGCCCAAGGTTTTCAAATTTTTAACTACGAAGCACCTATCGTGTAAATTAAAGATGGACACGGCCGCATAATTGACGGATACTTCAAATTGGTTCATGTCATTGATTTGATGAAGTTCGAAAGTCTGCTGAAAGATATAACTAAAGCTGTTAACGAAAACATAAAAGAAGACGAAAGGAAATCTGTCTTCCATTTCCATCTACATCAAATAAACGATCGTTTAATCCTCCTTAAAAGCAGTGCACATAGAAGGACAAGATCCCTTGATTGGATTGGTTCAGCCTGGAAATGGGTAGCTGGGAGTCCCGATGCTGGGGATTGGAATAAGATCCTTCAAAGCGAACAACAAATAGTAGAAAACAATAATCATCAGTATAAAGTGAACGAAGCTTTAATTGGCGTTACTCGAAACATCACCGACAAAATGAATTGGGTAATTAGCAAGTTCAACAACCAAATTGAAAAAACAGACGTGGAAAGGATTGAGCAAGACATTCTCCACCAAATTCTTATAGTAAAGGATGAAGTTAATGATATCATCCGGGCATGTCAAATGGCAAGAAACGGAATAATCAACACAAATTTGTTGGATAAAGAGGAAATAAAGAGGATCATAAATGAAATGGAAACGCTGCCGTATGAAAATGAAATCCAAGCTATTGAGTATGGCAATCCGTCAGTTTTTACTAACAATACGATGCTATTGTACGTCCTTTCAATGCCAAAAATGAGGACAACCGAGTACAACTTAATCTTTACGAGAGCTACAATAAGTGGGAACCAACAAGTAGACCTGAATTTCAAAAGAGTACTCATTAACCACAGTGAAACCTTTGGATTAAAGGGTCACTGCTTGACCATTAGTAATTCTACCATATGCGAAGAACAAGCTCTGGAGAGGATTCCTGAGAATGGATGCATAGCCAAATTGCTTAAGGGCGGAAACGCAAATTGTGACTTTCGTACCAATACTGAAGAGATTATCGAACTAGTCAGGGATGACACTATCTTCTTAACAAATTTCAAAGGTGGTTTAACTTCAAACAATGTCACAAGGACATTAAATGGTACTTACGTCATTCAGCTGCATAACGAAACCATTCAGCTGAGGAATAGAACGTTCTCAAGCATTATATCTACAGCTCTTCAGGTCCTGCCACCCACCTTAACAAACGTCACACTTAAAAGTCACAAGGTTGATATCGGATACATTCATAGCCTAAGTTTGGAAAATATCGAACGCCTTGGCAAGCTTTCCAGAGACCTAAAATCATCCAACTTATATGATGGGATGATAGTCCTTCTGATAGCAGTCGTAATCTTTTTTATTTGGCCGAAAAATAGTAAAAAAATAAATATTCCAGCACTGAACATACAAACCTTTGGTTCTGCCAGTCCAGACAAAGGATCCTTATCCAACCTACAAATAAACTAATACGTCATCTACGGGGCGTAGATCTTTGAAGGGGGAGGAGTTATCACAAAGCATTAACATGCGCCCAGCTAATGCATTGCCACGCGCATGCACATAATTTGCTGACCTGTAGGAAAGCATGTTAGAACTGGCTGCCCATTCCCACGATCGCCGAATATCAAATATCAGTGCATTGAGGTAAATGCACCGGAACATTGAAGGTCGCTGACACAGCATATCATCGTGGGATAGCTTCTAAGTTAGGGAATTAGTTTTTAAGTATTCAGTTTAATTGTGACCGCGAAGAAGATAAGTTCCAAAATATATTTTCATTATATAATTCTAATCACGGTGTTTTAATTAGTAAGTCGAACCGTTAGGCCGTCCCTTCGGGGGGCGGCGTTCGCATTTTTTTAGATGTCCTCTCGCAGGACTCGATAACTAGACCTATAGAATTTACAAACGGAACGATAACGAATCAGGAATACCCTAAGATTATAGAGACTGTTAACAACAATAAAGAACGATACATAAATAAACAGAATAAAAATAAAACTGACATAGACCTTACAGAAAATAAACACTGCTACCTAAAGACAAGAATTATAACAAACTTAAACCAACCCATATAAAATCCAATCTTATAGTTTTGAACAAAGACCATGTTATTAATGAAAAAGGATATAAATACTATAAAACTCAACTCAAGCGAAATTATAAATTTGATCAAACCCCTTAATTTATATTTTTCAGGCAACACTTATTATTATTCTGGCAATCCCAATGACAATAACAACAGGACAAAAACTTTACGTACAAAATTTAAACACAGGAAACGGATTTATAACAATCAGAGAGCAAAATTTAAATATTATTGAAAATTATACAAAAATATTACACAACATTAACTTAACAACATGGACGGAAAATATCGACATTTTAGAACACAATATATGTAAATGAATTGAACGAGAATAATGAATTCCCAACTGTAAAACACAATTTTAATAGTTTAGTTTCAGAAATAGAAAATACCCTAGGACATCACCATCATAAATCAAGAAGAGGATTATTTGACATATTAGGAAAAGGATTAAAATACTTAGCTGGTATTATGGACCATGAAGATGAACAGGAAATAAGACAGAGTTTAGAAATTAACGAAAGGAACAACAAAAATCTAATAGATGGACTAAACGACCAAATAAAGATAAACAATAACTTTAACGAAATAACGAACAACATTACTAAACAAATTAATAAACAGCAACATGACATTAAGAAACAATTTGAGAATTTAAGCAATGCTCTAAATGAAGAACATATTAGAATAAAAAGGATGCCACATGCATTTCAGGTTAATTATGACATAGAACTACTAAGGGATCAAGTAAAGAAAGTAAAAGAAAATGTAATGCTTAGTCAGCTAGGAATTCTAAGCACAGATCTGTTAACTCCAAAAGAGATTCAAAAGTTTAACATTATTCCCAATAAAATACCAAACATAAAAAGTTCTGCTATAATTCATCATCGTGTCTATTGTTCTAATCAGTTCACACCTCGCTATTAATTCTCTCTAAAATGTCTAAATTTTGCTCTAAATGTGATCAAGTCATCAAACTATCCAAAGACATAAAGTATATAAAGTGTGACTATTTTTGTGGTCGCTTTTTTCATCAAACTTGTGTCGCAGTTAGTGATGATGATTTTATTAAAATTAATGAAAAAAGATTATTTTGGAAGTGTGATTCTTGCTCCAACATAAGTTTCTCCGATTTCATAAATAATTTCAATGATCTTGTTTCAAGTGTAAGAGATCTTAAAAATGATTTCTCTTCATTTTTAAATTCACATCAATCGAACTCACTACCTCGGAAAACAGCCAAAAATCAGGCATCATCTTATCAAAGAGATCCAAAAAATAAATCCAGTGCAAAATGATAATAATCAAAAAACTGCAAGATCTAAAAGAAAAGGGTAGATATAATCGGGACCGATTCCACCTCCTCTCTTACTTCCATACCGAAAACTAAATGGCTCCATATTTCACGTTTTTCTAATAAAACCACTTCCGAGGATATTGTCAAATACATGTGGGATCCATATAAGATAAGATTAGCTAAGTATTTCTTTGTTAATAAATATAAATAAAAAACCTAAACAGATACTACTTTCGGCTCTCATACTTCGCAATCATCATCTTCTTCGCAATTCATCGATAACTCTCAATCGGCTCCCTTAATAGATACACATGTTTTTCATGGCTATTATCAAAATGTTGGGGGTATGCGTACGAAAATTCAACAACTTCTCTTATCGTCTTCTTCGCTTCAATTTGATTTTTTTGCGCTTACAGAGACTTGGCTATCTGCAAAGCACTATAGCGCAGAGATGTTTGATGTATAACATTATTCTGTATATAGAAAAGACAGATGCTCTCTTTCAACTGGTTTGGACAGGGGTGGAGGTGTTCTACTTGCAGTTCCGTCTATTCACGCTTCCACTCAATTGAAGCTGCCTTCATCATCTAATTCCCCATTTGACATTGATCAGGTTATTATTAAACTTTCATTAATTTCTAATAAAGATATATATAAAGATATATATATACATATATGAATATATGTATATGTAGGTACATATAAGTTAACCCGATCGCCTAGGTCGTCGCCGGCCGCAACCAAAGCTGATGTATCCGCCGTCGTCGTCGTCGTATTCATCGTCATCGTCACTATCATCGACGATAACTATTTATGCTGACACAACTATTTCTATCAACGAAGTTGCTCCCACCGATGTCAACCACAATCCATGCGACGGGAAGTACGGAAATGTGATATCTTGCACACGCTGCAAGACAGAAACATTTCACAGGGTAGAATAGAATGTATGATAGATTTTAAGTTCAGTTTTTAAGAAGACTCAATAAAGACAGAACATATTCAAAATAACAAATACTTGTTATCTTTACTTATACATACAAACACGTGTTTCAGGAACAAACTGTTTTTGGTTGAAAGGTTCAGGGTACAGTTTCGCCATCGTTTCTTAGTTTTTTTGCTTACATAATTAATGTTTCAAGTCTTTTTTTGGCGAATAAGTAGTGATTTCTAAAAAAAAGGCAATGATTAATTGTTCATGCTTTTTTAACTCTCAAAATTTTATTTAAATTCGGTTCTTCTTCTGAATATACATACATACTTTATATCAAATTTTATTTTCTGCGATTATTTTTCGTCATTTCCATTACAAATCAAAGATCTCAAGCTTATCTAACTCTTTTTGAACTTAATTTTTGATTTTCGTACAATTAAGGCTATATTTTTAACTTTAATTTTGAATTAATCCAATTTATTCCACCTTTTTCGTCATTTGAGATTGGATTGGTTGTTTCTTCTTTATACATCGTTTTATAAAATGTCCATTTTAAATGACTTCTACGTTAATCTTAAGCAATTAAATGAATCAATGAGTCGCTATCATGATGTCTGTAAGCAAGATGAAATGACGCCTGGCATGCATAAAGTTTGGAAAAATGAATTCGAAGAATCTTGGGAGTATTTTCGTAAAATTTATACAAAATGTTAGCAAAATGAGGACAAGAGTTTGGATGATGCAAAAATGGCATTACTCAACCAGAAATTTGCTTCGATATCGACGAAGTACTGCATACTGGAGTATAATAGATGCGACAGATTTGTTAGCCAAACCTGAAAGCAAGGACCCTCTTATCCATCCGCAAAATTCGGAATCAGAAAAAATAGATATTGGAATACGGGTTCCACCTTGCGATGCGGAATGCTTCGAAGGTGATTATAAGTCATGGCCTACGTTTCGTGACATGTTCACTTCAATCTACACCAATCACCCTCGTTTAAGTGATGTTGAGAAATTGTATCACTTACGTTTGAAGACAAAAAATGAAGCACATGCTATTGTAGATAAATTTCAACTTACCGCCGATAATTTCAAGCTTGCTTGGGCAGCCTTACAAGCTCAGTATGAAAATAAACGTATTCTGATTCACACTCAACTTAAGGTTCTTTTTTCATTGCCTTCGATCACAAGTGAAAACGGTGCTGCTTTGAGAAAACTCCATAGAACGGTGAAAGATTGTTTGGATATTCTCAAAAATTATCAGGTGAATACTGAAAATTGGGATTCAATTTTAGTTTTTCTTATTTCTCAAAAACTACCTGAAACAACATTATTTCTTTATGAACAAAGTCTGTCAGATGACGAAAAATATGAAATTCCTACATGGAATTCTATGGACGCCTTTCTCTCTTCCAGATACAAAGTACTTGAATGTGTAGAAGAGATCACTCAAGGCTATCAAAAAAAGATAAACAATTTTTCAAATCCAACGACCAAAAGAGTCATTTCTTTTTATGTCCAACAAAATACTGTTTGTTGTAAAATATGCAACAGCAATCATCCCCTGCGTTTATGCAAAAAGTTTTTAGATATGGACGTCAATTCCCGACGTAAGTTAGTACAAACCCAAAGATATTGCTACAATTGTCTTGCCCTCACACATCCCGTGTATCAGTGTAAAAGCAAAAGATCTTGCGATAAATGTGGTAAAAGACACCACAGTTTACTCCACTTGAAAATGTCGAACTTCCGCTTCAACGACACAAAATCTCTACAACCCCTCTCACCGAACGCCATCTCTTACACTAACGATGCTGCCGCAGCTCCAGCCCCCATCGTCACCGTTACCACCGCCTCCACCCCTGTTATGCATAAACATACCATAAAATCTATAATTGTTATGCATTCAATCTTTTTATTATACAATTCATAATTGTCAGCTAAATATTTGTATACATTTCTTCGTATACACAAAGATTTTTATTACTAATCAGCATCAGCATAAAGATTCTTGGTATCGTAATTAAATATGTACTCCAAGCATTGATGCTTACGATTTGTTTTTCTTTTAAAGTGGCAACCAAATTGCCTCACATTAAATTCCTCTGAATTAAATACCCTGTGTGGGTTTTGTTTATGCATGGCATCTCGATGGCAGATAACAATTCTGCATCCAAGACAAAGATCTGTCTTTTTAAAAATGTAATTTTTAGTGTGAAGTCAAACTCCATTCAATCAAGTTCTTTAAAATGAAAATATAAAATCATTATTATTTTTGCATAATAACACCCCAATACAGTCCACTTCAGTAGCTCTTCAATCAACCCTTTTAGAAAACAATGATGTTGTTCGAAGTTTTTTCGTCAATCAAAGTAAAAATATTTGATTAGCTACTGCTTTAATAAAGATAAATGCTCACAATCAAACATCTTTTTGAGAGCTTTAATTGGCCCTGGTTCAGAAGCAACATATATTTTACAGTCTGTAGTTAACAGATTAAAGCTTTTCACTCGTTCAACGAATGCTTCTATTTCCGGTATTGGACAAATTCACAGTGAATTTTGTTGTGCCCGTCACTATTATTGTGCTTACCATGCATAATATCTTCTAATTAACTGCGGATATCCCTTCCGGATATGCCTTTGTTTATGTTTATGAAATAAACATCAACTGCCACCCCCATGAGATACTTTTCTTTGTGTGCCTTATCTTCATTTTATAATACAGCAAATATGCTGAGTGTGCAGTATCTCTCTATCCAATATTAATATTAAGTATCTGTCGATGCCAATTGATCGACACTGTAAATAAAATTTCATAAGAATAAATAAAAGAAAAGAACTTCGTCATTTTATTAAACCACGCATAACAATTTGGTGCCAGCGCCAGCGGTGCGATATGCACTGCAAATAAAATTCCGGTGTTGTAAATCTTTGTACATAATGTAAATAAATTTTATTCCGGTAATATTTTAAGTTAAAAGTACGTATTCTGCTTTTTAAGTACAATTACAATGGGGAACAAAATTAATAATCCCTATAATACCTTCTAAGTGCGTATTGAATTTAGCATCTTCTGCGAATATAATTGAATCCATATCAAAGTGATTGAAAGAAAAGAAGGAATTGAACCGAATATGAGTGCACGTACAAACTTATCCATATTAATAAAAAAAAATTATTAAAACTTATAAGAGTGCAACTGAAAGTGAAGAAAAAAAAAGAAAAAAAAAAAACCTACAGTATTAAAGTTTAAAAACAAAATAACAAAAAAAAAAAAAAAACTCGAACAATATAAGTTAAGGAGATGCCTTCACCACACAACAAAAATAAAATGATTCAGACAAACCATATCATGTTGCACACGCAAACGGAAACAACATACGATAAACATAATCCAGACGGCACCAATGAACTTCGTTTATCAATTAACCAAAAGCTCACGTAAGCAATAAAAGTCACGTACGACTTCTTTGTTCAACGAGTATAAAAACCCAAACCACACCAGAACGCCACCGCTGTTCTTATCCGAAATTCTGAATTGAAAGTGCTACTCCGACAACACCATTTATAAGAATAAATTAAGAACAAGTCAAAAAAAAGATTTTGTAAAGCTTAGAATAAGATTTTGTTTGAAATTAATAAAGATTTTTTTTTAAATAAAATCGAGTAGAAATATTTAATTGGGGCTCAACCGGGATCCCTCCATCCTAAAGTTAAAGTTAATTAAAGTGAAAGTTAAACAAGTGCTTAAAAACTCCGAACTGAACCGAACTAGGAATTGCCAAAAGTTACTTCACCACACAAATTAACGAGGAAATTTTCTGAAACAACCAAGTAAGAAATCACCACAGGGATCCAGCCAAACATAAGCTAAGGTATCGAATCCAGCATCCGAGAAAGTGCATCATTTACAACAATCAACATATTAAGGTATTATAAGTGCTTAATATTAAACAAAGTGTCAAAATGAATCAAGAACAAGTTCTAGAGCTAATCAGATTAGCAACACAGGATATTAAAAGTAATTTTGAACTAGAAATTAACAAATTAAAACAAAAATATGAACCAAACACAACTACTAATTACACAAAACAGACAATTGACATAACTATACCAGATAACGAACCTTTAGACATGGTCAAAAGCTTACCCGAATTCAACGGTTCCCATCATAGTTATATTTCATGGAGAGAAAACTCCGAAAATAGTATGTGCTTATACACAAAAGGCAGTAGAAGATACTTCGCTGCACTAACTATACTCAGAAACAAAATTATAGGCGAAGCCAATAATGTTTTAACGAACAATGGTACGGTTCTCAATTACGACGCTATCATAGCACGACTCGATTTCGCTTAAGCTGACAAGAGACCCGCACACATCCTCGAACAAGAGATGAGTGTACTTAAACAAAACAATACTAGTTTAATCGACTGCTATAATAACGTTAATGAAAAATTAACTGCATTAATTAACAAAACGAAGATGACACACGGCAACACAGCCCTGACTAACGAATTAAATGACTTGAATAGGCAAAAAGCCCTTAGAATATCTTATAGCTGAAATCGAGCTAAACCAACCTAATTACAAACGACGCCATAGGCGCAGTCTTAATGCAAAAAGGCAAACCCAAACCCTTAACAAAACCGAGCGTAACTACGCTACAAACGAAAAAGAACTATACGCAATCGTGTATGCTCTAAAAAACCTAAGGAATTACCTTTACGGTACATCAGGTCTAGAAATCTGTACAGACCATCAACCATTAACTTTCGCGATTTCACCAAGAAATCTAAACCCTAAAAACGATGGTTAACACTAATAGAGGAATTTGCACCCAAATTCACATAAAAAACCAGGAAAAGAGAATGTAGTCGCTGACGCACTTAGCAGACAAAACTTAAATCATATCTCAGAAGAATCAGACGACAAATGTTCAGTACATTCAGCTGAATCATCAGTTTCGGTAACACAAACTGTAGAACAACCTGTAAATTCAGTCAAACAACAAATCCTAATAACTAGGCATATTGATCAAGAAGTAAAACACGAAACATTGGAACCCTTCAAGGGATATACAAGACATCTAATATCATACAATGATCCCAATAACCTAGTAGAAACACTAAAAAAACTGAAACCCATAAATACAGGAATACATTGCTCACCAGAAACAATGTACAATCTAAGAACAATATTAAAAACATTCAGTATAAAATTCATTTTTTCCCTAAATATGGCACAAGATATAGAAAATCAAGAAGACCAAATAGAGATAGTCTGGCAAACACATAACCGCGCTCACCGCAACTACAAAGAAAACGTTTCACAAATACGAAACATATACTTTTGGCTCACATTGGCAAAAGACTTCAAAGAACTAACACACCTTTGTGACATCTGTCAACAAAATAAATACGATCGACACCCACATAAAGAACGAATACGCGAGACGCCTATTCCAAAACAAGAGGGAGAGTCTATCCATATCGACATTTTAAGAATTTCAAATAATAAATTTTTAACCGCTATTGACAGATACTCAAAATATTTAGTGATAAAACCCATTGAAAATAAATTCCGTATAGAAGAGAAACTTCTAGAAATATTACAAACATTACCATATTGTAAAAACATTATATGTGATAATGACGTAGTATTCACATCACATCTATTCAAGAACATGGCTAAACGCCAAGACATAGAGATATTCTACGTACCCATACAACACTCCAAATCAAACGGACAAATAGAAAAAAAAACATTCCACCATTCAAGAAATAGCCAGATGTTTAAAAAATCATACGAATTACTCTCAACAAAAGAACTTATGCTAAAGGCAACCATAAAATACAATAAAACCATACATTCAGTGATACAAAAACAACCCACACAAGTTTTATTAAACAAAATCACACATACGGACATACAAGCAAAAATACTTGCAGCACAAGAAAAAATGATAAAAAACAATAATAAAAACAGACACGAAGATGTCAAACTAAAACAAAACACAGTAGTATACATTAAGAGAATTAATCAAAAACAGGGAAAGCTATAACCCAAATTTAGAAAAGAAACAATAAACGAAGACTTAGGAAATAAGATTGTTATTAAACGCAAAAACAAAGTCATCCATAAAGATAACGTAAAAATTTCTTCATTACAGAAATGATCGCGAAAATCATACTACTTACAATCTTCACGACAACCTTGTCGTATACGATAATTGATCATAGCAAAGACGACTATGTATTACATCAAGAAAATGACGCACTCATATACGAGAACTTTGGAAACCTATTCCACATTACAAATCTAACTAGTTATGAAGAACTGTTAAAATATTCACAAAAGGTAATGAGGGCCTTCGACAATAACTCACTATACGAAACAGACTTCACACATATTGAAATATTATTAAAAGAACTAAAATTAAATCACTCTATTAAAAAACGAGCTTTAGAATTCTAAGGAATAGCCTGGAAATGGATCACCGGATCTCCAGATTATCAAGATAAAGTAGCAATAGAAACTAAAATTAATGAACTAATAATAAGCAATAATAAACAACATGTAATAAATTCCAGAATATCCAAACAATTCGATTCCCATGTAAACACTAGAGATGCAGTCTTTAGACAAATTAGAGCTCTCACAATAGAATTAACTAATCTTGTAAACACAATTACTCTTGCAAAAAACAAAATTATAAATCCTAATATTTTAAATATTAAAGAAATAAATGAAATATTAAAAGAGGAAAAATTCATACTTCTACAATCAAAATTGTTCAAATTCAAGATATAATTGTCATTTTAATAAAATATGCAATCATTATAGAAAAATGTAATTATTATGTAACCAAAGCCATAAGCAATGAAGAAGGGAAATTAATAATCCCTTAAGAAATAATTAAATGTAAAAACCAATACTTTCCAGTAGAGAAATGTAAACAAGAACTAAATAATTAATTTTGTAAAATTAGCAAAGAAAATAATTGTCTTGCAAACTTATTAAATCATATTAAAACAAACTGTACTATATTAAAAGGAAGGAACCTTCCAATAGAAAAAATATCAGAAGGAAGCATATTGTTAACTGGTACGCATAGTATCGAAAATAATACTATAAATGGTATAAATGTAATACTATTCAATAAGACTATAATCATAGATAATAAAATATATTATAATCCTAATGAAATCAAAGAATTTATCAAAGGATACAAGGGACCAGATACACTGATCGAAAATTATGTGGCATCAACCAACAAACTTTTAGAAATCACAAATAACGATATTCTATCTCTTATAGAACAAGACTACGAGGAACATTACATACGAAATACGCTGATCCTCATCGGACTAATCATACTATCCTACATGATTACAAATCTATACATCAAATATAGAAACACTCGGAAAAACGTGTACACACACGAAATGCTGTTAGCAGACCTTGCATACATCAAGGGAGAACGTCCACATCAAAAGTAAATTGATCAGGAGCTCAATATTTAACAAGAGGGAGAGTTTAGGAGATGCCTTCACCACACAACAAAAATAAAATGATTCAGACAAACCATATCATGTTGCACACGCAAACGGAAACAACATACGATAAACATAATCCAGACGGCACCAATGATCTTCGTTTATCAATTAACCAAAAGCTCACGTAAGCAATAAAAGTCACGTACGACTTCTTTGTTCAACGAGTATAAAAACCCAAACCACACCAGAACGCCACCGCTGTTCTTATCCGAAATTCTGAATTGAAAGTGCTACTCCGACAACACCATTTATAAGAATAAATTAAGAACAAGCCAAAAAAAAAGATTTTGTAAAGCTTAGAATAAGATTTTGTTTGAAATTAATAAAGATTTTTTTTTAAATAAAATCGAGTAGAAATATTTAATTTATATTATTAAATAAGAAGAGAACCAGAATTCCAAGGAAGATTAAGAACGAAGGTGTAGTTTAGCAGCCAGCCAAATCATCAAATTAGACATCATAATGATTAATGATGATGATAATTAAACAGTCAAAGTTTTTATTAAAATGAATAAGTAAAAGTATAAGAATATAGTATAATGTTTAATGTATAACGTTGCCAGTGAAGCCATATAGTAAAGAAAAATTAGAAGAACATTATAAATACCTCGCGGAAAAAGCGTGAAGGATTAAAAAAGTGATTAAGGAAGGTCAAGAAGACATCCTTAATAATAATTGTTGAAAATAAAATAATTGCAAAACACATACGATTATATTAATATTGTGGATTAACAATAGTTTAATTTGATGAATTAATCTGATGAAAAAATGGATATTCCACTAAGTATTCTAATCCAATTTATCTATTTTATTTATTTATTTATTTTGATGGAATTAGCTTACACAATAAGATACAATATCTTTTAAGATAGCGCAATTTTCAGTATTAACATACTATTTAAAAATGTTTATGATGTTAAGTAAAAAAAAAAAACTGATTAACATTATCAAAGAAAGATTCAAAAACTAATAAAAACAAAATGCAAAATTACTTTATGATAAATTAAATAAAAAAAAAAGAATAGCTGCATTTAACAATAGAAAGGTAATAAAATTAGTTAAATATAATCGAAAAAGTTTATCATCGAGAGTCTCCAAAGTATTGTCTAAGTCTCGTCTTGAACCGAGTGCTGCATCCAATCATCTTTATGGGCAGGGGTAGGGAATTCCACAATCGAACTGCGTGTATAAAAAATTGACGACTAGAAACAAGGTAAGAATAGCGTAATGGAGTCAGATCATAACTTCTAGTTGAACGAGGAAATTGAATTTTGCTTTAAAGATATGGTGGTTTTTTTGTTTGCAGAATACAATGAAGCATTAATAAAGTTCTTAAAGCAAATACATTTTCGAGAGAGGTGCCATGTATTATTTTCGAGTATGCAGAAATATGTTCATATCTCCGCAGACCAAAGACATACCTTGCCACACTGTTATAAACAACATTAAGCTTCCTTTTGTCCCTGAAATCACAATTACTAAAAATTGCACATCCGTATAGTAATAGGGGAATGAGAAGTGATTTAGCTAGTATCATTCTTGTTTTAATTGGGGTAATTTTTTGGGTGGTCCATAACATTCGTAAGCCTCCATACACTCTTCCAATTGTCGAATTTATATGGTTTGTCCAGGTAAGGTTTCTGTTAAATACTACTCCTAGGTTTTTAGCAGATTCAAAAAACTGAACTGGAATGTTGATAAGCAATATTGGAAGAAAATACGTCGTTTCTAATGGGTTTCTGGAAATAATAAGACATTTTGTTTTGGTTGGGTTTAAACAAAGCCCATTAGATTGAGACCAGTGTAGGACCTTATTTAGGTCTTCGTTTATCTCATAACCTCCATTTTCAATTAGACCTAGAGAACAGCTACATATATATAAGTTGAACGTCGTCAGCATACATATGAAATGACGAGTTGAATCCTAGATACGGCAGTTCATTTATATACATGGTAAATAGAACAGGTCCCAAAATTGATCCTTGGGGGACACCTCGACTAAGCGGAAGGAAGGTAGACGTTTGATTATTAGCAACGACTGCTTGATACATTTATGAGAGCTGTTGTGCAGCTATGACCTGGGTGAAACCCGGATTGATTTGGGCATAACATTTCATTTTGATCCAAGTATTGCCTTACCTGCATGTTTAAGATTTTTTCAAGAACTTTCGATAAAAAAGGTAGTACAGCTATTGGTCGGTACTCATTACGGTTTTTTTGGTATAGGAATGATTTTAACTTTTTTCCAAAATGCGGGAAAAACTCCAGTCGTTAAAATAGTATTGAAGAGATAAGTAAGAGGTTTTAAGGTATAGGGAAGGGTCGCTTTTAAAAACACTAGATGAATTTCATTAAAACCCACTGAATTAGATTATATAGATAAGCAAAATTTAAGAACATCTTCTTCATTCACATTGGAAAAGCTAAAGTCTATAGAAGATAGGCTGTCAGCTTCCAAATTTAAAGTGATGGAGCTATCATGATGTTCAAAAGATGAGAGATACGTAAATTTTGTATTCAATTCATCACAGTTAATAGCATTATCTGAATTATTTTTATTTTTACCAACACCTATATCCTTAAGATTTTTCCAAAGCTTATGACCAGCCAGAGAAGGATTTAGTCGAGAAGAATAATAACATTTTTTTGTTTCCCTGATTTTAAGCACAACTTTGTTTCTCAAGTCGTTATAAGCCCTCCGAAACACTTCAAGTCTAAAACGTTTCCATGTTTTATATGCCGTATTGCGTTGATTGATTAGCGTTTTTATATTATTGGTAAACCAAGGAGAGTCCTTGCACCTCAAGATTTTTGTCTTAATTGGGACGTGAACATTAAAAAGGAAGTTTAAATTTTCCTGAATAAATGCAAGTTGATCATCAACAGATAACATTCTAGAAATGACATTAAGTCGTGTTCTAAGCGATAGTAATTTATATGTTTGAAGTCCCTAAAGTTATAACTATTACAAGAAACTAAAGGTTCACACTCAAAAGTTAGGTGCAGCAGATCATGATGTGAGAAACAAGACGCAGATATTTGGTCAAAGTGAAGAACTTTATTTAAGTGGCTTACAAAAAATACGTCAAGCAGGGTACTTGATTCTCTTGTAAAGTGTGTGGGAGTAGATGTATTTACTGGGTGTAAATTGAGAGCCTTCAAATCATCAGTGAGTGAGGACTCTAAGATCAGATTACTATTAAAATCTCCTCCTAATACAATATAAGGCGATATATTAGCCAACTCATCTAGCTTATAGGGCCCATACACTACGCAAACACGTTTGTTCAAACGTGTGTTTGAGCAAACATATTTTCGCCACACACTACGCAAACATGTTTGAGAGATTTTAGTTGCGTGAAGTTTTTCATCGAGTGATTTAGCATGTGCAGCTTTGATTATTGCCTTGGCAATTAAAACAAAAAACAGAAAAAACAAAAAAAAAAGAATTTGGTGTAAAGAGTGGTACAAAAAAAGATCTATTTCTCAGTCACCGCCACCCAAACCTAAAGACAACACCGCCAAATCTTCAGGAATGCCACCAATTTTTGTGTTGTCTGGAAACATCGCTGAAATAAGCAGACACTTCAAAGGAACAAACCTCAGCATGACCTTCAAGAACCGTAACACAAAATCCACCATCATCAACGCTGGAAACAGAGAATCTTTTGACGCCGTCAAGAAGTTTTTGCTGACAAGCAAGATACAATTCAATACAATTCAACACTTTCACGCCAAAGGATGACAGGAAAAACCTGCTTTTTTTAAAGGGTATCCACCACACGTACGCCGCCATCGAAGTAGAAGAAGAGCTGCGGATAGAGGGACTGCCAGTAATTAAAGTGTCACCCTTCAAAGCAAGCAATGCCCAAGGAAAGTAGTACAACAACTTCGTTGTGGAATTAGCAAAGTCCATCGACATCAATGAGGTCTACACAAAGACTCGCATTATGAACCAGAGTGTCCATTGGGAGAAGCTAAAATCCAACGACATCGTTCAGTGCCATAAGTGCCAACGCTTCGGACATGTGGCCACCAACTGCGGGCGGGACTTTGTATGCATTAAGTGCAAGGATAAGCACGATCCAGGACAGTGCCAGCGCAAAGAAAACACTGGGTTGGACGTATGGTGTGCCAACTGCCAAAAAACTGGACACCCTGTAAGCTTTAAAGGCTGCCCAACGCTAAGGGCTCGCCTGACAGAAAGGAACAGGCTATTGGCGGAGAAGCGTTCTCACCAAGAGTTTGCTGCTAAGTCAGCTTGCTTGGTTACTCGTCCGGCAATCAGCTACGCAACAATGTCGAAAAGAGGCCCACCAACCAAACCAGCACCAACAAAGGCACAACAAGTCACAGGAACTTCAGCCAAGATGACCGCACCAAGGATACCAGCAAAAACAGGACCAACCAAAGCCGCAGCATCAGTAAACCTCAACAGCGAAGTCCAGAGAATCTTTGGTTCCGAACTGCTCACGGTCATGGGAAAAGCTAGGAGTGCGGTTCCACCAAATTACTCTCAGCTCAGCGATGGAGATAAGTCCGTGGTACTGGCCACCTTCTTGTTCCAAATATGCAACTAAAGAAGCTCCGCATACTGACGTATAATGTAAACCTCATTATACAGCCTTGATAAGAGGACGTCATTCAACATGTTCATGAAAAACAACAAACCGGACATCGCTCTTAGAAGTGAAACCAATGTTACCCGCAGGAATAATATTAACATCGTCGGATATAAGACCTTCCGACAGGACAAAGGTCAGCACGGAAGAGGCACAGCCATCTTCTTGAGGGAAAATATCTCTTTCAGCACCAGCGAAATTATCATCCCAGACCTTCAAACAAGCGAAGCTACAGCGGTCCAGATAGATCTAGGACAAGGAAAAAAGTTGACAGTAATCGGCGTTTACTTCAAATGCGGTTCCTATAAAGTAAACATCCATGGCGACCTCAACATACTCAACAGTGTTTTAAAACAAACAACTTACGGTCTAATTGGTGGCGACTTCAATGCAAGACACCACAGGTGGCAGGATACCGCTATCAGTGCTAAAGGCAAATTCATCGTCGACTGGTTGGACCTTCAACGGTTCGCAAAAAGAAAATCATTGGTGCTCCTATGCCGTTGTAGAGTTCCAACACAATGCCCAATTTTCCACTCTCCACCAGGCTCAACTTCCAGAATATGCGAGCAGTTACATAGCCGAGCTAGCTGCAATTTACAAAGCGATCACTGTAGCTCAACTAAATTCTGAACGTTTTCTAATCCTCACCGACAATCTTGGTATACTCAAGGGGCTAAGCAATGTTAATAACAAGTGTCCATCTCTCCAAACCTTAAGAAACTGCTTGTACTACAACACAAACATCACTTTAGCTTGGATACCCGGACACTGCGGAATAGAAGGTAATGATGCCGCGGACCTTGCAGCAAGACACGCTATTCGCTACCCTCAGATAGTTGAGTATCCTAAACTACACCAGCTTTTGAAAACAACTTTCACACATTTTCAAAAGCTAGAGCTTTCAGAAAAGTGGCGAAGCGCTCAAACCTTTCTTTGAAAACATCAACCCCACAACACACGTGTCCAATATAACCAGTCCTTTAGCAGAGAACAATGTATAAAAGTATCAAGAGTTAGAATAGGAACAACATTGTTTACAAGCAAACACTTCTACACTCATAAAGCTCCAGAGGAATGCTCAAATTGTGAAACACCTCTTACAATCTGGCATATTTTTGTAGAGTGTCCTGTTTCTCGACAAACAGATACTGAAACAGACGACGTAGCTGAGACTCTGGCAAAAATTTTAGATCCTTCAAATGTCAACACTATCCGTCGAATTAAAGCTGCCATATCCGCCCACCAGAAGTTTGATGAAATTTAATTAGTTTAAATGCTAAATAATAATAAAATGAAACTTTAAAAATGTAAACAAATTTCTCCTTAAGCCTTAATAAATTAAGAACGGCATCGCATGGTATGGTTACCCTGATGCCTTAAATAAGTAATTTATAAATTTAGTTTGTAAGTTACTTCAATAAATATATAAATAAATAAATAAACTTTATGACCTACCCTACTTTTGAATAACAGAAGTTACATCATTATCAACTTACATAATACCGACAGCAGAGTTCCATGACCTAATGCACTTCAAGCGATCGAGAACAATCGCATTTAAGAGGGGAAGACTTAATGATGCAATAGTGCAATCACATCACCCAAACCAAATTCCAGAGAAGACATTACTTCATGGTGCAGTCGCCAGCTGCAGTCACCATAAACCAAATTCTAAGTAATTATGCAATCATATCACTCATGCCTTTTGTTATATTCTTTCAATATTTTTCCATTATAAATACATGTGAAATTAGTATAGTTTTTTGAGTTGTCATTTACTATTTACCAATAAAGGTTCAGGCAAGCTGCCTGAAATAAAAAAAATATTTTTTTAAATAAACGCAAAACGTTATCACTCAATAAATCACTTTTAGATTTTTCTATAGAAGTTAACTATAGAAAATTCTAAAAGTGATTTATTGAGTGATAGTGACTCCGAAATTTCGCCAAATTTGGGAAATTCCTGTGTTGATAATTCATTGATTGATAATTACGAACACAACAATGAAACAGATACTACTGATAACATCAACTTTGACACTACTGACAACGTTAACTCGGTGAAAAATCCAGTGGAAGAATTAAAAAGCGCAATTATTATTATAGTTGACTTTAATAAATCAACTATTAAGAATGTTATAGCCACCAAATGCCAGTTTTGTCCAGGAGAAAAATATTATAAAGGCTCTTTACGAGCCACTGGCAATATCTCATCACATTTGAAAGTAAGCAATCTATTTTTTTCATTTATTTTTAAGTATCAGTGATTTAAACATTTTTTAGCTTAAATTAGTCAACATGTAAATTTTTTTTATTCTGGATTTTTTTTTCTCTTGTATTTTTTTTCTATTTAGAATGTACACAAGCTTCATTTTGATGAATATAAAGAATACTTGAAAGTTAAAAAAATGATCCGACAAATATATCAACAGTTGACAGGAAACGGTGGGGTTGTTGCTTTAATCAAGAGAAATTTGAAGAAAACTTGACTCATTTTGTTTTAGACAGTATGTTGCCCATTAATGTAGTCGAGACCGAGAGACCGTCTTTTCGTCAGATTTTTGATGGTGAGTATTAGAAAATTTTAAGTAAAATTAATTTCAGGATTTGATTTGCAATTTTTCTATAAAATAAATAACTATAAAATACAAATATTTCATATATTCTCATTTAGATTTACAAGTCAAGATGGGAGAGTCACAGTTACAACATTTATTACGATATTCATTGAGAAAAAGAGTTAAAACTTATTTTGATGAAAGTTTCAATGAAATTCGACAACACTTAGAATCATTAACGACTAATGATGGTTTTGTCTGTACAACAGCCGATGTATGGACATTGGACAAGTGGAAGTAGAAGATTTTTGGGTGTCACAGTGAGTTGGGTAAGAATGCTGAGATATAGTCTATTTAAAAATTGTATTAAAAAAATAGTATTCTATTTTGAGCATTCTAAATATAGAATTCATGATTTATTATAGATTCGAATTAATTTATAACTTGTAAGTGATAGATAGATAGATTAATTCTTTATTATACAAAAAAAAATGGTTTACAAATTTCATTTCTTAAGAATAAGAGCATGGCTTTCCTGCCGTCTGATGTAAGTGTTAACATCAGTAATTTCATTTATAAGAAAAATATAAAATTCCTAAGGAAAGATAATACTGTTAACAGTAAAATTGTAACCACACTCCAATATAAGATAAGAATAATTAAAGAAGAATTACAAAATATAAATCTTGCCATCAATCAATTTGCTAAAATGGGAATAATTAATTCATTAATATTATCAAAAGAAGAAATAAATCTAGCTATAAATACATTAGATAAAGAAAAGATTCATTACGAAACAATCGAAGAAGCATTAAATTTTGCTGAAAAAAAATTGTAACAAACATGACTTCACTTCTGTATATTATATGCATACCAATACAAAAGAAACTAATTATGAAAAATTGTTGTTAAAACCTATTAAAAAAAAGGAAAAGTGGCCCTTGACATAAAATATGAAAATATCATACGAAATAAAAATGAAATATACGCAATAAACAATAATTGTAAAACTATTAACTATGTAACAATTTGTAATACTAAGAATATTGTAAACGTAACTAACTCCACATGTATTGCTAAATTAAATAAAAAAGTTTAAAAGCAGAATGTAACTTAATGAACAGTCAGCATCTTCCCTACATTGACGAAGTAACATCTGGCATAATCTTACTAAACAATTTCAACGGAACAATCAAGGCCGAAAACATGAGTCAAAATCTTACTGGCAGATTTCTCATCAAATATCACGATACCAACCTTACTATCGATAATCAACAGTTTACTTCAAAATAACTACCTATAGAATCCTTCCAGCAATACTTCAACCCTCTCCCGCAGAAAAGGAGTACCACAAGCTTATATCACTCGAAATGGTCAACGAACTTCACATCAACATTTTGTGTGAAATACAACAAATTCAAGTAGAAGAAAAAACCCACAAATTCACCATATATGGCCTAATCATATTTCTTGGCATACCATTCACACTATCAACCATATGCAAGCCATTACTAACCAAATCCAATCAGTCAAACATTACCATACAAATTATGGAAACAAAACGAGACGAAATACCATAGCATGTCATTTCAGACGAAACAAAGTCAACGATCTCATCATCACCAGCTTACGTAATACATCAAAACTTTATGACCTACCCTACTTTTGAATAACAGAAGTTACATCATTATCAACTTACATAATACCGACAGCAGAGTTCCATGACCTAATGCACTTCAAGCGATCGAGGACAATCGCAATTAAGAGGGGAAGACTTAATGATGCAATAGTGCAATCACATCACCCAAACCAAATTCCAGAGAAGACATTACTTCATGGTGCAGTCACCATTAACCAAATTCTAAGTAATTATGCAACATATCACTCATGCCAGTTATCACGGTCGGGCATTGACCAGACACAAAAAAGTGCATACGCGGCACACGAGCGACGGATGTCGTCGAACATTGCCACCGGGAAATCTGAGGCGAAGATATGCATGGGAACTGCATATCAGCAGAATAAAAGTAAAATCAAGTCAATGCAATGTAATTTAGAATTTAAGTTGGGCATTCAAATTTGGTACCTTGAGCAGTGCGGTAGCGCTGAAATAAATATTGTAAAGTTATTAGAAAAATTGCGTTTCATTTATATCCGGACCAGTGGAGGTCCGAAGAAATAATTTTTTTGAACTTCGAATAATGAAAGTTCGTTATTGGCGCCCGAGCAGGGACATTCCCTGATTAACAAAAAACAGTGAATAGCTTACAAAAGTGAATAGCTTAAACAAGTGAATAAAACCGCAAAACAGTTATTAATAAGAAACAGTGAATGCAAAACAGTGAATAGCTTACAAATGTGAATAGCTTAAACAAGTGAATAAAACCGCAAAACAGTTATTAATAAAAAACAGTGAATGCAAAACAGTGAATAGCTTACAAAAGAAAAGCTATTAATAAAAAAAAAAAAAACAGTGAACAAACCACAAGACAGTAAATAACTTGTGAAAGAACAAATCGAAAATTAATGAAACTAAAACTCATTAAGTGACAAAAGAAGGAGGCTGTTACCCAATTGAGATAAGAAGGAGCGACTGTAATCCTGGAGCCTGTCGTTAATAGAAGGAAGAACCTTAGACAACAGACATCAACTTTAAAATATAAAATGAATTGGCTGGTTATATCTATGTAAGAATACTTACAGAATTTTATGGTCGTGAATTGACTTCTAGCATACATGCGTATATAAATACTTTTATAAACATTTTTTTACTTTTATGATTGATAATTTCCTTCTTTTCTCGTATATTCCTAAACATCTTTGCAAAAATTTTAATTTTTTACGATTGATGAAAAATTCCCCTTTAATCTATGCATGTACATATATATCTATGAATAATAAGAAATAAGTATTAAAAAAAAAGGGATTGAAAATTGAAAAAGTAATAGCAATATCAAATATATACCCATAGATACATATACTTACACACAAATTCCTGGTATCACCCTTGAATGAAATGGATGAAATTAGGGCATCAGTAACCCAATTAACTGGGGCTGTTAATAGTGTTTTAGACCAACTAAGAGGTTTTGAAACCAGAATTGTTCAAATCGAACAATTCGATAATAGGCAGCTTATACAACCGTTTATTGGACAGCTTGGGTCCTTAGAAAATAGGCTGAAATCAGTCGAAACCAATGGTTTTGGTGGAATTTCGGGGCTGTCTGAAGAACCTCAAGAACCACTTCGAGGGCCGAACAACGAGGTCGAGTTGAGAGAAATCTCTAGGCTTCCGGACCCGGTAAAGGAGTTACAGGTTTTTGAAGGCAATCCAGTACAGTTTGTTTCCTGGATACATAGTGTTGAGACGGTGCTTAAAGACTATGAAATAGTTCGTAATAAGCCAATTTATAGGACTATCCTGCAGCACATCAGACAAAAAATTAGGGGGAAGGCTGATTCCGCTCTTGTCTCCTATAACATATTTGACAACGAGTGGAAAGAAATAAAAAGGGTTCTTTCGCTGCACTATACAGACAAACGGGACATAAGAACTCTCGAACACCAACTTAATCAGCTCAAGCAGGGAGCATCCAGGGTGGACGACTTTTATGCCACAGTTAACCACCAATTTTCGCTCATAATAAATAAGGTCAGAGCGGAGGCATATTCAACTGAAACGATTAATGCCTTGGTAGATACCTATCGGAATCGAGCATTGGACGTTTTCGTGCGGGGTCTGAATGGTGAACTTTTGAAGCTTTTGATGATTCGAAAGCCTAGAACACTCCCCGAGGCCTATTCCGCCTACCTTGAAATACAAAATCTCAACTTCAGAAATAGTTCGGTACATGTTCAAGCACCGAACGCAATATCCACACCTGTGCACTATCCCTTCCATAACGAAGCTGGAATCCCTTCGCATTCAAGAAATATAGACAGGTTCAACACCAACAGGAACCCCCGACGCCCATACTCATCTTGGAACTCAGGTAACCGAAGCCGACAGTATCCACCACCGAGACCAATCGGCCCGAAGCCTCCGGTCAAAATGGAGCTAGGTAGCGTCCAAACCGGCAACGTTAATTACATAAATCGCCCAAACAACCCGTTTAAGAGGGAAGCAAATTGGGACAGTTACCCGAGGAAACAACAGCGGCTATTCAATATGATTGCCGACACACCTGAAAACAATATTACCACGGACACACATGAGGATACTGGGGAGCCAAACAGTTCTAATGTTCTTAATATCGAAGGAAACCAGGATGAGGCGAATTTTATGATAGATACGTGGAAAATTCTTTGCCTTCTTTGGCTGTGATCTTGAGGTAACCTTTTTCGTGCTTCCGAGTCTTACATCGTTCGATGGAATAATTGGCGATGATACTCTGAAGGAATTAAAAGCAATCATAGACAGAGATAGGAATGAGTTCACCATTAACTCAAAGGTAGTAATCCCACTTAAAAATAAATCCTCTAGTATAGTAAATAACCTTATTAAAATTGACAGACAGGGGTTGAATCTTTATGTACTAAATTCAAGGAACTGTTCGGTCCAGTGGGCAGCGAGAAAGCTAGAACCAGTGTGAAGGCCGAGATACGTACCTCCACAGAAGAACCAATCTATACAAAAAGTTATCCGTACCCGGCTGGCATGCGAGAAGAGGTTGAGAGACAGGTTAATGAGCTTCTGACGGAAAATATCATCCGACCGTCGAAAAGCCCATACAACTCGCCTATTTGGGTAGTACCCAAGAAAGACAGACCAAATGAGGAAAAGCAGTACCGAATGGTGATTGACTTCAAACGCTTGAACTCAGTTACCATTCCGGATACATACCCGATTCCCGACATTAATAATACACTCGCAAGCCTCGGAAACGCAAGGTTTTTCACCACTCTTGACCTCAAGTCTGGTTTCCATCAGATTCCCATGAACGATAGGGATATTCCAAAAACGGCCTTTTCCACAATGAATGGAAAATATGAATTCTTAAGACTCCCCTTTGGGCTTAAGAACGCCCCCGCTATCTTCCAACGGATGATAGACGACGTGCTCAAGGAATTGATCGGGAAGATATGTTATGTCTACATTGATGACATAATAATCTTCAGTAAAACTGAGGAAGATCACCTTAGGGACATAGAAACGGTTTTCTTGAGAATTCATGAAGCGGGCCTAAAAATTAATTTAGATAAGACCCATTTCCTAGCAACCAGTGTCGAGTTTTTATGGTTCGTTATCACCTCATCTGGGATTCTCCCGAATCCTGACAAGGTAAAGGCTATCGAAGCCATACTCCCTCCTAACACATTGAAGGAATTGAAAAGTTTCCTTGGACTGACCTCATACTACCGAAGGTTCATTAGGGACTACGCAAAAATTGCGAAACCTCTAACGAACATGACGCGTGGCGAATTTTCACAAGTGAGAGCCAATCAGTCGAGGAAAGTTCCTATCCAACTTGATGATGAAGGACTTAAGGCATTCGAAACCCTTAAGCAGATGCTAACCTCTGCAGATGTGTTGGCCTTCCCTGACTTCAGCAAACCATTTAACCTGACGACCGATGCCTCCGATTATGCGATAGGGGCCGTACTGTCTCAAGGGGAACCTGGTAAAGATCGACCTATCTCCTTTATATCTCGTTCACTCAGAAAAACGGAAGAAAAGTATGCAACTAACGAGAAAGAGCTCCGTGCTATAGTTTGGGCACTAGACAACTTAAGAAATTAACTCTATGGAGCCAGTAAGGTTAGAATATATACCGACCACCAACCGCTTACATTTACTCTTAGTAATAGGAATTATTGTTGTGTATATACATACATACATTATTCATTTAACGTTAATACACTGACCTACAATTGAACAAACTTGTGAATGGTCAGTTATCACACAATCAATTTTGTTTTGAATAATCATGTTACCATTGTAAATCGTTGTGCACAAAATGATTAATTAATAGAACAATGACTGCACCTGAATGTGTCGCGGTGGCTAAGGCATCGAACTGCATTTGGGTGGATAGAATTGAATGTTCATTCTATTCAAATGGAATTCGAATCTTTGTCGTCATCCGGGCCATCATATGTGGGTTAATAATGATATTGCATATTGATTACAAAAATTAAAATTGTAATAGTTAGATGTAAGAGTGGGGGTGAACCCAAATATTTGTAAGATAGATTTAATAACCTAATTTAATAAGAGTGGGGGTGAACCCAAATATTTGTAAGATAGATTTAAGTATAAATAGCCCTAACGTTTGAAAATAAAAATCAGTCTTAAAACATAATTTTGACTCTATTTATTTCGGGTGACGACCTTAGAAGAAAACGATCGTGCATTTTGATGCTCGGATTGAATCGGTTGGAGAACTAAGATACCCAATTTGGAATTTGTGCACCGTCTTAGTGCAAAAAACATTGAATTAATTAACGCCTTGCGTAGAAATCTTGATTCTTCTATATTCACAGGGATCCCGATAACTATAACAATTGTGGCCATAATTTGTCTATTTTGGAGGAAAATTTATGGAAGAGTCAACGTACCCGAACTCCGCCTATCCTTCCGCCGAAAACCAATTCCAGCGCCAAGACCTACCTCAAAGGTCGATGACCTCAACGGAAACCCAAGTTGCTGTCCTCGGTCAACATGTAATCTGCGGGACGCAGATATTTGAGAGGGCGGCAGTTATCACGGTCGGGCATTGACCAGACACAAAAAAGTGCATACGCGGCACACGAGCGACGGATGTCGTCGAACATTGCCACCGGGAAATCTGAGTCGAAGATATGCATGGGAACTGCATATCAGCAGAATAAAAGTAAAATCAAGTCAATGCAATGTAATTTAGAATTTAAGTTGGGCATTCAAATTTGGTACCTTGAGCAGTGCGGTAGCGCTGAAATAAATATTGTAAAGTTATTAGATAAAGTTGCGTTTCATTTATATCCGGACCAGTGGAGGTCCGAAGAAATAATTGTTTTGAACTTCGAATAATGAAAGTTCGTTATTTGCCTTTTGTTATATTCTTTCAATATTTTTCCACTATAAATACATGTGAAATTAGTATAGTTTTTTGAGTTGTCATTTACTATTTACCAATAAAGGTTCAGGCAAGCTGCCTGAAAAAAAAAATATTTTTTTTAAATAAACGCAAAACGTTATCACTAAATAAATCACTTTTAAATTTTTCTATAGAAGTTAACTATAGAAAATTCGAGCAGTGATTTATTGAGTGATAGTGACTCCGAAATTTCGCCAAATTTGGGAAATTCCTGTGTTGATAAGTCATTGATTGATAATAACGAACACAACAATGAAACAGATACTACTGATAACATCAACCTTGACACTACTGACAACGTTACTTCGGTGAAAAATCCAGTGGAAGAATTAAAAAGCGCAATTATTATTATAGTTGACTTTAATAAATCAACTATTAAGAATGTTATAGCCACCAAATGCCAGTTTTGTCCAGGAGAAAAATATTATAAAGGCTCTTTACGAGCCACTTGCAATATCTCATCACATTTGAAAGTAAGCAATCTATTTTTTCCATTTATTTTTAAGTATCAGTGATTTAAAAATTTTTTAGCTTAAATTAGTCAACATGTAAATTTTTTTTATTCTGGATTTTTTTTTTCTCTTGTATTTTTTTTCTATCTATTTTTTTTCTAATGATCCGACAAATATATCAACAGTTGACAGGAAACGGTGGGGTTGTTGCTTTAATCAAGAGAAATTTGAAGAAAACTTGACTCATTTTGTTTTAGACAGTATGTTGCCCATTAATGTAGTCGAGACCGAGAGACCGTCTTTTCGTCAGATTTTTGATGGTGAGTATTAGAAAATTTTAAGTAAAATTAATTTCAGGATTTGATTTGCAATTTTTCTATAAAATAAATAACTATAAAATACAAATATTTCATATATTCTCATTTAGATTTACAAGTCAAGATGGGAGAGTCACAGTTACAACATTTATTACGATATTCATTGGGAAAAAGAATTAAAACTTATTTTGATGAAAGTTTCAATGAAATTCGACAACACTTAGAATCATTAACGACTAATGATGGTTTTGTCTGTACAACAGCCGATGTATGGACATTGGACAAGTGGAAGTAGAAGATTTTTGGGTGTCACAGTGAGTTGGGTAAGAATGCTGAGATATAGTCTATTTAAAAATTTGATTAAAAAAATAGTATTCTATTTTGAGCATTCTAAATATAGAATTCATGATTTATTATAGATTCGAATTAATTTATAACTTGTAAGTGATAGATAGATAGATTAATTCTTTATTATACAAAAAATGGTTTACAAATTTCATTTCTTAAGAATAAGAGCATGGCTTTCCTGCCGTCTGATGTAAGTGTTTACATCAGTAATTTCATTTATAAGTATTATTTTCAATTGTAAATTCTTAAAAACTTTTTTTTTCGTATTTTATTTTTTGCAATTTGAGGTGGAACATTTTATGCTATAGATCACTGTATAAAACGTAAAATTTAATTTTTATTTTTAGATTGATCAAAAATGTTTGCAAGAAAATCTGCTGCTATTGCTTGCAGGCGTTTTCCGGGCACTCACTCGTTTGATGCAATTGCTAAAAAATTGTTTCATATCCATTCTTCATTCGGTCTTACATCAGAAAACATCAGAGCAACAATTACTGACAACGGATCAAACTTTATAAAAGCATTTAAGGAATTTGGAGTTGATGTCTCAGATAAAGATCTTTTTGGTAATTAGTTTTTATAATAAATTTTAATATAAATATAGATCATTAATAACAATTCAAGTTGGTTTAAATTATTTTTTTTGTAGTTCAAAAATTGAGTTATTTTAAAATATCACAGTTTTCATTTCTTAATTTATAATTTTTATTATTTATTTATTTTAATAAATTAATTAATAATTAATTATTAATTAATTAAATTAATCAATAATAAAGTATTGAATTTTGTCTAATTTCTTACGATTTGTTTTGCATGTTATCTAGATTTGTCTGAAGTAACTTGCGATGATGATGATGATCAAGATATTCGTGATGCTTCTTACGATGATTCTGTTAGAGCTGAGGAAGAATTCGATTTAAAGTGCGAAACTGCATTGCCTCAACATTTGCGATACACTCAACTTAATAGCAACGACAGATATCAGTAAGGGTATTGAAATTGAAGCGTCTCAAGTTTTAAAAAAAAGCACACGAATGTTGTAAAGAAGTGTTCTTCTTTGTGGAAGCAATTACGATCTCCGAAAAAGAATGAATACTTTAAATCGTATTTCGGGTTAGCAATGAAAAAAAAACAGTTATAACGCGATGGATTTCATTCTACGATTATATAAAACAAATTTTAAGTATGAAAGATAAGTTGTTACAAGCAGATATTCAGTATTTATAATATAAATTTTCTAAATCTGATTTTGTCTATCTCCATGAGTATATTAAATGTACGTCAGATTTACGTAGCACTCGCTATAGATCGATTACAAGCCGATAACTGTCATTATGGCATACTCATTCCAGAATTGGTTTGCCTCAAATCAAAGTTGCAGAAATTGCTTGAAAGCAGAAGCATTTCCATGTGTCAACCATCATTACAAACACTAATTGACAGTGTTAACATCCGATTTGCGAATTTTTTCGATTTTCTTCAGTTTGGGAAAGATGCAGCCATAGTATCTGTATCTCACGCGAAATTTAAAGGCAGTTGGTTGGGATATTTTTCATCTGAAATTCAACTTAAAGCTTACAAATGGTTCGAAGATGCAATCAAGGCCGAAAAAATTGAAAAATCACCTGAAAATTCCCAAAGCACTGAGAATGATGAATACAACTTCGGAGATTTTAAAACTAATATTATTTCAAAATTTGAGGTTTCTGTTACTGAAGCTGCTGTTGATGCAGAAATCACAAATTATTTATGATCCGCTAACCAGAATTATGATATGCTTAATATAATCATCCATTGGTGAAGAAAGTCTTTTTAAAATATAATACACCGTTTCCAGCTTCGGTTGAAAGACTCTTCAACTATGCTACAATGATGAACTTGCCTAAACATAACAGATACAGTGACACAAATTTTGAAATCCGAGTCTTAACAAAAGCAAATGCTTCAAAAAAGTTATAACTGATAACAAATCTAATTAATTGTTTTTTATATTGTTGTAAAATTTAATATTCTATTGAGAGCAATGGAAAATACATCCATCCTAAGATACATATACATAAGTTAACGAAATATTTGACACGAATGCAAAACACCTGCATCATTGTCTTGCGTCTGCTGCACCAACAACGCATGGTCGGTCACATGAGATTCGACACACGCCGCCGCGCCGCCGGCCGGCATGTCATGGGATAGGAGTTTGGATAGATTAAGTTAGATTATAAGTTTCTTTCAAATTGTAAAGTAGTTCAATTTTTAGAGTGAAACCAAGAGGTTCATCCTCATAAAAAATATATTTTTTTTATTAAAAAACAATAAAAGAACATAATTGGAAGAAAAAAAACCTAGTGTAAATTAACGACGCGTAAGACGACGTTAAGTACCTCGTTAAGTAATTCGTGTAAAAAAGCTATTTTATAGGAAAAAAAGAAGTTACTATTTAAGTTAATTAGTCAGTAAAGTTAATATTTTTCCTAAACATCATTCATTTTTACTTACAAAAAAAAAATAAAAATGCCCCCGTTACCAAGATGAAGAGCAATTGGAAACATCCAATGAGCAAAATTCAGACGGTATAAATGCACCACCACAAAATTCAGGTGCGTCACAACCATAGAACGTGGAGGCAACCCCCGAATTAGAATCATTAATTGCTACAATTGTTAGTCGCGTCCGTGAAACCCATGGAGCAAACATCTTACAAAATATGCGTAGTTCTAATAGAGGAGGTAATAATTTTAATAATGACGAAGCAAATGAAATTAATATTGTAAGAAATAACTAGAATATTTCTGTCATGGACAAAATCCCTGATTTAGTAAAATGTCTAAAAAACTTTTCTGGCGATTCAAACGAATTAGGATCCTGGAAAAAGAGCGTAGATCGAACGCTCGAATTATACGAGCACTTAAGGGGAAATCCTAAATACCCATATATTCAAGATACTACCCCTATCCGATGAGTCTTAAGGAAGAGGTAGAAAAATAAATAAATCAACTTCTTGGTGATGGTATCATCAGACCATCTCGGTCACCATATAACGCACCCATATGGGTTGTGCCAAAACAGGCGAATGGTTCAAATGACAAAAAATTTAGAATGGTAATCGACTACAGAAAGCTAAACACAGAAACTTTACCTGATCGATACCCCATTCCAGAAATAAACTCTGTTTTAGCGCAACTCGGATAAAATAAATGTTTTTCAGTAATAGATCTTAAAAGCGGTTTTCACCAAATACCTTTATACGAAAGGGGACATAAAAAAAAAAGCGTTTTCAGGCAATAACGCAAAATACGAATTCGTTAGACTCCCATTTGGTCTAAAAAATGCCCCGTTAATATTTCAAAGGGCACTAGACGATATTTTGCGAGACCACATAGGCAAAATATGCTTCGTCTATATTGATGACATAATTGTTTTCAGCATAGATACAGAAACTCACTTCCAAAATATGTCCACAATTTTTAAAACACTTCAAGATGCCAATCTAAAAGTACATGCTGATAAATGCGAATTTTTGAAAAATAATATTGAATTTCTGGGATTTATTATCTCTGCTGAAGGGATAAAAACAAACCCAACCAAAGTGGAAGTAATAGCTAAATTCCCATACTCCGTCTTTTCAGGCTTTTACCTCAGGTTTATTAGAGACTATGCCAAGCTGGCAAAACCACTGACACCCCTCTTAAGAGGGGAGGCTGGTCGAATTTCTAAGCAAAAATCGAACAAAAAACTTATACATCTGGACAAAGAAGCCATAGCGGCATTTGATAAATTAAAAAAGTCACTTATATTTGAGGACGTAATCCTAGCTATCCACACGTCAGTAAGGAATTTCATCTTACTACGTATGCCTCCAATCATGCTCTAGGAGCTGTATTAGCTCAAGATGGGAAACCCTTTACTTTCATCTCAAGAACACTGAGCAAAACGTAGGAAGGCTACGCGGCAAATGAGAAAGAAATGCTTTCCATTGTATAGGCATTAAATTCTCTGCGGAACTACCAATACGGTTCAGCAAAAGTCCTCATATTCACTGATCATCAACCGTTAACATATGCTTTAAACAATAAAAATACCAACAACAAGATGAAACGTTGGAAGGCTATACTCGAAGAGTATAACTACGAGCTAAAGTATACTCCTGGCAAAGCTAACGTAGTTGCAGATGTCTTGCAACTCAACATAGCAACGAGAGCTCTACCCAAACCTTAATTCAAACCGCTAATGAACCTATAAACGTGTTCAAAAATAAAATCTTTCTTAATGTAGGCGACACACCGAACTATAAGTTCGAAATAATCTTTTCGACGTACCATCGTCGTACCGTTCTGGAACCATTCTTCACCCAAGAAAAAATAATAGAAATTCTAAAAAAAATATCTAAATCCTTCTATAATAAATGGCATAAAAACAGAAGAGCCTTTTTTAGGGAAAATAAAAGAAATATTTCCCTCACATTTCCGATCATATAGAGTTCGATTCACAAGGAAAATGGTAATAGATTTAACAGATTCCGACCGTCAGGAAGCTGAAATTATAAAAAAGCATAACCGAGCTCGCAGAAACAACAGGGAAAATAAAATCCAGTTACTGCAAAAATGGTATTTCCCCAAAATGCAAGAAAAAATAAAAAGAATAACTGACACGTTCCAAGTCTGCAAAGAGCATAAATATGATAGACATCCGAACAAGATAATCCACCAACCGACCCCTATTCCTCAGTACCCTGGTAAAATTTTGCATTTAGATCTCTATTTTACTGACAAAAGATTATCCTCACAGTAATAGACAAATTTTCCACATACGCGAGGATCATACCATCTAGGTCGTCTGAAGATATTAAACAACCCCTTAGAGAGGTTATAATATCGTAGCTCAATATCTTTCATGGTAGAAAATTTTATCAATATACAAATATTTAAAGCACCACCCTACGTAAGTTCTGTGAACGGACAGGTTGAAAGGTTTCACTCAACCCTATCCGAAGTGATGCGTTGTCTGAAGTCCGAACGAACATTCGTCACATTTTCAGAACTATTGGATAAATCCATTCTTGAATATAATAATTCAATTCACACAACTACAGGAAAAAAACCGTTAGATGTATTTTTCGGGAGACAGCTCTCCAACAATCCCATAGAACTTGAAAAAGAAAGGGAAATTATCAAACACAAAATAGAAAATAAACAGGAAATAGAGTTAACATATCACAACAAAAAAAAACCATCAATTTAAAAATTATGAAGAAAGAGATGTCATTTACGTTAAGATAAATAAGAGAATAGAAAATAAGCTTACCCCAAAATATAAAAGAGAAATAGTAGCTAAAAACATCAATTCCACAGTTATCACAGCGTCCGGTAAAACTGTCCACAAAAATCTGATAAAAAATTAATTCTTCCGTAGGTTACTACTACTACTACCTCTGTGTGCAGCAAACGTACAAATTATGGATTACTCAAAATCCCAATTAATAAAAATAGATACAGGCACCGCAAAAATTCAGACAGGATTTTTCAAAATCATCCACATTATTAACATAGAAGAGTATACTAATCTTATTATGAAAATAGGAAAACCCCTTAAGGAATCAAATCATGATCACCCACTCCTATCCTATTATTTCATATTATGAAGTAACCAAAATTAAAGATCAGGTGAAAAGACTCAGAATCCATAAAAGGAAAAATAAAAGATCATTAAACTTCATTGGTAGTGCGTGGTTACGTTCCTAGAACACCCTACTATCACTTTATAATTATACAAAACACCCTTTATCAATATAAATCTGTAATGCTAAAACAAGATACACATTAAAGTGCATATCAGCACATTTAAGTATACAAAATTTGTGTGGGAGTTCATCCCAAAGTAAATTCTATATATCTTGTGTCAGCAATAATAAGACAAAATAAGTATGATCGTCGGTCAAACTTAGATTTGCTGACTTAACATTTAATTAATATAAAAAGGGTTTCATCTGGGCAATACAAGTTCAGTCATGTTCAACAGTTGATCTCCGTAAAGCCTAAGATTTCCCCCGACCCACGGTAAGGGATCTGAAGCTTTTTTTAAATTAACTAAAATTATTAAAAATAAAACGGAGTTTTCATTCAGTTGTGGTATTCTCTAAAAAGAGAATACAAATAACATATTTTTTAATTAGTTTCAAACCATAAACTAAAACTGGTACCACTTTAACTGCGTGGGGATTGGATATGCGAGGGCTGCGTCCCAAAGCAAAATTAACAAAATGCAGAAGGCGATAATGATAAAAACACAAACGCGACAACAGCAACCCATGAGGTAGGTACAGAGCAAGATACTATTATGAGTGGGACTTCAAAGGCACAAGTTGCCTGAAATTAGGGCTGATGCTTTTAGAAGAAGAGAGGGAAATTCAACACTACCAGCGTTGGTACCTGAAATTATTTCGACTCTCAAGATGGTGTTTGGGCGTCCAGAGCATATTTTAAACATTCTTGTGACTAAAGTACGTGCTGCGCCGCCCGCCGGTAAATCCAAATAAAATTGAAAACCTCATACATTTTTCACTCGAGGTCAAGGGTATAGTTGCAACGATAGAGGCTTCTGGTTTGAGTTCACAATTTCACATATGAACAATCCTTCCCTGATACAAGGTTTAATCGAAAAACTTCCAGTACAAAAGCGAATTGAGTGGGCTCTTTATACAGAAAATATTATTGATTTGAATTTAAAAAACTTTAAGCGATTGGACTTCAAAATTGCTCAAGCGGCTAGTAGAGTTTTATCTGTTCCGGTTTCGAGCACGAGCAATGCTGCTGCAATTTTGAAAGACGTAGGGTATAGCGTGTTGGGTTATCATGGAGATAGCGCCGCGCCGCCTTAAGTTTTAGTTCAACACCGAATGTAAAGTGTATCGTATGCGATGGTATGCATAATATTGCCAAATGCAACTTATTTATGGGAATGAACTATAACGAGAAGTGGAGTCTAATAAACGAAAAGAAACTTTGCCGCTCCTGTCTCAAGCGACATGATGCCAGGTTTTGCCGCGAGCGTAAGGAACTCCAGATCGATGGGTGCCACGCTAAACATCATACGTTGCTTCACAAACCAAACGCGGAACGTACTGGAGCTGCACTCGTAGCCGTAAACAACACATCTAAAGTACTATATAAAATCGTGCCAATTACAATTTTTGGCAAATGAGCCGGTTGCTACAAAAACTCGACTTGGGTGGACTATATATGGAGAGTGCGAATAAAAATTCAACAGTTCAGAGTGTTAACGTACATATATATGCGAGTGTAATGATGAGATCGCCTTAGAAAAGCTGATGGTAGAAAATATGAAAATCGAGAGTGAAGGTAAAGAACAGATGCACCGACATGCGATAGGTACAACTAGAAACCTACTCTTGAAAAATATTGTCAAGCGAGACGGTAATCGTTTCATAGCAAAACTCCTTTGGAAAAACGAAAATACAATTCTGCCAAACATCGAAGCTATGGCATTTCGAAGGCTGTGCTGCTTTGAAAGGAAGCTTCAGAAGGATCCAGATCTAGGCAAACAAGAAGATAGCCATATTGTTAACATGGAAGCGAAGGGTTACATACGTAAACTCCAAAAGGATGAATTAGCTATCGATTATCAGCGTAAGTGGAACCTACCGATTTTTGCCGTCAAGAATCCGAACAAACCAAAGAAGATAAAAGTGGTATGGGACGCTGCAGCGGAATGCGATGGTGTTTCCTTAAACGGATGTCTTGACAAGGGTCCCGATCTTTTGACTTCGTTGGCAGATGTTTTTTTCAATTTTAGAATAGGAAAGGTAGGAGTTTGTGGAGATATTTGTGAAATGTTCCACCGAATAACCATTGATGAAGAAGACCAACAATCCCAACGATTCATTTGGCGGAATGGAGAAACAAATCGTCAACCAGATGTGTGCATCCTAAGAGTAATGAGCTTTGGAGCAAGCTGTTCACCGTCAATTGTTCAGTATGTAAAGAACGCTAACGCAAAGGAATATAGCCAACAATATCCGAGGGCGGTGAAGTTAATTATTCAAAGGCCCTATGTTGACGATATGCTGGACAGTGTTAACTCCGTCGAAGAAGCCATCAATCTTGCAAAAGAAGTTCGAGAAATCCATAAACATGCTGAGTTTCACATCCAACTGAATTCGAATTTCAGAAGCAAGAGTATTCACTGTACAATTGGTAGTAATACAATACAAGAAAAAATGGATGTCGACAGGAGTGTTCAAACCCGCCAAGTAAATTACATGAACCGACCCAATGCGAGTAATAACTCGAATCCTTTTAAACGATTCAAGCGCAAGTCAAGTCGGAAAACTACCCTAGTAAACAACAATGAGTTTACCAGGCGCGGGATGGGTCTATCTTGAAGTTCCTTGTTGATACGGGTGCCAACAAGAACTTAATAAGCTCTAAAATAAAAGAAACCACAGTACCACAGTAATATTCCGGAATCTGTCGAAGGGAAGTTTTTTGAAAAATCTGGGAACAACTCGGTATTAAAGACAAAAATCTTGACTTTAAATTCAACCAAATATAAACAAAGATAAGGAAATTGTGAATAAGCACTTTTTGCCCTCTGCAAAAAGTGTATCAAAATTATAAACAGTATGCGCAGATGAAAGCTGCGTAAGCAATTAGATAATATAAAAACTGAGAGATGTATCGAGAAGCTTTTGATTCTTAGTTTAATCTGAAGAAAGATACGACGTATAGCGGAAGACTTCCCCCCACCAGAGGTAAGGGGTCTGATGCTTTAAATAAAGACACTATATTAAATATTGAAAAACGGTCGTTTTATTTAAGCTCTCTGACGAGAGCAAAAGTTGTTATTTTTTTCGGAAAACGAAGATCCTTTAACAAAAGTGGCGTAGTCGGTAGGATACGTTAAAAATTAATGTATCCGTTAAGAACCAACGTTAATAAAGTGAATTAGTAAAATAAGCCAATCCATGTAAGGAACAATAAGTGTTTAAAATTTACTTACGAACTCACAACTAAACAGTTGATTGCATAGAGTAACGAAAATACTCAACCAAATAAAGTAAAAAGTGTTAACTATCGAATGAATATCGGTGGTGCATTGAACGATATATAGAAAAAAAAAATATATATACCTGAACGAAAATCAGGATAGATACATTTTTTTTTTAAATTCAGTGTATTTGAATGAAAATATTTTTTGTAAGCAAGAATTATCTAAAATCAATATTAGTGCAAATGATAAGTATTTCAAATTCCGTAAAGGAAAGATAATTGAGTGAAGAAGGATAGTGGCAACGAATTAAAGTATTCTTAAATAAATGAAAAACATTTTCAAACGAATCAAAAAGGATTCGCAACGAGCTGAAAGTGAAGCACAATTAAGACAGCATCACAAACGATCAATCATATACGATAATAGCAGAACAAATTGCAGCTTTACAGCAACAAAACATCCAACTGCAAGAACAGTTACAATAACGGCAACAAGAAATCGAAATAATGGCGGCGAGAATGCATCAAGCAGCAACAGCAGCAGCACCTCAACCTTGTATGGGCCCATACATTTTTTTTATGTGGTCTTAAATTTTCAAGAAATTACAAATTTGCAATGACTTTGTAGGAAATATAGAACTTTATTTAAATCTGGTCACTACGGCGTATGCGTACTATTTTTTTTTCTTTCGATTTGAGACAAACGCTTTATTTTTATTTTATTGTTGTTTTTTTTACTTTACCCACGTATACTCTTTTTGACAAATTGAGCTATTAAAATGTCTTGCTAAATTCATGCCTTAGAACCTAGTTCTCTTAGACTTAAGCCTTCAAAGTGATCGCTGTAACTTTCGTTCAGTCGGTATCGATATTTCATTATCGATAATTCGTTTCATTCCCATGACATACCAACTGACCAATGCTTCGTCGTCATGGCAGCCAAACTTCCCTTTTCATTCGAGCTGTCAACCTGTCAAGACTATTTGCTGCCGTCATAGACAAAGTTCTATAATTCCTTCTCATCTGGACTGAGTACCTACAGAAGATTTTGTATAAAATCTTCAGATTGATCAAACGTAACTATACATATTTCAAAGAATATTTCTTGAAAAGGACATTAAGGACGTATATTATAGTCGCTTGGGAGTGTACGTCAATTGAGCTCTGGTGATCAGAGAAGTTTTTTTTGTGAAAGGAGAAAAAGAATTTTGTGAGTTCCAACAAGCCCAAGACTTTGTGGTGAAAGAGAATGCGGTGACTTGGGGCTCCGAAGTAACAGCCGCCACTTCTTTCTCGATCTTAGCCAGGAATCTACATTGAGAGTCAGAAAATTTCGTGATCAACGATGGCATATTTTTTTGTCGATTTGACAAATTACTCTCATTTGTGTTGAACGCTCCGCCACCTTAGTGTAGTTACGTCCCAGACGTCGCCATGGTGACGTTACCCATGACACCTCCCACAATCCCCTGGCCTAACGGCATATCAAAATCATAACAGGTTCTCACGCCATTTTTGCTTATACAGCAAAACTGTTCCCCAACGGACACACCCCCTTCCCGTTTGTATTCCATCATAATATAAAAACGCGCCGAAACCCGAAACCGGTAAAGCAAATCGTGGGAAAGTTCAATTCTACTATTTGCAAAGTAAGCAAATAATATCATAGAGAATAAGCTTCATGTTAAATTAAAAAATTATTATAAGTCAGTCTAAAATCAACAATCTAACTGGAAAGTGCAGCCTCGCTTTGGACAGCGGCTTTCCTTTTAGAATTTAAAATAATAAAGAAAATAAATAAAATAATTAAAAAAAAAGAAAACAATTATGTTTTTTTTTTTAATTTAGACTCGAACACAAAACTATAATTGGCGCAGTCGGTTTCCGAATAAGGAAAAAGTAACCTACCGTCCGAAAAAGGAAAAATAACCCACCTTTCGAATAAGGAAAAGGGAAAAAAGTGAAAAAAGTGAAAAAGTAACCTACCGTCCGCAAAAATATAGAAAAAGGAAAAAAGTAAAAAAAAAAGAAAATAACCTAATTCCGAACAAGGAAAAGTGAAAAAGTGAAATAAAAAAAAAAAAGAAAAAGTGAACTTTAATAAAAGAACCTCAATAAAAATCAAGTGAAATTGACTATAAATAAACTACTCCAAAATTAACAAAAAAAGAAATAGGTACCCAATTTGATCTCCAAAGAAGAGACAGAATGGCGCAAAATACTCTTGAACAATGTGTGACAATGCTCACACAATTATTGGTGACCAACAGTCAACCAGTCACCATCAGAGCGAAAATTGAAAAAGAAATAAGATACCTTATACCCCACGAAGGAAAACCAGAAACTTTACCGTCATTCTCAGCATCAGTAAAAAAAATATTAGAAAGCTATACACGTGCAGAGGAGCAACAACAACTTTACGAAGTCATCTTTAATACTAAAATCACCGGAACAGCAAAAAATTACCTTCTGATCGACATACCATCAACCTGGACCGAATGCATATACAAACTGAGGAAACACTTTCGACCGGCAAAAGATGGTTTAACCATCACCAGAAAAATAGGACTATTAAGGGTAAGGTCTATACGCGAATTAGATAGTAAGATAAAGACTATTGTAGAAGATATAACAGAATATGCCGCCTTCAACAAAAACAGTAGAAGTATAACAAACAGCCTTTTTAGTGTTTTAGCAATGAAAATTAAAGAAATGGTCTCAGGGGAATTGGCTTACGCCCTTTCGGAAAAACTTGAATTAAACAAAATTAGGGACATAATAAACAAATTTATTGGTCAGGATCAAGGAAATCTGAAATTCCTAAACAATTTTGTTAGAAATGATAATTATTATAGGACCCAGTGATGGAACAAATACGGATCAATCACCTCAAACGATGAAGAAAAAGCTGAAATTAAAAAGCTTATATCAAAATATTCAAATATTTTTTATCAAGAAGGTAGCGATCTTTCGTTTACCCATGCGATTAAGCATGAAATAAAAACCACTAACGACATACCTATTTATGTCAAGAATTATAGATACCCAGAAGTGCATAAGCAAGAGGTGCACAGACAGGTTAATGAAATGCTAGAATAAGGAATTATCCGCCCTAGCAAATCTCCCTATTCAGCTCCAATTTGGGTCGTCCCAAAAAAAAAATGGATGCTTCAGGGAAACAAAAATGGAGGGTTGTCGTAGATTATCGTAAACTAAACGATGTCTCAATCAACGACAAATACCCTATTCCTAATATTGAGGACATTTTTGATAAATTAGGTAAGGCACAATACTTTACCACTCTCGATTTGGCCAAAGGTTTTCACCAAATCGAGATAGCCGAGGAAGACAGCGTTTTCTACAGACAATGGCCACTACGAATTTGTGCGTATGCCATTTGGCCTGAAAAACGCTCCGGCTACATTCCAAAGACTCATGAATTCCATCCTTGCGGAATACATAAATAAAATATTTCTTGTATATCTCGACGATATAATAGTTTTCTCAACTAGTTTACAAGAACATATTGACTCACTCACAAACATTTTTAAAACATTAAAGGCCGCAAACTTAAAAATTCAATTGGATAAGAGCGAATTCATGAAACACGAAACTGAGTTTCTTGGACACATAGTCTCTACAGAAGGGATTAGCCCTAATCCTAACAAAATCTCAGCAATTAAAGAATACCAACTCCCAAAAACGACTAAACAGATAAAAGCATTCTTAGGAATTACCGGATACTACCGGAAATTCATAAAAGATTATTCAAAAGTTGCCAAACCTATGACAACATTTTTGAAAAAGGATGCGAAAATTGATATTAAAAACCCTGAATATATCGATAGCTTTGAAGAATTAAAAACATTAATAATCTCAGAACCAATACTTAAATATCCTAACTTTGACAAAAAATTCATACTCACGACAGATGCGTCAAAATATGCTTTAGGGGCTGTCTTAACTCAAGACTCGCACCCTATTTGTTATGCAAGTCGTACACTAAATGAACATGAGATTAATTATTCGGTAATAGAAAAAGAACTTCTTGCAATAGTCTGGGCTGTTAAATACTTCAGACCCTATCTTTATGGCACAAAATTCACGGTACGCACTGATCACAAACCATTAGTTTGGCTAAGTTCACTTAAGGAACCTAATTCCAAACTCCAGCGATGGAAACTGAAACTAGAAGAATTCAATTTCGACGTCGAATACTTAAAAGGAAAGGACAACCAAGTAGCAGATGGTTTGTCTCGCCTTGAAATTAATTTCCACCAAAATGAAATTTTTGATAATACGGATAATATTTCTATGATTCCAACAATCCATAGCGCTCAAGAAGATAATACCGAATATATCCCTATCATTGATTCACCAATAAATCTGTATAAAACTCAAATAATACTATATCAATCGGATGGAATTAATAAACATACACTTTATAAAGCATTTAACAAAAGAAGAATAGTTATAGACTTTAATAATTATAACGAAAAACTCATGTTAGATATTATGAAATCATTCTTCCCGGACAAAGGCATCGTCGGAATATACTCTTCAAACGACCACCTTTTTGCACAATTTCAGGATACTTACATTTAATATTTTGGCAAAAATAAACTATTAAGACTTATTAAATGTTCCAAATTTTTAGGCGATTTAGAAGACGAAGAAAAACTTCTACAAGTAATTAACAAAACACATAGTTTATTTAACCACAGAGGTATAAATGAAACGTATGCGGAAATCAAAGACGTATACTACTGTCCTAATCTGAAAGAGAAAATTCAAAAATATATAAACATATGTAAAATCTGCAATAAATCCAAGTACGAAAGAGCACCAAACAAAATACCTTTGAAAATCACTGAAACCCCTGAAAAAATTAATCAAATAATTCACATAGACATCTGGTATGCAAACATTAACCTAATGTTTGTCACCATGATTGATAAACTTTCTAAACACGTATCAGTACATGAAATTAAACATAGAACGTGGAAATCTTTTTTAAAAACTCTAGAAGATAGATTTGCCAATTTTGGTGTTCCCGAAAAAATTGTAACAGACGGTGAATGCGGATTTTCATCGTTAAATATAAAAAAATTTCTAAAAGAACAAAACATAGAACTCCATATAAAAAAACAGGCAATTCGGATATCGAAAGATTCCACTCGACTCTAAACGAGCATATCAGAACATTTTCAGCTAATGAAAATCATACAGACACATTGAGAAGCAAAGTTCTAAAAGCAGTTTCTATATATAACAGAACAAAACATTCAACAACAAAAGAAAGACCCATAGATTTCTTAAATGGTAATATTTCTAATGAACAATATCCCAAAATCATAGATTTTATAAACAAAAACAAGGAAAAATACATTAACAAAATAAATAATAACAGAAACGACATAGATCTCACAAAAGAAGAACATAAATACTTGAAAAATAGAGTTAGCAATAAACTTAAGCCAGTTCATATTGTCACACAATTATAATATGCCACAGTTTCCCACACTCTTAATTTTCTTTCAAAGAATTGTCATCAACAATTCTTTGAAAACAAACATACAATTATAGTTTCTAAAGAATCATCTCCAATTCTAAAGAAACAAATTTGACTTAACTTTAATTTCCGAAGAATTGTCTGCAACAATTCTTCAACAAACAAAACTATCATAATAATAAGCCGCTTATGCATATATTTGGTTCCAAGAAAGGTATACCACAGATGGCAGCTAACCGTTTGCAACGGATTGCACTAGTTTTGACCGGATATATGTTTAAAATTTAATGTATTAGATCACATGCAAATGTTGCCGATTATTTCTCTCGATTTCCAAACGAAGAATCTGTCGGTATGCAAGTAGAGGACTCGAATTTGTGTTACATAAACTATGTAAAAGAAATAAGTAATTTACCCATCACTATAGAAGATGTTAAAAAAGAATCTCAAGAGGATGCCATAGTATCAAAAGTTATACAGTACATGCAATCTGGTTGGGAACATGACAAGGTCGACGTTTCTCTTAGACTATTTTTTTTGAGACGACATGAACTAAACATTGAGTATGGTTGTTTATTTTGGGGTTACCGCATTATAATTCCTATATCATTGCAGGCATCGGTTTTAGGTGAATTACATAAAACGCACATGGGCATAGGAAAAATGAAAGCTATGGCAAGAAGTTATTGTTGGTGGCCAAAACTTGATGGTGAATTGGAAGCTATTGCTAAATCTTGTGGACAATCTTGTGAACAACTAGAACTGATCCCCCAAAAGGGAAGCTGATTTGCTGGGAGTGGCCTGAAGAACCGTGGACTCGCGTTCACATAGATTTTTTGGGACCAATATTTAAGAGATGGTTTTTAGTGGTAGTGGACAGCCATAGCAAGTGGCCAGAATGTTTGGACATGGGCACTAATACAACAAGTAGGGCTACTATAAATAAACTAAGACCATTATTTGCGCGTTTTGGCATACCTAAAATATTAGTATCCGATAATGGAACCGCATTTGTTTCGAGCGAAGTTGAAATTTTTTTAAAAATGAATGGTTTAAAACATCGGACAACACCAGTAGGAAACCCGGCTACGAACGGGCAAGCCGAAAATTTTGTTAAAAATATTAAAAACGCATTAAAACGAGCATTAGGATCAGATGAAAAAATTGAAATCCAAACTGCACTTAATTCGTTTTTATTAGACTATAGAAATACTATTCATTCAAGCACAGCTGTATCTCCAGCTGAACTTATGTTAGGAAGAAAATTAAGAATTAGGCTAGATTTACTTAATCCTAAACGAAACATGAAAATTGATTAAAGTAAAATTGGAACAACTATTGAAAAATAACAAAAATGTCAAAAACAAAATTATAAATCTAAAACAAGAAAAACTTTTAAAATGAATGATATTGTTATGGTTAAAGATTATTGTAAAGCTAATAAAATAATTTGGACTAAAGCTAAAATTGTAAAAATATTGGGCAAGTAATAAAATCTAATAAAATCTGGAAAAGACATGTTAATCAAATAATCACTGTTTGCGACAAAAATAGTCAAAGTTATATTCCTGTTACTCTGAATATGATGATATCGATAATGTAACAAAAATAAATCTATAAGTAATGAATCTTTTTGTGAACCTAATGTTGAATCAAATGTAGAATTTCATTTAGATGAAGGAGATGTACATACTAAATCGGACAAAGATCCGGAAAAAGAAGATGAAGTAAATATTATTATGAATAAAAAACTTAATGTAAATAGCGGAGGTACATCTGAAAAAAACTGTAAAAAAGCATCATCTAAGAAGTTTAAAAAATAATGAATTATACAGTTTGTCATTAAATATCTTAATTCAAAATTGTAAAGGACAATCAACTGAAGGGGGATATTGTGATGTGTTTTACCAATGATTAAACTTATTCAGCTATAACCAATAGAGCTTTTACTAGATTCAATATCATTTGCTATAATGTTCTGAGCTCAGTTGTTTGTCCTCCTTTGCATGAATCACATGCTAACGAATTATATTATTAACCTAAGAATAAATTAACTAATAAAGTACAATTATATATTTGAAATAAAATAATCTGCCTTTTTACTCGAGTCATCACAATAATCTACAATAGAAAAATGACTACTAGCGATAGTATGGGCTACGCAATACTTCAGACCCTACCTCTACGGTAGGAAATTCACAGTTCAAACAGATCAGTTCTCTTAAAGAACCCAATATTAAATTTCAAAGGTGGAAAATTAAGCTCGAGGAATACAATTTTGAGATAGAGTATGTTAAAGGTATGGCAGCGAGTACAGCCATAAGACTCAACGCCTCATCTCAGTGGACCAACAACAATGTTGGGCACTCCATCATTCTGAACCTCTTTGGTTCTATACCAAAGTACATAGACTACACTATCCCAAAACCCCAATTTGGTAAAAACTTCCAGGTGTCCATCCCATCAAGGGATGAATGGGAAGATAAAAAACTCCTGGATGCCAAAAGCATCCATTTTTATACAGATGGATCCAAGACAAATGAGGGAGTTGGTAGTGGTATGTACTCAGAAAAGCTTAATCTAAGCATCTCATTCCGCCTCCCTAATCATTGTAGCGTCTTCCAAGCGGAAATTTTAGCGATCAAAGAGGTTCTCTCCTGGCTAAGAGAAAACGTGATATCAACTTCTGATATACGCATCTTCTCTGACAGTCAGGCTGCTATCAAGTCTCTTGACGGTGTCTCAACCAACTCTCTAACGGCCCTCGATTGTCGATCATCTCTTATGGAGATGGCGCAGCAGTTTAACATTCACCTATGCTGGGTGCCGGGCCACAGAGACATCGCAGGAAATTGTAGAGCCGATGAACTCGCTAAAAATGGAACCGTCATACCTATTTCACCTGAAAGGGAGAAGATAGGTATACCGATAGCTACATGTAAACTTCTGCTAAAAGAAAAAGCTTTCGAGATAGCAAACTCTAGGTGGTACAATTTACCAACATGCGCAGCCACAAAACAAATATGGCCTTCATTGGACCTAAAGCGCTCTAAAGACTTGTTATCCCCAAGCAGACTTCATATTAGCTCCCTAATAGGTGTCCTTACGGGACACTGTCTTATAGGCAGACACGCAATACGACTTGGTGTAGCCTCAAATGACTTCTGCAGGAGCTGCATGGACGAGGAGGAAGAAGAATCAATCTCTCACCTCCTCTGCACCTGCCCTGCTCTTTCACGAAGACGCAAACTTCATCTGGGAGAATACTCTTTTGATGATCCCAGTGAACTAGCTAAAAAGGATATCAGATATCTCCTTCGCTTTATAAAAAGCTCAAAATGGTTCGACTAGTGGGAAGTAATTCTCTAGATTCATGTGGTATCACAATGGGCCTTTCTTCTGGCCTAAGTGTGTGGTTTTTGTATCCACAGCCACATTAACCTAACCTATGTTAAAGGTAAAGATAACCAAGTTGCGGATGGGTTATCAAGAATGGAAACTTACTACACTGAAAATGTGGAAAATCCAACTAACATAGACGAAGCACATTATAGTTATAACGATAATGATAATTTAAACGGAGACGCATAGTCCATGATTGCAACTATCCACAGTGTAAATGAGGAAAGCAGCAATCATATTCCCATTGTAGAATCACCAGTAAACATTTATAAAACGTAAACTATTTTAAATGAAACAGAAAACGTGAATAACCATAAAATATATTACCCCTTCAAGAGAAAAAGGATAGTTATAGAAATGAAAAAGTTGATGAAAAACTCATGATAGATATTTTGAAAAGATTCATTCCTCCCAAAGGAATAGTCGGAGTTTTTTTGAAGACATGACCATTTATTCGCCAAATTTCAAGATATTTACGTTAAATACTTTAGTAAAAATAAACTTTTAAGAGTAATTAAGTGTACCAAATTTTTAGGAGATTTAGAGGACGAAGAAAAAGTCCTTAACGTTATAAACAGTACACATAAACAGTACCTTTAACCATCGCGGAGTAAACGAAACTTACGCAGAAATTAAAAACGTATATTATAACCCAGGTCTTAAAACAGCAATACAAAAATTCATAAATAACTGCGAGATTTACAATAAAAGTAAATACCATATAAAAATCCTTTAAAGATCACAGAAACTGCCGAAAGACCAAACCAAATCATCCACATAGCCACGATGATAGACAAGGTCACAAAACATGTTACTGTTTACGAAATAAAACACAGAACATGGTTGGCATTACTTAATGCTTTGAAAAACAGATTTACAAATTTTGGCCCTCCAAACAAAATTGTGACTGACGGAAAAACAGGTTTCTCCTCATTAGTTATTAAAGAATATCTTAAGGAAAAGAATGTCCACTTACACATCAGCACACCATATACGAAAACAGGTAACTCCGATATAGAAAGGTTCCATTCAACTTTGAATGAACATATTCGAACCTTCTCTGCTGATGAGAATAATAAAGACACTTTACGTAACACAGTTTTGAATGCAGTCGCAATCTACAACAACACCATCCACTCAGCTACTAAAAGGAAGCCCTTAGATTTTCTAAACGGAAACATTTCTAATACGGAATACCCCAAAATTAAAGAATTAGTGACTAAAAATAAACAAAAGTATATTAATAAAATAAACAATACCTAATATGGAAGATATAGACCTTACACTAGACAAGCACACTTACTTAAAAAATAGAGTTAGCAATACACTAAAACCAGTCCATTCAAAATCAAACCCAATTATATTAGATAAAGATTATTTACAAAACGAAAAAGGAAGTAAATTTTATAAGTCTCAAGTTATAAGAAAATACAAATACGAGCAATGACGAATTTTACAGGTACTATTTTTTACTTTCGACAATGACAAATGGAGAGAAACTTGACATACGGAACTTAAATTCAGGAAACGGCTTTGTTATAATTAGAGACCAACAAATTCCAGTCATAACAACATATACAAAAATACTACATAACGTAAACCTTAGTTCATGGATAGAAAATATAGAAATAAAAGAACACAATATAAATAAATTAAACCACAAAAAAGATTACCCGACATTTACTTACAGCCTTATACAATTACAACAAGAGATAGAAAGACTATTAGATAATCACGACAGAAAAAATCAAAATCAACCATAACTTCAACGAAGCTATCAACAACATTACAAAACATATTAATGAACAGCAGTTAGAAATTAAAAGCCAATTAACTAGTTTAGGCAACACAATCAACAAGGAATTTGCAGAAATAGCGAATATGCAACATGCCTTTCAAATTCAATAGGTACGACATACAGTTATTGAAAGACCAAGTCAAAAAAGTTAAGGAAAATATTCTCATGAGCCAACTAGGAGTTTTAGGGCATGATATTTTATCATTAAAAGAAATAGACAAATTCAATATCACACTAAATGAACTAGCTAACATAAAAAGTACTGTAGTCATTCACGAAAATCAAATAATATTTATACTTCCAATGTATTCTGAAAAAATTTTTATAAAATTTTAATCGAACTAATCCCAAGTAATAACAATTTAGAATTAGCAACATCGTATAAAAAAAATAATAACTGATTTTAATATTAATTATGAAAATATGGAAGGAACTATTGAATTTAGAGAATTAAAACATATAAAAGATTCTTGTATTCAAAATATTTTGAAAGAAAACCAGAATGTAATTTTAAAGAAAACAAAAACAAAGAAATTAAACAAATAACTTATAACATTGCTCTAACGAAAAACTTACCATTTACACAAATAATTCATAATTGTAATGATTATAATACAAATATAATAGGAAATAACTTTTTAAGATTTGAAAACTGTAAAATAGAAATAAATAATGTTAAGTACGGAAATTTTCTATATTATGATAATTTTATAATTCCGAATTTTAAAAATGTAACAGTAAAAAATATTATGATGAACTATTCTACAGAAGCATTACATTTTAGAAATATTGAAAATCGAAAATTGATAGAAGAAATTAAATTAAAATCAATCGCGCATGAATACATAAATTTTGGAACAACTTTCATTGTTAGGTATATCAATCTTAATTTTAATAATTTTCACCATGTCAAAAACAAAAACAGAAAAATAAATATTAAAGTTAATGTTAAAAATATTGATTCTTCGGAGCAGGAATTACGTCTTAGCCTCCACCTATAACGGTAAACCCGCTTTCCCTCACACGGCCTTTTGCCTAACGGCACTTGAACCTAAGCCATAACGGTTTCCCCCCCATTTTTGCTTACATAGCATTCTCGATCCACAAACGGATACACCCCCTTTTCCCGTTCATCAAACAAACAAAATAAAATACTTACATTTCATTTTAATAAAATGAAATATGAATCAATTGCATTCCTTTCCCACAAGAAGCATTTCGCGTTTACCTCTTAATATAGAATAGTTCACCTTCTAGAATTAATTATTTTTATTAAGTCTTAATCCAACTATCTACCTGTGAGGGCCTTTTGCTTTGGACAGCGGCCTCCAGTTAGAATATAATAATTAAAGAAAATATTTAATAAATAATAACAATATTTTAATTAATAAAGAGAAAAAATAAAAAAGAAAAAGAAAACGTTTAAGTTTTTTTTTTATTATGAAATCTCGTAGTTAATACTTAACTATTGCAAATTCAATAAATACTTCCGACGACACTCCAGCAGAAAATTTAGACGAACAATCAATGATAGCTAAAATCCACAGTGCAATTGAGGATAGCAGCAGTCTAATCCAGTAAGAATCGTAGAAACACCCATTAATATTTATAAAACTCAAATAATCTTAAACAATACAGATAATGCAAGTAACCATAAAATATATATACTATTTTCGAAGAATAGAATTGTTATTGAAATAAAAAACTTTAATGAAAAATTGATTTTAGACTTAGGGTAAAGCCGGGAATTGTTGGTATATTTTTAAAAAATAACCACCTATTTGCAAAATTCCAGGAAGTGTACTTAAAATATTTCAGTATAACAACAAATTGTTAAAATTTATCAAATGTACTAAATTTTTAGGAGACCTAGAAGATAAAGAGAAAGAATTATTAGTGATATTAAAATCACATAACTCCTTGAATCATAGAGGAATCAACGAAACCTATGAGGTAATCGGAGATGTCCACTATACTCCAAATTTAAAAGAAAAAATCCAAACATTTATTAACAACTGTGAAATATGCAATAAATCAAAATACGAACGCTTACCGAATAAAATTCTATATAAAAGAACAGAAACACCAACAAAAATTAATCAAATACTACATATTGATATTTGGTACGCAAGCATTCATTTAATGTATGTATGTCACTATGATCGATAAATTTTCGAAACACGTATCGGTTTACGAAATCAAACATAGAGCGTGGATTTCTTTGTTAAACATATTAGAAAAAAGATTTGCAACCCTAGGAACACCAGAACTTATAGTTACTGACGGTGAAACCGGCTTTTCATCATTAGCTGTTAGGGAATTTCTGAAAGATAACAAAGTTGGTATTCATATAACAAAATTGGCAACGCAGACATTGAGCAATTTCACTCAACTCTTAACGAGCATCTACGAACCTTCTCAGCGGATGAAAATAATACAGACACTTTACGACGATTATCCTAGAATCATAGAACTTATAAATAAAAACAAAGAAAGATACACCAACAAACTTAACAAAAATAGAATAGACATAGATCTTGAAGACGGAAAACAATTATATCTCAAAAATAGAACACATAATAAATTAAAACCTATTTATACAAAATCTAATGCAGTAATAATTGATCAAGACCATGTTGAGGAGAATAAAAAAAGCAAATTTTACAAAAACCAAATTAAAAGAGTCTACAAATATGAAGATACATAAAGTATATTTTTTTTTTCTACAGGTACTATTAATACTTCTCTTAGCAACAACAGTAACAAACGGACACAGACTTGACGTACAGAATTTAAATTCAGGAAACGGTTTTATTACAATAAGAGAAGAACAAATCCCAGTCATAATAGGATATACAAACATTTTACATAATATTAACATAACTTCATGGACAGACAACTTAGACATAATAAAACAAAACATTGAAAAACTTGATTTTAAAAACGAATACCCGACAATAGTACATAACTTTAAAACCTTGTCAGAAGAAATAGAAAATCTATTAGGTTACCAACACCAAAGGAAAAAAGAGGTTTATTTAAAATAGTTGGTAAAGGTTTGAAATATTTAGCAGGCACCATGGACTATAAAGTCGAAGTTCAAATCATGCAAAGCTTAGAAAATGACCAGAAATCAAAAAAACAATCAAAATTTGATCGAAGGACTTAATGATCAAATCAAAATTAGTTATCATTTTAACGAAGTCATAGACAATATTACAAAATATATTAACGAACAGCAACACGACATATAAAATCAACTTTCAAATTTGGTAGACGCAATTTTCGGAAATAACTAACATGCAACAAGGATTCCAAATAAAATATGACATACAACTACTTAGAGAACAAGTTAGAAAAGTAAAAGATAACCTGCTATTGAGTCAGTTAGGAGTTCTAGGGAATGATTTAGGTACTATCACCAAAAAAATATCGAAATTTAATATAACTATTAAAGAATTTTGACATATAAAAAATACGGTCATAATCCATGAAAATCAAATTGTATTTATCCTTTTAATGCCAAATTATTCAAGTCTTAAATATTATAAAATAATTTTTGAACCAATTCCTAATAAAAATAACTTAGAATTAGTAACACCTTTTAACGAGTTTATAACAGATGAACATTTTAACTATATGAGTATATAAACAAGACAATGAAAATTAAACAATTAAAAATAATAAAAGATGATTGTATGTATATCAAAGATATTTAAGGAAAATCCTAAATGTACTTATAAGGAAAATAAAAATGTAGAAATTAAGCAAATACAAAATAACATTGTTATAACTAAAAACATTCCTTATACCGAAGTTTTACACAATTGTAATAATTTTACTCTAAATATTATGGGAAACAATTTATTGAGATATGAAAATTGTAAATTAAATTAAAATGGTATAAAATATGAAAATTTTGTAATTTTCGATAATTTTGTTATCCCTAATTTTAATAATGTTACTATTAATAAAGTGTCAATGAACTATACTTCAGAGGAACTTAACTTGAAGCATATTGAAAATCGTAAACTAATAGAAGAAATAAAATCCAATACTGTCGCGCATGAATATATTAATTTTGGAACAGCTATTGTTATACTTACTATTTTAATTTTAATAATTTTTACCTAAAATCAAAAACTTAAAGTACAGAAACTAATATAAAAGTTGATATAAAAAATTCTGCGGCGCAGAATCCTAAGGGGGGAGGATTTACGTCAGAGACTTCACCCTATACGCTAAACACGCTATTCCCCACATGACCTCTTGCCTAACGGCACATTCATAAATTCTTAACGGTTTCCCACGCCATATTTGCTAACACAGCAACCCCAATCCAGAACGGATACACCCCTTTTCCATTCTGCCGTTATGCAACGAAATGTAATATGAATATTTTAAAAACAAATTAATATTTTGCTAACGCGGCACATTTTCCCTTTAACCCGAAGTATAGTTCAAGCGAAAGATCATTCCGTAAGCTCTACTCAGCTCAGTACTCTAATTGGAAGGTGCAGCCTTTTGCTATGGACAGCGGCCTTCCCTTTAGAAATAATATAAATTAAAAATGTACAATATAAAATAATAAATAAATAAGTAAATAAAACATAAAAAAAGAAACGATTACATTTACTCAAACAATTTATTCCATTCAAGCACATCGCATGTTATATATTTCCTACACCCTATTCCCAATTCATATATATTTCCTACACCCTATTCCCAATTTCCGTTTGACCACACATAACGATGCCCAGCATCCGAATTTTGGGTTTATTTTAATAAACATTTTCCATATCAATATCATCCTATTGATATTAAAATCATCCTCCCACACGATTGGTATTGTGCATTGCACACAATACCCTTTGGCCGCATTTCGCGACTCATCGTTTTTTTCCTTTTGATTGTTTTAGTTTTAAGAGTTTTTAGTTACAGATATTAATGTAGGCAGTCGATCATTAGCTCCCAACCCGAAAAGTTCTTTTTTGTAAGCCTAGGCTCCGGGCATAGTGAAGCCACAATAAATTAAGTTCTTTCTTTTTAATATATAAACTTTATCTTTCATTTAATCTAATTATTTAACAAATCACAAAATTAGTGATAAACAAAGTGGTGTCAGAAGTGGGATACAATTCCGGAAAACATTAAACAAAGTTTTAATTAATCGGGATCAGACCCATAGTGATATAAAAATAAAAAAAATCATAATTTACCCCATTTATTTTCATCAATATATATGTAAATAATAATAATTATCCGTTTGCCTTTGACTTATATAATATCTGTGCAATTCATTAATGCTAACTGAAGTGTAAAGGCCGAAAAAACTTTGAAATCTGATAAAGTGAAATTACAAGAAATCCGAAAATCAACATCTTTAAAATCTCAAACAAAAGGAAAATTAAAAGTTACACATCATATCAACAATGATCTTAATGCCAATATAACTTTCAAATCTGATAAAGTGAAACTACAACAACAACAAAAAATCCGAAAATCAACACCTTTAACATCTCGAACAGAAGAAGAAAGGTACCCATTTTTCCAACAACACTGAAAACAACAGCCGATAACGATGATCCAGTTACACATCATATCAACAATGATTTTAATGTAAGAAATTATTATTTTTTTATTATATTTATATTTGATTATTATTGTATCAGTGAGTTAACACCCTGTGAAAATGCAGCGCAAGCAAAATAAATAACTTACGCTTGAACTGCATTTTCAGTCATCAATATCGATGCACGCGCCGGACAACTTTCTGCTATGGTCGACAAGTTCCCACGAGAACGCTGGACGACGTTGGACGACGACACCGGAAACCTGTGGCGGCCGTGAACCCTTAAAATGACTTATTATATTATTCTGGATATTCGATGTTATATCTTTAAGTGAAATAAATTGTCATTGTATTGCCATTGTATTTATTGATCTGCTAATACGAACCAGTTGGGCCAACGTAGTTGGCGTTCGTCATATTTTGTTTGGTAATCAATCACGGAACTTTATAACTGGCGCCCGAGCAGCTAAGAACCCGGAATATAAAAAAAAAGAGAAAAAAAAGAAAAAAGAGAAAGTGAAATCGAATAAAAATAGAAATTAGTGAAGGAAGGTGATTCAAGACAAATACCAAGTTGAAATGGAATAAAAATAAAAATTAGTGAAGGCGATTCAAGACAAATACCAAGTTAAACTTGATATTAAATTAAAACAAAATTAGTGGAAGGGAATTAAAATAAAATCAAGAAATCGAATTAAAACAAAATTAGTGAAGGTGAATCAAGACAAAATACCAAGTTAAACTTGAAATTAAATTAAAACAAAAAATTAGTGGAACTGAATTAAAATAAAATCAAGCCGATCAAGCTAGAGGACAAGAAGAACCAATAAGAGGACAAGAAGAACCAATAGCAGAGAAATGCAGTTCAAAACTTTGTAAGAGTATTTTAAGATATTTCTGTCTGTATCCGTCATATATTTATACATTTTATTGTTAACACAATTATAAATTTATACATTTTATTGTTAACACAATTGTAAATTTATACATTTTATTGTTAACACAATTGTAAGGATAACTCCTTCCCCCCAGTCAAGAACATAAACGTTCATGTCTAGGAGTAGTTCTCACGAAAAAAGGGACCAGTCGACTTTACGTTAAGTAAACAATTATACATTGTTCGGCGGTGAAGTTACTTGTACCTTAGTAGGTTGTTTGCAATTATAAACGCTTACAACTAAAAAGGATTCTTATTAGCCTTCCAACCCGGAGTAGACTGACCGAAATATTAAAGAGACTCTCATCGGACATCAGTGCTGGTAGAAAAAATATAAAAAAAAAAGAAAAAAAAAACAAAAAAACATAAAAACTTTAACAAATATCCATTGTGCTTGATAATAAAAAAAAAACATACAAATTTTAACAAATATCCATTGTGCTTGATACCTTTTTTCGCCCCTTCCCTATTTAATTATGGACGAGTTAAAGGACTCTGTGACACAAATCACAGGGGCTCTAAATAGCGTCCTTGAAAAACTTAAAAACATCGAAACTAGGATGTATCAAGTTGAGCGGAATAATCCTCTCTCAGCTCTCCAGTCCTTAACGGTAAAATTGAGTAACTTAGAGGAGCAATTCAAGACGCTAGAGTCTAACAATTCTAGCGGAATGCCCTTTGCACACAAACCTTTAGAGGCTTCCGAACCTCTGAGAGGTTCCAACACAATACAGGAAATTAACGAAATTTCAAAGCTTCCTGACGCTGTGAAAAAGTTACAAGTCTTTGAGGGTAACCCTGTGCATTATGTTTCATGAGTACATAGCGTGGAAAATGTTCTTAAAGACTACAAAATAGTCCGGAACAAGCCCATTTATCGTGCTATTCTCCAAGACATTCGTCAGAAGATAAGGGGCAAAGCTGATTCTGCCTTAGTATCGTACAATGTATTTGACGAATGGCAGGAGATAAAGAGAGTTTTGACTCTTCATTATGCCGATAAGAGAGACCTCAGAACCCTCGAAAATCAATTAAATAAGCTCACCCAAAGAAATTCACGAATTGATGATTTTTAATTTTTTTTTTTAATCACCAATTCTCCCTTATTGTGAACAAACTAAGGGTTGAATCACGTTCACCAGAAGTTCTTGATGCTTTGATAGGGTCTTATCGAGATAGAGTTCTTGACGTTTTTGTGCGAGGCGTTAACGGCGATTTGTCAAAACTCATTATAGTGCAAAAACCTAGGACCCTACCTGAGGCATATTCGCTATGCTTGGAGATGGAAAACCTCAATTTTAGGAACAATTCGGTGCATATGAAAGTGCCAAACACCATCTCCGCCCCGGTCCATTATAATTTCAAGAACAATTCAAATTATAACAAAGGGCAATATGGGAACCGGTATCCTTCCTACAGCCAAAATAGACGGCAATATCCAAGGTCTTCGGAACCACCACCAAGGCCCACAGGACCAAAACCACCAATTAAAATGGAACTGGGATCTGGTCAAAGCCGAAACGTGAATTACATGAATCGGCCAAACAACCCATTCAAAAGAGAAGCCGAGTCCGACAATTACAACCCTTACAAACAGCAAAGGTTGTTCAATGTAGTAACAAGTGCTTCAGATAGACTCGAAAACCAAGAGACAGAGGCCGACGCCGAACAGGATTTTATGGAAGGGGCCTCTTTTCCAGCGTACCTTACTTAGAGTACGTCACTCGTAACGGGAAAACACTTGATATTTTCGTGGATACTGGTGCGAATAAAAATTCCATCAGATCCGAAATAGTATCTCAATCAATCCCAGTTCAGACTCCTTTCGAAGTAGCTACCCCTGCTGGGAAAATACCAGTAAAAAACAAAATTGTCGGCAAATTCTTTTCTTGTCTTGGATGTGATTTGGACATCACATTCTTTATTCTTCCCAATCTTCGGTCATTCGATGGAATCATCGGAGACGATACCTTAAAGCAACTCAGGGCTGTAATAGACAGAGACCAGAACAGACTCATAATTAATTCAGATAAACAAATTCCCCTGAAAAACCGGAACTCAAACATGGTGAATAAATTGTCAATTATATGCAAAAATGCTTCAGAGCAAACAGAACTTCAATTACAACAATTATGCAAAAATATGAGGAAATATTTGGACCAGTTTCCAATGAAAAAGTCAGAACATCCGTAAAGGCTGAAATTCGTACTACGAACGAAGATCCAGTATATATGAAAAGTTATCCGTTTCCCGCTTGCATGCGAGAAGAAGTAGAAAAACAAGTTAATGAGTTACTGACGGAAGGTATAATCAGACCTTCAAAAAGTCCTTATAATTCTCCAGTTTGGATAGTGCCCAAGAAACCAAAACCAAACGGAGATAAACAATATAGGATGGTCATCGATTTCAAGCGCCTAAACGCTGTAACCATCTCTGATGCGTATCCTATTCCGGATATTAACGCTACACTTGCGAGCCTCGGTGAAGCAAGATTTTTCACAACCCTTGACCTTACCTCTGGTTTCCACCAAATATTGATGGACGAAAAGGATGTTCATAAGACTGCATTTTCCACAATGAACGGAAAATACGAGTTCCTAAGGCTACCTTTTGGCCTTAAAAATGCGCCTGCCATATTTCAGCGCATGATTGACGATGTGCTGAAAGAAATAATTGGCAAGATTTGCTACGTCTATATAGACGACATTATTATCTATAACAAATCTGAAGCGAGTCATTTGAGGGACATCGAAAAAGTTTTTCAGAAAATTCATAACGCTGGGCTGAAAGTCAACCTGGAGAAGACTCAGTTCATGGCCAAAAAGGTTGAATTTCTCGGTTATCTCGTAACCGAGGATGGGATCCTTCCTGATCCAAAAAAGGTCAAAGCTATCGAAACGATTTTACCCCCACAAAATTTAAAAGAGCTGAAAAGCTTCCTCGGCTTAAAATCTTATTACCGAAGGTTCATTCGAGATTATGCCAAAATAGCTAAGCCTCTTACAAACATGACCAGAGGAGAACTAGCGCAAGTTAAAGCCAACCAATCAAAAAATGTCCCTATTACACTTGACGAGAAAGGCCTGAAAGCATTTGGAAATCTGAAAGAATTACTTACCTCAGCCGAAGTCCTTGCCTTTCCGGACTTTGATAAACCATTCAATTTGACAACAGACGCGTCTGATTACGCCATTGGTGCGGTGCTGTCCCAAGGAGAGCAGGGAAAAGACAGACCGGTAGCATATATTTCTCGTTCCTTGAACAGGACTGAGGAAGGATATGCAACAAATGAAAAAGAACTACGCGCCATAGTATGGGCACTTGAGAATCTAAGGAACTATCTTTATGCAGCGAAAAAAATAAGGATATTCACCGACCACCAACCATTGACGTTTGCGTTAAGTAGTATAAACTACAATGCTAAACTCAAACGTTGGAAATCAAGACTGGAAGAGTACAACTACGAGTTGATTTACACTCCTGGTAAATCAAACTTTGTTGCCGATGCTTTTTCCAGGCTGAGAACAGAAGTCAATCATTTGTGTTCCCCTGCCTCAGGCCCAACGGCTAGCAGAGGTTCAGTAACGGAGACAGCGAGCGAAAGGGATGGGGGCACAGAAACTGCTAATGAAGCAAACGAAACCTGCACGGCTGAGGAAGGATTCTGTGAGCGGTCGAGTGATGACGAAACTATTCACAGTGCTGACTAAGATGGTTCAGACCTTATTCCACATGTAGAGGCTCCCTTGAATGTTTTTGGAATTCAAATCATTTTTTCGCAATCAGACAATTTTAGCGAGATGTCCGCTCGCGAACAACCACACCCTAAGTTTTACCGTCACTTTATTTCAGCAAAAAACTTAGACCATGCTCTTATTAAGAATGCTCTTAAAGAAAAACTTAACCAAAGTGTCATAAATGGAATTAAAATTCCAGAAGACAAGCTTGGAATCCTTCAGTCTGTGTTTTTAGAGAATTTTTCAAATTACAAAATTCGAGTCACGCAACGACGTGTCGAAGACGTCGCTAACGAAAACCGGAAATTGCTTTTAATAGAAAAAGAACATAATAGGGCTCATAGAGCACCTAGGGAGAATAAGGAACAACTCCTTGAGCAATACTACTTTCCCCACATGATGACATATATTAAAAAAATCGTTAAGACCTGTGAAGTTTGCAACTCCAACAAGTACGATAGGCACCCAACATCCCCTGAACTTCAATCGACTCCAACTCCAAGGTATCCATCTGAAATCCTTCATATGGATATCATGGAAATACAAAATGAAAAATTTATAACTGTCATTGATAAATTTTCAAAATTTTGCAAATTTTTTAGGATAAAAGAAAAGTCATCTATTTACATTAGATCAAAACTAATTAAGATTCTGCACTTCTTTACTGTACCACAAGTTCTAGTCACAGATAATGAAAGAGGTTTCTTAAGCCCTATTATCTTGAATTTTATTAAAAGCTTAGGAGTAAAACTTTACCTGACACCTTCCTATCGTAGTGAAGTCAATGGGCAGACAGAAAGAGTCCATTCCACCGTCCTTGAAATCTATCGTTGCCTCAAGACAGAATATTACCAGCTTAGTGTTCATGAACTAATATACGTGGCAGTATATCGCTACAATAACACCATTCATTCTGTTATCAAGCGAAAACCTTCAGATATTTTTTTTAATAGGAGTCAAAGAGTTAATTACCAAAATCTTCTTAATATACGTTCTAAGATAAATAGGGACCTAAGAGGGATCATAAAGCGCAACATGGATGCTCGAAATGTTCGTCAAAATAAGAAAAGAGTCCAACCAAGGAAATATAATAAGGGTGAAGTAGTGTTTGTGGCGATGAAAGGTATTAAAGGCAAAGCTAAACCTCTTGTTCGAAGAGAGGTTGTTGCTAGAGATAATCGAGTCACTATAACAAAAGAGAGTGGCAAAAAAATCCATAAAGCACACTTAAAAAACATACCAAAATGATGGGGAAGGGGTTGCACCATAAAATTTGAAAAAAATAAAAGTGGTTGCACCAAATAAATGTAAAATACAGAAAACAAATTCTGAACACATTAGAAATAAATTTTCTTATTAGTACATCAATGACGATATTAAGTTCAAAAATATAAAAACAACATAATTTTATAATTTACTTATACAATACATATGGTTTAAATTTTTTTATATATGAAATTGTTATTTTATTGATTATATAACTAAACCAAACTTATTAGCACAATATATAAAGAATTGTCGTAAAACTAATCTATGAATGTACTTAACTATTGTAATTATGAGATTAACTTGGTATGGCCAAAATAGGTCAAACTTTTTCCAAAACAAAACGACATTGTATTTACTCCACAGATTGATATGTTTCACGATCGCCCAGGGATTCCAAATCCATAACTATAAATCCCACTTAGTCTCATTGAAAGAAGGACGAGGGTGGATTATCGACGGAAGTGTTAAGCTCGTGCATACAATCGATCTGGAACTCTTTGAACGTCTACAACAAAGAATGACTGCAAGTTTAACCAATAACGTTAAAGATCCATACAGGAGAGTCATCATCGAACATTACTTGGGCCAAATAAAAGAACGCCTTAATCAAATAATAAGCAAACCAAATCGAGTACAGAGGTTAATAAATTGGATAGGGTCAGCGTGGAAATGGATCGCAGGAAATCCTGATGCAGAATACTGGAGTAAAATACTTCAAAGTGAACAAAGGATCATTGAGAACAACAAACATCAGTACGTCATCAACGAAAAACTTTTTGGCAGTACAAAACAAATCACACAGAAGATGAACCTAATGATTGAGAAGTACAAAAATGGTATTAAAGAAGTAGTCGCTGGGAAAATAGAACAACACCTTTTAGATGAAATCCAAATCACCAAAGAAGAGATAAACGAGATCGTACGTGCCTGTCAAATGGCCAAAAGCGGAGTCATTAACACAAACCTTCTAGACTCTGAGGAAATAAACAAAATTATCAACGAGTTAGAAACTTTACCCTACGCTAATGATATCGAAGCTGTAGAGTACGGGAAACCATCCATCTATACGAACGGTTCGATGCTTTTATATGTTCTTTCTATACCAAACGTGGGACTCGAGGAATTTAACCTTCTTATAACACGACCATCCATAATAGAAGGAAAGCAAATTGACCTTAGATACAGCAATATGTTAGTTAACCACCAAAAGACATATGGGCTGATAGATTCCTGCTTATCGATCAACAACATCACCGTATGTGAAAGCAGAGCCTTAGAAAAGGTCGCTGAAGATAGCTGCCTAGCCCGTCTTTTAAAGGGAGGACTCACAACTTGCACATTCCGCACCAACTCTGACGAAATCGTAGAATTGTTAAAAGAAGACACCGTTTTCGCCACTAATTTCAATGGACAACTTACCTCTAATCATATATGTATCTAGAAACCTTTCAGGCACTTATATTATAAAGATTCATAACGAGACGATAACACTGGGAAATCGCAGCTTTACTAGTTCCGTGAGGTCATCAACACAAGCCCTCCCTCCGGTATTAGCCAATATCACCAAAAGGGACTATGCGGTCGACGTAGGATATGTACATGACCTCAGCCTGCAGAACATCAATAGGATAGGTAACATTAACCTAGAATTTAATATTTCTATGATTACAGAAGCAGTTGTATTAACACTGGTGGCATATATAATCATCCTAATCTGGAAGAAGCTGCACACGAAGCTCGAGATCCCTGGAATTCTAACTGCTAATCTACCACACTCACCTGACCTAAAGGGAAACAAAGATCTGCGGGACGCAGACATTTAGAGGGGGGACAGTTAACACCCTGTGAAAATGCAGCGCAAGCAAAATGACGAACTTACGCTTGAACTGCATTTTCAGTCATCAATATCGATGCACTCGCCGGACAACTTTCTGCTATGGTCGACAAGTTCCCACGAGAACGCTGGACGACGTTGGACGACGACACCGGAAACCTGTGGCGGCCGTGAACCCTTAAAATAACTTATTATATTATTCTGGATATTCGATGTTATATAAATTGTCAGTCTTAGACTTGTCATGGAACGAATCGGTCATTGTATTTATTGATCTGCTAATACGAACCAGTTGGGCCAACGTAGTTGGCGTTCGTCATATTTTTTTTGGTAATCAATCACGGAACTTTATAACTCAGTGTTTTGAAGATTATTATTATTATTATTAGTGTTTTATCAGGGTTTGACGAAAATAATAAAATGCCTACCGAAGCAGAAAAACTGTTAGATATAACGTTGGATATTAAACTCCTCATAAAATTGATACCTGAGTTCGATGGTTCCTTCAATAAGTTAAACGGATTTATTGATGGGGTCAATGAAGCTATTAGATTAGCTAAACCAGAACAAAAAGCTTACCTCATACCATTCATCAAGGCCGGGTTAAAAGGTCCCGCCAAAAGCGTAACCTTAACGGTAAATTTTTCCAATTGGGATAGTTTAAAGAAAAAACTAATTAAAACATTCGGTGAGAGGAAATCTTTTGCCCAAATCTAAATTGAATTACAAAACTGTAAGCAATTTAAAACAGAAAACATATCTTCTTTCACTTAAAGAGTAGAGGGAAAAATACAGAAATTATTAACAACACTTGCTTTCGAAAATGAAGGTAAAATTGATCAATCACAAACAGACCTTATAAAAAGAATGGTTCTAACAGCATTTATAAATAATTGCTCTATAGAATACGGACAATTATTAAGGATAAGAAATCCAAGTACTTTAACTGAAGCAAGTCGTCTTGCTCATGATGAAGAAATTGCAATTAATTTGAGAAGATATTCTCACAATTATAAATCTAATAATAATTATAATGTTCAACCAACAACGCATAAAACACAATCTTTTTGCAATTATTGCAAAAAACAGGGACATTCAAGCGAAGAATGTTACCATAAAGGCAATAAACAAAATTTAATTTTTTTTAGTTACTGTAAAAAGAATGAATATACCATTGGAAGATGTTTTTTAAGAAATAATAATTCGCAGTTTCCAAAAAATCAAATGTTTCAAAAAACGGGGAGAGGACCAGCTTCGGCAATCAGAACCCGAAAGTGGAAAATCCTTTTCGAACAAACCCCGTCGAGTTAACTCAAATGGACAATCAAACACAATTATATTCACTTCAAGACCGTACGTAAAAATAAAAGACAATCAGAATAAAATACTTTCTCTTTTACTTGATACTGGTTCAGAAATTTCTATTCTGAAAAATAATTTAGACAACTGCATTGACAAAACGAATAAAATAAATATTAATGGCATTGAAGAAAGCAATATTGAAAGTCAAGGAAAAATGGCAACTAATTTCGTGTTTTATCCTTCAGGTGGATCAAACTATGAATTTAGTCATAACTTCCACATATTTCCGAATATCAACATTCAGTTTGATGGTATTTTAGGAAATGACTTTCTCAAAGAAAATAATTGTTTGATCGATTATATGAATGAAAAAATTTATAATATTGAAATTAAGAGTTGTTTGTATTTCAATACACAATATAGGGCAGGGGTGGCCAACTTGTTTAGACCCAAGATCGACTTTTCACTGACGACACCAGTGCGATCTACCAAATACATACTTCTTGAAATCTTAAATGAAAAAGCATAAATCTTACACAATTATGTCCTATTTTTTTTTATTTTGAGTGAAAACATAAAACTGAAAATTATTCTAACTTATTAATAATATTAGTGTGAGCATTGCGTCTAAACATCTTCCGTTAGATTAGCAAAATCAGGTTTGTAGTTTGAAGCCACCCTTAAAGAATCCAATATATGAGCGTCTGTCAAGCGAGCACGGTGTTTAGTTTTTGTTTGTTTTAGGTAGGAAAAGGCTGACTCACATAAATATGTTGAACCAAAACACGAATGCAGCTGTTCAACACATTTCTTCAAATTTGGATATTTTTCGTTGGAGACCAATGCCCAGAAATCTAGACCCGAGGACGATCTTGCTTTTAGAAATATGTCGCAGCGCAGAGTACTAATTTCGTTTTGAAGTGTCATGTGGTCCACTTGAAATGTATCTGCAAATTTTGTAGCCAATTGATAGATATCACTACGATCAATGGAAGTGTTAAATGGGAAACTAATAAATTCCACCAACTTCTCAATTTTTTTGAAATCACTGAAGCGAATTGTGAAGTCTGATACCACTGCCTTAATTTCTGCTGTATATACTTGTCAGGAATGAAATTGTAGGTAGTATGTTTTTCCATATGATCCTCGATGTTTGAAAATTGTTGACATTTTTTCTTTTCGAGGTCAACTATCATAGTCGCTGCTTGACTTTGAAATGCTGCAATAGAACTCATCATTTCTGTTAGTGTTTTATTCTTGCCTTGTAGTTCCAGATTTAATATGCTCAGTTTTCCAGTAAAATCTGCTAAAAACGCTAAATCACATTGCCAGTCTAAATCACGCAATTGCTGATAATCATCACCCCTCTCTTCAAGAAATTTGATTATTTCGTCCAATAGATCTCGAAATCTTTGTAAAAACTTGCTTCGACTTAGCCACCTTACGTCAGTGTGTAATCGTAATGCCAAATCTGGTTCTTTCTCATCTATTTGCTGTTTAAAGAGCCGCCTTTGAAGAGATTTTTCTTTTATGGAATTTACAATTTTAAAAGAGGTATCCATCACATGTTTTGTGTTTAGTCCCTTACTAGCCGGTACTTGTCGATGAATAATGCAGTGGTAGCTAATGAAGTCTGGAAAATCTTCGTCTTTGTGACAAAGAAGAATAAAACCATTATAAATACCTGTCATTGCAGGAGCCTCATCAGTTGTGATTGATACGAGTTTAAACAAAGGTAGTTTAATCTGGTTAATATATGCTTTGAATTCCGTGAAAATATCAAAGCCGCGAGTTTTTCCTTTTAAGGAAATCATACTTAGCAGTTCCTCTTTCGTCGAGAAATCATCGATGACCATCCGAATAAAAATAAGTAATTGTGCAGTATCAGTTATTATCTGTTGACTCGTAAAGTTGTAGCGAAAAAGCAACGCAGCGGACGATATCTTTTTGTAGTTGTTTTGTTATTTCTTTACTTATCGTTTCTATGCGGCGCATCACAGTATTTCGAGACAGCTGTAAACTTTGAATAGCTTTTTTAATTTCGTTTTTGTTTTTGAAATTCACAAACAGCAAATCTGACACTGCTTCGAAGATTTCCTTGATGTATTCTCCATCGGAAAAAGGTTTGCACTTTTGTGCAATTCTGTAGCTTACTTGGAAAGAAGCTTCAGTTGCAGCTTTACTCTGCTCAATTGGCCCAGAAAATATGTTTTCTTGGATTTTTAATTGCGATTTCAATGTTTGCAATTTACTCTTTCTTGTTTCACTGTTGGGTGGAAAGTCGGCTTGATATTTACTAAGCATTGTGTTAAAATGTCGCTCTAAATTTCCTTTTTTCGGTATAGCCAGAGATGTATTGCGTATTAGGCAGCAACATTTTTCTTTCATCATATTAAAGAAGTAGTCCAGTTTCCATTCTTGGTGAAAATGATAAGTTTTTGATTTCTTTGAAGCACATTTATCAAGGATCAAGGAAGAAAAATATGGGGGTAGTTATACGTTTGGTTATAGTTATGTATGTATCTACATATATTTTGACTTGTGGGTATTTTGCTTTTATTTGGCATTAAGTTTTTCTGCAATATTTGAAGATTAGATTGCTTTGCCGCGATCGGTTGGCCACCCGTGATATAGGGCATATTTACCTGGTAGAAGTGAGTCAGTAGTAAAAGTTCCAATTATAAGTGATTTAAAGGAAGGTTATATCGAAAAAGTAGAAATAGTGCCAGGATGTTATCTAAGTGATTGCATAGCAAAAAATATTGATAGCGTTGCATATGTAACAATAATAAATACAACTGAAGAGTTTGTGCATCTTAAATTAGGTCCTCAAGATTTAAAACCTATGCCACAAATTAAATTTATAGTACATCGAATAGCCGAGGAAAATAATAGATGGGAGCAAATATAAATAATATAAGAGTAGACCATTTAAATACGGAAGAAAAAGTTTCTGTTCATGAATTATGTAAAGAGTATTCCGATCTTTTTCACTTGGAAGGTGATTTTCTTTCGCACACAACATTATTTGGCTATAGTTTGGGCCGTTAAACACTTCCGTCCATACTTGTATGGCACAAAGTTTCTAATACAAACTGATCACAAACCATTAACTTTGCTTTATAGTGTCAAGGATCCCAGAAGTAGACTCATACGATGGCGATTAAAACTAGCTGAATACGACTACGAAATCGTGTATAAAAAAGGTTCAACAAATACTCAGGCCGATTGTTTGAGTAGAATTAAAAATGTTAATCCAATAGAAGAAGAAGAAATAAGAGAATCATCATAAAAACTATTCATCATGATAATTAAAGAAAACGAATGGGAAGACGCTGATATAGGTAAAATAACAGAGATGATCAACCAACTAGTTGATATTTGTCACAAATGCAAAAAACTTCATATAACAAAAATGTATGATGTTCACGAAAAGCAATTATTAGATTTAACTTTTTCCAAATTTTCCGAAAGCAACATTAAAGTAAAATATGTTGAAGAAAATGAAGTCATAATTCCAAAACCTCAAGAAATAGATCAAATTTTAAGAGAAGCACATAATTCTAAAATAGGCGGTCATGCAGGTATACTAAGAATGATAAAATCTTTGCGAACAAAATTTAAATGGAAAAATATGAATAAAGACATAGAAAAATATGTTAAATGTTGTATCAAATGCCAGACTAATAAAATAAATAGAAAACCTACAAAAAATCCTATGTTAATTACAACTTCAAGCAAGAAATCATTTGAAAGAATATCCTTAGACATATTCGGTCCATTAAAAGAGACTTTGTTAGGAAATAAATATGTCCTTTCAATTCAAGGCGATTTAACTAAATTCACTTGTTTTATTGCAATACCTAATCAGGAAGCAATAACTATTGCAAATGCAATATTTCAAAATATGGAATTTCCTCATCCATTCCCACTGACCAAGGTCAAATTTTATGAGTTCAATAATACAAAATTTATGCAAACTTCTTAAAATCAAAAAAAATAAACACAAGTCCTTATTACCCACAAACAAATGGTGCATTGGAAAGAGTGCATACAACACGAGAATATTTAAGAAATTTTACTGATTCTGGTGAATGGGATAAATAAATTGATTATGCAAGTTTTTCTTATAACACCAATGTTCATTAAAGTACAAACTTTACTCCTTACGAATTAGTTTTTGGTTATAAACCCGAATTACCCAATTCTGTTCTTACAAGAAATTAATTGTGTTATGATGAATATAGTAACGAAATAATAAAATTTTCAAATCGCAAGAAATAGCTAGAGAAAACATTATAAAGTCAAAAGAAAAATCTAAGATACAACATGATAAAATATTAAACCAAAAAACCTATAAGCCAGGAGATAAGATATTCATAAAAATTCCACAAAAAACTAAATTTGATCCTTTGTATCAGGGACCTTATATTGTCATTACAGCAAATGCTACTAATGTTACCTTTCAAAGAAATAATAAGATAGTTAAATGCAATATCAATAATACGAAGCCTTATTTGCAGGGTATTGGCTGAAGGCGAGCAGGATAATAAGAGGAATTTTGTAATTAACGATTTGTCACACATGACAGGAATATACTACGAAAAAATAGCGGAAGTTCACTTATATGATCAGACATGGAATTTAGTAACGTATTTGAACACATCATTTTTATCACATAGACAAATTCTTATACAAAATTATTATGAAGAATTTACATTCCTCTGTTCACAACATAAAACATTAGAATGCTCTAGAATGCTCAAAACTATTAAAAATAGAATTAAAATCATAGAAACTTCAATTTTAATTTATTACATTTAATTGGTAAATACCACAGAAAAAAACGAGGATTAATAAACATTATAAGCTCGGGATCGAAAATAATATTTGGAACAATGGATCAAAAAGACTCTGATTTTATATATAAAGCTACATATATCCGAATTAGAATATAAACAAAAGGAGAGTATCACAATTTTAGAAGACCAAACAACTATTTTGAGTAATACAGTTAACAATTTTAATAAAACCATGCAAGAACTAAAAATAGCCGAAACTGAAATTAACAAAGGTCTAAGTAAAACAAAATAATAATTCAATTAACTTAAAACAAAATTTAAACACACACTTTAGAAATGGTTAATTACTTTAGTATGCTAGTTATAGACACAGAAATTGACCTCAATTTATTAGTAAACATAGTTATGTTCACGAAAGTAGGAAAAATACATCCTTCTGTTATTCCAGCTGAAATATTTTTATCTAAATTGAAAGAATCTGAAGTAAATTTATCAATGGGAATGTTTTACCCAGTTCATTTAAAAGAAGAGAATATTAATATTCTATTAGAAATTTCAAAAATATCCTCGTTTGTACATAGTGACCAACTCATTTTTATAATTAAGGTACCAATAACTAATTAGGAAGAGTACGAACTATTTAACATGATACCCATTCCACAAACAAAATTATTAACAACCATCATAGTTAACCCAAAGAGAAAATATTTACTAATTTCAAACACAAAATCTAAGGCCGCAATTTTTGATGAAATTGATAAAGATTGCATAACGATAGGACCACAAAAACTATGTAAACAAATTACTTTAATGAATCCGTACATAAATTCAATTTGCGAAACGGACATTTTTCTATTTAATAAAGTCAAGCAATGTGAAATGAAAGCAGTTAATCAAGATTTAGAAAATTGGCATAAACTTGAAAAGCACAATACTTGGTTATACGTTCTTACCAAACCAACAATAGTCACTATTACTTGTGGAATATTAGAAGATATCACATTTAAGGGAGTTGGAACACTTACTCTAAAAAATTAAAAAGCAGAGCACAAATGCTTAATACTATACTTATACCCGATTTAAAATTAACAGGAGAATATGATAATAAAATCTTAGGAAAAGACCTAAGTCAAGATGATTGTTGTACCGACGACAACTTGAAATATATTTTAGCTTTTAAGGCCATAGACCCCATTAGAATCTCGCATCTTAATTTGAACGAATTATCGAACACAGCACATCGAATTGATGTTATAAAAGGAAAATTAACAGAACTATTTCTACGACCAAATCCAACTTATCATTTTAGTATCCTTACTTATTCTGTGGGAACAATTATTATTCTATTAATGATATTTTATTCTTGTAAATGTTTAAGATATAAAAACTTTTGCCTAAAATTATGTTTTGTGAATTCCTGGTTCAAAGTTAATAAAAAAGAATGTATAAAACCAGTAATTATTTATGAATCCGAATACACCATATTTTTCAAATATAGATCAGACAATACTACCACAATAACAAACCAATTTAGATGGATTAGAAAAAACCCAAAATGTGGTAAGATGCTTACGAAACTTCTCGGAAGAGGCTAGTGAATTCTCTTCCTGGAAGAAGAGCGTAGAAAGGGTGTTACAAATTTATGAAAATTCTAAGAGAACTCCTGAGTATTATGGTATAATCAATGTGATTAGAAATAAAATTGTAGGACAAGCGGATGCGGCTCTAGAAGCCTATAACACTCTCTTAAATTGGGTAAGTATTTCGCATTGCTTGACAATGCATTATGCCGACAAGCGAGACATTGCCACACTTGAATACCAAATGGTAAGTCTCACACAAGGAAACCGTAGTGTCCAACAGTTCTATACCAATAACTTTTCACAAAACCGATTCCAGGCCTCTAGGACATTCCCAAATCAGAACCTCATTAAAAAGAACCTTTAACGCTGGGACGTAGTAACCAGCTAAGAGGCGTTAACAATCAAAACCATAAGACATATTTCAACCCAGCTCAACAGCAACAGAAATCATCCAAGCCATCCAAAGCCATCATCCAAATCATCATAAGCCATCAAAGCAACATAATTATCATATAGACTCAACTCTAGAGTCTGCCGAGAATCAGGCAATCAGTAATCATGAAGGAAATTCATATTCTGAAGATGAAGTATATGCCCAAGTTTGTGAACAATTCACTCATGGCCTAAACTTAGATCAGAATAACGATCCTTTTGTTATGAACCTAACCACCCCATATCCATAACAGTATCTTTATTTTAATAAAATTACTAGATATACATATCTACATATCTCGTTGTATTGTTTCATTGCAACGTATAGATTATTCTTTCTTCTCTTCAAAACTTTGGGATAAACAAGATATCTTATTGCATTGAATGCAAAGCGTGATATTCTCTATCATCGGAGCATCTTTGTCATCAATTTATTCTTCCAAGAAGATAATTTAGTTTTGTATACGAATTTGCCTTTGGTTTCAAAATTTCTGTATCCATATAGTAGTCAGTCTATTAAGAAAATCATAAACAACAGGTCACAACTCGGAAGCAATTCAACATTATCTGTAGAACTACTAGAACTTAAATCAAATAAAAAAAAAGAAATAAAGTAATTAAAATAAGCAACGTTTTTGAGGAACTTAATAATTGGTGTCAGAAGTATAATTCTCGGAAATCATCCTGCTGATAATATTGTAAGAACATACATAAACAAAAATGTATAAAGTGAAAACAGAAAATTAAATATTTAAACTAGTTGTGCAGAAAATTTATAATTTGAAAACAGAAAATCTCATAATAATTAAAATTGAATCAGACAATTTTAAACTAGTTGTGCAGAAAATTTATAATTTGAAAACAGAAAATCTCATATTAATTAAAATTGAATCAGAAAATTTTAAACTAGTTGTGTAGAAAATTTATAATTTTGAAAACAGAAAATCTTATATTAATTGAAATTAAATCAGAAAATGTAAAACTTTAGTCCAGTCAAGGAATGAGGTGTAGAGTGCGTGAGCAGGTAACTAAGCGATTCCTTCAGAAACTTGTTTAGAGGGCTTAGGTTGTTAACATACCAAAAGTCCTGACTCCTAGGTGATGAGCGGGGGGGAGGAGGGGGGGGTAAATGTACGAATTTTAGGTTTTTCGCTTATATCTCGAAAACGGTGCATCGGAGAGAAATATTTTTAGAGAATAAAATGGAGTTATTAAAATTATCTAAAACTTTTATATCATATGTTTTTTTCTAATTCCTAACCGTTTTCGAGCTATACCCTCGGAAAAAGTTGAAATTTACAAAAAAAATCAATTTACGTCAAAATATTCATAAACATTGCATCATATTGTCTAAACCTATTCATAAACGAAAAGTATGAATAGGAAAGAAGTTGTAGATTTTTAAATTCCCTTTTAGAATATATATACATATGCTGATTAATGCCCAACCTGCCTAAAGTTACAGCTATTTTAAAACTTGTATAGCATTTTGCAATTTTCAGAACATTAGTTTGTATATCATATTCTTGACCCACAACCTTTGTTCGTGTATTTTCATGAGATATGCACTTCGCTTGAAGAGTTTTCTGGAGTCACATTCACTTCAAGTGAACAACACAAGGACATTGGACAGGCTCGCAAGATGCAGAAGACATTGTCAAACTCAATCAGTGGTTTGATTCTCATCCTCCCTTCCCAGAAACCTCTCAAATCATGTCAATTTCGAGTGGAGTTGTCGGAGATGCCACGATAACATGCTATGATGCTGTTCGAGTAGATAAAAGGGCTATGAATTCAGTAGTTGACTTGACATTTGCAGACGTAAAGTTATCGCGCAAGGATCGGGCATTGCCAATATCTTCTGTCAGCTCATCGATAAAAGTTCACGATAGGTAGTAGTTGACCCAACATTGCTCTTTTGAGTATGAGTTGGCCCCATTTCAAAAATCTTACTTATCGAGGGCAAGAGTGATATAGGCCTATAGTTACCCAGATCATTAGTTGCTCCTTTCTTGAAAAGTGGCAAACAAGTTTCTGAAGGAATCGCTTAGTTACCTGCTCACACACTCTACACCTCATTTTGGGTCATTTATTGACTGGACTACTTGTTGTGACTCAAATTGTGATTTAGGAAATTTATAATTTTGAAAACAGAAAATCTTATATTAATTGAAATTGAATCAGAAAATTTTAAAAGTTTGTGCAGAAAATTTATAACTTTGAAAACAGAAAATTTTATATTAATTGAAATTGAATCAGAAAATAAAAAAAAACGTGTGTACCAAAGGCAAATTCGAAAGATTAACTTAAATTAGATTGAAACATGAATCCAGATGGCAATAATGTTGATGGTGAGAATATTTCACTGAATACCCTATTCAAATTCGTCAAACCCTTCGATGGGGACAGACAGAAACTCATTCCGTTTCTCAATTCAATTGACTCTGCTTTTAATTAGGAACTGTTGAACAATCAAACGTCCTCCTAGCTTACGTAAAAAGTCAACTTTCTTGCAAAGCACGATTTTGATACCTGATGGGAGAAATTGAAACAATACCCAAAAAACATATACTCAGATACAAAACATCATGGGCATTTGCTCATTGAGCTATTAAATTGCAGACAGAATACTGAAACGATTTCGCAATATATTTGCAAAATTGAAACTGCTTTAAAAAAACTGTTAACGTCTACACAACAAAATAATGTAATTGAAGCTGAATTAGTTGGTCGATTAGCGGCTATGAATGATTTAGCCCTTCATATATTTATTTTAAATGTTAAACCAGAAATTAGCAGAATGTTGAGAGCTAGAGATATAGAAACTCTCAACGAAGCATTCAGCATAGCATAGCGTTAGAAGAAGAAAGAATACAACTGTTGTGGAACATACTTATCATATTAAAGTAATCAAACAAACCTAAGACATTTGTAATACTAATAACGAACACATCGAATAAAGACCATTGTCATTTTACCCAGTCACACGAAAGCACGCATTTTCAATTTCTTAAGACGCAAAACATAAGAAAACATGGTGGCACCGGAAAAAAATTAAAGAAAAAGCTTTATAAAATAAAAAAAGATATAAATAAATACTGTACAGCAGGTACATTCTTTTTCTTTTACTTAGATTATCGAAGCACATGCATCGTGCTTTGCTTTGTTAACATAAAAGGCAATCAATCAAAATGGCGCTTCCAATGCCATCACCAATTTCTTGGGGCAATGAGGGTAAAATGGAAGAATTTCAAAAAATTCGAGCAGCATTCGAAAACTACGAAATAGCAACTGGTTTGGACGAAAAAACCGAAAAAGTGCGAGTAGCAAGTCTTTTAACTTGTATTGGAGCAGAAGGCGTGCATCTCATCAATACCTTACCGCTTGCTGCAGCAGAAAAAGCAACGACGAAAGGTATTTGCGATGGCATCGAAGCACACCTAAAGCCTCTAACAAATACAATTTTTGAACGCTATGTATTTAATACGGCTTTACAAAAAGACGAAGAATCAATTGAAGACTTCATTTTTTGTCTGAGAGAACTGGTAAGAACATGCGAATACGGTCCCCTTGAAAACGAATTTGTCAGAGACAGGATTGTAATAGGCATACATGATAAACGTTTGCAACGTAAAATGCTAGATGCAAGAGATCTAACGTTAACCACAGCAATTAATCTTTGTTAATCTTTGCAAACAAGCAGCAACAACCGACATGCACCTCGACCGCATAGATCAAGCTACGCAAGAAGTAGTCGTTAGCAAAATTTCGCACAAGACCGAACAAATGCTAAACACATGCTACTACTGCGGTGGAACTCATTTACAGAACAAAAATGCATGCCCAGCATACGGCGAAAAATGTGCTGCTTGTGGTAAAATGAATCACTTTAAAAAAATGTGCAAATCCACCAAAGAGGTCATGCCGGAATATGAAAAGAAAAACAAAGGCAAGGGTCATAGAAACAAGAAAATACTGACAGCTCAAGAAGAAGATTGCAGTGACGACTCATCAACAAAATACGTAACAACAGTTCACGAACCAAACGACAGAAAAGGCAAAATAACAACTAAATTATGCTTCATCATCAACAACAATAAGTTGCACACCAAATGCCAACTGGACACAGGAGCTTTAATTAATGTCATGGGTATATCACATCTACAAACCATTACCGTCAAGGAAAACCCAAAGCTCAAACCATCAAATGTGAGACTCAAATCCTTTGATGGAACAATAATTAAACCAATTGGTACACAATTGCGAACACGAAGGTATAATTCGAAATCTATTATTTCAAATAGTCTCATTTGAGCAGCAGCCTTTACTGTCAGCAAACACATGCAATATTTTGAACCTTATCACAATTCAAAAGATAGAACAAGTTCCGACAACAGAACACACAAAACAAAAATTCGAACGACAAATCCTTAAAAAATACAAAGACGTATTTGAAGGCGATGGTAAAATGCCAGGAGAAATCACACTCTCTATAGATCCAAATATAAAACCTGTGAAACAAAAGCCAAGAAGAATTCCAGTGTTATTCAAAGAAGATCTAAGAAAAGAGTTGAAAGATCTTGAAGATAGAGGCATTATAGAAGAAGTAAACGAACCGTCAGAGTGGATCTCAAACATAATTCTTGTTAGAAGAAAATCCAAGCTCAGAATTTGCCTTAATCCATACCATCTCAATCAAGCACTCATGCGTGAACACAACCAATCTACAACTACAATTTTTATATACAAAATTTTTTTCTCATTATTTATTTATTATAAATAATTGTATATAGAAGAAATCTTACCGCACCTTTCAAAAGCAAAAGTATTCTCAACACTTGATGCAAAAAATGGCTATTAGCAGTGTCAACTAGACGAAAACTCAAGAAAACTTCCGACATTCTGGACACCATTTGGGAGATATAGGTGGGTTAGAATGCCATTTGGTATTTCTCCAGCAACAGACATTTATGAAAAGAAGCAAAGAGAAGTTTTGCACGGCTTACGAGGCATAGAACCATTAATAGACGACATTTTAGTGATCGGAAGCGGAGACACGCTGGAAGAATCTGAAAGAGATCATGACAACAATCTAGAATGTCTACTTAAGCGATGCAAATACATGAATCTAAAACTTAACATTTTTAAAGCGAGAATAAAACTTGACAGTGTTCCGTTCTATGGTCATTTACTGACTTCAAGTGGTTTAAAACCAGATCCTTCCAAAGTACAAGCTATCTTAAACCTTAAAGCACCACAAAACGCGACAGAAGCCCAAAGTTTGATAGGATTTTGTGTATATTTGGCAAAATTTTTACCGAAACTATCAACAATAATAGAACCTATCCGAAGAAGCTCGAAAAACGAAGAAGAATTTATATGGGGAAAACAGCAGAAGGAAGCATTCAATACAATCAAAGAGCTAGTCGGTCAGCAACCTGCACTTAAATTTTTCGACTCAACCAAACCAATCACCATACAATGCGATGCCAGCGGAACAGGATTGGATCAACCCTTTTGCAAGATTGACAACCAGTCATGTATGCATCAAGAGCACCGACATTCACCGAACAGCGATACGCACAGATAGAAAAAGAATGTTTAGCAATTCTGTTCTCATGCAAACGATTCGACAAATATGTTTGTGGGAAAGACGAAATTATTGTTCAAACAGACCACAAGCCACTTCTTACCATTTTCAATAAGGACTTAATGAAGGCATCACGAAGAATACAGAGAATGCTCCTTAGTTTGCAACGATATCACATCATACTCAATTATGTCGAAGGAAAACATATGTATATCGCAGATCTTCTCTCAAGGTATGTTGACTACACTGAAAATTTCCCGGAAAAATCGGTTTACGAAGAAGAAGTATACAAAATCGACAAAGTGTTCAACGAAATCTCAGAAATCAACATCACGACCGAAGTTGACCTTGACGACATACAGATTGAAGACATCCGAAATAAAACTGCAAACGATAATGTACTTAAAGAAAAATGCATTCGAGGATGGCCAGAAAACAAGAAGGATTTACCGATTGAGCTTTTACCATACTGGAGTTTCAGAGACGAAATTGTTTCTTAAAAAGGAATATTAATGAAAAGCAATCGCATCATAATTCCGACAATATTAAGAAAAGACATTATAAAAAGAATTCATCTTGGGCATCCCGGAAGAGATCAATGCTACAGAAGAGCTCGCGATTCGGTATTTTGGCCAAGAATCAATGACCAAATCAAACAAGAAGTCTCTGCATGCGCAACATGTGCTGAGAACGCAGACAACCAACAGAAACAACCATTGCAAACAACCGAAATTCCAAAATTGCCGTTCAAGAGAGTAGCTATCGACATTTGTGAAGTTCAAGCAAAAAACCAAAAGAAACACAATCTATTAGTCACCGTAGATTATTTCTCAGACTACATTGAAGTAGACTTTCTTTCTTCCTTAACAGCAACAAACGTCATCAACTGCTGCAAACGAAATTTCAGCAGGCACGGAATCCCCAAAATTGTGGTATCCGACTGTGGACCACAATTCACGAGTCGAGAATTTCAACAATTCGCAAAAGATTGGAACTTCAAGCTTTCAATGTCATCACCATATCATCACCAAGCAAACGGTAAGGCAGAGTCAGCAGTGAAAATTACAAAAAAGATTTATGAACGCAGCATCAAATCGGGCGAAGACTTTTGGAAATCACTTTGTGAACATCGAAACACATCCAAAACAGATTTACCAAGTCCAGCACAAAGACTTTTTGCAAGAAGACTCAGAACATCCATTCCAACAGCTAAATCCAATCTCATACCAGAAGTACAACAAAATATCCCAGCAATGATTCTAGAGAAGCGAGGAAAAATGAAAAAATATTTCGACCGAACAGCCAGAACATTACCATACATCGAAACCGGACAAGACTATTACTTCCAAAATCAACCAGAATCTAACACAAATTGGTCATCAAGGCGAATAATCCAATCTATCATCACGTTCAAGTATTGTAGAAAAAGATGGTACACAGTACAGAAGAAACAACATCAACATAAGGCCAAGAACAGCGATCGAGAACCAAACTGCAGCGACATCAACACAAACTACGTCCAACAAAAATGAAGTTCCGACCACTGAAAAGACGAGTCATGAAGATAAAACTGAAAACATCGACAACAATAAATATGATACTACAACACAACATCGACCGAAATAATCAAAACCGAGAAAATTCGACAGTAAACTTGGAGCAAAATAAATCCAATCAAATAACATCATCGAAAAGTATTCAAATGCCTACTTCAGAACAAACAGCTGATACACCTGTCAATTCGACTGGAAGGACAACAAGAAAAAGAGTATTGCCAAGCAAGTATAAGGAATACGAATTATATAACTTTGTATATTCACAATAATATCAAAAAATTATAATTGATTCACAATTAATGCTTAAGAATTTTTTAAAAAATTATTGATTTAAATTTTTAACAAGTTCGATTATTCCAATTATTTAAGTTTTTAACAAGTTCGATCATTCTAATTAATTTACACTCAAACTCACTAAAGAGACATGAACACGATTTAACTTTGCATATTAACAAATAATCAAATGAACATTTAATATGTAAATGCAAAATCGATTTTTAGACGTTACATGTATTTGAATTAATTTTATTTAATTTTCGTTTTAATTGGTTAGAATAAACACAAACAAAGAATCATTTTATTGTTAACAAGAAGGATGTTGGGAAAATACTTATCATATTAAAGTAATCGAACAAACCTAAGACATTTGTAATACTAATAACGAACACATCGAATAAAGACCATTGTCATTTTACCCAGTCACACGAAAGCACACATTTTCAATTTCTTAAGACGCAAAACATAAGAAAACAACAACTACTTATTAACATTAAGAATCCAAATTCTAAAAATTGCACTATTCGCAAAAAATCAGGACATACTCGTATATCGACGCATTGTTTCTTAAATAAACCTTCAGGTAGTAAACCTAATCCTATGTATAGTCTCCAATCAGAAAAAGTATGTATTTATTGCAAAAATACTTGGGCATTTGATCCAAAATTGTAGGAAGAAAAAATGGAAAGATAATAATAGAAATTCTTTGAATCAGAACTCAACCAGAAATTTTGGAAGGGAACAGGGAAACGTAAATTCACTCGGGATGATGGCAACAACAGATCGGGTAAATTCAAACGAAATTGTTGCAAACAAAATAAATTAATTGTATTAAATGAAAATACTATCTTCATAAATATAGCATCTGAATTTTCTATTTCTTCTCAATTCAAACTTCTAGTAGACAGTGGTGCGAATATTTCTCTAATAAAAAAGGAATTTTTAGTTGATAAAGTCAAAATCAACGATGGTGACATAATAAAACTCAAAGGCATCGAATCAAGCGATAACCCAATCAAAACAATAGGTTCGATTAATATTTCACTTAAATTTAGTGAAAGTCATAGCATTAATCATAAATTCTATATCATTGACTCAAAATCCAATGTTCCTTTTAATGGAATTATAGGAAATGACTTTTTAATTGAACATGGAGTTCAAATCAATTATCGAAATAAAAATTTAAAAGTCAATAACAGAACCTCAATACCTTTTTTTCAAGTAGATCGGAAACACTCATTAAAGTAAATATTTTAAACAAAGGAATTAAAGAAGGTATCGTGCCAGATATCGAAATTATAGATGGGGTCTACCTTAGCAGAGCTATTACTAAAGTTAATAGTCACTCTAAAACATTTGTAACTATAATCAATACCCTTGATAAAAATGTAAAAATTCAATCGACAAAAGTTACTCTGGAAGAAATTCCATCGGAAATTTATTCATTTAATTCAAATTCTGAAAATATACAGAACCGTTTTAATCAATTGATCAAATACGTACTGATCATTTAAATAATGAAGAAAAAGAAAGTTTATTAAAAATTTGTTCGAAATTCTCAAATCTTTTCTATTTAGAAGGCGATAAATTGTCTTCAACTCAAAAAGTAAAACACGAAATTTATCTGGAAAATAATAAACCAATAGCTTCCAAGACATATCGTTACCCAGAAATTCATAAAAACGAAGTCAATAACCAAATCTCTAGTATGCTTGAACAAGGTATAATAAGTCCATCAACTTCATATTTTTCTGCTCCCTTATGGGTAGTACCTAAAAAATTGATGGCTCGGGTAAGAAAAAGTGGCGAGTCGTTGTAGATTATCGTAATCTAAACAATGTAACTATTGGAGACTCGTTTCGATTACCTAACATTTCCGAAATATTAGACCATAGTTCATATTTTACAGTTCTCGATTTAGCTTCAGGGTTTCACCAAATTGAAATTCGAGAAGAAGATCGTCCCAAAACAGCATTTTCGACCGCCGACGACGGTCATTACGAATGGAATAGAATGCCATTCGGACTGAAAAATATGCCAGCCACGTTTCAGAGGCTAATGAACTCAGTTTTAATTGGCTTACTAGGTGCAAAATGCTTTGTATATTTGGATGATAATGTAATTTATGCTTCATCTCTCAGAGATCACGAAGAAAAACTAACGGAAGTATTTACTCGACTTCAAAATAATAATCTTAAGTTACAGCCAGATAAATGCGAATTTCTACGAAAAAAAGTCGTATATCTCGGTCATGTAATATCAGAAGATGGCGTAAAACCAAATCCATCTAAATTTCAAGTACTTAAAGATTTTCCAATGCCAAAATCTCCAAAAGATATAAAATCTTTTCTCGGGTTAGTAGGCTACTATAGACGTTTTATAAAGAATTTCAGTAAATTATCAAAACCTTTAACTTCACTATTAAAAAAGGACATTGAATTTGAATGGAAAAATGCACAAATCGAAGCATTTAATACTTTGAAAAATATGCTCTTAGAAGAGCCTATTCTTAAATATCCAAATTTCAATAAAAACTTTATTTTAACCACTGACGCCTCAAGTTTTGCTATAGGCGCAGTTTTAAGTCAAGGTAAAATAGGCGATGATTTGCCAATTTCTTTTGCATCAAGAACATTGAACCGTAACGAATCCAATTATAGTACAATAGAGAGAGAACTATTGGCTATAGTATGGGCAGTTGCCCATTTCAGACCTTATTTATATGGTACGAAATTCACAATAGTTACTGATCACCGTCCTCTTGTGTGGTTATTTAATTGCAAAGACCCGGGTTCACACCTCGTACGTTGGCGTCTTAAGCCCGAAGAGTACGATTATCAAATCGTTTATAAGCCAGGAAAAATTAATAGCAACGCTGATTGTCTGTCAAGAATTAAGGTTTCAAACACTGAACAACTATCCGAAAAAGACGAAGCTGTAGTAAATCATATCTTTAAATTAGAATCGTACGATGATTACCTTAAATTTTACTATTCTTCCTTAAAATCTAATGTTTATGACTTCTCCGAAGTAAAATCATCATTTCTTAAATAAAATAATAATATAGCTTACTTATGCAGTAACGAATTTGGTGATTGTAATAAATATTTTACAAAAATTTCAGATCTATGTGATAACATAGAGCAATTAAGAGTTCATCCCTATGAATTATATGAAGTGGTAAAATCAAAAAACATAAAGAAAGAATTCTTTGTTTATCATTGTATGATAAAACGTCAAAGTTGGCAAAAGGCAAGCTACTCCGATTTCTTTTATGTTTTTCAGAATCTCAAGTATAAATTAGAAGAAAATGGAATAGATAGCATATCTATACCTAATTTTGAAAATGATAAAAATCTATTCAAATATGAAAAATTAAAACATATAATTTAATTCATCTTCCGTAATTCGAAAATTAAAATTATTGTTCATCACGATACAATCATTAATTCAGAGCGTTCAGATATTCCTATTATCCTTAAAGAAAATCACGACGATCCTCAATCAGGTAATTCCGGTTTTAGAAGAACTTATAATCGAATAAAAGAATTCTATTATTGGAAACATATGAAGTCAGAAATAAAAGCGTATATTAAATCTTGTGAAAGCTAACAAAAGAATAAAACTTTAAGAAGAACATTTAAGGCTCCTATGGAAATAACAACGACGGCGAGTCAGCCTTTTGAAAAATTAAGTTTAGATATTGTAGGACCTCTACCATTAACTATTAACGAAAATCAATTCATACTTACACTTCAAGATGATCTCACTAAATATAACCAAGCTTTTCCTTTAAAAAACCATTCCGCAGAAACAAATTTATAAGCTTCTATGGCATTCCAAATTTATGTCTTCCCTATTAAAACAATTTGCTAAACTTTTCCATATGAAACAAATAAATACAACAGCCTATCATCCACAGAGTAATGGAGCACTTGAGCGCTCACATTCTACCTTAAAAGATTACCTTAAGCATTATATAAATGCAAACCAGGATGATTGGGATGAATGGGTACCGTCAGCTATGTTTGCTTACGAGTATAATACCTCAGTTCATGCTTCTACTAAATTCACACCTTATGAACTGTTGTTTGGACATAAACCTATATTGCCTTCATCGTTAACGCAAGCTCCAGAATTTAAATATACATACGAAAATTATATAGATCAACTTAAATTTAGATTGAATAAATCTCACAAAATCGCAAAAGAAAATATAATAGCATCTAAGGAACTATCTAAACAGTATTATGATAAAACTGTTAATAATCAAAACTATATAATGTAGGAGATAAAGTATATCTTCGTAATAATAGTAATAAGCCGAGTAAAAAGCTTTCACCTACTTATAAAGGTCCATTTGAAATAATTCAAACCCATAACAATCAAAACATTACAATTAAATTGAGTTTATTTATTGACCAATTTGTGTAATTATTGTGATTAGTGGAAATATAGCTTTCCGTCGGCTTTTTTGGTCGCTCTAATTTTCGCAATGAAACAATTAAGTTACATTAACTTTCCCAACGTTTCGGCAGGGGTTGCTGCCTTCTTCAGGGGAACTTTATTAACACAAAAAATATACAAATAATCTTAGTTAGATCGATGGGATACAAATACAATAAAGTTTACTCACTCAAGAAAAATATGAACAAAATTTTAATATTAATTATATTAATTAATATAAATCCAAAATAAAACTATAAAAATAATTAACACTTCGAAGAATGAAGTTCAGTCTAAATTGAATAAAGCACAAATTACATTTAAGAACAAAGAAGAAAGCAATATACCTACAGCAGAAATGTTTGGATGTCTTGTTTTCGGTTCATGTTGTTTTTGTTATTGAGAATATGTAATGTTTCTAACGTGTATCGTTTCGAAACATGTTTCTCTGTCTGTAGAACTTCCACGCCTTCAAAGTTTGGAGAATGACCGCTTTCAATGCTGTGACTGGCCAGGGCTGTCTTCTCAGAATTTTTTAATTTTATGTCCGACATAAAACTAAAAAATTCTGAGAAGACAGCCCTGGCCAGTCACATGTCCGACATAAAACTAAAAAATTCTGAGAAGACAGCCCTGGCCAGTCACAGCATTGAAAGCGGTCATTCTCCAAACTTTGAGAACAGGGCAAATAACAATCATTACAATTAAATTCAAGAAGAAACCTCTACGGATTTGTATAAATCGGTTAAAGCCAGCTTTTAATTAATTAAAACAAATTCTTTGAATTTTCAAAATCAAATAAAATCTGTATTTTATTGCAGATTGTCAATTCTTCTATGCAACGTGCAAGGATCTGAGATAAATAATTATGAAATCAAGGAAATCAAAAAAGGAAGCGGCCTTTATTATGAACACTTAGGACATGGAAAAATAACTACAAGCACATATAAAATGATAACGTTCATAAATATTACGGCTATAAATCAAAAACTTTTACTTATTAAGAATATCTATGAAAAAACATCAAACAATTATTGTAGTAATCAAAGCGTCAATCATATTAATTTTTACTTTTTTAAACAATCTCTTAATTACTTAAAGATTCAACTTCCTAACCTATTCTTAAAATATCAGGCAATAGAAGACTTAATAGGAAAACGTAAAACTAAGCGAGGTCTTTTTAACGGTATTGGAACTATCTTTAAAACTATCTTCGGAACTCTAGATTATGAAAACGCCGATTTTTTCGAAAAATCTATAAATAATGTTATAAATGATGACAAATCTTTGATAGACCTCATGAAAGATCAAATTCATGTAGTACAATTGACAATATCTAATTTTAATGAAAGTATAAATAATATGAAATTCCACGAAGAAACTTTAAATAATAATTTTGAAAAACTTTACAATTTTTCACATAGCGCTACTACTGAAATTAATAAACTTAAACTTTCTGAAACAATTTCTCAACATATAATACTTTTAACATATCTTACTACGGAAACAAATGAACAACTAGATAACATTGTAAACGCTTTATTATTTGCAAAACGAAATACGTTACATCCTTGTGTATTATCACTTATACAATTAATAACAGAACTTAATAGTAACATACACTTGCTTAAATATGGCATTTATTTTCCTGTACTACCAATTTTAGAAAATGCACATATTTTTATAGATATTGCTAAGCTCTAAGTTTACTTTTTAAATGGAAAAAGAATTTATATTATAAACATACCATTGACAGAATCAACATTATACAATTTATATCATGTTATTCCTCTTCCGATTCAATACGCAAATGATAGTCAAACCTATGCATATATACAACCGATATTTACCGACATTTGGCAATAACGGATAATTACCAAAAATATATTAAGTTTAATAACCTAGATTAATGTGAAAACTTATCGGATTCTGATTATATTTGCAAAGCTAACACTTTTTATTCAAATGCTTATAATCCTGTTTGTGAAGTATTACTCTTATCAAACACAATGAATACAATTCCTAAAAATTGTGATACAAAGATATTACATGGAAATTTAGAATTATACCATAAGCTTAACTCTAATAATTGGATCATAGTATTAACAAAATCCAAACAAATAAATTTCCTCTGTGAACACAGTGATAGAATTAATAACGAGATTATAGCAGGTACATCTTTATTAACTATAAATAAGAATGGTGAGGCTTACATAGGATCCAACTTTTTGAAATCTGATAATTATATCTCTTGAAACTATGAATCAATAATTCCATTGGTAAATATAATTGAAGATGATTGCTGCAAAAATAAGTTAACAAATTTATCTCATGAATATGTTAAAATAACACCTATAAATCTATCAAACGTAAACTTAGATCACCTTAAATTAATCAAACATTCTCTAGATCAAATAAGGAACAAAATTAATGAGGCAGAAATTCATCCAACACTGATAAAACATCCTTCCTTTAAATATCTACATATCTCGTTGTATTGTTTTATTGCAACGTATAGATTATTCTTTCTTCTCCTCAAAACTTTGGGATAAACAAGATATCATATTGCATTGAATGCAAAGCGTGATATTCTCTATCATCGGAGCATATTTGTCATCAATTTATTCTTCCAAGAAGATAATTTAGTTTTGTATACGAATTGCCTTTGATTTCAAAATTTCTGTATCTATATAGTCAGTCTAATAAGAAAATCATTAACAACAGGTCACAACTCGGAAGCAATTCAACATTATCTGTAGAACTACTAGAACTTAAATCAAATAAAAAAAAGGAAATAAAGTAGTTAAAATAAAGTGTTTTATTTGGACAAGCAACGTTTTTGAGGAACTTAATACTTTGGCCCAAGGCTTTTCCGATTTTACGGAACATCAAAACCTACCCGACCAGTCGTTAGAATTCAGCAACATTCATTTTAAGACTAACACAGTCCTCACTACCGTATTTTGAATGTAGATTGAGGACTGGGGAAATTTATAATTTCTTAATAGATACTGGTTCCATTAAGAACTGCATAAAACTCGATATAGTCAAAAAAAAAAAAGCTCAATCTTTTCGGACTAAACGACTTAAAAACTAAATTTTTTATCCTACCCACTTTAAAAACATTCGATGGTATCTTAGGTAACGATTGCCTTCAATCATTAGGCGCCGTTAACCCAAGGAAGTTTCATGACAATTTTAAACCAAGTAAACGTAAAAATTAAGCAACTCAAATCGCCAGATGTCAATTCTATTACTGTAGATTTTGGAAACCTAACAATTTCACAGAGTAAAACATTAAGTGCTTTAACAAATAATCACAGAAACCTATTTTCTGAACCCGAGGAAAGGTTAACTATACAACAGCAGTAGTAGCAGAAATAAGAACTTCCGCGGATGATCCCGTATATACTCGCTACTACCCTTTTCCAAATTCTCTGAAATCTGAAGTCGAAAAGCAAGCGGAACAACTCCTTAATGACGGAATAATCAGAACTTCACGGTTACCTTATAACTCTCCGGTATGGATAGTTCCAAAGAGCCAAGCAGTATAGAATGGTAATTGACTATCGTAAGGCCAAAACCATCCATCCATACATCTACTCCACAATAAAAAGTGTTACGTTCAAACAAACCAGCTCGAACCCCGTACAGCCAATGTTGAATAATCAGAAATTCGCTCAGTCACACAAGACCACAAATTGTCCAACAACAGTACATATTTCAAGAACAGTATCAACCTCAACTACAATACAGGCCTCAACAATCACAACAATACAGACCCCAACAATTCCAACAATATAGACCTCAGCAACAACCTTATTATCAAAAACCAATTAGTACACAATATACAAATAATGTTCTCCAACCAAAACCAACGTCCACTAAAACAGAACCAATGGATACACTTTCGGCTCAAACATTAGTAAGGAAATCCCCATCTGGACAACCGAACACTTTTCGACAAAACACTCAGATCCATAATACTTACGAGATCAAATAGAAAATACAGACGATCTAAATAGTCATGTCCCAATAGAACCTACTAATCTTAGTGATTTTCAAAGTTGTTATGCGCAAGACTATTATCCCCAACTAGACGCATACTATGACAACCCTAATGAAAACCTCTTAGGTAATCCTGATTGTGAAGAGGAAACAAATTTTCAGTCTCTTGCCTCAATACACTAATGTACTTAGACATTAATAAACACGGATATTCTCGTCCGTACATTCATATGTATATCTTCACCCTTTGGGAAAAAACTGAAATTCTTAATAGACACAGGAGCCTCAGCCTCATTCATAAATCCCGAATACGTTCATCTAAACGATGTTAAAACAACTACACCCACAGTAATTACTACTATCTTAAAAAAACATAGTATAGACAAACAAGTACAATTTCATATTTTTTAGAATTTCAGCAACCCGGTGAATTTAAATTTCTTATATATAAATTCCAGCCGCAAATTAGAAATTTAATTGTTATTTTTTTTTTTATTATTTTTTTTTATATACATATATACATTCATTTTTATTGTTATAGTTATTTATATTTATAATTACCTGTAACGTTAGGATTTTAACGTACTCAATAAATCAAAAGCCGGCAGAATAGCCATGACCGTATTCTTTAATGAACTTTATACAAAATTACCACCCCTATGAATATGGAAGAACTACATAAACAGAAAAAAATCATAGCGGGGATATACGCTATATGGTCGGTAGAAGTCATGGCTACCGGCTTGGGCTTTGTCTCGCGGTCTCAATACCGAGAGAAGAAGTCGCCAGTGACAATTTTTCCATTTTATTATATAACTCTACTTATAATTTCGAAACTTCTTCTTTTTCTTTTTTCTTTTTCTTTTCTCTTTTCTATCTTTTCAGTTTCTTCGGTTTCAACAAATTATAAGCAAAGAAGATATCTCAATATGAGCAATAAAAGCACTAAAGACCTCAGCCTGACTGAAGAAGAGGAGAATCTCCTCCTGAACCCCTTCTCGAACATGGATATGGGGGATGGAGAAAGCGTAATCGAGGTCGACGATGACGTCAGCTCGGTCGCTAGCTCCAACCTTTCGACGGTATCCAGGGCATCAAGGAGGTGCAGAATAACCAATAGCAAGAGGACGGTTAAGAGGTTAGGTCAGTTAGACTGGGACCAACTGACTGAGCAGGAGAGGAAACGGCTGCATAATGCTCGTGCCTTCCTGGACACAGAGGGCTTGGGAAAAGACAGGCACACCGCTAGTCAAGCACTGAACCCTCCCTCTTCAGAGAGCCCGAACGTTAAAACCTTGATGGGACCACCTGCCCCCAACGCTGTTTCAATACAGCGTAAGGAAGGGTGCTCATCAATGGTAGCGGCAACTCCTCAAGACGGACCAACAGGACGAACCCAACGAACAGACATTGACTTGCCAATCTTACCACCTGCTGATCCGCCACTGATCGCATCGATATCAGTTGGTGTTAGTGAAGCAGGTGTAAGAGCGGCTCAAAACGAGGGGAAAGATGAGATGGCTTGCGAAGACAATGCTATTGGCCACAGCCTTAGCGTTAATCTTAACAAGACCATCGATTCCGTCCCCGAAAACCGGACGACCAATACGAACGACAGTCTTACGACGGTCATTGAAAAAAGGACGACTATACGCAAAACTAAGGTTTTGAACGAGAACGAAGTACGACGACGACAAAGACGAAACGCTGAGAGGATTGTCCGGCGCTTTGCTAACAGGACTCCTGAGTCCTTGACAGCTAAGGAGAAGGCGGCGTTGGACAAGTCTAAACAGCGCCTTAGAAGCACAACAATAACGACTACAGTTAGTGACGCAAACCCACAACCACCTCTTGAAGCACCTTGTTCCTCTAAAAGGGCAAGCAACGAACTCTCCCCGACCGACTCTTCGCCTAACAAGGCAACGAAGAGGTTAAAGATCTCCCGGGCAACCGTGAAGGGGCACCAAGTTGCCATTGCCGATTTCGGCAAACCCTCACGGAAGCTGACCGAGGACGAGTGGCAACTTCTAGAGCTCAGAATCCTAGAAGAAGTCAATGAGGCCATCGCCAAAAACAGGCCCCCCCCACTCTTCGGAAATCTTACGACCATCCATGGGTTCAAAGTGATGAACTGTGAAAATGACGTCACACTCAAATGGCTTCATGAATTCACGAGCAGCACCTCTGCACCATGGCAAAATGCGGATCTTCGCCTTATTGATGTCAAGGAGATCAAAAACATCTCCAGACTAATAGGCATACTTTTGGTCAAAGGCCCCACACTTCCCAATGAACGCCTGGAGAGGTATATTATATCACTCAACAGCGATCTCCTAAGCCAGGAATGGGAAGTCATCAAGTGTGAGAAAACCAAGGAAGGCACCGAGGTAACGGTTAGACTAATCCATAAATCTATACCACTACTGAGGAAAATGGATTTCAAAGTGCGCGTCGGGATCACCAGATGCAAACTTAGATTGACATCCAATAAAAGAAAACAGGTTAGTAGGGCGATGAACAAATCTTTAGTATTATGTATATGGAATTGAAAATCTTACAAATCAATCTTCATCATAGTAAAGCCGCCAGCGCCAACCTGGTCTACCTCATGCAGAGTAGACAATATGACATGGCCCTGATCCAAGAACCCTGGATAGTAGGTGGCATGATCAAGGGCCTGCACTCCAAAGACCTCATGCTGTATAAGTCAGATCTTGACAGCCAAAATAGTAATCCCAGAACCTGTATATTAGCTAGAAAACAGTTTAATCTCTTTCTTCTAACTTCTTACAGCAACATCGACTAGACCGCGGTCATTTTAGAACGCAAGGAGCACCCAACGCTCATAATAACCTCCACATACATGCCCTATGATGGAGTTGAAGGACCACCAGCGGATATAACAAATGAAGTAATAACATTCGCAAGTAAGAAAAATTTTAATATTATACTAGGGTGCGACTCCAATGCACATCATGTACAATGGGGGACCACCGATACAAATGCTAGAGGTGAATCCCTTTTTCAATTTATCATAGATAACAATCTTCGTGTGGCTAACCGAGGTAATACACCCACCTTTGTCACAAAAAATCGGAAAGAGGTGCTAGATATAACCCTCTCAAACAATTCTGACTCCTGTCTAATTGATCATTGGAGGGTTTTAGAAGAACCTTCCTTTTCTGACCATCGTCTCATAGAACTTAAAATCCCTAACGTTGATAGACAGCACAAACCCTTTAGAAATAACAGGCGTACAGACTGGCTTATCTTAAATAGGGAAATTAGTAATAACATTGAGCACGTTAACACCAACGCCATTCTGGGACCAGACAGTCTAGAGAAGGCAACAGAGAATCTCACTGAGACTCTGCGTAAAGCGTTTGAAACCAGTTGTCCTATCAAAACAACTGTGAAGAAAAACAGTAAACCCCCTGGTGGACAACAGAACTAACCCACATTAGAAAAGAAACAAGAAAGCTTTTCAATGTTGCTAAAAGAACAAGACTCGAAAGCGACTGGGACTGTTATAAGACTAGTCAAAGAAAATTCAAAACAGAAACCCAACGAGCCAAACGGAGCTCGTGGAAAAATTTCTGCAGCAATATCGAGTGTACCAACGAGTCAGCTAGGCTCAGGAAAATCCTTTCGAAAACCTCCATTTCTGTTGGTTCTCTAAGGAAACCCGACAATGACTGGACTGAATCAAGTCGCGAAAGTCTAGAACTCCTGGTTGAAACACACTTCCCAGGCAGTAAACCTAACCCTGAACGCGAACCAGATAACTCTTCAATCTTCGAGTATGAAATCCCTACGGATGTTATAACGGAAGAAAGGCTAAACTGGGCTATTAACTCTTTCTCCCCTTATAAATCTCCAGGCCTAGACGGCATTTTCCCAATGATGCTGCAAAAGAGCATTGAATTTATCACTCCACACATGATAAACATCTTTCAAAGCAGCATTAAATGGGGGTATATTCCCAAGACATGGCGTGAGGTAAAAGTCGTTTTTATACCAAAAGCCGGCAAACCCAGCCATACTGAACCTAAGGACTTCAGACCTATAAGTCTCACGTCTTTTGTACTTAAGACACTAGAAAGACTTATCGACATATACATCCGCAGTAATTTAAGACCGGAGACCATATCACCCTTTCAACACGCCTACACAAAAGGTAGAAACGGGTCTACACTACGTAGTTAGAACCATAGAAAAATCATTTGACGTTAAGGAATACACTCTTGCTTCATTCCTGGACATTGAAGGAGCCTTCAATAACGTCCACAGTAATGCAATCGAGAAAGCACTTAATGATCAACGTATAGAAGAAGTAGTTATCAAATGGATCATGAGTATGCTGAAAAACAGGCAATTACATAGTGAGCTTGGTAACGCACATTTAGAAATGTACGCATCTAGAGGAACCCCGCAAGGTGGAATTCTCTCACCATTATTATGGATCTTAGTGATGAACGAGATCCTTATAAAACTTAGGAACTACGGTATAGTAGTGGTAGCCTAAGCTGACGGGTAAATACCTTACCACTATTAGCGAACAATTACAAACCGCATTATCAAAGGTCAACAACTGGACTAAGAAATGCGGTCTTAATGTAAACCCCCTTAAAACAGAACTGGTTCTTTTTACAAACAGGAGGAAGATCCCTCCGTTTATAATACCTAAAATAGATAATACAACACTAAGAATCTCCGACCGAGCTAGATACCTCGGAGTTATATTGGATAAAAAACTCAATTGGGGTCCAAATATCCAAGAAAGATATAAGAAGGCCACAATCGCACTCTACTCATGTAACAAGATTCTGGGTAGAAATTGGGGACCGAACCCCAAAATAGTAATGTAGATGTACACTGCCATTGTCAGACCGATTCTAACTTATGGCAGCTTGGTTTGGTGGAAAGCGTTGGAGAAATCCACGAACCAAAAAACACTTACCAAAGTACAGAGAATGGCCTGTATCTGTACTAGTGGTGTGATGAGGACTACCCCAACTGCGGGTTTAGAAACGATCCTCAATCTCCCACCAATAGACCTATTCGTCCAAGAATCAGCAGCAAACAGCGCCCTCAGGCTCAGTCAAACTAACATCTGGAAAACTAGCCAGAGTGGCCACGCAGCTATTCTTAAGAAATACGTAGACAACAATATCTGCACAGATTATATGAGCCCTTACTTAGATTTCAACAAATCTTTTAGTACTAGGTTCCCCAATAGACTAGATTGGGAAAATAGTGAGCCCTACACCAACGACTCAACCATTACCATCTACACCGATGGCTCGAAAATGGACAATAGAGTAGGTGCAGGCTTTTACTCTGAAAGCCTAAACCTTGCCAAAGCATTTAGGCTCCCCGACTATAGCAGCGTCTTCCAAGCTGAGATCTTGGCAGTGAAAAACGCTGCTAAACACATATCCATGATGGCGATATCACACGCAGACATCACTTTTTTCATTGATAGCCAAGCAGCAATAAAAGCTATCTCTGCCACCCACATCAAGTCAAAGCTTGTCTCTTGCTGTCGCGAAGAGCTAAAGGTTCTTGGCACACAGCATAACGTAAGACTCTGCTGGGTTCCTGGCCACAGTGATGTACCAGGCAACGAAAAGACGGATGAACTTGCTAGGGAGGGCTCCACACTGGAACCCTCCCTGATAGACCATCATATAGGGATACCGTTATGTGAACTGAAACATAACGTCACTAAAACCATCATTCACAAATCCAATGACAGATGGAATCTCCTAGAAACCTGTGTTAACACCAGGAAGATATGGCCTAGATACGATAAGAAAAGATCCGACTGGATCCTAACTCTTAACAAACCCTCCCTAAGATCCCTTATCGGCATTATTACAGGTCAAAACCTATTCGGCTACCATAAGAAGAAGATGGGGCTCAGTACTGATGACCTTTGTAGAGGCTGTGGTGATGAAAACGAGCATGAAGACACCACTCACTTTCTCTGCCACTGTCCTTCACTCTGTCTTGCTAGGAAGAAAACTCTAGGCAACTTCTTCTTTAATGAACTAGAAGAACTATCAGAACTGCCAGGCAAAAGCTTACTAAACTTTGTCAAGACCTCTAAATGGTTAAACGAACCACATGATTCATAGGTTATTATATCTTTTCAGGAAGTTACAACACTTCGGGGTATCACAATGGATCTACATTGATCTAAGTGTGATGGTAACAACATCAACTGTCAGCCCGTTCAAACCTAACCTAACCTATACAAAATTAAATTGAAAAAATAAAGAATTTATAATAATAATAATGATAATAATAAATAATATATACATTCCATAGCTACTTTGATGGACAACTGGAAGAGCAACTGATGATAATAATGATGATGAGATGAAGATGGGCAGTTTCTTTTTAATAGATCATACTTTGTATATTATTCGGCAATAAAATCTCAATACAAATCATTGTTTGGTACTAATATCGGTAGACCATTTCATGCATTTAGGAATTATTTCTCAGCTAAATATATTAAAAATTATCCAGACGCTACAAAAAGTGCCCTTGGACACGCTAGCATGAAAATGACCCGTTCATATGCAAACAAACAATTTAGTAAATCTATTGCAAAAAATATTAGCGAATTCCTAACACAAAACTATCCATTCAATCCACCACCCGCCACCAACGCGAAAGTCAAAGCGTGTCAATAAATGAACACTCGACATTTTTAAGTGCAAATTAATAAACAAGAGTATAATATTATCAAAATGCAATATATTACATTATATGTTTTTGATTACGCCTTGTAATTACATTGAGTTGTTTCTATGTCTGTTGATTTAACAAAACCGCTAACTCAACAAAGACTCCTCTAACACTCTATTTTCATTGAAAATGTATTTTCCTAGAATTCGATTTTAAAATTGATGATCACGTACAAATTGAGATTAACTTTAAAAACATATGTATGTGCATTTATGTTTTTTGTAATATTATCATCTAGAATTACTCCATACTCGTGCCTCTATCACCTACAAAAGCCTAATCCAATTTCTACAATTCAACGGTAAACAGGAAACAGCAAAATTATGTCTGACTAATGTTTCAAAGAAAAAAACACCTACAAAAACAGTTTTTTGTTTAACAAAAAACAATCGAAATTAAATAACGTCAACCTTTCATTTCTTTATCAAGTGACCATAATGCACTCGAGTTTGACAAAAATATACAATGGGTTGTTTAATATACTCCATTGTTAATTATAAAGCAAAAATGCACACTTTGTCATCTAACAAAGACTTTTAATCTATAAACTGCATTTTATATGCGCAGTTGTTGATTTCTAATCAAGTTCAGTTTTAATCTAAAGTGTTTTCAAAGTGCATTATTTTTGCTTTGCCATCATATTTAGTATCATATGACTTGGGAACTATAAAGTCAACTGGAATTAGAGATGTTTGTTTTGCCACGTAATACAACACCGGAAAAAACATATTCAAAATTAGGATCGTGTGGAAAATAAAATAAACTTCATAACAGATTATATGTATGTACATATGTATACAAGTTAACACATGATATCTCAATTATGCAAAGACATGATACCTCAATCATGCAAAGTGTCACCAACCCCGCCGGAAACAAATTTAATAAACAAATCTATCGAAATCCCAACAGCACGTCCGATGCCCAAAAAGAAACATGATACGCCTGATATCCAGACAAAGCTAAAATCTTCATATAAACATCATCTCCGATGGTAGGATGGTAATTTTATAAGCTAGCTTTAAGAATGAAATTGTACTTTACAGTCAGTTCATAATCTAAAACCGACTTGATCGGTAGAATAAAATATTTTAAAAACTTCAGATGTAAATGAATTAAATTAATTGTGGCTCAACCGGGATCGCGTTTTAACTTGACTTGAAAAAAGAAAGTAAAGTGTTAATTTTTGCGATCAGCCATTCACATATGATTTGAAAAAAAATAAAAATAAATATTTTTAATAAAAAAGTAAAATCAGCGATAAGTTCTATTTTTGCCAAATAAACGGCCTTCAAGAACGGAGAAAGTGTACACAACCAGTAAGAATCAATGGTTTCGGGATTAGATATTAATAATTCAGTAACTGAATTTTCTCGTCAAATAATTGACCCAAACATAAATTGCACAGAATCTCTTGAAATTATAAAGAGTCTACCTGAGGTTTCAGGAACTCAGACTGCATATGTAAGTTGGCGTGAAGCTGCGCACAACTCAATGAAACTGTACAATATAGGAAGTAGTAGATACTTCGCCGACCTTACTATATTAAGAAATAAAATAACACAACATGCAAACGACGTACTCACCAACCATGGTACAGTACTTAACTTTGAAGCCATAATGGCAAGAGTCGATTTTGCGTATGCGGACAAACGTCCAGTACATGTAATAAAACAAGAACTGAGTATATTGCGACAGGGTTCGCTACGACTTATAGATTTTTACAATGAAGTTAATAAAAAATTGACATTATTGACCAACAAAACTATAATGACTCAAGGTTCAAGTTCACCAGTCACCATTGAGTTAAATAATATTAACAGACGAAATGCTCTTCGTGTATTTATTACAGGCCTTAACTGTCAACTGTCACAAATACTGTTTTCACTCAACCGTCAAGATCTGCCAAATGCTTTAGCCAAAGCACAAGAACTTGAAAGTAATCACATTAGATCTAACTTTGCATTACAATTTGCCCAACACAAAAATTAAAACAAAAACAACGGTAAAGTTATCACGCAGTAAGAACGTGAGAAATTCAAATGTAAGCAAATTCAGCACAAGCGATACTCTAACAGTATTTCGGCGCGTGTGCTGATTATGCAAGTTAACTCATCATACTTTTTATTAAAACGTCACACTCCAAAATAATTAAAACCGAAAAACATTAAACCCGAAACCACTTATCCCAAATCTAATAAAATCGATAGTGTCAACAAACGACACAAACAAGTCACGTCCCCATCATTATATCATCATGTCCAGCGACAAGATGAAAACAATGACATTCTTTGTCACCCCCATCACACACTACACAACAAGAAGAACAAATAGCTGCAACAGTGGCTATATAAAGACCTAGACCGAAGTTATCCCGCTCTTCAGTTCCAGTACAACCTGCGATCATGCTGATCGTTTATATTTTGTGTTAAAGATAATATTGTATTGAAATTGTATTGTTATTTTAAATAAAGTTTTTTTTTATTAAGCAAACGAGCTTATATTTAATTGGGGGCTCAACCGGGATCCCTTTAGCAAACAATTTAAGATTTGAAAACATAAAGTAAAATCAGTGCTAAGTGTGTGGTTCCAGCCAAATCAAAAAAGCCAACTATTCTACGAAGATAGAAGAAAGTGCGACATACCGAGTAGAAGCAGCAGCATCAGACACCAGTCCGAGACCAGCAAAACTTCGAAAAGAGAAATTTCTTAAGTATATATTTATTTTATACTTTATATTTATATATATATATTTATATTTATATTTATATTTATTATTAAATATTTTTTTAAAAACAAATTCATATTATTATAAAGTGCGTGTAACGTGATCTGGTGCAACAGATAATATTGCGATTCCTTTTTTTCCCTACATAAGAAAAAATTATAAAAAAAAACAAAATGAATCAAGACGCTGTGAATGGTCTTATTTCCCAAGCTATAAGCTCGAACAATGCTAAATTTGAACAAGCTATACAAGACCAACACAACATATATACCTCTGAAATTGAAAGATTGCAGAAATTAATATACGACAAAGGCCTAGCCTCGAACGTTGTAGAATACCAGACACAGACCATTAATTCAAGCATTGCTTGTGATGAGACCCTAGACATAATTAAGTCATTACGTGATTTCGACGGCACTCAAAACTCCTACGTAAGTTGGAGAGAAGCTGCCGTCAATTCCATCAGACTGTATAAAATAGGAAGCAAAAGGTACTTTGCTGCCTTGACAATTTTTAGGAACAAGATAACAAAGGCAGCCAATGATGTGCTCACAAATCATGGTACTGTCCTTAATTTCGAGGCAATATTGGCCAGACTAGACTTCGCATATGCTGACAAGCGACCTATGCACATAATCGAACAAGAACTAAGTGTTCTAAGACAGGGTTCTACTAGTATAATAGATTTCTACAACGCAATCAACTGCAAGTTGACCCTGCTGACCAATAAGACTATTATGACCCATGGGTCAAATTCACCAATAACGAATGAACTCAATGCTATGAACAGACGCAATGCTTTGAGAATATTCATAACCGGCCTGAACGGCCAACTACCTCAAATATTGTTCTCCCTCAATCCACCAGACTTGCCCAACGCACTCGCTAAGGCGCAAGAACTTGAAAGCAATAATGTTCGAACAAATTTTGCACTTCAATTTGCCAACCACAAAGTTGAAAACAGAAACCATCATAATCACAATACACTAAGATTGTCGAGACAACCAAATGTTAATTCCAACAATCCTTCCAGACATAATGATTACAGGCAATTACCACAACTTTTCGAACCTATGGTTCTTGGTAGTTCTGTAAATCGACCCATCAATAGAGATGATGTAAACCGCTACAAACAATCTCATAATAATCATTCACAAAACCCATTTAGACAGGGAAATAATAATAATTATAACAACAACGCAAATACGCCGCGTTGGCAAAAACCAAATTTTAATACCTATAATAACAATACAAGACCTGTATTTAAAAGGGAAAGGGAAAGTGCACAACTTTCTATCCAACAACCCCCAGTAAAGACTGAGAGGGTAAATAACCTCAATGAGAATGAGGATTTTTTAGACCAAGAGTGGGATTACCCCACTTACGAAGAGTAATAAACAACAAAAAAATTAAAATATTAATAGATACCGGTGCCAGTAGCAACTACTGCCAACCAGGTACATTGAGTGATCCAATCACTCTACCAATTTTTAAACGCGCCCGAACGGTGAACGGGGAAATTATAATTAAAAAGTGCTACGAAGCACTCATATTCGACACTAAGACAAGATTTTATGTTTTAGAAAATCTTGAATATGGAGCTCTAATAGGAGCTAACCTATTAAGCAAAGTTAATGCTAAGATTGATTTTAATGACAATACATTAAAATACAACAATAAAGTCGAAACAATTTATTTTGATGACAAAGAAGTTATCAACAACATTCAAGAGGATAAAACAGATCAATTAAGAGTTGCAATGATGGAGAAAATTAAAAGTATCCATAATGACATTGATTTAACTCTTCCCTTCAGAACAGATGTCATGGCGGAAATCCGTATGGCCAATGACAAACCTATCTGGAGTAAACAATACCCTTATCCCTTATCTGCAAATAACTTCGTGAACAGTGAAGTTCACAAAATGTTGGAAGAAGGAATTATCAGACCTTCCAAATCTCCTTTCAATAGCCCTGTCTGGGTTGTGCCAAAAAAAGGTACAAACGAGGACGGCACACCAAAAAGTCGATTAGTCATCGATTACAAAAAGCTTAATGAAAGCACGATTTCTGACAAGTACCCTATACCGGATACTAATGTCATACTATCGAACTTAGGAAAAGCCAAATACTTTTCCACCCTTGACTTGGAATCAGGATTCCATCAAATAAAAATGAAACCGGAAGACATTGAAAAAACCAGTTTTTCCGTTAATAACGGAAAATATGAATACACTCGATTGCCCTTCGGATTGAAGAATGCGCCTTCAATATTCCAACGTGCAATGGATGATATTCTTAGGCCTTTCATAGGAAAAATATGTCACGTTTACATAGATGACATAATTATCTATTCGCATTCAATCGAAGAACACACGAGGCATCTTGAAACAATAATTCAAGTGTTGAAAGAAGCTAATATGAAGATTTCGATAGAAAAATCTACTCTCTACGAAGAGAAAGTAGACTTCTTAGGTTATGTCGTCGGACACAACGTAATAAAAACTAATCCCGATAAAACGATGACTATAAAGGAATACCCCGAACCTAAAACCTTAAGGCAGTTAAGATCATTCCTAGGAATGATAGGATACTACCGAAAGTTTATTCAAAATTACGCAAAAATTGCAAAACCACTTACAAAATACCTTCAGAGCGAAGACGGACAAGTATCAACTCACATGGCAAAAAAGACAGCCATCGAACTAGACCAAGAAGCAAAAATAGCTTTTCAAACATTAAAAGATCACCTACTCACAGAAGTCGAACTTACACAACCAGACTTCTCAAAAAAATTCGTACTAACCACTGACGCATCGGATGACGCAGTAGGTGCAGTTCTGTCACAAGACAATAAGCCTATAACATTCATATCCAAAACTCTAAGCAAATCAGAACGCAGCTATGCCGCAAATGAAAAAGAACTCTTTGCAATCGTTTACGCTTTGAAGAATTTGAGGAATTATTTATATGGTGTCACAAATTTAGAGATCCACACGGATCACCAACCTCTCACATTTGCAGTTTCACCAAGAAATCCAAACGCAAAGATGAAGAGATGGCATGCTCTTATAGAAGAACATGCACCTAAAATGATCTATAAACCAGGTCATACTAACGTAGTCGCTGACGCATTGTCAAGACAAAATTTAAATCAGATATCTGATACAAATACAGTACACTCAGCTGAAAGTAGCGAAGAAAATGACATAGACTTCATAGACAGACCAGTGAACCAATATAGCCAACAAGTTATAATAAATAAAGGCATCAGTACGATACACGATCAACTAACTCCATTTCCTAATAGGAAACGACATTTGATAACGTACGAAGACCCTAAGGACTTAATCCCTATATTTAAGGAATACTTACAAGACGGAATAATAGCGCTATACACCACGTCTGAAGTTATTTACGAAATAAAAGGTATCTTAAAAGAACATTTTAAAAACAAGTTCATCAGAACAAAGTACTTTGCCGACGATATTACAAATAAAGATGACCAAGCAGATATCATAAAACAAACTCATAACCGAGCACATAGAAATGCCCGAGAGAATGTTAAGCAGATTCTGGAACAATATTATTGGCCTAAAATGCAAGATGAATTCTTGCAATACATTAAACATTGCGAAATATGTAACATTAACAAATATAACAGACATCCTACCCTGCAGCCCATTGGTGAGGCACCAATTCCGAAAAAAGAAGGAGAATCAATTCACATTGATGTAATGTTCGCTGAAAAGCACAAATTTCTTACATGCATAGACGCATACTCTAAATTCCTTGTTATAAAACACATTGACAATAGACAAGAAATGTCAAACAAAGTTTTGGAACTACTGCAAATATTTCCAGCTTGCAAACATATAACATGTGACCAGGATCTAGCATTTACATCCGCAGTCTTCACGACTCTTATGAAAAGATCCAATATAACATTATATTATGTAACGACAAACCATAGTACGTCCAACGGACAAGTCGAACGAGTACATAGTACATTACAAGAAATAGCAAGGTGCATGAAAACACAACACTCATTATTAGAACCTGTAGAAATATTCATACGGGCGGCAAGAGAATACAATTTAACAATTCACTCTGTAACCCAGAAGAAACCTATAGACATTCTTTTTAATAAAGCATTTCATGAAGATACTCCTCTCAAACTAACTATCGCTCAAGACAAAATGATCGAATATAATAATAGGAACAGGAAAGCCAAAAATATAAAACCTAAAGAAGTAGTGTACCAAAAAGATCCTACAGTAAGAAACAAATTGCAACCTAGGTTTAAAAAGAGAATAGTTAAAGAAGATTTAGGAAATAAAGTCAAACTAACTAACGATAAAATAGTCCATAAGGATAACTTGAAATTTTAACTTACAGAAAATGGACATCTTTTTATTTATTTTTATTTTCGCTGCAACCCAGGCAGAATTAATTGATTACACTCGAGAGAACTACATTTTGATAGAAGTAGACGACGTACTCTTATATGAGAATACATCAACCATATTTCATGTAACAAACCTTACATTTATACAGAATTTCGTTGACACAACATGGAAAGAGTTAGCAATAGAGCATGACAATAACAATTACCCTGACACTCCAAGACATACAAAATTCGACAGTCATCTTAACATCATTCAAACTTTTCTTGACCAATTAGCAATTACAAGGCTCAAAAGAGCAATAGAAACTATTGGTAAAATTTGGAAATGGATCGCTGGTTCGCCAGATCACGATGATAAGATAACAATAGAAAATAAGTTAAATGATTTGATACAAAATAATAATAAACAATTTGTAACCAATTCAAAAATATTTGACGCTTTAAAAAATGTTAAAAGAGATATCAAAGATGATCTCATAGCGGAAAAGTGTAACTTAATTATTTTAGAATTACAAAATATAATAACTACTCTCACATTAGCAAAGCTTGGAATACTTAATCCAGCAATTTTAAACCACAATGAAATAAATAAAATAATAAAAAAAGAAAAAACGGAACTCACAATCACTGAACTGATCGATATTTCAAAATTTAAAATCGTTCAAAATAAAAATGTAATAGCTATAATGATTGAGTATCCAATTTTATACAAAAAATGTAAATTGTACGAAACAAGAGCCCTAATAGTCCAGTCAATAAATGACCCAAAATGAGGTGTAGAGTGCGTGAGCAGGTAACTAAGCGATTCCTTCAGAAACTTGTTTAGGGGGCTTAGGTTGTTAACATACCAAAAGTCCTGACTCCTAGGTGATGAGCGGGGGGGTGAGGAGGGGGGTAAAGGTACGAATTTTAGGTTTTTCGCTTATATCTCGAAAACGGTGCATCGGAGAGAAATATTTTTAGAGAATAAAATGGAGTTCTTAAAATTATCTAAAACTTTTATATTTTATGTTTTTTTCTAATTCCTAACCGTTTTCGAGCTATACCCTCGGAAAAAGTTGAAATTTACAAAAAAAATCAATTTACGTCAAAATATTCATAAACATTGCATCATATTGTCTAAACCTATTCATAAACGAAAAGTATGAATAGGAAATAAGTTGTAGATTTTTAAATTCCCTTTTAGAATATATATACATATGCTGATTAATATCCAACCTGCCTAAAGTTACAGCTATTTTAAAACTTGTATAGCATTTTGCAATTTTCAGAAAATAAGTTTGTACGAGTATATCATATTCTTAACCCCCAACCTTTGTTCGTTCATCTAATAACATATATGGCCACTTATAAGCAAGTTATTAAATAAAGTAGAAAAATAATGATGATGACAAATTTCACACTTTATTCTACAGATAGTTTCGTTACACCAATACAATAATAATAATTGTAAGCCCCATTGTTCTCAATATATTCCTAATGTTTTACTCTCAACTTTAAAAGTAATCAAATTTTCATCCTCTTTGAACTTAAGGAATTGCCCAGGCAATGATTGTTCTTCCATGGCATCTTCTTCCTCAGTAGCGGGTGGCTCTTGCTGAATGGGCTCTACATCGTCTTCATCGTCCCCATCGTCAACAGGCACACTGTTCAGGCACTTCCCTTGACAGTGGAGGCACGCTGCAGAACAGGTGAGCTGCTTTTCAGCTGCCGCATTTTCCAATTACACAATCCTTGGTGGAGCGGCAAAATATAGTTTTCAGAAGAACCTCTGGTACTGGTAGATTTTCCATTGTAATTGCCACCAGGGTGTCTCCTTCACGGTTCCACCCCCAATCTTATGCAGAAGCTCTGGAATCTTGGATGTGATTGGGACGAGGAAGTTCCAGCCCACATCAAAAAGAGTTGGGAAGCATTTCAGCTAGAACTCCCAACCATAGAAAAGGTGAGAATTCCGCGATGGAATCGAATGAGCCCATCAAATCAACCAATCGAGTTGCATGGCTTTTGCGATGCTTCAACCAAAGCATATGGAGCAGTGGTTCATGTGCGAGTATTAGATAACAAAGGAGATATCCACAATAACTTACTTCTAGCAAAGACGAAGATTGCTCCGAGCAAGCGGACGATCACGTTACCTCGTCTTACATTTCTATTCATTCTGGATATGGAATGGATACATTTCTGATGCTTCTTTTGATATCGTTCCGAAAAAGTCTAATAAGCGTTTAAAGCCGTGGATTACGTATAGTTTGCTTAAAAAAGTGAAGTATAAAAACAAATTAAGAAAAAAGTGTTGTAAACGCAACAGCAGTCAGATTTTAAAAACTAAATATAAAAAAATTTGTGTTGAATTAAAGAAGGAAATTCCTATTTGTCGTTAAAAACAAATTCAATCTAGCTAAAGGAAATATTAGAAATGAAGGGAAAATAGTGAATAGTATACTTATTAAATCGCAGTGCAAAAAACAACCATCTGTCTCAGATAAAATTGCAATTGCTAATGCATTCAATGAATACTTTTCAACGATTTCACTTAATCTACAAGCTAGTTCTAGACACCCATCTTGTACACTTTGTAGTCCATTCAGTAATGAACCTTCTCAAAGCCAAAGTTTTGTGTTTGAGCCTATAACTAGTTTAGAGATTCTGAATTTAATTGGCACTTTAAAAACTTCAAACTCTTCTGGTTATGATGGTATTTCAAATGTTTGTTTGAAAAATGTAGCATGTTTTATAATTGATGTTTTGGTACATATCTTTAGCAAAAGTATTTTTTCTGGAGTATTTCCGGTTGCTCTTAAATGTGCCAATATCTTGCCACTTTTCAAGAAAGGAGCAACTAATGATCTGGGTAACTATAGGCCTATATCACTCTTGCCCTCGATAAGTAAGATTTTTGAAATGGGGCCAACTCATACTCAAAAGAGCAATGTTGGGTCAACTACTACCTATCGTGAACTTTTATCGATGAGCTGACAGAAGATATTGGCAATGCCCGATCCTTGCGCGATAACTTTACGTCTGCAAATGTCAAGTCAACTACTGAATTCATAGCCCTTTTATCTACTCGAACAGCATCATAGCATGTTATCGTGGCATCTCCGACAACTCCACTCGAAATTGACATGATTTGAGAGGTTTCTGGGAAGGGAGGATGAGAATCAAACCACTGATTGAGTTTGACAATGTCTTCTGCATCTTGCGAGCCTGTCCAATGTCCTTGTGTTGTTCACTTGAAGTGAATGTGACTCCAGAAAACTCTTCAAGCGAAGTGCATATCTCATGAAAATACACGAACAAAGGTTGTGGGTCAAGAATATGATATACAAACTAATTTTCTGAAAATTGCAAAATGCTATACAAGTTTTAAAATAGCTGTAACTTTAGGCGGGTTGGACATTAATCAGCATATGTATATATATTCTAAAAGGGAATTTAAAAATCTACAACTTCTTTCCTATTCATACTTTTCGTTTATGAATAGGTTTAGACAATATGGTGCAATGTTTATGAATATTTTGACGTAAATTGATTTTTTTTGTAAATTTCAACTTTTTCCGAGGGTATAGCTCGAAAACGGTTAGGAATTAGAAAAAAACATAAAATATAAAAGTTTTAGATAATTTTAAGAACTCCATTTTATTCTCTAAAAATATTTCTCTCCGATGCACCGTTTTCGAGATATAAGCGAAAAACCTAAAATTCGTACCTTTACCCCCCTCCTCACCCCCCGCTCATCACCTAGGAGTCAGGACTTTTGGTATGTTAACAACCTAAGCCCCCTAAACAAGTTTCTGAAGGAATCGCTTAGTTACCTGCTCACGCACTCTACACCTCATTCCTTGACTGGACTATAAGCCAGCCTGACGGCAAATTAATAATAAATAAAGAAATTGCAAAATGTGGTAATGTGTACCAAAATATTCAAAATTGTAAATTTGAGTTAAGATATAATTATTGTAAAACACAAAAAGATAACAATACATGTTTAATAGATCTACTACACAATGAACGAGCTTTGTGCAACAAAACTAAAGAAAAGGACTTGTATCTAGAAGTAATAAGAGACGGATCAATTCTTTTGACTGGAAACCATCAGGTAGAGAACCTAACCATCACGGGTACATACTTGCTCACGTTCGAGAACACAACAACAATAGACGGAAAAATATACAATAACCCCACGGGACAAATCAACACGTTCCTAAAGACGTACACGGTCAACTAATATGACATAGGTACATACTTTGAAGCACTGGATGATAATCTTAAGATGGAGAACATTAACCTTCTAACAACAATTCAAGAAGAAATAACAAATAGTCCTATTGTGTCCACATTCGGATTAATAATTCTAATAATTCTTATTATCATGATAATAATCATAATAGTGTACTTAAGAAGACCAAGGCACCCTGTCCTCACTAAAGACGAATACATGAGTCTACAAGTTCGAGATATTATGAACAGAGTGCACGCACAATCACCGTAAATATCGGGACGATATTTTATTAACAAAGGGGGAAGTTAACTCATCATACTTTTTATTAAAACGTCACACTCCAAAATAATTAAAACCGAAAAACATTAAACCCGAAACCACTTATCCCAAATCTAATAAAATCGATAGTGTCAACAAACGACACAAACAAGTCACCTCCCCATCATTATATCATCATGTCCAGCGACAAGATGAAAACAATGACATTCTTTGTCACCCCCATCACACACTACACAACAAGAAGAACAAATAGCTGCAACAGTGGCTATATAAAGACCTAGACCGAAGTTATCCCGCTCTTCAGTTCCAGTACAACCTGCGATCATGCTGATCGTTTATATTTTGTGTTAAAGATAATATTGTATTGAAATTGTATTGTTATTTTAAATAAAGTTTTTTTTTATTAAGCAAACGAGCTTATATTTAATTTGCATTAATATACTGCAATGCATTATAGTATCAAATTATGTCTGAGAACATAATTTTGTAAATGTTCTCATAGGTTAAGTTTTCAATAAATATTAGTGAGTAAGGAAATTGTATCTTAGTGTTAAGCAGATTGTGACGAAGTAACCAATACAAATTATTTTTTTAAAATACAAAGATAAAACTTTGTAACTGTAACGATAGGAATCATAATAAATTAAGATTCCCTAAAATAAATCAAACACAAAGACCAAATCAACATCAAAGACAAAACGACTATAGACAACTCCCACAATTATTTGAACCAATGGTTCTTGGCAGTTTTCAAAATAGGCTAATACCACAGCAACAAACCCAAAACCCGTTTAAGCAAGTTGATAGGAATTTTAATAATAATTATGCACCACGTTGGCAAAAACCGAATATTAGTACTTATAACTTTGTATAAGAGGGAAAGAGAGTGTGCACAGCATTCTATCCAACCACCTCCGGTAAAATTCGAGAAAATTAATAACTTCAACGAAAACGAGGATTTTTTAGAAGAAAAGTGGGGTTACCCCACTTACGAAGAAGAATAGGGAACAAAGTAATCAAAATACTTATAGATACCGGTGCCAGCAGCATTTTGAAGAAGATTATAATATGATTAATCATATTCAGGGAAGTGATATACATATGTAAACAAGTGGATGAGATGATTGTCGACGACCAAAAATGCGGCCAAAATGAACACATCCACCGACGACGACGAACAAAAGGAGCAACAAACAAACAAACGAACACATCTTTATTATTTTATATATGTTGGCTATCGTGCCATTTGATTATTTGTCTGAAAATTCTTATGTTTAATTGTTGGCATCATTGTCATTTTATTTAAACCATTGTCATTTTTTAAACGTTCAAGTTCAAACGTTCAAGTTGAAGGGAAATTACCAATCGGTAAAAATACTAATAATCTTAATATTTTTCAATATTATAACAAGATTTTATTAATTTTTAGAAAATAAACATTTCGCTACAAGAGTTTAATTTTCGCATTTTCTACTTTGAACAATGATGAAGAAAATAAAAAGTATTCATTTAAACATTGATACCACATTGCCTTTTAGGACTGATGTTACAGCGGAAATCCGTACAAGTTCAGACCGTCCTATTTGGACTAAGCAATATCCTTATCCCTTAAGCGCAAACAAGTTCGTGAATAACGAAATTCATGATCTATTGGAAAAAAATATAACAAGGCCGTCAAAAAGTCCTTTCGGTTGTTCCAAAGAAAGTAACGAACGAGGATGGCACTCCCAAAAATCGTTTAGTTATTGATTATAAATAATATTGGATAAATATCCAATACCTGACACTAAAGTCATATTATCTAATTTAGGAAAGGCAAAGTACTTTTCGACATTAGATCTAGAATCTAGATCTTGGAGATGCCATCAATGTGTTATCAACGGAGAGAATCTTTCTCTAAACCATCAAACAGCACAATACCATCAACCCAACGAACGCCACCAACATCATCATCGTCATCGTCATTGCCACCACCAACATCATCGCCCCCACCATCATCATCATCGTCATCGAAATTGCAACCACCAACATCATCACCCTCACCAACGTCTACGCCACCACCACCACCGAGCTTGCTGCTGCAGCTCAACCGAAACCCTTGATACCATCGGATTTTTTTCCATCAAATTCCAGCCTACCTGTTGCTTCAATAACATTAGAGATGATATATGCAAAAATTCTCTCAATTGAAGAAAATCAAAAAAAAAACACATTAATGCACTTCTTGCCAAAAATGATGAGTGCGAAAAAAGAATAAATTTTCTTGAAGCAAAGGTCAATAACCTCGAACAAAAACTGTTATCAAATAGTATTGAAATATTTAACGTTCCTTCTATCAACTCCGAAATGCCATATACTGATGTAGCGCTTAAAGTGTTTCGTGAAGGTTTGAGCTTGAACGTGTAAGAGGGAGACATAGATCAGTGTTACATGAAGAAAGTACAGTTAGCCAAACCAACAACAAATGGTAACACAACCACCAAAAATATTCTTCACGTAAGACTGGTGTCGAGTATAAGTTATCACAGCATAGGTTGTCGTCACCAACAACACGCGCGACACAACTTACTTCATACGATATGTTGTCGACCCCAGACAACACGAGGGGGTCGGATTGCAGCGAAGTGACCAGACTGCAGCGAGGGTTCCCACACGTAAAATTCCCAGAAACATAACTCAGCAACATCATCAGCAAGTATACAAATAAATTAGGTTTCTTCCAAACAAACAATAATGTAAAGTTTGAGTTTTGTTCTGACCAATAAAGAGCTCACATCGTTTGAGCATAAAAAGTAAAAAAATTTTTTTTTAGTCATTTAAACTAAAAGTTACATAACTGGCGCCCGAGCAAATCTTAGCCGTGCAACTTAAATAAAATAAGTGAAACCCGGTAAAAAGCAAATAAAAAAAAAGTGAATTAAAACACTAAATGCAAAAAGTGAACTAAGACACTAGAAGCAAATAAAAAAAAGTGAATTCAAACACTAAAAAGCAAAAAGTGAACTAAGACACTAAAAGCAAATTAAAAAAAAAGTGAATTAAGACACTAAAATAGTTAACCAGTGACAGAAACTCCCTGAGGAAACGAGGCCCCCAAGTAGCTGCTACCAGCAAAAAGGAGGTGTAAATCTTCACCAGCCGCCCAGGAAACAAGAAAGATGATAACAATCATCATAATAGCGTAAGGAAGTTTTATTTTATATTCTAAGAAAATTTGAAAAAAAAAATTAAAGTAATACGACAAAATATATAAGAATTTACTACAAAAGAGTGACAAAAATTAAATGAGAAATAATTACGCAATAATCGAAAAAGGAAACAAATTTTTATATTACAAAATTCTTCTTAACCAAGAATAAATATTTTTATATTTCGAAAATATTATCTTCACAAAAGTATAGAAAAAGTTAAACCAAAAATAAATAGTTTTTAGGAAAATAAACATAAAAAGTGCAACATAGCAAACCAAAACAATAATTTAATTCCCCCACCGATTAACCCCCCAATTTGAATATTCCCCCTCCAAATCCACAATCACAAGGGAATCGACCACCACTACCTACTCAACCTGCCGTGATCCCTTCCCCGGAATTAATAAATATCATCGCTGGATCAGTCAATTCAATAGTTAGGCCAGACTTTGATGCTGTCCCTACACGGGACCAGGCCATTCGCCCCGAATTATTGAACAATTTGGAAAAACTCGATAAGATACCCGACGTTGTGAGATCCTTGCGGGATTTTTTGGGCAAGTCAGAAGAATTCAGCTCCTGGCGTAAAAGTGTGGAACGTATCTTAAAAATGTAGGAACCTCTCCAAGGTACACCAAAGTTCTACGGTATCTTGACTATAATTCGCAATAAAATTATTGGTGATGCAGACGCCGTATTGGAGTCGTATAACACTCCGCTAGACTGGAGAGCAATCTCCAAACGTCTAACCTTACACTATGCGGACAAAAGGGATTTAGGTACTTTAGACTATCGACTATCAAAAGCCGTGTTTTATTATCACCATGATCTGATCCGGATCAGATCATGATAATAAAACAGCATTGGATCATCATATTTTTTGTTATTTAAAGTTTGGTAGCAGTGTCAAATTCGTTCTTTCAAAAGTGACATTACGGAGCAAAACAAAAACAAACACATACCAAAAATGGAAGCTCCACAACTTTTGAAAATGTTTCTGCAAATCACCATTGCACTCTTAAACTCAAAGCATCCAGGAACGCTTTGGTCTCACATGTAGTACAGATTCTTTTTGACCTTTTAATAAATGTGACACTTAAATAATTTAATTTAGAGATTACTAACAATTTATTTGAACATCTTCTCTCCCATTTGTGCTGCAGCTTTCACGATTTTATTTATATTTTTTGACATTTAAAGCAGGGTTGCCCAAAGAACATTTTGCTCAATGATTTTTTTTTTGTTCCTTTTTTTTGGGAAAATAATACCCATAAATTATGTCAAATATACATTTTTTTGGACTTAATTATTTTAATTTCACCAATTAATATCTAGTTTTGTTAAAATATCTAATTATTTCATGGATTATATACCAAATAAATAAATATAAAGCTTCTCGCTTTCTATTTAAAAAATATTTTATTTCAGTCAAATGGAAATGTTTATATGGCAATACAGGTTTTATTTAATTTGTTTGCAATGATACCAACATTTACATGTGAAATTACAATGATAAAGCGCTCCTTGTTGTGAAAAAAAGAATTAAATTTTGGATCTCAAATTGAGATCCAAACACAAAGCTGGATCTTGTGTTGTTGTTGTAATGCATGTAAATCCAAGATCCGGATCAGATCATGATGATAATAAAACGCGGCTAAAAATTCCAAAATAAACGACAACAACCAACATTGTCTACCGGATATGCACAGAATAGGAGAACACCACAACAAAATACTTTCTATCCAAAAATTGCCTACTTACCACAACCTAACAACAGTATCCCTAATCTTGCTTACCAAAATAAGCAACGAAATTATCCCAACTACCCCAATTATACGTACCCTAATTATAACTACCCCAATCCTAATTACCTTAATTATACGCAACCTAACTATAATTTTCCCAATTTTGCTCCTCCACGCCCACCCAAGCCCCAACCCAAACCAGAACCTATGGAGACATCAACTATCCGCTCTGGTGCCGTAAACTACCAGAACCGTCCCAACCGCTTAAATAAATTAAATTAATTAAAGTACAGGAACCCGAAGTCGATGAATGTGACATTCATTTTTTAGGCTAAACGACTCTTTGCTGCCCTATTTTTAATGCAGGACGAAGAGTGGATAACTATTAAATTTTCTAATTGATACTGGCTCGAGTAAAAATTATATTCAACCATGTTTGGTAGAAAAACCTCTTCCAAACGAACAAACATTTTTGTCAAAATCAATTGCAGGTGACATTGAAATAACGAAACACACGTTCGTTAACCTATTTAATCTAAATGACGTAAAACTGAAATTCTACCTTCTCCCAACCCTTAAATCCTTTCATGGGATTTTGGGAAATGATAGTCTTAAAAATTTACATGCAGTTATTCATAAAAGGGATGACTTTATGTCAATTTTAGGAAAAATTAAAATTAGAATTAAACAACTAAAGTCACAATACGTAAACCCCATAGGTATCAAAATCTACCATATGTCGGAATCCCAGAAAAAAACTATAGCTACTATCTCTCAAAAATTCAAACCTCTATTCGCTAATCCAAATGAAAAACTTACATACACAAAAAGAGTCATAGGAGAAATACGCACCAACATAGATTCCCCAGTATATTCAAAATATTATCCTTATCCCACCTCATTAAAAGATGAAGTGGAAAAACAGATAAATGAGCTTTTGGAAAACAATATAATTAAACCTTCTCGATCCCCATACAATTCACCCGTGTGGATTGTACCAAAAAAACCCGACCCATCAGGAAAGAAAAACTTCGGTCTTGTAATTGATTACAAAAAATTAAACGAGGTCACGACCTCTGACCGTTACCCCATTCCAGAAATTAACGAAATATTATCCCACTTGGGTCAAAGCCAATTTTTTTCAGTTCTCGATTTAAAAAGTGGCTTCCACCAAATTCCCCTAAAACGCTCCGATACGGAGAAAACAGCCTTTTCCATTACCGGAGGTAAATATGAATTCACCCGACTTCCCTTCGGACTTAAAAACGCGCCATCCATCTTTCAACGTGCAGTTGACGACGTTCTGCGCGCTTACATCGGCAAAATATGTTATGTCTACATCGATGAATGAATGAATGTCACATAGAAAAAGTACTGCACACACTATGCGAGGCATACATGAAGGTACAACTGGACAAATGCCACTTCTTCAAAGAAGAACTAGAATTTTTGGGCTTCATTGTATCGTCAAAAGGTCTTACAACAAACCCTTCTAAAGTTCAAGCAATAGCAAATTTCCCAATTCCAAGAAACCTTAAAGAATTACGATCATTCTTAGGATTGTCTGGATATTACAGACGGTTCATTAATGATTATGCTAAATTGGCAAAACCATTAACGGAAATGCTACGCGGCAAAGAAGGCCACATTTCAAAATTTAATTCGAGCAAAGTTTTGTTTTCACTATCCACCGGAGCAATAGAAGCTTTTAACAAACTGAAAAAATCCCTTACTTCTAAAGATGTAATCCTCGCCTACCCCGGCTTAAAAAAAAAGTTTCGAACTCACAACCGATGCATCAGAATATGCAATCGGTGCAGTCTGCTCGCAAGATGACAGACCAATAATGTTCATTTCAAGGTCATTGCACAAGACAGAAGAACATTATGCTGTCAACGAAAAAGAAATGCTTGCCATCATTTGGGCATTGGACAGTTTCAGAAATTATTTATACGGAACAGCTCATGTTAAAATTTATACAGACCACCAGCCGCTTACTTACGCTATGAGCAACAAGAATAACAATGCAAAAATGAAGCGCTGGAAAGAAATCCTTGAAGAATACGATCACAAAATTAAGTATATACAAACCAGGGAAAAGTAACGTAGTCGCAGACGCACTATCTCGAGCTCCACAAAACTCCGAAGTATTCTCACTTACCGCATCTCAACACAGTGACCAAAGCTCGTCACATAATTTAATCCCAAGTGTTGAAAGCCCAATTAACGTCTTTAAAAATCAAATTTTTCTTCTCATTGGCAAAGAAACAAAATACGAATTTAAAATCCCTTTCCCAACCTACCACACACATATATTCACACAACCGGATTATACCATAGACCAGTTAATCTCAATATTTAAAAGAGTTTTAAATCCAAGTGTTATCAATGGTCTTTATACCAACGAATCAATTATGGGAAGAGTTCAAGAAATGTATCCGCTTCACTATCAAACTTTTAGAATCCGTTTCACCCAAACACAAGTTACCGACCTCACAAACGTAATCGATCAGAACGAAGAAATCTTAAAAGAACACAATAGAGCCCATAGGAACGCCAAAGAAAACAAAATTCAACTCCTTTTCAAATATTATTTCCCAAAGATGAACGCTCGAATTTCCGAAATTATTAAACAGTGTAGAATATGCAAGGAACAAAATTATGAACGACATTCTAATAAACCAAAAATCCAAGAAACCTCAATTCCACAATTTCCAGGCGATATAGTTCATATTGACATTTACTCAACAGATTCGAAACAAATACTCACTGCAATAGACAAATTTTCAAAATATGCGCAAGTAAAAATTATTAAATCAAAAGCTATATTCGATATAATTGAAACTTTAAGGCAGCTCATATTTTCCTTCGGCGTACCGAAAAAAATAATTTTCGACAACGAAAAATCATTCAATTTAGCAACAATATCCTTCATGCTCCAAGATCAGTTAGGAATCCAAATTTATACCACCCCTTCTTACAGCAGTTAAGTAAACGGTCAAATAGAAAGATTTCATTCGACACTTTCTGAGATAATTCGTTGTTTAAAAGCCGGACGACCTCGAATGCCATTTGATCAACTTCTAGATTGCTCTGTATATGAATACAACTACTCAATCCATTCTGTCACGAATAAAAGACCAATCGAAGTATTCTTCGGTAGGACTGTTACAACAGATCCGAAGCAATTCGAATCAGCAAGACAGGAAAACATTGAACACCTGCGATTAAAGCAGAGTAAAGATTTGGAAACCCATAATAAATCAAGGCAAGAATTAAAAACATATTCACCTGGCGCAACCATTTATATCAAAATTAATAAAATGTTAGGAACAAATTTAACCCCCAGATTTAGAAAAGAAATTGTTAAACAGGACAAATCAACCACAGTTCTAACAAATTCAGGCAAAATAGTCCATAAAAATAACATTAGGAATTAACTTTTTCAGATTTTTCCTTTGCGGAGGATTAACCGAAATACAAATTTTGGATTAATCTAATTCAAAAATTGTAGCAACAAACATGGGCGCAGCGAAATTACAAATCGGCACGTTAAGCATTATCCATGTCATCGATCTAGACCAATACGAGGAAATCTTACCGACTATCCAAGCCGACATAGACCGCCAAGTTAATAAAACCGATCCCAATCTTCCCTACCTATCCCACCAAATATCCGAATTTTTCAAGTCCCTCAATAACTTAAAACCCCAAGGAAATCCCAGATCACTTAACTTCATAGGAACTGCATGGAAATGGTTGGCCGGTACTCCGGACCACCAAGATTTTCAAATCATTAAAGCACATACACAAAAACTATTAAAAAATAATGAGAAACAAATTATAATTAATAATGTTTTAACAAAGAGAATTAATAAAATAAGCAACATAACGAATAACTTAGTAGAAATTGCAAAATTAAATACAATCCAAAGAAATGAATTTTCATTAGATGTTAAGTTTAAAATTCAAATCATAAAAGAAGAACTAATTAATATTGAATACGCTCTGCTTTGGGCAAAAAATAACATTATAAATTCATTTATTTTATCAAATTCCGAAATAAAAATTGTAAAAGAAAAATTTAAAAATCAAAATGTACCATTCATAAATTTAGAAGAGGCACTAGAATTTTCGAGTGTAAAAATAGCCTCCAACATGTCAAATTTGCTCTATATAATAACCATTCCCACAACGGGAGCAGAGATTTGAAAAAAAAATGTGATCAAACCTATAAAACAAAATAAAAATGTAATTAAATTAGATTATGAAAACATATTAAGTTGTAATAATCAAATATATGGTATAAAAAGTAAATGCAATACATGTAACAATCTAACTATCTGTAAGAGAAACGAAATTATAAATTTAGAAAACGATAATTGTACAAGAAACCTAATTGAAAGTAAACAATTAAACTGCGATGAAATCAACAATCAACACATCCCGACCGTAGAGGGAATACACCCTGGAACAATATTGCTTAACCAATTCAACGGTTCTATTCTTGTGGAAAATAAGAAATTAAATCTGACTGGTTTCTTCATTGTACAATACAGCAACATATCAATAGTCACAGACGGGCAGGAATACCTATCCAAAGAAACTCCAGCAGGAAAGCCATTACCCGCAATCTTACATGAGAATTTTTCGACAAAAACCTACAAAGGATTCTTACAATGGAAATGCTTAAAGAACTGCACATCAACAACACGGAGCATTTGAAGAAAATCGAAAGCGATGCAAACATCCATAAAATCGCTATAACTATAGCCTTTCAACTATCCTAATATTTTCCACACTAGCAATTATCATCAAAATAATCACTCCAACCAAGAAAGTCATACAAATCAAAGAGGATCCAAAGAAAGAACATATGGACCAAAACAAAGTACCAGTACTCTATTTGTCGACTTTAAGAAGGGAGGAGTTATCACAGCATAGGTTGTCGTCACCAACAACACGCGTAACACAACTTACTTCATACGATATGTTGTCGACCCCAGACAACACGAGCGGGTCGGATTGCAGCGAAGTGACCAAAATGCAGCGAGGGTTCCCACACGTGAAATTCCCAGAAACATAACTCAGCAACATCATCAGCAAGTATACGAATAAATTAGGTTTCTTCCAAACAAACAATAATGTAAAGTTTGAGTTTCGTTCTGACCAATAAAGAGCTCACATCGTTTGAGCATAAAAAGTAAATTTTTTTTTTTAGTCATTTAAACTAAAAGTTACATTACTTATATTATAAGTTATATTATACTTATAAGGAGAAAATACTAAAAGCAAAGAGAGAAAAAAAAAAGTTAACCACGAACCTACTCAATGCCGATGCAACTTTGGAGAAGATGTATGTCAACGAGTGCTTAACATATGAAACCAGACGTTTATTTAAAACTGCAACAACAATGAAGACAACGAAGAAATATAAATATGTATGGACGAGAAATGGGACTGTTTACAAGCGGAAAGAAGAGGGTGACAACTGTGTAAGAATTAATTGTACTGCTGATTTTCTTAAGCTATGAATGTAGTTAGATCTGATTCACGCTTCTAATTTTTCTGTATGTGATAACCCAGTCGATCTCGTTAACTCTGTAGCTAAACTATTGTGTCTTAGCTCATGGCATATTTAGAAAACAGTTGGAATCTTGGAATGCTTTCATATGTAGCGAGTATTCCAAATTAAATAGTTAGACCATACCTTGCTGGACAACAGTGTTCTAAAATAACTTGATAACTAAAGTTGTCATTTTAGCAATTATTAAATTTTGCATTCATGCTCTGCAATTACCTGGCTGAAATGTTTAATGTTTCTTGTTATATTTTATGATGTATCATATTATTTTTGTGTATTTTAGGAGTTTGTAAATTTAGCTAAGTAAGCAAAATTATTGTATAAATAGTATTGTAAGCTAATAAAATTTATCATTTTACGATCAAAAGGTTGTTCTGTGTTATTCGTTATTACCCACCAGTGGTAAGGGGCATTAGTAGTTCACAACAAACAAACTTCGCACTATACTGCAACATACAATAGGTACAAGCACCTTTTTGTATATCTTCATTCTGGTCAAGGTTTATGTACCCTGTCCAGGAGTCGGAGCAAAATAGTTCCGACTTAAACATTGGTGACCCCGACGTGATAGAGAACACGATCAGCCTCTTGATGTAAGTGATATAAAGCGTTTCATAGGGTTAAAACACTTGGTGAATTCCGAACCAGAGATCCAAGTATCCAGAGATCCCAACCAGAGATCCAAGCATCCAGAGTTCCAGGTATCCAGTGTTCCGGTGTTCCAGAGTACAAATCTTCATAAACTTGCGTTCGGTATTTAGCATTGTCGAGGCCGTGCCACAAATACATGTACCTAGAGTTCCAGTCAAAAGCAAATCTTTGTAGTTGAAATGGAGGAAATGCAAGAATTCACTATTGTGGCTAGGCAAAAAGCCATAACCGATGAGTAGCTACGGCTAAAGACCAACATTGGTAAAGACAGCCCTGACCGTAAAACAGTCGATTACAAGGCGAACAAATTATTAGCACTAGAAGCTCTTTGTTTAGAGTTTTCAAAAAACCATGACCAGATAAAGGCATATGTAAAGGCAGACACGCCTTATATGCAAAGTAATACCTTCGAAAAGGTAAAAAAGGCGTACATTGAAATCAAACAAACTCTAGAATCCATTGTACCTATAGATATAGCTGCCGACCCTATAAAGAAAACTAGTGGAGCGGCTAGTTTGAAAGAGCAAGCAAGCTCCAGAATAGATATTGGCAGAATACAACCTGTAGAAGTTATCCCAATATCAGAAATCGCCAGAATTATACGAAGACAAAAAACAGCCGCACAATCTCTACAGCGGTTACTGTCCAGTCTTAGAACTACAGAGACTTGGAGTTCTACCTTTTGTACAGTAAAGTTGAATACACTCCAAAAATACTGGATGGAGCTGGAAGAAATGCATCGCTGGATAAACGACCTTTCTGAAAATCCAGCCCAAGATGGATACGATATGAATGAGTTCTACAAGTTAGAAGATGAAGTCTCGCAAGCTATAATTGCATTGACAACCAAGCTTGAAGAAACCACCATACAAAGCTCATCATCGTTCCTCCCCGTTGGGACTCCTAGTCCCAGGCAAGCTATGAAACTTCCAAAGATAACCTTACCCAAATTTGACGGAAGCTACATCAAATGGAAACAATACAGCGATCTGTTCAGTGAGTGTATCGAACGCGCCAAGCACGTTCAAGTCAATTGCATTATTACTTTGTATTAGTAAAGTCATGTATGTATTCTTGTCATTGTATGTTAAATTGGAGAAATAAGTTCACTCATTTTCCTTTGTAAAGTCAGTCATCTCTTAACTCTTGTGCGGTACAGGCCGGCCTCAAATAAAATAGAATCGTTGAAAACAATTAAATCTGTATAGTGAAAATCGATTGCACTAAGAAATCAGTATTAATAAAGACAATGAATAGTCGGGTTTTTAACCACTTTTCCCGACTCTAAAATACCGTGTTTCATTTATTTTTCCTATAGTTTTTACAGTCCGCTATATACATTTTGGTCCACGTCGAGACCGGATAACGCCAGTAAAGTAAAAATATAACGGTAAAAGTGCTCTCCATTGTCAGTCTTAATCCGCCTTATAGTAGTGTATTATGTCCGTAAACCCTCTTTTTCGTGCCGGGCCGTGTAGTGCTGTACAGAAAACAAAGTACAGGAAACGAGTAAAAAAGAAAATAAAAAGAGCGTACTCAAGCATGTTAATTCTTGTCGCCTCAACAAGCGCCGCCGTCGCGACGGGGTCGTGTACATACCCATATAGAAAACAAGAACAAAACGAAAAGCACACAGCAACACTGCATATGCTGAATCAACGGCAAGCCAGTGCAACAGTTATGCAGCTGCGATGTGCCTATATACACTTAAATACATGGTAGCAACAAGCGCAGACGAAAAGGAGAGAAAAATTCTCCGCGCGATGCGATAGCTTCATTTTAACTTCGACCATCGAACAGTGAAGTTGTGACGAGTGATTTGAAGAATTTAAGCGAAATCTCAAAGGAGCAAATAACATTTAAAAGAAAAGATAAGTAAAGAAACAGTAATAGTAAGTTTCAAGAATAAAATATAAAAAGTATAGAAAAGCAAAGAGTTCTAAAAGTGTAAAGTAATAAAAGAAAGTACAGAGTAAGGACGAAAAAGAAGAATTGGTACAGGTGAGTCGTTAAAATATAAAATAACCCAAGATTTAAAAGTGCTCAGGGTAGTGTTAGCTTTTTGTGCAGGGCCGGGTGGTAAGACGTGCTGTTGTTCTTTTGCTACGGTTCTTTTTGTGTGGATGTGGTTGGCAGAAACTAGCCAAAACACAAATAAGACGAGCAAAAACAAAGCCCGCGTCGCATGCCATAGCATGTATTGCAATTTTTTATTATGATTATTTGTTTATTCGTCTAGACGACGCGCGCCGCTCACACGGCAGCAAAACATATAATTCTAGAATCTGGAAAGTTTCATGTGCATACGCGCAGACAAATATAAATGTAGATATACATACTTAAATTCCCCTCTCGAGTTTAGGTTTCGTTGGCGTATATTGTATATACCTCAACTTGAGCAAACCGTCTCAGGCTTTATATGCATACATGCATACTTACTCGGTTGCAAATTTATTCATAGCCAGACAGCCAGCTGCAAAGAAATTGCTGGCAAAATAAAAATGAAAATTCCTCTATGCCGATGAGGGCATACAACCAGCATCGGCATGGAGATGGGTATGTACTCTTTCTCATGTGTCCATGTGTGTGACTTACAACCACCGCTGGCACATACACCCATGCGAAGACAAATGGCAAGTAGATAACTCCGCCCATAATGCGCAGTATAGTTATTAAAGATAGGGGATGTATTAAATGATTCTCTTATGTATGGAAAGAATATAGACAGCGCACCTGGGTGAGCGACGCGAGGCATTTAAAGAGAGCCCTGTTAAATAGGAGAAGAATCCTTATTGTACTGTGCCGTCAACTTAGTAGTATAAATAGAATTTTGTAGTGCAGAATTTAAATACAAGGTAGAGATAGGTTATTGCCGAACTCAGAAACATCAGTTATTAATTCTTGTGCAGGGGTAGTACAGCTTAGAACATTTTTCCAATGCGATGGGCTATAGGCAGTGTTTAGCTTGAGCGCATTGAGTTATAAATGTGAACGCAAACACTTGCTTAAACTATTTGCAGATTAAGCTATCATATCCTCTTGGGGTCGCACTGGTTTTTTGAACATTAGTTGCAAGTTACATAGCACCAGTTCTAGATTCAAGCGTGCGGCCGCAATGAGGATATGAAGCGATACAGTTAGAACGATATAGAGTAGCATAGCTTAGAGAAGGTTGAGGTTGACAGGGTATAGGTTAAAGTATAGAAAATAAATTAATACAAAATATGTAAGTGCAGAATGTTAACATATTTTGAAGTACAAAGATAACATAATGGGTACAGGATTTTAACAGGGGCTCTAGGATAAAATACAAAATAAAATGAAAAGGTTAAAAGTAGAGTATAAAGCATACAGCAAAGACAAAGAGATGAAAAGATTACAGGAAATAGAATATAGAGTTAAGACAAATAGAGGTACAGGCTGGATCCAGATACAGATATATATGAAGACAAAAATATTAAGGCGCCACTTCGACGGGAGTAGGCAGCTAACGCCTATATGCTGGAACAGCAATAGGAAGCTGTAAGTCGTATGGAATATTAAGCGCTTAATAAGTTTTTGGCGATCAAGGATACGGATAATGGATATTCATACGCAAGCAAGTGAACAACCAGGTCTAAGTTCCCGTTGGTGTCTTGTTTCTAATCTCTTATTTCCTATCTTACGCTGAAGTAGGAGAGCGTCCGTTCGGGGATAGAGCGGATCGGAATGTAGGCCCTCGGTCCCTGTCGTCCGCAGCTGCAGATGCGTATTGGAGCTGTTTGGTTACACGTTAAGTGCGTGCAGCTAGTCTAATACTGAGGCGAGCAAACCGGGAGAGCCTCTTCGTGTTTTGTTCTCCTTAGGACGGGCAGTTCACTACGATTTTTTATTTTTTTTTTTTATTTTTCCTTTCAGGTTTCTGACACTAGCGGGGGAATTGACCTGAAAAATAGCACGCACACTAGATAAGATAGGCACTGAAAAAGCACATATAGGCAGGCCCAAAATTCAATTAAAAAATAAAGCCACTACCTACAACCAGAGCACTTATATATATATATATAGATATATCAATTATGATATTCTTGTACAAATGCCTGTGAAATACCTACGAGATAGGATATAGATTTGTTGGTATTTTTGTACAGATGTCTAAAGCAAGTTCCTACAGGTTTAGATATAGAATATAGACGTCTAAAATAAATTCCTATAGGTTTAAAACATACATTTATTTTTGTACAGTTGATAGAGTACATAGATTCTAATGAATTTGTACAGATACCTAAGTATGCATGCTTGCAAGGTAGTTAGGCGTAGAGTAACTGGCAAAAAGGCAGACATACCTGCACCAAAGAACTCATAAAATAAATTATAAGGCTGACACAAGATTTTTCCTTTTTTTTGCAAACAGAATGTTCACCAATAGAGCACGCTGTGCAGCCAATGCCATTAGGACTGCCAAGGCCCTTGTGGAGTCCGATGAATTTGAGGTGCTGCCATACCTCCACGCCAAGTTGAGGCTAGCCGCATTAGAAGAGGATTGGACGAAATTTCAAGCGCTAACAGAAGACACCCTGGATGTGGTTGGCAAGAGAGACTTGCCAAAGATCCTGCAAGAATATGAAACCACAAGAACGGATTACTTCCTGGCAAGTGTCGCGCTTCAGGAAAAGGTGGCAGCCACATGCCCAAGGACCGAGAGCCAGCCAAGTATGAGTGAAGATAGCCGGCAGATCCAGGTGCAAGTCAACATGCCATTCCAGCAGCAGGATATTGTGAACACATGGGGCCAGTTCGACGGAGCCTACACCAAGTGGATAGGTTTCCGTGACATGTTCGAGGCAGCAGTGCACAACAACGAGAAGATCTCGCCTGCTTTCAAGTTCTCGTATCTAAAGAAAGCTCTGGTTGGCGATGCCGCAGCCACTCTCGGTGAATGGCAACTAACCGAAGAAAATTACAATGATGCGTGGGAGCGGCTAAACAGCGTATACGACAAGAAATACCTCATTGGGCGCGACCACCTGCGCCAGCTATTGGATCTGCCAGAGCTAAGCAATCGTCCATCGGCATGCGCCTTACAAGCCATGGCCAACGGCACTCACGAAGTTATGAGGCAGCTGAAGGCGTTAGGTCACCCAGTGGAGCACTGGGATTTTTTCGTAATCCATATCTTAACCGAGAAACTTGACCCGGAGACAGCGCGCCAATGGGAGCTACAGCGAGACTCTGACCAGCCCAAGCTAGCGACCATGCTCGCATTCATAGATAAGCAAGCAGCAGCATTGTCAAATGTCTCGAATGCCCGTCAGAGGAGTCATGGAAAGGGAGGCCTGCAAGAAACTACTGCTCTTGGTCAGCGTCAGCGGCAAAAAACAGGTAAAGATGCGGTAAGGCCATGCGTAGTATGCAACGAGGCTCACAGGATATGGGAGTGCCCCGACTTGAGCCCTCCCTTTGAGAAGTAGAAGGGATTACGTGGAGAGGCGCGCAATATGTGCAAACTGCCTAAAGCATGGGCACAAGGAGAACAACTGCTTTATGCGCGGCTGCGCCAGATGCGTGGGGGCCCCACTACACAACATCCACCTCTGTCCAAAACGAGAGGTCAGCAAACCGGCGCTGACGGTAGTAAAGGAGGAAGTTGCCTCCGGCTCGGTAGCCAGGCGACGCAACATGAACAAGGCCGATTGACTATCGACTAAGGCCAGACGGGTCAAACCCGTACGTACAGGTCGTACAGTGTACAGACGAGGAAGAGAGAATCAATATAGAAACCGTACCGCAGGAAATCCATTCCGAAGCTCAACCAAAAGGGAACGTACAGATCAGCCACACCGTGAAGTCCAGCAGAAAGAAAACAGAAAAAACAGTACAGAACGAAAGTCATCGAACAACAGGTCTTTTTCCAGCAAATTAGATCTCATCAACAGCAAGATAGACCTGCTAACAAAGAGGGAAAAAAGTCAAGAGCCGCAGCTTTCGCCATATAATAAGAGAAAATGGTCTATGACAAAAAATGTACTCCCGAACAAAATTCCAAAAATAAATAATGAAAAATATGTAAAGACTATTAATTATGTAGAGAGTAACACAGATTTAATACCAACTGCTATGGTAAAGCTAGAGGTAGAAGGTATTATTTTAGGTCCTTTTCGAGCAATGCTTGATACAGGCTCCCATCTTAATTTAATGGTAGACAAACTGAGAAAGGAACTTAGAATTCAAACTAAGCAAGCATCAGGTAAGCTGGTTGGTATTGATGGGGTACCATTACTAGTCAAGAGGCAAGCTATGCTAAAGATTTTGCCATGGTATGCTACCAAGGCAAGTAAGCATAATGTAGCAGAATCATTCTGGTTTTTACCAGAGAATTGCCAGTGGCAGCCGAGGTTACCACTCAGGCTGGTCAATACCCAAGGGTATTCAGACTCATACAGGTATGCCGATCCTGAGTTTTATATACCGGGGGAGGTGGAGATACTATTAGGCATAAGCATCTTTGCAAAATCAATCAAATCAGTGATTGGCAAAACAATGTCTGGCACGACACTACTGGAATCATCGTTGGGTGTATTAGTGATGGGATCGAATCGTACCATTGACCCAGAGATAAGCAATGATCGTCCAGCGATAGTCTATACTGCTGGAGAGCAATTAGACAAGCTTCTTAGTAGGCTTTGGCAAATGGACCAGATCGGTTCGTGCTCAAGGAGGTCAGAAGAGGAAGAACTTGTGGAGCAGCATTTTGTGTCCTCCCACTATCGTGACAATGACGGCGTTTTTGTTGTCAAAATGCCGCTAAAGCCAAATTATACAAATATAGGTAGCTCGCGTGAAACGGCGTTGCGACGTTTTTTATGCCTAGAGAAGAAGCTAGAAAAGAACGAACAGATGAGAATGGCCTACATAGAAAAGATGCGTGAGAGCATTGAACTAGGGCATGTGCAGATAGTAAAAAGGAAGCCTAGTACAGATAAGCTAGTATATTACATACCTCATCATTGCATAGAAAAGAAATTTCGTATCGTATACGATGCAAGCTGTTGTACAGATATGGGTATTTCGTTGAACGACATCCAAATGCTAGGCGAAAAGCTCCAGAAAGACCTACATGAGACGGTAATACGATTTAGAAGGCATCGCATAGCGGTATGCGCCGATATTAAGAAAATGTTTAATCAGGTCCGTCTAAATGAAGAACAATGGGACCTTCAGCGCATATTCTGGAGAGAGAATAGAAACGATCCGCTTTGCGAATATTGGCTCACAGTCGTTACCTTTGGGCTAACGTCATCAGCTCATTTAGCGGTGAGGTCAGTTATGCAAGCCGCAATAGAAGCACAAGATAGTCTGCCAAGAGCAGCAACGGCAATCAAAAATGACTTCTATATGGACGACTGTGTAACAGGCGAAGATAATGAAGCAAAAGCCATCGAATTAGCCAAAGACATGTACAAAATATTAAAAGGCGCTGGTTTCGAATTATGCCAATGGAAATCAAACTCCAGCAAGTTTATGAAAGCAATGAATTCTAGTTCAGTGGATGCCTCCTTGGTGTTTTCGGGGGAGGAGAAATCATCCATTCTAGGTCTGAAATGGCTGATGGCGACAGATCAATTTACATATGAGGTAAAAACACCAAAGTTAGCTGGCACACTGACTAAGAGGAAAGTAGTAAGCTGTATAGCACAGCTATATGACCCAAATGGTTATATATCCCCAGTCACGGTTATAGGCAAAATAATGATCCAAGACATTTGGAGGCTAAGTACAGATTGGGACGAGAAAATTCCTGCAGAAATAGAAAGAAGATGGCGAGTTTACTGGGGTGATATTACGTCTCTTGAGAAATTCCGTATAGACAGATGGCTAGGCACCACCAGTTCAGCAAATATTCAGATCCATGGGTTCTCAGATGCATCCAGCGCAGCATATGGTGCAGTAATATATGTTCGTGTAGAAAACTCAGATGGTACAGGCTTATGCAGGTTATTGATGTCAAAATCACGGGTGGCTCCGTTGAAGACAATAACGATTCCGAGGTTAGAACTAGCTGCAGCCGAGTTATTGGCGAGGCTGCTCGTAGAAGCAAAAAACTCCATGGAATACCACGACACGCCGTACTTCTTGTGGTCAGACTCCACAGTAGTACTTCACTGGCTAAATAAGCTGCCGTGCAACCTAAAAACATATGTGGCGAACCGCGTTTCATCCATTCAGACGAACACAGAAATAAAATGCTGGCACTACGTCAACACTAAAGACAACCCTGCTGACTTATTGAGCAGGGGCGTGCAGGCGTCCGCATTAGTAGACAACAGGCTATGGTTAGAAGGCCCAGCATGGTTGCAACGACCACGTACAGATTGGCCGGAAGCCGGTCTTGGTACAAACGATTTGGTACAGGTACAAGATGAACTAAAAATAGTTGCGTTTACACAAGTAAAGCCAGCTCTATGTATAGGTTTAAAGAAAAAAGGGGATAGGGTTCCTCTATTAGAGTATTCCAATAAAATTGAAAGATTGATTAATATCTTAAGCTATGCAATGCGTTTCATAGAAAAATGGTCAACCAATCCGACTTTCAGAATAAGAGCCAAAAGGCGCAAGCCTGAAATTCAGCAGCCGACTATAGAGGAGAGAGCCAGAGCAATGGCCTACCTCTTACGAGATTCGCAAAGAAATTACTATGGTATAGAGTTGAAAACAATAAAAGAGCGCAATGACCTTCCTGAGAAAAGCAAATTAGAGCCGTTTAAGCCAATCTTAGATGCCAAGGGTCTTCTGAGAGTAGGAGGCAGGCTTGACAGAAGCAGTAATTCGTATGAGATGAATCATCCCGTGATAATACCGAATGGTTCCAGATTGTCGTGGCTAGTGATGGATCATGCACACCGTAGCACCAAACATGGAGCCGTGCAGATTATGATGCAGTTCATCAGGCAGAAATATTGGATCCCGAAGCTGCGTAGTGAGCTAAGAGGCTACCTGCACAAATGTGTAACATGTGCCAGATACAGCGCAAAGTTGGAACACCAACTCATGTCAGAGTTACCAGCAGATAGAGTACAGATCGGGAAACCGTTCCTGCATTGCGGGGTAGATTATGCGGGTCCATTACAAGTAAAGATGATAGACAAGCAAGGCGAGCAAATAACCAGAAGCAAATGTTGGGTGGCAATATTTGTATGTCTAAAGACACGAGCCGTACACATAGACTTGGTCACAGATTTGACCTCAGCGGCGTTCATCGCTTGCTATGAGCGTTTTATAGCCCGAAGAGGGCGGTGCGAGCGCATGTACAGCGACAATGGCACGACCTTTGTTGGCGCAGATAAAGAGTTAAGGAGAGCCATACAAAAATGGTCAGAAGAGCAGACTATATCTCATCTAAACAACAAGAGTACAGAATGGCGGTTCATGGTACCGGCCGCACCACATCAAGGTGGCATTTACGAAGCAGCTGTAAAATCAATGAAGTATCATCTAAGGAGGATAGTTGGTATGAGAGTGCTACCATATGAACAGCTCCTGACGCTTCTAACACAAATAGAAGCCATCCTCAACTCAAGGCCAATTCATCCGCTAAGTGACGATTCGTCCGATGTACAGGCGTTGACTCCAGCACATTTCTTAGTGGGCGAGCCAGCCATACTTCCAGTCCCATTTGATATCAGCAGCCAACCGAGCACAGTGGGGGTTAAACTTTGGAAAGAGAGACAGCAGATGCTGACGCATTTCTGGAACAGATGGAGTACTGAATACTTGTCCACTTTACAACAACGTAAGAAGTGGCGTAGAGAGAGAGAGAAGCTCCGAATAGGACAGCTAGTTACGATTGCGAGCGAGAACTTCCCACCAGCTTCCTGGGCGCTGGGCAGAATATGCGAACTCATCACCAGCAGAGATGACGTCACCAGATCCGTAATTGTGCAAACAGAGACAGGAAGATTAAAGCGTCCAGTGCAGAAGATCTGTATCATACCCGTAGAGATCGAAAAATTGCATGAGTAGATTCAAGCCAATAAGGTACGGCTATGTTGAGCCCAATTGAGTATATATATTAAAAAATTGTTAATTTTTGCTGGCACTGTATCGAACGCGCCAAGCACGTTCAAGTCAATTGCATTATTACTTTGTATTAGTAAAGTCATGTATGTATTCTTGTCATTGTATGTTAAATTGGAGAAATAAGTTCACTCATTTTCCTTTGTAAAGTCAGTCATCTCTTAACTCTTGTGCGGTACAGGCCGGCCTCAAATAAAATAGAATCGTTGAAAACAATTAAATCTGTATAGTGAAAATCGATTGCACTAAGAAATCAGTATTAATAAAGACAATGAATAGTCGGGTTTTTAACCACTTTTCCCGACTCTAAAATACCGTGTTTCATTTATTTTTCCTATAGTTTTTACAGTCCGCTATATACAGTGAGCTTGTTGATAAACAAGACCTAGCAAATTGTCAGAAGCTTTTTTATTTAAAAACAACGTTAACGGGTGAAGCCGAAAACCCGATAAGGCACTTTTCAACATCCGATAGCAACTATAGTGCAGCGTGGCAAGTTATTAAAGATCGGTATGACAACCCTCGTCTACTTGTAACTGCACATGTACAACGATTGCTGGCGCAACCTGCAATCCAAAATGAAAGCTCGAAAGCAATTAAGGTGTTGCATGACACCACACAAGAGTGCATGCTTAGTTTAAAGGGTCTCAACATCGACACTACAAATTGGGATCCCCTTTTATGAGCGTTCTGATAAAGAAACTGGACAGAAATACGCTCACACTTTGGGAGCAATCACTCAAGCAACCAAAGGCATTGCCATCCTTGAATGAGTTCATGTCATTCTTGGAGATGCGGTTTTAATCCCTAGAGGCACTAGGGCCAAGCCAAAGAAAAGGTTCAGAAGAGCAACGCCAAAAGTCTAGACCCGACAAGGCATATACGACACTAGTAGCTACAAGATCAACATGCGTCTCCTGCAAAGGCAAATTTTTGCAACTAAGCCCATCACAGCGCTTAAACCTTGTGCAAAAATCAAGGCACTGCACAAACTGCCTTAAGTCAGGAAATGCATCAAATGATTGTTCTTCCAGATGTTGCACAAAATGCCAAAAGAAGCACAACACACTTCTTCATTTGGACGAGTCAACAAGGTCCAAAAATTCGAAAATGTCAGCATCACCACAAGCACCTTTTTGTATATCTTTATTCTGGTCAAGGTTTATGTACCCTGTCCAGGAGTCGGAGCAAAATAGTTCCGACTTAAACAGCTACTTTAGATGACAACTGGATATTAGCCATGCAACTGCAAGATAAGAAACTCGCAGATATCATCAAAATTCTCAAAGAGGGAACATCAAAAGCTGATTCGACGACACAACAAAAACGAGAGGATTACGTTATTAAAGGCGGACGTCTTCATCGTAAAGTTGATGGGAAAGAAAGGTTGGTGGTACCAGAGCTGGTGAAGTGGCGAATAACCAGAGCTTGCCACGATGAAGCTGGACATTTTGGGACTGATAACACAATCCAACGTATTACAAAACATTTTTGGTTTCCCAGAATAAGACGATATGTGAAATCATACATTGCAGCCTGCCCAGAATGTTGCTTGAACAAAGTCAAGGGTGGAAAGACTGAAAGTCAGCTCCACGTAATGGAGGTTATGCCGATTCCTTTTTGAAGTGTCAACATCGATTATCTGGTTCCATTCCCAAAGAGCTGTGAGGAATACGAAGACAGCACCGGTTATCAGTATGCTGAACGAGATAATTTTAAGTTTTGGTCAACTGTTACACATTACATCGGATAGAGGTACAGCATATACTTCGAGTGAATTCAGTAACTTTGTCAACAAGTTGGCTTGAAACACGTCAATACAGCTGTCCGCACCCCAAGAGCTAATGGCCAGGCCGAAAGCGTAAATAAAACCCTACTAGCAACACTGAAGTGCTCAACCAAAAGTAATAAGGATTGGGACTTAGCATTGACAGTCATTCAATGGACAGTCATTCAAGCAGTACAAGATGAGGCGACAGACGAATGTGAAGATGTTATAACTAAAACGAGAAATGCAGCGACCAGCATTATGGAAGAAAGACTTAAATGGAAAGAACGATACGATAAAAAACATCAGACACCATATAAATATGCCATATGACACCATATAAATATTCAATGATCAGTTTCAATGAAAACTCCTAACTGTGATATGGGGATCCGTCCGATATTTATCTAGCCATTAATAATGAAGTTCCTTTTTTTCTTATTTATGTTCATTTAGTATTAAATATGTAATAACAAATGAATTGTTTTTGTTCTCGTTAATAAATACCTACATTTTGTTTTTGAATTTGTGTGTTCGTTTACTTTAATCCATTTAAAAAAGCTCAGTACTATTTGGTCTTTTTCAGTACTTTTTTGTTTCAGTTTTCAGTACAATCGAAAAAAGTCGATTTCCATCACTGGATCTACTATTTCTTTCACTACTCGGGTTTGAGTGCGTTGTACGACGGTCGGGTAACATTTCCACCGCCTGCATCACACACACACCTGAATGATTTCTTTTTTTTCCTCTCCTTGTGGTTTTCATTTCAAACCTTTACACGGGTTTGAGTGTTCTGTTCGACGGTCGGATACCCCTTCCACCGCCTTCAGAGCACTCACACCTAGGCAACGTTTGTATCTTTTCTTTACGTTTATTTCATTACATGTTAAGTTAACTATAATTTTCATTGAATAAAACTTGAATATTTGTTAAATCTTTTATAAGAAAACCTTTGTCTTTTTATTTCAATCTATGAGAAAGCTAGACCGACTCAACAACTCCATTTGAATCATTTGCTTCATTGCCTGTTCAGCGTCTGCTATAGTCTTCGGACAGCACAGAAAGCGGCAGAGATTAAAGCAAAGCGGCGTGTAACTTAATGACACTTCTTTTCAGAGTTCCCGAACAGACTACCCCTTGAGCTCACTATAAGACCTCATACTCACCCTCTACAAAATGGATAATTTAGACGAAATTCAGAAATATAATTTTATATTTAAAAATATATCAACTATTTCTCCTTTTAATGGAAACAAATCCGATTTATTTAACTTTATTAATCGAATTGAAATGCTTATACCAATTATTAATACATTAAGTGTAGTACTAAAAAAAAATTTACTAGACCACATACAAGATAAAATCATAGGAAAAGCTAGGGAAACAATTATAGCACAAGGACATGTAGAAACGTGGCCAGAATTAAAAGAAGTCTTAATCAGAACTCACGGCGAATCAGAGCCGATTGAAAAAATTCTGGATGAGATTTCATTTTCTCGTTGTGACTTGACCGTAGAAGACTTTTACAACACACTGAATGGTTTATTAGTAAAACTAAATAATGCGTATTTGTTAAAAAACACAATGTCAGCAGACCAAGCTACAACAAATACAAGAATCGTTGTGATGCTTTTAAAAATAATCTACCTGAACCTATAAGAGGTATAATTATTAATAGAAATCCTGAAACAATGCAAGAGGCACACATCATATTAGCTTCCAATCATTACCTTAAATTTAAAAGTATTTCCTATCATACGAGCTACAATACAGTAACAATAATTATAATAGTAATAAATCAAGGATGCAATCACGACAAAATACCCCACGTTACTCTCAAAATAGTAACAATTACAAAAACAATTACAATAACGATCTAAGCACACAATCGCGACGAAGTAATTCAGGTTTCTCTCAAAATAATAACAATTGCAATACCAACTATAATAATAATTCTAACGATTCAAGCATGCAATCGCGTCGAAGTAACCCAAGTTCCTCTCAAAATAGTAACAGTAACAATTATAATAATAATAACGATTCCAGAATGCAATCGCGACGAAGTAACCCACGTAATTATCAAAATAATTACAGTTACAACAATCATAATCTTAATAATACAAACAACAATAACAATAGGCAAAATAATACTCCACATAATAATGAACCAATGGATATTAGTACAATCTCAACCTCTGAACAAAACGAAAATCCTGAATCTTTCCAAAATTTTCGGATCACCCCCGAAAACAATTACCCTATATAGTAATTCGAAATAAAATATGTAATTTAAAATTTATAATTGATAGTGGCGCGGAAAGAAGTATAATAAATCCATTTCTATGCAATCCGAAATGGAAAATAAATAATTCAAATAAATGTTTAAGAGTTTTAGGACGCCAAATAAAGGTTACTATGGAATATAGCTTTCCTTTATTCTAAGAATTTAAAGAAAAAACTTACTATGTTAACTTTCTGGAATATAAATTCCACGAACAATTTGATGGTATAATAGGGAATAATATTTTGATTGGACTGGAGGCGATAATCGATTACAAAAATCGATTACTACGCACACGTTCTGCCAAAATACCATTCTATCTGAACGAAGAAGAATAAGCTTACGAACATTTTGCATTTTCAAATTTTAGCAATGAATTTCATTCAAACATACCAAGATTAAGCTTTGCGAAACACCTAGATAAAGGGACGTTGACAAGTTAAAATCACTCATTCTTTCGTTTAAAGATGTTTTTTTTTTAAAGAAGGTGATAACCTCTCATTAACGAATGAAATACAACACGTAATAGAAACGAAAAACAATATTCCCATTTACAGCAAATTATATCGCTACGAAATACATAGACCAGAAGTCGATAGACAAATCCAAGACATGCTTAAGCAAAATGTAATAAAACATAGTAATAGCCCTTACAACTCCCCAATATGGGTACCCAAAAAAATAGATAACTCCCAATCATAAGGATGGTCTTCCTCTTCGTCCAATATGTTCTTCAACAAAGGTTCCGGGTTACAAGTTATCCAAATATTTAATAACCATTTTGAAAAATCTAACACTAAACTCAAAATACAACGTTAAAGATTCTCTGCAGTTTAAATCAAAAGTAAATCATTTAAAAGAAGATAAGGACGAAATTCTAGTGTCTTTTGATGTCGTCTCTTTATTCACCAACATTCCACTAAAAACAGCACTAGAACTCATAAGTCAAAAATGGGAAGAAATTAAAGAACATACACACATAAACAAAACAAAATTTCTCGAAATGGTACGTTTCTGTATAATTGAAAATAGTTACCTAGTGTATGGAAAAAAGACCTATCAACAAAGAGACGGAATGCCGATGGGAAATCCAGCATCACCAATAATAGCAGACATCATACTTGAGGACCTACTTGACACCTGTTTGGAAAAATTAACAACAAAACCAAAAATATTGACGAAATACGTGGATGACGTTTTTGCAATCATAAAAGCGAAAGATGTTGATAAAACTTTAAATTGCCTAAACAGTCACAATAAAAAACTACAATTTACAGTTGAAAAAGAAATAAACAATAGATTACCTTACCTTGACACAATAGTTATTAGAGAAGACGGAGAATTAAAAATGGACTGGTATCAAAAACCTACTTCATCTGGACGAATCATTAATTACAACTCAAAGCATCCACGACAAATTATTATGAACACAGCGCAAAATCTCATAAAAAGAGTTCTCTCAATAAGTGACTTAGAATACCATAAACAAAATATAATAAAAATCAGAAATATATTACAACAAAATGCATTCCCCTTAAAAATAACTAACACATTAATAAATCAAAGATCAGACAACCAAAAACAACAACCATCAGACGACAAAATTATAAAACCAATTTATAAGTCATTCACTTACATTGAAGACATAGCTGAAAGGTTTAAGAATGCACAGCTTTTTGACAAAGAGAAGTATAAAATAGCCATGAAATCAAACTACACAACTAGACAGTTATACACCAACCTAAAGACAAAAATAGATAAAATGGAACAGTCGGACCTAATTTACAAAATCAATTGTAATGGCAACGCTGACGAAGAATGTGACAAAATTTACATCGGAACAACAAAACAAAAATTAAAAAACAGACTAGCAGGACATAAATCAGACATTAAAAGTAACGCACCGCAGAAGACAGCACATTGCAATCTTGACAACAACGTCGAGGTACTGCAAAGAGAAGAGAATTACAATAAAAGAATGATCATAGAAACGCTTCATATCATTAATGCCAACAAAACTATGAACCGACGAACAGATATGGAAGAAGTGAGCCCACAATACAAACACCTACTGGAGGGAAGGGGAACGAGAATGCCTGATTGAAACAAATATTTTTGTGTTCAACAATTTTGTATGTGCATGTTACTTGTTAATTTAACGTTGTGAAGTGTTGACTCACTTTCTTATTTAAGGAAGTCAATTTGTTGTTTTTTATTTTGTTTTTAATTTTTAATGTAACAATTAATGTAAGTTTGATAGAAATTGTTTTTAATTTAAATGTAATAATTTTGTACCCTATTTTTCAATGCCAAATAGAAAACTGTTTACACCTGATGATGTTCATAATCATGAACGAAACGTCGTGAAAACTTAGTGTTTTATTTATTTGACCTGAAGCCCGTTTCAACAACATTACATAAACAAAAAGGTCACTACGAAACAACATACGATAACTCCCAACAGCAGAAATGGCGAATCGTAGTAGATTATCGTAAGTTAAACGAGCAAACTGTCGATGATCGTTTTCCCATGCCAAACATTGATGAATTATTCGATAAATAGGAAAGTGCACTTATTTTTCAAGTATAAACCTAGCTAAGGGTTTTCACCAAATTGAAGTGTTACCAAGAGATCGTCCTAAGACAGCATTCTCCACCTCAAATGGCCACTACGAGTTTATTCGTATGCCATTTGGCCTGAAAAACGCTCCGGCGACTTTTCAGCGCCTGATGAACAATGTTCTTAAAGATTTTATCAATAAAATCTGTGTGGTCTATCTAGACGACATACTTATTTTTTCCACTAGCTTCGATGAACATTTACTCTCAATAAGGAAAATTATGGAACGATTACGAGAGGTAAACTTAAAAGTCCAAATTGATAAGTGTCATTTCGCTGAAGAATAAACTAATTTTCTTGCACATACAATAACTAATGGTGGCATAAGGCCCAATAATGATAAAATTGAAGCTATTCAGAAAATGAAACTTCCTACAACAGTCAAAGAAATTAAACAATTCCTTGGCATTAGTGGCTACTATCGTAAGTTCATTAAGGATTATGCGAAAGTAGCGTATCCTATTATAAAGGACTTGAAAAAAGGCAAGAACATAAACAAATCTGTTATATTGAGGGTGGAAAATTTAGTTTTTCCGTCGGCTATTTGGTCACTTTATTTTGGTAAAGAAAACAAATTCTTTAACTTTTCCCGACGTTTCGGCAAGGATTGTTGCCTTCTTCAGGGGAACTTTATTTTATGAAAACAGAAATAGATAAACTTATAAGTATGCACAACAATTATAACAAACAGTATATTAAACTTACATTCAAGTTTGAAGTTATGTCATTAAATCAAAATAGGATATAATTACAATTATAAAAACTGTAGCAACTTCTTCGTATGAAGATTTGTCTTAATTTGAAAATACAAAATTTGTGTGTTAGGATTTAGAGGAAATGAGATAGCAATATATTGATGAGATATCTTGTGTGTCTTGTTTTCTATTCATGTTATTTTTATTGTTAAGGATGTGTAAAGTTTCTAGTGTGTATCTCTTGGAGATGTGTTTTTCGGTTTGAAGAACCTCGGCACCGTCAAAGTCTGGATGATGTCCATTTTCAATCGCGTGTAATGCAAGAGCTGTTTTGGCTGGGTTATTGTTTTTAATGTCCGATTTGTGATTTGAAAGACGTTGTCGTAGAAGTTGTTTCGTAGTTCCAATGTAGCATAGGTTGCATGGTTCTTGAGATTTACCCTTACAGTTTATTTTATAGATTACGTCTGATTGTTGGTCTTTTTCAGTTTTTGCTTTTAAATTTGAGAAGAGGTTTCCAAGTGTCCGGTTCGATTTGAAAGCTAATCGGATGTCTTGAATATTATTTTGGATAGCCTGTTTGAAGTTGTCTGTGAGCTTTGGAATGTATGTTACGCTGTTGAAAAATCCATTATTTGTTGGTAAATCATCAGGTTCCTTAGGTCTTCTATATTTGTGTTTTAAAAATAATTCCCGGATTATCGTATTATTTTTAAAACACAAATATAGAAGACCTAAGGAACCTGATGATTTACCAACAAATAATGGATTTTTCAACAGCGTAACATACATTCCAAAGCTCACAGACAACTTCAAACAGGCTATCCAAAATAATATTCAAGACATCCGATTAGCTTTCAAATCGAACCGGACACTTGGAAACCTCTTCTCAAATTTAAAAGCAAAAACTGAAAAAGACCAACAATCAGACGTAATCTATAAAATAAACTGTAAGGGTAAATCTCAAGAACCATGCAACCTATGCTACATTGGAACTACGAAACAACTTCTACGACAACGTCTTTCAAATCACAAATCGGACATTAAAAACAATAACCCAGCCAAAACAGCTCTTGCATTACACGCGATTGAAAATGGACATCATCCAGAGATTGACGGTGCCGAGGTTCTTCAAACCGAAAAACACATCTCCAAGAGATACACACTAGAAACTTTACACATCCTTAACAATAAAAATAACATGAATAGAAAACAAGACACACAAGATATCTCATCAATATATTGCTATCTCATTTCCTCTAAATCCTAGCACACAAATTTTGTATTTTCAAATTAAGACAAATCTTCATACGAAGAAGTTGCTACAGTTTTTATAATTGTAATTATATCCTATTTTGATTTAATGACATAACTTCAAACTTGAATGTAAGTTTAATATACTGTTTGTTATAATATGTTGTGCATACTTATAAGTTTATCTATTTCTGTTTTCATAAAATAAAGTTCCCCTGAAGAAGGCAACAATCCTTGCCGAAACGTCGGGAAAAGTTAAAGAATTTGTTTTCTTTACCAAAATAAAGTGACCAAATAGCCGACGGAAAAACTAAATTTTCCACCCTCAATATAACACTAAAAGTGGTCAATACAACAAATCATAATAAACAAATCTGATCCAGAATACATAAATGCATTTAATAAATTGAAATTACTACTAACTAGTGACGGTGACCCAATATTAAAAAGCCCAAATTTTGAGAAACCATTTACGATAACTAGTGACGCATCTAATTATGCAATTGGTGCAATACTCAGCCAAAACAATCATCCCATTAGTTATGCTTCACGAACATTAAATAAACACGAAACAAAATATTCAACAATAGAGAAGGAAAATGGAAATGGTCGAAAATTTATCATTCGTACAGACCATAAACCTCTTGTCTGGCTCAATTACCTCAAAGAACCAAACATGAAGCTACAACGATGGAAAATTCAATTGAACGAATATAATTTTACAATAGAATACATAAAAGGAAAAGAAAATCATGTCGCTGATGGTTCAAGTAGGTATCCAAATAATGAATTAGAGGAAAAACCCTTACTGCATAACATTTTTAATAATGAAACGCCAGATATTATGCCAACAAATAATGACGAAGACGTTAAATCTACTGACGCTACTATTCACAGTGAAATAGAAGATGAAACCCAGTACATATACGTCACAGAAAAAGCCATCAACCTCTACAAAAATCAAATTTATTTAGATATAGGAGATAAAGAAAGAGTATACAAGAAAATAATAAATAAAAGAATTCAGAATTATGTGCTAATTGACAATTATTATAGTAACTTGCTTGAAATTATGAAGGGGTTATTGATAGACAAAGGAATAATGTGCGTCTATTGCGAAAACAACAAGTTATATCTTCAATTTCAAGATATTTATGTATGTGGGATTAGTTTGTCCCGTAGACTAATACTCATAAACCCTAGACTAACGAACCAACGACATATGTACAGGACAGACAATCGAACAACTCACGTACAGACACACATACTAATGCACAAGCGTCTTTCTCCATTCTTTTATGTATTTTGAAATTCCCTTAAGGAGAAGAGTAGTATTTAAGTCAGTTTTTTCATTCGAGTCGTCGCGGTAACCAGAACGAGTGCCAGAAGTTACATTATCCAAACCATTTTATAATCAGTTTTGTATTTAATTATATTTTAATACTTTAGAAGAATTATTCTTAAGAGAAAATGAAATAGAATCACATGTAACCACACCAGGAAACAAAACTGGCAACGCTGACATAGAGCGTTTGCATGGTACTTTAAACGAACATTTTTACGCATAATGAGTTTAGATAACAGCAATGATGATGACATTGACACAAACATTTTTAAAGCTATTACATCCTATAACAACACTATTCACACTACAACAAAATTACGCCCAATAGACTTCATAAATAAAAATTATGACAGAAATCAAATTGAAACTTTAGCGAAAAAGTTAGCAGAGGAAAAAGAAAATAGAGTTAACAAACTTAACAAGAATCGGACGTCTGAGTACGAACTAAATGAAAACATAGTATCTAATAGAAATATTCCAAAAAACAGTCTGAAATATAAAAGGTTAAATAATTATGAAAGACAGGGTAATTACATATACGATACAAGTAGGAAACGTAACATTAAATACAATAGAACTCAACAAAGAAGAAAATTTAAATATCAAAAAACACAAGAATAAAATAATAATAAATAAATTATCTTTTGCAGATGTATTCTTCACTTATATTTCTATCATTTATCACGCATATTATGGGACAGTCAATAGAAGTCTCCAATATAATTACTGACAATGGTTACGTTATATTCAAGATGGAGACAAAACTAATAGTGGACAATTATGCGAAAATTCTTCACATAGTTAACTTACAAGACTATGAAAATGCATTGAACACTATAACAGACAATGTACAGAAACTCAACTTAGAATCAAATAGCGACGAATATCAAAGACTTGAGAAAGAACTAGCTTTAGCGAAAAATGACTTAAATATTTCAATCCCACATACATATATACAAAGACAACAAACGAAATAGACGTGGACTTATAAACATTTTAGGTACTGGTTTAAAACTTATTACAGGGACAATGGATGACGAAGACGCCAAAATTATTGACGAACATCTAAGAAACCTCGATTGTAATACTGAACAGATTACAAAACAAATGAACAAACAAGTAATAATTAATAGCAACCTACAGAAAAATTACAAACAAATCGTAGAACATGTGAATACACAACAAATAAAATTAAATGCATTTTTGAATGAAATAAGTTTAAAATCAAATTCAACATTGTTAACTTTTGACAAATTAAAATCAGTTCTTCTAATTTACGTTGATATCGGAGCCCTAATAAGACAAATAGAAAAAATGTCAGATAGTATTCTCATGTGTAGATTAAACATATTAGCACATAACATCTTTTCAAATAAGGAAATATCAGAATATAAAATATCAATAAAAATGATGCCATATATTAAGACTAACGTTCTTTATAAAGATAAAACACTCATTTTTTGTGTAAGTCTTCCTAACTTTTCAGAAGATGAATTTTTCAATGCCTTAATAATTCCAATTCCGAACAATAGATTTGAAGAACATGATTCTGAAATAGAAAAAATAATAATACATAATGATAAAGTTTTTGAAAATGAAAATGAAATTGTAATTAAAAAGAATCTTAAACCTCACAAAAACAAATGTATACAAGAAATTTTAAAAGAAAATTCAGTATGTAATTTAAGAATAAATAACTCAACTTATATTGACAAAACTTATGATGATCTGGTCGTAACAAAAAACGTTCCTAAGATAGAAATGAAACAAAATTGTATTAATCATAAAACCAAAATTCGCGGAAACAACTTAATAAAATTTAGTAATTGTAAAATTGAAATTAATAACGTTACTTTTATGAACACTTTTAAAAACTTCACTGACAAATTTATTATTCCAAGCCCAAATACTAATTTTAAAAAAATTATAAATACTTTAACCTTGGACAAAGTTCATGCCAATTTGATAGAAAATAAAGAAAAAATTGAATATTTGCAATATATACATCAAACAACTACAACAGTTCACTCAGGCATAACTTTTATGAGTTTAATATTAATTGTAATATTGATTATTATTATTGGTAAAAAGAAAATTAATGAAATAAAACAAAAATTAATAAATGTTGAACAAAATAAAAATACAAACAATATTGCAGATCCTTTTGCAGAGACTGCAAAATTCTAAAAGGGGGGAAGAGTTACAATATCAAAAATGAGTAGCACTTCCTTTCCCACCAAATTCCTCAAATCTCATCAAGAAAAATAAATTAATAAAATAAATTAAGCAAAATATCAGGTTCCAATGTGGGAAACTAAAAGAATTTCAATTCCCACATTGCGACTCCTTTTTGCTAAATATTACTTTTAATTTTTGTAATTTTTGAAACCAGCAAATAAAGTTCAGTTTTAACATTACTATCAACTAAAACGGTTGTTTTATTATTATAGACTCGTACATCTTAATAATTTCGACAGTAACAGTCAGTTTATTTTTCTCGACATTATAAAAAGTAAATTAATAGGAAAAGCTCGGGAGGCCATTGAGATAAACAATTGTGCCCAGAGTTGGGAAGAAATAAAAAAAAGTACAGTCACCGGAATATTGTGTGTAGTGATTTTTTTTTGCCACAAGTGAGCAAACCGATACTTCCCGTTGTACCACTAGTTTTCTTTATCACAAATTCTCTTACGTTTGAAGTGACTTTTTTCTTGTTAGCAAGTGTCTTGCTTTCGTGCAAATATGACCTCCCTCCGGGCCGAATAGATCCAATCGATTTAGAGATCTCGAAGTAGATCCTATTTTCGATACTCATCCACATAAAAAACAAAAAACTAATACTGCCTCCTCTGTGCTCAATTCCCCCCCCCCTCCCTTACAAAAACGATCCAACTACAATAACCCTAAATTCAATATAATTGCTCCCACCTCTACAATCCTCATATCATTTCTTAAGGTAAAGTTTTTAAGGTAAAGTTTTTAGAATCGGTTATTTCAGAAACAACATATGTAAGTCAGCTTTTCACATTTTTTTTTTTTGCAAATTTCTCATTTTTGAATATTTATTCGTCTTTTGAAGAGATACTACATCTACACATGTCAGACCCCTCAGAGTACGAAAACTGAGTGTACTATTTCATTGTTCCGAAGAGAAACGACATACATATGTAAGTCATTGACTTATGCTGTTTCTCCACAAAATTGTTTTACCTTGTACACATAACGGTCCGTTATTTTTCTGACAGAAGATTAAGATTAAAAATATACCAGCCGGTGTAATTACTTAAATAGTTTAAGTTTCGTGTTAGGTGAAAAAAATGGAAGAATGTGAAGAAGTGTCCACTATAAACCCCAAGAGAAAGAGGGGCGTGAAAAATATTAAATTATACAAGAACGAAATAATAAAAAAAAATCTAGAATAACTGGCAGTCAATATACAAACTGGAAAGGAAACGTGGTAGCTGCTGTGACACCCGAAGTAGAATGCATGTAAGTTATAGATGTAAAAATAAATGCCTCAACAGTTTGAATGATTCTTTAAAATTAGAAGTTTTCACCAAGATTATAAGCTTCACTTCGAAGAATGAACAAGACAGTTATTTGCAGTCTCATCTATGTTCAAAGGAGGCGTCGAAAGCTTTAAGATCAGTCACCTAGGCCATCAAGAGGATCTACTTACTCGTACGAGTTGACAACTTCTGTGGAGAAATTCAAAGTTTGCAAATCTGGGTTTATTAGAGCGCATGGAATAACCGCTGGACGCGTCAGAAGACTTTGTTCTCTTCTTGCGCATGGTAAGAATCCTAACGACAAACGTGGAAAAAATGTTTCTGGAAACGCAACTCCAGGTCATGTCATTAATGCAATAAAGAATCATATCAAATCTTTTCCAACAAAAATGGGGCATTATACATCTGGTGAACGCCATTATTTGAGTGAAAAATTAAACGTCAAGATGATGTTTAAAATGTTCCAACAGCGATGTCTAGAGTTTCCAGATGTAAAGTACAACTTTTATTACAAGATATTTAAGGAACAGTTTTCGCTCTCCTTTGGACGTCCTCAAGTGGACACATGTTGTACGTGTGAGGAGCTAGAAGTAAAGATAAAAAACACTTTTTTGAACGATGTGGCAAAAAGGACAGCAGTTGCTGAAAAATACTACATCTAAGACGGGCTAATAAGTTCTATTCGACCATTAAGTCAATTCAGGAAAAATTAGAGTTGGATGAAACAAAAACTATTGGCGGAATATGTATTGACTGCATGCAAAATCTTCAAATCCCATGTATACTTGTACAGGAAACGTTCTACTTAGTGAAACTTACTGTTAGCGTATTTTGTATACACGATCTTCGAGACAACACTGCCACTTTTTTTTTTTACCATGAAGGGACCGCTGGAAAGGGCCCGAATGAAGTGTGCTCTTTTTTAAATCAATTTTTTGAAAGTAACATGAAGAATGTCCAGGAGTTGCATATTTTTTCAGATGGCTGTGGTGGTCGAAATAAAAATCACACAATGATAAGATTTTTGTCATCTTTAGTAGCTTTAAAAAAGTTTAAGACTATTGAACAGTATTTTCCTATACGAGGACATTCCTTTTTACCATGTGATAGAAACTTCGCAGTCCTAAAACGTAAGATTAAAAAAACTGATAGAATTTACACTGTTCAGGAATATGCCGATTTGATACTGTCTTCTTTAGTATAAAACAAATTTACAGTCATTTTACCAAAAACGGCTGACATCATCGACTACAAAAGCTGGTGGCCACGCTTTTATAAAAGAAACATGCTTTCAATGGAGTCCCTTGGAAGACATGTGGCTAGAGAAAATAAGTATCATTTACTATAAGTAAATTTACTCAGTTTTCCCACTCAGATTGTTATGATAAAACAGTTGTTGCGAGAGACTTTATTAACGGTTTTACAAGTCATACATTAAACCTGGGAAACCTTCAAAGAGATGAACTGGTAGCTCTACCGCAAGCTCTTGCTTATCCATCTGGAAAGGTGCCAATCAATATTAAGAAGATGACATAAAAAAACTAAAATCGTATCTACCAGGAGACGTTAACATTCAAGAGTACTATGATGAGATTTTCGCTTGGCCAACTTGCGAAAAGGATTGTCCAAACGATACAGATCAATAGTATTTTCTTTATATTTTTGTAAGCATTTTGTGTTGTGTTTAAGCTTATAATAAAACAAAAGTTTCACCAAAAAAGTTTGTTTATTTCAGAAACGACATAAATCAAGCGACTTTAAAGGTTTAAAAACCGGTTAAGACTCAAAAAAAGACAAACAAATTGACGGTTTTTAAATGCATCTTAAGCCAAATTATAACTTTGCATACTCAAAATGTTGTTATTTTATAAAACAGTTTTTTGTTGCTCCTGAAAAGTTAATCTTCATTGACTTTTTGTTGTTTCTGAAATAACCGATTAAGATTTAGAGTGAAAAGTTGGTCAAACATGATCGAAAAAATGAACGTGAAAATAGATCAGAAAAAACTTATAGATCACACAATTCTCTACAAAAATGGTCCAGAAACTTTTTCTCATAAGACTCACCATTCGTGAGATATCGCGGTTTTAAAAATTACAAAATTCAGATTTTACATAATATGCACTTAAATGCAGTCTGTATACGTCATTGGACGTTCAATATAAATAAAAATAAGAAACTATTGGTTTGCTTTACTCACACAATAAAACTTGTGTGAATTGAATGAGTATTTTAAAATAAAAGACTGTCAGTCCCTAATTCCCTTCTTCAGTAACCTTGAGTAACATCTGCTAGCTACGTCATTGTTCGAGTGTGGAGGGTCGTATCGTAACCTGCTTATTTTTGAAGGAAATAAACGAAATAACCTACTATATACTGTTAGTTTTGAAAATTTCTTTGCAGTGAGTAGACGTGCTTATTAGTAATATTTTCAATTTTAATTTGTGCTGTTAAATAATTTTAACAATATGTCAGAAGTTTGTTTCATTTGCGATAAACCTTTGAAAGAAAGTGAAGTTGTTGTTGTTGTTGGTGGAATGAAGACTTTGATTGATGCAAGTGTTGAAAGAAATGATAATTTGATTTGAATACTTGAAAGACAAACAATCTGTGACAGTCCACGTGCAGGGTCGTAAAATGTACACTCGAAAGAGTAGTAAGCTGATAATGATGCTGATGTCCTTATAATTGAAACAGCAATAGAACAATGGACAAGTTCAAATACAACTGTCTTTGTTGGGGAAGATGTTGATTTGTTGATATTACTGACTGCACGGACTCCAAATGATAAAATTATTTACTTTTTGAAACCTGGGAAAGCTCAAGTACAATCAGCAATATATTCATCACAAAGTCTGACTGCATATCCGAAATGTCAAGCTCATATTTTATTTTTACATGCAATAACAGGTTGCGATACTACATCAGCAATGTTTAAAAGAGGTAAAATAGCAGTATTTAAATTGTTCGAAAAACGTAATGATTTAATTGATTGCGCAGAAGTATTTACAAAGATTGACTCTTCTCCACATGACATCGTTACAAATGGAATTCGTTTTCTTCTTGCAATGTATGGTGCTCCAAACAAAATTGATTCCATAGACAAATATAGATATTTAAGGTTTGTAAAATCTGCATGGAACAATAAAACAGTACAGTTGTCTTGTCTGCCTCCAACATCTGCTTCTGCATTTCAACACTTGTATCGTGTTTATAATCAAGTTCAAGTGTGGCTAGGCAATGAGCTGGACCCAGAAGAATGGGGTTGGAAATTAACGGATAATTATTTGGAGCCAATTCAAACTCCCACCTGCTCCAGAAGAACTGCTTAACACTATTTTTTGTAACTGCAAGACGGATTGTAGTAAGAATTGTGGCTGTCAAAAAGTGGGTTTATTTTGTTCACCAGTATGCATTAGTTGTCAGGGTCAGACTTGCTCCAATATTGAATTAAATACAACAGATGAAGATATTTATGATATTGATGAAAAGACTATGCATCCCTTTTCTTAGAAAAGAGAACAGAAATTCTGGAAGAAGAAGAAAATGAAGATGACGAAATAATTGTCGAAGTAGAATTAGACAATTTATCTATCATAATAACATTTAAAAGGAAACAACCTATTCATCTTCGATCATTAGCAATATTACCATTCTTTCAATCAATAGGATACCATCTGATCAAACTTTCTTTGTTACAATGGATCGTGGAGTATACCTACTGGAGAAACCACGTTAAAAAAAATGCGCCAAGTACATTACCTCATAGGTGGTGTGGAAATGTGTGCATATTATGTAAAATCTGAATTTTGTAATTTTTAAAACCGCGATATCTCAAGAATGGTGAGTCTTATGAGAAAAAGTTTCTGGACCATTTTTGTAGAGAATTGTGTGATCTACAAGTTTTGTCTGATCTATTTTCACGATAAAATTTACCGTTTCCAAGAAAAATGGAGAACACCGTAATTTTGTATGTTTGACCTTGAATAGAATTTTTTGCACAAGGAGGATCGAAGGGGATTTTTGATATTTCAATTATAATGAGGTATTTAACGTCTCTGCCAATTTTCAGCTCTATGCGAATTTTGGCTAAGTCAAATGTCTATTTTGACTGGACTAATAAGCTAAGCAAGTGATTGCATGTGTATATATTGTTTAATTTCGTCGATACCGGAAGCAGTGCCCACAGCAGAAGGAGACATCGGTGAGTGTTTAATACATACATATTTTTTCATTTCATTGCTTGTAGTTATACATACATATGTACATATATATGTACATATATTAATTCGATCAGTACTATTTTATTCAATTAAGAGAATTGGAAATTATCAAATTGAGTTTAGGCTTTAAAAGCAACCAAGTTGCTACTTTAATTAAATTGTAAATTAATTTTATTTGTTTTTATATATTTAGGTAATTTTTTTTTATTAAATTTTGTCGATAGTCCAGACTATTTGAAAAATTATGTTTTTAAAATGAATTCTTTAATAGTAAAATGAAAATTGTGAATAAAACTAAAATGAATATGAACTAGAGATTTTGTTTGAAAGGGAAAGATGAGAAGGATGAAGAGGAGTGAAAGTATGGGAAAGTAAGTAAGGATAAAAGGGTTATTTTAGCGAAAGGAATAACTAGGTAGGTAGGGTATTGAAACAAACGTTTTCTCGCGCACAACTCCACCTAGTGCTAGAGCTGGTAATTTTATATTTTTTTTGTTAACGAGGAGTCCTACGAACCACACCACGAGCCAGCAAGGACAGGCCAAGAAATCCCATTACAAGTGGTAATAGATTTTTTGAAAGAAACTCTTGAAGATAGTATAAGGGATGAACAAATGATAAGTAATCGAGATTTGAAACACAAAAGAGAGGAAGCAGAGCAAAAGATAGTCAAGAGTCAAGAATATAAAAAGAAAAAGAAAGATAGAACAAGAGTAGAAAGAAAGTATAAGGAGGGAGATTATGTGATGGTAAAAAATTACATAAGTACGCCAGGAGCATGCAAAAAGATAGCTCCTAAATTCAAAATACCGTATAGAATAGCTAAATATTGAAAAATGCTATTTATTGAAAAATGTTGAAGCTTTTTAGCTAAGTCAGATTCCTTATGAGGGAATATGGGAAGTGGTGAATATCAAGCCTTGGTCAGACTTAGGAGCTGGTTAAATCGGGACGATTAATTGACAGGAAGGCCGAATTGTGGCAACACTTCTAAAGGAAGAAAACGAAAGAGAGAAATGTAAAGAAAAACTATATACAGAAAGAGACTGCCGGTAAGGTAGGGATATTGATATATGTGAAATAAACATTCGATTGTGAACCAGTAAGCAAGACGGACGTGTAATATTTTTTTTATTTTTTACCAAGAAATAACCTTACAATTGAAAATTTAAAAAACTTGATTAAAATAGATAGTCAACGTCAATGGGGCATCTTTAAAATCCGAGACAATTAGGTCAATTTTGCTCAATCATTTCAATGTTGACATAGTGAATATGATTCACCTTTACACAGTACATGTACATCCAACGGTACATGTCTAAAACTTGACAGAAAAGTCGAGGATACAATCGAATTAATACTATTAGCAATTGTAGAATACTATGAGGCCGTCCATTCTGTAAAGCACCAAAGACCAACTGATGTAATACATCTGTCACCGACAGATTTTAGAGAAAAAATAAAAAATAAATTTAGGAAGGCCCAAGAAATTCAGTTGCAAAGGGAAAACGATGCAGAACAGAATTTTTAGTGTAGGAGAAAAGATTATAGTGAAATCAAACAGAAGATTATATAATAAGTTAAGTCCATTATACGTTGAAGAGAAAGTGGAAGCCAATTTAGGGACAACAGTTCTAATCTTAAATAGAATACAACTTATTTAATATCTTTACACTTACAAGCTGATTTCATTAAAGAAACTAACATCTATCAGGATTATTTTGTTTTTAACTGATAATGACTGAGGCAGCAAAACCAAGAGACAATTCAAACTCAAACAATATACCAATAGCTGATGGATATGGTATTCCCTGGCAGGTCTATGGCTATTTAAGCCACACAACGAATCTAACGGCCTACAAACAAATAATGGATGAGTCGAAGAACGTGACTGATCTTTTCCCGCAGTCACATATGTGCAAGATTCTGGAAACAGATATAAGACATTAAGAAACACTTCGAAAGTATTAGTATTTATCGTAGAAATGATAGAAGTCTTAATTTCTTGGGAACTGGACTAAAAATTGTGGCAGGTACCCCTGATTTTGATGACATTGAACAAATTAAATTCGACCAGGCCCGGTTAATTGATTCTAATAACAGACAGGCTATTATTAACACAAAGTCCCAGGAACAAATTAATAGGTTAAAATATACAATAAATAGTATTTTGGCAAACACGAAAAAGCAACAGATTGACACTGGCTTATACTTCTGGATTCTTATTTCCCAAATTCAAAATTTAATGCTTTCAATAACACTTGCAAAACTAAAAATCAATAAATAACAAGCGTTTTACAAATGTAAGTGTAACAGAGCTAATGGAAAGATAGTATGTACGAAAGTAATTATCTCCTCTTGCTCACAACGGAAATATTTTATTCTTAAATGGATTTGATGTAGTTGCGGAATGTGGAAGACAAATACTTGCTGTTTCGCACTGCAACAAGGTTTACATTTTGCAAAGAATTACCGAGCAAGACATGCGCTCAACAACCACACTCTGGAGGCATGGCTCATTGCAACACATGTTATGCATAAACATACCATAAAATCTATAATTCATACATTCAATCTTTGTATTATACAATTCATAATTGTCAGCTAAATATTTGTATACATTACTTCGTATGCACAAATATTTTTATTACTACTCAGCGTCAGCATAAAGATTCTTGGTATCGTAATTAAATACTCCAAGCATTGATACTTACGATTTGTTTTTCTTTTAAAGTGGCAACCAAATTGCCTCACATTAAATTCCTCTGAATTTAATACCCTGCGTGGGTTTTGTTTATGCATGGCATCTCGATGGTAGATAACAATTCTGCATCCAAGACAAAGATCTGTCTTTTTAAAAAATGTAATTTTTAGTCTTAATTCAAACTCCATTCAATAAAGTTCTTTAAAATGAAAATATAAAATCGTTATTATTTTTGCGTCATAACACACACAACCAGAACATCAGGAATCAGTGTTGGTTATTGATGATGGCATAGTGAATGATTTTGAAACGGACATCAACGGTGTCGATCAATGGGTCCAAGTTTATCAATCGAAACAACATAAAAACATAAAAACGTTCTGGTAGCACAGCATCTACGCTTTTTAATATCACCAGTCGTAGATAAATATTGAGCCTACGATTCCTTCATACAATGAACATCGACAATAATTGGTGAGATAGAGACAAAATTGTCGTCCCATCCAATTATAGCTTGCTGCGCGACACTTACACTATCGTTAAACTGAAGCAGTGTCAGAACAAAAAGCGCCGAAATGCCGAGTTTAACAAGTCATCAAGGCTCTCAAGGAGACCGAGGACGTTCGTCATTTAAGTGAGGGAGGAGTTAATTCGATCGCCTAGGTCGTCACTGGCCAAAACCATATATGCTGTATCCACTGTCGTCGTCGTCAGCATAAATAGTTAAATCAACTAACGATAACACTCATCTAATAGTAGTAGTTGACGCCTTCACGAAGTTCGCGTGGATTAAGGCTGTCAGAACACCTAGGCGAAACCAACAATCAACTAACTAACGGAATTCTTATTCACATTTGGTTCACCGCCAAAATTTTTGAGAATTTCATCAGCAGTCATGTTATAACGCATGTCTTGAATGCAACAAAGACTCCTCGTGCCAACGGATATGTTGAGCGATATAACCGAACTATTGTGCATGCCCTTCTATTAACAAGTGGGGCATTATCTAATAATACGAAGAACGCTGCAACTGGGAAAATGGCCCATCAAATGTTAATGCGATATTCAACACGAGATCCATACAAGGATGTTTAAAGTCAAGGAGTAGAATTGAACCAAAAAATAAAAACAATTGACGAGATTAGAAAAGAAGGAGCTGATCAAAAATTAAAAACACAAAGTACACACAAACAAAATCATGTGGCGAAACATCGCAGAGCAAAAAATACAGTGTGGGAGAACAACAGCGGTCCTCCCACACGATCGGTACCATATTGCCGATATGCAATCTAGATCCTCTACTGATTTCTTAAATTAACGGCCTTATTGATGATACTGACAATTTTTGAAACAGCACAAGCAGAACTGGAAATTATTGACTTAAATAAAAGAAACGATTCCACAACATTTCAATTAGATTACCAGCAGAAAATAAAGTAGTTTAGAAAGGAAAATGTTAAAAATATGAAATGAATTTTATCAAACCCCAGAGTTAATAGACAAAAACGTGGACTTATCAATATAATAGGTACAGGACTAAAATCCTTATATTGCACAATGGGTGATATCGATGGACGAGATATTGTTTAACTTAATACATTTAGCTTTTTTACATATTTTTTATTCAACTCAGCACATTTAGTTTTAAAGATAAATTGGCATTCCACAGTGTCCATTATGCATACTTTATATATCGCATTTCATATTTGCTCTATTTTTTACCACAATATAAAGTAGTTGCAAGAAGCATAATCATTCAATTCTAAGAAATGAATCTAAGAACAATAATTAGTGTGGGAAGCGCAATCGCTGGCTTCATATTTACATTTCAATTTTTTATCAAAGTCTTTTCTTGGTATAATCTCCTCAATTCAGTAGGATTGTGGAGTCTTTTTTAGTATCTAATTTTTCAATTCAATTCAATTGCCGTCCGACCGTCGCGATCCAAACAAGTAACATGTAACATTTGTATCATTATAATAAAAAGTAAAAATTAAAAATTGTGTCTTGTGTTTTTTTCAGTGGGTTACATAAATCAATGTATTCCCCTAAACAGATATCGAAGAACATCTTAAGATAATAGAAACAAATGATCACAATGAAATTAAAAACTTAAATAAACAGATTGTAATAAATGATAATGATAAGTTTGATAAACAAATTAAAAATACTTACTGACACTCTAGCAACGAAACTAAAGAAAAAATACAGAAACAAGATAATTTTATAGGATCTTATGATTATGAAAAATATATAGCAACATTCCAATACGAAATAAAATTAAAAGAAAATCTTGAATAACTACATGAGGATATTGAAAAAATCAAGGAAGTTATAGCTACGTCCGAAACTCCACCTTTAATGGTAACTTTGAGATCCTTAATAATTTTATTGAGCTCTAGACAGAATCCAGCCATCCCTTAATAAATTCGAACATAACAGCCAATTAATATTTTTAGACATTATTAAAAGTAAACTAGTAGGGTGATCTCGAGAGGCTATTGAGATACATAACTCCTCTAATAGTTGGGAGGAAGTTAAGAAAATTCTTTTTCAATATTTTTTGACAGGAAATCTGTTGAAGAACTTTATGATGACCTCAGAGGTCTACAATTCTAGGATAGTTGTCAAAACTTTTATGATAGGATAAAGGCCGCACTAAGGAGACTGAATAATAAAACAATCTTAGACATATATTATGTCATCTTAAGAAACAAAAAAGAATTGCAATATGGCACTTAGGTTATTCATAAGCAAAATTCCCGATCCAATGAAAGGAATTTTAATATGCGGACAACCAAAAACTTTAGAGCAATCCATTGACACTCTTCATGACTCTGGCTATGCGTACACAAAAATTAAGACCTTTATACCAAAGCTAAGATTTTCACACCAAAACTCTTCTTATAATAACATCAGTTATAACTCTAACCACAATAACAATCCATTTAATGAAGGTAATAACTCGGGACAGTTCAGAAACTCTAGTTCTGACAAAACAACAATAATAACAATAACTACAATAATTTTCAAAAGACTTAAAGAAGTAAATTTAAAAATTCAGTTAGATAAAAGCGAATTTAAAAAAAAAAAAGAACAGAATTTTTGGGCCACATGGTAACCAATAGTGGAATCAAACCCAATCCCAATAAAATTATAGCTATATAAAACTATTGTTTAGTCCAGCGGGTTGATCGATGAATCAACACCATTCGAAAACAAATGCAAACGATGCATTTTTATTTTTATGTTGCTGAGTGCTGACCAAAATAACTATAATTATTAAGTAGGTTAACATTATTTCGTATTTCGCTGCATTATTTAGTAGGATAATATTATTTTGTATATGTTTGCATATTATACCTTTGTAACTTGTGTTGCATAATTTGTAACATTATTTGAACTATTGTTTGTATACAAATAAAATGAATAAACTAAATTGTCAGTAAGTCAATAGTAAACTGTACAATCGTTTCCTTTCTCATTTCGTCACTTTGATAATCAATTTTAAGTGAACAAGTTTAAGTGTTTGGTTCACAGCTCAAGAAATAACAAGTTTATGTGCTTGTATAAGTTAACAACAGCAACAAACATTCCGCAACAGTCATCTGATACATCAGTACATGTTTCCACGAGCGCAACGCAACGGTCACCCGATACATCCTGCACGCAAGTTACATATGATATAGCCAGTGCAAGCATGCCCACCATACGGCCAATTGAGCTGAAAACAACGTCAGCACAATGGGATCAAACGAAACAGCAAATGGAACTAAGTGCAGTATCAGCATGTCTGGGTCAGCCCAAGCAGCAAAGCGAATTAAATGCAACAGCAGCAATAAAGGCAAAGGGTCAACGACTTGTTAAGCCAATAAGTGCGGTGTTAGCAATCGATGGCTATAAAAGCGAAGGTATTGCAGATCGGCGGAGCCCAATATTACGCTTTCAACCTTCATAGTCGCAGCGACGCTTGGACGGCGGACTATTTCGGTTATGTTAAATCAATATTGTATTTTATATCTATTTTTGATTATCAATAAGGCATAAGAGGCCTGTGGCCCAATGGTAATAAGAAAACTTGTTTTTTTTTTATTTTAACGGTAACCACATAAAACGTAAATAAATAAATCTTGAGAATAGTGATACGAACGAAAAATAAAAGATTATAATAAAGTGTTTTGTTTTAGAAAGAAGCTAATAATCGAAATAATCGGGATTATAATAAAGTGACTTTTCAATAAAAAACAAAATTACTAATAATCGAAGTACAAACCAATTGTGATTAAAATAAAGTGACTTTTTTTAAAGGATCTATTAATCCAATAAGAATCAATATACATAATTGTGATTAAAATAAAGTGACTTTTTTATTAGTCCAATAAGAATCAATATACATAATTGTGATTAAAATAAAGTGACTTTTTTCAAAGGATCTATTAATCCAAGTGAGAATCGATATACATACATAATTCTGATTTGATAATATAAATTATAACAAGTGAATAGATCGTGAATTATAAACAAAAAAAAAACAAAAAAATGGAACAACCCCAAATAGAACAGTGTCTGTTATCTTTAACACAAATCTAAGAAAGACAAAGACAGCTCAAAGTCCAAAAGTAATAGTAGAAAAAAGAATAAAATATATCGAAAGCTTTACGGGAAAGCCCGGAACTTTACCATCGTTTATCGCAACGGTAGAACAAATCATAGAGGAATTTGGGTCAAAAACTCAAGATCTAGTATTTTCCGTCATTTATAATGAGAAAATTGGAGGACAAGCAAAAAACTACTTGGCAATAGAAATCCCAACATCATGGGAAGAGTGTAAAAGGAAGCTGAAAATACACTTCAGACCAACGAAGGACCAAGGAACAATCCTAAAACAGATTAATAACATAGTATAAGTCAGCTATTAGATAAAGTTCAAAATATTATAAATTATACAACAGAATGTGCACCGTTCAATGAAAATGGTTTAGAAATTGCTAACTTTCTAAATAGTGCATTAATCCTTAATTAAAAGATGTAACAACAGGAGCCTTAGCTGCAGAGATTTACAATGAATATAATTTATCAAGAATTAGAACAATTTTGTTTAAATTTATAGGTCAGGATGAATACAATTTACGATTAGAAAAAACACATAACACTCAATATAAAAATCAATACCAAAATACAACTACTCAGAATTTTCAAAATAAACACAACAATTACACTAATCAAAATCATTTTTATAAATACAATAATTACACTAGAAACCAAAATGAAGTTAATATGAACAATAACACTAACCAAAATCAACCTAATGGGAATAACCCAGCAAGACAAATAAGAAATAATAATGCATCAGGCCAAGCAAGAAATAATTTTTATAACAATACTCAAAATATTCAAAATTCAGGGCAACACAGATCAAGACAAAATAAAATAGAATAGAACCTATGGATGTAGACTATTTAAGCAATAGAGAAGAAACAAACCAATTAGAAAATCACGAGTTTTTTATCAATTAGCCTCGGATAAAAAAAAATGTGTATACAATTAACGTTTGAAAAAACAGATTATATAGCATTAATTGATACAGGATCAACCATAAGCCTTTTAAATTCAAATAGAGTCCCCTCAAACCTTTACGAACACATAAACGATATCCCAATTCAAATAAATACTATTCAAGGTACTGTTAATGAAACGGCACAATTAAAAACAAAATGTCCTACTCAATTTGATCAGCCTTGCAACGCAAGAATTAAATGGACTAAAGTAGCATTAAATAAACCTTACGATTTCCTCATAGGAATGGATTGGATAAGGAACAATGCAAAAACTATAGACCTACAAAATAAAGAAATTATTTTAATGAATGATAGGCATCTTCCATTCTTAACCATATTACTTGAAGAAGTTAATGTGTTGGAAGTAAGCGAAGTTTGCAACATTCAAACAAATCATCTCAATGAATTAGAAAAAGAATCGGTAGAAAAACTTTTAAATAAATATAAAAAATTGATTTTCAAAGAAGGAGATCAATTAACAAGCACAAGTACAGTAGTTCATGAAATAAAAACCACTACAGACCAACAAATTAATTCTAAATTATATAGGTACCCCCCAAAACACGAAGCCGAAGTACGTAAGCAAATGGAAGAAATGGAAAAACAAGGAATTATTAGAAAAAGTAACAGTCGTTATAGGTCACCAATAATAGTTATTCCGAAAAAACTTGACAGCTCAGGAGTACAAAAATACAGGATAGTAGTAGACTATAGAAAACTAAACAAAGTAACAATAGATGATAAGTACCCAATACCCAATATCGACAGTATATTGGATAAATTAGGGAAATCTCAATATTTCAGCACTTTAGACTTGATAAAAGGTTATCACCAGATCTTAGTAGCAGAAGAGGACATCGAAAAAACTGCTTTTGTGACTCCATCAGGTCTATATGAATACGTCAGGATGCCATTCGGGTTAAAGAATGCGCCTGTCACGTTTCAAAGATTGATGAATGACATATTACGTGACTATATAAATAGAATATGCGTTTTCTACTTAGACGATATTTTAATATTCTCCACAACCTTAGAAGAACATATCCATTCACTAGAAAAAATATTTAGAAAATTACAAGATCATAACCTTAAAATACAAGCAGTTAAATGTAGCTTCATGAAACGAGATACTGAATTTCTTGGTCATATTTTGACTAAAGAAGGGATTAAACCAAATCCAAACAAAGTAAAAGAAATTGATAATTTAAATATACCAAAAACAGAGAAACAACTCAAAGGTTTCCTTGGGATGACAGGATATTATAGAAAATTTATCAGGGATTATTCCAAAATTGCTTATCCGATGATAAGATATTTAAAGAAAGGAGAAACAATTAATGTTAAAGACCCTCAATATATTTCAGCATTTGAAAACCTTAAAGATTTAATAACTTCACACCCAATTTTAAAATATCCTGAATATGACAAACCCTTTGTAGTTACAACAGACGTATGCAATTATGTAATTGGCGCTGTCCTATCGCAAAATGGACACCCGGTATGCTTCGTATCCAGAACGCTAAATAAACACGACAAGAAATATAGTGTAACTGATAAGAAATTCCTTGCAATTGTTTACTCAGTCAATTATTTTCGACCATATTTATATGGATGTCATTTTAAAATCATAACTGATCATATTCTCATAAAGTATCTAAATAATAAATATAAAGGAAAGGAATTCTCTCAAAGAAACCAGGGGTGGAATCGGCTAAGGTGATAGTTGACTATCATTTTTTTGATAGTCAAATTGACTTTCATTTTCATTCCGTCTGTGTAAGATGATTCAACTCAATTCAATTCGATTGAACAATTTCAGATTCAAATTGTCAAAATTCATTGTTGCCTTGGTGAAATTTTAAATTGATTCTTATAAAATATCTAAATAAAAGCATCAAATTGGCTGTGTTTAAATAACATTCTTACTTTTCTTGTGTTTTTTCGAATTACGTAAGCTTTGTCGGTCACAAGAATGTGTTTTTGTACCTAAAAGAGGTAACTGAAAAAAATTTCCATTCGTTTTTTGTAAGCGTCTGGTAGCTCTATTCAGAAACGACATATTTGTACGAAAACGACTATCACATTTTCTTGTGACAGCTTTTTAGGTATCAATTTGATTATCACCTTACACAGATCCAATTCGATTATTTTGACTGTCAACAATCAACAATCACCTTAGCCGATTCCACCCCAGAGATGGCTTTTAAAACTTCAAGAGTATAATTTTGAAATCGAATATTTGAAGGGAAAAGAGAATAAGGTCGCAGGTTTCCTTAGCAGATTAGAAAATACGCCTAAAATTAATGAGAGTAATGAGTCAGATCAGAATCCAATATGTAGCTCATCAAAGACAATTCATTCAGTCGAAGAACAACAGTTAGATCATATAGGAATAAAAGAAGAAATGGTTAATAAATACAAAACGCAATTAATCTTAACTTATGGTAGAATAACAAACGAAATTATAATTTTACATGAACGAAGAATAATATATCTTAATCCGCTTGAAGGAGTAGACACAATAAAAGATGTTTTAATTAGATTCATCAAGAAAGGAACAACAGGTATATATTCTGAAGTAGAAGATCATGATTATAATAAGGTCCAACAGGTTATAATTCAATTATTTTCCATGAACGAGAAAATAAAATTCATAAAATGTACTATTAGGGCAACTGAAATCGAAACTCAAGAGGAGATACATAAACAGATTTCTCTATATCACACAAAGAATCTATGCACAGTGGAATAAATGAAACATACTACACTCTGAAAAATAAAATTTTGTTTCCTAAACTTCAGGAGCAAATACAGTTAGTAATTAACAATTGCAAAAAGTGTCAGGAAATAAAATACGATAGGAATCCCATTAAACCAAAATATAACATAACGGAAACACCAAAACATAAAAATGAAATAATACATACATACCGATAGAAATTGGAGAATTAAAAAAGCAATTATAATAGAACATTTCTCGAAATTCGGTAAACAAAAAAAATAATATCAGATAACGAATTTAAATCAGAACATATTTTAGATTTTCTTAATAAAAGTAAAGTCGAAATACACTTCACGAAACCCAATAGCCACACAGGGAATGCGGATATTGAAAGACTGCATTCAACTATTTTAGAAAAAATAACAGGCATTGAAGAAAAAGATTTATCAATAGAAATGAAATTGCAATTAGTTCTAGATAATTATAATAACAGACATCATTCCACGATAAGAACCACACCTAAGATAGCTAAAGAAGAAATTAATGAATCAATACTTAGTGAAAGAATTGAACAAATGAAACTTAAAAAAATTAACAAACTTAATGAAAATCGCGAAACTTACTCCGAAAAAAGGGAAGTAGGACCAATCAAAAATTACAAAAATGTTCGACATAAAGAACAACCTAGATATAAAATCAAAAAATTTAATAACGTACACCCTAGCAATATTAAAAGATCTTATAAATTTGCAGGTAACAACTCTCCTAATTCTGGTACTAACACATACAGCTCACGGAATACTACAAACAACACTAATCAATGAACAAACAGGTTTCTTGAAAATAAAAATTAAGGATTTAGAAATTACTAATCAGACAAATACTATTTTACATATCATAAATCCAAAAGAAATTCTTAACACAATCACACTCATAAAAACCAACATAAAACACTTACAAATTGAAAACAAAAATATTATATTTAATGAAATAGAAACACTTATAGCTAAAATTAAGTCAATTACACCTAAAGAACAGAGAAGATTTAGAAGAGGTTTAATAAACACGGTAGGAAACATAGAACGATGGCTCTTTGGAACCATGGATAATAAAGATAGGGAACAAAATTGGAATTATTTAAATATAGCAGAAGAAAATAGCCATAACGCAATTGAGACACTAAAGACTAAATCAACAAATTAAAATTAACAATCATTTCAATGAATCAATAGAAACATTAAAAACAATAATTTTAGACGATAGACAAAATATACTTAATACTTATAATAAAATAAAAAATTCTATTTCAAAAATTGTACAACAACAATTATTTTTAGATCAAATAACCAAATTAAGGTTCATAGAAAACAAAATAAATCAAATTCAAGATAACGTTGTATCAGCAAAATATAATATAATATAATATAATACACCCCAGTATATTAACATTAGAAGAATTAAATGAATATGAAATAGATTTGCACAAACATAAACTAATTAAAATGGGTATACTAGAATACAAAAACAAATTTCTTGTAATTGCTATTAAGATTCCTAAAAATTATGTAACAGTAGAACAAAAACTAATTCTACCTTAACCCAATGATAAACATTTTGAAATTGATTACGAAAACGAATATTATTATTGAAATAAATAATAAAACATTTTTATACGAAAATGATGTAACCTTACAGCAATTAAAACCAAGCAAAAATTGCATTCTAACAAAAAACTGTAAATTGAGATATAACAATAAAACTCAAATTCAAATTATAGATGATAAAACTGTAATTGTAAAAAATGCATACAAAGAAAAGTTAAAACATAATTGTGATGATAGAAAAATCGTATTAAATAAAAATTATCTTATACATTTTTTTAATTGTCAAATATATTTGTTAAAAGAAATTTTTTATAATAACCAAACAATTGTTCAAGAAAAATATTTCTATTTGCAGATCGGCGGAGCCCAATAATACGCTTTCAACCTTCATAGTCGCAGCGACGCTTGGACGGCGGACTATTTCGGTTATGTTAAATCAATATTGTATTTTATATCTATTTTTGATTATCAATAAGGCATAAGAGGCCTGTGGCCCATTGATAATAAGAAAACTTGTTTTTGTTTTATTTTAACGGTAACCACATAAAACGTAAATCGCGTGCAAGTAAACTGTGGGAAATGGGATTGGAAATGCAATCTTGCATTTTTGGCACCTTTTAGATAGCTTACTTCTTTCCTATACATTTTGTTCAGAGTTAGTCTTAAGTCAAATGTCATGTGAATTAGTTCTAAACAATTAATAATAAATAAAGATTTTTTTTTAAAGAATTGAACCTCGTTTTAATAATTGGCGCCCGAGCAGGGACAGGTAGGTACTGTGTTAAAAAGTGAATCTAATAATCGAACGTGAACTAATATAAAACATTTTCGTAATACGCGACTGTAGAAAAGTGCGCTATAATAATCGAACGTGAACTAACTACTTACAAATATAAAACATTTTCGTAATACGCGACTCTAGAAAAGTGCACTAATATAATCGAATGTGAACCAACTATTTATAAATATAAAACATTTTTGTAATACGCGACTGTAGAAAAATGCGCGACAAAAAGTGCGTGGAAATAATAAAGAACAAATAAGTGCGAATTAAGGCAAAAGAAGGAAGAGTATCCCGAGTCACCACGGAAACTAGGAACCTCCGCCGGAAGAAAAGGAACTATACTCAACCGGCACAACCTGCAACAACAAAATGAAAATATTTTTTCTGTAAGAATTTTAAAATTATTTTAAACCATTACATTTTTAATTTCTTATCAAAATTATAGTTCTTGAAAGCATTTAGAATTTTCTATATCGAAAAAAAAAAAAACTTTTATATTGAAAATTATTTTTTTGTAAACACTCACTTTTGAAGACAAGTTTAAGACTCACAAAAACCTTAACCTAATCCCTTTCCCTAAAGTGTTCGCATTATTATTATTGAATCCCAATGGGTCAAGGATTTTCAAACAACATTTGAACAACAAAATGGTCAACCCCGATCAACCAAGTAATGCAAGTTTAGTACCTCCTCCACCACCTCGAAACTCTGTAGGATCACAAGATTTAACTGATTATATTAACCAGGTAGTTGCGAACGCTTTCTCCCAAATGGGAACCCCTTCTAGGGAAACCGAATGCTTAGACCAGCCTATTGATATCGGTCAAGCTAGGAACCTAGAGGGATTAGAAAAAATCCCAGATGTGGTGAAAAGTCTACGTCAATTCTCAGGAGAACCTGGAGAATTTAGCTCCTGGAAAAAAAGCGTACACAGGATTTTAACACTCTATGAGCCTGTCCGAGGTTCACCGAAATATTTCGGCATCCTTAGCGTTATACGAAATAAAATTGTCGGTGAAGCCGACATCGTTCTAGAATCATATAACACTCCACTAAACTGGAGTAGGATTTTCAAATGTCTCATGCTGCATTATGCAGACAAGAGGGACCTTGGTACTCTCGAGTACCAGATGATGGTTTTGGTTCAAGGAAACCAAACCATCCCCGATTTATACCAGCAAGTTTACCAACACCTTTCTCTGATACTGAACAAATTAGCATCCATGGAACTAAGTGCGGAATCACTTACTACTATGACTAGCGCGTACAGAGATAAGGCATTAGACACTTTTATACGTGGTCTAAAGGGAGATCTTCCTTGGCTTCTTAGCATAATAGAACCAACCGACCTCCCTCAGGCACTACACCTCTGTCTTAAATTAGACAATGTGAACTTCAGTACAAATTACGCAATGAATAACCAAACCACATTTAAAAGATCTGTTCCCCTAACACCTCTTCACTACCGCCGCGTCGACAAATCCCTTCTAACAGCACACCGGCTTCTGGAAATAGGTTTATACCCGAACTTTACTATAATCCTCAACCAAGACCTTACTCCCTACTCCCAACCACAACAACCAATGAACCGACAGAATGTTTTTTTTTTCGTCCAATCGCAAAAGGTCAAATATCAAAATAGACCAAAACATCAAAACCCAGCCCATAAGAGGCCTAACTCTCAACAAGTCCACACTCCACACAAATTTCAAAGACTCTACCATACTACCCTAGAGGACGACCCAAATATCGGGGAGTCTAACGAGATCAATGAGCAGCAATCATAAGAAGACTATGAAGGCCCCTTTTACCCTGAGGAATACGACGACGGCTTGGATGAATATGCCGATCTCCAAAATGATGAACAAGTGGAGCAAACTCAACCAGAAGAGGGCTCTTCGCTCCCGTATTTTGAATTCACGGCGAAGAGCGGAAAAGTATGTAGACTCTTACTCGACACCGGATCAAATAAAAACTACATAAAATCATGTTACATCCGGAATCCCATACCTAATAAAACCATATTCTTTGCAAATTCCATTAATGGTAATACAAAAATAACTCATCATGCAGAACTAGAAATTTTCGGTCCAGATATCCCCAAAATCAAATTTTACATTCTCTCTAACTTAAAAACATTTGACGGAATCCTTGGGAATGACAGTTTAAAGGAATTGAACGCATACAAAGGACAACTTCTTTGTAATCAACAATAATATTAAGATTACTCTTAAGCAACAATCCTCTCAGGCAGTTAACTCAATATTAAATACTAAAATTTCTCATTTATCGCAAAATCAAGTCGATCGATTAATTAAAATTTTTCACAAATGCCCAAATCTCTTTGCCGACCCCGATATGAAACTAACTTATAATTCGAGAGTTAAGGGAGAAATAAGAACTTTGAATAATGAGCCAGTTTATTCAAGGGCATATCCTTACCCAATGGCTTTGAAAGATGAAGTCGAGTCCCAACTCAACGAACTTCTGAGAAACGGAATTATAAGGCCGTCGCGGTCAGCATACAACTCACCGGTATGGGTAGTTTCTAAAAAGCCAGATTCCGAAGGAAGGAAAAAATACCGAATAGTCATCGACTACAGAAAATTGAATCTCGTAACAATAGCAGATTAATACCCTATCCCAGAAATAAACGAAGTTTTGTCAAATTTAGGTAACAACAAGTGGTTTACAACAATCGACCTTAAGAGCGGTTTTCATCAGATTCCTTTAAGAGAATGTGATATCGAGAAAACGGCTTTCTCTGTGAACAACGGGAAATTCGAATTCCTCCGGCTTCCCTTTGGCCTAAAAAATGCACCGTCGATATTCCAACGAACACTCGACGACATTCTTCGAGAACATATAGGTCCGATGTTACGTCTACATCGACGACATCATTATATTCAATAAAAACGAAGAAGACCACTTTAGAGATGTCGAACATGTCTTTAGAACATTAGAAGCTGCAAATTTGAAGGTTGAGCTAGGAAAATCAAATTTTTCAAAATTCAGGTCGAATTTTTGGGCTTCGTTGTATCAGAAGACGGAGTCAAAACAAATCCCGAGAAAGGACGTACCATAGCAAACTTTCCCCCACCCAAAACATTAAAAGACCTTCTACCTTTTATGGGCATGTCTGGATATTACCGTAGGTTTGTCAGAGTCTATGCTAAGATAGCAAAACCTCTGACATCCCTTCTACGAGGGGAAGATGGACGAGTGTCCAAAACCCAGTCAAAAAACACAATGATTCATTTAGACCAAGAAGCCATAGAATCCTTTAAGAAAATAAAAAACATCCTAATTTCCAACGAAATTATGCTTGCCTACCCAAACTTTTCAAAAGAATTTCACCTCATCACCGACGCATCTGAGTATGCTATTGGTGCAGTTCTGTCGCAAGATGATAGACCAATTACTTACCTTTCAAGGTCACTGAATAAGACCGAAGAATCATATGCCACCAATGAAAATGAAATGTTGGCCATCATATGGGCACTTGGCTACCTTCGGAATTTCTTATATGGATCAAAAAAGGTAAAAATCTTCACTGATCACCAGCCTCTAACCTTTGCGCTCAGTAACAAAAATTCAAACACTAAAATGAAAAGATGGAAGGCAAAGCTTAAAGAGTACAACTATGAACTCCAGTACAAACCTGGAAGGGCGAATGTTGTAGCAGATAGTCTTTCGAGACCCCGCTAGCTGAAGTAAGTTCAATGACAGCAAGTCTGCATAGTGGTGAAAGCGCATCACATTACCTCATTCCATCAGTTGAAGCTCCCATTAACGATTTCAGTAACCAATTGGTATTGTCAATTGGCCAAGGAACATGTTATCAACTGAAGCAACCTTTCCCTGGTTACAATCGCCATATTTTAACAGAACCTAGGTACAGCAAAGAAATGATAATTGGTATTTTTAAGCGGTATCTGAATCCTAAGGTTATAAACGGTCTCAAAACGGATGAGTCAACTATGGCCACCACCCAAGAACTTTATCCACTTCATTTTCTTAACTATAGAATACGTTTCACTCAGTCAGAAGTAATAGAAGTTTCCGATGAGAGTGAGCAAGTAGAAATAAGACCCACAGAAGAGCTCATAGGAATGCGTGTGAAAACAGGATTCAAATCCTAGAAAAATATTACTTCCCAAGGATAAACTCGAAAATTCAAAACTCCCAAGCGCTGTACAATCTGTAAAGAAAACAAATACGAGCGACACCCTAACATGATCTATATAAATGAAACACCTCTACCTTGCTACCCAGGTCATATCATTCACCTCGACATTTTTTCCACACAAACATTTTTAGTCCTTACTTCCATAGACATATTCTCGAAACTAGCGCATGCTATAATCATAAACTCCCGGTCGGTAGAAGACATTCGCCAGCCCTTATGGGATACACTTTTCCATTACGGTGTCCCCAAACACGTCGTCACCGACAATGAGAAATCATTAAATTCAGTATCCCTTAAGGCCATGATGGAAGAACTCAACATAACAGTTTACCAGACCCCGCCATACAAAAGCGAGGTTAATGGCCAAATAGAGAGATTCCATTCTACCTTATCGGAAATCATGCGATGTGTAAGTTCCGAATTCCAGGTTACTGAATTCCAAGATCTACTTAAAAGATCAGTATACGAATATAATTCTACCATCCATTCCACCACGGGAAAAAAAAACCTATAGAAGTTTTTTTTGGTCGAGACCAAAGAGTTTCCCCGAAATTATATGAAAAGACAAGAAAGAGTAATATTGAGAGGATTAAAGAGAAACAACTAAAGGATTTACAAACTCATAACAAATCGCGAAAACCCCCTAAGACGTACCAAGTAGGAGAAGAAATTTTTGTTAGACACAACAAAAGAATAGGTTCCAAATTAACTGTACGCTACAAATTAGAGAAAATCAAGGAAGACAGGAAAACTACTGTACTTACCGAGTCAGGGAAAATTGTCCACAAGAGTAATATTAGAAACTAATTTTCACTAAATTTCAGGATTCCCTTGGCATTAGCCTGTGCCGAGGTAGAAATATTGGACTACTCAAACTCCCAAATTGTGGCCATAAATAATGGATTAGCAAAAATTCAGAACGGAAATTTTAAGATCATCCATACAATTGATCTGGACAAATATGAAGAATTCATAGATCAAGCTTACGCCACCCTCCTTTCAGCGAACATCAAGTCCCATATCCTTTTTCCTCTCCTCCAATTTGAACTAATACAAATAAAAGACATACTAACCTACATTAAACCCAGAAGAAACAAAAGGTCCTTAAATTTCATAGGGTCAGCATGGAAGTGGCTCGCTGGCAGCCCCGACCATGACGATCTCGTCCTTATCGAAAATAAAATGAATAATTTAATTGAAAACAAAGAAAACCAAATTGTCATTAACGAATTGTACAACAAAAGAAATTAATAATATAACTATAGTCACTAACAAAATCCTAAGAGAAATACGAGAAAATAAATATCTAGATAACGAATTACTTGTAACCCTTAAATATAAAATTAAAATTATTAAAGAAAAGCTTGTTAACATTAAATACGCCATTCATTGGTCGAAAGAACAAATTTTAAATTCAATTATTTTATCAACTGAAGAAATAGATATCGCCATAAAGGCACTTAATAAAGAAAAGTTTCCTTTTAATACTGTGGAAGAAGCACTAGAGTTTTCAAATGTCAAAATTTTTACGAACAATTCAATACTTATTTATGTAGTTAACATCCCACTTAAAGATTTAAATCTTTGCGAGAATCTTTCTCTAAAACCAATTAAAAGGAATAATAAAGTAATAAAGTTACCAAACGAGAATGATTGTAAAATATTAATATGTGAAGACAGATTTTATAGTATTAAGAAACCATGTAAAACTCTGAACAAATTGTCCGTTTGCCACTCGGAAAATATTATAGAAATAAAAAACTCAGATTGCATTCCCAACTTACTTAAGAGCCTCAACTCATCCTGCTCCGTTACGAACGCTCAACATATCCCTAGCATCGAGATAATCGAAGAAGGTATCATTTTCCTCAACCAATTTGAAGACACAATTACAGTAAACGGAGTCGAACGTCCCCTAAGCGGAAGTTTCCTCGTTAAATTTTGTAATGCAACGATTGGAATCAAGGACCAGACCTATCGCTCTGAGGAGATATCATCAGTACGTATCCTACCTGCGATCATTCAACCACAACCATACGAGAAGGAAATCAATGAAGTCCTTTCCTTGGAAATGATGCGAGAACTTCATATCAAAAACAGAGAACATATTGAGAAACTCGAAGTAAACCACCTTATCCATCAGCCCATCTCTTACGGCACTGTAATGATCATCATAGGCATCATAGGGCTAATGTTTTTTATGAGAAGAGAAAAAACAAAAGTCACTATCAAACATCGAGAAGTACCATCTGAGGTCTCCATAACCCCTACAACCTTTAAGACAATGGTCATACCTACGCTAAGTCAGCTGAGAAGTCCTAGCATCCCGAAGATCTATGATGCTCCATATTTTTAATTACTGGACGAGGGCATCCAGATTTAAGCAGGGAGGAGTTAACAACAGCAACAAACATTCCGCAGCAGTCATCTGATACATCAGTACATGTTCCCACGAGCGCAGCGCAACGCAACGGTCACCCGATACATCCTGCAAGCGCGCAAGTAAACTGTGGGAAATGGGATTGGAAATGCAATCTTGCATTTTTGGTACCTTTTAGATAGCTTACTTCTTTCCTATACATTTTGTTCAGAGTTAGTCTTAAGTCAAATGTCATGTGAATTAGTTCTAAACAATTAATAATAAATAAAGATATTTTTTAAAAAAAGAATTGAACTTCGTTTTAATAATTTATATTTCAATAGTAGACAAACGAGTTTATACATTTTGGTGACCCCGACGACGTGATTTGAAGTTACTATCCATATTTTGGGTTTTAATACAATTCTTAACATTCAACAATCATCATGGCATCGTTTAAGGAAATCATTGTGGCCCAATTGGCAAGTGGGCAAGAAATTCAAAGAATTATCTCCAACTTCAAGAAGGATCCATCTGACCGGAAAAACAACCGTACTTTGAAGAAAGGCTTCAAAGAACCCAAGACCAATAGAAGAAGTTTTCCGAACGTCATCAAAATCTGACAGAGGTTACAGACGCTAATCACGATTATTTTTCAAAAAGTTACTTTGAAGAGATCGCTGCATTAGTACGGCAGTATCAAATTTGCTTCAAAGATTCCATAAGTCATCTTGAACAAAAAATGATGCAGGGATCTTCGCAAAATGATATTCCAGAACCCCCGAAGACATCAACGGGAATTTCAAGACAAAGAGTAATAATGTGCTCTCTTGAGCGATTACTTCAAGGGTTATCTCTTGATGAGTCTCTGACGTACCTTGAGGTCAAGGTTTTGTAGTTGTTTATAGTTTTGTTTGGAACGAGTTATGCCCTTCTATGGAAACCTGCCAGAATCAAGAATCACACGAGCAAGACCTTTTATCAATTCTGGAGTGGACTATTATGGACCCTTTTGGAAGTGTATAAACTGCATCACTAACATATGAAGAACTGGAGACAGTTTTAATAGGAATTGAAGCTATTTTAAATTCAAGACCAATAACGCCACTCTCCAATGATCCAAACGACTTAACAGCATTAACTCCTGGACATTTCTTAATCGGTGAACAACTTACAGCAAAAACAGATGTGAAGGCAAAACCCTTGAAACAGAATCTATTAACAAGATGGAATCTGGAATTCTGGAAACGATGGTCTCAGGAATATCTTCACAAACTCCAATATCGATACAAATGGAAGGAAACGTCAAAAAACATCAAGAAAGGTGATATGGTTATCATCAGAGAAGATAATGTTCCCTCACTTCAGTGGCCCCTAGGTAGAATAATGAAGACATTTAGAGGTAATGATGGCACAATTAAAGTTGTCGAAGTCAAAACTGCATCTGGAGTATGGAAACGTCTAATTCACAGATAAGCGCCATTACCACAGTAGAAAATGAAGAAAATAATGACATGGAAGAAGAACAAGAAAAAGACAACAATCTATCGGATTCTGCTTCTGAAATACCAAATAAAAGACGTAAAATAACTAATTCTCTTGGCATCCTGTCAATACTTACGACGCTGCTAATCTTACCTATAGTAATGAGTAATGAAATAAACATAACCAAATTCACACCAAATCTCGGAATTCATTTCGAGGGAATTGGAACAGCCACAAGTGAATGGAACTTTCTTGTTCACTACAATTTAAATCCATTAATTGATGAATTCAAAGCAATTGCGAATGGAATTTCTACTTTAAGTCACCTGTGTCAGCAAATGCAACAACAAAGCATATGCATCAACGCATTATATCAATTTGAACACATTCAAAACGAACTCAATGCAGAAAATATAATCCTTCCAACTAAAAGAACTAAAAGAGGAGCTGCTAATTTCATTGGAAACATAGCAAACTCCCTATTTTGAGTATTAGACTCTGAGTATGCCAACCACATGACGACAACAATAGAACAAGTGAAGGAAAATGAAGGACACTTACTCCATTTATTAAGAAATCAAACATCGGTTATAGATGCAACAATAAACATAGTATAAGCCAAAATGAAGAAATTATCAACAACAGATTCAACCAAATCCACAAACAACTACAAGAAATATCATCAAATCAAAATATTTCAAATTTGTTCATTCCTTTGCCTACAACTCACTCCAATGATAATGAACATCCAAAGAATACAAACTGCACTAATGGAGGTACTGACAGATACTCATCATGGTAAAGTAAGCTCACTTCTACTATCTGCAAGCCAATTCAAAGAATAATTTAAGAATATAAAGGCTCATTTACCATCATATCTAGAAATGCCCGTAGATGAGACAGGCCTCAACCAATTGTATAAAATAATGCAAATCAAAAGGTGTATAGCCGACAAAAGAGCAGTATTCTGGATTACACTGCCACTGGCCAATCTAGAGCGATATGAACTGTTCAGAATGACGTCAATACCAATGGTCTCAAATAATACAATCTTGTATTCGACCTCTGTGCTCCTGTATTAGCTGTAAATGCACATCGTGATCAATATCTACCGATACAATCATCCCAGATGGACACATGCATCAATCTTGAAGGCGATCAGTATCTATGTTCCAAACTACATACATGCTTATTAACTGGTTAATTGGACTGTTAGAACCATAGTTTGATCGGCTAAGATTTGCTCGAATTGGCACTCGATTTCTGAAGTAATTTCGGCTTACATTAAAGTGGAATCGACACAGAACTGATGGAGATGAAATGGATCCATTCAGAATTCCAACAATAAAGCAGAGTTGCAAATACTTACGGTGACTAGTAAGCGATGGAAGACCTATAAGTTGTTGCCTAACGGAATAGGAAGGCAAAGCTAATTCATGTGTCTGTGGGAGAAATCGTAAAATAAATCTTAGGAATCTTCTTTGAACACCTTCAAGTCTATGGATATGATTCGAGTAATAAGGGGCCCAAACTATACAACCGTATTCAAGGACTGATCTGACAAACGATACATACAGAGTTTTAAGGACATAAGGATCTCGGAATTCCCTGCCAAATCTTTTTATAAAGCCTAGTGTCTTATTAGCTTTTTTCACAATGTGGTTGAAATGGTCAGTAAAAGACAGTTTTGTGTCCAAAATGATACCTAAGTCTGAGAAGTGAGTCAATTTTTCGAGGTTTGAAGAATTTAACCTATAGTTATAGTCAAAAATACTGTGTTTACGTGTAAAACTCATCGTTTTACACTTATCAATGTTTAACAATAAACGATTTGTATTGCACCATTCCCATAGACGAAGTAGGTCATCTTGTAATAGTTCGCAGTCCGTTAAGGAATTAATTTTTCGAAATATTTTCACGTCATCAGCGTATATTAGCGTCATAGAATTTCTTAAGATAGATGGGAGATCATTTATAAACAGAACAAATAACAATGGACCAAGGTGGCTACCCTGAGGTACACCAGAATTGACAATAAACGGATTGGAATAGTCGTTTTTGAACACAACACAATAATATCTGTTTGTTAGGTAAGAAGATATCCATGCTATTAGTTTATCATTTAGTCCAATTTTTTCTAATTTCCCTAAAAGTACTTTATGGCTAAGTTTGTCAAATGCTTTGCTAAAGTCTGTAAATACACAGTCAACTTGTTGTTTAATTTCGAAAGTGTCAATACAATATGTTGTAAATTCGAGTAGATTTGTAACGGTCGATTTTTTTTCACAAAACCATGTTGATTGTCACAAAAAACAGAAGAACAGTTAAAGGAAAGAATATCACAAACAATGGCTTCAAACAATTTTGGTATAACAGACAGCTTAGCTATAGGACGATAGTTGCATATAAGATGCTTGGGACCCTTCTTATACGTTGGTTTTAGAAATGCATATTTCCATAAGAGTGGAAAATGGGAACAATTAAATGATTGGTTAAACAGAATACACAATGGGTGCGAAAGATATTTAACGCACTTTTTTAGCATAAATGAAGGCAGTCCGTCAGGGCCTGGACTAAGACTTTCGTCAAGTTTTAGAATTTTTTCTTGTATAGTAGATTCCGAGATTGTTAGATTTATCTGAGCCAAGTGAGGAAACTGAGAAGTATTTGTTAAATCTATTGAGCTGTGATTTGTAGAAAAAGAATCTTCATACGCACTTTTAAAAAAATTTGCAAACATATTCGAAAGTTCTAGAGGATCATGGCTTGTTTTGTCTCTATATGTCATGTTTGGAGGGTACCCGTCAAATTTTCGCTTACAGTCAACATATTTCCAAAAATTTCGTGAATTCGTCTTAAGTTCCCGTTCAGTATTTGCAACAAACTCGTTATAAAGACAATTTGAATAGTTAACAAAATCATTTCTGATTTCTTGGTAGATACCATAATCAACATCAGTATGTGATTCGTTATATTTTATCCACGCCTTATTCCTTTTATTTTTTAAGCATTTAAGATGCCGATCAAACCATGGCGGATTATTATCTTTGGCTTTAATTTTACGAAGAGGTACGCTCTCTAGAAAGCAATTAAATAATATTTTATAGAATTTCAATACCATATCATCTAAGTTCAAATTTATAAATATTGAATCCCAGTCCAAATGATTTAAGTCGGTAAAAAGTTGATTGAAATCACATTTTTTGAAGTCAAATTCAATTTGCTTATCACAAGAGGTATCAAGATTACAAATATTTAAATTTAAGGATATTGTCAACGCAGGATGATGTCGGTCTTCTCTTAAAAGTTTTATGTCGCTTTGAATAACAGCAGTGTCAGCATTTACGATGTCAGAAATATAAATAAGGTCCAGTATTTTGTTATTGTGGTTTTTGATTGAGTTCAGCTGAATGAGTCCTAGAGAGGCCATTGTGTCGACTGTGCAAAATTCGATATCAGTAGATGGGTTGGTTGGAAAATATTCTTCGTTATTGTCATTCTTGGACCAATCAAGATTAGGTAAATTGAAGTCACCTACTACGCAGATTTCATCTTCAGCATTTATATTTTCAAATAAATTTTCCAAATTGTCATAGATTTGTTTGTATATATTTGTAGTTGGAACTTGGTGGTATATAGACAGCAACTATATATAGGCTACCGAAATCCATTTTTATTTTTATGCTCATCATTTCGAAGTCAAATTGTTGGAAATCATTTACCAACGAACTTATAAAAGAGTTTTTAGCAGCTATTAATAATCCTCCTCCAACTCTTGTAGATTCGTCAATTGAATATCGATCACGCCGAAAAACTTGAAAGTTCTTGTCAAAGAGTTCTGTGTCAGCAATTGAGTTACATAGCCAGGTTTCAGTTAACACAATTACGTCGTGAGGTAAGTTGTTTACATTTATATAGAACTTATTAGTTTTAGTTCGTAGTCCGTTTACATTCTGATAATAAATCATCAGTTTTTGCTGTTGTTGAAGCGGTAGGCATACTTTGTCAGTGGTTGTGGAAAATGGCGTGATTGTTTTTTGGAATTTCTGTTCTCAAACTCATGCATAATAATTCCGGTGGGCCAAAAAGAAATAGAACTAAGTAGATTAGATGAAAGACAGAATCCGGACATCTAACCTTAAATGACGAGTATTTAGAATAATTTCTGTGGAACATTTTTTCCACAAGTACATGATCCAATGTACCAATTTTGGCTTTGATAAAGTTCTTGATATCTAAAGCATTTGTTGCAGGATCAAGCTTAGAAATAAAAATAATTTTTTGACCTTCAACTACTTTAAGACCTGATACAATAGGTGATACATTATAGTGTTGAGTGTGTGTGGTTCGAGATGATGGAAATATGGAACTAGAAGATGATGACTCAAAAGAAGATGTTGTAGTTTCTGTTGGTAAAATCGATGACGACAATGATAATAATGTTGATGTTGTTGATGATGATGATAATGACGATGATGACGATGAGGAAGCAGTAGGAGGAATGACTTGGAGTGTTACAGAGTCAGTTTCAATTTGTGGTGAATTTAGTGTTTCAGTATTCACTGGAGTTTCTGAAGGGGATTTATTTGCATCAGCAGAGTCCATTAGGCTTAGTACATTTTGTACCTCTGTCTCTGAGTTTATCTTTTTTGAAGGATGAGCCAATGTCATGTCCAACTCATTACTCTTACGTTTGCCTGCATTCGACGTAACGCTCCTTGTTTGTTTACGCTGTACAAGCGAATAATTTGAAAAATCGTCTACTTTATCAATAAGTTGATTCAACTGCTTTTGTAGGTTCTGTATCATCGTTGTGTTGGATAAAAGGTCACGGGTAATATTTTTATCAGCGAATGGATCGCAATCGTCGCAAAAATAATAAAATCCTTTATTTTTGTTAAAAACTTTGATTGAACTAAAGTTGGCATTTATGCAATGGACATGAAAAGTTCTGTGACAATTGCCATAGCACATTATCGAGTCAATCATATAATCGCATAATTGAAGGCATTTTCCGCAGTCAGACATTTTGTTTAATTTATTTGAAAATTTTATTTATTTTCAATTTTAGTTTGAAAAATGTCGATTCTTAGTGTACTCAGAAATTGTAGTTTACCTTTTAGTGTGTACACAAACCAATAATATAATATAGTGTCGTCGGTAAGGTAGTCGTTGAATGATATTTGTTTTTGTTGTCAAAAATATTAATGAGATGTTGTTGTTGTTGTACTTATCAAAACAACGCTGTCACTGTCACAATCATCTGGAAACTTATCCAATTAATGCAATCGGCAGCCGGCACATCAAAATCAATAGCCCAGGTGGAAAATATTGGATTCAACATGAAACGACATCAAAATTGTACGGCTTCGGATATAATGCAGTCTCACATGCTTCAAGGCAGAACATATACAAAAATGTCACTCACCAGGAAAGGGGTTTAGTCGATACTTTTGACGATGCCAAATAAAATTACTGAAAGCAGCAACTGTGTTGAATGCACTATGTAGGCAAGAAGATCACTTTGACTTTGATTGTTATCGGCTCAGTTTATAAGTTATTTGTTTGAACACTTCGTTAATTAATCAATAAATGAGTCAATTACAATGTCAAGTTTAGAAAAAAACACAATTTATAATTAATTTGTATGGCAAAAACAATTAAAAATAATAATCAAAATAAGAGCGAAATAAAAAACGACTACAGCACTTCACAGCGTTGCCACCCAGCAGATAAACAAATATCTTGTTGCATTGAATGCAAAGCATAATATTCTCTGTCATCAAAAACATCTTTGTCATCAGAATATTCTTCCAAGAAGATAATATAGTTTTGCATTCGAATTTGCCCTTTGATTTTAAATTTCTGTATCTATCGTAAGTCAGTCTAAAAAAAGAGTCACAATCAACAAGTCATAGCTCGAAACAATCAACATTATTTTTTAGAACTACTATCAAATTAAAACTTAAATCAAGTAATAATAAAAGAAACAAAATAATTAAAATCAAGTATTTTATTTTGGACAATCAACGTTTTGGGAACATAATACTTGGACTCAAATGAAACACCCGAATCAGTGGCTTTACTTTACAAGAAAGTCATCTCGAATATCCTTATTTTGTGGAAGAAAAAGCCACCAATTTATTTTGGAAGGAGCAGGAAGAATAGATATTCCACCTGGATGCATTCTGAAGCACGAATATATCACCATAGAAGGGAATAACATGTTCCAAACAAAACTACAAACCACCTTTACCAGTTTTGGGAATATTTCTGAGGTAACAACACCAATAAGGCATGAATTAGCACTACAGACATTCAACAGCAGCCTCGTCAATATTCAGCTCAGGAATCTGACTGACCTGCAAAAAATGATCATGCAGCGAGATATTCTCGAACTACCCAACAAACTTCAAATTCACAGTTACCATAGTTTCGCAATTGGATATCTTGCATTAGGCTTAGCGATAACACTTATTATCCACGTTATATGGAGAAGAATATCGAAAAGATCGTTTTGCGTAAAACAAAATCCTAATCCTCAGCAAAATAAACAACATTCAGAATTCTGCATCACCGTCACTTAGTTTGTTGAACCATTGTTCAACGTGGGGGAGAATGTTTAGTCCAGCGGGTTGATCGATGAATCAACACCATTCGAAAACAAATGCAAAGCATGTATTTTTCTTTTTATGTTGGGTCACACACTCCAGGTGCTGAGTGCTGAACAAAATAACTATAATTATTAAGTAGGTTAACATTATTTCGCTGCATTATTTAGTAGGTTAATATTATTTTGTATATGTTTGCATATTATACTTTTGTAACTTGTATTGCATAATTTGTAACATTTTTTGAACTATTGTTTGTATAAAAGAATAAAATGAATAAACCAAACTTTCTGTCAGTCAATAGTAAACTGTACAATCGTTTCCTTTCTCATTTCGTCACTTTGATAATCAATTTTAAGTGAACAAGTTTAAATGCTTGGTTCACAGCTCAAGAAATAACAAGTTTATGTGCTTGTATATTTCAATAGTGGACAAACGAGTCTTTAAAACTATACATTACCTAAAACTCTCAAACAAATTTGAGAATTTACAGGAATCTCAGGTTAGCCGTTAATTTATAAAAGACTATGGAAAAGTTGCCAAGCCCATGACATTATTCCTTAAAAAAGTTGCTTGAATTATATAAAGAACAAAGAATATATTGAAAGTTTCGAAACCCTAAAAACACTAATTACGTCTGCACCCATTCTCATATATCCCAATTTTTTTCCAAAAAAAAAATACAGTGACTGCAGATACATGAAATTATGCAATAGGTGGTGTTCTAAGCCAAGATAGTCACCTAGTTTTTTTATATACCCGTAATTTAAATCAACATGAAACAAAGTACTCAACTATCGAAAAAGAGCTACTTGCAATAGTTTATTGTTCAAAGTACTTTAGACCTTACCTTTTTGGACGAAAATTCACTATTAAAACTGACCATCAACCTCTAGTTTGGTTCAGTTCACTGAAAGAACCCAACATCACATATGGAAAGAAGAGTTTGATTTCAATATAGTATAAGTAGAAGGAAAAGCCAACCAAGTCGCGGATGGATTATCTAGAATTGGGGTTTACCACAACGAAAATGTAATAAATCCTATTGAAGATATAATCCCTGATTCGCAATCAATAGTAGCAACAGTCCATAGTGCTAGAGAAGATAGCACCGACTACATACTAAGAATAGAAACCCCAGTTAACATCTGCAAGACACAAAAAATCTTCAACGAAACTGAAAATATAAGCAACCTCAAAATTTATCACGCATTTAACAAAAAATTGAATGAATTAATGAAAAAAATCAGTCCACATGAAGGAATAGTAGGATTTTTTTCCAGATAAGGTGTTTATATTAAATATTTCAGCAAAAATAAACTTTTACAATTCGTTAAATGTTCAAACTTCTTAGGAGACCTGACAGACAGAGAAAAAGAACTTTTCGTTATTTCAAATCTCATAAATCACAGTGGGATTAATGAAACTTACCTAGAAATAAAAGACATTTACTACTGCCCAAAGCACCTAAAAGATAAAATTCAAATATATATAAACAACTGCGAAATCTGCAACAAATCAAAATATGAAAGAAATAATGTCTTTAAAAATGACAGAAACACCTCCCGAAAAAATAGTCATATATATGTATGAGACAGATTTTTCGTCAATTGCAATTAAGGAATTTCTGAAAGAAAATAAACTTGAACTTCATTTATCTACACCATATCACAAGACAAGAAATTCGGATATTAAAAGAATCCACCAAACTGTTAACAAGCATATTAGGACGTTTAATGCTGATGACAATAACAAAGACACCCTACGAAACAAAGTATTGAAAGCTGCTGCAATATACAACAAAACAATACATTCAACCACAAAACAGAGACCCATTGACTTTGTAAATGGAACTATAACAAACCAAGACTACCTAAAAATTATCGAATTAGATCAGCATTAAATATTTTATCAGAGCTTGGATAGAAAAGTAAGAATTATATCTAATTCATTCGTAATTCTCCTCTTGACACTCGCTAAATACAGCGGCTTCTCTTGTCAACTAATAATTAATAAAATAATATAATTAAATATATCTCGTAAAACAAAGAAATTAAATTAATAAAGAAAAAAACAAAATAAGAGAAAAAACATTTAAGTTTTTTTTTTAACGAATCGCGAGGTTCACGACAAAACTGGCGCAGTTGGTCGTTCGATTAGGAACAAAAGAACAAAATTTAACATTTCGGTCGTTCGAATAAGAGCACAAGAAACTAATGTACGTGCAAGCACAAAACAAAAATTAGAATTTCGATAAAGAAACACCATAGTGGTTCGCTTAAGAACATATGTGAAAAACAAAAAAATTAAAGCAAGAAATAAAAGTTCATGTAATAACAAAATATAATCAAAAGTTTCGGCTAAGAAATCGGTTCATCTTAGAACACAAAAGGAAAAAAAAATAATAAAGTGCTTTCGTGTAAGAACAGTGCGCTCAAATATAATTTTCGCTAAAACTACAATACACTAAGTGCAATAAAATTTTATAAAATACCTGAAGAAAAAAAATAATAATAAAATTAAACAATAATAACAAGTGAATGGACAAAAAAGAAGATCTCAAAATATACGCAGAGCCCAAAAATGACAGAACCAGAGGCAGCAACAGCATGAGCGGCAGCAAACGCAGGTGTAATTCGTCTAACTTTAAATCTAGACCCTATAAAATATTTAAATTCGTTACTTATATATAATGGTAACTTTGACAAATTGAATAATTTCATTGAACTTTATAAGTTTGAAAACAACAATCAGTTAATATTTCTAAATATTATTAAGAGTAAGTTAATTGGGAAAGTTCGAGAGGCTATTGCAATAAATAATTCCACAAATGTTTGGGAAGAAGTTAAGAAAGTTTTATTTCAATATTTTGGTGACAGGAAATAATAAAACAAATCAACAACAATAGACAAATCTATTATTTCATCCTTAGAAACAAAAAAGAATTGTGAGTACCTGAACCAATGAAGGGTTCTAACAATATTTATAACTTAAATACAAATAGTAACAATTCCACACAATATAGAGACAATTCTAGATAATATAGGAACTCAAGACAGACACGAGACTCAAACAACAATAATAACAATTCAGGTCAATGGAGAAATTCGAATAACTATAATAATTCTAATAATAATAACTCAGGTCAATACAGGACTAATCAGAATAACAGTTATAACTCGCTCAGTACAGGATAAATCAAAACAACAATACTAACTCAAATGTTTACACAAATAATAACACAAACATGAGTAATAATTCTAACAATAGTAATAGAAATAATGTTGAACCTATGGACACTCTTTTCGCTTCCTACCAGAGGCGAGTTAATTAACAGGATTCGGATTTTCAGGAAAACAGCCGATTAACCGATATAGTTGTAAAATCAAAAACTAGGGATCTAAGAACTCTTATAGATCCAGGCTTAGAAACGACCATAATAAATCCAGAAATTTGTCACCCCAAATGGGCAACAAATCTCAGAACTCCAATCAAAGTAAGGACAACAAGTACTCCAATATATATCAACAAAAAAGTTAAAATTCCTTTATTCAAAAAACTCGGTAAAGATAAATCAGCTGAATTTTTGGAATTTAAATTTCATGCATTTTTCGATGGATTGATTGGAAATAATATCCTCCTTCCGTTAGGCCGCGTTTCCATTTGCAAGAAAACTTCTGCAATAAATGTCCGATAGTCTGTCCGACAGTGAATTGCAAGTGGAAACTACCAAGCAAGTTCTATCGCGACAGTCCTTTCATAACTTCTTGCGAGTATTTGCAAGTGCAATTAATTGCTAGTTTAAACACATTTGTATCGACTCGCAACAGTTCTTGCAGCTTATCGAAATAGTTTCGTATATCTCGCGCAAGTAGCTGGTTGACGTCTTTGCAAAATACATACAAAATGAGTAAAATAAAAGGTCGTGAATGGCCTCGCGAAGAAGTTATGCGTTCAATTGAAGTTTACGAGTGTAATCCATGTTTATGGAATAACCGGGACGAAAATTACAAGGACCGAATTAAAAAAAATTCTGTTCTTAATAAGATCGCGGAAAAGTTTCATACGAATGAGAATGAAGTTTCTCGCAAACTTCACAACTTAAGGAGCCAGTGGCAAAATGAAAAAAAAAAAAAAATAAAAATAAAAAGAAGTGGCAGGATGATCTTTACAAACCAAGCTGGTGTTATTTCGAGGCCCTTAACTTCTTGGACGTTGGCAGAGCACCTTGTACGGATACATTGGTATGTAAACAAGTATTTATTTATCATTTTTTAATTAAAGACTGATTTGTATTGATTTAATTTTATTAACCATACATTTATACACATCATTTTTAAATTAATTAAATATGCTGAGAAATAAAATACTCCCTGAATGTTTCACGTATTCTTTGCGCTTCATTTCCTTGACGATTATCGGATCCTCTTTCTAAATTTACAAAATTTTGTTCAGGCTGAATTTCAATTTCATTCGTATTTCCAATATATCGCTGACGCGTCGTCTCCTTTCGAGATAATATAAAATTATGCAACGCACAAGTAGTTTTTTCTGGACCCAGTTCTAATGGCCTACGAAATATACGAAATTTACTAGCAATTATGCCCAAGACGCTTTCAACCATTCTCCTTGCTCTTGACAGTCGATAATTGTAAACTCTGTTATTTGCGGGTTGGTTTTTAAACGGGAATGGTTTCATTAGGTAAGGCTTTAGTGCAAATGCATCATCAGCTACTAAAACAAACGGAAGCGCTAATGAACTTCCTAGTGGTTTAGTTGGTCTAGGGATGTTTAATGTGTTATTTTCCAATGCTGAAAATAATGGTGTGTGGAAAAAAACGCCACCATCAGAAACACTTCCATTACATCCCACATTCATATTAGTAATTTTATAGCATGGGTCTGTCACTATCATTAATACAATACTATGAGATCCTTTATAATTAAAGTAGAAGCTTCCACTGTGTTCTGGAGCCTTAAAAACCACGTGTTTGCCATCCAATGATCCAACGCAATTAGGAAAATTCCATTTTTCGTTATATATTTCAGCTATATGCAACCATTCAGACTGAGTACATGGAACCTGAAACAAATTTATTTTATTATTACAGGATAATTTTACTGCTGACAGTAATGATTTTCCACCAGAGCCAAAGCATTCAAGTGCACCTCAACATAACATAAATATTGGATTTGAAACACCACCAGCAAAAGTAGTGAAAAAAGAAAACATGAGGACATTTTAAGTAAATGCCAAAAAATGTTATCGGAACCAAATGATGATGATCAGATATTTGGCGAATATATTACCTCGGTGCTTAAGAGTTTCAGTAGTACAGGCAACAAAAAACTTCGCCGAATAATACAAAGAGCTATTGTTGACATTCAAGACGAGGAGGATGGAACCACAAACACACCTAAAAGTTCATCAAGATCGGTATATATTTACTCTCCAATGCCTGGTGCCTCCAATGAACATATTGACCTAATCTTGGATAACACTATACCACCAACCGTGGACACCGATGAACCTACTGAATTTACTGATGATGGGCAATAACTCTAACCATATTCTTATAAGTCATAATATTTCGTTTAATTGTAATAATGTACATACATAAGTGTAGCTTACTTATATACTTGAGAATAAAAAAGTTGATTAATAATGTTTTTTGTTTACATACTTTTAAATATTCCTCGTGTAGACAATCGTATAAAGCTTGGCATACTTCTGGAACAATTTTTGATATGGTGGATACAGGAAATCTAAATAAATACATCAGGGAATGGTATGAGTCACCTGAAAACATGATTATCAAAGATTCAACCTGCTATTGTCGTTAAATTATAATTATATGTATGTACTGTACATACCAGATGCTAAAAATCGCAGAGTCAACAGGAGTCTTTCATTCGGTGATATTGACTCACGGAATCGAGTGTCTTGTTTTTTTATAATAGGACCCACTTTTAATAGCAAAACTTCCAAATCAATTGCGGTCATGCGAGTGAAATTGAAGTATTGCTGAGCATCTTCTATATTCAATTCATTTAATAAATTATAGAAGGCACCAGCTTCCCGTCTTTTTAAAATCCAATCTCGAACCCAAGTTGATCTTTTTTTCTTTTTTAATAATAAAATTATCATCGCAGCTGCTAATCTTTGACGTTTTCTCGCCATGACTTCACAATTTTAAGTAAACAACTAAATTTCTTGCGACATTAATTGCTCTCCTGGTGTAAATACATCTGGAATAAATTGCGACAGTATGTTGCGCGAGCTTCTTGCAAGACATTTATTGCAGAAGAAATTGCAAGAATTCACATGACAATGTAAACGCGACTGCAAGAAACTTCTGCAAGACTTCCGCGAGTTGACTTGCAAGTGGAAACGCGGCCTTAGAAACAATTATTGACTTTAAAAAGAAAAAATTGTTTATGAATGAAACAGAATACCAATTTGTTTTAATGAAAGTGAAGAATATGAAAAACAAATTCTCCAATTGGAAATGTACCACACTGCAACGAGTAGTGACCCCATTCCTGAACAAATAAGAATCTACCAAGAAGGAACTGACCTATCTTTTACGAATGCGATTAAGCATAGTATTAATCAATCATAGTATTAGTCAATGATATTCCAATTTACACTAAAAGCTATAGATACCCTGAAATCCATAAGACAGAAGTATCTAAGCAAATAAATGATGTGCTTCAACATCATACGTCCAAGTAATTCTCCATATCCATATTCGGCACCTATCTGGGTCGTTCCGAAAAACGAAGACGCATTTGGTAAAAAGAAATGAAAAATAGTAATAGATTATCGAAGATTGAACCAAGTTTCAATCGACGATAAATTTCCAATTCCAAATATAGACGACATACTTGTTAAATTGGGAAACTCCTTGTACTTTACAACGCTTGACTTGGCAAAAGGCTTCCACCAAATTGAAATAGCGGAAGAAGATATACGAAAAACGGCTTTCTCAACTGCTAAGGGTCATTACGAATTTGTTCGAATGCCTTTTGGTTTGAAAAACGCAACTGCACTTTTCAAAGGCTGATGAATTCAGTCTTATCAGAATTTATCGGAAAAAATTTCCTGGTGTATCTAGATGACATTATTGTCTTTTCTACATCCCTAGAAGAACACATAGCATCATTACAAAAAATGTTTAAGCCTTTACGTGAAGTCAATTTAAAGGTACAATTGGATAAAACCGAGTGTTAAAAAAAGAAACTGAATTTTTGGGCCATGTCATACTACAGAGGGCATTAGAGCCAACCCCAATAAAATTTCAGCAATCAAAAACTATAAACTTCCTACAACAACGAAACAAATAAAGGCATTTTTAGGAATAACCAGTTATTACCAGAAATTTATAAAAGACTACGGTAAAATAGCAGAACTAATGACTGTCTTCCTGAAAAAAGGAGCAAAAATTGATATAAATGATCCAGAATATATAGAAGGTTTCGAGGAGCTAAAATCCTTGATCATATCAGACCCAATTTAAAACATCCAAGTTTTGATAAATTGTTAACTACAGATGAATTAAATTATGTAATCGGTGCCGTTCTATCACAAGAAAACCACCCTGTATGTTTTGCTACAGGTTGGTTTACCCATGAATAACCATGAAATTACTGGCCATAGTTTAGGCCACATAATTTTTCAGACCCTACCTTTATGGCAGAAAATTTGTTGTAAGAACCGACCATCGACCTCTAGTTTAGCTTAGTTCGCTAAAAGAATCAAAGATTATCAAGGATAGAGGTTTACCACAACGAAAATGTGATAAATCCTTCCGATGAGATCCCAGAAGATCTTGATGCCCATGTCATTAGTAGCTACCATCCACAGCGCAGGACAGTAGCAATCACATTCCTATAATTAAAACTCACGTTAATCTGTATAAAACACAAATTATTTTGATTAAATAAACCAGCATAAGTAATCACAAAATTTATTTCCCATTTAAAAATAAAAAGAGAATAGTAGTTGAATTAAAAGAATACAAAGAAAACCTTATTTTAGATATTTTGAAAAAAAACATATCCCTCCCAAAGGAATTTTGGGAATCTTCTCCAAAAACGACGAATGCTCAATTCCAAGACACATACATAAAATATTTCAGCAAAAATAAGATACTTAAAGTCAAATGTAGCAAATTTCTGGGAGACCTCGAAGATACCGAAAAAGAGTTGATTGTTATTTCAAAATCACACAAATCACTCAATCATAGAGGTATAAACGAAACTAATGCAGAAATTAAGGACGTTTATTATTGTCCAAATCTCAAGGAAAAAATCCAAAGATTCATTAACAATTGTAAAATCTGCAATAAGTCTAAGTATGAAAGAAACCCAAATAAAATTCCACTTAAAATAACCGAACCACCTTCTAAATCTAATCAAATTTTACATATATGTATATATCTGGTAAGCAAATATTAATTAAATGTGCGTGACAATGATTGATAAATTTACGAAACATGTTACAGTACAAGAAATAAAACACAGAACATGGACGTCACTTTCTCATCAATCGCAATGAAAGAATTTCTGAAAGAATACAAGGTTGAACTACACTTAACTACCCCTAATCACAAAACAGGCAATTCGAATATCGAAAGATTCCACCAGACTCTGAACGTCTGAACGATCATATAAGGACATTTAACGGCGAAGACGAAAACAAACATACGAAACAAGGTATTAAAAGTTGTATCAATCTTCAACAAGACAATACTTTCAACTACGAAACACATACCTATTGATTTTATAAATGGAACCATTACAAACCAAATAAAGAACGTTATATAAATAAAATTAACAGAGACAGGACGGACGTTGACCTAAACGAAACAAACCATCGCTACCTTTAAAGTAGAACTGATAACACACTCAAAATTAAACGTACGAAAGATAACCCCAAAGTAGTGGACGAATACCACGTTAAAGACAGTAGAGGACGAACAGTCAATAAAACACAACTTGAACTACTATAAGTTTGAACAAAATTCTTAAGACATTTTCATTTCAGATTTTATTCATGATCTTTTTAATAATATTAACAAGCGGACAAAAAATAGACGTTCAAAAATTAAATGATGGAAATGGATTCGTAACTATTGGATGCAAAGAAGTTAAAATCATACAAAACTATTTCAAAATATTACACATTATAAAACTGACACTATGGACAGACAGCTTCAAATTAATAGAACACAACGTTTGTAAACTAACAACTATAAACGAAAATCCAACTATTTTACATGGACTCAAACAATTAGAAAACGAAATCAGTAGTTAACACAGAAAAAGAGACAAGAACGATCATCATTTAACTTTGTAGGGAAAGCCTTAAATATTTAGCAGGAACTATGGATTATGACGACGAAGAGGAAATAAAATCAAGACTTAGTATCGGCGAACAGAACAAAAAGAATCTTGTTAAGTTAAAATTAATATAAAGTTCTACGAAAATATAAACAATATTACTCAACGTATAAACAAACAACAGAAAGAAATAAAAGCAAAATTCTCATCACTAATGCAATATATAGGGAAAATTTCAGGATAACAAGTATGCAACATGTATGTATATTCAAATTTCATTCAAATTTCATTTTAACTTTTTTTTCTTTTTACCTTAAACCATGCGGCCAGTAATATTGTAAGGCCAAATGGATCATCTTAATTTGTAAATCATTTTTCCATAGGTGCAACAAAATATTATTTTCTGTTATTAATTCAAGTGTGTGACCAGTTGAAAACCTTGTAGTTCACGCTTCTCGTGTTCCACTTTTGATTTGATTCATCTGTTCTCACGCTTGGAATTTTTATTGCATAGTTGCACTTTTCATAATTCATCATTTTCAAGAAATGTAAATTCTATTAAACAATAAAGTCAGTTTTGTGAAAACCTTCAAACTAGTGCGTCGTCTTCTCCTTGAGTTATTTTTCGTCTATTTTATTTTTTTGATTATTTGTTCATTTTCGTTAAGAACTTAACAATGTATATCAAGTTCAGTATGACATACAACAATTGAGCAATCAAGTAAGGAAAGTTAAAGAAAGTATGTTGCTAAGTAAAATAGGTCTACTAGGTAAGGATATCCTGTTACTTAAGGATATTTCATGAAAATTAAATAATTTTTATAATAATGATACCGAACTATAGTAACACAAAGTTCCATAGAAATCTCGAGCTCTCTCCTAAATACAAATCTTTAATTACTGATGGTAAAAATGATTATGTGACTAAAGATAAAATTTTAATACAAGACAATTTAATAATGGGTTGGCTACGAAATCCCGCAAACGAAATCCTGCAGAACAGAATCCCGCAAACCAAAATCCCGCGTAACGAAATCCCGCCGTTTCGCTCCCTTTTCAAATTATTTCCACACCGCTGTTTTTCATATGAAAGGAGACACTCTTCGATGAGAATCATCGAAACTTTTTAGAGTTTTTGGAAGTCAGCACTGTATTGGTTATCAAATCGTGAGAATCTGTGGAATGAAGGAAAAAAATTTGTCGTTTCAAAATTGTACTTAAGCAAGAATATTTTTGGAAATTATTTAGTGCTAATCAGAAGGATGAACTCCCAGCAACGTCACCCTGAACCCAGATATCTATGTGCTATGGATATACTGAACGAGGAACTTGAGCCCACCATCGAAGAAGGAGATCTTCAATTTTACGCTGACACGGAGTCAGCTTATAACCGTGGCTAACAGCCCATCAAACAGACAACCGGGCCTGAAACTCCGATGATTTATAAATTTTTCATTGATTTTTTTTATCTGACAACATTAATATTTTAGTTTATTCTTTCATTTATCAAAACAAACAATTTATAGAGTTAGGCCCCCTAAGTGCCAACAAAATATGTAACCATTTAATATTTAATTATAAGTTTAATTTAAGACAATTGTTATATATAAAAATTTCAATAAAGATAAATAAAAAAAAAAAAAGAAATTATTTAGTAGACAGCGCGATTCGTTGAAAGGTGGTTGGTCGGACATGGATGCTCCTCTTCATTGACAACCAGGAATGAACGCCTGAGAATGATAAATCAGCTGACTTTTAAATTTTTTTTGACATGTAATTTATATTTCTATAAATTTTTTTAAACTGAAGACACTTTATAACGTAAGGCCCCTTATGTGCCAACAAATGTGAATTTATCATAAGTATCTATCATATTATTTAAGATCTAAATTGTATGTATGTATATATTATATTATGTTCAATAAAACAAAAATTGAAAAAATTGAAATTGAATGCTTCTGTAGAAGGTAGGTATGGAGTGAGTTGTGTTTGGTTGTGGGTAAGTAGGGTTTATGGTAAGTAAAGCATTGCTTGGGATGTTCTCAGCATTCAGGAATAGCAAGATTCCTTGGATGCATAAAGGACATTTTAAGCATGCCTAGGGGTTGGGTTAAGGACGCTCAAAATGGTGTTTAAGCATTTTAGAGTTCCGTGGGATGGAATTCTCTTTTTCGCTTGGATATCATTTTAAGCGTTTTGTGGCGATTGGGTTTAAGTCAACGTAATTCTATTTAAATACCTATCAGTGAAAAACAGTGAAAAACAGTGAAAACAGTGACATTTGTTTAAATTATTTATTTTCTACGTGAAAAAAATGGATTTCGGAAATGCCCAGGTATGTAGATTTAATATGTAATTGTGTCTTATGTTTCCAATTGTGAAATTTTGTGAACCTTAGTGCAAAAAGGTTAAAAAGTGCTTAATTAAAAAGTCAAAATTTTTATTAAATCTGTGCGTTTTTCAAAAGTGAAGAATTCTGACAGTGAAACCTAAAAATCAAATGGAAAAGTGATGACAGTGATTTTATATACCCTCTTTAAGTGTTAGAACATAATAATTTGTTGTTGTAAACGCGTTCTTTTCTATCATATTAATTCATATAAAACTGAATGATCAGTTCTCGTCGTGATCTCTTATTAGACGTGCACCTCTCTTGTATATACAAAGTGAAAGTCAAAATAGCCCCTAAGCGAGAACGTAGTAAAAGTGATGAAGATCTTAGATCTTCAATCGCTAAAATGAAAAAGAACGATATGTTTTCTCAGTCCTCCTAGAATGAACTTTAAAAATAGTGATTATTGGGCCCCGCTCCAAACCCATCCGGATTCGGATGTTAATGACGATGAAATGTCTATCGCCGATCCGCGTAATATTAAAAAGGCAAAAACACCGCCTATAAAATTAATTCTCAAATCAAGTGAATTCGTTCATAGCTTATTGAAGGATTTAAAAATCGAAGACTACTTTATTAAAAGAATTTCTATTGGTATTAAAATATTTTGCGAGTCTTTAGATTCATTTAATACAGTGCGTAGTGCTCTTATCGAACAAAATTGCCAATTCTTCACTCATGATAATAAAAGTGATAGAGCATTCAAAGTAATACTCTTTGGGTTAGATGAACTCAATATTGAAACTTTAAAAGCCGAGTTAGTCTCACTTGGACTTAAATTAAAAGACTTAAAAATGATTAAAAAAAACTACGAAAAATACACTGAAGTTTTTTATATTGCGTTCTTAGAAAATGGATCTATAAAAATCTCAGATCTAAGAAAAAACATTAAACATATTTTTCGCATCTAAGTTCGTTGGGAGTTCCAAAGAAAATCTAAAGGTAAAATCACCCAATGCCATAACTGCCAAATGTATGGTCATGGAGAGCGAAACTGCAGAGTGAAAACTTATTGTGGTAATTGTTCCGAAAACCACAAAACAGTGGACTGCAAAGCAATCGGCATATCCAAGTGTGCCAACTGCAACGGCAACCACAAGTCAACTGATTCAACATGCCCACGTAGAGAAAAGTATATGCAAATTAGAGGGTCAACAACCTCTAGTAAAAATCGATCACCTCATCAGACAAACCGTATTCAATATCAGGAGAGATCTGCGCCCAATTATATGAGCACTCACGATTTCCCCTCTATTCCGATAAATAATCGTCGCCATCAAGCTTCATCATCTACATCAGCTGCTGCTGCTGCTGCTAATGCACCCGCACAGCCACTTCGTTGGACCCCAAACATCACCGGCACAAGCACAAGAGAGAATGATCTCTTCTCACAAGATGAGCTATGCTCGCTTACTATGGAAATGATATCTAAGCTAAGTGAATGTAAGAGTAAATCTGATCAGTTTAATGTTATTGCACAGCTTGCAACTAAATATTTGTATAATCATGGAAAGTAGAATAGTTTCTCTTAATGTTATTTGCTGGAATGCCAGAAGTTTAGGAATAAATGTACTGAGTTTTTCAATTTTCTATGTGTTAATAAAGTAGATGTTTGTCTTGTCTTGTCTTGTCTTGTCTTGTCTTGTCTTGTCTTGTCTTGTCTTGTCTTGTCTTGTCTTGTCTTGTCTTGTCTTGTCTTGTCTTGTCTTGTCTTGTCTTGTCTTGTCTTGTCTTGTCTTGTCTTGTCTTGTCTTGTCTTGTCTTGTCTTGTCTTGTCTTGTCTTGTCTTGTCTTGTCTTGTCTTGTCTTGTCTTGTCTTGTCTTGTCTTGTCTTGTCTTGTCTTGTCTTGTCTTGTCTTGTCTTGTCTTGTCTTGTCTTGTCTTGTCTTGTCTTGTCTTGTCTTGTCTTGTCTTGTCTTGTCTTGTCTTGTCTTGTCTTGTCTTGTCTTGTCTTGTCTTGTCTTGTCTTGTCTTGTCTTGTCTTGTCTTGTCTTGTCTTGTCTTGTCTTGTCTTGTCTTGTCTTGTCTTGTCTTGTCTTGTCTTGTCTTGTCTTGTCTTGTCTTGTCTTGTCTTGTCTTGTATGTGAAACGTGGCTTAATAGTAGTGTTAAATTCTCTCATAGTCTCTACACTTGTCATATACTAGATAGAAATAATGATGAAGATGAGATTGGGGGTGGAGTTGCCATCGTTATTAAAAAGAATTTAGTGCACAATCTGGTACCAATTGTGAAAACAAATGTTTTTGAATCAATTGGCATTGAAATTTCACTAAACGACAATTCTAAATTTAAAATAATATCTATATACTTCCCTGGTGGAGCACCGAATGCACAAAAGATTAGTTTCTTTAAGAGTGACTTAAGAAAACTAGTAAGAAATGATTCAAAATTCTTAATTGCAGGCGACTTTAATATCAGACATCGTTCTTGGGGTTGCATAAGTGCAAATAAATGGTTGAATTTACTTTTTGATTTCATCACCAGGAACCCTATTAGCTTGCTAAATCCCAATGGCCCAACATATTTTCGAGCTAATAAAAAGGCTGCACCTTCAACAATAGATTTGATGTTAACAAATTGTGTAGAACTAGTCACACAACCAATTACTATACATGCTCTTAGTTCCGACCATATACCTTTGAAATGTGATATTCTATTAAGTGGTAAAAGATCAAATGTGCAATATTTAGATTTAAGAAAGGCAAATTGGAATAGGGTTGGATCAAGAATGAAAAGATGTCTTAGAGATACTCCCTGTGAACTAGAAAATAGATGTCATAATCAACAAATAGACGAAAAGGTTGAAATTATAACTAAAAGTATTTTGGATAGTATTGATGAGTCATGTCCCAAAAAATCCATAACTAATAGAACAACAGTAATTCCTGGTTATATAATTAATTACATAAAGCAAAGAAACTATATTAGAAGAAAATGGGCTAGGTTCAAACATGATAATGACTTTTATTTAATGAAAAATCTTATGAAGAAAATATCTTTTGAGATCACAAAATTCAGAAACAACTCTTGGAACAATAAGCTCAGTTCCCTTGAGCCAAATCCTAAACCTTTTTGGAACACCGCCAAGGTCTTAAAAAACAAGAATAGATCCATACCTCATCTTGAAAATAATGATTGTCTTATTGTTACCCATGAAGAAAAAGTAAACATTTTCGCTGATACATTTGCGCAAAACTTCAACAATCCTATGTTAGCACAAGTAAGCACGGTAACAAATGCAGTTACTGATTCGGTAAATACTTTAAGTAATACAGTAGTACCCTTACCGGCAGATGTCTATGTTTCAGGAGAAGATATTGAGTATTTTATTAGCAATTTGCGAATAAAAAAATCTGCAGGTTTTGACAGCATAAAAAATATTTACCTGAAGGAGCTGCCAAAAATTGCTATCGGTTTTATTTGCGTCATAGTTAACGCTTGTATTAAATTGCAGTACTTCCCAGAAACGTGGAAGGTGGCAAGAATTATCCCTATACTTAAACCAGGAAAACCACCAAATAAAGCTAGTAGCTATCGTCCAATAAGTCTTTTAAGCAACCTTAGTAAAATCTTGGAAAAAGTGATTAAAACTAAGCTATTAAAATTTCTTGAAAACAACCATATTATACCAAACAACCAGTTTGGATTTAGACAAGGACTTAATACTTCTCATCAAGTTTTACGTATATGTAATCATGTTAAAGATAAATTTTCTGTAAATCAATCTACTGGTCTTGTACTCTTAGATGTAGAAAAAGCATTTGATAGTACATGAAGGAATTCTTTACAAACTCAAATTCTTTGGCTGTCCGGATTACATTATTGAGTTTGTTCAAAACTTTTTGCAAGGGAGAACATTTAAAATAAACTTAAATAATATTTGTTCTAGTTCCAAAAATATATATTCAGGAGTTCCGCAAAGATCAGTTTTAGGACCTCTCTTATACATTGTTTATGTTTCCGATTTACCAGACCTTCTTAACTGCAAAATAGCTATGTTCGCTGATGACACTGCTATATTTAGCTCAAATGAATTAGGGTATAATATCGAAAGTTCTCTTCAATATGCACTTGATACTATACTTCAATACTTTGAATCGTGGAAGATAAAGATTAACGCAGAGAAAACACAAGCTATCTTTTTCACGAGAAAAAGAAAAGCTTGTGCTTTACCGTTAAGTAACTTGAAAATTAATAATTCAGATGTTCCGTGGGTTGATTCTGTCAAGTATCTTGGTGTATATTTAGACAAGACATTAGCCTACCGAACCCATGTGAATAATACATTAAATAAAATAAGTTTAGCAATTAGAATGTTATATCCATTGATTTGTCGACGTTCATGTTTAAGTAATCATAATAAAATTACTATCTACAAAGTCATTTTTCAATCAATTATTCTTTATGCATGTCCAGTCTGGAGAAGGTGTGCCATGTCGCATATTAACAAACTGCAAATATCTCAAAACAAAACTTTGAAAATGATGTTAGACCTGCCCTGGCATTTCTCAACTTCAAGATTGCACGAAAATAGTTGTGTATTAAAAATTTCTAAGAAAATTGAAAAACTCAATAAAAAATTCTTCTATAATTGTAAAGATCCTGAAAATTTGCTTATTAAGAACTTGCAAATATAAACTGTTAAAAATTCAAACAAAACTCTGTGATATCAATGTCACTTTTAATGTTAAATTATTGTTGTATTTCTTTTGTTCATTTATTTATTTATATATTTATTTGTTAATTAATTAGTTAATTTATTTACTTATATATTTATTTACTTATTCATCTATTTATTTACTTATTTATTTATTTATTTATTTATTTATTTATTTATTTATTTATTTATTTATTTATTTATCTTTTTATTTATTTATTTGTTTATTTATTTATTTATTTATTTATTTATTTATTTATTTATTTATTTATTTATTTATTTATTTATTTGTGTCTTTATTTGTTTATTTATGTATATATTTATTTAAGTTATCACGGTCAGGCATTGACCTGACAAGAAAATTGCAGACGATGCACACGAGCGACGGAAATCGGCGATCGTTCCCACCGGGTAATATGAGGCGAGGATATGCATGGGAACTGCATGTCAACAAATTTACTTTATAAACCAAAGCCAACAATATTGAAATTAGAATTTAGACAGGCATTTCTTATTTGTAACTCGAAATTGTGCAGTCGCACTGAATAAACATTATAAGTATTTAATTCGTGTTTTATTTCGGGACCAGTGTCGGGTCCCTAGAAATTATTTTTTGATTTGCAAGGAACGAAATTCCTTTACTGGCGCCCGAGCAGGGACCCACTGTCCTTATAAAAAGTGCAATAAAAAATAAAAAATATAAATCACAAAACTTAGTTAAAGCCTTGCCCTTAATTAAAGATAAAGTGCTAAAATATTTGAAATCGATACAAAAATATAAGTCACAGAACTTAGTTAAAGCCCTTGCCCCTAATTGAATAGGAAGTGCTAAAACATTTAAAATCGATATAAAAAAATCAATCAAGATTCATAGATAAACAGTGATAAAATATTATCGTGGTGACGCAAGTGATACCGACTTTCTTCTGTTTAATTAAATTTAACCTTGAAATAAAGAAAAAGAAGCAAAACAAAATCAGTATCATACAAAAAACTGATATCCTGGTGAAAAAATTTATATTCTGGTGAAAAACTGATATTCTGACCTGTGTGGCTTTACTGAGGGTTGAACCTGTATTGTCCATCAACTTTAAGAAGAGGAAATCCTAAGAATAAGATACCGATGATGCTGTTTTTTTTTAATGTAAGATAAGACTATTATTCAAATATTTAAATCAAAGAAGAAAAATTATATTTTATCATTCACACATACTGTGATAACTTTAACTAAAACCTTTTTAATTTTTATAAAATAAAATACAAAAGATCAAAAATATTACTATAAAATTTGAAGAAGAAGTAGGCATAAAAACCAACTTTTGAATTTTTATAAAGTAAAATACATAAATTTGAAATAAAACATATTAATTTCAAAACCAACTCTGTGAAGGGCAATTTCCTATAAAAGGAAAAGAGCAAATTCAAATAAATACAAATTATTTAAAATTATCTTTGGTACCACTCGAAATGGAAGACCTTCAAGTTTCCGTTACCCAACTGACAGGAGCAGTTAACTCTGTCCTTGATCAGTTACGAGGATTTGAGACTCGTATTGTTCAGATTGAACAATACGGGGGTAGGGTTGTTATAGAATCAATAGCGAAACAGTTAAGTTCCATTGGGAACAAGATTAAACAGATAGAAGATAGGAATCCGAATGAGACAATAATTCAATCCCCTTCAAGTAAGGAGCCTCTTCGGGGCCCGAATACCGAGTCGGAACTTCGAGAAATTGCAAAATTACCCGATCCTGTAAAGGAAATACAGGTCTTTGAGGGGAACCCAGTGCAATACGTGTCCTGGGTACACAGTATAGAAACAGTCCTAAAAGATTACGAAATTGTTCGGGGTAAGCCCTTATATAGGGCAATACTCCAGCACATCAGGCAGAAAATAAGGGGCAAGGCTGATGCCGCCCTTGTTTATTATAACATCTTCGATGGGGAGTGGGATGAAATAAAAAGAGTATTATCCCTCCATTACGCAGACAAAAGGGACATAAGAACCCTTGAGCACCAGTTAAATTCACTAAAACAAGGAAACTCAAGGGTAGACGACTTCTACGCGACGGTTAACCACCAATTTTCATTAATAATTAATAAAATAAGATGTGAGGCATACTCATGTGAAACTGCTGATGCCCTCGTGGGAACATACCGCGATAGGGCATTAGACGTCTTCATAAGGGGACTGAGTGGAGATCTGTCACGACTTCTGATTATTCAGAAGCCTAAAACTCTACCAGAAGCTTATTCGGCATGCCTCGAGATGCAAAATTTAAATTTTAGAAATAGTTCTGTTCACGTACAGGCAACAAACATGATTTCCGCCTCTGTACATTATAATTTTAACTCTGATAATGTACCCTCTCCCTCAGGAAGCAACTTAAACAAATACTCTAATAACAGGAATAGGTACGGCGAGCAACAACTAACTAGGTATCCCAACAACAGAAGTGCATAGTGCCAGCAGCGGAATCCGTCGTGGATTCCAAGCTTTAGGAGCAGACAGTCCCATCCACCACCCAGACCAACTGGACCTAAACCTCCAGTTAAAATGGAGCTGGGCTCCGTACAAACAGGAAATGCGAACTATATTAATAGGCCAAATAACCCGTTCAAACGCGAGGCTTCAGATTCTCACAACTATCCTTGGAAACAACAAAGACTGAACCATGCGATTGCAGATGCACCAGCTAATGTCGATGAACCAGACACATCCGGTTCGATTGGTGTTGAACAAGAGGAAAATTTTATGGCAGGAGCCTCATTTCCAGCGTACCATACATAGAGTATGGTACAAAGGAAGGGAAAATCCTACATTTTCTTGTTGACACGGGTGCAAACAAGAATTTTATTAAATCAAATCTAGCACCCGTAAATCAGTCTGTAGAAAAACCATTCTATGTAAATAGCCCTGCTTGTAAAATTCTTGTTAATAAAAAAATTTGTGGGAAATTCTTTTCTTTCCTTGGGTGCAACTTGGATGTTACCTTCTTTGTCTTACCTAACTTGGATTCGTTCGATGGAATAATCGGCGATGACACACTTAAACAGTTGAAAGCAATAATTGATAGAGACAAAAATGAATTAACCATACACCCAGGTAAAAAGATTCCTTTATTGAACAAACCCTCTAGTTTAGTAAGTTCTTTAGTTGTACGTAATGAAAACATAAGCGAACCCTCAAAAATAAAACTTAAATCTATAGTAAATAGATTTCATCACTTATTTGGTCCGGTTACAAATGAAGAAGTGAAAACTAATATAAGGGCTGAAATACGGACCCTAACTGATGAGCCGATTTACACCAAGAGTTATGCATACCCCGCTTGCATGCGAGAAGAGGTCGAGAGGCAGGTCAATGAGCTTCTTGCCGAAAACATAATACGTCCGTCAAAAAGCCCATACAACTCACCCTTGTGGGTTGTTCCAAAAAAACCTAAGCCCAATGGGGAAAAACAGTACCGAATGGTAATTGATTTCAAACGCTTGAACTCCGTAACCATTTCCGATACTTACCCTATCCCAGATATAAATAGCACCCTCGCGAGCCTTGGTGATTCTAAATTTTTTACAACACTTGATCTCACTTCATGCTTCCATCAAATAGCCATGAAGGAGAGAGACATTCCAAAAACTGCATTCTCGACCATGAATGGTAAGTTCGAGTATGTCAGGCTACCCTTTGGGCTTAAGAACGCCCCGGCCATCTTTCAGCGTGCTATAGATTATGTTCTTAAAGAATTAATTGGAAAGATCTGCTACGTATATATAGATGATATCATCATTTACAGTAAAACAGAAGAAAACCATTTAAGAGACATAGAAATAGTTTTTTCCAAATTAGACGAAGCTGGCTTAAAGGTAAACTTGGAAAAAACCCATTTCCTGGATACTAGTGTTGAATTTTTAGGTTTTATAGTAACACCAGAGGGAATTCTTCCGAATCCCGCCAAGGTTAAAGAATTAAAAAGTTTCCTCGGTTTGACTTCATATTATAGGAGATTCATTAAGGATTACGCCAAGATTGCGAAACCCTTGACGAATATGACCCGTGGTGAACTCTCACAAGTGAGGGCAAACCAATCAAAAAAGGTAGCAATTCAACTAACAGAAGAAGGAATTAAGGCCTTTGAAACACTCAAGGAATTGTTAACCTCAGCTGAAGTACTAGCCTTCCCAGACTTTGACAAACCTTTCAATCTGACAACTGACGCATCCGACTACGCCATTGGGGCTGTACTCTCCCAAGGCGAACCTGGAAAGGATAAGCCAATATCGTTTATATCCCGCTCGCTGAGTAAATCAGAAGAAAACTATGCTACCAACGAGAAAGAACTCCGTGATATAGTATGGGCACTCGATAATTTGAGAACATACTTATACGGAGCAAAAAAGATCAGAATATTTACTGATCATCAACCACTGACCTTCACGCTTAGCAATAGAAACTATAACGCTAAGCTCAAACGTTGGAAAGCAAGGTTAGAGGAGTACAACTACGAGTTGATTTACACGCCTGGTAAATCAAACTTTGTGGCTGATGCTCTCTCCCGACTCCGTACGGAAGTCAACCATCTTTCTGGTACAAGTTCATCTTCACGGACAGACACAGCAAGCATACGGACAGACACGGCAGACGAAGGACAAACACAGACGAGCACAGATACTGCTGATGAAGGACTAAGTGTGATGGGGAACGATACGGAAACTAATACTGCCGAAGAAGGACTGTGTGAGGAATCAATTGACAATGAAGATTCCTGCACTATGCACAGTGCCGAACAAGACAGCTCAGACCTAATTCCACACGTAGAAGCCCCAATAAACGTTTTTAGAAACCAAATAATTTTCAAGGTGGGCATAGACCTTAATTCACACGAAGAACCCCATCCTGGCTATCATCGCCATTATGTCTCCGCGAGGATTCTAGACAAAAACAAACTTATAGAATCCTTAAGAGAAAATCTAAATCCGAATATTATAAATGGCATAAAAATTCCCGAAAATTACCTTGGAATGCTTCAAAACGTATACCTGGAGCATTTTGAAAAATACAAAATTAGAGTGACTCAAAGGATAGTCGAAGACGTAGCCAATGAGGACCGTAGATTTTGCATCATAGAAAAAGAACATAGAAGAGCTCACCGCGCTCCCAGAGAAAATAAGGCACAGATACTTGAAGAATATTACTTCCCCCGAATGATGTCTATTATAAAGAAATTTGTTGCTTCTTGTGAAATTTGCAAAGCAAACAAATACGATAGACATCCTACAAGCCCTGAACTACAAGCTACACCTGTTCCTAGGTATCCATGTGAAATAATTCACATGGACATAATGGAAATTCAGAATGAGAAGTTTCTGACAGTGGTAGATAAATTTTCCAAGTTTTCCAAATTTTTCCACATCAAAGACCGATCAGCCATATACCTCAGATCGAAAATGATTAAAATCCTTCACTACTTTACTGTTCCCCTGATTCTAGTAACAGACAATGAAAGAAGTTTTCTCAGTCCAATTGTACTTAATTTAATAAAAAATTTGGGAGTCAAATTGTACCTAACACCATCTCACAGAAGTGAAGTTAATGGTCAGATCGAGCGCGTTCACTCTACGGTTCTCGAGATATATCGATGTCTTAAAGCAGAGCACTCAGATTTAAAGGTTAAAGAACTCGTATACGTAGCTGTCGATAGGTATAATAACACTGTACATTCTGTCACAAATAGAAAGCCAAGCGATATATTTTTCAATAGGTCTCAGAGGGTTAATTTTCAAAATCTGTTAAATATCCGTTCGAAAATTAACAAGGATCTTAGGGGAATAATTAAAAGAAACATGGAGGCCAGAAATATCCGAGAAAACAAGAGAAGAGTGGTACCAAGGAAATACAAATATGGGGATGTCGTTTTTGTCGCTATCAAAGGTATAAAAAGTAAGAACAAACCTTTATACCGAAAAGAGATTGTCGCAAGAGACAATCGAGTGACGATAACGACGGTAAGTGGAAAAAAAATCCACAAAACCCATTTAAAAAACATAAAATAATGTTTAAATGAACAAAAAAATCAAATTTTTTTATTTCTAAATATAAAAAAAAAAAAAGAAAAAAAAAAAGAGGAAGAATGGGACCAGACCTAATATAAAAATTAACAAGATAACAATGTATAAATATGCCTAGGAGTTAGCCTCACGAAACAAGGGGCCGGTTCACTAAACAATTACTTAAACGTAATAACGGTGGTGTTGGTCCTCGTACCCTAGTAGGCTGTTTGAAAATTTAACCTTACAAGCCAAAGCGGAACAATACGAACCTTCCGATCCAGTGACTACCCCGAAAATTTAATGGAGAGCTAACTCATCGGGCATCACAAATATGAAGAATCATTTATCAATACAAAAAAAAAGAAAGAAACTAATGTAAGAAAGTACAACATTAATTGAATTTCAAAACTGTGATAAAAAAAAAAATGTAATTAAATTGCATACATTCAAAAAAATATACTAAATTTATATTGTATAATTTAGATTTTAAGAAATTTTATAAAATTGTGCTTAATAAATATTGATTACATATTATACATTACAGATTAGTAGTTCTTTTCACTCCCATGCAGACCTTGCATATATTTGCCTACGAATCACCGGTGGTAACGATTAAAGAGAGAAATGCCTGGATAACGAGGGGAGTTTTTAAACTCGTGCATGTTATTGACTTAAACAAATACGACTTACTTGTACAGGAAACCGAACGACTTACGTTTAAACACTTAAAGGACGAAGAAATGCGACCTATTCTGAATTATCACATAACTCAGATCAAGGATAGGATTGGCGAATTGAGAGATTCAAAAACGAGGAAGGTTAGGTCAGTAAATTGGATAGGGACTGCCTGGAAATGGATAGGTGGTTCTCCAGACGCCACTGACTGGGACAACCTTTTAAAAGAACAAACATACATCACAGAAAACAACAACCAACAATAAATTATCAACAAAAATTGTTTGAAAAGACCCAGGAAGTGACAGACAAAGTTAACCAATTAATTGAACGCTATAATAACGCTATACAAAAAACAGAAACAGATAAACTCAGACACGACTTACTCGATAAGATACTTATTTTAAAGGAAGGGGTCAATGAAATAGTAAGAGCTTGCCAATTGGCCAAGAACGGAATAGTAAACAGTAATCTTTTGGACTCTGAAGAAATTAACACTATAGTAAACGAACTTGAAACTTTACCCTACCAAAACGCTGTAGAAGCCGTTGAATATGGGCGACCATCAGTGTATTGTAATGGGACATTACTACTTTACGTCCTAGCGATACCTAAAATTGACCCTAGGTTACGTCACTTAATTACGGTTCATGCTGCAATTAGAAACAACAGACAAATTGACTTAGACAATTCCAGACTTTTAATAAACCATAATGAAACGTACGGTCTAATTGGAAACTGTCTTAACATTGGTAATACATCGGTGTGCGAAGAGAATATTGTCAAAAAAGTTCCTGAAAACTCTTGCATATCCAGAATTCTTAAGGGTGGAAATGCGTTATGCAATTACAAAACAACGAATGATGAAATTGTTGAACTGGTCGGGGAAAATACAGTTTTCCTCACGAATTTTAATGGAACAATTTTAAGTAAAAATTCCTCTATTCCCTTAGAAGGTACTTATCTGATTCAGCTGGACAATGAGATGGTTAAAATTAAGGAGAAGACGTACTCTAGTAAGCTGGTGTCGAGTCCCCAAGCGCTTCCTCCCGTCCTGACGAATGTAACGATCCACAGGATTAAACCAAACCTGGAATACGTGCATGATCTCAACAGCAAGAATATATATAAATTAATTCTATTAAAAGTAATCTTAATTCCTCTATCCTTACAGAAATCTTCTTGTTCCTAACAATCCTAGCTATTATCTTCTTACTCTGGAGAAAAATCTATGGGAAGGTCAACATACCCCAACTCCGCCTATCCTTCCGTCGAAAATCGATTCCAGTACTAAGACCTACCTCAAGGTTCGATGACACCAACGGAAGCTCAAGTTGCTGTCCTCATTCAACTTGCGATCTGCGGGACGCAGATATTAGAAAGGGCGGCAGTTATCACGGTCAGGCATTAACCTGACAAGAAAACTGCAGACGATGCAACGAGCGACGGAAATCGGCGATCGTTCCCACCGGGTAATATGAGGCGAGGATATGCATGGGAACTGCATATCAGCAAATTTACATACTTTATAAACCAAAGCCAACAATATTGAAATTAGAATTTAGACAGGCATTTCTTATTTGTAACTCGAAATTGTGCAGTCGCACTGAATAAACATTATAAGTATTTAATTCGTGTTTTATTTCGGGACCAGTGTCGGGTCCCTAGAAATTATTTTTTGATTTGCAAGGAACGAAATTCCTTTACTTTTATTTATTTATTTGTTTGTTTGTTTTTTTATTTATATATTTATTTATTTATTTATTTTGTTTATTTATTTATTCGTTTGAATATTTATTTATTTATTTTGTTATTATTCATTTGACTGTTAATTTATTGATTTATTTATTCAATTATTTGTATCTTGTTGTCTATGCATTAAATAATTAGCATTTCATTATCATCTGATAATTCCATTAGTTTTTAGTCCATTTGATCTATCCAATAGATTTCTAAAATAAAGAAATCCTTAGCTTAAGATTCAAATGTTAAATGAAGGTTATTTTCCGTAGTTCTCCTTCAATAGTTTTTCATTCTACATCTCTACTGCCATATTTTCCTCAGTTGTACGATATAAACTAAATATCATATCTCTGTGCAAGCTGTGTGTATTCACTTTAGTTCATGTAAAATTGTAATGCTTTATTCTACGCAAATAAATATCCATCTATCTATCTAAACTGAATGATTCACAAAATTTCACAAGTGGATGTATATTTGTCAAGTTTTTATTTTTAACTTTTTTAAAAATTTTTCTTAATAGTCAATATTTTCTTCTGTTTTTAGGTTCTACACTCCTAAATAAAGGAGGAAGAAAAATTGAAAAAGATGGTTACATCTTCAAATTGGAGAGAAAAAGAGGAGAAAAAAGCTTCTGGTGCTGTACTGAAAGGAAGTCTTTGCGATGCACTGCAAGATTTCACACAGTCGATTTTGGTGACGTGATGGTGGTTTCCAACAAGGTGAACGACCATACCCACGCTCCTATGGCTTTCCAAAAGGAAGTCCATAAGGCCAACCACCAAATTAAGCTAAAAGCCAAAAAGGCACTGCCCCCAAGCGTTATAATCAGAGAATCAATCACAATGGTTGAGCCCGCTTGTCGGCCAAGACTTCCCTCAGCAGGCAGCTCAAAAGATGAGGATTCATCGAGTCTGAGAAAGCCTGGTTAAAGCGCCCACTACGCTGGAGAAGATTTGCATTCCCGAGCACATTAAGTATACCGACGGTGAGCTCTTTGTCCGAGGATTCATACTCAGTTGGCAAAAACATTTTGTTGGGCACAAGGCAAACCATCCAGCTTTTGTCGGAGGCAAATGCTGGCTGGTGGATGGTACATTCGCATCGGTGCCAACAATAATGGGACAATTGTTTTTCGTGCATGGCCATATTGATGGAATTGTTGTCCCCCTTGTCTATTGCCTAATGAGCCGGAATTCGAAGGAGGCGTATGAAGAGTTTTGGCTCTAACTCCTCAAATGCGCCTGCAAGTTCAATATCCCGCTTAATCCAGAAAGGATAATTTCTGACTTCAAAATGGCCATCATGAGATCCGCCCAAACATTCTTTCCAAACACCCAGACCAACAGGTGTCTATTTCATTTTGGACAAATAATTTGGCGAAAAGTCCAAAATTTGGGCTTTCAACTGAAATATGGGCAAATGAAAATTTCGCCATGGAAATAAAAATGATTAAAGCACTGGCTTTTGTGCCCCCAGGCGAGGTTCTTGCCTATTTTAAGGCAGCATACGGGGCCTTTGAATTTGCCGAAAGCAAGACGCTGGCAAAGTGGTTCAAAAGGAACTACTTGGGGATCTCCTCATAGAGACCACGTTACAGTCCGGACTTTTGGACAACGGGTGCGGCTGCTAGTGAAACTAGTTTTCCTAGAACCCAAAACAGTGTCGAGGCATGGCATAGACGGCTTAAGGTCGTAGTAAGCCAAAGACATGCAGGCCTCTACAAGCTGATTGCTGGGACCTCTCAAAACAATGTATTGTTGCAAAACTGGCAATTGAGAGACTTCGGCGGGGAGAAGACCCACCAACAACCAAGGCAATAAGGAGAAACGAGAAGTTGCAGAGGTCCAGTATTTAAGAAACGTTGCTCAAAATCTCGGCTGAACGCCGCCACACCTAACCAACCTCCATCAGGACAACCGGGACTGAACAACCCGAGATGAACCTCGTCAACGACACTCTTTTTTTAGCCATTGACTTCATGTTAAACACATGTTAATTTTTGTAATTCACCAATGTATTATAAAGTTAGGCCCCCTTTGTGCCAACAAATGTTTTAATTTAAGTTATTGTTAAATATTATTTATGTTAAAATTAAGCCAAATGTATAGTTATGTCACAGGCATACACCACTACCATACCTACAATATCACTTAACGTGATGGACGGATATAGCCATCGAGCTATCGACGCCGTCCAATAAATATAAGCAATCACTTCCGTCAATGACCATTGACAAAAATCTTTAACACATACAAATTTTTCCCAGCGAGTAACATAAACAATTACTCGCTGTAAACATAAATGTGCTGACTCGCACATCTTATCGATTGTGTCACCATCATTCCCGTTAGAGCATGGTATTGATCGTATTTCAGAATATTGGAATGGGGATGATTGGTTTGTTTGTTTGTCTATTTTCATTTATCAATTTCCCCCCGACCCACGGTAAGGGACCAGAAGCTTTAATAAATTTATCTTTAAAAACTGCAATAATAAATTAATTATTGTCCCCGAATAAAATATTTTATAAAATTTAAATAAAAGTTTAAAACTAAAAAAATTCATGTTGTGTTTTTTTTAAACTCCCAAGTTTGGCGGGATTATAAATGTTTTTTTTTTACCTTAGCGGGTAATTAAACACATACATACACAAACCGATCGGAAAAGCGAAAAGTGAATAAACCGATAATAAAAGTGAATAGACCAAAACTAACATAAAAAGTTGGAAATAATAATAAAAAACAAAAATAAATACAAAACATAAATATTAATAATGAAAAGTGAAAATGAAAAATAAAAATGTAAAATAAATTGTACTACTAATAACATAATAGTGCATTCAAAAAATTGAAGGAATAAATTAATAAATTTAAGAAGTAAAAATAAAAATAGGAAATTTGTATGATAAGCAGTGAAAATAATTAGAAATAAAAAAAAGAAAGTGTAACAAACACGTATAAAGTGGCAGCCCTGGCGCTACTTCTTGCAGACATCGCACTCAACTTCATTCAAAACAGACATACACACACACACAAGCAACATGATACAACGTGCAGGCTGCAGATGCCAATCCAAACAATGACAACCACGCACACGCAACAAAAAGAACTCAACCTCAACTGAGTAGGCCTAGGCAACCTACCGTGATGTCGTCAACTGACTAAAAGGCGAGCATTACGAAATTACTGAGTTTTCAAAATTCTCAGCACGAGCACCTCTGGTCTTGTCTGATATATTTATGTAAAATTGTATGACAGAATTATTTCCAAAAATAAAAGAATTGATTTTTATATTTTAAGAAAATTCAGCCATCGAGTTTTAATTTTCTTATAACTGACGCCCAACGTAAGGCCCGAACTAGAATTCGAGTCAATTATTATTTAAAAAAAATAATTCGATATTTTGCACCAATATTGGTCGAAATAAAAATACAATAAAACAAACTCTCGCACCTTGACTGGTCGAAGTTTATCTTAAAGGTCAATTTGCATTATAAATATAAAACCACAAGCGGTTCAAATTCTGCGAACAACGGCCTTACGAAAAAGCGCTCGTTTGCAGAAAAAAAATGAGCATCGTACAGATGTCTGACGAACAACTGCGTGCACTGTTAGAACGGTCCGCAACGGTTTCGTCCGCAAATGGAAATTTTGCAAACTGCACCACACGCTTCAACAGCGAAAGGTCAAAGGTAGTAGTAGACACGTTCATCTCCAGCACTACTATTTACTAAGATGTAACAAACATGAGTGAGAAAAATGCACTTACTGGTCTTCCTCTTCTCCTCGAAGGCATCGCATCCACTTGGTGGCAGGGTGTTAAATCCCAGCCAAAAACATGGGACGAGGCAATGACAATGCTGAGAAATTCATTTGCTACCCCGAGGCCACGCTACCAGGTCTACGTGGATATTTTTGATGTAAAGCAAAGCGACAGAACGCCTACAGACGTCTTCATTTGCGAAAAACGAGCTCTACTGTCCGAGCTGAATGAAGGATCCCATGACGAGGCGCAACAAATAGACATGTTGTTTGGATTACTGAACAAAAGAATTCGAAACAAAATTGAACGGGATAACATTAAACCTTCTATCTCTTGCACGTAAAGTCGAGAGCAGTTTAGATGAAAAAAAAAGAAGAAACAAGTCACAAGAAATAAAATGAAAAAAATATAAATTCTAACAATAAGCGAATTAAGTGTGCTTATTGCTCCAATTTTGGACATAGCATTGAAGAGTGTAGGAAAAAAGAAAGAGACGGAAAACAAGAAGATAATAAGAGTCGAGAGAACCGAAATACATCTCGTGCTACTCTCAATTGCTACGGTTGTGGGAAACCTGGGTACGTACGCAGCCAATGCCCAAACTGCAACCAAGCAAAAGAAGCTGCAAACATAAATTTTGGTTCTATTGATTCTTTTCCAACAAAAATCTTACCGCCACTCCGTCAACGACCTTCGGTAAAAATCAAAATTGATGGGCAGAAGGGTATTGCTTTCATCGACACTGGTGCCAGAATGAGTGTAGCTAGCTATCAGCTATATAAACAAATGCTTGACCTAGGTTATCAATTCACAGCATATCGCGCTAAGGTTGTACTAGCTGACGGCATTAAACGAGACCAATATGTTCTAGTTACAACATCAATGATCAACTTAGAAGGACGATCCATACCGACCAAACTTATAGTAATTGAAAGTTCCACCGACAACAGAACGCTCCTCGGAATAGATTTTGTCAAAGATGCTAGAATGGTCATGAATTTGCCTCAACGCATATGGTACTTTGCTGACACTCCTTCGAAAAAGTATGATTTTTATCAAACCGAAACAATACCTTCAATGAGCCTAGCACCATCACAATCAACTCCAGATGATTACAAAAAGAACAAAGACTACAACATACCGTTCACTCCACCCGAGTTGCTGGGACTCCGTTCCCCAATCCCAATGGCAATCAGCCCGATAGCAAATACACCTCTTCGTGATATCACAAATCACTCAAATGAATCTAAAGGAACGCTATTTGCGCGTCAAAGAGATTATTCGCCAAACTCTATTGACAAAATCTTTGAGAATGTAATCCCAAAGCAATCTACGCTGTCTCACCTCGAGTTAGCATTATATAATCCTGATTTTGTAACGAACCAAATTCTATTTACATTTTTTTAATTAAAATCAATATAAATACATTTGAATTATTTAATTACATTATCATTATATACTAAAATTATTAAATTGAAAATTAATTAATTTAATTAATAATAATAATAATTAATTATAACTTATAACAATGATTGCTCTCTCTCTCTGAGTAACAGTAAAACATATGTAAAATAATGTCAACCAGAAACCAGAAGTTAAATGAACAATAGAATGCATTTCAAGATTCATTCGAATTCCAACCATCGAAGAATAAAGATCGCATCCAAATCGCATCCAATCCTAGTTTTCTTTTAAAATCGACAAACAAAAAACATCGTAAAGACATTTGAAGACCTTAGGGACTCTTTTGGCTTACGATAGTTATTGTGTCAGTTAAGACTTATAACTCGAGGACATTTGTAGACGCGAATGCTGTCTCTTATGGACCGTCACATAAAACAAAACAAAATAAAAACAATTAAATATACCTAAATTAAACAAAATATATCAAAACCTGAGTGGAGACGTTTCTCCACTACAATTGGCGCCCACCGTAAAAAAAAAAAAAAAAAAGATCATTGTATCCTATATATATACAAATAAATTAATCTATATATATATATATATGTATGCATGCTTTGCATTGTGCTTTTGACGCCACGATTTCTAACGCTGCTGCAGGTGTTGTTGAGAGTTGCTGTTGTTGTTGAGAGTTGCTGTTGTTGTTGGGAATTGCTGGTTGGGGACCACGTTTTTTCTGTTTTCTTTCTGCTGTGAAATTAATTTCTTAATATAATTTTTTTAAATTAATTCCAAAGCTGCTGGCATAATTGATATGTTGCATTCACCACCCCAGCCACGTAAAAACCATCAAAACTCGAAAGTTTTAGTACTGAACCAAGGAATAATTCCGCAAATAATTTAAGCAACCAATATCAGACCCTTTCAAACGTTTCACAAGTTAGCGATTCCAATACAAACCCATCCTACGTCAATATGGCACAAGCGCCTATAAGTATAAGCCTGACAGAAAGTCAATTTTCAACTTTATTAGGTAGCCTTAACGTTCGAGAAGCGCCTAAAAGTACGTTTAGTTCATGCAATGCTTTAATGGCGGAAATAATAACTCGAAGGTTGAAGATTTTATCGAAACCATAATCATTTATAAATATGCTGTTAATATTACTGATCAGTATGCGCTTACTAGTTTTCCTCTTTTGCTAGAAGGATATGCTTCATCTTGGTGGCAAGGAGTCAAACAAGAAGCAAAGACGTTTGATGAAGCGATCGAGTTACTAAGAACTGCTTTTGCTCCTCCTAGACCAGATTGGAGAATATTTGCAGAAATTTTTCAGGATAAGCAGAAGCTAAATGAAAATACAGATGCTTTTATCTGTCGAAAAAGAAGATTATTTTCTCAATTAAAAGAAGATTTGAAAGAGAATACTATAATTAACATGATTTTTTCTCAATTAAACATTGAAATAAGGGAGCGAATATCTAGAGAATATGTTCAAACATTCCAAGACCTTTTATACAAGGCTAGAGAAATTGAATTGTCTTTAAATGAAAAACAATCAAGTATGAAAAATACACCAGTTGATGTTCCAGAAAAATCTGGTTTGCGTTGTTCTTTTTGCCAAAAGAAAAATCATTCCGCTGAGGTTTGCTTCAAAAAGCTAGAAAAGGAAAAACAAACCGGAAGTAAGGAAAAGGAAGAAACCAAATTAGCTGTTATGGTTGTGGTACTGCTGGATTTTACCGATCAAATTGCCCTAAATGCAATACAAATTTGAAATCGGATAGTCCAAAACGATTAGATTTCAATTCGATTTACACAACACTGGTAGGTAGACATGTTCATGGCTTGAAAGGTCAAGCGTATTTTAACACGGCAGCTAGGACTAGCGTAGCTGGCTACCAGCTCTTTCAAAAACTTAAGAACAAAAAAAAAAATTCAAAAAGTCTTTGCACAAGTAACTCTTGCTGATGGAATCACAAGAAAGGAACTCGTTTATTCAACAATCGCTAGTATCGTCATTGGAAAACGATTCAAACAAATTCGTTTCATCTGTCTACCAAGTGCAAAAAAACAACCGAACTCTTCTTGGCATCGATTTCCTTGAACAATTTGGAATATTTTTTGACCTTGCTCAACGAACATGGTATTATAAAGACGATCCAAATCAGATTTTTGAGTTCAAACTCGATGAGACCAAACTCAACGATGCTATTTCCTTGAGTGAAGCCAAAATTGAAAAGCTAACTAAGCCAGAGTCTCCTATCGAAGATTTCATCTCTTGGTTTGAACAAAAGAGTCAACCGGATGTTATGAAAACACCAAACCGGAACCAGTTGCCTTCAAATGAATATTCACCAGATGGAATCAACAACATTTTTGAAAACGTTTTACCCGTTAATTTCACCACTCCTAAAGAAACAAATTTGTTCCCGCCAATGAAAAAGTTGAAACAGGATGAAATTGAAAGCTTAAATTCAATTGATGTTAATATAAGGAATGATGAAGCTTTTCACCTTTCTGAATCGGAAAAGAAAATTTTAGATGATTTCCTTCAAAATGAGAAAAGTCTTTTCGAAAATATTTCTACGCCGATTAAATGGATTGAGCATGTAATAAAAACAAACTCAGAAGAACCAATAGCTACAATTCCTTACAGACTATCACCAACAATGAAATCTAAGCTACGCGAAGAGCTCGACGAAATGCTTAAGACTGGATTATGAAGAAACCGAATCCGCTTGGGCTTCACCTGTCGTTTTAATACCTTAAAAAGATGGGAAAACACGTTTGTGTGTTGACTACAGACGGCTTAATAAGATAACCGTAACGGACACATATCCTTTGCCTCAAATAGATGACTTGTTACATGCTGCTAAATCAACACCATTCATGACAACCTTGGATTTGAAAGCAGGTTATTGGCAAATTAAAATTGCAGACAACGATAAGCCCAAAACAGTATTTACGACATCCTTCGGAATATATGCTTTCAATCGAATGCCGTTTGGATTGAAGAACGCGCCAGCGACATTCCAAAGGATAATCGACAAATTCAGAAATGGACTTCCAAACATCCTGATCTAAGCATATTTAGATGATATTATTATCTGCTCTGAAAATTTTGAAACCCATATGAAAGACTTACAGCAAACGTTTGATAGACTTAAAACGTTCGGCTTTCATCTTAATAGAGAAAAATGTTATTTTTGCAAATCCGAAGTTAAGTATCTAGGACACATCTTAACAATAGATGGTTTAAAAATGGATCCAGAGAAAACGGAGACTATAACCCCAAGCCCAAAGAATTTAAAGCAGCTCATGTCCTTTTTGCAAACTTTTTCTTGGTTTCGACGTTTAATACCAAACTTTGCCGAAGTATCTAAGCCACTATCAAACCTTACAAAAAAAAACAAAAATGGAAATGGTCTAATGAAGAACAAGCTGCTTTTGAAGAGTTGAAAAAACTTTTAAATACGCCACCTATTATTTAACAAGTGAATGAAAATATGCCTTTTTTCTATGGACAGATGCTAACAACTATGCTTTAGGAGCTGTTTTGCTGCAGGGGGAGAAGTATTACAACCCAATCGAATACGCAAGTCGACTATTAATACCAGCAGAACGCGCACTACTCCACGACAGAACGTGAAGCCTTAGCCGTTTTTTGGGCAGTTCAAAAATTCCGCGGATACATAGAAGGAGCGGAAATAACAATTTTAAGAGACCACCAACCGTTAAAATGGTTATTTAGTTTAAAGTCTACAACCGGAAGACTAGCTTGTTGGTCTTTGTTATTGCAAACTTACAATATAAAATTTGAATACACTCCTGGTAACCAAAACGTTATGGCAGTGACACTGTCCCGTCCGCCTTGTTTTAAAAACCATACAAGTATAGAATGTGAATGTGTGTCCTTTGAAATCGATTTTCCGACACAAGGAGCTAAAGAAGTACGTGATGCGCAACTTGAAGACCCGGTCGTAAGAAAAATCATTGATTCTTTCGAAGCAGATGACGAAAATGTTCAACTTCACACGAGTAGAGGTTATATGATGATTGATGGTATCCTATACCATTATTGCTCAGAAGAAGATTCCGAAAACGGACAATTAGTTGCACCGAAATCAATGCATGATAGAATTTTATATAATTATCACGATGCACCGACAGCAGGTCATTATGGGATTGACAAAACAATCAATCGCATCACTCCGTTTTATTATTGGAAAGGGATGCGTTCAGACATAGCTAATTATGTGAAAGCATGTCCTGAATGTAAGAAATACAAACCAACCAACCTGAAACCTATAGGATTAATGAAAACTGTATGCAGTAACCAGCGCAGCGCTTTGAAACCATTGCAGTTGACTTATTTGGTCCAATACCACGCTCAGAAGACGGTTATCATTGGATCCTCATAGTAGAAGACTTGTGCAGCCGTTGGGTAGAGCTTTTCGCACTTAAAGTGGCATCTGCAGAAAACTGTGCCCTAAATCTTCTTCATAAAGTTATTCTTCGCTACGGAGTACCGAGGAGAATACATTCGGATAACGGTTCCCAATTTATATCGGCGTTGATGCAAAAACTCACCTTCTGTTTGGGTATAAGACAAACCTTTACACCAATTTATCATCCCGAAGCAAATCCAGTAGAAAGAAAAAACCGAGATCTCAAAACACAGCTTTCAATATATGTTAAACAAAACCACAGTGTGTATGGTTTTCTAAATTGCCAGCGATTCGTTTTGCAATGAATACAGCAAAATGCTCTAGCACAGGCTATACAGCAGCATACCTAACGTTTGGAAGGGAACTTAGAACTCCTTTTGAAGTACATACTGACTTGAGACAAGTTGTGCAATCCGAAAATTTTATACACCAAATTACACCTCATTTACTTAAGCTTGCAGACACATTAAAATTGGCTGAAGAATCACAAGAACTAGCTCAAGACAAGAACAAAGCATACGTTTATCAAAAACGACGTCCTCAAAAGGAATTCAACATTGGTGATCGAGTCCTTGTGGAAACACACGCACAAAGCAAAGCAAAGCAAGGCATAACATCAAAGTTTGTACCACGCCGTTATGGGCCTTACATCATTTTAAAGAAGAAAGGATCTTCCTGCTATATCTTGGCAACTACAGATAAACCGGACTAACCCATTGGTTCACATCATGTTTCATCATTGACACCTTACAACAGTACAAACACCAATCCAATTCGTCCTCGAGGCCGACCTCAAAAACAACAACCAATAAAAGAACCTAGCACGGCTCATACCGATCAAAGCATAGATGTTCCAGAAAATAACACTCATCATCAAAGTCAAGATGATCCAAAAATCAACAAAACAACAAGTGTCCTTGAAATACCACAGCAAGACAATCCGAATTTGCGAAGATCTACAAGAATGAGACGTAAACGAACATATTCTTAAAATCCTGACGCATCATCGGGTCGTTATCAGCGACAGAGGGGGAGGTTGTAACGAACCAAATTCTATTTAAATTTTCTTAATTAAAATCACTGTAAATACTTTTGAATTATTTAATTACATTATCATTATATACTAAATAATATATTAAATTAAAAATTAATTAAATTATTAATATTAAAAAGATTTGTATTGCATTGCATAAATAATTCATTGACTCATTGTAACTTAACGAAAATTAACTACAAGAAAATAATTATAACAGTTTTGGAATTTGCATTATATAACTTATAACAATGATTGCTCTCTCTCTCTCTCTCTGAGTAACAGTAAAACATATGTAAAATAATGTCAACCAGAAACCAGAAGTTAAATGAACAATAGAATGCATTTCAAGATTCATTCGAATTCCAACCATCGAAGAATAAAGATCGCATCCAAATCGCATCCAATCCTAGTTTTCTTTTAAAATCGACAAACAAAAAACATCGTAAAGACATTTGAAGACCTTGGGGGCTCTTTTGGCTTACGGTAGTTATTGTGTCAGTTAAGACTTATATATAACTCGAGGACATTTGTAGACGCGAATGCTGTCTCTTATGGACCGTCACATAAAACAAAAAAAAATAAAAACAATTAAATATACCTAACTTAAACAAAATATATCAAAACCTGAGTGGAGAAGTTTCTCCACTACAATTTCATTTTTTTGAATCATTTAGTGCTGAAAACATTACTCTCAAAATACACGAAGCTCCGGATCTCGACGAAAATTAAAGGACACAACTGAATGCTCTTTTACTTCAGAACAAAGAGTTGTTCCAATTATCTGATAAGCCAGCTGTTACTGTCGAGCATTCAATCCCAACAGGTAATCATGTACCAATTGCGGTTCCACCCTACAGACTTTCCGGGCATAAGAAGAAAGTGCTACAAGAGGAAGTAAACTAGATGCTTAACACCGGCATAATTGAGGAATGCGAATCTCCCTGGGCCTCACCTGTAGTGATGGTTCCAAAAAAAACCGGTGGTGTCCGAGTCTGTATAGATTACAGAAAACTCAACTCAGTAACCAAACCAGATGTGTATCCACTTCCACGGTTGGATGATATGCTACATGCTGCAAAGAATGCCGAATTCATGTCAACAATTGACCTTCTATCAGGCTACTGGCAGATCCAAATCAAGGAAGAAGACAAAGACAAGACAGCTTTTATAACACCATTTGATATTTACCATTTCCTCCGCATGCCCTTCGGGTTACGAAACGCGCCTTCCACTTTCCAGCGATTGATAGATAGAATAAAAACAAAACTATCTAAGGTACGCCTGCTTGCTTTCATTGATGATTTACTAATCCTCTCATCATCATTTGAAGAACACTTGCTTGATCTCGATGCAATTTTTAACATTTTAAACCATTACAATCTGCGCATCAACCGGAAAAAATGCTGTTTCTGTAGAACTGAAGTAAATTTTGTGGGCCACATCTTAACCAAAGAAGGTATAAGCCCCGATCCTGATAAGGTATCAGCAATTAGAGATCGCAGTGCTCCAAAGAACTTAAAAGAGATGATCTCATTTCTACAAACGTGCTCATGGTTTCGTAGATTTATCCCCGACTTCGCAAAAATTTCACGACTTTTGTCAGACCTATCAAAGAAAAACGCAAAATGGGTTTGGGAAGTTTCCCAACAAAATTCTTTTGAGGAACTAAAGAATCGACTGATTACTGCGTCAATCCTTAGACAGGCAGATGAATCAAAGCCATTCACCATACGAACTGATGCCAGTGGTTATGCAGTCGGTGCAGCCTTACTACAAGGGGAGGGATCAGATGAACGACCAGTAGAATACGCCAGCCGACTTTTGATTTCAGCTGAAAGAAATTATAACACAACGGAAAGAGAAGCTTTAGCTGTTGTTTGGACTATTTGCAAGTTCCAGAGTTACATAGAAGGTAACAAAATTAGTGTTATTACTGATCATCAAGCTTTGAGATGGCTTATGACACTTAAGTCACCAACCGGACGCTTATCAAGATGGTGTTTGGAGCTTCAACCGCACGATATTCACATTCAGTACACTCCAGGAAAAGCTAATGTATTAGCAGATATGCTATCCCGACCTCCTGTAAGTAAAGAAATATCAACTTTAGAAAGCTTTATCATCTCTGTTGACTTTCCTCATCGAAGTATAAAAGAAACACGTGACAATCAACTCAAGGATCCTGAGCTAAAGAAAATAATGGACGATCTCGAATCTTTCGTGCCAGAACGTTTCACCTGCTGGACTACACGAGGCTACTTACTTCATGATGGAGTATTATACCGGTATAGCCAAGATGATTATAATGAAGAAGCTCAACTAGTGCTGCCAAAAGATGAGCGACAGCAAATCATGGTTTCGTATCATAACGAGCCTACAGCCGGACATTACGGGTCCGAACGAACTCTTCAACGGATTTCATCCCGTTATTTTTGGCCATGTATGAGAAGAGAGATTGTTAAATATGTCAAGGATTGCACTGAATGCCAACGCTATAAGATAACGAACTCGAAACCAGCTGGAGTTCTTGCAATAGATCTCTTCGGCCCACTTCCTCCGTTAAATAATAGGTAACATGAAATGGATTTTCATAGTAGAAGACGTTACTACACGATGGGTAGAGCTATTTGCTTTAGAAGAAGCAACATCATCCGCATGTGGTAAGACGCTTATCACAGAAGTATTCCTAAGATTTGGACTCCCGAGAAGACTGCTCAGTGATATCGGTACGCAGTTTATCAATGCCGTTATGCAGCATATAACTCACTGCCTGGGAATTACTTAATGCTTTATACCAGTCTACCATCCACAAGCGAACCCTGTGGAAAGAAAGAATCGCGACCTTAAGACTCAACTGGCTATCTTAGTTGGAAATGAGCATTTCAACTGGCCGGAAAAATTACCATTCATCAGATTCGCTATGAATACCGTAAAATGTCAAACTACCGGATACAGCGCAGCTTTCTTAAATTTCGGAAGAGAGCTTCGCGCTCCCGATGATGCATAATCCAATCCGAGAATTTCGTACCCGGCATTACACCGTACTTGAGCAAAATGGCAGAAACCCTTAAAAATGCCCGAGAAGTCAATGAGAAAGAACAGGATCGTCAAAAATCTTACGTTGATGTGAAACGTCGTCCGAATCCAACTTACTCACCAGGAGACTATGTTTGGGTTCATACTAAAACACACAGCAAAGCAACCAACCGCTTCACAAACAAATTTGCACCTAGAAGAGATGGACCGTATATTATTCTCAATAACAAAGGTTCCAACAGCTACGAAATAGCCAATCCCGCCAATCCACAACAAGTTATTGGTATATATCATACCATGGTTGTTGCGGATGTACAAATTTTGACATCCGCGGATGCGAATGCGGATTTTTTGAGACTCACATCCGCGGATGCGAATGCGGATGCGGATTTTAGAATTTATTAAATAAAAACAATAATTTGAAGTCCGTAAATAAAGGAAAATTTTATTGATTATCTTTGCGTTTAATAATTAAATTTAAAAATGGGTGAGTTATATTTAATAAAAAGCAAGATTGCAGCCTTCTTAGACTGCAATCTGTTTCTTAGTGGATCGTATATTAACAAGCTATTTCAGAATTTAATGTTTATAAATAAATATCATACCTGCATCTTCTTTCTTTTTTTTAAAAAAGATTTTCATTATTCGCAGTCTCAAATAAACCAAACTCCTCTGGGTGCTTTGACTTCAGGTGGTTTTCCAATGAAGAAGTCGTGCGTCCTTTTCGTGAATATGTTTTACGACATATTTTACACTCGGACTTGTCAGGATCATTTTTGTTTAAATTAAAATAAATCCAGATGATGCTTTTTGTTGGTGGCGGCATTTTATGTTCTGTATCTGTATCACTTTTTCACTAAATATATAAAAATAAACTGTGTCCTCTGGCCACTTAGCTAGCAAGAGCTTTTATATCCTCCAATCTGTGACCATTGCATACCACTTGTTGTTGCTTTTGTCGTCGCCTACTTGGGACCGAGATTTTTGAATTTAACAGTTTTACTAAGGGTGAAAGGGTCGTTGTTGTTGATCATGATATAGTATGCCGCGGCCGTGCTGTTGCTATTTTTCGATTGCAACTACAAATTTGAAAAAAAAAAGCGTTTAAAAACGCATCCGCAACAAACTCCGCATCAGTTTATGCGGATGCGGATGCGGATGTTGGAATTATTGCGAATAATCCGCAATTGCGGATGCGGATGCGAATATTCGCAACATCCCTATATCATACATCCGCCTTGACCAGATGTACCAATCCTCAAGATGCAGAAAAACCTCTTGTACCAATAAGACCAAGAGGAAGACCACGAAAACTTGTGGCAAACTAACTTCCTTGTATCTTCACTCCTCTTAATTTTCTTTCAGATACAAAAGGGGAGATTGTAACAAACACGTATAAAGTGGCAGCTACTTCTTGCAGACATCGCACTCAACCTCATTCAAAACAGACATACACACACACACAAGCAACATGATACAACGTGCAGGCTGCAGATGCCAATCCAACCAATGACAACCACGCACACGCAACAAAAAGAACTCAACCTCAACTGAGTAGGCCTAGGCTAGGCAACCTATCGTGATGTCAACTGACAGAGTATAAAAGGCGATGCTCCAGCGTTACGAAATTACTGAGTATTCAACATTCTCAGCACGAGCACCTCTGGTCTTGTCTGACAGAATTATTTCCAAAAATAAAAGAATTTATTTTTATATTTTAAGAAAATTCGGCATAATCTCCTTTTGTGGAGCCCTAGATTCTGATTAGTAAATTCAAACAAATTCTAAATGAAGTAAAAAAATTGAAATATGTATATTTGTAACCTACTCTAAATGTATTAAAATATCTGTTTTCAAAATAATGATCACAAAATACAATATTTCAAATAAATTGTATTCTGTTTCGCATAATCTCCTTTTGTGGAGCCCTAGATTCTGATTAGTAAATTCAAACAAATTCTAAATGAAGTAAAAAAATTGAAATATGTATATTTGTAACCTACTCTAAATGTATTAAAATATCTGTTTCCAAAATAATGATCACAAAATACAATATTTCAAATAAATTGTATTCTGTTTCGCATAATCTCCTTTTGTGGAGCCCTAGATTCTGATTAGTAAATTAAAACAAATTCTAAATGAATTAAAAAATTGAAATATGAATATTTGTAACCTACTCTAATTTTTTCATATTAAAAAAAAAAATATGTAATATTATTTGTATGCAATAATCCGTATTAAGTATATCAGTTTACCACAGTGTTTGTCTAGTATGAAAAAAACATAGAGATAAAAAAAAGAAGATAAATAAATAATAAGAATACCTACAATAAAAAAAAGAAAACAAAATGAATTCCTTAAAAACCCTAGATCTACTCAAAACTTTACCAGAATTTACTGGTAGACCAACAGAATTGGAAGAATTTGTGAGATCCGCGAACTTGGTGTAGAATGCACTGAGCACAATAGAAAACTCATCATTGCAATTGTGGTTGCAAGTTCTTAGAAACAAGATCAAAGGTAAGGAAGCTTCAGATAGATTACGCCTCTACGGCAATCCAGATACCTGGGATGGAATTAAAGACATACTTTATAGACATTTTCAAGATCACAGGGATGAAAGAACTCTCTATAATCAATTAAGTTTGATAAGGCAAACTAGTAGCTTGTCTAAGTTTTACGATTCTCCCCTGGGGTTTCCACCTGTTAGTGGTGGGGGGGCTAACGCTTAAATTTTCAGCTAATCAGCTGTAGATTTTTATTTCTTAAGTCCTCAGCTGAGATTTTTAGGCAAACTAAGAGGAACCCAAAAACGAAAAACCATGGACAGAACACAACAAAAGAATGCAAAACCAGCGGGGATATACGCTGAAACGTCGACAGAAGTCACGGCTACCGGCGCGGGCTTTGCCTCTCCAACAGTAGGAGGGGAGAAGTCGCCAGTGACAGACAACAACGCACATAAGGACAAAACTACAGGGAACACAGCAACGACCATTACACAGGAGGAAGAGGACCTTCTTCTCACTCCTTTTTCCAACCTCGGTGTGGAGGATGGAGCTAGCATCGGAACGGAACACTAGAGACCGACGACGACACATGTTCAGTTGCTAGCTCTACCCTCTCACGACTGTCGACCACTTCAGTTCGGAGTAGAATCTCCAACTGTAAGAAGACAATCAAACGATTTGGGAAAAAGAAATGGGAGGAATTGAAAGCAAACGAGCAGATCCGACTTTTCAATGCTCGTGCTTTCCTAAAGAACGAGCCTCTTATGATGGGGGGCCATGTGCCCAAACATCAGTAGAGGCGGATTCCAAAGGAAACACTGGCGTGGGTGCGCTGATGGGACTGCCCAATCCGATTTGATTGATATAATTCAATCCAGGAAAGGAACGACCCCTTCAGTTGCACCCCCGATTGGGGAACAGACGCCGCCGCCGCCGTTGCAAACTACGAAGCCATCTACATCCGCCAAATCCAGTACGGGGCCATGTGCAACAACGGGCTTGGAGGATGGTAAGACGATCTCGCAGGAGAATCTGGAGGGTCCTTGTGAAAGCGGTACAAGGGGCCATGTCCCCGAATGCAGCTCTAGCATAACCCCTTCACCTTCGTCAAGCAACAGTGTCATGCACGTTACTTCAGTAAGTAATAGGACGACAAAAACGGTGATCGAGAAAAAGACTACCAAAACTCTAACCGAAGACAGAATACTTCAGAGGAGTATACGAAACACTTAACGGACAATTCGACGCCTATCCAACAAAGATCCGAACTCCTTAACGGCAAGGGATAAGATAGTGCTCGAAAACGCTACACGCAACCTTAAGACACTGACAGCAACGAATAAAAACAAAAATATAAGGACTAAGAACCTGAAGAAGAAGGAGATGGTGGGCCATGTGCCTCCCCTGGAACCTGATTCAGTGGCAAAAACATCCAAGAGAACAAGGCAGGATGACACACTTTCGCCCACGAAAAGATCACCCCTGCAGAAAAGAAAAAAGACTTTGGCTACAGAAGAGACGTTAGAGGCGCGCAAATTCGCCATTGCGGATTTCGGAAATCCCTCAAGAAAACTCTCAGAGACCAGTAGCAATTGTTGGAAATGAGAATCCTGGATGAGGCTAACGATGTTATCTTTAATAGCAGGCCACCACCACTCTTTGGGAACCTCAAAGTTCTGACGTGCGAGGACGACAATACTCTCGCTTTCCTGCAGGACTTCGTCAAAAGAACGGTAGCTCCCTGGCCCAACGCTGATCTCCGCTTAATCGGTCCGAATGAAATCAGCGACTTCGTCAAACCTAAGACCAAAATGATGATCAAAGGTCCCGCGATACCCCGAGATCGCGTAGAAAGATATCTTCAATCTCTAAATACGGAACAGCTAAGCCAAAGCTGGAAAGTAATAGAGATGGGAGAAAGAACGGAGGAAGGTACAGAAGTAGTGGTGCAACTTAGCCATAAAACTATACCCCTTTTGCGGAAAATTGGCTACAAAGTACGCATCGGCATAAACCGGTGCAAAATGCGGCTTGTAGTATATGTGTCAAGGTCATTATGAAGCCAATGTTAAGTATGCACAAGAAGTAGAATACTAGTGCACTCAATAAACGGTGAATCGACAAACAACACATAGCAACAGATAATTGGTAAGTTGAATAAAACGTTAACTAATAAGAAACGGAAAAAGAAATATAGAAATCAATGCCCAATAAATGCGTTTTTAGAAATAATAATGAAAAAAAGTTTTGTTCCTAAAAAATTGATATATATATATAATACAGTTAGATTAGGTACTATTAATTTGGGAGAAATTGAAAAATGGTGCAAATGTGCCTTCATTTAATTTAAAAAATGGTGCCTTCATTTAATTGACAAAAAAAAATGGTGCAAATGTGACTGAAAATATAATGGTACAAATGTGCCTTCATTTACAAAAAAAAAAAAAGTTCAATGCATCTATGCTATGTAACTACTTACATATATACAGTTTTGTTATACGTACACATTAAAATTGGTGCAAAGGCGCCTTCATTAAATTGAAAATAAATTATGATGAACGATATACATAATTTTGTTTTATCAAGGTTAACCGCAAATTTCGAAGGAAGGATGTCATTACCCAGCCTTGACAACTTTTTGATCGATGGTGACAATAACTCCGTTGGAATAAGATGGGAAAGATGGAAAAGGGCTCTTGACATTTACTTACAGGCTACAAATATTGATACACCTGATAAAAAGAGGGCAATCTTGTTTCACTTGGGAGGCCTTGGATTACAGGAGATTTTTTTAGTTTTCCAGGGGCAAATGTTGAATCCTCTAAGGACAACAATGTATTTAATATAGCCATCCAAAAGTTAGACGCTTATTTTTTACCAAAAAATAGTAGGGTCTATGAACGACATGTATTCAGACTTATTAAACAAGATAGTACTGAGAAATTCGAAAAATTTTTAGTCCGATTAAGAAACCAGGCAAGTAAATGTGGATTTGATTAAGAAGAAAAACACATTATAGACCAAATAACGGAGAAATGTGTATCAGAAGAATTAAGAAAAAAAAATTTGACTATTGGTGATAGCATGTCTTTAGATAAAATTATATCAGAAGCCAATACACTTGTTGTAAATCACCAGCTTGAAGTATATGAAAAAAAAGAAAAAACTCATGAAATTAATGAAATAATTACAAAAAAACATAACTATAAAACAAATGTAAATCATCAGGACAGATTCAAAAAAAGACGAACTCAAAACATGTGTTGGATGCGGTAGTAAAAATCACTCTTCTCAAGACATAAAATGTTGGGCTAGGGATAAAAAATGTCATACCTGTGCTCGTTTAGGGCATTTTAGGCAGTACTGTAAATCACAAATTGGAGATAAAAGAAAATTGACATCTAAAGCTGAAAATAATGGATATAATTATAAAAGTTGATAATATAGAAGAAGAAAAAGAATATGTCTTTCATTTAGATGGGGACACCCGAATTGAATGTAGAATACGAGGAATAGCTACTGAGTTAATAATAGATTCTGGATGTAAACATAACTTGCTTACAGATAAAACATGGGAGGTCATGAAAAATAAAAAAAATAAAGTTTCCAATCAAATAAGGAAACCAAAAAAAAAAATTCTTAGCATACGGTAGTCAAAATCCATTAGTGGTATTAGGTTCATTCGAAAGTGAAATAGAATTAAATAATATTAAGAAAAGAGATACATTTTACGTTTTAAAGGGCGGTACAAATAATTTGTTAGGAAAAGAAACGGCAATTCTTATGCAAGTTTTAAAGATTGGATTTCAGGTACACCAAGTTCAAAAAGAGGCATTTCCTAAGTTTAAGGACATTTTAGTAGAAATTCCTATCGACCTATCAATTAAACCAATTTCTCAGCCTTGCAGAAGAATTCCTATTCCTTTGAAAATAAAAGTCACAAATAAAATTCAAGAACTTTTGGACAGCGATATAATCGAAGAAGCTAAAAAGCCATCTAAATGGGTATCGCCAATAGTTCCTATTTTGAAAGGAAATAATGAAATAAGGCTATGTGTAGATATCAGAAGGGCAAATACCGCGATTATGCGCGAAAACCATCCATTACCTACAATGGACCAATTCTTGCCAAAATTTAGCAAAGCAAACTATTTTTCTAAATTAGATATAAAAAATGCATTCCACCACGTTGAAATCCATCCTAATTCAAGGCATATAACAACATTTATTTCACCTAAAGGGTTATATCAATATAAAAGATTGATGTTCAGGATAACTTGTGCCCCGGAGATTTTCCAAAAAATTATAGAAAAAATGCTTATTGGATGTGAGGGTGCTATTAATAAAATAATGTCTTATTAAATGATAATAAATCTATCTTCAAAGTTCAAAAAATTGAATTTTTAGGTCACGAACTAAGTCCACAAAGCGTGAAACCTTTACAGAAATACATAAAAAGTATAACTAAATTTAGAGCCCCCGCAACAATAGCAGAGCTTCAGAGTTTTTTAGGATTGATACAGTTACGTCCCAGACGTCACCTCCTTACATTAACCCATTATTCCCCTTAAATCCCCTCGCCTAACGGTACTTAATTCCATAACGGTATCCCACGCCATTTGTTTTTGCTTAACTTGCAAAACGTGTCCATAACGGATACACCCCCTTTTCCCCTGCACATTTATATTTCATTTAAAGAATTAATAAAGTGATAATCATATTTCATTTGACTCAAATGAAATATGAATATTTTGTCAACAAGAAGTGCATTCCTTTCCTGATGCAGAACTTAGCTTAGAGATAAATTATAATTGAAGATCAGTTCTAATTCAACAAGCTAACCGAAAGGTGCAGCCTCGCTTTGGACAGCGGCCTTTCCTTTAGCAATAAAATAATAATATAAATTGTAATAAATATGTTTGAAAATTAAATAATAAAATAAAGAAAAAAAAAAGATAATAATAAAGAAAAAACACTTTATGTTTTTTTTTTATAATAAACGCTCGGCCTCCGAACGTAATTGGCGCAGTCGGTATTAGTCGAGTACGCGAGTTTTTTGATTCGATAAAGAAATAAAAAAGAAACGCGTTAAGTTTTTACTTTTTAACTCGAGAGAACCAAAGTGCATGAGTGTTAGTATCCGTACAAGGAGAACCAAAGTGCATGAGTGTTAGTATCCGTACAAGGAAAACAGCAGTGAACATTTTTGCGATTCGATAAAGACATCGTAAGTTCAAAAAAACAGCAGTGAACATTTTTGCGATTCGATAAAGACATCGTAAGTTCAAATAAACAGCAGTGAACATTTTCGCGATTCGATAAAGACATCGTGAGTTCAAAAAAACGAGTGCGATTAAGTACAAAGAAAAAAAACGAGTGCGATTAAGTACAAAGAAAAAAAACGAGTGCGATTAAGTACAAAAAAAAAAAAAAAAAAAACGAGTGCGATTAAGTACAAAGAAAAAAAACGAGTGCGATTAAGTACAAAGAAAAAACTAGTGCGATTAAATACACAAGATAAAATAAAGTTTCGATTAAGAAAAAAAGGAACAAAAAGTGCAAAAAGACACAAAATCCGTATAAGGATACTGTGCGCGCAAAACCCGAACATCAAAAAAAAAAAAGAGTAAGAACTATCAACATTAACAACCAAAGGAACAGGACATTCGACGAACTAAGAGCCAACAGGATGGCCCAATTAAATATAGAGCAGTGCTTGGCCGCATTAACGGAAATAGTGGCACAAAATAACAGGCCAACAAGCACGCGGGCACGAATTGAGAAGGAAATACAATTCCTCAATATATTTAAAGGCGAAAAAGGGACACTCCCGTCCTTCGCAGGTACTGTTAACAAAATATTGGGAAATTATGCAGTTGAGAACAGAGCAGCAGTGTTCGAAGTAATATACGACACGAAAATTCAAGGTTCAGCGAAAAATCTTCTATCCACCAGCCCTCCGGCAGATTGGAGTCAATGCCTAGAAAGATTGCGAAAACACTTCAGGCCATCAAAAGATGAAATGTCCATCACCAAGGAAATAGGATTATTTAGAGTAAGTTCCATTCAACAATTAGATAGTAAATTGAAAATATTTATAGAAGATATAGCAGAATTTTCTGCATTTAATGAAAATGGTCCCACCATGACCACAATTTTTAATAGTTTGTTAGTACAAAAAGTGAAAGAACTCGTAGCTGGCTCGTTAGCGTATGCATTAGTAAATTTATACGACATTAACGAGATCAGAAACATAATTATTAAATTCATTGGACAAGACCAAGGGAACCTGAACACAACTTCGTCATATAATTATTACAATCATTCAAGTAACACTAGGAACAATTATAATCAAAGCAGATCAGGTACATTTAGGCACGATTATAACCAAAACAATGCAAGTACATCTAGAAATAATCATAATCAATATAGCTCAAGTAACTCTAGGAACAATAATAATCAAAATAACTCAGGTACATTTAGACAGAATTACAATCAAAATAATTCAGGTACATTTAGACAAAATCACAATCAAAATAATTCAAGTACATTTAGACAAAATCACAACCAAAATACAGGTACATTTAGACGGAATTATAACCAAAATAATTCAAACACACCTAGAAACAATAACAATCACAACAATTCAGGTATCCGTAGAAATAACCATTACAACAATGAACCTATGGATACACTATCAGCATCATATCAGAGAGAGGTCAACACTCTCAATGATATTTCGGATTTTCGGGAAGGCAACCAAAAGGTCGACTTCCCTATATAATTATAATAACAAAAAACAAATACAAACTAAGGTTACTCATAGGCACAGGTTCGGAGACGAGTATCCTCAACCCAGGGATTTGCCACCCAAAATGGCAAACGAAATTAAGAAAACCATTAGAAATAAAAACAGCTGGAGGAACGCCAATATACGCTTATTCTAAAGTAACGATTCCTCTATTCGAAGAGTTCGGCATGATAAATAAAACTGCTGAATTCGTCGAACACAAATTTCACAACATATACGATGGTTTAATCGGAAATAACATATTGTTCCCCATCGAATCAGTAATAGACTTTAGCAAACAAATATTAATAGTAAAGGAAACTAAAATTCCAATTTACTATAACTACTACGAAGAAAAAAGAGCAAATGAAAATTTAGTTAAAGAAATTTCAATACCGTGCAACAGTGAACAAAATATAACAGATGACGATTACGAAAAGGTCATTCCGATCATGGAAGTATACCAAACAGAAATATGTAAAGATCCTATCTTACAACAAATAAGAACAAGCCACTTAAATGAAGAAGAACGAAATGGAATCAATCTATTAGTTTCAAAATACTCTTCAGTCTTTTACCAAGAAGGGACGGACCTCACTTTTACAAATGCGATAAAGCATGAAATTAAAACAAAAAATGACGTCCCGATATATACAAAAAGCTACCGATATCCTGAAGTGCATAGGAGTGAAGTTAGATCTCAAATTAATGAGATGCTGTGTCAAGGCATTATACGGCCGAGCAGTTCACCTTACTCCGCACCAATATGGATAGTTCCGAAAAAGGACGATGCTTCACAAATAAAAAAATGGAGACTCGTTATCGATTATAGGAAACTTAACGATGTCTCCATCGATGACAAATTTCCAATTCCAAATATAGAAGATATATTTGACAAATTAGGAAGATCATTATATTTCACAACCCTCGATCTGGCCAAAGAGTTTCACCAGATCGAAATCGCAGAAAAGGATATCAAAAAAACGGCTTTTTCAACCGACAATGGACACTACGAGTTCGTTCGTATGCCATTCGGACTGAAAAATGCCCCTGCGACATTCCAACGCTTGATGAATTCGGTACTTCACGAGTTCATAGGGAAAATATGTCTTGTCTACTTAGACGACATCATCATATTTTCAACAAGCCTCGAAGAACACTTAGTTTCAATAAAAAAAATCTTTCAAAGACTCAAAGAAGTAAACCTAAAAATTCAATTAGATAAAAGTGAATTTCTCAAAAAAGAAACTGAATTCCTAGGCCAAATAGTAACCACTAATGGAATTAAACCTAACCCCAACAAAATAGCAGCCATTCAAAATTATACACTACCCAAAACCCTGAAACAAATTCGAGCATTTCTAGGAATCACAGGCTATTACCGTAAGTTCATAAAAGATTATGGAAAAGTAGCCAAGCCTATGACATCATTCCTGAAAAAAGATGCTAAAATTGACATTAAGGACAAAGATTATATTGAAAGCTTTGAAACCTTAAAAACATTAATTACTTCCTCACCTATCCTTATATATCCGGATTTTTCAAAAAAATTTACTGTGACAACAGATGCGTCAAATTACGCTATAGGTGGTGTTCTGAGCCAAGAAAACCATCCAATCTGTTACTTTAGCCGTACACTCAACCAACATGAAACAAGGTATTCTACTATAGAGAAAGAACTTCTCGCAATAGTCGATTCCACGAAATACTTCAGACCATACCTTTTTGGCAGAAAGTTCACGGTGCGAACCGACCATAGACCCCTTGTTTGGCTAAGTTCGCTTAAAGAACCAAACGCCAAACTGCAAAGGTGGAAAATTAAATTAGAAGAGTACAACTTCGACATAGAATATGTCAAAGGGAAAGACAACCAAGTTGCTGATGGTTTGTCAAGGATAGAAGTCTACCACAATCAAAATGTAACACACCAATCTGAAAATAATGAATTACAATTCGATGAACAATCCATGATAGCTACAGTCCACAGCTCAAATGAAGACAGTAGTAAACACATACCGATTATTGAATCCCCTATAAACATTTATAAGACACAAATAATTTTAAATACTACAACAAACCCAAGTAATCACAAGGTATATCACCCTTTCAAAAAGAAAAGAATTGTAATTGAACTAAAAGTCTTTAACGAAAAATTAATCATTGATATCTTAAAAAAATTCATTCCGCCTAAAGGAATAGTAGGAATTTTCACAAAAGACGATCATTTGTTTGCCCAATTTCAGGAAGTTTATATAAATTATTTTAGTAACAATAAACTCTTGAAGTTCATTAAGTGCAGTAAATTCTTGGGAGACCTCGAAGACGAAGAAAAACAATTACTGGTGATTTCGAAAACTCATGATTCACTAAATCATAGAGGAATTAATGAGACCTACGAAGAAATTAAAGATATATATTATTGCCCAAATCTTAAAGAGAAAATCCAAAAGTTCATCAATAACTGCGAAACCTGTAATAAAGCTAAATATGAAAGAAAACCCAATAAAGTCCCATGGAAATTAACTGAAACCCCTATAAAATGCAACCAAATAATACATATTGATATTTGGTATGCCAATATAAATTTAATATACGTCACAATGATTGACAAATTTTCAAAACATGTCACGGCATACGAAATCAGACATAGAACTTGGACTTCTTTGCTACATACATTGGAAAGATTCGCTACTTTAGGAATTCCCGAGCGAATAGTAACAGACGGAGAAACAGGTTTTTCATCATTAAACATTAAAGAATTTCTAAAAAACAATAATGTTGACCTGCACATAACTACCCCATATAATAAAACTGGCAATTCGGATATCGAAAGATTCCACTCTACTCTTATCGAGCATATTAGAACTTTCACCGCCGATAAAAATAACACAGATACCCTTAGGCAAAAAGTATTAAAAGCAATAACTATTTACAACAAAACAATCCATTCCACTACAAAAAAGAGACCAATAGATTTCTTAAACGGAACCATATCAAATGAGGAATACCCAAAAATTACAGAAATTGTCCAAAAAAATAAGGAAAATTATATAGATAAATTAAATAAAGACAGGAAAAATATTGATTTTACCGAAAACAAACAGCAATACTTAAAAATTAGAACAGGAAATAAGATCAAACCAATATACAAAAAAGCAACTACAAAATTAGTTGACCCAGATCATGTTAAGGATGAAAAAGGAAGTAAATTCTACAAAACACAAGTAAAACGTAACTATAAGTACGAAAATACTTAAATTTTTTTTTCCAGATATTGTTTATCACCTTTCTGACTCTAACAACAGTTACTAACGGACAGAAACTAGAAATACAACACCTGAACTCAGGAAACGGGTTCATTACAATTAGAGACGAAAAAATTCAAGTCATAACAGGATACACTAAAATACTACATAATATAAATCTAACTGCATGGACAGAAAACCTAAATATAATAGAACATAACATAAACGAACTTAATCTTAGGGATGAATACCCAACATTAACACACGATTTTAAACTCTTATCTGAAGAAGTAGAGAACCTGTTAGGACATTATCACCATAAAACAAAAAGAGGACTTATTAATATTGTAGGAAAAGGACTAAAATACCTCACTGGAACAATGGACTACGAAGACGAAACAGAAATCAAACAAACTCTAAACATAAACGAACAAAATACCAAGAACCTTATCGAAGGATTTAACGACCAAGTCAAAATTAACCATAACTTTAACGAAGCATTTGATAACATAACAAAACACATTAACGGACAACAACTTGAAATTAAACACCAATTAACTAGTTTAGGCAACACAATCGACAAAGAACTTGCAGAAATAGCAACTATGCAACAGGCATTCCAGATACAATACGACTTACAACTACTCAAAGACCAAGTTAAAAAAATTAAAGAAAATCTACTTATGAGCCAGTTAGGAATTCTAGGACATGATATTTTAACACAGAAAGAAATAACCAAATTTAATATTACTATGAATGAATTAACTAATATTAAGAGCACAGTAATAATTCATGGGGATCAAATAATATTTATCCTACTTATACCAAATTATTCAAAAGAAATTTTTTATAAAATAATTGTTGAACCGATTCCCAACAAAAATAATCTAGAAATTTTAATATCAAGTAATCATTTTGTTACAAATGGAAAATTAATGTTTTATAATACGGAGAATGGATTAAAGTTAAAAGACTTAAAAATTGTAAACGATACTTGTGTATCAAATCTATTAAAAGAAAATGCTGAATGTAATTTTAAAGAGAACAAAAACATAGAAATTAAGCAAATGACAAATAATATTATCATAACAAAAAATATAGCACAAACAGATATATTACACAATTGTCATAATTTTAACGTAAATGTTGGAAATAATATAATAAGATTCGAAAATTGTAAAATTATAATAAATAATGTTAAATATGAAAATTTTATTTACTATGATAATTTCATCATACCAAATTATAAAAATATAACAATAAAAAAAATTGAGTTGATTTATTGACCAATTTGTGTACTTATTTTGATTATTGGAATTATAGTTTTCCGTCGGCTTTTTGGTCACTATAGTTTTTGCAATGAAACAATTACGTTACATTAACTTTCCCAACGTTTCGGCAGGGGTTGCTGCCTTCCTCAGGGGAACTTTATTAACACAAAAATATACAAATAATTTAAGTTAGATAAATAGGATACAATTACAATATAGTTTACTCACTCAAGAAAGATTTAAAAAAACAAAATTTAATATTAATTACATTAATTAATATGAATTAAAAATAAAATTATAAATGTAGTTAGCACTTCGAAGAGTGCAGTTACGTCAAAATTAAATAAAGCACAATTTACATTTAAGAACAAAGAAGAGAGCAATATACAGCAGAAATGTTTTGTGTGTCTTGTTTTCGGTTCATGTTGTTTTTGTTATTGAGAATATGTAATGTTTCTAACGTGTATCGTTTCGAAACATGTTTCTCTGTCTGTAGAACTTCCACGCCTTCAAAGTTTGGAGAATGACCGCTTTCAATGCAGTGACTGGCCAGGGCTGTCTTCTCAGAATTTTTTAATTTTATGTCGGACTTATGATTCGAGATGCGTTGTCTAAGAAGTTGTTTAGTGGTCCCAATGTAACACAGGTTGCACAGTTCATTTGATTTACCATTGCAGTTAATTTTGTAGATTACGTCTGTTTGTTTGTCCTTATCCGGTTTCGTCTTGAGTTTAGTAAAACATTGGTCAAGTGTTTTGTTTGATTTAAAAGCAAGGCGAACCTCTGTCAATTTTTTGGAAATCGATTTTTTGAAGTTGTTAGATAAAGTTGGGACGTAAACCATGGTTTTGTGGTGCGTTCTAACGGGTTCATCAATGTTTTGTCGTGGAATATGCATTTTGTGTTTTAAAAGGAGGCTTCGAATTATGGTAGAAGGATAACCATTATCACTTAAAATTTTGATGACTTTTTTCTCGTTGGCGACGTGGAATCGTACATCATTTATTTTGAAAATTTTATTCACGAGGTTGGACGCAGTATTAATGATGATATGCCTTGCTTGGTTTGATCGGATTCCACCCAAAAATTCAATTCACAATTGAAAATGAGTTCAACAAAACAATATCGTTCTTAGATGTAAAAATATACCGTGAAGAAAATTGTTTGCTTTTCGACTGGTATCAAAAACCAACAGCATCTGGAAGACTAGTTAATTTCCGATCAAACCAAGCAAGGCATATCATCATTAATACTGCGTCCAACCTCGTGAATAAAATTTTCAAAATAAGTGATGTACGATTCCACGTCGCCAACGAGAAAAAAGTCATCAAAATTTTAAGTGATAATGGTTATCCTTCTACCATAATTCGAAGCCTCCTTTTAAAACACAAAATGCATATTCCACGACAAAACATTGATGAACCCGTTAGAACGCATCACAAAACCATGGTTTACGTCCCAACTTTATCTAACAACTTCAAAAAATCGATTTCCAAAAAATTGACAGAGGTTCGCCTTGCTTTTAAATCAAACAAAACACTTGACCAATGTTTTACTAAACTCAAGACGAAACCGGATAAGGACAAACAAACAGACGTAATCTACAAAATTAACTGCAATGGTAAATCAAATGAACTGTGCAACCTGTGTTACATTGGGACCACTAAACAACTTCTTAGAGAACGCATCTCGAATCATAAGTCCGACATAAAATTAAAAAATTCTGAGAAGACAGCCCTGGCCAGTCACTGCATTGAAAGCGGTCATTCTCCAAACTTTGAAGGCGTGGAAGTTCTACAGACAGAGAAACATGTTTCGAAACGATACACGTTAGAAACATTACATATTCTCAATAACAAAAACAACATGAACCGAAAACAAGACACACAAAACATTTCTACTGTATATTGCTCTCTTCTTTGTTCTTAAATGTAAATTGTGCTTTATTTAATTTTGACGTAACTGCACTCTTCGAAGTGCTAACTACATTTATAATTTTATTTTTAATTCATATTAATTAATGTAATTAATATTAAATTTTGTTTTTTTAAATCTTTCTTGAGTGAGTAAACTATATTGTAATTGTATCCTATTTATCTAACTTAAATTATTTGTATATTTTTGTGTTAATAAAGTTCCCCTGAGGAAGGCAGCAACCCCTGCCGAAACGTTGGGAAAGTTAATGTAACGTAATTGTTTCATTGCAAAAACTATAGTGACCAAAAAGCCGACGGAAAACTATAATTCCAATAATCAATAAAAAAAATTGTAATGAATTATAATTCAGAGGATCTTCACTTTAAGCAATTAGAAAATCGTAAATTTATAGAAGAAATACAAAGAAAAAACATTACCCACCTTTCTATGAATATTGGAACATTCCTTATAACTTTCATTATTGTTTCAATCATTTTAATCTTCATTTTTAAAAATAAAACAAACATTAAAGTAAATATAAAAAGCAATGATTCTCCGGAGCAGAATCTTAAGGGGGGAGGAGTTACGTCCCAAACGTCACCTCCTTACATTAACCCATTATTCCCCTTAAATCCCCTCGCCTAACGGTACTTAATTCCATAACGGTATCCCACGCCATTTGTTTTTGCTTAACTTGCAAAACGTGTCCATAACGGATACACCCCCTTTTCCCCTGCATATTTATATTTCATTTAAAGAATTAATAAAGTGATAATCATATTTCATTTGACTGAAATGAAATATGAATATTTTGTCAACAAGAAGTGCATTCCTTTCCTGATGCAGAACTTAGCTTAGAGATAAATTATAATTGAAGATCAGTTCTAATTCAACAAGCTAACCGAAAGGTGCAGCCTCGCTTTGGACAGCGGCCTTTCCTTTAGCAATAAAATAATAATATAAATTGTAATAAATATGTTTGAAAATTAAATAATAAAATAAAGAAAAAAAAAAGATAATAATAAAGAAAAAACACTTTATGTTTTTTTTTTTATAATAAACGCTCGGCCTCCGAACGTAATTATACATTTTGTTGGTAAATGGATCCCCAACTTAGCAACTGTGACAGAGCCATTCAAAAAACTGTTGAGAAAGGGATTTGATAAAAACGTGAAGTTGAAAGAGTTTTGGTTATCAGAACAAAATTTAGCATTCGAGAATTTAAAAATATCCTTAACAAAAACGATATCATTAGGATATTATGATGTAAATGATAGGACACAGGTAATTGCAGATGCAAGCCCAGTGGGACTGGGAGCAGTTTTAATACAAATTAGCTCAAAGGGTCCGAGAATAATAGCCTTTGGGAACAGAACCTTAACGAACTGGGAGCGTAAATACAGTCAAACGGAAAAAGAAGCTCTGGCGTTAGTCTGGGCTGTAGAACAACACTTAAATATATATCTATTTGGAAAAGTATTTGATTTAATAACTGATCAGAAGTCGAGTGAAATGTGCAAGTAAAGGTAGCTGAAAATTTAGCTCTGCAAAAAGACTTTTAATTACTTGTTATATAGTCCTTTACGTAAATAAAGTGCAAAGAAAGTATAAATAAAGTATAAATACACTTACGTGTGATTCTTTCGCATAAAAAAAAGAAAAGTTAAAGTTCGTACAGTGAAAATAAGTTTTTAATTTGTCTGGGATCTTACATACTTATTTTAAGAAATGTCAGCTTCTAAAACACATGAGCAACAAAGAAAGCTCAGGTCGGCGGAAAAGAGCTCAAACACCGCTTATACTAACTCCCCTGCAACATTATCAGCTCCTACTGCATTGAGGAACAAAATCGTTTTGATTCACTCACCAAATCATTGACGGAATCAATTGTGTCACAATTAAAAGCTGAAATCAATTCTATGTGTGAGGGTTTGTCTTTGCGGATTAAAAACACTGAACTTGATTTTGAAAAAAGAATTAAAACGCTTGAAAAAACATTCAATGAGAGACACGAGAGATTGTCACTGCAGATGAATGACCCAGAACTTGATTTCGATAAAAAACTTAAAGCACTCGAAAACATATTCAACCAGAGACTCAGCTCTTTTAATCACTCAATATTTACATTAGATAGCAGATTTAATACATTGGAACAACAAGGACGTAGATTAGACACACAAGAAGAAGAACTCACTTTGGTTAAAACACAGATGTTGGAAAAGGATAACACAATGCTTAAAATTCAAATTGATGCACTCGCGCGGAATAATATTTCTGGTGACCTTGTGCTTCATGGTATACCAGTCCTCACAAATGAAAATCTTGAGAGTATTTTTCAACGTTATTGCAGTTTGATAAATTATTCACCACCTGTACCGATTCACATTCTCCGCACTAAACCGAGAAATAAAACAACAACAAGTGCGATCATTATTAAGCTACCGCACGCGCAAGATAAAATTAATGTTTTGACAAATGCAACGGCATATTATAAACGAAATTCCAGAGCTGTTACATTAAATGACCTAGGGTTTGAAGGAAATAAGTTTGTGCGTGTTTATGAAAGCTTAACGAAAAATAATCATGCAATTTTTCGTAAGGCCAGTGAACTCAAGAAGAACGGGTTCTTGCACTCTGTGTTTACTAGGCGAGGGAGGGTCTATGTTAGACAAACTAATGAGGAAAACAAAAAGCCTATTTGTATAACAAACATGAATTTTCTCGAAGTGTTTTGCTCTTTAGACGATAGTTGTGGTATACCTACAACTGATACCGTTGATTCTGCAGCTGTTGCTGTTGGCAAAAAGGGAGATAATGATATTGAAGTGATCTCTTCGAATGGCGATTCCATAATTGCTGATGTTGTTGTTGCTTCTGCTGCCATTGTATGTGACCAAGAGTTTGTTGCTGTCTCTGCTCGAACTTCTTGTGCTGTTGCTGGTGGTGTGGATATTGATGCTGATGGTGGTGCTGCTGATGATTATGCTGTTGATGTTGCTGAAGTTTAACGTACGAATCTTATTAGTTATTTTCATATTTACATTCTAATCTACATACTTTTTTTTGCTTTTCACTTTCACTTGAATTTCTTAAGCAGAGTTTATATTATTTAGTACCTATTATGATTATTCAAATGTATTTTATTCGATTTTTATATATGTATGTTTCTCTTAAAATTCTTAAATTTATTTATTGTATTTCCTTCTTATTTTTTAGATTTTAATATTTTAGTGCAAATTTTTTCCTCTTCAAGGTTGGCGGTGATGGTTATTTTAAATCCTTCTTTAATTAAATATGGCTTTTGGTACAGATCCTGATAACGTAAGGAGCGTTCTAAATGTGATGTGTGGTGCGTTTGATGGGCTCAGTGTATGTTGTTTGAATGCTGAGAGCATTAAAGCTAAATATTCTATGTTGTATCAAATGTTTAGTACATCTAAGGTGGATGTTGTTATGGTGTCGGAATCATGGCTTAATACCAATATTCCAGATGCACTAGTAGCTTTGCCTGGTTTTAACATTCACAGAAATGATCGTAAAGATAGAGTGGGGGGTGGTGTATGTATATATATACGCGAGCATATATCAGCTTCAACAGTTTTTAGGTCAATTGTGTCTAATATTGATTTTATTTGTGTTGAAGTTAGGAATTCGGTTGAAAAGAATTTACTAGTAGTAATATATAGTCCACCTAACATGTTTAGGGAAGAAAACCTGCGTGAGTTGGAAGAAACACTACTTAGACTGGGTCCGAAATACGGTGACATATTAATTGGGGGCGACTTTAACGTGAACTTTCTACACAACAACAGTATAACGAGATTATTTAAACATTTCTGTGATGTAATGGGTCTATCAGTTGTTAATACCCATTGGCCAACTTGTTTTAAGTCAGATGTAAATCCATCTTTACTAGACATGTTTTTGACAAGCTCTAGGCGTAGAATTCTAGGAAATGATCAAATCAGACCAACTTCCGATTTCATCCATGATTTCATTTTTTGTTCCTATGAGTTTGATGTAGACAGAACAAACATCCCTCGCACAGTAAGTTACAGGTCGTATCGTGGCTTTGATTATGAAGATATACAGGTGAACTTCAGGAGTCTGGAATGGAATGAGATTTATTTTTCACCAGATGTGAATACTAAAGTGTCATTGTTTAATAATCTTTTAACTTGTCTGTATGATAACTATGTCCCAATAATTACTAGAGAATTAAAGGTTAATAGATGCCCCTGGTTTAACAACAACATTAAATTGCTTATTCGGGAAAGGGAGCGTTTTTTCCGGAGATTTAAGAACAATCCAACAGAGTATAATAAAAGACAGTTTATATTTGCCCGTAACAAAGTTAATTCTCTAATCCGTAACTCTAAACGTGCTTATTTATTAGACAAGATTCATCCTTCCCTTAGCTCCAAGGAACTATGGGGCAATTTGAAAAAAATTGGTGTTAAAGAAGACAAAAATAAAAGTAAATGTCCTTTTAGTGCTGAAGTTATGTCTAATATACTGATTCCGAATTTGACAGGTACACGTATTACTCAAGATACTTTTAATTTGTCTGAGAGCGAAAGTTCTTTCTCTTTTGACTGTATAAGTGCTAACGTATTATTTGATTCCGTTAAATCGATTAAATCAAATGCTGTTGGTCCTGATGATATTTCGCCGAAATTTTTAAAGCTCATATTGCCTATCGTAATGAACTACTTACTTCACATATTTAATTTTTGTATCTACAGCACTGAATTTCCTGATGTGTGGAAAAATGCTAGCGTTATACCGGTTCCTAAAAAAACAAACCCTTCCAACCCTTCTGAATATAGGCCTATTAGTATTTTATCTTTCTTGTGTAAAGTATTTGAAAAAATAATACACGATCAAATTCAAGTCTATTTAAATGAAAACACTTTACTTTCACAATGGCAATCTGGTTTTCGCAACAAGCACAGCTGTGAATCCGCAGTAATAAAAGTTACTTCAGATATCCGATTTGCTTTGGACTGCGATAAGTTTGGCGTCATGGTATTACTTGACTTTTCTAAGGCCTTTGACTGCATTGACCATTCTATCCTTCTCTCTAAACTAAAGAGGAATTTTAATTTTGCTCGCACTGCGCTAGCTCTACTGTGCAACTATCTAAAAAATAGAGTACAACGAATAAAAACTGAAGTTGGTACATCTAACCCGATTGTTACTAATACAGGTATACCTCAGGGCTCAGTTTTAGGTCCATTATTATTTTCGCTATTTATTAACGACCTTCCCGATGTCATTCGTAATTGCCAAATTCATTTATATGCTGATGATGTGGTACTTTACATCTTTCGTAAAATTGGTCTGATGGAGGACTGTATAGAACGGTTAAATGAAGATTTAAACAATATTCATACTTGGTCTAATGATAATGGTATGAAACTTAACCCTGCCAAGTCTGTTGCAATGTTGTGCTCTAGAGTAGAGCTCAATCCCGTAGATTTTCCCCCAGTTGTTCTTGATAACGAGCAAATTGTGTATGTGAAGGATGTTAAATACTTGGGATACAGAGTAAACAGTAATCTTAGCTGCTGTAGAGCAATATCAGATACCATTAGACGTATTTACTCCGGACTACGAACACTTAGATCTTCCTCAGAATTATTACTGCCCAATATGAAGAAATACTTGATTAAGTCATTGATTATACCCTATTTTATTTTTAATTGTTCAGTCTATCCAATTTTGGATTGTGAGTGTAAACGCAAGCTAAATGTTGCTCTTAATGACTGTATTCGTTTTATCTACGGCATTCCGAGATATTCTAGAGTATCACACTTACAGCATACTGTCTTTGGTATGAACCTTGATAAGTATTCCAGATTCAGGCTTCTTCTAAAATTCCATGATGTCATCCACAGTAGATGTCCTGCTTACTTAAGTGAAATGCTCCATTTTGCACATTCACAAAGAGGATTAAAATTAATTTTACCACGTTTCTCGCATATCATAGCTGAACGTTCATTTTACGTATCTGCAATTCGCCTATGGAACTTACTTCCAAATGAATTGCAAAACACAAACTCACCCGCCGCTTTTAAGAGGAAATTATTTTTGCACTTCACAAACCAAATATAAGTATAACTTCATTCTTTTTTTTCTTTAATTTTTTTTTCTTTTTTTTTTTTTGCTATGTACATATATTACTTTGTTTTTACCTAATGTATTATTTTGCAAATAATCAATTGTAGAGGTACTGCTTTTTCTTTAATATTTGTGAAACTATAAAATTAACTGAGCTTTTAATATTAATTTAAATAACAATTAAATTGAATTGAATTTATTAAACAAACAAAATATGTAACTTAAATCCTAGATACTCTAAAAGATTTAAATCTTAATGTATCCTTGTAAAATTACTTTTTTCCGAAATAAATGAAAAATGAAATGATCATAAGCCGTTAGAAATTTCGGCCCTAAATCAAAACCGTGCGCAAGAATTGAAAGATGGGTTTTAAGGCTATAATCATTTCAGTACCAAATTATGAACAAGCCAGGGAGAACCAACATATCTGATCCGTTATCACGATTGTGTGAATATTCTAATACACTTCCGAAAGGTGATGACTTGTATGTTCGTGAAATAGTTGAGCAGTCAAGACCCGTTTCGACTTCTATTCAGGACATTTGTAAACTTTCAGATACTGACCCTGAGATTAGTAGGGCTAGGAATGGCATTTATAATAACGACTGGCATGATTCTGTGAAAAGATATAAAACTTTCGAAAACGAACAATGTTTTTACGATAATATACTTTTAAGGGGAAATAAAATAGTCATTCCAGAACAAATGAGAAAACATGAAGGTCATCCTGGAATTGTTGCTATGAAAGGTCGATTAAGAACGAAAGTATGGTGGCCAGAAATAGATAAAGATGTGGAAAATCTTATTAAATCATGCAAAGGATGCACTATGGTTGCCATGCCAAATCCTCCGGTGCAGTTATCACGCAGTAAGAACGTGAGAAATTCAAATGTAAGCAAAATCAGCACAAGCGATACTCTAACAGTATTTCGGCGCGTGTGCTGATTATGCATTAATATACTGCAATGCATTATAGTATCAAATTATGTCTGAGAACATAATTTTGTAAATGTTCTCATAGGTTAAGTTTTCAATAAATATTAGTGAGTAAGGAAATTGTATCTTAGTGTTAAGCAGATTGTGACGAAGTAACCAATAAAAATTATTTTTTTAAAATACAAAGATAAAACTTTGTAACTGGCGCCCGAGCAGTGAAACGGTAAAAGTGCGGTGAAGTACAAGAAAAAAAAACACGCAATAATTGTCAAGGATAAAATCCAAAAGTAACAGACTGATCATAACTTCGTGAAACAAATTAAAAAAGTGAAGTACAAGTTAAATTCTGTGCGTGTAGTCCAGAAAATAATATCCCAAAGTTACAAACTGATATATTCTTTGTGAAACAAAGGCACAAATGAAGTACAAGTAAAAAGAATTCCGACGTGAAATCAAGGGAAATCCGAACGTAACAGACGAGTGCCCCAGTAAGGCCCACCAAACTCAACGGCGGACACTAAAAAGGAGTAACACGAAGCTGTTCGATGGAGATTTATTTAAAAATTAGTCTGATATCGTAAGTCTTAAATACTCATTTAATTTGTAGGAAGAAAATATTTTTTATCTACAAAGTGAATATTGAAAAAATAAACCAGACAAAAAGAAAAAAAACCATTGCACAAGAAAAAAATATTAGATTAAATACATATAACCAAAATATAGGAAGTTATCGTTTAGAAATAAAAACGAAACATACAATTAAATATTTAAATGAAAAACAATTGAACAAAATTTATCTAAAAGTTTAATCAAAAGAAGTCTTGTAAAAAATCTAAGATTTTAAGTCACCTAAAAGAAAAAATCTAAATATTATCTTACAAATCCTTTCTCTTACTTAAGAAAAATCATCAAATATTCCAAACTTCTGAACATTCTATTAACTGCCAAACTATTGGGAAAGGGTAAAGAAAACATTTGTATCCATCAATTCAGTTCAAAAAAAAAAAATATTTCCTCTTTAATTTTTTAAATCAAAAATAATTCGAAATGGAAGCCCAAATATAAACTCTACAAAATGCAGTTACGCAATTGACAGGTGCAATCAACTCTCAGATTGAAATTACTCAAAATCTTCAGAGAAGATTAACCTCATTAGAAACAGTACGTGTGATTCATGTATTACCAACTTCTCCACCAGGTCCTAAGACGGAAAAGGAACTGCAGGAAATAAGCAAGTTACCCGATTGCGTGAAGGAATTACATGTCTTTGACGGTAATCCCGTCCAATACATCTCATGGATTCATAATGTCGAATCAATTTTAAAGGATTATGAAATTGTAAAAAAATAAACCAATCTATAGGTCTATACTTCAAAGTATAAGACAAAAAATAAGAGGCGGTGCGGATACAGCTTTGGTGTCGTATAATATTTTCGACAATGATTGGTTGTCAATCAAAAAATGTCTCTCTCTGCAATATGCAGACAAGAGGGATATTCGTACCTTAGAACACCAATTAAATAGCCTCACTCAAGGTTCTTCAAGTATTGATGAGTTCTACGCAACTGTAAACCATCAATTTTCCCTAATCATTAATAAAATAAAAACGGAAGACTATAGTTCAGAAACTATAAACGCACTCAACGAGAGCTATAGAAATCGTGCTCTTGACGTTTTCATACGCGGCCTTAACGGCGATCTTTCGAAAATATTAATGATTCAAAAACCACAAAACTTGCCTGAGGCATATGCATCGTGCCTTGAAGTACAAAACCTCAATTTTAGGAATATGTCCTTACACTCAAAAGCAGGCTCTAATACTGTGACTGCCCCAGTCAACCAGATAATGTCACAATTCAAGAATCAACCTAGACCTGTAAAACCGCATTATAATAATCTTTCTCAACTCAATCTTCCAAATAGAAACATGGCCTATAATATCCAACACAATAATAATTATCAACGTAATAATGCTCCTAGACTCCCTAATAGACATCCTCCACCGCCAAGGCCAACTCAACCAAAACCTCCAATCCTTATGGAAGTTGATAAGTCAATAAACTCTAGACAGGTCAATTACATGAACAGCCTTATAATAATCAAAATTTTAATCATAACTCTGGAAACAATACCCCAAATTCCGAAAATCTTCCTCAAAAACGTCAACGCCTTTACCACACTGACGTCCTTGACGAAGAAGAATATCTTCAAAAATATACAGAAGAATTCGATGAGGAACCGCTCCTTGCCGTGGATGAAGACATAGAAGAAAATTTCGAAGAAGGACAAATAAATTTTATGATAGAGGGAAGTCAAGCATCCCCTACGTAGAATATTTAACAAAAAATAATAAAACACTGAAGTTTTTAATCGACACAGGTGCGAATAAAAACTTCATCAAACCTGAACTGGCTACAAAAGCACTCCCAACAAATGAGCCTTTTTCAGTACAATCAGCTGGAGGATCAATTAAAAAAAAAAACAAAAAAATGTCTGCAAAATTCTTTAAAAGTATTGGAAATGATACAATTTTAGAATTTTACTTATTACCAGGACTCAGAACTTTTGACGGTATCATCGGCGATGATACATTGAAAGAGCTTGAGGCGGTTATAGACAGGAAAGAAAACTTTTTGAAAATCAAACCTGATATTAAAATTCCATTAAGACAGAAAGAATCTAAGCAAGTAAATAACATTGAAATAAGAGACACACATTTACCAGAGAATATAAAGATACAGCTTAGAACAATTTTAGAAAAATATAAAAATGTATTTGGTCCTGTAAATGATGAAGATACAATTGACACAAACATTAGAGCAGAAATTAAAACATCAACCGACGATGCAATATATACGAAATCCTATCCATATCCGATTCATATGAGAGAAGAAGTCGACACTCAAATACAGAAGCTTCTGAAGGATGGAATAATAAGGCCCTCGAGAAGTCCGTACAACTCTCCATTGTGGGTTGTGCCGAAAAAATCGGACGCGAGTGGAAAAAGAAAATTCAGATTAGTCCAGGATTATAGCAGATTAAACAGTGTCACAATTCCTGACACCTATCCTATACCAGACATTCAGACAACAATTGCAAGCCTATTAAGAGCGAAATATTTTACAACAATAGACTTAACGTCCGGGTTCCATCAAATTAAAATTAAAGAAAGTGATATCCAAAAAACAGCATTTTCCACAATGAACGGAAAATGGGAATATACTCGACTCCCATTTGGGTTACGAAACGCACCAGCTATTTTTCAAAGAATAATTGATGACGTTTTAAGAGAGTATATTGGGAAAATATGTTTCGTCTATATAGACGACATTATCATTTTTTGATCATCAATTGAGGAACATTTTAAAAATCTAGAACTCATACTACAGAAACTAAAAACAAGCCAATTTTAAAGTAAATTTAGAAGTTGAGGCAATTCAAAAAATGAAACCTCCAGAAAACATAAAAGAACTTAAAGGATTCCTTGGCTTAACTTCATATTACCGTAGATTCATTAAGGATTTTGCTAAAATTGCAAAACCATTAACGAATCTCACTAGAGGGGATAAGGCTCAAATAAGAGCCAACCAATCAAGTAAAATCAAGATTCAACTAACTGAAGTAGAACTAAAAGCGTTTAGAAACTTAAAAGAACTATTAACCTCATCTGAAATTTTAATTTTCCCCGACTTCGAGAAACCATTCATTTTAACAACGGATGCGTCGAACACCGCTATAGAAACTGTCCTTTCACAAGGCGAAATGGGCAAAGACCGACCCATAACTTTTATTTCCAGATCACTAAATAGAACGGAGGAAAGCTATGCGACGAACGAAAAAGAAATGCTCGCCATAGTTTGGGCTCTCGAAAATTTAAGAAGCTATTTATATGGTGCAAAGAAAATAAAGATTCTAACGGACCATCAACCTCTGACATTCTCGTTTAGCAACAGAAACAACAACGCTAAACTAAAAAGATGGAAATCGAGAATCGAGGAATACAACTATGAACTTGTCTACAAGCCAGGAATAACTAATAAAGTCGCCGATGCGTTATCGAGACTGAAGTTAGAAGTTAACAACTTAACTCACTCAAGTTCAGCAACAATGCACAGCGCAGAAGAGGATAATTCAGACCTTATCCCACACTGTGAGGCACCAATAAATGTCTTTAAAAACCAACTAATATTTAGCGAAGGAGATAACATGCAAATATATGAAGAGCCTCACCCGAACTATCGCCGACACTTCATTAAACTTCAACAGATCAATAAAGAAAATATAACCGATATTCTCAAACAAAAACTAAACCCAAACATACTTAACGGTATAAAAATTCCTGCAGGAAGTCTACAAAGAGTCTTTTAGCAAATTAAAAATTCGTTCAAGACATAAGAAATGAAAATAATAAGTTTGAAATCATTCGAAAGGAACATAATCGGGCTCACCGAAATTATAAAGAAAATAAAGAACAAATCTTAGAAAATTATTTCTTCCCAGGCATGACGAACCTATTAAAAAAGTCTACAAAAAAATGTGAAATTTGCAATTTAAGCAAATACGATAGAAATCCCCACAAACCAGAACTCCAAGAAACACCTATTCCCACCTATCCCTCGGAAATAATTCACATGGATATTTTTGAAATAGATCACGAGAAATTTATTTCTTGCGTAGATAAATTTTCAAAATTTTCTAAATTTTTCCACATAAAAGAAAAATCTGCATTGTATTTAAGGCAAAAAATAATTAAAATCCTACATTATTTTACAGTCCCTAAAATCTTAGTTACGGATAACGAAAGCAGCTTCATAAGTCCCATTATATCGAATTATTATATAAAAACATTAGGTATTCAATTAAATCTTACACCCCCACAGAAAAGTGAAGTTAATGGCACTATAGAAAGAGTGCACTCCACCATAATCGAATTGAGTCGCTGTTTAAAGAAAGAATACCCAGACTTTACTACAAAGGAAATTATAAATAAAGCTGTAGACAGATACAATAATTCAATTCATTCTGTCACTGTTTTTAGGAAAGGCTCAAAGATTAAATTATTAAAACCTAGTTGATTTCCAGTCAAAAGTAAATGAGGATTTGTTAGAACGTATAAAAAAGAATAAAAAAATTAATTAAAAAGAGCAAACCGAAATAGACACCGACCTAAAACTTATCAAGTAGGAGATACAGTTTACGCCGCAATTAAACGTAGGGATGGCAAACAAAAGCCTCTTTTCTCAAAAGAAGTCGTAGCAAAGGATAACAGGGTTACAATTCTAACCGAAAGTGGAAGAAAGCTCCACAAATCTCAGCTTAAAAATACGTCTCCATAAAGTTATTCTCTTTTTTTCTAGGTTACTTTTATATTTAACATCAGCTGCGTTCAATGTATATGAATACAACACTCCTTTAATTGAAGTAAAACAACGAAATGGGAAAATAATACATGGCCACTTCAAAATGATACATGTTATTAACCTAACAAAATACGAAGACCTTATACTGAATATAAAGCCCACCATCGAGAAAGAAATAGACAAAAGTAGTATCCTCTACCCACAACTTCTTAACCAACTTACAGATTCAGAGAACTTATTGCAAAAGCTACAAATAAGGAATAGAGACAAAAGATCCATAGATTGGATAGGCGCGGCATGGAAGTGGATCGCCGGAAACCCGGATGCCACAGACTGGGATAGCATATTGAAATCACAAAATGAAATCATTGAAAATAACAACAACCAATATAAAATTAACAATGAACTAAAATCAGTTACTCAAGATTTAATAGAAAATTACAATAAAATCATTCGACGAGAAGATAGAACAAGTATAGATAAATACGACCAAATGCTATTCAACAAATTAATTATCTTCAAACAGGAACTTAAAGAAATTATATCAGCGAACCATTTGGCAAAAACAGGAATTATCAACACAAACCTATTAGATATAACTGAAATACAGAAAATAGTTTCTGAAATAGAAACACTTCCCTATGAAAATGAAATAGAAGCTATGGAATACGCAGAACCGTTCATAATTCAAAAGGATTCTATTTTGCTATATATAATATCACTCCCAAAAACTTCAAATAAAGTTTATAATCATGTTATAATACGAGCTACTGTAATTGAGAATAAAAGGATACATTTAGAAAGTAATGAAATTATAACAGCTCACGACGAGACATTCTCCATTATGGAAAAATGTGACAAAATAAGAGAAACTACCATATGTAAAGAAAAACAACTTCAAAAATTAACACCTGACCATTGCCTAAACCAGCTTAAAAAACAATTAAATGCTTCTTGTGACTTCAGTTTTATAAGAAACCCATTATAGAATTAATAACAGATAATATCGTTTTTATTTCAAATTTTAGAGGAAATCTCAAACATAATGAAAAAACAATAGTCTTAAATGGTACATATCTGGTTCAATTCAATAATGATTCAATTAATATAGATGGAAAAAATTACTCTAATACAGAAGTTACTAGTTTTCAGATTCTACCCCCAATATTAAAAGGAAATTTGTCAGAAAAAAGTTTAAAATTAGATTTGGAATACTTACATGATTTACATTTAGAAAACATAAAAAAACTTAACATTTTTGAAAATTTTAAAGAAATATCTATTATTCCAATTTTATATTGTATATATTTGCATCTATAATTTGTAATGTATTAATTTATAAAAAATGTAAAAATAGAAAATCAAAGCAAATTGAAATTAAACTTCCTGTCATTCTACCCCAGGTAAATGACTTTAAGGAGGGAAGAGTTATCACGCAGTAAGAACGTGAGATATTCAAATGTAAGCAAATTCAGCACAAGCGATACTCTAACAGTATTTCGGCGCGTGTGCTGATTATGCATTAATATACTGCAATGCATTATAGTATCAAATTATGTCTGAGAACATAATTTTGTAAATGTTCTCATAGGTTAAGTTTTCAATAAATATTAGTGAGTAAGGAAATTGTATCTTAGTGTTAAGCAGATTGTGACGAAGTAACCAATAAAAAATATTTTTTTAAAATACAAAGATAAAACTTTGTAACTGTGCCAATAAAAAGGCGTGAGCTCCCGATCGCAGCATGGGTTGATGTTGCTATTTATTTAATGGGACCGATTTATAATAACCAATTTCTTTTCGTTGTAGTGGACTACTACAGTCGTTATAAAGAAATCAAAATCTGTACAAGCACTACTAGCACTAACATTATAAATAAAATATGTTACGTGAAATTTTTAGCAGGCTTGGTTTACCTGTATCAATTACAGCTGATAACGAGAAACAATTTATTAGTGACGAATTTAAGCAGTTTTGTAAACAATGTAACATCATACTTTTCAATAGCATTCCATATTGGCCTCAACAAAATGGAGAAGTAGAGAGGCAAAACCGTGATATTTTAAAGCGTTTGAAAATAGGAAAAATCGAAGGAAAGGGACTTAAAGATAGTTTGTTCCAGTACCTTATGATGTACAATAGTACCCCTCATTCGGTTACTGGAAAAACACCTTCCGAATTATTCTTTAACAGACTTAACAGAGACAGAATTCCAGTAGTTGAATCGATAGACAAAAAAATACAAGACTCAGAAGTACGAGATAGGGACAGAGAAAAGAAAGAAAAAGGGAAAGAATACGCTGATAAAAAACGAAGAGCTAGTAGTCCTGATATTAAAATAGGTGTCAAAGTATATGTAAAAAATATGGATAGACAAAATAAGCTTAGTTCAAACTTTTGTGAAACTCCGCACACAGTAAAAGGGTGTCGGAAAGGAGACATTGACATTAGTAACGACCAGACAGGTAAGACTCTCAGATGAAATATTGTTCATTTGAATAGAATTAAAAAAATGTATGTTAAAATATTTTTTTCAAAATACTCAAAAAAAAAAAATAAAGAAGGGATGTAGCATATGTGTCAAGGTCATTACGAAGGTCAGGTGGCAGAATTAGAGGACTTCATGCATCAGACTTTATACTATACAAAGCCACACAAGTAGCAAATAGTAATATCAGATCCTGTATTTAGCCAGGAAGAAGTTTAATCTCTTTCTTTTAGCAAATTACAGTGATCCAGACCAGTGTGCTGTGAAACTAGAAAGGAAGGGACTCCCACCACTGATCCTGACATCGTGCTATATGCCGCATGACGGACCAGAAGGGCCTCCCACTAACATCACAAGCCAGCTTGTAGAGAAAGCTGCCTCTGAGAGATGGGACGTGGTACTAGGCTGTGATACAAACTCACATCATACCCAATGGGGTAGTACCGACATCAACAACAGAGGTGAGTCTCTTTTTGAATTTATACCAGACCACAATCTTTTAGTAGTGTAAGCGGCAACACTGTTTGTTCGAAAGAAGAGAAAAAAAAGAGAGGACTGCCAGTGAGTATAGTAGTAAGAAATCAGTCAGTTTTTTTGTAAACCGCTGAAGAATCAAGACGTGTATTAAAAAACCTATTTAATAAATAAAGTTTATAATTACAATAAAGTGTGAATTGTGGTTTTTTTAATTAACGAACGGACGCTTTTAATTCAGAAGTGGGATGTAAATCCACCCCAAATTCCCCCGCGCTTAAAGCTTTTTATGTGAAAAAAAAATCGTGCTCCCTTGCTCTCAATTCGACGAATTTGTCTTTGAATAACTAAGTAGAATACTTTTTGTGGCTTCTTGACGATTCAAGATTGTGAAATTTCAGTGTAAATTTTCAATTTGCAAACCTAAAAACGACGCGCAAATAACGAACAACGTTTCACTTTGCAATAAAACCTAAAAACGACGCGCAAATAAAACGGTAAAGCAACGATGGATACACACACCGACATCGACAAATTTAAACACTATACAGCTGCGCAGCTGAAGGCGTGGCTTCAGAGTTTAAAATACAAGACAACAGGCAGCAAGAGCGAACTTATACTTCGCTGACTCTCCATCCCAGTGCATGAACGCGGTGAAAACTACCCCTTCGGGAACAACGATAATGAGAGCAACAACGATGAGGACGACAATGACAACAATGAGAGCAACAACAATAATGAGAGCAACGGCGACGTCGAAGGCGAAAATGATCGAGAAAAACAGACTGAGAAGGAGAACCCAAATCAACGAAGAGACGAAAACAAAAAGATTGAATTCAATTACATGAAAAAAAAGTCTGAATTACTGAAACAAGACATAGAAATCCAAAGAAGAGAGAATAAAGTTTTGTACAAAGAAAACGAATGGTTGAAGAAAGATATCGAAATATTAAAACGAGAGGTAGAGACGTACAAAATAGAAAACGAAAAACTGAAGAAAGAAAATGAGTTTTTAAAAAAACGAGAGACAAATGACAACGAGAGGCAGACGCAGAATATATTAACGACTGGAATAAGAGATCTGCTCCCAGATTTTGACGGAGAGTCATTCAAACACTGGGAAACTCAATTGAGAGCGATAATCGAAACCTATAATTTAGATAGCAACAACAGTAGAATTCTGATTTCTGGAAAGTTAAAAGGAAACGCGATGAAATGGTTCCAATCTAAAAATGACATCATCAAATTAACTCCTGACGAGATATTGAAGGAAATGGGTGAAATGTTTTCAGTCCATGAGAGCCGCCTGACAAAATATAGAAAATATGAGGCTAGAAAATGGCAAGTTTCTGAACCCTTCCAGCGATATCTACACGAGAAAATTATATTGGCCAATGAACTACAAATTAAAGACGAAGAATTAATTGAGACCATCATCGAAGGTATTCCCGACTATGGGCTGCGTGCGCAAGCACGCATGCAATGTTTTACTGACGTTAGACTTTTATCGTGGGCATTTTCCAAAATTCAACTACCGAAGAAAGTTCCGATGAGTGACCCAACGACTTCCCAACGAGCGATTGAAAATGAGAGGAAGAACCAAAAGCAAGTGCGGTGTTACAATTGCAACTCCCTGGGCCATATGGCGAATGAGTGCCGCAAACCGAGACGTCCCTTTGGAGCATGCCATGTTTGTGCAGAAACAGGACACCTAGCTGCAGACTGCCCAAGACGTAAGGCAGTAGTTTTGCACAACATTAACACCACCGAACCAGCAGAAGATGAAAATCCATTCGATCATTACTAGACACTGGCAGTCCGGTTAGCGTTATCAAAGAAGAGCTTGTGCCTAAAAACTTTATCTTTCAAATGAGTAATTTTAAAAATAACATATATGGTATCAATAAAAGTCTATTGAAAATAATTGGATGTGTTTCGTGTAGTATTTATTTTGAAGAAGAGGAAATTAATTTGAAGCTATTTGTTGTAAACAACAAAACAATGAATGTTGGAAGTATACTTGGTAGAGATTTTCTAAACTTAGCATCTTTGAGATTAAGAAAATATTTAGATAAAGATAAACAAATGAGTGAACCTAAGGAGATTTTAAATGAGTTAACAATTAATGAAGTAAAACATAATGAAATGAATGAAAATCAATCATACACAAATGAATGTAAAAATTTTATGAATATCCAAATAGAAGAAAAAGAAATTGAGTCATTGGATAATGATGACATACCATATGTTTTTAAAACAAGATTTAATGAAATGACGAGAAAATTTATGTGCTACGATCGTCCCGATTTACCGGAAACTGTTGTTCAGATGAAACTTAGGTTGGTAAATGAAAAGCCTTTCCATTGCTCACCTAGGAGATTATCCTATGTAGAAAAGAACAAAGTTCAGGAAATAGTAGACGATTTGATACAATCAGGGGTCATAAGGGAGAGTAAATCGGAGTACGCTTCTCCGATTGTTTTAGTAAGAAAAAAGTCAGGAGATATTCGGCTTTGTATTGACTACAGAACGCTAAATAAAGTTACACTGAAGGATAATTATCCTATACCGCTTATTGAAGACTTATTAGATAGGTTAGCCAACAAAAGCGTGTTTTCATTGTTGGACCTAAAAAGCGCATTTTATCATGTATGTATGGAAGAGGAATCAATTAAATATACCTCGTTCGTGACTCCGATGGGTCAGTACGAATTCCTCAGAATGCCGTTTGGGTTAAAAAACGCCCCTTCGACCTTTCAACGGTTTATAAATGAAGTATTTTATGAACTTATTCGTGAAGGTAAAGTAGCAATTAATCTCGACGACATTATGATCGCTACCGAGTCAATAGAAGAGCATTTAAATATATTGGAAGAAGTTTTTAATAAACTAGCTAGGAACAATTTAGAGTTGCGTTGGAAAAAATGTAAATTTTTATCTCCAGTCATACAATATTTAGGATACAGAATTTCAAATGAAGGCATCAAACCAGATGAAAAAGGTGTTGAGTCAGTTAAAAATTTTCCGGTTCCGCGTGGCATGCACGAAGGATTGCTACATAATATACCTAAAGGCAATGTGCCGTTCGATACGGTCCATATTGACCATTTTGGTCCGGTAAAATTGAAGGCGTGTAAGAAAAGATTTGTGTTTCTAATAATCGACGCCTTTTCGAAGTTCACAAAGTTGTGTGCGGTTCGCTCCACTAATACTAGTGAAGTTATAACTTGCCTTAAGAATTATTTTAATTATTATAGTAAGCCTAAAGCGATAGTCTCTGATCGTGGAAGCGCATTTACGTCAAACGCTTTTCATGAATATTTAAAAGAAAATGATATCCAACACATAAAAATTGCCACCGCATCTCCACAAGCCAACCTCCTCTGGGGTTTCCACCTTGCAGTGGTGGGGAGGCTTACGCTTAAAATTCTCAGCTGATCAGCTGTAGACTTTTATTTCTTAAGTCCTCAGCTGGCCAGCTGAGATCTTTAGGCAAACCAAGAGAAACCCAAAAGACGAAAAACCATGAACAGCACACAACAAAAGAACGAAAAACCAGCGGGGATATACGCTGAAACGTCGACAGAAGTCACGGCTGCCGGCGCGGGCTTTGCCTCTCTAACAGTAAGAGGGGAGAAGACGCCAGTGACAGACAAGAACGTACATAAGGACAAAACTACAGAGACGACAGTAACGAACATTACACAGGAGGAAGAAGACCTTCTTCTCACTCCTTTTTCCAACCTCGGTGTAGAGGATGGAGCTAGCATCGGAACACTAGACGACGACGACACATGTTCAAATGCTAGTTCTACCCTCTCACGATTGTCTACCACTTCAGTTCGGAGTAGAATCTCCAACTGTAAGAAGACAATCAAACGACTTGGGAAAAGGAAATGGGAGGAATTGACGACAAACGAACAGATAAGACTTTTCAACGCTCGTGCTTTCCTAAAGAACGAGCCTCTTATGATGGGGGACCACATGCCCAAACATCGGGGGAGGCGAATTCCAAAGGAAACACTGACATGGGAGCGCTGATGGGACCGCCCAATCCGCCGATTGATATAATTCAATCCAGGAAAGGAACGACCCCTTCAGTTGCACCCCCGACTAGGGAACAGACGCCGTTGCAACCTTCGAGGCCGTCTACACCAACCAGACCCAGTAAGGGGCCATGTGCAACAACGGGCTTGGAGGATGGTAAAACGGTCTCGAAGGAGAAGAATCTGGAGGTTGCTTGTGAAAGCAGTACAAGGGGCCATGTCCCCGAATGCAGCTCTAGCATAACCCCTTCACCTTCGTCAAGCAGCGGTGTCATGGACGTAACTTCACTAAGTACTAGGACGACAAAAACGGTGATCGAGAAAAAGACTACCAAAACTCTCACCGTAGACAGAATACTACATAGGAGAATACGCAACACTGAACGGACAATTCGACGCCTATCCAACAAACGTCCGGACTCCTTAACGGCAAGGGATAAGATAGTGCTCGAAAACGCTACACGTAACCTTAAGACACTGACAGCAACGAACAAAGACAAAAATATAGGGACTAAGAACCTGATGAAGGAGAAGGAGATGGTGGGCCATGTGCCTCCCCTGGACCCTGATTCAGTGGCAAAAACGTCCAAAAGAACAAGGCAGGATGATACACTTTCGCCCACGAAAAGATCACCCCTGCAGAAAAGAAAAAAGACCTTGGCTACAGAAGAGACGTTAGAGGCGCGCAAATTCGCCATTGCGGATTTCGGCAATCCCTCGAGAAAACTCTCAGAAGACCAATGGCAATTATTGGAAATGAGAATCCTGGATGAGGTTAACGATGCTATCGTTAATAGCAGGCCACCACCACTCTTTGGGAACCTCAAAACCATCCATGGGTTCAAAGTTCTGACGTGCGAGGACGACAATACCCTCGTTTTCCTGCAGGACTTCGTCAAGAGAACGATAGCTCCCTGGCCCAACGCTGATCTCCGCTTGGTCAGTCCGAACGAAATCAGCGACTTCGTCAAACCTAAGGCCAGAATGACGATCAAAGGTCCCGCGATACCCCGAGATCGCGTAGAACGATATCTCCAATCTCTAAATACGGAACAGCTAAGTCAGAGCTGGAAAGTAATAGAGATGGGAGAAAGAACGGAAGAAGGTACAGAAGTGGTGGTGCAACTTAGCCACAAATCTATACCCCTTTTGCGGAAAATAGGATTCAAGGTACGCATCGGCATAAACCGGTGCAAACTGCGGCTAATAACAAACAAACCAAAACAAGTAAGTAACAAAATATGAGCATGAAATTGATTCAAATTAATCTTCATCATAGTAAAGCCGCCAGCTCCAATCTTGTCTACATTTTGGGAAGTAGACAAATTGACATTGCCCTAATTCAAGAACCCTGGTTTTCAGGTGGCAGAATTAGAGGACTACACACATCAGACTTTACACTATACAAAGCCACACAAGTAGCTAATAGTAATATAAGATCTTGTATTTTAGCCAGGAAGAAGTTTAATCTCTTTCTTTTAGCAAATTACAGTGATCCAGACCAATGTGCTGTGAAAATAGAGAGGAAGGGACTCCCACCACTGATCCTGGCATCGTGCTATATGCCGCATGACGGACAAGAAGGGCCTCCCGCTAATATCACAAGCCAGCTTGTAGAGAAAGCTGCCTCTGAGGGATGGGACGTGGTACTAGGCTGTGATACAAACTCACATCATACTCAATGGGGTAGTACCGACATCAACAACAGAGGTGAGTCTCTTTTTGAATTCATACTAGACCATAATCTTTTAGTAGCAAACAGAGGTAACGAACCCACTTTTGTAACTAAAAATAGAAAAGAAGTGCTTGACGCTACCCTAACCAATAACTCAAGCACACTAGTAATAGATCAATGGAATGTTCTTAAAGAGGAATCATTCTCAGACCATAAACTGATAGGGTTCTTGATACACAATGAAGTAGCAACTCCAAAACCCTTTAGGAATTTCAGGAAAACCAACTGGAATATATTCTGCAGGGAAGTAGGACAGGGGATTCAAAACCCGGACACACTTCTAATTCAAGAACCCTCTGACATAGATATTGCGTCAGAAAAACTCAGAGTTGTTCTGAATCACGCTTTAGAAAAAAGCTGTCCCATCAATCATATGGGAAAAGGTAGGAAAAAACCACCCTGGTGGACCACTGAAATAGGCAACTTAAGAAAAGAAACTAGAAGACTTTTCAACGTCGCCAAAAGAACTAGGAAAGAAGCTGATTGGGAACATTATAAGGCCAGTCAACGTATTTTTAAGGTCGAAACTCAACGGGCAAAACGTAGCTCATGGATGGCCTTTTGCGACGAAATAGAAAGTACAAATGTATCAGCAAGACTCAGGAAAATTCTGACCAAGGATTCAGTCGCTCTAGGATCCCTCAAAAAACCTACAGGCAGCTGGACTGAATCCGGTGGCGAAACGCTTGAGCTCCTTGTGAATACTCACTTTCCTGGCTGCGTAGCTGATATCCGCAGTCCAGAAACAGAGTCTCATACAGAAACCCTAGTACCATCGGATATTATAACGGAAGAAAGGATAAAATGGGCCATTCACTCCTTTTCCCCGTACAAATCCCCTGGTCTAGACGGAATTTTCCCTATGATGCTTCAGAAATGCATAAACCTTATCATCCCACACCTAGTTAGCATTTTCAATAATAGCCTTAAATGGGGGTATGTTCCCTTATCGTGGCGTGAGGTAAAGGTAGTTTTCATCCCTAAGGCTGGTAAACCTAGCCATACGGAGGCCAAAGACTATAGACCCATTAGTCTAACATCGTTTATTTTGAAAACTTTTGAAAGGCTAATTGATATACACATCCGAAGCACCCTGAAACCGGACTGTTTATCGGAATTTCAACATGCCTACATTAAAGGAAAAAGCGTTGAAACAGCATTGCACAATGTTGTTAGCGTCATAGAAAAATCACTGAATGACAAGGAATACACCCTTGCAACGTTCTTGGATATTGAGGGAGCCTTCAATAACGTGAAGGACGAAACAGTGAAGCAAGCCTTGGACGACCACAAAGTCGAAAAAGTAATAACACAGTGGATAATGAGTATGCTCCGAAAGAGACAAATTAACTCTGAGCTAGCGGAAGAAAGGGTGAGAGTAACCACATCCAGAGGCACCCCTCAGGGTGGAGTTCTCTCACCGCTACTTTGGGTTCTTGTCATGAACGATATACTCTCTAAATTGAAATCAAGTGGAGTAAAGATAATAGCCTATGCTGATGATCTTGCATTGCTAGCGACTGGCAAGTTCCTACCCACTATCAGTGAACAAACCGAATACGCCCTCTCGTTGGTAAGCAAATGGACTAGGAACTGTGGGCTGACAGTTAATCCAGCTAAAACAGAACTAGTGCTATTTACTAACAAGCGTAAAATACCTGATTTTAAAATTCCTTCAATCGAAGGCTGCCCTCTTAAAATCTCCGACCACGCAAAGTACCTCGGTGTGATCTTAGATAAAAAACTAAACTGGGGTCTGAACACTAAAGATAGATTCAAAAAGGCATCGATTGCCTTTTACTCCTGCAATAGAATTTTCGGGAAAACCTGGGGACCAAACCCTAAAATTATCAGATGGATGTATTCGGCAATAATTAGACCAATACTAACCTATGGTAATTTGGTATGGTGGAAAGCTTTAGAAAAGAGCACGAACCTGAAAACTTTGACAAAAGTTCAAAGACTTGCGTGCACTGGCATTACGGGAGCAATGAGATCCACTCCAACTGCGGGACTGGAAGTTATACTCAATTTGATTCCCCTAGACCTCTTTGTTCAAGAATCTGCGGCCAAAAGTGCCCTGAGACTTAGTCAAACTAAAGTCTGGATAAACAGTTCCATAGGACACGCCCAGATCCTTCATAAAATTATGGGTCATAGTAATACAGCAGACTATAAAATACCCGTACTTGATTTTCATAAACCATTCCAGGCTGCCATCCCAAGCAGAGAGGAATGGATAGATAATATACCATACTCTAGTGAGTCGTCAATAGCTATCTATACTGATGGCTCTAAAACGGACACTGGTGTAGGGGCAGGCTTCTATTCTGAATCTCTCAAGTTGACCGCCTCGCTTAGGCTTCCAAACCACAGCAGCGTCTTCCAAGCGGAGGTCCTGGCAGTGACAACAGCTGCTAAAAAGGTATCAATGATGGCGATACCACGAGCTGATATCACCTTTTACATTGATAGCCAAGCGGCAATAAAAGCGATTACTGCAACTGAGGTAAAATCGAAGCTTGTTTCATGCTGCCGCGAAGAGCTTAAGGTTCTTGGCGCACAGCACAACATTAGACTCTGCTGGGTCCCAGGCCACAGCGATATAGTAGGCAACGAGAAAGCCGATGAATTAGCAAGATTAGGGTCAATGCTTGACGTAAGCCAAGCTCAGCTAGTTAGCATCCCTACCTGTTATTTAAAACAGGAAATCTCAAAAAGAATACAAATTAAGGCCGATGAAAGGTGGAACCTTCTTGACACCTGCGGCACTACAAGAAAGATCTGGCCCTGTTTTAACAAACAAAGAACGGAAAGAATTATGCAGCTACAAAAGGGATCACTTCGATCTCTTGTAAGCATAATCACCGGACATAATCTGTTAGGTTATCATATGAAAAAGATGAGAATCAGTTCAGATGATCTATGCAGAGGATGCGGTGACGAGGAGGTGCATGAAGATACTTCGAACTTTCTGTGTCATTGTCCCGCACTCTCCCATCAAAGGAAGAAACTGCTTGGAAACTATTTCTTCGGGGATTTAAAAGAACTCTCTAGTACGCCAGGTACTAACATTCTGAACTTCGTCAAAGCCTCTAAATGGCTTGACTCACTGAACACATAGGTTTTTCTTATTAGCTTGAGTAGCAATACTCATGGGTATCACAATGGATCTGTGTTGATCTAAGTGTGACAGTAAAGACATCAACTGTCAGCCCCTCAACCTAACCTAACCTAACCTAACGGGCAAGTGGAGCGTGTAAATAGAAGTTTAGCACCGATGCTAGCTAAGATGACGAGTGGCGGTTTAGAATTTACATTAGATAAGGCGCTACAGAAAATTGAGTTCGTTATGAATAATACTATTCATAGAAGCACTGGTGCGCACCCAAGCTACTTATTATTCGGAGTTGGACAAAGAGGGGAAGTCACAGATTTGTTGGGGGACAATTTGAAATGTCTAAAGAGTGATCATGTAGTACGGGATTTGGAGGGTATTCGTGAAAAAGCAGTTGGGAAAATTTTGAGATCTCAGGAGTATAATAAGAAAATGAGTGATAAAAAGAGAGTCAGTAAAAAGTATAGTGAAGGAGAATACGTGATGGTTAAAAATTTTGAGAGTCAACCCGGATTGTGTAGGAAGATAATACCCAAGTTTAAGGGCCCATACGAGATAGAGAAGGTTTTCCCAAACGATAGGTATCTAGTGAAAGACGTAGAAGGGTTTCAATTGACTCAAGTACCTTACAAAGGAGTGTGGGAAGCAGCCAACCTGAAGCCATATGTTAAAACAACGAGACAGCTACGGAACAATCGGGACGATTGTAAAGTCAGGAGGGCCGAGTTGTAAGCGGCAACACTGTTTGTTCGAAAGAAGAGAAAAAAAAGAGAGGACTGCCAGTGAGTAGAGTAGTAAGAAATCAGTCAGTTTTTTTGTAAACCGCTGAAGAATCAAGACGTGTATTAAAGAACCTACTTAATAAATAAAGTTTATAATTACAATAAAGTGTGAATTGTGGTTTTTTTAATTAACGAACGGACGCTTTTAGTAGCAAACAGGGGTAACGAACCCACTTTTGTAACTAAAAATAGAAAAGAAGTGCTTGACCCTAACCAATAACTCAAGCACAATAGTAATATATCATGGAATGTTCTTAAAGAGGAATCATTCTCAGACCATAAACTGATAGGCTTCTTGATACAAAATGAAGCAGCAACTCCAAAACCCTTTAGGAATTTCAGGAAAACAAACCGGAACGTATTCTGTAGGGAAGTAGGACAGGGGATTCAAAACCCGGACACACTTCTAATTCAAGAACCCTCCGACATAGATATTGCGTCAGAAAAACTCAGAGTAATTCTGAATCACGCTTTAGAAAAAAGCTGTCCCATCAACCATATGGGAAAAGGTAGGAAAAAACCACCCTGGTGGACCACTGAAATAGGCAACTTAAGAAAGGAAAATAGAAGACTTTTCAACGTCGCCAAAAGAACTAGGAAAGAAGCTGATTGGGAACATTATAAGACCAGTCAACGTATTTTTAAGGTCGAAACACAACGAGCAAAACGTAGCTCATGGATGGACTTCTGCGACGAAATAGAAAGTACAAATGTATCAGCAAGACTCAGGACAATTCTGACCAAGGATTCAGTCACTCTAGCATCTCTCAAAAAACCTACAGGCAGCTGGACTGAATCCGGTGGCGAAACGCTTGAGCTCCTTGTCATTATTCATTTTCCTGGCTAAGGATAAAATGGGCCATTCACTCCTTTTCCCCGTACAAATCCCCTAGTCTAGACGGAATCTTTCCTATGATGCTTCAGAAGAGTATAAACCTTATCATCCCACACCTAGCTAGCATTTTCAATAATAGCCTTAAATGGGGGTATGTTCCCTTATCGTGGCGTGAGGTAAAGGTAGTTTTCATCCCTAAGGCTGGTAAACCTAGCCATACGGAGGCCAAAGACTATAGACCCATTAGTCTAACATCGTTTATTTTGAAAACTTTTGAAAGGCTAATTGATATACACATCAGGGTGCTTCACCCTGAAACCGAACTGTATATCGGAATTTCAACATGCCTACATCAAAGGAAAAAGCGTTGAAACAGCATTGCACAGCGTCATAGAAAAATCACTGAATGACAAGGAATACACCCTTGCAACGTTCTTGGATATTGAGGGAGCCTTCAATAACGTGAAGAACGAAATAGTGAAGCAAGCCTTGGACGACCACAAAGTCGAAAAGGCAATAAGACAGTGGATAATGTGTATGCTCAGAAAGAGACAAATTATCTCTGAGCTAGCGGAAGAAAGGATGAGAGTAACCACATCCAGGGGCACTCCTCAGGGTGGAGTTCTCTCACCGCTACTTTGGGTTCTTGTAAGCAAATGGACTAGGAACTGTGGGCTGACAGTCAATCCAAATAAAATAAAAATTAATGAAATAAGTTATGAAACTGTAACCATCAATGAAAATTTTGTAATACCGAATTTTAACGAAATTATAATCGGAAATATTTCAATTAACATTTCTATGCCAGAGTTGCATCTTAAAAACATAAAAAATAGACAAATCATTGAAGTAATGAGGTACTCTCATTCTCTTACTAGAAATATTTCATTCAGCACAATAGCTGTAGATCATGTATTGATAGTATTTCAGAATATTGGAATGGGGATGATTGGTTTGTTATGTAAGTTAACACTAAATACGCTGACACATGTTCCCACAGTGTCTATAGGTGTTGCGGATACATGTGCCGTCAAATATGCTGACACATTTCCTTACTACAGGTCAGTGCGGATGCAAGCGTCGAATTCTTGGGAACTGGAAGAGGTGAGCAACCGAATGACTGCAACACCGGCACTTGTTGGTATTACCCATAGTTTACCTTAATGTAAAATAGATTTAAGTTTTTGAGTTTCAATAAAGTGCTTGAACTGTGCGGTTGCATAGCAGAAAAAATATTTTTTTTATTTCCACGCGCATATAAAATAACTAACTGGCGCCCGAGCTAATGTGTGTTCTTATACCCGAGCTAATTCGTGTTCTACTTATTCGAACTAAAGTACGAAATAGTGAAAAACCATCTCGCTAATACCGAGCAAGTGATAACTATAAAAAAAGTGGAAAAAAACCATCTCGTTAATACCGAGTAGAAAGAAAAAAAAAGAAAACCATCTCGCTAATAAAGAGCAAGTGATAACTATAAACAAAAAGTGAAAAAAAAACCATCTCGTTAATACCGAGTGAGCGGGAAATATAAAAAATATATAAAACATCTCGTAAAACCGAGTAAGCCAAGAATCAAGTGCAGTGAAGTGAAACTCCTCTGGAGAAATTATGGCCCCTTAGTAGCTGCTAATGCAAAAAGGAGACAGTACCGCTGCCAGCCGCTCCAGAATTTAGTCAGAAGTCCAGATGTCGAAATTCATCATAATTGTTCTGTAAGATTAATTTAAGTTTATTTAAGGAAAAAGTGCTTTCATAGGTACATATGCATACCGTAAACCTTTATTCTTTCTAAATATAAAATAAATAATAATTTAAAGAATTTTAAAAAAATATATAATATTAATAATAGAAAAATTTTTTTTTAATATTTTGTCCAATCCAAACCAAAAGAAAATAAAAAAAAAAGATAACATTAGTAATAGCGAAAAACAAAGAACTTATTTATATTTAAGAGAAAGTGCTTTCATAGGTACATACGCATACCTTTAACATTTTCCTTTCTAAATATTTTATTAAATTTTAACTAAAAACTAGAGTATAAAAAAAAGTTACCGCCAAGTACAACCCAAGCAAGTGTAATCTCAAGTCCCGAACTTATAAATATAATAGCAGGTGTTGTTAACTCAATTGTCAATCCACATTTCGACGCTATCCCTACACGGGATCAGGAAATTCACCCCAAATTCAAAGGAAAAATCGATGAGCTCGATGAGATACCCGATGTGGTTAGACCTCTGCGTGAATTCTCAGGTAATCCAGGTGATTTTAGCTCCTTGCGTAAGAGCGTAGAAAGAATTTTAACGAATTACGAGTCACTCAAGGGGACTCCAAAATATTATGGTATCTTGAGTATCATAAGAAACAAAGTCATTGGCGTAGCAGACGCTGTATTGGAGTCATATAATACTCCACTCGACTGGAAAGCAATTTCCAAATGCCTTACGCTACACTACGCGGATAAAAGGGATCTGGGTACCTTAGAGTACCAGATGACGTCCCTGGTGCAAGGCCAGTCTTCAATACAAGAATTTTACCAATCCGTTTATAAGCATTTGTCGCTTGTGTTAAACAAGATCGCTTGCATGGATGTTGGCCAAGAAGCCCTTACGTTATTGACAAATACTTATAGAGGAAAAGCCTTGGATACATTTATACGCGGACTAAATGGTGATCTACCAAGACTTTTAGGAATAAAAGAACCTACAGACCTTCCAGAGGCATTAAACCTTTGCGAGAAACTACAAAATAAAAAATTTCGTTCCCAATACGCAAACAATTATCAGAATTATCAAACGCAATATTCAAACAATTATTATCAAAGGTATCAGGCGAAACGACAACAACCAATGAGACCACACGAAAACTTTAATACCCAAAATAGGAGAATGCCGCACCAGAATACCTTTTTTCCAGAAATTGCTTATCTGCCACAGCCTGCAAATAATGCTCATAACGAACGAACAAAATTTCTTAGCTAAATCATCGCTGGTGATATAGAAATAACCCAGCATACCAACTTTAAAGTCCTTTCATGGAATATTGGGTAATGATAGCCTTAAACAACTTAATGCAATTATCCACACTAGAAACAATTTTATGTCAATCCTAGGCAGGATTAAAATTCGAATAAAACAATTAAAATCTCAATCCATAAATCCAATAGAAATAAAAACAGATCATATGCCAGACTTACAGAAAAACGCTGTCCATGTTCTAGTTCAAAAATTCCGACCCTTATTTGCAGACCCTAACGAAAGGCTTACTTATACCACCAAGGTGGTAGGTAAAATACGTACTAACACAGACTCTCCGGTATACTCTAAGTATTATCCATACCCTGCATTTTTGAGAGAGGAAGTAGAAAAACAAATCCAAAAACTCCTCGAAGACAAAATCATCAAACCCTCAAAGGGCAATAAACAATACAGACTGGTGATCGACTACAGAAAGTTAAACCAGGTCATTGTATCCGATAAATACCCAATCCCCGAAATTAGTGAGGTCTTAGCCCAGTTAGGACAATGCAAGTTCTTTACGGTACTAGATCTCAAGAGCGGTTTTCACCAAATTCCTTTGAAAACATCGGACACTGAGAAAACCGTCTTCTCTATTAATAACGGGAAATATGAGTTTCTCCGTCTCCCTTTCGGGATGAAAAATTCACCAGCAATCTTCCAACGAGCCTTAGACGATATTTTACGAGAGCATATTGGGAAAATCTGCTATGTTTATATTGACGACATTATCGTCTTTAGTAAAACAGAAGAGCAACACGTTAAGCATGTCGAATTAATTTTTCAAACGTTAGCGGAAGCTAATATGAAGGTGCAATTAGACAAATGCAACTTCTTTAAGGAAGAAGTTGAATTTTTATGCTTTATTGTATCCTCAAAGGGCTTAACAACAAACCCCAATAAAGTTAAAGCCATCAACGATTTCCCGATCCCGACCACTCTAAAAGAATTAAGATCATTCCTAGGTCTCGCTGGATACTACAGGCGTTTCGTTAAAGATTACGCAAAAATAGCAAAACCATTAACCGCATTATTGCGTGGTGAAGACGGAAGAGTGTCAAAAACACAGTCAAAAAGAATTCCTATCACTCTGACAGCAGATGCACTAGATGCTTTTCAAAAAGTAAAAAATTCATTAACTTCGAAAGATTTACTCCTGGCTTATCCGGATTACAAAGAATGCTTTGAACTTACAACAGACGCTTCTAATGTGGCGATAGGTGCCATTTTATCACAAAACGACAAACCTCTTGTTTTCATTTCAAGGTCGTTAAGTAAAACGGAAGAACATTTTGCCGCAAACGAAAAAGAGATGCTTGCAATTATATGGGCACTCAACTCTCTTCGAAATTACCTTTACGGTACGACTCACCAATCCCTGACCTACGCCCTGAGTCAAAAAAACAATAATTCTAAGATGAAGCGATGGAAAGCCATCCTGGAGGAGTATAACTACGAGTTACATTATAAACTAGGAAAGAGTAATGTGGTAGCTGATACACTTTCTCGCTCCCCACAATTTTCACAAGTTAACTCACTATCAGCGTCTCAGCACAGTGATCAGAGTTCATCCCATGATCTCGTACCTGCAGTTGAAACACCAATTAATGTATTTAAAAATCAAATAATGTTATTAATAGGAGACGAGAGGTCATACAAATTTGAGATTCCTTTTCCAACTTACCATAGACACATTTTTGTTCAACCAAGCTATTCACAAGAGGATCTTCGTTCAATACTAAAGAGATATCTTAACCCTAGCGTTGTGAACGGCCTCTATACAAATGAACCAACGATGGGCAAAATCCAAAATATTTATCCATACCATTTTAGGAACTATATCACGCGTAAGTGACTTAACCGATCGTACAGAACAAGAGGAGTTGATTCTTAAAGAACATAACAAAGCCCACAGAAATGTTAACGAGAATAAAATACAAATCTTTCAGACGTATTATTTTCCGAAAATGAAAGCCAGAATTCAGGAATTAATAAAACAATTTAGGGTTTGTAAAGAACAGAAATACGACAGAAAGCCTAACAAGCCTGAATTGCGAAGCTCTCCTATCCCATAGTACCCAGGTCAAATAATTCACATTGACATCTACTCCACAGATAAACAATTAGTGCTTACAGCAATTGACAAATTTTCGAAGTACGCTCAAGTGAGATGCATTAAATCTAGGGCATTAGAAGATGTAAGAGAACCATTGAGACAGATTGTGTTTGCATTTGGTGTACCCAAAATAGTGGTATACGATAGTGAAAAGACATTTAGCTCAGCTTCCATATGTTTCATGCTACAGGACCAACTAGGAATCGAAATTTATAAAACACCTCCATATACAAGTGTCGTAAGTGGTCAGGTGGAAAGATTTCATTCCACCCTCTCTGAAATAATGCGTTGCTTAAAGACAGATCGAATTCACAGATCTTTTCTCGAACTTCTCGATCGAGCGGTATACGAATATAATTACTCCATACACTCAACCACTAAGAAACGGCCCATTTAAGCTTTTTTCGGTAGAACAGTTAGCACCAATCCCGAACAATACGAAAAAGCTAGACAGGAAATAGCAGGGCAAATTGCAGAAAAACAAAAGACCGACCTAGAATGTCACAACAAAAATAGACACAAAATTAAACATATTCCCCAGGAGAGACTATCTTTGTTAAAATAAACAAAAGATTAGGAACAAAACTCTCACCAAGAAAAAAGAAGTAGTTAAAGAAGACAAAACTACAACACAATCCGGAAAAATTATTCACAAAAATAACATTAGGAATTAACATTCTCTTTTTCAGGTCACTTCTATCCAAAAGTTTCGCGGAAGTTCAGATATTGGATTATTCTAATTCCAAAATTGTTTCGACAAGCATGGGAACCGCAAAGTTACAAACGGGTACGTTTAGGATTATTCACGTGATAGAATTAGAAGCTTACGAGATTATATTAGAAGACATAAGATTACAAATGGGGAACTTGAACGAATCCAATCCAAACTATCCTATAATATCCCACCAGATAACCCAGATTACTAACCAACTCAGCATCCTTAAACCAAGAATAAGTAGAAATCCTAGATCCCTTAATTTTTTAGGAAGTGCGTGGAAATGGCTTGCTGGCAGCCCTGACCACGACGACTTTCAAATCCTAAAGTCCCAGCCACATAGGTTATTAAAAAATAGTAATAAACAAGTTGTTATCAACCAAGCTTATACGAAAAGAATAAATAAATTAACTAACGTCACGAACGAGGTAATGAACCTACTAAGGTCAAACACTGTACTTAAAAATCAATACACATTAGATTTAAAATATAAACTTGATGTCATTAAAGAAGAATTAACTAACATAGAGTACGCACTTTTATGGGCGAAAAATGATGTTGTCAGTTCATTTATTCTTTCTAATTCAGAATTTAAAATTGTCAAAGAAAGATTTGAAGAAAGTAATATACCATTTATAAACTTAGAAGAAGCACTTAACTTTTCAGAAATAAAAATTGCATCAGATAAAAAAACAATACTATACATTATCAGTATACCTACAACTGAAAAATATATTTGTAAAAAACTTTTAATCAAGCCTGTCAAATATAATAATAAAATAATTACATTACAATATGAAAATGTACTCACTTGCGAAAGTGAAATGTATGGTATAAAGAAACATTGTAAAGCATATAATGAACTAACAGTCTGCAATAGAGATGAGATTGTAAATCTCAGCGCAGAAAATTGTACTCGAAAACTTATATTGGGTAAGCCTTCAAGTTGCGAAGAAATCAACAATCAACACGTGCCAACAGTCGAAGAAATCCAGTTGGGAACCGTCTTTCTCAACCAATTCAACGGATCAATCACTATAGAAAATGAAGCGGTCAACATAACGGGAACCTTCATCATCCAATTCCATAATGCATCAATCACCATAAATGGTCAAGAATTTGTGTCAAAAGAAGTACCATCCGCTAAGCCGCTGCCTGCAATCCTAAATTCCAAATCATCAACAAAGACCTACATATAAAGAGCTTTTAACGCTAGAGATGCTCAAAGAGCTGCATATCAATAACACCGTGCACATAGACGAAATCCAGGAGCAAGGAAAGATCCATATCATAGCAAATTGCACTGTTACATCGCTCATTGTTATATTGATCATGGGTCTTGTAATCGTGAAGTACACCATTAATGGACAAAAAAAGCAAGGCGTCAACAACCTGAACCACAGAGCAAAGCAGCTATCGATTCACCAAGGTTGAACCGAATCCCAGTACTTTTCGTGGAATCGACCGAGGACGCTCGAGCTTAAGAAGGGAGGAGTTAGCACTAAATACGCTGACACATGTTCCCACAGTGTCTACCTATAGGTGTTGCGGATACATGCGCCGTCAAATATGCTGACACATTTCCTTACTACAGGTCAGTGCGGATGCAAGCGTCAAATTCTTGGGAACTGGAAGAGGTGAGCAACCGAATGACTGCAACATCGGCACTTGTTGGTATTACCCATAGGTTACCTTAATGTAAAATAGATTTAAGTTTTTGAGTTTCAATAAAGTGCTTGAACTGTGCGGTTGCACAGCAGAAAAAATATTTTTTTATTTCCACGCGCATATAAAATAACTAACTTATATAAGCCTGTAACAGTCGATGAGTAGTCTATTTTCATTTATCACTTCGTATAAGCCTATGGTTTCCCCCGACCCACGGTAAGGGACCAGAAGCTTTAATAAATTTATCTTTAAAAACTGCAATAATAAATTAATTTTCCCCGAATAAAATATTTTATAAAATTTAAATAAAAGTTTAAAACTAAAAAAAATTCGTGTTGTGTTTTTTTTTTGAAACTCCCAAGTTTGGCGGGAGTATAAATGGTTTTTTTTACCTTAGCGGGTAATTAAACACATGACTGTATATAAATTTTATATGGTTCAATAAAAAAAATAAAACATTATTTCAGTTCTTCTTAGAACTCCGTGAGGTAAACACTTAGAGATATGGACTTGATGTTCAACCAGCGCTTTATTTAGAGTGGCGAAAACGCTCGAAGTGCTTTTTGGCGTTTTGGTTGATTCGATATGTGAACCTTTCTTTACACTTAAAAAGCATTTTAAGCGTGTTAAGTTCGCTACCCATTAATAGGCGTTTTTATTTGTTAAGCGTTTTAGAACGTTCATTATGGGAATGTTCTTAAGCGCTTGAAAATTGAAGCTAGACATTTACTAGCTAAAAACACTTTTTTAGCGTTTTGAAAATTCTTTTTAGAGCTACAAAAAATGCTCAAACAAGATTTCTAGCTTTTGGAGCGTTTTTTTCAACGGCGGTTTTCAACTATGAAAACAATGTAAAATATGAAAATTATATGTATGTACTATGATAACTTCATCATACCAAATTTAAGTAGTGTAAAAATTAAAAATATCGAAGTAATCGTTCCACGACAGAAATTCACGCGAAACTCGTAAATTAATAATTAATTGAAGAATTAAAGTTAAACCATACAAAAAATAAGGGTATCAATTATAGTTTCAGTCTCCTACATGGAGGACGGGCGCGGGCGCGGCGCGCCACAAGCCACACAGCGAATGTCACAATCAATTTATTGGAAACCAAGTTTGGAGAATGTTTTATCTCACGAAATGGCCCAGTGCATGGCTGAAAGTAAGTTCAATATTAGATCTATAATAATAAAATTGAATTCTTAATTAAGGAAATTAACACATTCGCTACATACGAAAATAAGCCAGAAGAAGAAAAGACAGTGACGTTTATTCGAAAGTACGCAGGTGTTCACCGCACACCCTACCAAAATCGTCACATTACATTTATTTGATTTTTTAAATCTTGGTGTTCTCCTTCATCAAGCGCACCACGGCAATTCCTACCATTCATTCATTCTCAAACAAATATAATACTCTAGGCTCTAGGGTGTTCTCCTCATGTCAACGCACCGACCGGACCGACCACCAAAGCTAAGGTAAAGCAAATCCACATCCACACAAGAAATGCAAAGAAGAGACAAAATGTGTAGATAGTTTCTATATGGCTTGGTGTTCACCTTCATCGAGCGCACCACAACACCGTCCCTCCTTCGAATAAACAGACATTTTCTCAAACAAAACAACAAAATAAATACTCCAGGGTGTTCTCCTCATGTGAACGCACCGACCGATCAGCGAAAACAGGGTAAAGCAAATACACGTCCACACGAAAAATGCAAAGAAGAGACAAAATGTGTAGATAGTTTCTATATGGCTAGGTGTTCACCTTCATCATCGAGAAAGAACTAATAGAGAGAACCAACTTCGACGGTTGCTCTCTTTTTGCCTACAAGCTGTGATTTGGCCACCAACTTGCATATGTATTAACTCCATATAAAAAAAATGTGGGGAACAAATACTTATGCAAGTTTGTGCACATACTCACCACGAGAGAGAAAAAACTTTTCTCTCTTTTCTCTCTGCTCACCACCTTTTAAAAATGGCGACCACCTTTGAAAAATGGCGGATGTAGTCAGCTGTTCAGAGGTGTTCAAAGAAAATTCAAAATTGTGTATGAACAACTTTTTGGTACTCTCATTGTGTTCGTTTGAGAGTAATATCATTCGAATATGAAGTGAAATTAATTACTCTTGTTAGGTGCCAGAACAATGAAGATTTAGAAACAATTCTAAATTACGCATTTAGACAAATATTAGTTAGTTATTTGAAGCCAGTTTTAGTCATTAAGTAAGTAAAATAAATTATGTGGTGCAACAGTCCAATGAGAATTAGGACCTAGAAACATAAAACTCTGAAAGCACTACAACTATTATTCGTATTATTAGCTGCGTTTATGCGTTAAATTTTCGCTCAGACCGTTGAAAGATGCAAAAAAACTGAGATTTGTTTCAATTTTCAGAGTTTATCGACTTAATTTTGTCGATGCGAGAGTTGCAGGAACATTGAAAACGAGAGTTACAGAATGTAAACATGGAACATTGAAAACATGTTTATATACTCATCTCTTTTTTCCATTCCTATTTTATTTGTGTGTACTCGTTGTTTATTTTCTTTACGTTACTCACGACATTTTAAAAATGCTGAAAATAAGTGATTTAAGTAGACACTAAATAAAAAGACCGTCAACTTGTTACTTCTGTTGCCAATTTCCATTGCATAAGATTTGTGAATAGGTGATAAGCTATTCTTACTGCTTTCCCCTAAGGTAGTGTGTTGCTTTTAAAGGCTTAACTACATAAGCCGAAAAGTACTTTTGTACAAAAGTAAAAATATTTGTATTCTCGCTAGTTCAGTGGTTTTGTGAAAAGAATATACAAATTTGTTCTTCAACCAAAATTTAAGTCTCATGCATCATTTTTATAAGTTTTCCAGTTCTAACTATTTATATCTTATCTTTCAGTTATATAGCGACAAGGAAAAATCTATCAGGGAAAGTTCTAACTACAGTTTTTCTGAAAGTGCATTGTGGCTTATTCATAGATGTTTGCTAAACTTTTTAGGCTATTCATAAATAAATGCAAATCAAAGTTAAGGGCTAAACCTGAATAACTATAAACATAGAAAATGCTGTGTTCAAGTAATTATTATCACAGCCAAATTTTATAATTGATTTTTATGGTGTATAAAAAAGTTGAAAAAGTAATTCATGACAAATAAATGTTACGTTAACACTAAGTTCCAGAAAATATCGATTGATACCGCAATTGCAGAAGATATGGATATTTTATATAAATATTCCCGGTAAACTATAGAACTTTATTATTTCCGCCTTTTATAATTCAATGTAAAATAATTCAATGCAGTATATTTTAGATAATACAGTAGTTAAGTTAATTGTTTAGGTATTACTATTGAAATAAACATAACATTCATTTATAAAAAACATGTACTCGTTCATATATACACATAAAGTCTAATCTAAAAAGCCTTAACCTTGTTAAACACTTTCTGCACACATCCTTTCTTGTTTTGGTTGTTACTGCCATCTATCTGTAACTTAGAAGAAGGGAAAAACAAATTCACCACGAACTACCGGTATAACTTCTCCCGTTATTTATTGACAAACAAAATTGTTTTGCTAGAATTAATTTCAATTATAGGAGTATTTTTGTAGATATAAAAACGACAAGATGTTAGCAAAATTAAAAAAAAAAATTCATGAGAATTACAAATATTATAATGAGACTTTAAAAAACATAGCCTTCTTGGCTATCAATAAACAAAAATGAAAAATGTCGTATTTCCCGGAAATGATGTTTTTTTGTGTACTCTTCTCCGAGGTGAAAACATGTATACACCGATACGAATTCAACACGCTATAAAAAATGAGAGTAAGAGGTTTCGAAGAGACGGAGACGAGGAAATTTGGTTCTCTCATTTAGTTTTTTCTCTCTGACCTTCATCGAGTGCACCACCGCAACCGCACACGGCCGCGGCGCACAGTCCTTCATTCGAATGAACAGAAAAACAGAAAAGGAAATAAATTGGTTTGGTGTTCAACTTCTATGAGCGCACCACTATCTATTTCAATATGGAATCGAGAAAGAGAGAGAGTGAACTCTGAACGAAGACGACACTTAAGAGCATATAAGTGTACCCCACACCCACAGGCACACACAAGGGGAAGAGTTAGAGTTTATATTTTCAGTGTTGTATGTTACATCTCTCTGAATTCAAATTTATTATTTTATTCTCATTACTCATTCTCATTCTGGACTTTAGAATGAAAAGATCGTTTTTCGAGGACAAGATGAATGATAATTTAATGAATTGCAGGTGCATCATTGAAAAATTAATGGAAAAGCCATTTTCGCAGCTAACGCCCATGGAAAAAACAGAGGCGATAAATATTGGAAGGCCAATACCACCTCTTCCAAATTTAATTTCCATAAATGCAACAAAAAATAAAACATTTAATAGATACTTCCAGGTAAAACAGTACGAGTCCAAGTTATGGTTGTGTGGTTGCCCCACTTTAAATAAATTGTTTTGCTGGCCTTGCTTGCTTTTTGCAAGTAACCAAGAAAGGAGTGTGTGGTCTACGGGTTACTCCGATCTAAACCATTTGACCGTAGCAGCAAACAAACATATAATTTCTCAAACCCATATCAATTGTAGTGTAGCGTTGAAAACTTTTGGCAACACCCGTATAGACATGTTGCTTGATGCACAAAAAAATATATCGGTATCTCGTCATAGCGAACAAGTGTCCGAAAACCGGCAAGTTTTGGAGCGACTTATTGATGCGGTGTGCTTTTTGGGCTCTCAAGAGCTAGCGTTCAGGGGTAATGATGAACGCGAAGAGTCGGATAACAAGGGAAACTATGTTGAGCTTTTAAATCTAATAGCCAAATATGACTCTAAACTAGAAAATCATTTAAAATCGGCAACGGTTTTTAAAGGAACATCCAACAACATTCAAAATGATTTGATCAATGCAATATCAAACACAATCATTGATAATATCAAAAAAGAGATTGATGCTGCAAATTTTCTTTCTGTTATGTTGGATGAAACCACAGATATCACAAAAAAGTGTCAATTATCTGTGGTTTTCCGATATGTAGACTCAAATGGTGCCCCAAAAGAACGATTTTACCAATTTTGGGACGTCAGTGAAGATCGTACAGCCAATGCAATATCGAAAAAAATAATTGATTTGATAAAATCTGAAAATTGGGGTGCCAAATTGGTGGCTCAGACATACGATGGTGCCGCTGTTATGTCTGGTGAGCTAAATGGAACCCAAGCTCAAGTAAGAAATGAGTTTCAGCATGCTATATTTATTCATTGCAATGCTCATGTTCTGAATTTAGTTTTATCACAATCTGTGAACTTTCTTCGGGAAGTGAAAATTTTCTTTTTAAGTTTGTCCGGTCTCTCCGCTTTTTTCTCCCAGTCCACAAAAAGGACTTATTTTTTGGACCAAATAATTAAAAGAAGACTACCCTCCGTTGCCCCAACTAGATGGAATTATTCATCTCGCTTGGTAAATGCTGTTCAAACACATTTTAATGACTTGGTCATTTTATTTGATGAAATTATTGATGATCCAGATACTTGGGGGGCGGACGCAATCCAAGCGAGAGGTTTTCTTCAATTTTTAAAAAGCTTTAATACAGTTTTTATGCTAAACACTTTTAACGATGTATTTTCCCACACGGATATTTTGTTTAATGTCTTACAAAACAAAATATTCGACATAAATTATTGTTGTGAGCAAATTGAATCAGTTAAGATAGAAATCAACACATTACGAACAAAATTTCAAAACATTTTTGAAACTGCTGAAAATATAATTGACCCTGTTCTAAAACGTGGCGAAATTTTGGATACATTTAAACTTAGGTATCGGCAATTATTTTTTGAAATAATCGACACTTTGTCGTTACAAATGGAAAGCAGGTTCGAGTCGTTAAAAAAATTTAAATTTTTAGAATTACTTTCTGTAAAAAAATTTGCTGAAAATGAAAAAAAATTCCCAACTGAAGCCTTCGAATGCCTTAAAAGTTCATATGGTCCGTTTTTTGATTTTGTGAAGCTTAAGAATGAACTTACTGTGTTTTTTAAATTTGCACAGTCACAATTCAAAAATATTTCCGTCAAGGATATTCCAAAACTCCTCGATAATATGGAACTTAAGGACACTTTTTCTGAAATTTTTAAATTAAGCTCACTAATTTTGACTATTCCAGTGTCAAGTAGCTCTGTCGAGCGATCTTTTTCTGCACTTAAACGCATAAAATCATATGCCAGAAATAAAATGCTGGAGAACAGGTTGTCAGAACTGGCAATTATTTCAATCGAAAAATCATTTCTTAAGGAAATAAAAGCAAAAAATATTTTTTATGATGACGTTCTACAAGTTTTTTTGAAGAAATCCCGTCGAATCGAACTTATCTACAAGTAAATGTTTATTGGGCTCCATTAATTTAACTATACTACTAAATAAATATGACTTATTCTACTATTAAAATAAATACTTAAAAAAGCAAAAAAAAAATATAAAAATAAAAAAATAAAATAAAAAAAAATAAAAATGGGATCTTGTCTATTACGTCCCCGTCGTGATCCTGGATTAAAACTAAAAATAGGCAAATTATTTGTACAAATAATTATAGTGAACACCTTACTGAAATCACCACGGCACGTCACTGAGAAAAGACTAACCTGTACGTACTAATTGTTAGCAAATTAAAACAAATAGCGACAAGAAATTTATCAAGGGATATTAGGGGCATCTATAATATCCACAAAATTAAAGAGTCACTACACGTTTGCAGGTTTTGACGAAGGGAGGATTCAAATAGGCCTAAGAACAAGTAAACAAAAAAATATAATGCACTTTTAGATACGGCATCAACCATGAGTATAGTAAATTCTAGCTCGGTGGATTTCAGTAGGTTTAGGGTGTACGATAGAATAAATGCGATTAAAAACAATTAACAATACAACGGATGAGGTAGTAGAAAGAATTATTACCAATATTCCAGAAGAATTTAATGAGGAATGTAAGACTGACACAAGATGGTCCAAAGCCTTATGGTATTCTAATAGGCATCGACTTACTAAGTAAAATTGTCTTAAAAAATAACAAAATAATCTCATTATACTCTAAGCCAACCAATCAGTAAGCCGATGACCAAGGTAAAAAGGAGCACTTATATTAGGTATATAACTACCAGAAAATATAAAAATTTGTTAATCAGCAACTATGAATCAACAGTTAATACTACTTTTGTAAGTTTATTTAATAATTAAAAAAATATTCTAAAAGAATTACGAACTAAAACATTAAAAATATTGAAAAATAAGTGAAATATTACAGAAAATCAGTATATACATAGGTAATCTTATTCTGTTTAAAGGACTAAAATAAAAATAAAATTTGAAAGAAAACAATTTTATTAAGGTCATTGAAATTTAAAATCATATGTAAAGATACCAAATTTGATGAACACTTTCATTTCATCCGTATTTTTAAAGCGTAAATATTTTAGTGCATTTGGTATTCACCCTTTACCTCAATATTTTGCTAACTCATATTTTTTTTTAAATTCTCTTCACCCTTCATAAAATATGGCGAACAAGAATAGTTTAATCAGACCACCCACATGGATTTATTTAAACCTATTACAAGAATAGTAAGTGAAACTACAAATTTTCAATATATTAACTCTGTAGCCGATATAAATAATTAAACATAGATCAACCGATTTATCTAGTAGACAACAATTTGAATGATTAAGATAAATTACCTGACGTGGTAAGACGTTTGAGGGAATTTTTTGGACAAACACATGAATGAGTTAAGATCACATTTATTTACTCATAGTTAAGATCACATTTATTTCTTATGTAAACATAGCTTTAAGTTTCAATATAAACATTTTCTAAGAATCATACAAAATAACCATATGTAAACATAACTATAAGTATCAATATAAACATATTCTGAGAAACATAAATAATATTAATATTGTCATATCAACAAAAAGTAACATTCCAATGTATCGGATGCTGTCCCCAGATGGGGATACAAAATTGTAATGACACCCAATTCGTATAGTTTTAATTCGATTAAATGTTTAGTTCTAAATAAAAGCTCAAGTTGTTATGTTAGTTGTTTAATCAGTTGTTTTATTTTAAAAAGTTCTTAAACAAAGTATAGACTAGAAAAACTTCAATAATGTAATGCCTTCCTATTTCTTTCCATTATATTGATCATATGGAAGATCTTGACAAAGAATCAAAATACTAAAATAGTAATAAAATAACCAACACAAGGAGCTCCCATGAACTCTTTCCAATATCAAAAAAAAACTAATAATAATTATTTTAATGATCTTTGCTGTTGGAGAAGAATACTAAAACTATTGTTATATAAGTTAACAAACAATCAAGAAACTTTGAGAACTGCACCCGCAGTTCATACACACGATCTAAACAAAACATTTTTATTAGTTCGGCTAAGTGATAATAATTAACCAAACTTACTAAAGACAATTATGAAGTGCAAAGGAATCTAAAAGAAGTCCCTTAGTAAGTCCCGATAAAACAAAGGCCTTAACAAGAAATATAATCCTATACAACATATAAGTAAAATTATAAAATTTTAAATAGATAAGAAAATCTAAAGGACAAATAAAATTTAATTTTTAAACATACATATGTTTTTGAAAATACAATAAATTATACAAAATAATACCAAATAATATTATTTATTTATAACATAACAAAGTGAAACAATTTATTAAATAAAACAATTCCTAAACAACAATTTTTGTCGCTCTAACCTCAATTATAATTTAAATTAAACATTTCGAAATCTAGTAATTTAGTGAGACAAAACCGTTTAGATGTTTCGCCAGAACAAGTTCCTCTACCTCATTCTTCACCTAATCAAATTAATGACGAAATGATACAGACTATTAATTTTGCAACTCACTCTTATGCTGACAAATTGTTATTATTTTACAACTATGAAATGTGCTTATGACATCCCATAATTATAGAAAGTTAATGTCAACGTAATTTACATGAAATTGGCCATCGAAGGAACCATATGTTAAGTTATCAAATTTATAATTATTAAGAACTAAAGAAATATGTTCCCAAATTTCAATTATAAAAAACAGATTTGTGAAGTGCGTAAGAACTGATTAGTATGAGTAATTGGCATGAATAAGTTGTCTTTTTTTTTTAAGAAGTATATGACTTTATGTTCATTCTGATATTCAAAGTGTGCAGTTTAGATTAACATTAAATAAAGGTTTTTAAAACTTAAGAAATGTGTTAAGCATTTTAATTTAGCATTATTCTTAGGTATGATATTTTATAATACGAATTGTATAAGTTAGTCTATAAGAAGATTCAATAAACAAAAGTTGGAAGGCAAATATTTTTTTTTTTTTTTTTGTATTTTCCTTAGCTTGAGAATGGAGTAATGGATAATGAATTTAATAAACAAATGGGTAAATACACTGCCGCTCATCTGAATAGGTTCACAAATATTTTCACCTCACTGTTGGCCACCCTTCATATGTATTGCAATGACACATCTTTTTTATATATGTAATGAAAGAGCATCATTATGTGCTTGTTTTGGGAGAAAAAAAATTGTCTTAAAGCTTACCGTTATTCTCCCACGGTAGCTAGACTAAATGTATTCATAAAAACAAGCATTTTTTTTGGCTCATCTGAATAGGTTCAACGGATGAAATGGAATAAAACAATACAAATTATTTGAATTCAAAGATTTATTTCACCTTTTTGTATTGTATGGTTATTAAACAGAAGTTAATAATGAGTGTTGCCACCTCTTTTTAATATAATCTCGTAAATTCGATTTAAAATGGAACTATAAAATTTTTCCAGGTATTGAAGCGAAATTTCTGACCAGACTTTTTTAATGGCTGCGATTAATGACTTTTTGTCTTCGAATTGGCTCCCTGACTTATAAACTTTACGTGAGAGAAGTCCCCACACATTTACTATTATGTTATGGTCAGGGGAGTATGGGGGCCACACCAGCATCTCCACATTTTGACTCTCAATCCACTGCCTTACTGCCCTCGCTGTATGGATAGGGGCATTATCATGTTGAAATGTCCATGATATTGGTCCAAACAGGTCAGATATCTGTGGAAAGGCCTTTTCTAGCACACCTTTAAAAGAATTTGCATTCATTCTTGATGTAACAAGTTGGAGCTCCAAGGCTCCGTAGAAGGAAATAGCTCTCCAAACCATAAAACTGCCTTCACAGCTATGCAGCCGACTTAAATAATGCTCCTCTTTTCGAAGGTCATGAAAGTAATAATTATAGCCGTCAGGGCCCTCTAAATTGAACTTTTTCTCATCTGAAAAAATCACTTTGCCACTCTTACTTCCACGACATGTATTTCTTACAGAATTGGAGACGAATTTCTTTCCTAGATTCGTTAAGTGGTGGTTTTCTCTGACTTTTTTTTTCTTTTCAAATGAGAAGCACTTTTACTAACGCGTTTTACCGTAGCTAAACTGCAATTGACACCGGTTTTTATTTTTATTTTTGACGCGGAATCATGAGAACTAGAAGCTGCTCTGATGATAGCACGTCTATCAGCCATTGATGTGGCCGTATAAGTTCCTCCTTTCATGTATTTTCCATAATTTTGGATATTTCGCAAGTAACTGCCTACCAAATTTTGACTTCTTTTAATTTTCTTCGCTATAAGTCGTTGTCTTAGGCCTGATTCACGAAATGCTTTCATTTTGCCTTTTTTTTCCTCGCTTACAGATTTTTCGCGACCCATTTTCACCGTTAATAGGAAAGACACACTAACTTTACTGACAGATAAAATTTCTATTACAATTAACACGCAACTCAACGCAAATTGCAATTTTTGCTGTTGAACCTATTCAGATGAGCCAAAAAATGCTTGTTTTTTTGAATACATTTAGTCTAACTACCGTGGGAGAATAACGGTAAGCTTTTAGACAAATTTTTTTCTCCCAAAACAAGCACATAATGATGCTCTTTCATTACATATAATAAAAAAGATGTGTCATTGCAATACATATGAAGGGAGGCCAACAGTGAGGTGAAAATATTTGTGAACCTATTCAGATGAGCGGCAGTGTATACACAATTCCAAGCAGAATTAGTTAACACCTTGCGCCAACATGGGTCCGATCATAATTTGTCAGCTAAGCAAATCATAACGGCAAATTATGAGTTCCCACGATTGGTGGGTATCAAGTAACGGCGAACCATTTTGAATAATGACACACAATTTGCGCATATCCATTGGAACATGCTGATATCTTTGAAGGCTAAGGAATACGACGACCGGCGACGGTGTGTGAGTGTGCGAAAGGGAAATTAAATTAATAAATGAAAAAAAATATATAAAAGAGAGGAAGACAACAAAAATAAAAAAAATAAGATAATAATTTCCTTTTATTAAAAAATTGTTTGTGCGTGTCTAGTGTCTGTTAAGGTAAGCCTTTATTGATATATCTTTAAATAAAGGTGAGAGAAAATATTTTTTGACATTGACCAAATTGCTCAACAAGTTGTTGAATTGTCCGAAGCGGTCAGCAGCTTGATAGCTCAACTGAAGGGGTTCGAGAGGAGAGTCGAAGTTGTGGAAGGGAAGGAAACTTCGACAGCCTTCCCGGTCGTACCTTCGGTAGCTAATCATTTCGAGCTCAGTCCTCGACAGACGGAGGCTGATCTTAGAGAAATTAGAAAGCTGCCTGACTGCGTTAAAGAGTTTCAAGTCTTAACGGAAACCCTACGAATTATGTATCATGGATACATGCTGTAGAGGGCATCCTTAAGGACTACGAAATTATAAAATCGAAATCTCTTTACCGGGCTATATTGCAGCATATTAGAGGCACAATCAGAGGTCCTGCTGATGCTACTCTAGTGAGCAGTGAGCTATAACATCTTTGATGCTGACTGGCTCGAGATGAAAGCTTGCTTATCATTGCATTATGCTAATAAGCGAGACTTAAGGACTCTCGGTCATCAGGCCAATCAACTTTCTCAGAAGAGTGGTAAACTTGACGACTTTTGTGCTGCCGTTAACCATCAACTATCTTTGATGGTTAATACAATAAAAACCGAATCGCATAGTGGCTGTAACTGTAAGGGCTCTGATAACTTCCCTAACAAGCAGCAACGCTTATACAACATCGAAGAAGAAGATGAAGTGGACTTAGAAAACTATTCCGCTTCTGCAGAGGAAGCTGCTTGTGATGAGGTAAATTGTATGACAAAGGGTCATCTAGCGTACCATACTTAGAGTATGTCACAAAGGATGGAGTAGTGTTGAAGTTTATTGTTGATACGGGGGCCAACAAGAACTTCATAAGCCCTAAAATCGACCAGCACCCAATCTCGCTTCGAAAACCTTTTTCTGTCAAGTCCACTGCTGGTATTGTTAGAATTTCCAGATATGTCGAGGGAAGATTTTTCTCTAAGGTTGCGATGACACTTTACAAATTCTTTCAACTACCTGGACTCGATTCTTTCGTTGGAATCATTGGGGACGATACGCTCAAAGAATTGGAGGCTGTCATTGAAAGAAATAACAACCTTCCAACCATAAAACCCAATATAAAGATTCGGCTCAAATCAAAGATATCACGACTAGTGAACGTTGTCCTTAATGAGGATCTTTCCAAAGACGTTAGCCAAGAATTCGATAAATTAATAAATAACGAATCGCTTTTTGGGCCGATCAATGTTAACGAAGTAATCGATACTTCGATTCAGGCCAAAATAAAACATTCAACAAAATAAGAACAAACACCGATGAGCCTGTCTATGCGAAAAGCTACCCATACCCATCATGCTTAAGAGATGTAGTAGAGCAGTAGATAAATAAACTCCTAGAGGAAGGAATTATAAGAAGGCCTTATAATTCCCCAATGTGGGTTGTACCTAAGAAACCCAATGCTAATGGTGAGAAGCAATAGCGAATGGTTATTGACTATAAAAGACTCAATAGCGTGACCATTTCGGACGCATATCAAATATCGGATATAATTGCTACTCTTGCTAGCTTGGGGAACGCTAAGTATGTCACGGATCTGGATCTGACTTCAGGATTTAAACAAATCCCAATGAAACCCTCAAACATTCCTGAGACAGCCTTCTCCACCATGAATGGCAAGTATGAGTTCAAGATAAAAGTTATAAAATAGGAATTAACTAAAAATATCGCCGACTTAACGTCAAATCCCACTTTGAATTTTAATGTTTGTAATGAAGTTAGTTCACACAATTTGACGGCCGCCATAACTGTACCAGAGTTTGGGTTGTGTTTGTTGTCTATACACGTGCTAAGCCAGTCTACATGTCAGTCCTATGGTGAGTGGTTATTTTTTTGTTAATCTGAAGTTTATTTGTATTTATACATAGGCTAGGATTTTTTAAAATGTAGTTTGTTGATATTCGAAATTACAAAAAAAACATTAGTCCTGATTATAACCTCAAATTTTGTCTTTTTCGTCAGTTCGTTGGCCTCAGTCCTGTGTCAGAAAAAGACAAAAAAGATGTGTCAGATGTTTCCATGAATAAAATAATAAAAAAAACTACCCGTTCAAAACCTTATTAAAAAAGGAAAAAAAATGTACTTAGCCAATTGGAAAAAATTGATGTTTTCGAAAATGAATTCTATATTTTTGCAATACGTTTTTTTGTGGATAAAAAGATCTTTTTTTATTTTAAGTATTACTATATCTCTTTAGATGATTTTAAGGCATAGCTTATTATATTTACTTGATTTACTATAAAATACGCACTGTTAAGTAAGATTAGCTCAAAATAATATAAAAGTTAAGAATTATAACATTATAATATGAAAATGTTAAGAGCCTGTTATGAAGACTGGGATAGTTAACTTTCGTAGTATTATATTGATATTGTTCTTCATTTCATGGTCATTAGTACTTATAAGATGAATATTGTTAGATTTTGTTTATATTGTTTGTTGATTACTTAGAAATATTTAGTAAAACTATGTGAAAGCAGTAAAAGATAAGTGAATAACATTAAGTTAAATGTCAAAAGGCTGTTTTGAAAACTGGTATAGTATTTTCTTCCAATATTGCATATTAATATTTATTTTTAATTGTTACTAAGTGATTTTAATACTTTTAAAAGACATTTGCCATTATTAAATCCTAATATATTTTTACTAATTTTTGTTAAATTTCAGTATACTACTTTCAAAACTGTATATTTTATCAGAACTATGTTACCTCGTCAGTCTCCTGGCAGTCAAATTCTGAAATTTTAAAATATCTTACAATGTACTCAAAAAAGTGACTGGCACGATGTGGAACAATATATTAATTAGATTAGCCATCATATACATACACCCGAATTTGTAGAAGTTTGATTCAATAACTATCGTAAACAAAATATCCTCAAAAGTTACCCAACTTTTGTATAATCACCCATATGGAATTATAAATAATTGTAAAGCTTACTCAACATTTCTTATGGGAAACAATTTCTCAACCGATGCACTCGGCCATCAATTCTGCCTAATAATCAACACAAGCATTTGATTCCGCTGACCTAGCGCCTGGGACAACGGGTAATCACCGGACACTCACCTGGGGCAGTAGGTCACTTTAGAACAATTTTTTTTAAGAAATGTAACCAGAAATAGTTTAATTTATATAGGGAAAGAGAATAAATGTGTTAGAACAGGATGACTTAGCAAATGTCCAGTGTCCATAGTGCTGAACCAGAACATTCAAGCTTAATTCCTATTAGCGAAAAACCGATTATCTTTTTAAATCTAAATCAGCAAAAATGATCATCAACAAATTAATCACCCACATGTTGGACAAAGAAGAATTATATTTAGCAAAAAAGAATTTAAACAAGAAGAAACAATCACAACAACCCAAAAGAACCTTAAACCGAGTCAATGCTTCCAAGATTAAAAAACCCGGCTGCGGGAGGACCTGCTTCATATGATTAAACTTTTAATGCCATCGAAGGACTGGCAGCTCTTAAAAATTGACACCACAAAGAAAGTTCACATGACAAGTAAGATGCTTGATACTGAATGCAGATACGTGTTCGAACGAGGGATAGCAGAAGCAATAGACGTTACCAAGCACTAAATGTCCTAAACTAAATAAAAGAGTAAATTTCATTGGCTAACCAATGGAAAGATGATAAAAAGAAATGATTTTTAAGCATTGGTAAATACAAATTTTTAAACCGTCCAATGAAAAAAAAAATAAAAAAATAACACTCATTTTATTTCAAAAGTTGCCGAGTTTAATCAAATATTTATTGCCCAAGCAACAAATTTTAAAAACTTTTTGTTTAAAAATTTGTAACGAGTTTAAAAAAATTAGACACAATTTAAAGAAAAACTAATAACTCAACTTATCGACCTTCCTAACTACCATATCGACCCAGGGAATTATGAATTAAGTAGCTTTTCCGGTACGATATGGTAGTAAAACAACGGCTATAGACCCAGTCGCCATAGGTGAGTCGTTTTTTCTCTCCAAGTAAGCCAACCCGTATGGAAAGGAAGATTATCAAGATAGTTAAAAGCAAATCGAACAAAGGGAAATTAGAAAAATTAACTACTTGAGAGGTAAGGAACTAAACTAAAACAAGAAAATCAAACATGTTAAATTCTTCATATACAGAGAGGGCATAGAGCTTCATCTCTGTGATTAGAACTAAGTTGAATTAAACCCGGTAATTGATAAATAATCCCGTTTTAGTTAAATAATAACCAATAAGTGAAAGAAATAAAAAGAACAAGCTTATAGTTTAGAGGGGGAGGGTGGATTTCAGGGAAGTATGAACCAATAAGGTAAGATAATTTAAAAGAAAAAGAGGAGTTAAATTTGACTACTCTTTCAGATAAAGGGGGGTTCTCATTAAAACTAAAGATGACCGTTGAGTATCACACAGGAAGGTGTAGATCTAAGATCTACACCTGAGTGGTTAAGGCTAGACAGACCTTAACCCATACATATAACTCCAATTCTAAGATAAATTCCGAACTATCGCATTTCACGATTCATCAAAATGTCTGGAGTTTGCTCCCACACAAACTATATTTTGCTGATGATACGAAATGACCATTCATTTTCAATATTAATAAAGAGAGACATTAGTCAGTCTCAATCTACCAACCGAACAACACAATGTTTTTATTTAATTTATCTGAAAGATACAAAGTATCTAAGTGGCGCAGTCGGAAGTATATTTTTTCTAAAGAAAAATATATACATACATAGCAACCGCAGCTCAAATATTTTTTTTTCTAAAGAAATAAAAAAATTAAATAGCGATCGGAACTCAGAAGTTTCTTTTCTCAAGAATAGAAATCAAAATAAAATAAAGAAGTGATTTATATTGTAGTGTAAAGAACAAAAAGTTATTTCAAAATGTCTGAAACAGACCAAGAAACTATTAGAATGTTGACTGAAAAACTGCAACAGCAAGAAGCAGAACTGATTGCAAGCAGAAAACAATTCACTATGACACCTGATCAAATAATAAGCCAATTCAGGCATATTAAAGCATTTAAAGGAGAGAGGGAAACACTTACATCCTTTATCAAAATAGTGGAACAACATTTTCAACTCTGCGGGAATTATCATGATTTGATAAAATACACGGAGCAAATTATTATTAACGAGAAGATTACTGAAGAAGCAGCTAAATGCATTCGCAAACTTGGAGACTCACCTACATGGTTAAGGGTGAAGGAGGAGCTTATGCTGAGTTACAGACCTAGACAGAATTATTCAGACTTATTCAATTACAGTCGAAATGTGAAGGTAAACAATTTAACAGAATTATTTGAAGTATTTAGAGAAATAAGTAACGATATCAATGAAATATATGAATTTGATATAAAAAAACCTGATATTTATAAAAGTGTTAACGTTGACAGGGATTTAGTTAATATCTTAATTGAAAAAATTGATGGTAATATTAGAGCACATATTGAAGATGGTGCAACCTTGATACAAATTTATAATAAATATTCCCGATTAAAAATGTTAGACGACGAGAGAAATATTGATATTAATCATAGAAAGAATAAAAATAGTAGTAAAATAAATAATGAAAAAAATATTGTGAGTAAATATAACAATGAATACAGAAGATTTGATAATAATAAAAATAATTTTTCTGGACAAAGAAATAATGGGAAAAATTGGAACAATAATTGTAATAATTATTCAAATAAATTTAGGCAAAATAATTCGGGAAATCACCAAAATAACTCAGGCAATTTTAGACAGAATTATAATAATTCGGGAAATCATCAAAATAACTCAGGCAACACAAGACAAAATAATAATTCAGGATTTGTTAATTCAAACAGGTACAAAAATTCAGGGCAATATTCAGGAGCAAATAAATCTTCCAACACAAAAAGTCCAGAACGAATGGAAATAGGTAACTTTCAGCATGATGATGTAAATTTTATAGAAGAGCCTCGGAAAGTAAACTACCAATAGTTACATTAACAATAGATAATGTTAAAATACAATGCCTTATAGATACTGGTTCAGATACCAGTATAATTAAACCAAATATCTTAAAAAGTGTCTCTGAAGAAAAACAAAATGAACCCCTGTACTTTAGTACACTGAACGGAATACAGAAAGTAACGAATAAATTAGTTACATCAATGCCTATAGAGTTTAATTTAAAGGGAAGTTTATCATGGAAAGTACTCAATCTTAATCGTAATTATGATGCCATTATTGGGCAAAATTTCTTAATTCCTTTAAAAGTTAAGATTGATTTAGAATATAACTATATATTTATTAATGAAAATGAGATACCAATTCAGAATAATTATCCTTATACAGTTAACGAAATATGTTATTTAGAAACAAGTATTATTGAACGATTTAATTTAGAACACTTAAACTCAGAAGAGAAATATTCAATAGCTAATCTTTCAAATAGATATGAGGATCTCTTTTATAAGGAAGGAGATCAGTTGACATTTGCTCACGAAGTTCAACATGAGATCAATACATCAACAGAACGACCCATATATTCAAAGATGTACAGATATCCTGCTGTACATGAACAGGAAATAGAATCACAGATAAAAGATATGTTAGCACAGGGAATAATTACCGAAAGTTTCTCCCCATACAATAGTCCTCTTTGGATTGTACTAAAGAAATCAGACAATTCAGGCAAGAAAAAACACAGGATAGTCATAGACTACAGGAAGTTAAACGAAGTAACTATTAGCGATAAATTTCCTATACCTAATATAGACTCTATATTAGATAAATTAGGGAAAGCTAATTACTTCACGACAATAGACTTGGCAAAAGGTTTTCACCAAATTCTGATGAAATCAGAAGACAGGAAGAAAACTGCCTTTTCCACCCCATTTGGACACTATGAGTATGTAAGGATGCCGTTTGGCCTTAAAAACGCCCCGGCGACGTTTCAACGTCTTATGAATTATGTACTCAGAAAATATATCAATAAAATTTGCGTCGTTTACCTCGACGATATCCTTATCTTTAGCATTTCCCTCCAAGAACATATCGAAAACGTTGAAAAGATTTTTAAACTTTTGCATAATGCTGGTCTTAAGATTCAGATAGATAAATGCAATTTTCTTTCAAAGCAAACCGAATATTTACGACACATATTGACACCTGAAGGAGTCAAACCAAACCCTAATAAAATACAAACAATTTTAAATTTAAAACTACCAGATACACAGAAAAAAATAAAGGCGTTCTTGGGCATAACGGGTTACTACCGCAAATTCATACAAAATTATGCAAAGGTAGCTCAACCTATTACAAAATATTTGAAAAAAGGCATGAATATTAATCTTAACGATCCAAACTACATATCTGCTTTTGAAAGCTTGAAAGAAATTATTACTGATCATCCAATTTTAAGATACCCTGATTTCAGTAAGCGATTTACGTTAATAACTGACGCAAGTAACTTTGCGATAGGGGCCGTATTAACCCAAGAGGGGCATCCTGTTTGTTATGCATCTAGGACATTAAATGAACATGAGCATAGCTACTCCACAATAGATAAAGAACTGTTGGCAGTTGTCTGGGGTACTAAGTATTTTAGACCATATCTATTTGGAAGGGAGTTTGATCTTAAAACGGATCATCAACCTATTAAAGGGTTGTACTCTAAGTTTATAGGGAAGGATATAAATCCTAGGCTACAGAGATGGTTAGTTCAATTGGGAGAATATGATATGAAGCTTGACTATATTAAAGGAAGTGACAATAGAATAGCGGACTTTCTAAGTAGAATTAACAACGATACTAATGAAATAAATATATTTGAACGAAATAAAATGAATAAAATAAATAATATTGATAATTGGAGTACTTTAGGAGAAATAAATGCAGGGCAAACTGACAATTTGAGTTTCCAGGAAGAAAACGAAAGGGAAACTGACAATTTGAGTTTCCAAGAAGAGAATGAAGGGGATTCTGACAATTTGAGAACCCAGAATTTAAATGAAGAGGATATTGAAAATTTGAATGTCCGAGAAAGGGAAGAAGATGAAGAGGAGACTGTTCACTCTCAAAACGAAAATTTTGAAGATCATATTCCAATTCTTGATACAATCGTTAATCGATTTAAAAATCAAATTATTTTAGTTGATATAAAAAATAAGGAGTATGAACAAGTCTTTAAAAACAATAGGGTATATACAGATTCCAACGATTTAGAGAATAATTTGGAGGTTATTTTAAAAAAAATATATAAAAAAGGGTAAAACAGCTATATTCTCAGAGTTACCAGAGTCGAAATTTAATATTTTACAACAAAAAATTATAGAACTATTTTCAAATAGTATAAACACAAAGCTTGTAAAATGTACTTTCTTTGCTAAGGATATGCAAAATGAAGAGGAGACTTTAAAACAGTTATCATTGTATCACAAAAATGAAACGGGACATGGAGGAATAGTAGAAAATTATGAAGGTTTAAAGAAATATATATATTTCCCTGACTTGAGAATACTGGTAAATAAGGTTTTAAATAATTGCGACATTTGCACCGCCGCTAAAAATGATAGAAAACCTATCAAGAAAAAATTCATGATTACTGAAACACCATCAGATATCAACCAAATTATCCACATGGATATTTATATTAATAGCAAACACTCATTTTTGATATTTATTGACAAGTTTTCCAAACATGCAGTCAGTTTCTATCTGGAGGATAGGAATAATCAAACAATAATAGAAAAAATTAGACATTTTATGTCAATAAAAGGACATTTTAGAAAATTAGTTTGTGACAATGAGTTCAAAAGCATTAACATTAAACAATTTTGTAAAGACGAAAATATAGACCTACATCTTGTGAAACCTAACAACCACACTGGTAACGCAGATGCAGAGAGACTTAATAATACATTAACAGAAAAAATAAGAGCTTTAAATTTAGAAAATAATAATTCAATAAAGATTAATATTTTGAAAGCCATAGAGTTATAACAAAAGTTTTCATTCAACCATTAAATCCAAACCCCAAGACGTTCAAGAAGGTAGAATAGATAAGGCTGAAATTTATAATAAAATAATTACGAAGAAAAAAACGGTGATAGATAAATTAAACAAGAATAGAGAAGAATACGAAGAAATTAGAGACGAAGGATTTATAAAAAACTATGTTAATTTAAGGCATAAAGAAAAGCCTAAATTCAGAAAATATAAATTAAAAGGAATTCATGAAAACAATATTAAAAGACCTTTAAAATTTGCAGGCTAATTGGATTATATTTGCAGTACTTATAATAGCAGTTACCCCTATAACCAACCAGATGATGACAATAGAAAAAATCGAGTCAAATTTAGAATTCGCAATCATAAAAATAGACATGGAAGAGATAGTAAGTAAACATGACATTCTCTTACATATAATCAATCCAAAAGAGATTTTAAATATATTAGAAGAACTTAGATTATCATTCGAATCTATTACATTTGAAGATAAAATTGTTTTAATCAATAAAGAAATTGAAAATATTAAAAGCAAAATAATGACAATTATTCCACATAAACAAAAACGAGGTGTATTTATTTTTATGGGAAAAGCTTTGCATTGGCTTTACGGAACAATGGACAACGATGACAGGATTGATATAGAAAACCATTTTATTGTTACTGATACTAATAATCATAATATAATTGAAAACTTTAAACAGCAAATTAAAGTAAATGACAATTTTAACAAAACGTTTATGCAATTAAAAGAAATAATTCAAAGCGATAGGCAAAAGGTTTTAAAGAGGATGAATGAAATAGTTTCTTTAGACAAACGAGCACTTTCAGAAGGTTTATTCCTTGAACAAATTTTTAAACTGAATATAATTAAAGAACAGGTAGAAAATATTCAAGAATATATAGCATCAGCAAGAACTGGTGTATTTCATCCAAATATACTATCTAGTGAGGAAATTTCATTGTATAATATAGACTTTAAGAAACTTCAAAATATAAGACTAGGTGTTGCTAAATATGAAAATGAATTTATTGTCTCTGCAATAAAAATACCAACAGAAACTATAACAGTTGCCAAGAAATTATTGATTCCAATTCCCGATTACGAACAAAATGAACTTGAAATGAATTCAGAATATGTAGTTGAAATAAAGAATAAAACTTACTTTTTTGAAAATAATAAATCTGTAAAGAACTTAAACTAAGTGAAAACTGTATATATAATAAAAACTGTAAAAAGATACTAAGAAAATATGAAGAAATAATTGAAATTGAAGATAATATGTTAATTGTAAAAAACTTTGTAAATAAGAATCTTTCAAGTAACTGCGACGAGACACAAGTTATACTAAATGGTAACTTCTTAATTACATTCAATAATTGTACAGTTAAAGTAGATACTAAGATTTTTTGTAATAATCAGTATACTTTTAAGCAAAAGTTTGTTTTTCCAAATAATAAAGTAATTGTAAAAACACCAAATAAATTGAGTTTTGAAGACATTATTTATAAACAAGAAAATAATATTAAAGAAATCAATGAAATCAAATATCACAAAACAATGAACTATAGTTTGGGTTCATTTTCTATTATATTAATCATTATAATTTTACTAATAGCATACAAATTGTTGATGAAAAATAGAAACAGAGTTAATTTAAAGATTGAAAATAAGATTCAGGAGAATCCTGTATTAAAGCGGGGAGGAGTTATGTTACCATCCGGTCTCATAACTGAACCCATACATATAACTCCAATTCTAAGATAAATTCCGAACTATCGCATTTCACGATTCATCAAAATATAGCTTGTCTGGAGTTTGCTCCCACACAAACTATATTTTGCTGATGATACGAAATGACCATTCATTTTCAATATTAATAAAGAGAGACATTAGTCAGTCTCAATCTACCAACCGAACAACACAGTGTATCTAAGTCGCGCGCCGCTGCCTTAGGAACAAAAGTCAATTACGACTTCCTTAAACAAGCTGCAGCAAAATTGTAAGTATATGTATATTACAACTCCACCAAGAGAAGATTACTGCTCAGATTCTTTATAGTACGTATTGAGCTGCAATATAACATTGGTGCTCTTTTGGACGAGTTTGTATCGCCAGCAAGTCGATTAAACAAACTATGGATTGTAAAGGCATATACCGATAGAAAGCAACAGTATATTAAAACGATTTGGCGAAAGTTACCTACGGGAACAGTTATTATTATTACCGTACTTTGATATTTCATTGTGAAACAAAGGGGATTGAATCGAATTATTGCTGCGAAGAGGCAAATATTTGGAAATTGATTTAGACAGTCGTGCTCTTACTCCTGTAGATAGGTCAAGCTGCAGGAGCTAATAAGTAAGGAAAATTAGAAATTAAAAATATAACTTTCCAGGATTCCCATTAAAGGGAGCCCGAGTACAGTTTATGCCGTCGCCTCCTCGCAGCAGTAATAGGTCCAATCGAGGCAAGCCCTCTCACGTTTTGTGGGTACACCAAGGGCCAAAATGGATAGACCACAGCAACAGTTAGTACCTACAGCAGCAACCACAAGCAGCACAACAATTACAACAAAGTCAACTATGAACGGCCTGGTAGCGCAAATCGAGGCGCTTAAAGGGCTGCGATACAACACTAGCATCAACCAAGCCGAGACACAACGCCTTAGGGAAACAATAGATCAGCAGACAGGAGCACAGCTTTTTAACATGAATATAATTGAGGCTTCACATAGCAGACACCCAGTCAACAAGATCGCAGATGACAACAGCACAAACAAGAACTTTGCAGCCAATTTAAAGGCCCTTATTTTTAGCAACATTAGAAGAAACGACTGCCAACTTCGGATATTCTGCGATTAAAAAGACGATACGCTTGCAGAGATGTCTTCAGGGAGAGGCCAAAGAAGACGTTTTATCATTGCTAATTCATCCCTACAATGTGTCACAAGTCATAGAAACATTAACCTTTCGATTTGGTCGCCCGGAATTTGATGGTGAGAACTAAACTCAACAAGGTGCAAAGTTTTCCGGATATAAGTGAAGCTGGAATCGAATACTTATTCCATTTGCGACAACGATTGAAAATATATTTGCTTTTCTGCCATCGGCAAAATGTGAACACCACTTAACTAACGCAATGCTCTTGGAAGAATTGGTTATGAAGTTGCCGCCGTTGAGCGGGCTAAGAAGGCTTTGGAAATTTCACCTTATGCGACAATCAAAGATTTTGCGACATGGAATTCCTAAAAGAATACTACATATCACTGAGAGGAAGCAGATATCGTCAAAAGATGTTGTAAAGGCACGGTGTGGAGGTTGGCGAGGCAATCACCAGCTGATGGATTGTGATTCTTTTCGAAATTTATCCACCGACGACGCACGGCCGATGGAGGTTAGTCAAAGATAAACATCTATGCTATTCGTGTCTGAAAGTACAGCAACATGCCGCACAAAAAAGAAGTGCAAGGTAAGTGTGTAAGAAAACATGAATATATTCATTTTTCTTTCCTTCTCTCCCATCTTTGTTTCTATACTTCACTCTAACTATAAACTACTTTTCCTTTCCTAGTCATAGCTGCGCGATTCGTTTCTCCCAGTTGTAGTGTAATTTTTTTTTTGTATGTATGTATTGAAAATACTGATTTTCTTTTCCTATCCATTCTTACCCCTTGAACACAATGTGAATTCGCTAGTCGCGGTAAAAATCGCTGTAGCACAAGCTGTCACTAAAATCGCTCACTATGTAGCAAAGGTCGCCCACAATGATGTAGCGCAGGAAGAATGTCATCTGTCATTTTTTTTTGACATTTATACATTTGTGTTTAGTTTTGTAAGACTATTCATATTTTTGGGCAACTTAATTTTCAATTTTTAAATTAAAAAATGGACCAACGCGATGAAATTGCATTTATTGCAATGATAATGCAAATGTGCTACTGCGGAATGAAGCTTTTAAAGAAGAGAAAACGAAGGTGGTGGGTACGTCCTTTGTACCAAGAAAAAATGTAGCGCGACTAATAGCAGAAAGTAGAAAATTATTCAACAATGGCGACAGCGATCGCTGCAGCAACGCTTCCCATTGTGGCGCTGTGTACTATTTTCGTATGTTTCAACTTTGACAGCGCGACAAGCGGCCGCTACAGCGACTCCATTCTGCTGGGGCTATTACGCAACGTATGTATGGCCTGGGCAACCATTGGTATTCGAGAGGTAGACTCTCACACACATTTGTGTATATACTTTTCAGGATTTTTCTCCTCTCTCGAAATTAGTAAATTGCAAACTATTCACTATGCTAGTTGTGTTTTTTTTTACCTTTAAAAAAAAAAAAAAACAAATTTTGAACAAACGAAAACTTTTGACCTATGTGAGTAAAATGAATTTGTTTTCTTTTTATCACTGAGTTAAACCTCCTCGGCCTTTTTATCTAATTATTAAATTTCAACTATTGTGTAGTAGCATTATTATAAGTTAACGACACACTCCACATTTAATTGATAAAGCAGCAATATTACTCATTTCATAATCCAACTCCAACATTGAGCAATTAATGGAAATCAAAATTAAGGCCATCGATTCAGCACATTCCATGGAAAAGCAGCAAGCAACAAAGAGAACCAAAAGGTTGACAACCGAGTCAACCTAAATAAAGTCCAACTCTTCGTTTTCATTATATTAAGCTTAACATTTGTATTTTAGTCTTAAGTTGACCATTGATTAATAAAGTTGTTTTTTAACAAAAACTAAGAAGAAGAATTAAACTGGCGCCCGAGCAGTAGGGACATTTAAAGTCAAGTATCGCAAAAAAATCGGTAAAAGTCCCTAAATAGTAGGTACAATCGGTTCGTGAAATAAGAAACATTTAGTATACCGAAAAGTGTTCTCAAGTAGTCCCCTCGGTTTTCGAAATTGATTTAAAAAAAAATGTCCTGAAAGAATCCCTTTAAAATTGTGACAATTTTAAAATAAAGCGAAAAAAATAAAATAATAAACTGTTGCAGAATTTGAAAAAGACAGTTAAAAAAAAAAAACAAAGTGAAACCCATAAAATGCTGGAGAATTGGAAAAAGGGCCCCTAAGTAGCAGCACAGCAAAAAAGGACGTATTTGAACTACACGCCGCTCCACAAACATGCATTATCTTTTTACTGTAAGAATTTTAAATATTTACGTATATTTAGATTACTTATTTGAAAAAATAAAAATACTTTAAAATTTAAGTTTCATATTGAGAAAAATTAAGAAATCAATGGTTAAGAATATTATGAAAAGATTTAATTAATTTACGAGAAACAATTTACAATTATTTTTAAGGTCATAAAAACTTCATTTTCTTTTTACAAAAATAAATGTATAACGAAATTAAAAGTGATTATTTTTAAGGTCATAAAACTTCATTTTCTTTAAAAAAAAAAATTTGATACAAATTAAGAACCTTATCATTTTAAGAAATATAAAAAAATATAATAATAAATATTTGCGAAAATAAGTCAAATCAATTAATGCCTTGCAACGTTATTAAAATAAAAAAATATTTTAAATACAAACCTAAACGCAAAGAAAAATTTAAAATCAAAACCTTAACACACAAAATAGTTAGAAAATAATATTTAGGTGTAAAATCTTAAAAGAAAGAAAAAAAACATGGCGAATCCACGAAATCTCATTAGACGACTCATTACTCCCCATAAAAATGCTCCGATCCAACTAAACAATAGTATAAATCGTACCGAATTGCAGAACTTAATTACATCCATGGTAACTCAAGCCCTCCAAACAGATGGTAGGCGCATTGTTTATTCTATAATGAGCCCTAACTCTGATCAATTCGCGGGGATTGATCAGGTTATTAACGCGGATCAACAAGAAAATCTTTCGGATCTCGATAAAATACCTGATGTTGTCAGAAGCTTGAGAGAGTTTTCTGGGAAACCAGGAGAATTCAGTTCTTGGTGCAAAAGCGTCGAAAGAATACTTAGAATCTATGAACAAACAAAAGGCTCTCCAAAATATTTCGGTATTATAAACGTGATTCGAAATAAAATTGTCGGACACGCTGACCATGTTCTCGAGTCATACAATACTCCTCTTAACTGGGAAAATATTTCCAGATACTTAACGCTACATTACGCGGATAAACGCAATCTGGGAACATTAGAGTACCAATTAACTTCGTTAGTACAAGGTAACTCTTCTATTCAAGACTTCTACCAGGAAGTCTATACTCACCTTTCGTTGATTCTCAACAAAATTTCCTCCATGGAAATGGGCTCAGAAGCTCTTAACGTATTAATGCAAGCTTATAGGGACAAAGCTCTAGACACCTTTATAAGAGGTCTTAAAGGCGATTTACCAAGGCTTCTCGGCATCCGAGAACCATCAGACTTACCCCAAGCATTACATTTGTGCTTAAAACTGGAAAATCAAAATTATCGTGCGCAGTATGCAATTGCCTCAAGTAATAATACGAAGAGGATCTATAATCCAATACCTCCAGAGCTTCCTCCCAGAAGAACAAATAATAATAATTCATTACCCAATCGTCAAATCCCATTTTATCCAAAGCTTGCCCCGTCCTGAAACTAACCATAACCATCGCCCATTCCTATTCAACAATAATTGTCCTAGACAACCACCCCTCCAAAGCAATCCTTTTCAACATCAACACTATAATCAAGCTCAAGGAAACAATATCAGACCACCACCAAGGCCACAACTAAGACAAGAACAGATGGAAACATCAACTATTGGAACAGCTAGAGTGAATTACGTCAATAGACCGCAATATCAACACCAACAGAGAAACTGGCCACCAGCACCGAAAAGACTCAATAATCAGCCACAACAACCCAATTATCCTAGTAAACTACAAGAGAATTTTCACCTGAATACATCATCTCAAGAAAACCCAGAGGAGTCAGAACTACAGCAGTACTTCGACGCCCCTCAATTAGATGACCAACAATATGCGCAAACTTTCAATAATTACATAGAACCCATAAACAATGATGAGCAAATAAATGATAATGTCACTGAAATAGTTTCTGAATTAAGTGACATACATTTTTTAGATTAGCAAGCTCTTCGTTACCCTATATCGAAGTAAAAACATCTGGTGACGAAGTGCTTAAAATCCTTATCGATACAGGATCCAATAAAAATTACATTCAGCCCTCTTTAATAAAAAATCCAATACCCAGTGAAGAAAAGTTTTATGCCAACTCTGTAGGTGGAAACGTAGAAATAACACACCATACTTTTGTCAATTTGTTCGGAATAAAAGATCTTAAAATTAAATTCTTTCCAATGCCACATTTAAAATCTTTTAATGCTATCCTCGGAAATGATAGTCTAAAAGATTTATCCGCAATTATTTATACTCGTCATAATTACATGACAATTAAAGGCTCTACTAAAACTCGAATTAAGCAACTCGCTGCACAATCAGTCAATACCTTGTCGTTGCGTACGCAACATATGACCACTGAACAAGAAGCCTCTATAAAAACACTTGCATGGAAGTATTTAAAATTATTCGATGATCCAGACGAGAAATTTACTTATACCACCGCTGTAAAAGGAGAAATCCGAACAAGTTCAGATTCACCCGTCTATACAAAATGCTATCCTTATCCAATAGCCCTCAAAGACGAGGTAGTGTAGGGAAAAATTAGAAGACAAAATTTGTAATCGAAAATACGATCCACAGCAGTTGGTACTCAGTGTCATGTCCCTTTTATGGTTGATTTCGTGTTGTCCTGTCAGATGATCGCGCGCCGTCTTAAAATGTCTCTAAAAATATTTATTTTTGTCCTGTTCACTTCACCTCATAAAATGACTTTTAAAAAAGGAATGTTTTAGTATGTTCATACTTGATAAAGATCAAGTATTGGGCTAACTAATTTTAAAACAAAAAAAACGGGTTTCGCTGAGTTATTCATAATCCTACAATGTGTGTGCACCTTTAGGACGTTTGTCGGTAGCGAAGTCCCCGAACAGTGCTGAATTAGAGTATTTGCATATCTGGCAATGCCGTAGCTGAAAACGGAAACACGCGTCTTTATTGTCAGCAGATTTCTAATAGCAAAGCAAGCCAGACGACGGCCATTTTTTCATTCACATTCCATCATCGTCCAAGTTAACACACGTTTCACCAGCACTAGTTTTTTTTACGAGCAAGATCTCGAAATTTAAATGTCTTCTTTTTTAAAAGGAATTTGTCCTAATCCGCCCATCACCACAAAGAAAAAGGTAAGCGAATAATTGTTTTTTGCTATTATTTGTGAATCGGATTGCCCATAGCGTGAGAATACTTTCTTATGGGAATCCATACGAAAAATGTGACGCACTTCCTAAATGCGAACTTTCTTACTTATTCCTTTATCAGGAACCATATCTACTCCCATTGAGGATCGAAGTTGACCCAGTGGCGAGCCATTCCCATTTTCAAAACGTCCAAGAGCTGTCGCGGAAGACAAGGAAGCTTTACGCCCTGTGTCGGCCGCAGTCCATCACACGGAGGCGTCGTCATCTCTTCAACTGGATATGTCAAGCTATCAGCTAACCGCAAGCAACAATACCCAACAATATAAGAGCCACTGTGAGGACTCCCAAGACCCCGCATCACTCGAAAGAGGTACTTCAGGAAGTAGCAAATCGAGAAATCAAGCGAATCCTAACCTCAACCAGATACACCAGGTGACCGCCCTTTTATATACGTATTGTAAGCGAATGTGGTAGACAAGACTCAGATTGGTCTCTGCCCACGAACGTCGAAGAGGAACGACGACAGCACTACGCAATCCCATTATTGAGGGATATGAATGGGAATCTCCCACAACATTGAACAAGCAAGAAATCTCTACCTGCGGCCGGAATCCAGTGCCACTAATCCTTTGGATGTTATATGTAGCTTATTTATCCTAGGCTCTAGGCTAGTTACTTTCAAAATATTTGTCCTTTTTAAGATATCCTTTATTATTCGTTTGTTTTTTTGTTGTTTATCATTTGTTTTTTCTTGTTTGCACTTAACGACCTAAATGAGGAATTCCTTTTATACCTGAAATTCACATTACATGAAGTGTAAAGCTAGACTCTCGGTCCATTTGACATACATTCATTGCCATTCTCCGGTAGTCATCAAGAACATTGCACCAGCGCCTTATACTTGGAAGACACAAGTACTCGGTACCTAGAAACGCAAACGCCGCCGCGCCGCGACCTGGTTCATCGTTTCTTTATACGTTGAACCCGTAGTCGAGCCAGAATTCGGGTCAGTAAATTTTCCTTATCTTTTTGTATACATATTTTCCTTTTATTTGTCCATCGTGGTTCATCATTGATACGAGATCGGCCTCCCTATAGTCTTATAGTATGAAAGAGTGCGTCGGGTGGTTGTCTATCCTCGTATATGAATGTACATATGTTGTCATTAGTATCCTTTCTGTGTTTTTTGTCCACCTTTTTTAATTTTCTTGTTTTCAGCCAGACAGGAGTGCACTGCTGCGACGGCCCATGGGAAGTTTTGTATTTGGAAACTCCCATGAGAGATGGTAAAAATATATATAAAATATATAAATCCTTTTTATATTGAATGATTATGACATATTTACATATACATATCTATTTTTATTGATACATACATATATAAATTTAGTAGTTGTTGGTCCTCCAAACAAACTGTTTGGAAAATTTTTTTTTGGGAATCAAACCTTCTCCCTTTTCTATACATTCGGTTCCGTGTATGGTATTAAGATCCGGAGATCGGGATCGCGAAATTATCACTCGATTAGATCATATTCTTTATTTTTTTTTTTTTTTGATAAAGTTTTACGAGGTCCATTGTCCTGAGATAAAGCGCTCAGAGTCAGTGACCGGGTGTGAATCAGGCCAGTAAGATCACGTAATGAATTTTCTTTTGGATTTAAACGGTGTTGAATTTTGAATTTAGACTATAAGATCAATAAATGATGGTCGATATTATGAATAATGTTACTTTTCATGAGATGATTTCAGAGTTTGATTTAAGTAATCGATTGTGAATTGCGAAGCAGTTTTAACTAATGTTAAGAATTATTTGGGTCCCGAAAGAATGAATTTTGTTAGGATTAAGGAACTTTAATAAAGAAAAAGAATAAAAATATATCGCGAAGTAGAATCTGAATTTTTAAGAATTATTTTTGTCTTTCTTTATTGGTGAGAACATTTCAGTATGACTGTTTAGATCAGATATGTTCGGAGTGGACACGATTTCTTAAACGGTCAAGGGAGGATGATGCAACAAGCCTGAGGTAAGAGTATGTGGAAGGTAGGAGTATAGCCGATTATACTCCGGATGAGTTAGGGGTCCTTATTTAATATTTGCTTTTTTGGTCCATTAAGGACGACGAGACGGTTGAAGTAGGGGAAAAGTAGGCCCTTACTTTGATCATGGGTGGGTTGAGAGGCCATTGGGGATTTTTACGACACCTTTAATCTCCTCCCCCTTGTTGTGTCGCGATCGACACCCCTCATATCCTTCCATCTCATCAATTTTTAGGAACACGTGATGGAATTGGATTTGTATTTTTTTTGTTCTATGCATATGCGATCACCTACATATGCCTCTTGTCTAGTTCGTGCCGGAACTGCGGCGAGCTGCTATGAAGTATTTTTCTGACTCTTTGGGCTTTCTAGCTCCTCTGTTGGCATCCTACCTTGAGGAGCTACTTAGGGTGAGGATTCACCAACGCATATATTCGGTCAAAGGTCTGTGTTGATCGGGCCCCAGCGATTTTAAAATTTATTAGGGTTTAGGACACCAAAACCCAGATCTGCAGGATAAACTAATGTAACAACTATGATCCCAGAGCAAGAGCCCACTCCCTTGACTGAGCTACATTGAGGCAGGGTTGCTGCAGATCAAGAAAGCGATGGTCGAGCATAGGCACCCTTTCCTTCCACACGTGATCGGCCCTAACCACGGACAGCGGTAGTTGATGTCTTGGGCGCGACGCATATGGATGGGAAGGTAAGACAATTCCTGTATTTTTTTTTGTAGCGAAGATTTAAGTTTTTTTTTTTGGGTTACTCCAATGCGGTCAGGTTTCTTTGTTTTGTAACCGGTGTGTAGGATAGAATGTTTTCAATACAGGTCTCTGGTCTTCTTAATTTACGTTACAGAATGGCGCCCAACGTGGGGCCTGGTTCCCATGGGGGTGGTGTTCTGTAACCAATGTCATCTCAAACAAAAAGGTTTCTTTATTTTACAATACAAGGAATTGTTAATGGTAATGATTCGTTACAGTAGAAAGCCAAATACAGGAACTGGTTAAAGATGGCATAATAAGACCTTCAAGATCGCCATACAATTCACCCGTGTACAATATCTACTGTCAATTGAAACTGTGGTGGACAAAAGTTGCAAACGTTACACTTTTCCGAATAAATCGCGGCTACTCACAGAATATCTAACATGCACGCGCAATCGAACTACACATGCTCTGCCTTCAGAAAAACAAGATGTGCACCAAAGAAAATTCTGTCCATCCAGCGCCTGGAAGTCGTATCCAAACATCGCTTCAAGATGGTCATAACTTTAAGATATCTCGTTTTACCTATACTGGGTAACCTAAAACCGACTCTTTGGTGGATTAGATTTCCACATCGTCGATTCAAACCATTTGTAGCACACAGAGTGGCCGAAATTCTGGACACTTCGAATTCGACAGATTGCTCGGAAACTTCCTCAAGGACAAGCTGCAGAAATTAGTCCAGCAAAACAATTCTGTATCCCGACACTGCAAACTTGATCAAAGGAAAGCATTAACAGGTGCAGAATTTAGGTCAGCCGGAATATTCTTATGTAGACAAGGTCAAACCCAAGCATTTAGAGAAGAAAGAATAGCACTTAACAATCTACCATCACAACTAGACCTAGACGATTTACTACGAGTAAGTGGAAGAATTGATTTTTCTAATTGTTCGTTAGCAGATGTAAGAAGATCAGTCATCCCACCGCAGAACCATGCCTTTACAGACCTAGTACCAAGCCACTATCATGAGTTATTACATCATCAAAATGACGCGTTAATCATCAACGATCTCCATACTAAGAGAATACTGCCAAAGATGTAAAATTGCTAAAGATAAACCTACCACCCCACCAGACCTTCCTTCCACCACTCTTTACATACACTGGCTTGGAATTTTTCGGGCCGCTACAAGTATCCGTAGGTCGAAGGAGGGAGGATGGAAGCGAATAACTCAAAATTCCGGAATACAACGACAACAAAAAATTAAAAACAAACCAATAAAAATTTGTAAAAATATCGCCTCATTTTTGATGATTCCTGGAGAGAAGTATACGCAGGTATACGCATTCTAAATTCTAAGAAATTAGCTAGATCATGTCTATTGTTCCCTTCTATGTTTGTTTGATTATAAATACATGTGAAGCTTTCAGAAAATTATTTCGATTGTAACCTAACGTTTGATCGATGCCCGTTTTTGATAAAGAAATAAAAAGAAAAAAATAATACAAAAATGAAAATATTTTTTTTTAAATAAAATAATTAATAAAAGATTAATTGGCGCCTAACGTGGGGCCCAGCTAACGTTAAAAAGTGCCTGTTGAGAAAACAAACCAAAAAAGATCTTAAGTAGCTCGTACGGTTTTAAGTGCAGTGCTAAACGTGCAAACTTGTAAAAGGACCTAAAGTACCTCCGTCGCGTCGGTTTGCACTACAGCACTTAAGACGGTCGACACCAGTAATACAAGGAGGAAAGGGTACCCCAGCAGACATCGAAAAGTAGGGTTGGCTACGAAATCCCGCTTAACGAAATCCCGCAAAACGAAATCCTGTAGAACAGAATCCCGCATAACGAAATCCCGCCGTTTCGCTCCCTTTTCAAATTATTGCGACACCGCTGTAGTGGATTTTATTTTCGTAGGAAAGGAGACACTCTTCGATGAGAATCATCGATACTTTTGGTTATTTTTAGTTTTTGGAAGACAGCACCGTATTGGTGTTGGTATATCAAATCGTGAGAATCTGTGGAACGAAGGAAAACAATTTGTCGTTTCAAAATTGTACTTAAGCAACAATATTTTTGGAAATTATTTAGCACCAAAAGGAACATTGACAACCAGGAATGAACACCCTGAGAATGATGAATCAGCTGACTTTTAAAATTTTTTTTTTTTTACATGTAATTTATATTTATATAATTTTTTTAAACTTAAGCCACTGTATAACGTTAGGCCCCTTATGTGCCAACAAATGTAAATTAATCATAAGTATCATATTATTTCAGATCCAAATTGTATATATTATGTTCAATAAAGAAAAATTGAATTGAATTGAATTGGAAATTATTTAGTAGACAGCGGGATTAGTTCAAGGATGGTCGGATATGGATGCTCCTGTAACAGGTAGGTATGGGATGAGTTGTGTTTGGTTGTGGGTAAGTATGGTATAAGGTAAGTAAAGCATTGCCTGGTATGTTCTCAGCATACGGGAATAGAAAGATTCCTTGGATGCGTAAAGGACCTTCTAAGCATGCTTGGGGGATGAGGATGGGTTGTGCACGCTTAATAAGAATTTCCGTGATTGAAATTTTTGTCCACACTTTGATATGTTATAGTTTTGGGCTTGCTTGAACTCCGCGTTGAGTGTAATTTGGGTTAGTTTGGAAGGCCTACAATCCATGAAGTTGGTAGAGCATTCAAAATGTTCTTTTTAAAACTAAAACAAAGTGTAAAGAGTGAAATTAATTTCAAAGAATGGTTGCATAGATGTTATCAAATTTAAGAAGCTTTATAGATGAGAATTTTTGTTATTGAGATCTTAATGGAACGCTACGTGGAATCACATAATATTAACTTCCTTTTTGGTTCCTTTGGCATTTTCTTTTCTGATTTCAAGAGTTCTCTTAACAGAAATTGTAACGACCAAAATAAACCCATAAAGTATATTAATTCATGACAAATAAATTAATTCAATACTTTGATTTCAAACCAAAGTTTTTTTTGCTCTTAACTTAAGATTTCAAGCTTACGAAGAATAATTGTGAATTTTTTTATAATTTTTGATACTCAAGAGATTTTCAAAATGCCATTAAAAAATGTGTTTTTGTTGGATTTTCGTTGTGGTAATTGAAAATCCAAATTTAAAAAGTGATATTTTGTCCAAAATATGACCATAATGGCAACTTTTTCATGGTTGGGACTTCTTGGTTCTCAGTTTAATAACTTAATCAATAAATCAAATTAAATCTACTTAAAAACCAGTGCAAAGTTAAAAAATTGTCAAAGTTAATAAATAAAGTAAAACACCCAAAAAATCGAAAATGGATTATGGAACAGCTGAGGCATGTAGAGTTAATATGTGCTTGTGTTTCATGTGTCCACTAATGAAATTTTGTGAACCTTCTTGTTGAAAAGTGAAAAGTTCAAAAGTCAAAATATTAACAAAATGTGGAAAGTTTGTAAAAAGTGAGGAAATTAATTGTTAAAAACAATTTGAAAGTGTAAGAATTTAATTTTTTTTCGTTCGACTGAGAACTTTTTGCTTTAAATAAATAAAACACAGTGACTCGCGAAAATTCACTGGTGGAAGTTATTTTTCCAATTTTTGTTTGTTTTTTTTCTAACTTTTTTTTCAAAATTTGTTTTAAATTCAATGTTTTCAGATAGTATACTCCAATAGAGGAGGAAAAAAACTAGAAACGGATAGTTACCTCTTCCACTTGGAGAAAAAATCTTCTGGTGCTGTCCCGAGCACATTAAGTATGTACCGACGAAGGTGAGCTCTTTGTGCTTTCCGAGGATTCATACCCGGGCGGCAAAAACATTTTTTTGGGCACAATGCTGGCTGGTGGATGGTACATTTGCAGTGGTGCCAACAATAATGGGACAATTGTTTTCCGTGCATGGTCATATTAATGGAATTGTTGACCCAATGGTCTATTGCCTAATGAGCCGGAAGTCGAAGGAGGCATATGAAGAGTTTTTGCTCCTCAAATGCGCCTGCGAGTTCAATATCCCGCTTAATCCAGAAAGGATAATTTCTGACTTCAAAATGGCCATCATTAGATCCGCCCAAACATTCTTTCCAAACACCCAGACAAATGGGTGTCTATTTCATTTTGGACAAATAATTTGGCGGAAAGTCCAAAATTTGGCCTTTCAAGTTAAATATGAGCGAAATGAAAAATTCGCCATGGAAATAAGAATGATGAAAACACTAGCTTTTGTGCCCCCAGGCGAGGTCCTTGCCTATTTTGAGGCAGCATACGGGGTCTTGGAATTTGCCGAAAGCAAGACGCTGGCAAAGTGGTTCAAAAGGAACTACTTGGGGAGCGCCTCTTCGATGTCACGTTACAGTCCGGACTTTTGGACAACGGGTGCGGCTGCTAGTGAAACTAGTTTTCCTAGAACCCAAAACAGTGTCGAGGCATGGCATAGACGGCTTAAGGTCGTAGTAAGCCAAAGACATGCAGGCCTCTACAAGCTGATTGGGACCTCTCAAACGAATGCATTGTTGCAAAACTGGCAATTGAGAGACTTCGGCGGGGAGAAGAGCCACCAACAACCTAGGCAATAAGGAGAAACGAGAAGCTGCAGAGGGTGTTGAGCAGGAGGATATCGGGCGACAAAGTCCAGTATTTAAGAAACGTTTCTCACAATCTTAATATGGCATAGAAGGTAGCTGGCCTTCCAAATGAACGTGAACCAATCTGTCCTTTTCAGGACGACCAATTATTTATGAAGAGATACATCTGCTTGCATTAGCATTATTTTTTAATAAACTCTGATCTGAATGAACAAATTTTGTTTGAAAACAGTACCTGTGGGTGGCTGCTTTGCGGGTTCTTAGGATTTTAATTCCCTTTTTCGGGGTCGCACCCGTTCACGCAACTCCGTTGCTCCGCTTAGAGTATGTAAAGTCGACAGGCAGGCGCCTATGTCAACAACTTTTTTAAACAAAAGTAATTGACTGTAATCCTATATGATTGCTATTGCACTCTCAATCATAAGAATCAACAAGTACGAAGGAGGCGTATCCAAAGCCAATTGAAAGAACAGCCATACATCCTTTGAAAAGAGTATAAAAGTAGTGTTCATTTCGCATTATTTCCAGTGCACTCAACACTTCACCCGCTGGTTAAATTTCAACACGATACCGCAGCCGCACTCAACCGTCATCGTGTTTCTTTTGCCTGTTTCCTGGACGTCGAAAAGGCGTTTGACAGCGTTTGGATCGAAGCGCTCACACATAAATTAAACCTACCTAGTTTCCCATCCGGTCTAATTAAAATTTTGTTTTCATTTCTTTCTTCCAGGAACTTCTTTGTCCAGTTGGGAAAATGCAAATCTTCAGTGAAAATCATAAGAGCAGGAGTAGCTCAAGGCTCTAAACTTGGACCGTTCCTCTTCAGTGTAAAAATATTTAGTGTTGAGTGTTATCACGGTCAGACATTGACCAGACAATAAAAAGTGTAGACGCTGCACACGAGTGACAGAAATCGGCGATCGTTCTCAACGGGTAACATGAGGCGAGGATATGCATGGGAACTGCATGTCAGCATTATGATAGAATCCAAAGCCAACAAAATTATAATTAGAATTTAAGTAAAAGCATTTAAGTTTGTAACTCCCAGTAGTACGGACGCACCCAATAAAGAATTGAAAAGTAATTGTTCGTGTTTCATTTAGGACAAGTTGCGGGTCCCTTTAAATTTGTTTAACGATTAAGGAAGTAAACTCCTTTACTGGCGCCCGAGCTAGCTCCCTGCTCAAATAAAAAAATAAAATAAAAATAACTTCCATAAAATAGTGAAAATAGTCCAATCAAATCAATCAAAATAATTGAATAAAAAGTGTTACGGAGTAGAAACCTGTGAAACTAAGAAGATACTTTAAAAATTATTCCTCTTCTACCTAAAATAAAAAAAAGTTACTTCCATAAAGTAGTGTAACCAAATCGATCGAATTAATATAATCGAACAAGTTGTTTAAACACAGAAAATAGAACGATGACAATTAAATAATACAAGTCGCGGTTGCTGAGTTGACTCACATTTCTCATATTTCAAAATAATATAATTCAACAACCGCGCGCGTGGTATTCCGGACATCGTTTAGCATTAAGTAAAAGTAAGCAAATTTATTTATTTTTATTTGTTGTTATTATATAGGTCAATACAAAATTATTGTACTAAGCAAAATGTACAATTATGCAATAATTTCGTGTTGAGGTATTATGACATAGCTGTAGAGTTAAGAATAGTATATAAGGAATCAATATAATAAGTTTGTTATCTTCTTTCTGTGACAACCAAGTATAACGGTGTTATTATTTAAATTTTGATTTCGCTTAAATTTGAACTAGCGGAAATTCAATATTCACGAATTCCGATAAGATATTGTGGTGCATCACTTCAACTATCTTCTGTCATCAAGGTGCATCACTTTGACTGACAAGTACTTCGGTACATTTTATGGTGACCCCGACGTGATCTGAAATTCTGCTTAGTTCAATCATCCTAAATCATTAAAATATCGTTTTCACTATAAAGATCATCAACAAATTCAACAAAAACATTAATTCATTCGACATCCAAACATGGATGAATTGGCCAGCAAGCAACAAGCCACAGGGAATGAGATCCAGCGGATCATTGACAATTTTAAGAAGGATCCGGCTGCAAGAAAGACACTACAATATTTCGAAGAGCGCCTTCGACGACTGGAAGGTGAATGGGAGAAGTTCGATGTCACAGACAGTGACATTCGAAATTGTTTCCCGCCGCAGTTGGACCACCCGTACTTCACCAAGGGGTACTATGACGTAGTCAAAACTGCGTATTGTGAATACAAGGACATATTCACCGAAAAAATCGTTCAGATAGAGCGAGCAGCAAAGGGCGAGAAGGAGAAGGCAGAGCAATCCCGTCTCCAGTCGCAAGACCACACAACTGATAGAAGTAGTCCAATTCATCGCCGACAACAATATCAAATAGAGATGCTGCGTCGCAAACTAGCGAATAGTGATGGCATGGATGGTTCCAAACAGTTTTGGAACCTCCGAAGGTCCACAATCCTACAGCATTGGACGCGTATTCAGGCGGCACACATGAGCATGATTGAGGATGACCAAGTAACACCAGGGGACGAAACAACCTACATTGAGATCGAAGAGGCAGTAGAAAGGGCCCTCATACAATGTGCGCAAGAAGTGGAAGGCCCCCGTTACGCAACAAGGCCAACACAACACAGAAAGTCAGTCGCAATTCAAATTGCCCAAGGTATCGTTACCGAAGTTTGACGGTGATTATCTTGCTTGGCGACAGTTTTATGATCTATTTACACAAATGATCGACAACCAAGATATGCCACAGTGTCAGAAAATGTGGTATTTAAAGGGAAATCTAACCGGGGAGGCTGAGAAGATGATTCGTCATCTCCCCCTAACTGATGACAGTTATTCCTCAGCATGGAAAATGCTGCAGGATAGATACAACAATGAGAGGCTACTAACAACTACCATTTTTAACAGATTGTTGCAACAACCAAACCAAGTCAACGAATCTGCCAGCAGCATCAAGGCACTTCATGACACAACAATCGAGTGCATGCAAGGATTGAAAAATCTTGGAATCGATACCAAGAGCTGGGATCCTCTCATTGTACATCTATTAATTCAAAAAATAGACAAGAATACACATGGTCTATACGAGCAATCCATAAACAAGCCAAGATCACTTCCAGTATTGAGTGAATTTCTTCAATTCCTGGAAACACGTTTCTATTCATTAGAGACTCTTGGCAGGAAGGGGCATCGTGTAGAAGAACGCAAATCAGTTGCAAGATCACTTACATCAGTGGCAGCGAACCAAACAACATCGACAACATGCCCATGTTGCAACAACAATGATCATAAATTATATGCCTATACAAAATTTTTGCAACTTACACCAGAAGAACGTCAAGCAGCTGTCAGCAAATTTCAAAGATGCCGAAATTGCCTTAGTCCTGGACATAAGGCATTCAATTGTTCATCACGAAGATGTACAAGATGCTCCGGAAGACATAACACCCTATTACACATAGAAAGAATAGCAAAAAACAAACCTAGACAGTCTTTACAGAAGGAAGCATCAACATCGGCAACCGCATCAGCTCCAGCCAAATCCACACCAACTGAGCAAACATCAGTTGCAGCAGTAGCTCCAATTAATTCCATATCAGCAGAAGCTCCGAAGGAAAGAGGTTATGTTTTCCTTAGCACGGTCCTTGTAAATATAATCGATAGTGAAGGCACTACCGTGAACTGTCGAGCGCTGCTTGACTCCGGATCTCAGCTAAATTTTATGACCGACAAGTTATCAAAAAGGTTGAGAATCCAAGAATTCGCAGACACAATGCGCATTCTTGGAATTGGAGAAGGCACAAGACACGCCAACAAAAGAGTCAATTTGACCCTGAAATCGAGAACATCAGATTTTACTACAAACTTAGAAGCATTCATATTAAAAGAAATCACACCAAATCAACCAACAAGGCGATTCAACATAGCATCTTGGCACATACCAACCGAGATCAGTTTAGCAGATCCGCATTTCAACAAACCCGGACCAATAGATATCCTCCTGGGTGCAGAACTTTATCAACTGCTAACGATGGGACAGATCAACGTGGGAAAAGGTTATCCAATTCTTCAGAACACTCAGTTGGGTTGGATAGTGTCTGGAAAATTGGAGGGGGTACCACCACAATCAGCAATATGTGGAATCTCGATCGAAGAAGAGCTCCACACGAACATGGAAAGGTTTTGGAAGGTCGAAGAAGCCCAATCATCAATAAGGGCATTCACGAGTGACGAACAAAAATGTGAAACTCACTTTGAAAATAATACCATAAGAAATATAGAAGGGAGATTTATTGTACGACTTCCATTTAAAGCCGACAAGGCGGAACTAGGAAAATCAAGGGAACTTGCACTTCAACGTTTCCATTCTTTGGAAAAGAGGCTGTCAAAGCAAGAAGCACTAAAGGCACAATACATCAAGTTTATGACCGAATACATTCAATTAGGGCACATGCAAAAGATTGATTTCTGCAATCTTCATGGGGTCCATTATTTTCTGCCTCACCACTGTGTTCTACGTCCCGAAAGCACAACGACAAAACTTCGAGTGGTATTCGATGCATCGGCCAAAACTTCAACGAACGTATCCCTAAACGATATACTATTGAACGGACCAACTGTACAAGATGAACTGCTAACTATACGATACGAGATAAAAATCTGTGAAACAGAGAGGATACCTTAGAAGTGATACAAAATACAAATCTGTATAGCGAAGGTGATATTTCAACTGTGTTGTTGTGGAAGAAATTGTTTAAAATAAAACATATTAATTTCAAAACCAACTCTGGGGAATCACTCCTTTGAATACATAAGATTGACTAGCATTACTGCAAAGAATTATTGCATTAACTGAATAAAAAACAACAACATAAAATCACTATGCAAGAACTAAAGGTGTCTGTCACTCCATCCTCGACCAACTAAGAGGATTTGAAACCCGTGTTGTTCAGCTAGAACAGGAAGGTATAAAAGAAGTCATAAATACAATATTAGGGCAGTTAGGTTCCATCAATGATAAAATTAGATCGGTTGAGGAAAGTAGGAAAAGCGGGAACAATACTCAGTCCTTGGAAAGTCCTTGTCCGTTGAGCCACTTCGAGGGCCAAATAGTGAAAATGAGCTTAGAGACTATAAGATAGTCCGCACGAAACCGTTATAGAGGGCGATCCTTCACCATATACGCCAGAAGATTCGAAGGCTGACTCCGTCCTTGTGTCATACAACGATAACAACTGGGCAGAGATTAAAAGAGTATTGTCCCTGCATTATGCAGATAAAAGGGACATACGAACTCTTGAACATCAACTCAGCCAGTTAAAACAGGGCAGTTTAAGAGTTGACGACTTTTACGCCAATGTTAATCACCAGTTCTCCCTTATTATTAATAAGATCCGCACGGAGACTTATTCTACGGAGACCGCCGATGTTCTTGTGGGAGCATACCGTGACAGGGCCTTGGACGTATTCGTCAGGGGTCTGATCGGAGATTTATCACGGCTTCTGATGATTCAGAAACCTAAATCTCTCTCTAAGGCATACACTGTCTGCCTAGATATGCAAAATATAAATTTGCGAAACAGTTCGGTGCACGTATGAAATATGCAAGAATTAAAAATAAAGAACAAAACCATAGCGGGGATATACGCTAAACGGTCGGTAGTAGTCACGACTGCCGGCTTTGGCCTTGCCTCGCGATCTCAATATCGAGAGGAGAAGTCGCCAGTGACATCATTTTTTCATATTTATTTATTTTTCATGACATTCCTACTTATTTTTTCGAAACTTTTTCTTTTTTTTTCTCTTTTTCTTTTTTCTTTTTCTTTTTCTTTTTCACCTCATTTTTCCCAACAGTTTTAAAAAATAAGCAGAGTACGGAAATCAAAATGAGCACTTCATCGAAGCACGTTCCACTAACTGAGGAGGAAGAAAATCTTCTCCTCAACCCCTTCTTGAAACTCGACATGGATGACGGAGCTAGTGCGACTGACGTCGATGACGCCAGCGAGGTCGCCTCAGTCACTAGCTCGAACGTCTCCAACGTTTCGAATACTTCCAGGCGGAGTAGAATCTCCAACTGTAAGCGAACTGATAAAAGACTTGGGCAACTGGACTGGGACCAAATGTCAGAAATGGAAAGGATGAGGCTGCACAACGCTCGTGCTTTTCTGGACAGGGAGGTCTTGGTTAAGGACAACCTGACATCAAGTCACCGCTCTCCAGAAAACTCGGGCTGTAAGACACAGATGGGACCGCCTGCTCCTTACGCTAATTCCAAGCGTGGGAAAGAGTGTTCCCCATCAACGTCTGGTGCTAAGACCTCAAAACCAGCGAACAAAGAGCAAGCTATAAGCAAGGATAACAATAAGGAACAAATCGGGAGGACAAACATCGGGGAGTCAACCTCAACCGCCGAACTAATCCCGGAACCTAGGGGTCCGAGTAGTCAAGTGAATGTGGTAGGCTCCCCTGATGAGGGTAAAGATACAAGGGAGTGCGAGGGTATCCTAGTAGGCCATTGCTCACAAGGCAACCTCAACACAACCTCCGTATCCGAACCCGAAAACCAAACGAATAACACGACAATCGATAGCCTAGCTACGGTAATTCAAAAAAGGACAAAACAACGTAAAACCGGCACACTCAACGAAGTCGACATCCGAAGACGTCAGCAGCGCAACGCTGAGAGGATTGTTCGACGGTTTGCCAAAAGGTCTCCTGAGTCTCTTACGGCTAAGGAAAGGGCAGCGTTTGAAAAGTCCAAGCTCCGTTTAGAAACAGCGTCGGAAATTCCAGCTGACAAGGCGGTTTCTCAACAAGAAGCGCCATGCTCCTCGAAGAGGGCTAGGAATGTCAGCAACTCCCCAACAACCTCCTCGCCACACACAGCAGCGAAGAGGATAAAGACATCTCGGGCTATCGTGAAGGGTCACCAAGTCGCTATAGCTGATTATGGTAAACCCACACGTAGGCTAACCGAAGACGAATGGCAGCTCCTTGAACTAAGGATCCTTGAGGAAGTCAACGAGGCCATCGTTAAGAGTAGGCAAGTGCCACTCTTCGGCAACCTCACGACAACTCATGGTTTCAAGGTGATGAACTGTGAGAATGACGTGACTCTCGAGTGGCTCCGAGAGTTCATCAAAAACACGTCAGCTCCATGGCAAGGCGCCGATCTTCACCTCATTGAGGTGAAACAAATTAAGGAGCTGTGCAGACCGGTAGGAAAACTAGTGGTCAAAGGCCCCACCATCCCCAGCGAACGGCTAGAGAGATACATCCTATCTCTGAATAGTGATCTCCTAAGCCAAGACTGGGAGATTGTCAAAACAGAAAAGACCAAGGAAGGCACCGAGGTGGAAGTCAGGCTGACTCAAAAGTCTATTCCACTTCTGAGGAAAGTAGACTTCAAAGTGCGCGTCGGGATAACTCGATGCAAGTTGAGGTTGATTGCCAACAAAAAGAAACAGGTTAGTAAAGCGTTGAACAAGTACTTTATTATATGATGGAATTGAGAATTTTACAAATCAATCTCCAACACAGTAAAGCCGCCAGCGCTAACCTAGTCTACCTCATTGAGAGTAGACAGTACGATGTAGCCCTTATACAGGAACCCTGGGTATCAGGCGGCAAAATTAAGGGACTACACTCGAGAGAACTTCTGCTGTACAAACCCAACCTTGACAGCCGAAACAGTAATCCCAGAACATGCATTGTAGCAAGGAAACAGTCTAATCTTTTTCTTCTGACTACTTACAGCAACATTGACCAAACAGCGGTAAAACTGGAGCGAGAAGGGCTCCCAACGCTCATTCTCTCGTCCACTTACATGCCGTACGACGGTACGGAAGGACCACCAGCTGATATCACTCATCTATTGATATCCTATGCAAGTAAGAACAAGTTTAACGTAGTCGTGGGGTGCGACTCTAACTCACATCATGTGCAGTGGGGAAGCTCCGATACTAACACAAGGGGCGAGTCCCTTTTTGAATATATTATTGATAACAACCTTATAGTAGCTAACAGAGGTAACACTTCCACCTTTGTTACAAAAACCCGTAAGGAGGTGCTCGATATCACCATAACAAGCAACTCAGATACTTGTCAGGTAGAGCAATGGAAGATACTAGACGACGCATCTTTCGCAGATCATCGTCTAATCGAATTCTGTATCCCTGATACTAAGCGGGAAAACAAACCTTTTAGAAATAATAGACGTACTGATTGGCACGTCTTCAACAACGAAATTATTAAGAACATAGGTCAGCTTAGTACCGATACTAATCTTAATTCAGATAGCTTAGATGAATTAACTGTGGAATTCACGGGAATTATGCGGAACGCCTTTGACAAAAGCTGTTCACTCATTACAGCGGCGAAGAAAAACAATAAACCGCCCTGGTGGACTACTGAGCTCAGTAATATTAGGAAAGAAACAAGGAAACTTTTCAATAGGGCTAAACGCACTAGACTAGATAGCGACTGGGAATGTTATAAAACCAGTCAAAGAAAATTCAAAATTGAAACTCAAAGGGCGAAACGAAGCTCATGGAGAAACTTCTGTAGTAGCATTGAGTGTACTAACCATTCAGCAAGACTAAGGAAAATACTCTCCAAAGTAAACACACCCATAGGCTCCCTAAAAGGACCTAATGATCAATGGACAGAGTCCTGTCAAGAAAGCCTAAAACTCCTGGTTCAAACACACTTCCCAGGATGTAGCGCAGACCTAATAAACGAGTCAATATACACCATATACTCGGTACCTGAAATTCCTAGGGAATTGATAACAAAAGAAAAGTTAATCTGGGCTATTAACTCATTCTCTCCTTACAAATCCCCAGGCCTAGACGGCATCTTCCCCTTGATGCTGCAAAAAAGCAGTGATATCATCACTCCACATCTGATAAACATATTCCTTAACAGTCTTAAGTTAGGATATGTTCCGAAGGCTTGGCGTGAAGTTAAAGTCGTCTTCATACCAAAAGCCGGCAAGCCCAGTCACACAGAACCAAAAGACTTCAGACCTATCAGTCTAACCTCTTTCGCACTAAAAACACTTGAGAGATTGATTGATATGCACATCCGTAGCAACTTAAAGCCAGAATCTTTATCACCATTTCAGCACGCCTATACAAAAGGCAGAAGTGTAGAAACAGCCCTACACTGTGCAGTTAGAACAATAGAGAAGTCGCTCGCGGTGAAAGAATACAAACTTGCCTCTTTTCTTGATATCGAAGGAGCATTCAACAATGTCCACAACAGTGCCATAGAAAAAGCTCTCACTGATCTTAAAATAGAACCTACACTTATAAAATGGATTACGTGTATGTTGAAAAGCAGACAAATCCATTGCGTACTAGGTAGCTCTGATATAAAGATGTATACATCTAGAGGGACTCCACAAGGCGCAATCCTCTCACCCCTCCTCTGGACTTTGGTGATGAATGAAATTCTCATCAAACTCAAAAACAGCGGTGTCAGAATTATAGCTTATGCCGACGACTTAGCGCTTCTAGCGACGGGTAAATACCTGACCACGGTAAGCGAACAACTAGAAGGCGCATTAACTATGGTCAATAACTGGACCAAGAAATGCGGTCTGAAGGTTAACCCCCTGAAAACAGAACTGGTACTTTTCACCAACAGAAGGAAAATACCTTCTTTTGAGATACCAAAAATTGACAACACCCCACTTATAGTTTCAGAAAAAGCAAGATACCTCGGAGTCATCTTGGACAAGAAACTCAACTGGGGTCTAAACATACAGGATGATACAAGAAAGCCATGATTGCACTCTACTCGTGTAACAGGATTCTGGGAAGAAACTGGGGGCCAAATCCAAAGATAATCATGTGGATGTACACAGCCATTGTTAGACCCATTCTAACTTATGGCAGTTTGGTTTGGTGGCAAGCTCTGGAGATATCCTAGAACTTAAAAACCCTTACCAAAGTACAAAGAATGGCATGCATTAGCACTACGGGGGTGATGAGAACTACCCCAACTGCGGGTCTCGAAGCGATCCTAAATCTCACCCCCATAGACTTATTTGCACAAGAATCAGCAGCAAACAGCGCTCTCCGACTTAGTCAGACCGATATTTGGAGATCTAGTCAACACGGTCATACCACGATCCTTACAAAATACGTTGGCAATAACGTTCGTACTGAATTCATGACCCCTTATCTAGAATTCAATAAAAACTTCACTACCAGCTTCCCTAATAGAGAGGACTGGGAAAACAGTGTACCCTACACTAACGAATCGAATCTTACCATCTTCACCGATGGTTCGAAAATGACTACTGGGGTAGGGGCAGGTTTCTACTCAGAAAATCTTAGCCTTGCCAGTTCATTCAGACTTCCTGACCATAGCAGCGTCTTCCAAGCTGAGATCTTGGCAGTGAAAAACGCTGCTAATCAAATATCCATGATGGCGATACCACACGCTGATATCACCTTTTTCATTGATAGCCAGCAGCAATAAAAGCGATAAAGCACTCAACACTTCACCCGCTGGTTAAATTTCAACATGATACCGCAGCCGCACTCAACCGTCATCGTGTTTCCGTTCCCTGCTTCCTGGACGTCGAAAAGGCGTTTGACAGCGTTTGGATCGAGGCGCTCACACATAAATTAAACCTAATTGGTTTCCCATCCGGTCTAATTAATATTTCGTTTTCATATCTTTCTTCCAGGAACTTCTTTGTCCAGTTGGGAAAATACAAATCTTCAGTGAAAATCATAAGAGCAGGAGTAGCTCAAGGCTCTTAACTTGGACCGTTCCTCTTCAGCTTGCCAGCGACCAACCCGCATCCAGCGACTGTGAGAGACTTCTTTTCGCAGATGACTTGCGCATATACACTTCAACGAAGTCCCCCATTATTGCAGGTAGAGTCCCATCTTAGCAAACTGTTTCACTTCTATAAGAAATGGGGAATAAGAATTAACACCACGAAATCGGAACTAGTCTGTTTCCGAAGGTCCAACAACGGTAGAGGTCGATCGGCGACAAGGTGCAGAAGCATTACAATCTCACTCCCAGATGGATCAGTGATACCAGGAAAGAGAAACGCCAAATATCAACGAGTTGTTAAAATTCAACCCCCACTCGAGATCTGTCCTAAGAAAGGCTAATTTGGCATTTCACCGCCTTAACCCGCTCCTTAAAAGAAGAAAGGGACTCTGCCAGCCAACCAAACTGCTAATTTACAAGCAATTATTACGTCCCATCATCGCCTACAGCTTCCCGGTGTGGTTCACAATTTCAAAGACAGCCGTGAAAGAACTTCTCGTCTTTGAAAGGAAAATCCTACGGAGATGCACTGGACTTTGCAGGAAGATCACGGGAGGATTGAACGACCACCAAAACGAGCTAATCAGAAGGATGAACTCCCAGCAACTCCCAGATATCTGTGTGCTATGGATATACTGAACGAGGAACTTGAGCCCAACATCGAAGAAATGTTCTTTTCTTTGGCGATACATAAGTTGTGCTTGAGCAATAAGGCATAACAAAATAGTTTAACCCAGAAAGACGAACAAAAAACGAGCACTTTTCAATTTTGTAGGAAAAACCCTTGAATAAGTGAGTGACTTTCGTAAGAGTAAGACGTGTTCTAGATTGCTCTCGGGTTTTTATTAATATAAGTGATCGTAGAGTATATTTCGAATGTAAAATCGTTTTACGTAGATGTAGCTTAAAGAAAAGTATACTCTAGATGAGCAAATTATTTAAATTCATTAAATAAAGTGGGAAAAAAAACATTAAACTTTGGTAGAACAGTTTGTTTTGCCGTTGAAAATCAGTGTGGTTGTGAAAGTAACCATGGAGTGTCTTGTGTGTGAAAAGACAAGCAGACAAACGGAGATGGTGCGGTGTGAAGGTATTTGTGTGACGCATGCAAATCAAAATTATTAAAAGTGCAAGAATCTCTCAGTACTGAGATGACATCTATTAAAGAAAATTTAAGTGATTTAAATAAATCAATGCGTACATTAATTGAAAAAAGTGCAAGTGCGGTAGAAAATGATAAAACAGTAATAACAGAATTAAAAAAAGCTTTTGATAGTAGTTTGAGTGAAAAGAAATCATATTCAAATGTGATAAAGAAAAGTGCATCTGTGATGGTGGAGCCAAAAATCACTCAAAGTGCTGACATTACAAAAAGTGTAATTAAATCTAACATTAATCCCTCAAATAGTGGAGCTCAAATTGCTGGAATTAAAAAAACTAAACAGTGGTGCTATAATTGTTGCGTGTTCTAGTGAAAAATCAGTTGAAAAGCTTTAAGATGACATTGAAATCAAATTGGGAGAAAACTATAATTTAAATGTGTTAGAGAATAAAAAACCTAGAATCAAAATAATAAATATGTCAGAGCAAATGGAAAACAGTGATGTTATAAAGTGCTTAAAAGAGCAAAATGATTTTTTGAAGTGTTCTCAAATGCAAGTTAAGGCTCAGTGGAAAAATAAATTTAGAAGGCATGATTCTTTTAATGCAGTTATTGAACTCGATGTTGAATGTTATAACAAAGCGTTACAAGTTGGAAAACTAAGTATAGGTTGGGATCAATGTGAAGTTAAAGATGGTGTACATGTAAGGCGCTGCTATAAGTGTTTAGGTTTTAACCATACCAGTGAAAAGTGCACAAACGAGCAAAGGGTTTGTTTTAAATGTGGAGGATCGCATATCTGAGGATCTGAGTGCCAATCTGAGGTTCTGAAATGTGTGAATTGTGTTAAGGCTAATAAGGATTTAACTTTGATATAAACCATCATGCCTTCGATAATGACTGTGAAGTTTATAAAAGAAAGCTTAGTGTAATGAGAAAAAAGCAGTGGTAGCCACCAAGTCCAATTTATCGGGGAAAAACAATAATATACTATCTAAACATTCAAAGCCTGTTGGCAAACAAAAGTGAATTAGAGTTATTGATAATAAAGTGTTCTCCCGATATAATTGTGCTTTCGGAAACTCGCATTACGAAGAATATTTAAGTCTGTGAAACGAAAATTAAGAACTACTCTCATGTTTTTTGTCCGTCAATATCAAGATATACTGGAGAAGTGAGTATATGTACATATATAAGAAATGGTATAGACTACTCTGTTAAACATGTAAGTGAGTTTGATTATATTGCATGGTTTCTTAAAGTTAAAGTTAGCATACAAAATGAAAGTTGGACATTTGGAATAGTGTACAGATCACCTAGTTCTAGCATTAATGAATTTTTGAACATATACTCAAATTGGTACACGCAGTGTTTCGAAAATGAAAAAAATGTTATTATCAAGGGTGATTTTAACATCGACCTGCTCACGGATGATGCAAACAAATCGAAAATCGAAGAAACAATATTGGACCAAGGACTTTCGCAGCTAGTAAAAGATCCAACAAGAATAACGGAAAACTCAAAAACTCTGATTGATTATGTGATAACCGGAATAGAAATGTGCAATAAAGTAAGAATAGACTGTGATAATAAAATAACGGATCATGAAACAAGAACAAGAAGCGAAGAACTTTTCGAATTGTTTAAGAGAAAAATAAAAACCTGTGTTGACACAATGACAACTGAAAAAGTTTTTAGTCAGCATGACGAACATAAATGGTTTACTTCGGAACTTCAAACTTTAAAACGTGAAAAAATATTAGCTTATAGAATTGCATCGTACTCCGACATAACTGAGAACTGGGCAAAGTACAAAGCTATTTGCAGAAAATACAAGAAAGAAATAAAAGAAGCTAAGAACAAATATATATATGTATGAACAAATCGAATCAAGATCAGGTGACCAAAAAGGAATGTGGAAAATGCTTAAAACTTTTATTTTGAAGGAAAATGTAAATAAAAACTGTAGTGGTAGCATAGAATTTGGACAAGAAAAAGTGAAAGATAAAAAACTAATAGCTAATAAGTTTAACAAGTACTTTATTGAAAGCGTCTGTGATATTAATCAATCGATTCCATATGTGCAATTTGAACAACCTGTGATAAGCGTAGCTACTAGATTTAAGTTTAGATACTGTGATCAAAACTCTATTTGTGATGTGATAAAAAAGTGCAATAATAAAAAAGACATTTATGGTATAAATAGAGATATAATATATGATTCAATAGAAATAATAGGCCCAGTTTTCATGAAGTTAGTGAATAAATCACTTTTAAATGGGATTTTCCCTAACCGTTGGAAGGAATCCACTATTGTGCCAGTTGAAAAAGTAGTAGGTACTAGCAACAGCGAGAATTTCCGTCCGATAAATATGTTGCCGATGTTCGAAAAGATCCTTGAACGTATAGTCAGTGAGCAGCTTACTTCATATGTCGAAAATAACAATATCTTGGCTATTGAGCAATCTGGATTCCGAACTGGATACTCCTGTGAAACAGCATTGAATCACATCACAAGCGAATGGCGAAAAGACATGGATCAGGGTAAAGGAGTCATAGCAGTGTTTCTTGGTTTCAAACGGGCATTCGAAACAATAGATCGAAATATTCTTCTAACAAAACTTAAACTTTATGGAATTGCTGACATAGAATACAATTGGTTTAATTCGTATCTTAATGGAAGATCCCAACGGACAAAGTTTGACAATGAGATTTCCGATTCAATGGAGATTAAATTAGGAGTTCCACAAGGTGCTCTTTTGGGTGTTTTTTTGTTCCTGTTGTATATAAATGATGTCAAAAGTGTTCTTAAATATTGTAAAATTGTCTCTGGAAAAGATCAAAAAGATATGTGCTTCAAAATTAATGCAGATTTAGAAAACATTAACCGGTGGCTTCAAGCAAATAAACTTAGTCTAAATGTAAACAAAACTAAATGTATGAAATTGAAAATAAGAGATCCTGTGCTCGTTTGTATAAATGGTTGTCAAATTGAGCGTGTAAATAACATGAAATATCTGGGTGTTATTTTAGATAATGAATTGAACTTTAAAGATCATGCTAAATATATATGTGCAAAAATTGCGAAAAAAGTTGGTTTCCTTAAACGAATACGTCCTGTATTAACATTGACAAATGCAATTATGTTACATAATGCAATCGTACTACCACATTCATTTTTTGTATTGCTCCACAATATTGTTCGGGTTTCATAATTATATAAAACAACGTATGCAATTACTACAAAATAAAGCTATGAGGACTATACTAAAATGCATGTTAACAGCAACAAAACCGAGTTTTTTTTTTTTTTTTTTATAATAAGCAAACACTCAAGGGGATATTACTACCCTTATTATGCAGATGCACAGTGTGAGCACTAGGAAGAGGAGAGAGGGTTTAAAAGGAGATGTCGGTGCACATTGGTTTTGAATTCCTGAATATTGCAATGGCTAGGAAAGACAGAGTGTGGTAAGGCATTCCACATTCGCGTAGTACGGCTAAAGAACGAATCTCTGTATTTGACAGTACGGCCGAAGTTGGGCTCGAGGGTATACTGATGAGCCTTAGAAAACCCAAACATCTTGCGGCATTTTTGGCGACATCGCGTATGTGTTCGTTCCACAAAAGGTGGTTGGTGATACACATACCGAGAATATCGAGATGTTCAGTCTCCTCGATGCAAGTGCCATCCATGGATAATGGCAATTGGGGTATATCTCGCTTTAACGATACAAGACAGCATTGCGTTTTCGAAGCATTAAATTCCACGCGGTTTTTTAATCCCCATTGTAGAATGCTGTTTAGGTCGGAATTTAATGAACTTATCATATTTTGTCGTTGCAGTTCCACATCCGAAGAAGAGGGATGTGAGTCTGAAAACGAATATGAAAAGCTAAGAGTACTATCGTCAGCGAAACAATGTATTGGATTAGAAGTTGCAGACAGGAGATCATTAATAAAAATGAGAAAGAGTGTTGGAGATAGAACAGAGCCCTGGGGCACACCAGCATTTATTTTGTGGTTTTCAGACTTGAACCCATCCAATACTACTTGTATTGAACGATCCGAAAGGTAATTACTAATCCAATGAAGCAGGGATTCGTGAAAACCGAAAGCGCGCATTTTCGATAAGAGGGCCTGATGCCAAACCCTATCAAATGCTTTTGAAATATCAAGTGCAATAATCTTACTTTCTCCAAAGCGATGTAAAGATTTGCTCCACTGTTCGGTGAGATGAACCATGAGATCACCAGTGGACCTATTGCTGCGAAAGCCGTACTGCCGGTCATTAAGAAGCTTTCGGTCTTCGAGATATTTCTTAAGCTGATAATTTATCAGCGTTTCCATGACCTTGGAAAGAAGGGACGTAAGTGCAATCGGTCGATAATTAGAGGGTGAGGAAGATTCGCCTTTTTTGGGAATAGGCTGGACAAATGCAGTTTTCCATCCACTCGGAACGAGACCTGAGGAGTAGGACAGATGAAAAAGCTTACGCAGTGGTTTTGCCAGCGTTGAAGAACACCTCTTCAGAACAATAGCGGGGATACCATCCGGACCAGCGGATTTATGTGTGTTTAGATCTCTTAGGACTCTTGCCACAGTACGAGTGCGAAAAAAGATTGGTCCCATAGAATCACTAACTCGCTCAAGTACAGGCGGAGTCATAACACTCACTGGCAGAGTAGAATTGGCGGCGAACTGCCTAGCAAAGAGATTAGCTTTCTCTAAAGAGCTAACAAATGGAGTGTCATTGACAACGAGCGTAGGAACCGAAGAAGATGAAGAATTCCTCATGTTTTTTACAAATGACCAAAAATTTTTACTGCCTTTGGGACATTGCAGTATTTTTTGCCGTAATTTTTGGTCATGTAAGAATTTGGTTCGTCGAATATGGGCGTTGCAGGCCTTCCTGGCTTGTTTGAACTTTTTCCGGCTTTCCTCAGTACGGTTGGCTTTATAGCAACGGAAACTTACCTCTTTGGCCCTAATAACCTCTTTACAGCTCGCATCAAACCATGCGTTTTCCTTAGGTCTGATACTTTTAACCCTATTCGGAATAAAAGTTCTCATTCCCAGGAGAATTAAACTTGTGATCATATCAGCGCTGGCGTCAACGTCACTATCGAGGAAGCAAAGTGACCAGTTAAAGATCCTGAAGTAATTATTGAGACCGTCCCAGTTGGCTTTCTCGTATTGCCAAACGGTTCTCGTAGGAGCTCTTTCTTTAACTGGAGAGTTTTTACACGAGAAATTAGCTGATATGACACAATGGTCAGATGTGCCTAGAGGAGATAGAACACTAACAGTGTACTTATCAGGGTCAGAGGTAAGAAACAAGTCAAGAGTGTTTTCTGCTCGACCTTCAACGTCCGATATTCGGGTGGGCTCGTTGACCAGCTGAGTTAGGTGGTTCAACTCAGCGAAGATTTCTGCACACACTCCATCGGGTGTTGTCTGGCCTGAATGTTGAAGCCATGAAGAATTGTGTACATTGAAATCGCCCGTAACAACGATTTCAGTGCGAGGATAGGACGAAACAATTCTTTGGATGGAGTCAGACAAAGCATCAAATTCACGAGAAGTTGATGATTTGTTCAATTTGTTCAATTTTTCTACGCACGCGGTCAAACTCTTATTCTCGTATCTTACAAGTCGAATTCAAGCAGTAACACTTAACAACACGCTATCTGATTTTGTATCTGTCGTTAGTGGCGTCCCACAAGGTTCAATTCTGGGACCTATGCTATTTTCAATATATGTCAATGAACTTCCTTCGATCTTAAATCATTGTTCAATACGTATGTATGCTGATGATACCCAACTCTACTTAAGCTGCCCGTTGGGTCTTATTGAACACCATGTAGCCTGTATAAATGAAGACTTGTATACATTAGAACGCTGGTCACTTGAAAACGGTCTAATCCTGAACCCAAATAAATCAAAGTGTCTTGTGATTTCAAAAAGCAAAATTGATTTGTCTTACTTTCCCCCAATCTTGTTAAATGAATGTCCGATTTCTTTTGTAGATTCCGCTAAAAACTTAGGAGTTGTTTTTAACCGCAGCCTTACCTGGACGAACCATGTAAATAACACCATTGGTAAATCGTATGGTGTCCTTCGAACGCTATGGTATAGTCAACTCTTTATTCCAAGACATGTTAGAGCCTTACTTGTGAAAACACTGGTTTTACCTTTGATTACATACGGCTGCGAAATCTTTTGCTACTTAGATTACGAAAGTAAAAGAAAATTAACAGTTGCTTTTAATAGTGCCATACGATATGTCTACGGGCTACGACGCTACGATAGTGTTTCTCAATACTCAAAGCAATTTCTTGGTATGTCATTTGAAAACTTCTTAAAGTTCCGAACAATTACCTTGTTTTCTGATATACTTTTAACCCGTCAGCCTGAGGATCTGTACAGTAAAATAATCTGCCTTAATTCAAATAGATCTCTAGATCTTGGAATTCCGCGTTTTCGTTGCTTGACATCCGAACGCCAATTTTTTGTGTACTCAGTAAGGATTTGGAATTCATTGCCAAGAGAGATAAGAAATATAAGCAACACGAAGCAATTAGGAAAAGAACTTAAACTATATTATTGTAATTCTTAGTTTATTTAGCACCAATCAATGTATAAAATAAAAATATGTAACACTTGAATTTCAATCAAACCTGTAGCATTTAACACATCGCTAGCTTCACTTTTTTTTTTTATAAGATATTGTATCTTACAGTGTAAGCTTTTCATAGATAAATAAAAATACTAAAAAAAATAGTTGATACTCTGTCTAAATTTGGGCTTCGATAAAGGAAGCAGTAGTGAATGATTTGCTTATTTACGGAGAATTTAAACCACATATAATTAAAAAAGGAATTGGTGCAAAGACCATATTGTGGTTTGATGCTTTTCACCACCAAAACCAAGGTACCACCCTTCACTCTACCTCGGTTGAACGGACAAGCACTATCATTGTCTTCCAGTGCTAAATATTTGGGTGTAATACTAGATACCAAATTAAACTGGAAGCTTAACATCGAAGAGCGGGTAAGAAAGTCGTGTGTCGCCTTTCATAATTATATAAAACAACGTATGCAATTACTACAAAATAAAGCTATGAGGACTATACTAAAATGCATGTTAACAGCAACAAAACCGAGTTGATGCTTTTCACCACCAAAACCAAGGTACCACCCTTCATTCTACCTCGGTTGAACGGACAAGCACTATCATTGTCTTCCAGTGCTAAATATTTGGGTGTAATACTAGATACCAAATTAAACTGGAAGCTTAACATCGAAGAGCGGGTAAGAAAGTCGTGTGTCGCCTTCTACGCCTGCAATAAAACATTCGGCAAAAAGTGGGGCCTCCAGTCAAAAATGATAAAATGGACATACACGGCGGTTGTAAGACCGATACTGGTCTACGGTTCCATTGTGTGGTGGCCCGCTTTCACCAAAGCCTACATAGTAAACAAGCTTACAAAGGTGCAGAGAAATGCTTGCGTAGGGATATCAGGGGCAATCAGGTCCTGTCCAACGGATGCACTCAACGTCATCCTGGACCTTCTGCCGATTGACCTCTTTATCAAATATCAGGTGTCCTGCAGTATCTTGAGACTCAAAGAAATAGGCTGCTGGAAACCTAGATCTTACGGGCACTGCAACCAAACAAGCCTGATACCATCAGATATCCTATCCACCGATTACTGCATCCCTACCCTAGACACCTCAAAGAAGTTTAGAGTCTTGCTCCCGTCAAGAACCGACTGGGAGGAAGGCGTTGTGACGGAAGACTTCGACACAATTATCTTCACGGATGGTTCGAAGATGGAATGCGGTGTTGGGGCAGGTGTCTTCTGTGAATCTCTTGAAATTTCAAAAACCTATAGACTTCCCGATTTTGCTAGCGTGTTCCAGGCAGAATTGTTGGCGATAAGGGAAGCTTGCACAGCCCTTAAAAATATCCGCCAGAACCAAAATGTAGCTATACTAACAGACAGTCAGGCAGCTATTAAAGCCATTGATTCAGCTTTATCATCCTCTAAACTGGTCCAGCAATGTAAAGAGGCCCTAAAGGAACTGGATATGAGCGTCACTCTTATCTGGATACCGGGCCATAGGGGCTATGAGGGTAATGAGAAGGCAGATGAGCTAGCTAGGCAAGGATCAGCCCTTCACAACTCTCTGGCAGTGAGAGTATATGCTCCTCTTGGAGTTGTGAAGGGCAATATCCTGACCAAATACACATCAGAAGCAAATCATAGGTGGAGTAGTTTAACGAGTTGCGTTATATCCAGGAAAATATGGCCCGCCTATAACAAACCAAAATCAATCAATTCAATTTAATTTCCAAACCAAGGCATGACATAGCCAGGATTGTCGCTAACTGCACAGGGCAATTGCCTGTAGGGGAGCATGCGGCAAAATTGGGTATACCACATAACTCTTTCTGCCGTAGCTGTGAGAACCGGGATGAAAAAGAAACAGTCCCACATTTTCTATGCCATTGTCCGGCCCTGGCCAGGAAAAGAGCACTCCACTTGGGTAAGGAATTCTTCAACGGTATTGAGGAACTCTTAGAATTCAAGATCAAAGATTTGATCTCATACCTAAATAGCACAAAGTGGCTTTAACCCCCTCCCCCCTTATTTCTCCATCACTAAATGGTACTATGAGATAATAGGCCGTAGGGTAGGAGAATAAAATTACATTTTATATTTTACATAGGACTGCACGTGCGGAACGTGCACCATCCATAGCCCATTTTCAAATCCATTCAGAATCTCACGAGGTATGGTATCAAAACGGCGCACTCAGCGCTAATTGTGTCCTGCGCGAAGCAGGACAGCCATTTCTACCTACCTACCATACTAAAATGCAATATATATACACCAATAAGACATATGTTGGAAACGTTAAAATGGATGAATGTCGAACAAAAAATAACATACAATGCAATGAATTTCATCTTTAAAATGAAACAGGCGTTTTGTCTCCATATCTCGATGGCAACATAACAACTGTAGCAGAAGTCCAGCCGTATAACTTAAGAAACAACGAAGACCTCAGACCGATGCGATGTAACAGAAGTAGTTTGATAAACTCCTTGATGTATGCCGGATTTAATTTCTTCAATAGTTTACCAAGTGAATTAAAATCCGAAACAAGATTAAAGACTTTCAAAACTAAACTTCAAGTGTTTTTAAAGAATAGAGTTTGATTAATAACAGACAAATTTTGAATTGATAAATGTGTAATTTTAAAAATAAAAAATTTTCCTTTTCTTTTAGAAAATGTATAAATGTAAAAATTAAAAACTTAACAGTCTAGAAAATGTCAAAAATTGAATCAGAAATTGTAAAAACATTGTAAAAAAGATTTTGTTAAAAGTTCATTGAACTAATAAATAAATAAATTAAATATTTAGCAGGATCAATGGACTACGGAGACGAAGCGGAGATCAAGTAAATCTTGTAAATATACTTAATGACCAGAATTAAAAAAAAAAACAATTTCACGAAAACATTAACAACATTACAGAACATATCGAAAGACAAAAGAGATAACTAAAAGACGAATTTTCAACATAATATATAATATCAAATTATTAAATAATTAAGTATAAAATGTGAAGGGAGTATTTTGTTAAGTAAAATAGGTCTTCTATGTAAAAATATCCTGTTACTAAAAGAAATCCAACATTTTTTTATAACACTTGAAAAACTGAAGGACATTTAAATTTCTACCATATTTTATGAAAATCAAATAATTCTTATAGTAACGCAAAATTCCATAGGATTTTTATTGAACCTATTTCAAATTTCAAACGTCTTGAGCTTGTTATGCATGTTATGCATATTATTATTATTCCCAGACGCAAAGTCATCATAAAAATATGTATGAGTAGGTTACTTGAATTCTCATGAAATATTTTTTGTATTTTTCAGCACAATCTAACTATATATAAAGGTGCAAAACAAAAAAAGGCAGTTTATTAGAAATCAGAACGTTAAAGTATTATTGTCGTCGATCATTCAAGTTAATAAATAAATATATTCAAAATAAAGAAACAAATCTTTTCACTTTCAATTAAATTTGTCGTTCAAGTAAAGAAAAGGGAAGTTTCTTGTTTCTTGTGTGATAGTGTTAACTACACACATCATTTAAAATATTCATCAAGAAAGATAAAAAGAAAACGTCCGTCGGACGGAAACACACCAGGGGGAGTACCCAACCCAACAGCAACCTGGCCTGAAGATAAATTCCTTTTGAATTTTTGTGAACCTCTAATTTAGGCATAACACTTAATTTGGTGGCAGCGGTGGGATACATAAAGGAATAATTAAATTATCATCGATGGATATTCTCAACATATTTTTATTATCATTGTGAGTAACTAATCTCTTATTAGCTTATCCAAATTTAGATTTAAATTGTTTTAATTTAGAGCATTATATAAAAAACAACGAAAAATTATATTTATATCTATTAATAAATTCAATTTTAAGAATTAGTTACATAAATTACATTTAAACCTTTTTTAAATTTTTAATAAAAAAAAGAAAATTAAGTTAAGAATTTTCAGCTAAATTCCTAAAGATAACGCGATCAAAATGCTTACGTCCTCGAAGCTCTCGTATGTCTAAGGGTAGGGAGTTCCATAGTCTGACAGCACAAACAAAAAATTGGCGCTCAGAGGCAGAGCAAGTGAATCTTGGTTGAATAAATACAAAAGAGCGGATGGAAGTAGAGAACACAATTTTGTTATAAAGATAAGATGGCTCCTTCTTTGCTACGATGCCATTCAATGTCTTTAAAGTATTGTAACTTAGATATGCGTTTAAGGTACAACCAAGTAAATTTTTCTTATACGCGGAAACATGATCATAACGCTTAAGATTGTACACGTATCGAATTATGTTATTGAAGGCAACATTTAGGTTTCTTTTAGATTCTGAGCTATGACTGCAAAATATCTGGCATCCGTAAGTAATAATCGGGATAATTAAAGTTTTTGCTAAGTAAAGTCTAATATCTTGTGGTGTATGCTTCTGTGTGAAGGAAAGACTGCGTAGATATCCGTAAATTTTTCCTATAATGTGGTGTATGTGACAATCCCAACTAAGTGTGGAATTAAACCATATACCAAGGTTCTTTACTTTATCAACGTACTCGATTACCTGGTTGCCAATTTGTATGGGTGGAAAATAACTGAGATCAAGCTTATGTTTATAAATTACCATACATTTAGATTTTGTTGGGTTCAACCTCAAGTTATTCTCCTCTGACCAACGATAAATTCTATACAAGTCTTCATTAAGTAGGTAAGCACCGTTTTCAATCATGCCCAATTCACAACTTAGGCGAATCTGGACATCGATTGAGTTGATTTATTGACCAATTTGTGTACTTATTTTGATTATTGGAATTATAGTTTTCCGTCGGCTTTTTGGTCACTTAGTTTTTGCAATGAAACAATTACGTTACATTAACTTTCCCAACGTTTCGGCAGGGGTTGCTGCCTTCCTCAGGGGAATCAAGAAAGATTTAAAAAAACAAAATTTAATATTAATTACATTAATTAATATGAATTAAAAATAAAATTATAAATGTAGTTAGCACTTCGAAGAGTGTAGTTAGAGTGTAGTTAGCACTCTTCGAAGTGCTAACTACATTTATAATTTTATTTTTAATTCATATTAATTAATGTAATTAATATTAAATTTTGTTTTTTTAAATCTTTCTTGATTCCCCTGAGGAAGGCAGCAACCCCTGCCGAAACGTTGGGAAAGTTAATGTAACGTAATTGTTTCATTGCAAAAACTATAGTGACCAAAAAGCCGACGGAAAACTATAATTCCAATAATCAAAAGAATCTGGACATCGTCTGCATACAAATCAATGGATGAATAATGCACCTGGGTTGGAAGGTCATTAATACACATGCAAAATAGCAATGGTCCTAGTATTGATCCCTGGGGAACTCCGGAATAAAGATCCAGCAATCCTGACGCATGTTTTTCTACAACGACAGCTTGTTTTCTCCCAGAAAGGTAAGAAAACATTAAATTGCAAGCTGAATCTTTGAAACGGAACAGCCTTTTCATTTTGGAAATAAGAACACTGATTAACCGTATCAAAGGCTTTCGAGAAGTCAAGTAATCCTAAAAATGATACTTGATCATGGTCAATAGCACATCTTAGATCATCAGTTACTTTAATGATAGCAGACACACAGCTGTGATTTATTCTAAAACCGGATTGGTTAACACATAAGAGATTGTTATTTTTTAAAAAATTCGAGATCTGGATATGTAAAATTTTTCTAAGACTTTTGAAATAAATGGAAGAATCGAAATTGGTCTGTATTCGGGAGATGTTAAGCGAGTAGCAGGTTTCTTGATCACAGGAATTACTTTTGCAACTTTCCAGGTATGAGGAAAAGAGCTTGTCGTAATGATTGTATTGAAAATATGCGTAAGGGTGGGAAGTATGTGAGGTAGTATTATTTTAATAAACGAGGGGTGCATTTCATCAAACCCCATGGCTTTAGATTTAATTTTTAAAATATTATCTACTAAATCAGCTTCTTCAACTGCCTGAAATTCAAAACAATTTAAGTTCGGATCCACTGGTTCCATATCATTAGCTATTTCTACCTCATTAAGAGATTCAGACTGGACTTTCGCAAAATCAGCATTAAGAACATCAGGATTAATGTTTTCAGGGTATTTTCCTTTCAATGGTCCTACTCCGAGATCTCGTATATTTTTCCAGAGTGTTTTAGAAGGTAGATCTTTCCTCAAATGATTTAAATATACCTGTAGTTTAGATTCCCTTATTTTAATGCGTACTTTGTTTCGAAAGTCACGAAAAGTATTATGAAATTCAGTCAATCGAAATCGTTTCCATTGTTTGTAAGCTAAGTCTCTTTGCTTCATCAGTTCCTTAATTTCAAGAGAAAACCAAGAATTGTGCTTGTGCTTGACCACCTTTGTTTTAAGCTTCACATGCTTATCGAATAAACAACGAATAGAATTTTCTAAAAAGAAAACCTGGTCATCGGCGGAAGCCATAAAATATATTTTTTGCCAGTTAATCTGAAATAGATCGTGTTCCAGTTGAGCCAAGTCAATATTTTTAAAATCTCGATATTCAATAGTAGTAGTTCCCGTTCGGGGAACAAAATCAAAGGTAGCAAAAATTAAATCATGTTTCGAAAAGGCGGATGCGGAAAGCTGGTCGTAGATCAAAAAGTTTTCGATATTATGGGTAAAGAATAAGTCTAAGAGTGTTGCACTATCATTAGTAAAATGAGTTGGATTACTAAAATTATTTGTATATAAGCTTAGGCTGTTCATTCGTTCAATAAATAATTTTGATGTTTCCGTGTTTAGCAAATTACAATTAAAGTCACCACATAAGACGATTTCAGAATAAAAAGAGGAAATGCTCTCTAATACTGTGAACATGGGCGAGAAATCAACGTGTTTATTTGGACGATAAACTACACCTACTAAGCATTTATTCACACCATTCAAAATTTCTATAAAGCAATAGTCAACAGGAGAAGAGCTATCTGATCTGGCAACAAAACTGCGATTTATTGAACTGCGAATGTAAATCGCAACCCCTCCACCTCTTGGGTCACTTCTATCACAGCGAAACAAATCATATCCTTTTAAGTTACACAGGACGTCAGATAAACTTGCCTTGAACCATGTCTCAGATACACAGATAATGTCTATATTAGAGCACTCAAACACATATCTAAATTCATCTATTTTAGGATAAAGACTTTGAGCATTTAAATGGCAAACGTGAAGGCCATTACTCTGCTTGCATAGAATATCTAGCATGCGCATATTGATTGTGCGGTCAAACATACTACTACCTGGGTTGCTAATCATTTTCAAAGAAGAGAAAATTAGAACCACCACCAAGACATACTACCAAGAGAGAAACATTTGTTAAAAGAAGTCGAAGTTCAGATAATTGGCTTAAATTCAACAAGATACATATATACAATAGCATTAAAAAAAGAGTTTATAAAAAAAGCAATTTTCATACTAACAAAATAACAATGAAAATATAAATAAAAATTGTAATAAAGATGACCATCTCCAGGCTCACGATTTTTCACCATGTTGTTGTTGTTCATTCAATTGATGTTCGGCAATATTTAAATTCAAGCTATTGATTGATGTTATTAAAAGTGTTTTCGCAGCACCAGTGACACGTATAAACACCCTTCCGTTTCTAGTGTAAACACTCGATAGAGCTTTCTGACGTTTGAGTGCAAGAGCTTTCCGCAAGATCATGTGGCTGGATGACGTTAAGCTTTCATTTACATAAATGCTGCTGTCAGAGTTGAGCTTTACATCATGTAAACAAAGGTTTTGTTTATTTGTTATCCAACGATGACGGATCGATTGCAGCAAATTATTTTTGTCGGTCACTGTTCTGAATTTTAAAACAATTGAGGTGTTGATATCTTTCGGATTGCTTTTAGATGTTGTGCGATAAATATTTTGAAGAAGAGGTGGTGTGAGTTGAACAGATTGACATAGGTTTGCAAATAATTCATGCAGGTCTTCGTTCTCCATTTTTGGAATCCCTCGTATGACAGCGCCAGTTGAATATTTTTCGCGTTCAAGCTCTTCTATACGTTGGGCGAGTTGTTCGGTGTTATTGGTAGTGGGGAGTTCTGGTGTTTTTGCTTCAAGCTGTTCGACTCTGCGAGTCAAGTCTGCTACGGCAATGCTATGATCAGTGAAACGTTGGTTAAAATCGCTTTCAATTTTATCCAGTTTCTCGGTCAATTTGTTAATTTCGTCCTTTATCCACTCTCTTAAATCCTTCATCTCCTTCTTCATCAACTTTTCAAACAGCGACAATTTGTTTTTGGTGTCAGGTGTTTGTGCCATATTGGGGTTAGATTGAATTGCGCCAATTTTACCTGTAGAGTGTAGTACGTGCTCTTTTTTGTTCATGGGGCAGTGGCAAAGGCAAATAGTCGGCGAAGTAAATTATAAAAATTGATGATTTAAAAGGGCGATTTTGGAGAAAAATGTATTGCAAGCGCGGTAGTATAAAGCTTATGCACAGTTTGAAAACACTTTTGTTTGTATAAATTAATTATATTTAATGTAACTTGAAGTAATAAGCACCACAGCAAAAATTAACGTCTAGCTTGTCATAGTTTGACATATAATGTCAAGTGTAAAGCGAAATATAATACATGTTTTCCGAATTCCGAGAATCGTTTAACACATTGGGTCCTAAAGATAATTCTGATAGTGAGGATAGTCAAGACAGAGACATAGGAAGTGATAGTGAAAGAAAGGTAGGAAGAAATACAGAGGTTAGCAAATATAAAGATAATTTAAATAGTGTTAAAAATAGTGACAGTGAAGATTCGATTGAAACGATGGCTAAAGTTCGACTTAACGTACTGATTTCTTTTATCCCCACCTTTACTGGAACAAGTGAAGAAGTGTTTAATTTTATTGATGCATGTAACGACGCCATCGAATTGGCATCCGATGCACAAAAAAATATACTTTTTAAATATATCAAAACAAAAATACGTGGCAATGCCACATCTATTCTTATGAATAGAGAAATTTCAGATTGGGATTCCTTAAAGAAAGAATTAACCCAAGTTTTTAGAGAACCTCATAGTGCGCTCCAATTACATAGAGAATTAATTTCAATTAAACAGAATAGAGAAGAATCAGATGTAAAAAATATGCTTGTGAAGAAAAACAAAGAATTAATTTGTTCAGAACAAATACCCAGAAAGATTATACCTCAAAAAATTTAGCCAGAGTTAATTATCAAGAGAGAAATTGTTATAATTGCGGCAAGCCGGGGCATATTGCTAAATATTGCAGGCAACCAAAAAAATACCAAAACTCAAATAACAAACGATTCGATGAAACTAAGGAAAGTCCAAGTACCTCGTCCTCTGGTAATAGAGATTTTAAGCAGAAAAATTTTCAGTAAGCTGTATGGTCGATGAGGCATCCGTGCAGCTTAGGTCCTTGGATAGCTTTGAAAGTCCTCATGTATTAGTTGAAATCAATGGTGAACAAAAGAAGTTAATAATAGATACAGGTGCTAAGGTGTCTCTCATCAAAGCTAATTGTTTATGAAGAAGATATAGATGAACAAAACACAGTTAAGTTCAGTGGAATAGGCGGTAAAACGCGTGAAACCTTAGGAAAAACAGAAGTAGAGGTCAAATTTATTCCTTTTAATGGAAAATCAAAACCTAAAAACATAAAGTTCCAAGTAATAGAAAATAATATATTAGGAAAGTACGATGGGTTAATTGGAAATCATTTCCTTTGAGAGGGTGGCTTTTCAATTAACTATGTAAACAATACTATCAGTGGAAAATTCGGGGAGATACCGTTAAGATATCTCAGTGAAGAAGATGTTATAAAAAAAGGTCAGAAGTCTTTAGGACTGTTAAAGTTGATGGTAATTTAAAAAGGGAAATTGTTATAACTAGACAGGAAGTCGCTGACGGTATCATAGTTCCAAATTATGTCACTTTAAATGAAAATGGAGAGTGTTTGGTCTCCATTGTGAATACTACACATAAACCATGCTGTCTTAAGAATGTAAGAATTATTGGAGAAAATTTAAGCGAATTTGAATTTCGTGAAAATAGATCTGAGATAGTATCGGGAAATATTAGAACCGAATATTTAAATAAAGAGGAAAAAAGAAGCTTAATAGAAATAGTAGAAAAGTTTAGTGACATTTTCAGTATTGAAGATGAAAAATTGCCAATGACCTCTGCAGTTTTTTTTTTCCAAATTCATTTTTATTAATTCAATCTTAAATCTATCTTAAAGCTAGACAAAAATTCATAAAACTAGCCTAATTAACCATAACTTACAACTAACTTACTAGTCCCATACGGACACTCTAAGTTAAACAAATGACCTCTGCAGTAAAGCACAGGATACGTACAAATCCAGGGGCAGAGCCTATATTTACTAAAAGTTATAGGTACCCAAAAGTTCACGAAGAAGAAGTACGCGAACAAGTTCAAAAGTTAAAAAAAAAATGGAATCATCCGTGACAGCAGTTCTCCTCGGAGTTTTATCCATTGCCAAATATAACAAAGATACTCGATCAGTTAGGAAAAGCTAAATACTTTTCCACCTTGGACTTAACGTCCGGCTTCCACCAGATTCCAATGGAAGAAGTGGATATAGAGAAAACGGCCTTTAGCACTCCATACGGTCATTTTGAATATACAATAATGCCGTTTGTACTGAAGAACGCTCCAGCCTGTTTCCAGAGATTAATGAATACAGTTCTGGCAGGACTCCAAGGCATAAAATGCTTCGTCTACTTAGACGATATTGTCGTATATGGACAAAACTTGGAGGAGCATAATAATAAATTAATTGAAGTTCTTGAGCAATTAAGAAAAGCTAATTTAAAACTTCAACCCGACAAATGCGAATTTCTTAGAAAGGAAGTCAATTATTTAGGGCACGTTATTACTGATAAGGGAGTTAAACCAGATCCGAAAAAAATTCAGAGTATCGTTGAGATGCAGGCACCGGTAAATACTAAAGGTATAAAATCCTTCCTAGGGATGATAGGGTACTATCGAAAGTTCATAAGGGACTTTAGTCGATTTGCCGAACCAATGACTAGACTACTTAAAAAGGATGTTGAATTCATTTGGGGTCAAGAGCAACAAAACAGTTTTCAAAAATTAAAAGAATTAATAACAAAGTATTCGATATTACAATATCCGGACTTCAGTAAACCTTTTATTATTACGACACGACTGATGCTTCCAATCGAGGTATTGGAGACGTTCTTAGCCAAGAATTCAATGGAAAAGACTTGCCAATCCATTTCGCCAGCAGGACTTTAAATAAGTCTGAAACCAGTTTCAGCAATACTGAAAAAGAGTGCCTAGCTGTCGTTTGGGAAACCAAACAATTTCGTCCATATATTTATGGGACAAAATTCGTCATTATGACAGATCACAGACCATTGACGTGGTTATTTCAAGTAAAGGATCCAGGCAGTAGGTTAGTGCGATGGCGTCTCAAGCTCGAAGAGTTTGACTACACTATCGTCTATAAAAAAGGTAAAGAAAACGTGGTAGCAGACGAATTGAGTAGAAATGTTCGAATAACTGAACAAGAAAAGGAAGAAACATGGCAAGACCTATTAAGTCTCTTAGAGGAAGAAGGTATATAAGTAAATAAAGAAAACGAAGAAAATCGAAATAATATAGAACTAAATGTAGATGAAGAAAACTCAAGAGAAAATAACGAAAATATTTTAGTAGATGATCCGACCGCAGAAAGTGAAAAATTTTGTGAGGTAGAAGCAGGAAAAACAACAGATAAAGAGGAGGTAAATGACCCAACAGAAGACAAGAAATACTGCGGGAGTATCATAACGGTTTATTAGGAGGTCATACAGGTCAAAAAGCAACATATGCTAAAATGAGTGGGAAATTCAAGTGGAAAGGAGTGCAAAAACACGTAGAGGAATTTATCAGAAATTGCCCTCAATGTCAAACTGAAAAAGTAAATAGAGCACCGACAAGAAACCCTATGAAAGTTATAACATCAGCATGATGATAGACATGATAGGTCCAATGAAGGAAACAGAAGAAGGTTATAGGTTTGGACTAACAATCCAAGATGACTTGTCCAAATTCATTAAATTCATTCCACTGAAATCCAAAGAAATGAAAACTGTGGCGAATACTTTATTGGAACAATGGGTAATGAATTATGGAATGCCAAAGATTATTTTATCAGATAATGGCGCCGAATTCTGCAACTCATTATTTAAAGAATTGTGTGAAATTTTGAATATAAAACACATTACAACGAGTGTCGAAAGGAAATTTTGAAAAACGTAGCATTAGTAATAAATTTAGATTTAGCACCATTAGAAGAATCAACTGTAACTATTAAAAATATGTTAAATTCCATAGACAACTTTTGTATAGAAACTAAGGCAGGGTGTAAGGAATGCCAACAGTCAGCGAGACGGGAGGTAATAAAATTAGATCATAGAATCAGAATAATTTCAGGAATAATAGGAAACTCAAAACGGCAAAGACGAGTGTTAGCAAATGTTATAGGTACAGGTCTTAAAGTTCTCTTTGGAACCATGGACAATGAAGACGCTGAATATTATCAGAAGGTAATACAAAGTATCTCTAAGAATGAGGATACAATTAAAAATTGAATGGAAGAAAATATTAAAGTCTTAAGTCACCTTAATAGACAGGTGTTAGATAATATAAAAAACAGAATTGTAACAATAAACAAAATCAATGAAGCTATCAACGAAATCAATAAAGCTAATTCGAAAGAAACTAATCTCAATAGAACAATTATTCTCAATTCATATTTTGATGAAATAGTGAGCAAAATTAACCATAAATTAATCCAGTTAGAAATAGAAGTAGAACAGATCATTGACAGTTTGTTATTCATTCAAGCAGGAATTATTCATCCAAGAATTATTGAACCAATAGATCTACTCAATGAGTTGCGCGAATTAAAGAACCAGGAAATTTTAGCTTTAGAACCTAATACGGAAAATTATTCGGAAATATTAAAAATTATCGAAATAGGGGCCTTTAGTAGAAATCAAAAGATCGTAATAATTATAAAGATTCCTATAGTATCAAAAGAAAATTATGACATATATGAAACGATTGCTATGCCCAAAATTGTAGAAAACGGAATTGTAATTTTAGGCTTAAGTAATAAATTTCTTATCGTAAATAAAAACAGAGAAGAATATACTTTAATAAAAGATTTAACCAATTGCAAAAATATAAATGAAAAATATATTTGTAAACCTTTATTGCTAAAAAGCACTATTAGTGATGTAAATTGTGAAGTAAATATTTTTATGAGAAATAGAGCAGATAATTGTAATGCTAAAATTGTAAATTCTAAAGTTGAATTTTTTTATAAACTTAAAGAAAATACTTATTTGTATACAATCACTGAAGAAACTAAATATAATTGTAAATGTAAAAATGAAACAGAACGTGGGAATTTAGTAGGGTCTGGAATAATAACAATTAATAGGAGTTGCGTGTTAGAAACGTACGATACAACAATTAAAACATTAGATATTGATGCAGAACTACCATTAAATGACAAACACTCATATGGAGATCTCGAAGATTGTTGCATAAATATCAAGCTGCGAGAAGTAACAATATATCAAGAACCAATGTCGAAAATAACAGCAAATGATATTCATGAGTTACAGGATATCTCATCAGAAATTCAAAATCAAAGGAGCTTTTGGGCAAAAACATTTGAAGCAATACCAGAGCGATCACAAGGAGTTCTGATGTCTATATCTGGAGTGATAATAATCTTATTCATTGGTTACACTATGTGGAAATGTGGATCGGGTGGAAGGACCACTATATCGTTATTTAATAGATGTTTTAACAAAAGGCATCGAACCAACCCAGAAATGACAGCCACTTGAGTATATATATAACAGAGGCCCTGGAGCTAAGAACACCTAAAACCAATCTCAGGATAAAGTATCCTTAGATGTGTCTAAAAGGGGGACGTGTTATGCATGTTATGCATATTATTATTATTCCCAGACGCAAAGTCATCATAAAAATATTTATGAGTATGTAACCGAAACGGCAACACTGTAATAGAAGAGAGGAGAGGAAGAATAGAATGTTTTAGGCTCAGTTATGTTTGAGACGAGCTCCATAGCAGAGCTGTTTAATAAAGTCCTATACTTATAATAAATTGATTGCCTTTTATTGAATAGAAAATAATATATCTGTTAAAGTTCAGAAGTGGGATCAGACTCAGCCTTATTCAAGATAAGTGAAATAAATAAATATAAATAACATTTGAGTTGCTTTTGATAACATGTGAGTAAAGTGATCATGTTGATATTTATAGCGTGAATGTTCAGAGCATATTGTGGTCAACATTGTACGTATACTAAGATTATTAATGATGGTGATAAGTTTTAATGAGTGTGGTTTTGGTTTGCAAAACTGCATTTTATTCGGGCATAATGACGAGTTGATTTAAGATTTTGGGTGTTAGTAGCGGCGCGACACCGACCGTTATTTTTGTTTGTAAAACAGTTTGTAGTTGCATTTTCAGTCTATGGAAAAGTAATACTGTCTCTCTTCTACCCGAGCGTCGAACTTGTCGAGTTGTAGAAGCTGAGTAAGGACAATGATTCTCGGGAATTATTTCTCCAGAAGAGTCCTGAAACCAAAGGTCGCTCGCCCCTCCCCTTCCCAATCTTTTACCCCCTCCTCCGTCAGCTCTGTGCTATTATGCTGGCTGATGTCTCCTTATCCCCTGACTGTATGGTGTATAACTGTCTGTCATGCCTAGTTTCCTTCCTGGGACGCTTATGGCTTAATTGCTGTTCGTCTCTCCTTTCTCAAAACATATCCTTCCCTTAAGCTTCCCAAACTTCCCAATTGGGCTGGATCTAAGGTGTTATATGACCCGTGCCGATGATCAGCCAGGCTGAGGGCCCAATTAAAAAACTAGCTCAGTCGCGAATACTCACAGCCCTGTTGTCGCCAATGGAATATCGGATAATCAGGTAAAATTACCTTCTTCCTGTAGTGAGGCAGTTGTGAAGAACGGCTCCTCTACTACCACTGAGGTGTTGACGAGATGAGAGGTTTACACCTCTCATCTCGTCAACACCTCGAGTCGGAGGTAGTAGGGCTGTGATGCCAAGTCCTTCTACCTCCAAAACAAAGGATCCTAAAGAAGGTCCTGGGGGAGATGGGCGTAAGCTCAGACCCTCCAAGGCCTACTACAGGAACATACGAAATGCTAAGAGGATTCTCCAGACGTTTGGTGAACAACTAGGCGCTGGAGGAAACTCTCAGCATGACGCCAAAATAAATTGGGCCAAGAGCTTCCTCGCCAAAATTAATTTAAAGACCAGCCAAGACTCAATGTCGAAGCGACAAAGGTCTATGGAAGGTAGTGTTTCACTACCTAAACGCCCCAAAGTGCTAAACACCAGCACTCCTCGTGACCCTCGCAAGGATAAAATGTCCTTCAGCGACGTTTTAAAGGACAAAAAGGTAGTCGCGATTATCGACAGAAGTGATGTGGATGGCACGATCTCTGCCGAGAACTGGACATTGGCCAAAGGACAGCTGGCCTTCAGTTTTGTCGAGATAATGTCCGACAATCCGGGACCACCGCCCATCACAAAAGATGGCGGTTGGCATCAGGGACACATCAAGTTGATGGTCTGTGATGATCAGAGGTCGTGCGACCTACTGACGCTGGAGGTCAGCCGACTTGGAGAGGTCTGGCCTGGTGCTAAGCTTGAGGTTGTAGCAAAGGAGGACATTCCTTGCAGACCAAGAGCTCGCATCACGGTTCCGGCCATATTCAAGGAAGCTGACCACGTTCTGAAGGTAATCCGGCTCTCCAATCCAACCCTTCCTACTCACAACTGGAAGGTTGCGAAACTAGAGGATCCAAAGGGACCCTATAAGGGTGCAATTGTGATCATCAATGCAGAATCCCTTTCTCCTCTGGCGCAATCAAAAGGTGTGATTAGGTTCGGGTTCGATGAAATTACGCTGAGGGTCTATAAAAAATATGGGGCTGAGGCACAAACCCTTCCCCACCCACACAAGCGGAAACGGTTGCTGAGGTACCTGGCGCATCGGTCACACTTCCTTCATTGGAAGACGATGCATCTCAGGTACCCCCAGTAGCAGTGGAAGCACCTAACACCGACCAAGGTTTTTCCGCAATGGAGGCCGAGGTCTACGACAGCGGAGATGAGGACATTCTTTTAGAATCGTCCTCTGATATGGATGACTCCGACATTACTGTGTTGGAGGCTGATCGGGAGTGCAGTAGCAAAAATGCTGCGGTTACTCCAGATTAACCTCCAACACTCCATAAAGGCTTCGGCCTCCCTTCTTCTTCGCCTATCCAGCAGCGATGAAGATATTGTCCTGATTCAAGAACCCTGGATTGTTAAATCCATTGTTCGAGGAATCAGGACTCCCAAATACTGCGTGCTGTATGCATCAGGTGAGGATGAACCCAGATCTTGCATATTAGTAAAACGCAGCCTAAATGTATATTTACTCCCTAATTTCAGCGATCGAGATACCACCGCCGCAAGTCTGGAAACAGCCAGAGGAACATTCTGGCTGGCGTCGGCGTATCTTGGCCACGACCATCTTGGCCCTCTCCCGGGAGATACTCTGGAGAGACTGATAACTGAAGCACAAAGGCTCAACATCGGCCTCATCATCGGTAGTGACGCTAACGCCCACCATACAGTATGGGGTAGCACGGATATAAACGACAGAGGTGAGTCTCTTTTCGACTATATTCTTAACACTAACCTACTCGTAAGTAACGTTGGTAATGAGCCAACCTTTATTACTAAAAATCGACAAGAAGTTTTAGATATAACTCTTGTCTCCGAATTCATTAATAATAATATTTTGAACTGGAAGGTATCTAAAGATCACTCCTTTTCTGATCATAGATACATCCAGTTTGACTTTATAAATGAACCGCCTTGCCAACCGATCTTTCGAAATCTGAAAAGAACAAATTGGCCAAAATATAAGAGAACGTTAAATAGTTTAATAAAACCTGAACTTTTTAATACTCCCTCCAACATCGAAGATCTTGACGACAAAGTCAATAATCTAACATTAGCCCTAAACAAAGCTCTAGATACTGCATGCCCTCTTATACAAGTAAGAGGTAAAAAGAAGCCAACCTGGTGGAACTCAGGGCTGGATCCACTTCGAAAAGAATGCAGAAAACTCTTTAACAGAGCCAAAGCTTCTAGAGACATGTCTGACTGGGATTCATATAAAGAATCACTGAAGATTTATAAAAAAGAACTGAGGAAAACCAAACGATCGTCTTGGAGAAACTTCTGTAGTAACGTTGAAGATTGCTCCGAAGCATCCAGGCTGCGCAAAATCCTCTCCAAAAATCCAATCATGCCAAGTTGCTTGAAAAACGCCTCTGGCCTCTGGACCAATTCAAGCGAAGAATCGCTCAACTTGCTACTAGACGTCCACTTTCCTGGTAGCTCTAATATTATTAATAACATTGCACTTAATAATGGTGACAATACCTCACAACCCCCACAAGGTCTAGTCACTAGGGAAAAACTCAATTGGGCTATTAACAGCTTTAAACCATACAAATCTGCTGGTCCGGATGGTGTAATTCCAGCCGAACTGCAAGAAAATGCAAGTTTTCTAATACCCATCCTAGAAAACATCTTCAAGGGTTGCCTTAATTTGGCATACATCCCGATGTCTTGGAGACAAGTTAAAGTTGTCTTTATTCCAAAAGCTGGAAAATCCAGTCATGTAAACCCTAAAGACTTAAGACCTATCAGCTTATCATCATTCCTTCTCAAAACTTTTAAGCGTTTGATCGATATTCACTTAAGGGCAAGTATTGATAAGTCCCTCCTTTCAAAGGCTCAACATGCCTACAACAAAGGGAAATCAGTTGAAACGGCTCTACACAGTATAGTACGTACAATCGAATATTCCCTCCATCATAAAGAGTACACCTTAGTTGCCTTCTTAGACATAGAAGGTGCATTTAACAATGTCGACACATCTGCAATTGCACGTGTATTGACATCTCTGAAGGTAGATAAGTCGATCAGCGAATTGATTAATCAGATGCTGATAAGCAGGATTATCAATTCAAAACTGGGCGATTTTACTACACAAAGGGGTGTCAGCAGAGGTACGCCACAAGGTGGTGTCCTATCCCCTCTCCTCTGGAACTTAGTAATAAATGAATTACTAACTACTCTAGAAAGAGAGGGATACAGAGTGTTTGCCTATGCGGACGATGTTGCTATTGCAGTAACGGGTAAACATCCCAATATACTAAAAGAACTCTTACAAAACGCTTTAAATAAGCTCACCAGATGGGCTAATCGGTGTGGACTAGGTGTTAACCCACAAAAAACCGACCTTGTCCTCTTCACAAGGAAATACAAAGTTCCATACATTGACCCTCCCCTCATAAACGGTGTACCACTTAAATTCTCTGATCAAGCAAAATACTTGGGTCTCATTTTAGATAAGAAATTAAGTTGGAAACCTAATATTCAAGAGAGAATAAACAAGGCCACAGTAGCCCTGTTCTCCTGTAAAAAGGCCATTGGTAATAAATGGGGCCTACAGCCCCGCATTACACACTGGCTATACATGTCGGTCATAAGACCGATCCTTACTTATGGAGTAGTGGTATGGTGGACGGCGCTAGATACAGCGACAAACCGCGATAAACTCAGCAAAGTCCAACGAACAGCCTGCCTGTGTATGGGAGGAGCACTTCGCTCCACCCCCTCCGCCTCACTAGATGTTCTGTTCCATAAATTGTCGATCATCTCTTACGGAGATGGCTACACAGTTCAACATTCACCTTTTCTGGGTGCCGGGCCATAGGAAATTGCAAAGCTGACGAACTTGCAAAAAGCGGAACAACTTTACCTCTGCTGGCTCATAATGCTAGCGTAGGTATCCCCTTAGCTACATGTAAACTCATGCTAAAGCAAGATACCATAGAGAAAACAAACTTCAGGTGGAATAACACCACCACCTGTGTAGCGACTAAACGAATTTGGCCTAATCTTAGCACCAAGCGCTCAAAACAATTAATCTCTCTGAGTAGATTGCACATTAGCTACGTTATAGGTGTCCTGGCTGGGCACTGCTTAATAGGAAGGCATGCTATTCGACTTGGAGCCCCTGCAAATGATTTTTGTAGGAGTTGCATGGACGAAGAAGAAGAGGAGACAATCTCTCATCTTCTGTGCACATGCCCTGCCTTATCACAAAGACGTAGAATCCACCTTGGAGACTACTACTTTAACGATACCAGTGATCTAAAAAATTCAGACATTACTTGTCTCCTACGCTTCATTCGAAGCTCCAATTGGTTCAACGAGTTAAGCTGATTAACTGATCCATGTGGTATCACAACGGACCATACTTTAGTCTAAGTGTGTTGGTCGTCCCAAACCAACAGCCACTTTAACCTAACCTAACCTAATACTGTCTCTGTTGCTCAGCAGAAAAAACATCGTTGAAGTGTCTGCGTCGCTTAATATTGTGTTAATGTATATATTTACATAAAATAGATATATGGTGGTAAACACATTGTGGTTGATGTGAAAGAGATAATTATAGTGCGACATGAAAATGGCCGCTGACGTGCGTTTTTGGTATACGAAAAGGCATTTGGTTATCTTTATCTGAAATGAAAGAAGAGTGTGGAAGAAACAATGATTGCGTAAGTGCGTTTTCGGTCCACGGAAAAGCATAAAACATACTGTGGTTGATGTGAAAGAGATAATTATAGTGCGGCATGAAAATGCCGGCTGAAGTGCGTTTTTGGTCTACGAAAAAGCAAAAGAGTGTAAAAGAAACATTTTGTTGAATGTTTCTTGGTATGAACTTGGATTTTCGGTTTACGAAAAAACATGTTGCTTTCGCTATATGAGCTGAGTAAAATGGTTGTAAGAGTAATTATATTAATATAATTATATTAAGGTTACTCAGGACAGAATCAGTTTGAAAGTAAAAGTTTCAAGTATGCTCTGAATTTTCTCGCTTTTAGTCAGGTATCTGGTAGATATGCTTATTGGATAAACTAAATTAACATTTTTTAAGGCAACAGTTGCTGTGACAGTTGTAATGCATCACTTTTACATGCATACACATAATTGAAGGGATTATATCTTGTTTCGTACAAAACAAATGAGAAATTTATTAAGATTAAGATAGTTTCAATTGGTAATAAATGGTCTTACACCAGATGTTTTGTGGATGCATTTCAGTGATGATTGCAACTAAAATTTAATTAGTATAAAATATTCAAAAGCTGTTTATTTGATTCTAGATAAAGCAAAATGGATAGTTTGAACGTAAAACAGCTCCAAGATGAGCTGAGGAAGAGGGGCCTTCTTATAAGTGGCTCCAAAAGAACCCTCATTAAAAGGATAAACGACTATGATAGACAACTGGACACAGGTGAAACTCTATCGCATGCTGACGAGATTGTGAATCAACAAACTGGACAAACTGGCACCATCGAAGAAGAAACCCGAAATATAACAACAATTTCAGACTCAGGTACGGTAACTGACGAGGAGCTGAGAGCCAGAGAATGGTCCTTGATTAAACGCGAACGAGATCTCCTTGAAAAGGAAAAAATACTTTTCGCAAAAGAACGAGAAATAGCCGAAAAGTTGAGGCACCTAGATTCAGCCACACGATTTAGAGATTCTGTTCCAGAAAGACCCAGAGTAAATTGCACCATTAGAGAAATCGCAGATGCGCTGCCTGTTTTTTCCCCTGGAGACATTACTTCGATGTCAGCTGAATGTTGGATTAACCGTGTAGAGTGTTTGAAAAATATTTATGGTTGGGATGAGATGGCACTACTTCTGGCAGCCTCGTCAAGAATGCATGGACCAGCAAGACACTGGTGGGATTCATGCCAGGAAGTCTTAACATCATGGACCCAGTTAGCCACAGGACTCAAATCGAATTTTCCACACCACTGCAGCGAAGTAGAAGTACATCAGCAGCTGATGAAGAGGACACGAAAGCTGTCGGAAACAATCGATAACTTCTGTTTTGAGATGAATCTTATAGGAAAAAGGATTGACCTTTCAGACAAGACCATCATACAATACATTCTTACTGGCTTAAACGACACTCAAATGAGTACCACCCTAGCTGCTGGAAACTTTAGCAATATTGCTGAATTAGTTGAAAAGATCAAATGGTACCAAGGCATCCGAATAAATTCTCGTCAAGCAAACAACTTAAGTGCACCAAGATTCGTTACATCTCCTAGGCCGTCAACCAGTGAGTCTACCAAATGGCAACCTAATCGTCAACCAGTCCCAAAGAACCCCATCACTTGCCACAACTGTAATCAGCCAGGACATTTTGCACAAAATTGCATTCAGTCGAGGAAAAGGCATTGGGACCATAATAAGGACCAAAATCCAGCAACGAAGACAGAAAACAATTATCGCGTTAATGTGATTGTTAACAACGACAATGGAGATTGTTACCATAAAGATGTTTTCGTACATGGAAAAAGGTATGCAGCTCTTTTAGACTCTGGAAGCGAGAAGACGATTATAACCAAACGAGTAGCGACAGATGTAAACGGTACGATAGAAAAATGTGAAACCACTTTACATGGGTTTGGAGGTGGAAGCTGTCGAGCCATCGGAAGCATCAAATGTCAAATCCAAATAGATGGAGCCCTTTTTCCGGTTCATGCAGTTGTAGTTGATGATGGCTGTCTCTCGAAACCAGTATTAATCGGAAAGGATGTCCTTAACAATCCCATTTGTAATATGCGTAAACAAGGCGATAGCTTAACGGTACAAAGAGTGGATGTTGAAGTTTGTTCATCTAGCCCAATATCTGCTTCCGACGTTCAGTTAGGCGAAGAAGTAGAAACACCTATCCTTGTTAAACTACTTAATGAACACCGTAAATGTATTGCAATGAACCAACAAGAATTGGGTCGAACCAAGCTCATCGAAATGGAAATCGAGCTAGTGAAACAAGATCCAATAGTGCATCAACCGTACAAAGTACCGTATGCAAAGCGACAGATACTAACTACAATGATCTCTGATCTGATGAAAAGTGGACTTGTCATTGAATCACAATCTAATTATGCTTCACCAGTGGTCTTAGTCAAAAAGAAGAATGGCGAGGACAGAATGTGTGTTGATTACCGGAAACCAAATTCCATCACGAAGAAAATCCGTTATCCAATGCCATTAATTGAAGAACAACTGAACGACCTAGCAGGTTATAAATACTTCTGTGTCCTGGATTTAGCCTCCGGATACTATCAGATACCGATTAAAAAAGAGCACACCCATTACACCGCTTTCATCACTCATGACGGTTTGTACGAATTTACATCAATGCCTTTTGGTCTTGTTAATGCTCCTTCCATATTTCAAAAATTAATGAACACCATCGTCCGAAAGATGAAACCGGCCAAAATTGTTTGCTATATGGATGATGTAGTAATTCCGTCTGAAACATTTGAAGAAGGGGTAGAAAAATTGGAAACATTTTTGAAGATATTAAAAGATGCCAACTTAACCCTCAATCTTAGAAAATGTGTTTTCTTCAAGAAAGAAATAGAGTTCCTTGGACATTTAGTGAAAGACGGAACAATCCAACCCGGGAAAACAAAAACGATGGCAGTGGAAAAATTTGAGACACCAGAAAATGAACATGAAGTCCGACAGTTCATCGGACTGACCAGCTATTTTCGGAAATTTATTGAAAACTATTCACTAATTGCACTGCCCCTGACCAATCTAACGAAAAAGAATTGTATGTTCCAATGGGGTCAACAAGAGGACAATGCGTTTAAAACTCTCAAAAATTGTCTTATCAACAAGCCACTGCTCGCTCTTTATAATCCGAACAGTGACCATGAACTCCATACTGATGCCAGTTCTCATGGGCTAGCAGGAGTTTTGCTACAACGGGAAAATAATTCGCTCCACCCAGTGGCTTATTACAGCAGAAAAACTTCAAAGGACGAGAGTTTCTTCCATAGCTATGAGCTTGAAGCCCTAGCCGTCGTGGAATCTACTTATCGATTCCGACAGTTTCTGCTTGGCAAGTATTTCAAAATAATAACTGATTGCGAAGCTCTTAAAACAGCTATGAACAAAAAAGAATTAATCCCAAGAATTGCCCGATGGTGGCTAAAAATGCTTGAGTTCGACTATGAGATTAATCACCGATCTGGAAAGCTTATGCAGCATGTGGACACCTTATCCAGACATCCTAATGAAGACGCACAGGAGCCTGATGTTGTCGAGATGAACGTGCTCAAAATAAGTATAGACGATTCTGATTGGTTGTATTCATTGCAACTCCAAGACGAAAGCATCGCTGAAATCGCACAATGTCTCAAAAAACAACCAAACAACGATGCAGAGAAACAAATGCACATAGATTACCTTCTTAAGGATGGTCGAGTATACAGACGAGACGAAAACAATCTTAGGTTGTATGTGCCTAAGGGAGTTCGTAATCGAGTATTGACCCATAGCCACGACATGATGGGACATTTCTCTGAAAGGAAAACGTTAGATCATCTGAAAAGTAGGTACTGGTTCCCGCGAATGAGACAAGTGGTGAAAAAATACCTTAAATCATGCGTTGAATGTGCCTACAACAGCAACAAAGTTCAGCCCCGTGGAGAATTACATCTCATCGAAAAGAAAGATATCCCTTTTGACACGGTCCATATAGACCACCTGGGACCATTCATTAAATCCACTAAAGGAAACTCGTATTTGATAGTAGTAGTAGATGCTTTTACTAAATATACGATCATGAAGGCACTTCCAAGCACACAAACGAAACCAGTTTTAAACTTTCTGACGGAATCTTTTTATTCATTTGGAGCACCCAGACGTATTATATCAGACCGAGGAACTTCGTTCACATCGAAGATGTTTGAAAATTTCATTAAAGATTTTGGAATTATTCACGTCCAAAACGCCACCAGAACCCCCAGAGCGAATGGCCAAATTGAAAGGTATAACCGCACCATCCTTCAGGCTCTACTTGCAAGTGTAGAAGATGAAGATCGTTGGGATCAAAAGGTAAAGCCGGTGCAATGGGCCATAAACAATACATACAACGATTCAATAGGAAAAACTGCTCAACAGATGCTGATGGGATATATTCCTCGCGATCCTTGGCCAGATGTTCTAGCTCAACAGATAGAATTGAATCAACAACATCGAAATCTCGAAATCATTCGTTCGAACGGTTTGGAACACATCACTAAAATCCAATCCAAGCAGAAATCTCAGCATGACAATAAATATGGAAAAGCAAAACAATACAACGTAGGTGATTTAGTAATGTCGAAAAACGATGCTGTTAATTCAACCGGTTCTTCACGTAAACTTGAAGCAAAATACAAAGGCCCCTATGTGGTAGTTGCAAAACTCCCTCACGACAGATATCAAATTGCTGACATGCCTTTCGCTCAAAGGAATCAAAAACCTTACTCATCGGTATGGGCAGCTGACAGGATGAAATCGTGGATAGAATTCGACAAGGAACTCGACGAGGGCGTCGATGATGACAGTATGGCCGAAACTGTAACCGAAACGGCAACACTGTAATAGAAGAGAGGAGAGGAAGAATAGAATGTTTTAGGCTCAGTTATGTTTGAGACGAGCTCCATAGCAGAGCTGTTTAATAAAGTCCTATACTTATAATAAATTGATTGCCTTTTATTGTATAGAAAATAATATATCTGTTAAAAGTAGGTTACTTGAATTCCCATGAAATATTTTTTGTATTTTTCAGCACAATTTAACTATATATAGAGGTGAAAAACAAAAAAAGGCAGTTTATTAGAAATCAGAATGTTAAAGTATTATTGTCGTCGATCATTCAAGTTAATAAATAAATATATTCAAAATAAAGAAACAAATCTTTTCACTTTCAATTAAATTTGTCGTTCAAGTAAAGAAAAGGGAAGTTTCTTGTTTCTTGTGTGATAGTGTTAACTACACACATCATTTAAAATATTCATCAAGAAAGATAAAAAGAAAACGTCGGACGGAAACACCAGGGGGAGTACCCTACCCAACAGAAACCTGGCCTGAAGATAAATTCCTTTTGAATTTGTGTGAACCTCTAAGTCAGGCATAACAAGCTCTCTCCTAAACACAAAGCTTCATTATTGTATAATGAACAAATGTAAACACAAGAAAATTTAGTAATAATAATTGATGAATGTATAAAATATATTTTTAAAAGTAACGTCATTTAACTTCATAGAAAATAAAAAAAAACTGAAATTAAACAATAATATGTTAAAAATATGCCAAGAACTATTGTAAATCATAGTTGTAATAAATGTAGAAGAAAATTATGTAATTGAATTTGAAAACTGTGTAATTAAAACAAACAATGTAAAATATGAAAATTATTTTACTATGATAGCTTTATTATCCCAATCTTAAACAATGTAAAAATTAAAGCAATCAAGTTGAACTTCTTCACGGTAGAAATACTCGAGAAATACATTGAAAGCCGGAATCTGATCGAAGCATTAAGATTAACAGTAAATTCAAATATTAATAACGGTTTTAATTTTATGATTTTAAAAATATTAATTGCATTTTTATTAATCTTTTTTTAAAAAATATAAATATATGTTTAAGTACCCTCACATGAATCAAAACCTATCTGAAAGCATCCTTCATAGTAACGCAAACATAACTCTAGCATGGATCCCAGGTCATGTTGGTATTAAAGGAAATGAGGCGTTCGATACTGCAGCAAAAGAAGCGACTCGTTATCATTATTTAAAAGAACTGTCAAATATCGCTTAAATTATCCGAAAACTTTTCAATACAAATGAAAATTAAGAGCTCAAAAAATTGGTTTAGAAAACAAAACATCACTCTAAAAAACTCTATTCTTAAGTCGACACTATTTTAGTAACGCGCCTCCAGAAGAATATGAATATTGTAGAGAGATCCTATGAATTTGGCACATAGTTGTCAATTGTCCGATTTCTCGCTAAACTAAAGACACCGATTGCATAGAAATTAGAAGAAACAGAGAAACTTACACAGTAAGTTTACAGACATAAACAGAAATACTTATTATATATATCTACATATATCTTCAATTTTCAATTTGAGAACACATACATATGTATATATAATTATCATTTTAGTTAATTAAATCCAAGACCAATCAATAATATTCACACGAATCTATTCCATGTAAATAATTATATAAATTAGTTTTTTTAATAAATAAATAAAACATAGTGAAATAAATGAAAAATCAGTAAACTTTTACGAAACATAAAAAATAATTAATAATCACAAGATGTACCTACCCCACGTACGAACGTAAATTAATATATTATTTAAATATGTCCTTCCCAAATTAAGAAACCCTCTTTTTAAAAGTGGTTCAGTTTCATTAAATTTTGTGCGCGGAATGCCATTTCTACTCTCGAGACGGTGAAAATGATGCAGAAGAACTTCGGTGAGCAAGCTCAGTCGAAAACAAGAGTTAATGAGTGGTACAAATTGTTTAACCGTCGAATTGGAATCCGTAAGGATGGACGTAAACCACGTTGATTGACCATTTAGGTCTCCGAAAAGTGAAATCACGATAGTTGCAAATAAAATTTAAAAACAAAAAAGAAGGTGGGGTATTTAGGTAGATGAAATTAAATTTAAATTAGATTTTCGCTCATAGTTAATATCTAATCAATCAGCCTTACAAAATTATTACCAAAGCAATTTAATACGAGCTTCCGACATTAAGTTTCTTATTCCTTATTTCAATTTGCTCATCGAAAAACAAGTAATTTTGATTTGAGTCCATTATGACACGCATATTTTAGGCCCTTGACCAATAACGAACAGCCTACCAAACTGTTTAGTGTTTGGATCCGACTGAGCTATTTGGCCAGCTAATAACAGAATAGATCCAAGTGAAATTTCGTTATTATTGAGATAATGATCAAAACTCGTTTAAATTAATAATTTTCTTTAATTAACATATTTGATTTATTACAATTATTTTGTTTGTTTCATATTTCACATTTATTTGCATTCTGAACAAAAATTAAAAAAAAAAGATTTTCTTAAGAGAAGTGTTGGTAGTGCACAAACTAAATCGATGAAAAATTGACTGAACCCAGTTTTTGTAAGATAATTCATTTGGATCGACTCTGCTCTTAACTAGCCCTTTGGATATAGGTATCCTTTGTTTGTAATCATATCAATCTTAATCTTATGAATATGTTTGTGTATATAATTTTTAACAATTGTTTAGTTTTAGAATTTAGTACATACAAATATTTTTGATATAAGAATTCCAAAAATTTTATTTATAAAGGGCAGTGTATCGATAGATGTATTAATTTATTCACATTTTCTCATATGTCTCCGAGTACTCACAACTAACACAGGAATGCGAATATGAATCCTCTTCTTCGTTGTAAACTTCAGGACCAAATTCATGTTGATGCATTGGTTTTAACTTTTTCGTATAAAGACTACTCCGCACATCCATTCGCAGTTGCTTCATTTGTTTGTTGTATCGCTTGACTTTAGTTACCACTCGTTTTTCATCGCGTTCTTCTTGTTGCTTTATGACTTCTTCCTCGCTTCCCCATACTTCTAGAGCTCGTTTTTGAACCTATTTTATTCGAAATCAACTTTAAGGTTATTTTAAAAGAAAAAGGCCAATTCATTACCTGCAGCAGAAGATAGAGCTTCATTTCACCCCATTTGGTATAGCGTGCATTCTTTTTACTGATAAACTTTAGCACAGGCTCCCTTCGATCAAAGTCGCAATCTTTAAGGAGATACTCGGCTTTTGCCTCAGTTTTAGTTATGAGTGCGTGTTTTTCTTCCGGATCACGGCATTTATCACACACAGGGTGGTCAAAATTATCGAGTAGGTAAGAACCACTGAATTTGTCAGCACATTCCAAGCATTCGGTGTATGTGATAGGAAAAGTAACAGGAGGTTCTTCATACAGCTTACTTGTTGCTTGTTTATCGCTCGGACCAGCTTGACTTGCTGTTAATGGGGCTTCTATGAGAAAACCACCACCGCTGTCTACGAACCTAGTGCTTTGAACTTTAAAAACTGAACTCCCTGGAACATCCAAGTCACTAAAACAATAATCTTATTTTAAATATTCATATAATTTAACTTATCTAAAATATTATACGTTTTATTGAGGGAATATGGATTGCTTACTAGCTTGCCTTTCCGCAAATTTTGGGCTTTAACCCGATTTCTTTCTATTCGGGATATTTGGGCAGCTGTAAGTTTAGTTTCTTTTTTCTCTGATTGTTCTGTCGTTGTCGTGTCCATTGCAGTTGCTTACAAAATGGTTAATCAACAATTTAGTTTCATTAAAATTTCACAATTGCAACTAAAGCGTTTCTTTGGAATTTGTATTTAAGTATAAGGAAAGATGAGCTCAAATTACATTATATATGTACAAATTCAAAACAAAATCAGTGTTATCTCCGGCCTTTGTATATATATTTCATATACAAAGTCTCCGGCAGCGGCAGTTACCCAAATTCGCAGCGTATCACAAACGTCAAAAACTTTTGTTTTATTTTGATGGAATGATTTTGAAAGGGAACAGTTTTTGGGTGCGTTCGGAAAGTAAATTTCAGCACCAAGGGAATATTAAGTTTAAGTTGCCTACCGAATAACTCTTGACACCGAAAATAATGTTTTTTTTGACATTTGTTATTTAAGCAAAAGAAACACAGATATATTTGTTTGTTTAAATTTCTGAAGAAAAATGACACCGGAGATTAAATAGTCGTTAAACAATTTTTTTTTGATGACGTTGTCCTCATTGTATATAAAACTGAATAGTACTATCATGGAACAGAAAATTTTGCTACGAAAGGCGGACCATGAGGGAGCTGTGTGTACGGAAATTTGGTGTGGAACCTAAAAGCGACTGGAAAATAAAATTTTGAAAGCAAGTGGGAATGAAAGGAGTATATTATTTTGTCCTAATAAGTATTAAGATGTGTGAGGGGGTCAGCTGAATCAGCTGTTTATTTCAAAAGAAATGAGAAAATGTGAAAACAAAAACACAAAAACAGTTCGTTGCCATAGTTACCTTGGATTTGTTTGTGCCTCTATCTACCTATCAATGTAAAGGAGATATGCATATACATATCGTTATAGCTATGAATTGTATGCTTTTAGCAGTAGGTATATTTTGGTTGAAGAAAATTATATTCATTTGATTTTAGATTTTCAGTTTTTGAGAAATTTGAAAATTTAAATGCAACGTTTCCAAATTTCATTCTCTGTAGGATTAATTGTTGCCATATTTTAAATATGGGGTATAGAACTATGTATGTATATACATTTTTTAATATTTATATTTCTACAATGTAGGTATATGTAGGTAGAGGGTGGGTATGTAAGTAGTATCTAAGGAGATTGGCATGTAGTGCTAGGCGGTGGAATAACTTTTTTAAATACTGGTTCTAAACAATGAAGCCAAAAATAATAAAATAAATAAATGAAACTTTATTTATTTATTAACTTCCCATAGGAAGTTATTGTAATGGGTCCGATTTGTCGAATTGAAAATTTTGACATTTCTCGACGTTTCAAGGTTCCTAGAGTCGAAATAAAAGATGCGTGCGTGTGTACGTACGTTCGTACGTCCGTATGTTCAAAAACCAGTAGAGATATCGACTTCAAATAAATTTTGTTATACAGGTAATAAAGCAGAAAGATGCAAAAAGGACTCTCAAAAAAATTGAGTGGGTGGTTTTTTTTACCATAGCAATTCAAAAAACAGGTGAAAATGTTGGTTTACACTCAATATCTCACGAACCATTGACGCTAGAGACTTGAATTAAATTTTATATTATATATTGACACGTGATACAAAACAAGAATGTTTTTGAAAAAAATCCAATTAACGGTTTTTTATAAATCAAAAAAACTGAAAAAAAAAAAATTGTCACCTCGAAAATTTTCGAATAAGAAATGATTTTATCTCCAAAACAATTTTGTGCAACGAATAATAACGTTTTCAACATCTGGTAAAATTTTAAGAAAAATCAAATGGACAGTTTTTTTATAAAAAAATCAAAACCTACAAAAAAAACAATACTAAAACTTGGAAACAATTTTCTTTCTACTCAAATAGCTTTTCAAAAATTAAAAATATTGGCTTCAAACTTATTTTATTTCACAGAAAATATTGTTTTCGATAATCAGTAATTTTTTTACAAAAATCCAACAGTCCGTTTTTTCATAAAAAAAAATAAAATCTTCAGAAAATGGTACGCAAATTTGGTAAAAATTTATACATATAGACAAACTTTTAAGCAAGACAAAGCGATAGACGGGATGGGAAGTTATCAGTGTGGGTCGCATCCCAGCCTCTTTTTTAATTAATAAAATTGTGAAATTTTTTGTATATCGTAACATATAACACAAACTCTTTTAACTCTCATATTTAGCTTAAAATGTAAAATGTTTAAACAAACATACACATATCTACCATTTAACTAAAGCAAAATATTGTAGGAAATTTTAAGTTAATATTTAAAAAAATCAACTGACAACTTTTTAACAAAACACAAAACAACCTACAAAAACAACAAAAAACTGATAAGAAATGGTTGTTGACTCAAGTTTTAGGATAACAAAGAATGATATACCCTTCAAATTATTTATCTCACACAAAAATATTGTTATGAATGTTTTGTTAAAGTTTTAGGCAAGACAAATCGACAGACAAGAAGGGAAATTATTATCAATTTTTGAAAAAATAAAAATAACATTGACGAAAATTGGAAAAATTGATTGATTTTCAAAAATGAAACTAAGTACTTCTAACATCAGATAAAATTAAAAAAAATCCAATTGACACTTTTTTCAACAAAACTAAAAAACAACAACAAACAATTGGTTAGTAATGACTTTTTACTCGAATATTTCGAGGACAGTTGAAACTATTGCCTTTAAATTTATTTTATTTAATACAAGATACTGTTGATAACATTTCTTAAAATTTTTAGAAAAAGTCAACCTACAGTTTTTTCTATATATCTGTACCTATCATACTTTATAACTATGCTTACAATAGAATATTAAATACGAATAACCTATGATACAAATGTAGCTATACCTATACCTACATGTGCATAGGTACAAATTTGTAAACACATGTTCAGACAACATGAGAGACTTCATTTGCAGTCAACTGCATTCTTTGAACGTAAATTTTGCCTAAAGCAACAAGTTGGTTTTTCAAGTGTCGTACATTTTAAACTCAGAACTTTACTTCACAAGCCTCTAGTTTCAGTTCGTCGTACAAAAACTAATAAAAACATTTTTGTGTACAAAATATTCCTCAGGCAACCTATAAATCAATCACGATTTGTATTTTGTATTGTAAGAAAATATTATTTGTAAGGAAATGTTAAAGTTGCCTTAATTGAAAGGCATGAGAGTTTGAGTTGTCATTGTGAAAGACGTGTCTATAAAGTGCTCTTAAAGAAAACAACAAAATAAGAAGGAAATATAAGGAAACAAACTGAAATTTAATCACTGAGTGAAAATATTTTTGTTCAAGGTTCGGAAAGTTACATACGAAAAACGAAAAACAAAAAACAACATTACACCAAAGAAAAAATAAAGAAAGTGAAAATTCAACCCAATAAATAAAAAAGTTTAAACAAAAACACATCCGTTTTGTTTACAAACCGTTGAAAGTGCTATTTAAGAGAGTTTTTATCTTCTCTTAAGATAACAAAAAATATTCCCTCCTGTCTTTGAAAGCACAGCCGAGGTGAGTAAAAAACAAAACAAAAAATAAAAAAATAAACTTGATTTTATATAAAACTGCAAACAATTGCACTTTATTATTATATAGTAATTAATTAAAATAAAAACTGCTATACTACTATTAATTATAATATTAGAAATTAGAACACAAAAATACAAAATATATAAACAACACAAATATCAAAACACATTTCATTCACTTTGACATAAACTTCTGACACCACACTGACAGCTGAAATAACAGTAGCGTCCTTAATTAAAATGACCAGTATGGAGGACAGTCAAGTCGACAATAAATTGGACAAACTTTTGACTGCTATTGAAAACCTTGGGACAAACTTAAGGAAAGAAATTAAAGAACAAACTGAAACCTTAGAACAAAAATTAAACTCAATAATAGACAGAAACAACACAATTGAAGAGAAACAGGAACACCTAGAAAAGAAAATAAAATATTTAGAGAGATGTAATGGGTGGTTTTTTTGAGGTTAGGATTTTCATGCATTAGTATTTGACAGATCACGCGGGATTTCAGACATGGTGTCAAAGAGAAAGATGCTCAGTATGCTTTGACATTTCATCATGAATAGACTTACTAACGAGCAACGCTTGCAAATCATTGAATTTTATTACCAAAATCAGTGTTCGGTTCGAAATGTGTTTCGCGCTTTTTTATCGACAAATTTTGTTCAGCGATGAGGCTCATTTCTGGTTGAATGGCTACGTAAATAAGCAAAATTGCCGCATTTGAAGTGAAGAGCAACCAGAAGCCGTTCAAGAACTGCCCATGCATCCCGAAAAATGCACTGTTTGGTGTGGTTTGTACGCTGGTGGAATCATTGGACCGTATTTTTTCAAAGATGCTGTTGGACGCAACGTTACGGTGAATGGCGATCGCTATTGTTCAATGCTAACAAACTTTTTGTTGCCAAAAATGGAAGAACTGAACTTGGTTGACATGTGGTTTCAACAAGATGGCGCTACATGCCACACAGCTCGCGATTCTATGGCCATTTTGAGGGAAAACTTCGGAGAACAATTCATCTCAAGGAATGGACCGGTAAGTTGGCCACCAAGATCATGCGATTTGACGCCTTTAGACTATTTTGTGTGGGGCTACGTCAAGTCTAAAGTCTACACAAATAATCCAGCAACTATTCCAGCTTTGGAAGACAACATTTCCGAAGAAATTCGGGCTATTCCGGCCGAAATGCTCGAAAAAGTTACCCAAAATCGGACTTTCCGAATGGACCACCTAAGACGCAGCCGCGGTCAACATTTAAATGAAATTATCTTCAAAAAGTAAATGTCATGGACCAATCTAACGTTTCAAATAAAGAATCGATGAGATTTTGCAAATTTTATGCGTTTTTTTTAAAAAAAAGTTCTCAAGCTCTTAAAAAATCACCCGATATAAAGAGAAAAAATCTTGTTATTTACAATATAAAAGAAACTGAAAAAAGCAACGAAGAATTAGTAGACACCATTTTACACCTTTTAAACACTATTCTCGAAATAAAAACTGAATATTTTGAAATCGATTTTGCAAGACGTCTAGGAAATAAAGGAGACAAAATAAGACCTATTTTACTTGGATTGACAACACAAATAAAAAAAGATACTATAATGAAAAACAAAACTAAACTGAGACATTATAAAGAGGACATCATATACATAAAAGAAGACTACATAAAAGAAGATTTTAATAAGACAGTCCAAGAAAATAAACCATTTTCCAAAAATCTAAATAATCAAAAAATGACATCAGGAAACGACATTGAGAAGAAAAAACAACGAATGCCTAAAAGAAATCGACAATATGACAACAATCCAAATGCAAATGAAAATGAACCAACATGTTCGACCAAATGAAAAAGTCCAAAATGACAAACATAACAAAATAAGAAACAACAGCATTCATAGATTTCTACAATCAAACCAAAAAGGAATTAATAATATGAACAGTGACCAACACAACAACTAGCAACAAAAGAAGCAAATTTTGAATAATAAGGACTCTACCCCAAGCCGATTAGCCATCGTGGGGAATGACGGCCAATTCCCTCCAAACTACCCATCAAACCAAGACCAATCCAAAAACACTCTAGACATTTGTACATACAATGTAAGAACATTAGCTACAGAAGCAAAGCAATCAGAACTAAGACTAGCATCATCAACTATCAACTGGGATATACTGGGACTATCCGAGCTAAGAATTTTTGGACAAAACATAATTGAAAACCAGAATGATATATTCTGTTACATTGGTGAGACCAAAGGCTTGCATGGAGTTGGATTTCTCATCAAAAAGAGTTTAAAGGACAGAATAATAAATGTACGATTTTTTAGTGAAAGGATTTGTAGCCTATGTTTAAAAATACAAAACACAAAAATGACGGTAATTCAGGTTTATGCCCCGACCAAAACAGCAACTGACGAAGAAATTTCGAACTTCTACAATCTATTGGACAAAGTATATAATGAAACAAAAACGGAGATAATGTATGTTATAGGAGATTTCAACGCCAAGTTAGGGAAACAGATTGACAATGATGAAGAAGTAATGGGACCATTTGGATACGGACGAAGAAACAAAAGAGGAGACCTACTTATAAAGTGGCTGGAAGAGTAGAATCTCAGATTTGCAAATTCTTTCTTCAAAAAGAGAGAAACACGAAAATGGACCTGGATTCACCCGAATGGGATAACAAAGAACGAAATTGACTTAGTTCTAACAAATAAATTGAAAACTATTAATGACATCTCCGTATTGAATAATTTTAACTTTGATAGTGACCATAGGCTAGTAAGAGCAAAAATAAAAGTGGACCATAATACGTTGAAAAGAAACAAACAAACACTCAGTATTCCTAGAATGATACCAACCGAAAATATTGAAAAATATAATGACATGCTTAACAAAGAAATAAGACTTAATATAACTACAAATAGAATAAACGAAAACTTTCAAAATACATATGATTCATTAGAACAGATAATAAAGAACTCGGCGAAAGTTTCAATCATGACTGCTGTTACTCCAAAACCTGATAAATTAACCGATGACACTAAAGCGCTGATAACCAGAAGAGATAATCTACGAAACAAGGACAACTTATCAGACCATGAAAAAAATGAACTAAGATACCTTCGGAAAACCATAAAAGAAGATGCGAAAAATGATATCCAAACATATAACGAAACAATGATGTTAAAAAAAAAGGTTGTCTGTAAAGTCGGTTTTACGGGCGAAGATTTTACGTGACAACGTCTTTTTCTCGGTAGAATATTTATTGATATGAATATAATTAAATTGCACAATAGGAACAAGGAATTGAATGAAAATAAGAATTGCACAAATTTTTTAAACTAATAATTTACTTAACACTATCAACATTTATCAATAGTATGACATAACCTATAAACTCAGTTTCTCAACTTTTGTGTCAATCTAACAATTAATCAATCAATCATAGTTTACGATAATGAAATATCAGTGTACAATTATTTACCTTTATTGTTGTAGTTGTTGTAAATGACGAATCTAAGCACTCCACATTTTCACTACAGACACAGCTGACGATACTTTTACCACACGTGTGAACTTGTATTATGACGCTTTCTTGTTTTTCCAACGCCAAGAACGTTCGAGAAAGACAAAGACAGAGACACAAGCATGCGCCGATTCAATGCGCCTAATTCTCTAGTGCTGCGCGCGCGGCAGACCGATCATAGTTGAGTGGGAGAGAGACGCAAGGCATTCGGCGGGCCTCTCTCTCGTTCGGTGACTCATCGTAATGTTACCGGGCGTTACACTTTTTCATAAGTGACTCCCAGCCGCAACCTAATTTAAGACGTTGTCACGTCAAAAGACAAAATCATTTCTTGAAGACGGAAAAGAGTGCATAACATCAATTAAGAACAAAAATAACAACGCTATTAATAGGAGAGATATAAATGAGTCTGCTACCAAGTTTTTCGAAGAACTCTTCAAATCGTCAAAAGAAATAAAAGATAATAATATATCGATGGCGGACAGTTACTCCAACTTAAATACTATTACACTTTTTACAAAAACAGATATTGAACAAGCAATTGACGATTTTAAGACAGATAAGTGTACAGGAAATGACGGTATTGTAACAGAAATGCTCAAATATGGAAAACAACCAATTTCTACAGTCTTGACCACGATTTTTAATGACGTACTTATAACACAGCAGATTCCAAGACAATGGAAACAAGCTACAAGTACGCTTATCCACAAAAATGGAAATAAAGATGACATAAATAACTACAGACCAATAAGCAACATTTCTATGATATATAAACTGTTCTCCAAAGTAATGTATACAAAAATTAAGGACACATTAAACAGAAATCAGCCAAGAGAACAAGCAGGATTCCGAGAAGGTTTTTCAACAACAGACCATCTGCAAACAATGAACCAACTCATTGAAAAAACTAACGAATTTGAAAAACCTTTGTATTTTTTATATATTGACTTCAGTAAAGCATTTGACTCAGTAGAACATGACGAAATATGAACAGCGCTGACAAACCAAGGAATTCATCCTATCTTTATAAGGACGATGAAAAATATATATACAGACAGCGTGGCGAAAATAAAAACCGAAAGAATAGGAAGAGAAATAAAAATAAAAGGAGGCGTAAGACAGGGGGATCCAATGTCACCACCATTATTCTCTGCGGTACTGGAAGAAATATTCAAGAAACTAAACTGGGACAATAGATATGGAATAAATATTTGGGGACAATATTTGAGCAACCTTAGATTCGCTGATGACATAGTTCTCATCTCATCAACTTCCGGACAAATACAAAATATGCTCATAGAATTGACAAATGAATGCAAGAAAGTTGGACTTCATATCAATAAGTCAAAAACTAAGATAATGACTAACCATATTAAAGATGACATAATGCTGGATAACGAACACATAGAATATGTAGAAGACTATACTTATACTATACAGACTAAGTCATTCATTAACCAAGAGAAAAAAGAAGTTTCTAGACGCATTACCAATAGTTGGAAGCAATTTTGGAGTCTAAAACAAATATTACAATCAAATCTAAGGGACGAAACACGAAAATATATACTAGACTCTGCTATTCTTCCTGTTATGACGTATGGGTTACAGACTATATCCTTGACTTCAAGTTTACTTGACAAAATAAGAATATGCCAAACCAAGATGGAAAGAAAACTACTTAACCTACGAATAAGCCAGAGAGTGAGAAATAGAGAAATAAGACGAAGAACTGGTTTAACGGACGTGGTTGAATGAGCAAAACTCCTTAAATGGAATTGGGCAGGACATATATCTAGAATACAGGACCAAAGATGGACAAAAATCATTACAAAATGGACACCACCAGAAAGCAGAAGACCAATTGGACGACCGAAGAAAAGATGGGCAGACGATTTGCTTAAAGAAAGACAAAGTTGGTACAATGACGCAAAAGATAGAGATCTCTGGGCAACATTGGGGGAGGCTTATGCCAGATCATAGAATTGTGACACGCATCCATTTATTTATTCAAACTTTGCTTACATATTAAAGTTGATTAAAAAAAAAAAAGAAAAAAAAATTATGTCAATTTTATATAGTAATTAATTCAAAAGAAACAGAAAATGTAAACAAAAATCTAAATAAATATTGTACAAAAAATCAATAATGGCAAATAAAAGCTTATAATAATAATCTAATTAGTGTTTTCAAATTTGTACCTACATAAATACATATTCAACTTACGATTAACAAAAATTGTACCTACCTCCCTACATACATAACTGACTCAAAATTGATTTTCCCTACCTAACGTATTGTTTCTTTCCAAAAAATGAAAAAAATACCTACAAAAATCTGTTGCCAATTTTTAAATATGCACATCCACACAACTATGTACAATATTCAAAATATGACAACAGTGTATTCATTGTGAAAAGAAATTTGAATTATTTTAGATTTTAGAAATTTGAAATCAAATGCAACAAAAAGAAAACCTACATAGTTCAATACATAGGAATATCTCCATGACAACACACAAAAAAAACCTAAGCAAATGTATTATTTGTTTGCCTCTTACTCTCTTAATTTCTTACAAGAGAGAAAATAATAAAACCCTCTTTTCCTCAACTCCTTTTTGTTTTAATTTCTGAAATCTGCACAACAAATTTTCAGTACTCCGAGCGCCGCCTGTCAGCCGTCAATGAACTAAAAATTCGTGTTCCATAAGAGTACTATTGGAATAGTACTAACATGAAGAGGAACGAACGAAGCGACGTCTGGGCAAACTTCAATTAACTAAATCTGCAAAGTTTGTGCAGAATTTTAATTGGGGAAATTTAGAGACAATTTGACAATACAAAACAGAGAAGAATGTAAACAAAAGTAGCTATGGTTGGAGGGAGACAATAAAGAGACTTTTTTTTGTTTACTTATTTATGTTTTGCATGTATAAATAAGCAATAATAAAGACAAATACCAATAATAATTCAAATTTAAATTTTGTAACTGTTGCCGGTTAGCCGATTGCCAATGAATACAACAAAAATACAAAAAGAAAGTAGGTACAATGTTTTTGTTTTTCTTAGGTATATATGCATCTACATATGTATATTAGATCAAATGGGAGTAGGAATTATTATTATTGAAATGAAAAGAATACGCTAAGAATACAGGTATGTAAGTATATTTAAAACGAAGACAAATAAAAGTCAATTGCGGATCCAGGGGGGTTTTAGGGGTGACGAAACGCCCCCTGGAAGAATTTTTTTTAATTTTCGTAGAAATTCCCTTTACTTCAAAACGTATAATATTGCCGTAATGGATTTCACCACTTTTTATTTGTAATTATTTATTTTGTGTAGGTATATGAAAAAAAAAATATATTTTACTGCTCTAAACTTTGTTGCTAAAAGTACTACTTTTAACTGAGGACTGGACCAATAACATTTAAATTGAAAATCCAGCTCTATTCCAATCGCGCCGCACAAAATCATAAACTTTTGACCAATGGACGATTCACAGAGAGCTCATTTGATTTGATTTCCTATTAAATACAAAAACTTTTAAAGATTTAAAAGATTAAAGAAATCTACTTTTTGAAGTGAATTTGCTTTGGAAGCTCTAGAACTTTGATTTAAACACGAATTTCAAGAATATAAATGTCCCAAAAACAGAAAAAGTGACAATTTCCTTAAACTAATGGCAAATTGAAACACATAATAAACTTTTCATATGTATTAATTAAATATAAAAACGTTTTCGACATATAACAGATGTTGATAAAAATCGAACTGACAGTTTTTTTTAATAAAAAACCTAAAAAAACATCTAAAAGTTGGTAAAAATTGATTTTTGACTCAAATATCTTTTAAAGAATTGAATATATTGTTTTTGACATTCAGTAACATTTTTATAAAAAAACAACATTCAATTTTTTTGTAAAAATTAAAACGCAAAATTGATAAAAATTGGCGTGCGACTAAAAATCTCGTTAACCTAAAAAAGATTTTGAAATCAAACTATTTCATCATATGCAAAATATTGTTGATAATTTTTAGTTAGGTAATCTTTTAGAAAAATTTAACTTTTTAAAAAACACGAAAACCTACAGAAACAACAACAAATGAATTATAAATGGTTTTTGACTTATGTAGGTATTGAAGAACAAAGAAAAATATTGACTTCAAATTATTTATCTTACACAAAATATTGTTATGAATATTTTGTAAAAGGTTTAAGAAAGGCAAGATATGGTCGGAAGAAAGCATGCCCGATGAATGGAACCTCAGTATTGTTTGCCCGATCCTGAAAAAAGGAGACCCTCTAAACTGCACCAATTATAGAGGAATCAGTCTACTTAACATCGCTTATAAAATCTTCTCTGCCGTAATATGTGAACGTCTAAAGCCCATCGTCAACAACCTGATAGGTCCTTATCAGTGTGGTTTTAGACCAGGAAAGTCCACAGTCGATCAAATATTCACATTACGGCAGATCCTGGAAAAAACCCAAGAACACCAAATCGACACCCACCATCTTTTCATCGATTTCAAGGCCGCATATGACAGTATCTATAGGGACGAACTGTATAGAGCCATGTCTAGTTTTGGCATCCCTGCCAAACTCGTCCGTTTGTGCAGGATGACCATGGAGAATTCACGCTGCTCCATAAAGGTTGGAAACAATTTAACTGAACCTTTCGATGTCAAAAAAGGTTTTAGACAAGGTGATACGCTGTCATGTGATTTTTTTAACATCGTACTTGAAAGAATAGTGCAAAGCTCACACGTCAACACCAGAGGCACTATCTTTCAAAAGTCTGTCCAATTACTAGCATATGCTGATGACATTGACATAATCGGAAGAACTCAGCGTGATGTCAATGGGGCTTTTGTGAGTATTGAGGCAGAGGCGGCAAAAATGGGTTTAACGGTTAATGAGGGCAAAACAAAGTACATGCTGTCATCAAGAAAGGACCTACAACACCGACGTCTTGGTCAAAACGTCACCATCGATAGACGTAACTTTGAGGTAGTCAAGGACTTCGTCTACCTAGGCTCCGCTGTAAACGCAGAAAACAACACCAGCGCTGAGATCAAACGAAGAATAACTCTTGCTAACCGCTGTTTCTTTGGGTTAAGAAAGCAATTGAGTGGAAAAATTCTCTCTCGAAGGACCAAAGTGTCGCTATATAAGACCCTTATCATCCCCGTCCTGCTATACGGTGCAGAAGCATGGACTTTGACAAAAGCGGATGAAAGCACCTTGGGTCGTTTCGAGAGAAAGATTCTTCGTGTGATCTACGGTCCCGTATGCATCGAAGGGGAGTGGAGGAGAAGATGGAACGACGAGCTGTACGGGCTGTACAGCGACGTAGACTTAGCAAGAAGGGTAAAAGTCCAACGACTAAGATGGCTAGGTCACGTAGAGCGCATGGAAACCAATGCTCCGGCCCGGAAAGTCTTCGAATCCACACCCACAGGACAGCGCAGTAGAGGAAGACCGCGAATCAGGTGGCGCGCACAAGTGGAAGGTGACCTCACCCAACTCGGAGCGCGAAACTGGAGACATCTAGCTAGGGACCGAGCTAGATGGAGAAGTTTGTTTGGTGAGGCCCTAGTTCACACAGGACTGTAGCGCCACCTTAAGTAAGTAAGTTAAGAAAGGCAAATCGAAAGACGGGTCGCATTATAATTCTTATTATTATTAACTTCCAATAGGAAGTCCGATTTGTCAAATTGAAAATTTTGACATTTCTCGAGGTCATTTTTCAAGGTCCCTAGAGTCGAAATAAAAGATTTTTAGAAAGATGTATGTGCGTGCGTGTGTACGTACGTTCGTATGTACGTCCGTACGTTCGCGACGTTTTTTTCGTCGTCCATAGCTCAAAAAACAGAAGAGATATCGACTTCAAATAAATTTTAAAACTGAAAAAAAATATTTGTCACCTCGACAATTTTACGAACAAAAAAATGATTTTATCACCAAAACAATTTTGTGCAAAGAAAAATAACGTCTAAAACATCTGGTAAAATTTTGAGAAAAATCTAATTGACAGGTTTTTTACAAAAAATAAAAACCTAACAAAAAACAATGCTAAAACTTGGCAAAAATCTACTAACGACTCAAATAGCTTTTCGAAAATTAAAAATATTGTCTTCAAACTTTTTATTCCACAGAAAATATTGTTTTTGATATTCAGTAGTTTTTTTTTTATAAAAATCCAACAGTCCGTTTCTTCATAAAAAAATAAAATCTACAAAAAATAGTACACAAGTTTGGTAAAAATTGATGTTCGGTTCTTGATATCTCTCAAATTAATTTCATTCATCCAATTTGTAAAAATTTAAGAAATGCTACTTAAATTGGTAAAAATTTGTTTTCGACTAAAAATCTATTTAATAAAACTAGATTTTCAAACTAAACTAGGTATTTATTTATATGAAAAATATTGTTGGTTATTTTAAAATTTTTAAGAATAATTCAACTAACAACTTTTTTAACCCAACACGAAAACCTACAAACTTTTAAGCAAGACAAATCGACAGACGGGATGGTTATCAGCGTGGGTCGCATGTCGCATCCCAACCTCTTTTTTTAGTAATAATTATTAACTTCCAATAATAAGATATTTTTATCGGTCCAGAATGTATTAATGCAAATAAGAATAACGTTTTCGACACATGGATCAAATTTTGGAAAAATTAAATTGAATTCGACTCGAATACCTTGGCCAAAATGAGGATACTGGCTTCAAACTAATGATTTCTTACATTAGGTAAAATTTAAAAAAAGTTCTAATTGACACCTTTTTTGAACAAAACAAAAATTAATTAACGGTTGGTAAGTTTTTTTTTGCTTCGAATATTTCGAGGACAGTTGAAACTATTGCCTTCAAATTTAATTTATTAAAAATGAAAAATAAAACATTTTTATAATTATTATTTATTATTAAATTAAATAATTTTATTTAGTATCCAACTTACGAGCAACAAAAATTGTACCTACCTCCCTACATACATAACTGACTCAAAATTGATTTTCCCTACCTAACGTATTGTTTCTTTCCAAAAAATAAAAAAATAACCAACAAAAATCTGTTGCCAATTTTTAAATATGCACATCCACACAACTATATACAATATTCAAAATATGACAACAGTGTATTTATTGTGAAAAGAAATTTGAATTATTTTAGATTTTATAAATTTGAAATCAAATGCAACAAAAACAAAACCTACATAGTTCAATACATATGAATATCTCCCCATGACAACACACAAACAAAAAACGCAAGTAAATGTACTATACTTGTTTGCCTCCCTTACTCTCTTGATTTCTTACGAGAGTGAAAATAATACAACCACCTCTTTTCCTCAACTCGGTTTTTGTTTTAACTTCAGGGTAAAAGTCAGCTTTAGTTTATTCTTAAATAATACAATTTATATTGAAAACACGAAGAGTGGATACAAATTATACAGTTTGGTTACCAAAATATAGCTCAGAAGGTATTGAAGAGTATTTTGAACTCGAGTACAGTTTTCAGTCCAGAGTAGTCCAATGCAGATGATTGCACACAGAAAATAAGTCATGCAATTCGTACTCGGGCTAAATTAATGTTTACGATTTTTTGAATACCTAGTTAGATTTAGATCACCATAATTTGGACATCGTTCATGTCCGGTGGAGACAGCTTACCTGAACCTGTGTATTCACCTTAAAGAATGTTGCTTCAATTTTAATTTACAGCGGATGCTTTTCTATTTTCTACAAACGCAGAAGCAGATTTGTAAAGTAACTGCTAACAACAAGTGGTTAAAATTGCATCCATCCAACAGAACAGCTCGCTAGTGGTAATAAACCGGTTTGAGTCTTATATTGGATGAGAATGAATGCTGTGCATACAAACATAATATCCAAACACGAATACGAACACCCACTCATGTTTCATTATACATATATACAACAATACAACAGATTGAATTTGTGTGCATGTTTTATTTTCATGCATTCCTATGAAACTATGCTTTCCAATATTCCAAGAATTCCAGTGTTGGTTTTGTTCGCTTGGAATTTGGAATGTTGCTGAAGTTCGAGTTTGGCTTTCGACGTGTTCGGTTTGAGTCGCGGAGCGGTACTGCTACTCTGTCTAGCCAATGATCGTGATTCTGAAATAAAGTTTATTTATTATACGATTACGATACCTTTCCCAATTTAACTTTCATTTGTTATTTGTTTTAAATATATATTGAAATATATTTTATTTTAAATGGAATAATTTGAGAAGTAAAGAGTGATGAATGTCTTTTGAATTTAATAAAAAAAAGATAAAATACCGGATAACGTTGAGGCCCCCTTTCTGCGCGTCGCGTCTCGTTTGTGTCAATGCGCTTCACCAATAGGTAGCTCTCTTTTTCTCTTAGTTCTTAGTTGAGTTGGATTTACCTGAGTTTTGCTACCTGTAGTCTGTAGTGTAATAAATAAAATTATAAAAAGAAAAGAAGGGGAAGGAAGAATGAAATTATCATCATCATTTCGTGTTGGTTGTTCGTGTGTGTAGAGCAGCAATTCAGGTTTTGGATTTTTCCGTCGTTCGGTCGTTCCATGAAATGCATTCGAAAGCAAAAATGCTGTGTTGCCTCTTCATCCCTGCCTTTCACAACGACGATCATCATCATCATCTGCAATACCACTATCAGATCCAGCTCCAGCAGCAACAAAAGCAGCATCCTCATCAACACTGTGGACTTGGCCTGCGCCTGTGACTCATTTTACAAAATTCTTCATTCGAATCCAAGAAAATATTCTATTGTGAACAAATAGCTAGAGGATTACATATTTCTTTGTTTAACCACTCACTCTCGTTCCTCATACAAACCGATACGTGAAAATAAAATAAATAAGAACCGCATTGTGGAATACGTATACGACATCGGGTCGGGTACTTTATCGCTTACCTTTATATCTACCTGTTTTTTTTTCTTTTTTAAATTGAAATATGTACATAATGTATTCACAAATATTGTACATAGAAAGTATAGTATAGTTAAAAGAAGATAAAACATAAATAAAAAGTTGAAAAAGCATTGCAACTTGACAGAATAAATAATCTATTATTTTTATTAATTGTGCTCACATACCTTACAAATTGAAGGGAGTTATTTTTTTAAAAGTTTAATTTACCAAATGAAAACGAAATCAAAATGTCTCTTGGAGCATTAAATTTACTTTTAACAGTGGCGTGGTGTTGCGGGGCAATATTCGCTGTTGTCGGGGGCGGTGAAGTTGATAGTGAATTGTCGCCGGCGGTGAGAAGCACAGGAATCGGTTACAAAAACGACACTCGAACGACGACGACACAACGACTCCGACTGAAACGTGAATCAAATTCGGTGTATCAAAATCCACCTACGTTACGAAATGGCGGCGACAGCATTTTCTTTGGAAATGGTGGCTCGTCGGGTGAGGATTGGAATTTGGTGGATAATCGTAAGCCGGCATTCAAAAACTGCCTCGAATACGCTTCTTCAGTTAAGGAAGAACAACCCGAAAACACCTTTGTTATTCAAGTGCAGGCCGAGGATCCGGATCCTGGCCAGACAATTAAGTACAGCTTAACTCAATCGCCTAGTGAAAGGCCAAAATTCCATATAAATTCAAATACGGGCGTTATAGTGACGGCTCACACATTCGATCGTGATGAACCGATTCATGAGAAGGCGGTTTATGTGACGGTACAAGCGACCGATGACGGTAGACCGCCTTTAGACGATGTTTGCACATTCAAAGTGACCATTGAGGATATAAATGATAATCCACCGGTGTTCAATAAGGCGAAATATGATGAATCAATGTCGGAGGACTCACAAGTAAGTGTTGCAACGTATTCTTCCGTTATTCAATTCATATCACTTCAAACCTAGCAGAATGTTCAGAATTTGGTAAAATAAACGAGATCGGAAAACTTGAAATTTATAAAAGTATTTTTGAGGGCCCTAAATTACTAGATTATTTAAGTTTGCAAACGCTCTTGCGACATGAAATATTTTCTTATTTACAAATTTCATAGGCATTAGTTTCGATAGCTTATATTCTACACATAATTTGCAAACCTTAATGTTTATCTAAAATGAAGAAAACATTTGGAATACCAGTTTCATAATTTCGATACATAAAAACATATTTTAAAAAGATACCTACTAAGCGACAAGAAAAATAAGTATGTAGGTATATATTTTTGATTCATTGCTACCCGATTTGATGCCTTTATTTATACACTCCAAGCCATAAAGCCTAGTACGCATCTGAAGTGAAACGAATTTTTTCGGCGGTCTCCAAGTGCAGAGCGAAATGAAAACGAAAACCACAGGCGGAAAAATATTTGTGGAGAGTTCTGTCTGGAAGTTGAAGTTCAATTTTAAGCCTAGTACGCTGCTGATGCGAAACGAAAATTCCCATACAAAAATGACATGACGAAATCATAAACGAAAATATTCGAAAAATTTTTCAATAAATAAATAAAACGTCAAAATTTCGCAAGCAATTAATATACCGGGCAATTAAATTGAGAACGAAAAGAGTGGAGAATTGTACTACGAAATCTAGTACAGCTATCCACTAAAATGACACATTTCGTCGTTCAGCAGCGTACTGAAAAACGAAAAGCACAGCGAAATTTTTCGTTTATGATTTCGACATGTCATTTTTGAATGGGAAATTTCGTTTCGCATCAGCAGCGTACTAGGCTTAAGAATAGAATAGGCATTGTTGACAAGTGAAACTGTTATAAAATGATGCCTAGTGACTTAAAACTCTCAACCATTCCTGTGTGCGAGCATTTATTATTAATTGTAGTAAAGGTGGGAGTCACTTTAGAAATGGTATTATGCCGAAACCGAACGACGCACTTGGCGACTTTCCATTACCGTAGCACGAATTTCCTTCTGATTTTTTGTTACAGTTAGGTTGGGGTCTCAATAGAACATGTTTTAAATATTAAGGCAAGGAAACACCTTTAAGACATAAAAAAATATTTTGTTTTTCGGACTTAAGGTATGTTGGGGGGCATGCTGTCCCCCTGCAACCCTCTGCTTGGGATCACTATAGGATTTGGGGTGGGTGCGAGTTTAGGTAGGTATATGCAAAGTACTTTTTGCATTTGAGCACTAAAATCAAAGAAATCCCCGACAAAAAAATCAAATATGGCAACACTGAACAGTTAAGAAATGTCAAAATCAACCATTTTTGCGTGTTTTGTATGTGAAAAAGTGAACTTTGAAAATTAATGTAAAATAGAAATAAATGTTTCCTCGCTCTAAAATTGCTAAAATTATTATTTGCACATATGTATGTTCATATCAGGGTTGTTGCGGATGTAAAAATTTTGACATCCGCGGATGCGAATGCGGATTTTTAGAGACTCACATCCGCGGATGCGAATGCTGATGCGGATTTTAGAATTTATTAAATAAAAACAATAATTTTAAGTCCGTAAATAAAGGAAAATTTTATTGATTATCTTTGCGTTTAATAATTAAATTTAAAAATGGGTGAGTTATATTTAATAAAAAGCAGGATTGCAGCCTTCTCAGACTGCAATCTGTTTCTTAGTGGATCGTATATTAACAAGCTATTTCAGAATTTAATGTTTATAAATAAATATCATACCTGCATCTTCTTTCTTCTTTTTTAAAAGATTTTCATTATTCGCACTCTCAAATAAACCAAACTCCTCTGGGTGCTTCGACTTTAGGTGATTTTTCATTGAAGAAGTCGTGCGTCCTTTTCGTGAATATGTCTTACGACATATTTTACACTCGGACTTGTCAGGATCATTTTTGTTTAAATTAAAATAAATCCAGATGATGCTTTTTGTTGGTGGCGGCATTTATGTTCTGTATCTGTATCACTTTTTCACTAAATATATACAAATAAACTGTGTCCTCTGACCACTTAGCTAGCAAGAGCTTTTACATAATATCCTCCAATCTGTGACCATTGCATATCACTTGTTGTTGCTTTTGTCGTCGCCTACTTGGGACCGAGATTTTTGAATTTAACAGTTTTACTAAGGGTGAAAGGGTCGTTGTTGATCATAATATAGTATGCCGTGCTGTTGCTATTTTTCGATTGCAACTACGAATTTGAAAAAAAGCGTTTAAAAACATCCGCAACAAACTCCGCATCAGTTTATGAGGATGCGGATGTTGGAATTATTGCGAATAATCCGCAATTGCGGATGCGGATGCGAATATTCTTAACATCCCTAGTATACATATGTACATATGTATCTATCAAATAAAAAAATGTGTGTCGAAATTCGTGCTGCAGTAATGGAAAGTTGAGCCCACTAGGGATTAAACCCGGTACAAGCCACCGATGACGGTAGACCGCCTTTAGACGATGTTTGCACATTCAAAGTGACCATTGAGGATAAACATAAATGATAATCCACCGGTGTTCAATAAGGCGAAATATGATGAATCAATGTCGGAGGACTCACAAGACTCACCCAAAATCTTTAGCATGACAGTCATACGCACTTACCATCACGCCACGGTTACTACAGAGTTATTAAATTATTTCAATAAAACTATTCAAATTATATTTCTTTCTTAATTTTCTACTTAGTTAGCAAATAGGAATCTGCATTATTTAAAATTTTAAATCAAAAACCCAAGAAAATCTTGCTTACATTGCTGGTAATATCAGTTTATTTGTCAACAATGCCTGCTTCTGTCTTAATGACTTGGAGTGTATATCGTCATAGCACATGTTTCCATCACAGACTGATTATTTATTTACCCATTCAAATATTGTGTTGTGAAATAACATCTTTCGCAGCGCTATCCAGACCCATAATATGCAAAGCTAAAGAGCTGAGCAAAAATTATTGTTTAGGAAATACCTAAGACCTATAGCTTACTTAGTACTTACGAGTGTTTTCATCGGATATTGAATAGAAGCCTAGTCTAGCAGTTTTTTGTTTCAACTATTTTTAACGGTATTTTAATTTTTTAACAAGAAATGATGCTCCATAATTTGCTCATAGACGTTTAAAAGTTTTATCATTTTAGACTTATCAGAGTAGACTTACGACTTTACATATTCCCACAGAAAATAGTCAAGCAGCTTTAGATCGCACGATCTTGCAGGCCAAGTCACGGGTCTTTAACATAAAACGTTTCCTTTAATAAATCAATTGTGTTATGCTGTTTGGTTGAAACCAGAGCTCCTGCACATCATGTTTGTTTAATTGATGGATGAAAAGTCGGTAATAATAGATCTATAACGGTCACCATTGATTGTAACGTTCTGGCTCACATCGTTTTTCAAGCAGTAAAGACCATAAGGCCTACCAAGTATTAGTTGCTGTGGGTGTAATGGTGATTCAACATGCAATTCACGATTATCATCACTCAAAATACGGCAGTATTGTTTATTGACGTATCCATTTAACCAAAAGTGAGCTTCCAGACTAAAAATAAACTTAACTTGACTGCTGAAAAGATAGAAGTCAATTAAAATAGTGACTTAAAGTTCTATAACTTTAAAAGAACACCCTATATATTGATGATGATGTTGATTCTATTAATAAAATTCAATATAGTCTAAAATAATCTTTCATCGCAAATCGAACGAGGATTTTTAGTGGCTATAATAATCTTTAGTCTTTACTAAAATGATCTTTACAAAATCGTACAAAGAACTACTTAACGTTACTCGGGGTAGATGCTTACCTTGAGACGTAAAAATTATATAACTGTATTTGCTACATTTGTTATAAAAATGAAATCTTCATTTAAAGTATTTTTGACCCATGTGTGCCTTATTGTTAGGTTAAGTCATTTATGCCTTGCCCTCGTCCAAAATGAAAAATATGTTTGTCCTACCATTCAAGTCTCTTTGAATGGCTACGCGTCTGTGTTTGCAGATAGAGCTTGTCTGAATTGCTTAAAATGTGGTATAAATATTTTGTACCTAAGTGATTCACGTTTTGAAATAAGTGAATTATATTTTTATTACTTCAGAAACAACAAAACTAACCACTTTTAATTTGAAAGCTAATTTTCAATTAAAATCGATTTCTCTTCTTGTAAGGAAAAAAAAAAAACATTTGTAATTCAAGGCCTTACGCTTCAAAATATTGAAAAATCATCTTCACATAATGGCTTATCTTTTACAATTTCCAACATTCGAACAACAAAACCACTATGTACATTTGGGTTTAACCCTTAGAATAGCAAAACCGCAGTCTGCATTTCTAACTTAATCTTATGCCAATACGATTTTGTTTGTATTACAATATGTATATAGAGCAATGTATTTGAAGGTAATAGGTAGGTAGGTACTGTTGGAAAATAATTTAATTTTTCTATAACAAACTATCTACCCACATAACAAGATCTATAATGCGATTTATTATTAACCCGAACTCACGTTGGTTGTTTCGCAATCTTACACGTTGTTGAATGTGTCATTCTCTGCATTAGCGGGTAATTTCTTGGCAAAAGTTTTCATTTTGTATTCTTCTTTGCCACAAACCAGTTTTTCGAAAACTGTTAAAGCAGTTAAGATTCGAGTCTACCTCGAGTAACCGCTTAAAACATTTTGACTGTATTTAAAAGTTGTACATTCAAATACAAGGCAATTCTTTGAATAAAAGTGTTAAGTGTTGGTACCTATACAAAATGTGTTTAGATTATATTGTAGCATATGAATTGGAGGTGAATAAATAGATTTTCAATATGAATTCTAAAAGCTTTGAGATATAAAATAACTATTTGCATTATTTTTAACATTATATTGGATAAAGTTTGTTGACTTCGTAAAAGAAAGTTTCATTGCGTTTGTTAAGACCTATTTGAATGATTTTGTTTATATCCAAGTACACATGTACCTATTAGTGGTTTTTATTGTGCAACTATTTAGATCAAGTAATGAGCATGTTAAATGCAACATTAAATCCGACAAGTTAGCAGCAGTAAACGTTTGCGCTTATGAGTTTATGAAAACCAAAAGATAATAGTATAAGTAGAGATGGAGTTTTCGTGTAAACTTTTATTTAATGCTTACCAAACATAATAGCTATGTATCATAAGAAAGGCGTGATGCATAATAATATTAAAAGACAGCAACGTTACATTTGCTATCGTTTGAAAATTATTTGGAACCTTTTTATTTATTTCAAACATTTTTCAATTCAATTAAGCGACATAATGAGAAAATGTAATGAAATGATCAAAAAATAATAGTTATTTATTTTTAAATATTTTAAAATATCAATTTACAATTAAAATTGTTATTAATATGTGGAAAGAGCAAATAGCATCAAAAAATAATAGTTTACGTTGGTTTCATATAAAAAAATGTTAAAAACAAGAAATACAAAAACTTAAAGTGAGTAAGTTAGTAATATGTATATTGTTGTTAATTTTTTAGTGTTATGGGGGTTGCAAAGCAGCGTTGCATGAAGTCGTCAAGACGTTAGCATCGTTTTTAAAGCATTTCCCTCCATGAATTTTCAACAACGACCCATAGCTCATTGATATTTTCGGTTTTGCCTTCCAAACCTTCCCTTTGATATCTATTCACAGATTCTCTATTAGATTAGGTCAATAAACTCTGCAAGTCGCTCCATAAGTTTATTGTTCTTATATCGAAACTATTACTTCGGTTTTCTACATGTGTGTTTTGAGACCCTATTTTATTGGAATACCCATATTTGAGTGGCATCTCATAGGACCAACTCCATAGTAAGAAAAACAGCTCCACATCATAAGTCTGCACCCGCCATATTTTAAGGACTTAGTTGTGTAACGAGAGTTAAGATCTGTCTTTGAGGGGCATCTAACTTAGTACCGAGAACCTATAAAATGAAACTACAATAAATTAAACACATCAAATTTTATTCAAAATTGAATATACTTAAAAATCTATATAGGTACTATTTCATTGCTCGTAGCTGTATGTTTTATGTGTTGTGCACGAAAATTAACTTGCAACCGAAAAAGGAAGTAAAATGCGTAAGGCCAATAAAAGATTTTCGTCAAGTTTGCATTGCCAATTTAAAATTTTAGGAAAATAATAGCACTGTTCGATAAGATTTTGTTCCTGGCAATCAAAATGCACTCGTTTCGAATTGCCTTTGATAGCTTTAATTCTAATCCGACTTCAAAATTACTCTCTCATAAAGGGTTTTTGAGATATTACTTTTTAAAATTAAAAAAAAAAAAAAAAACTCATACAAAGCTTTTGAAGCTACCTACAAAAATCTTAAGTTTGTTAAAATTTTGAAGGGATAGTGCTAACTTGGTTGACATACCTACATATGTACATACAAAAGAATTTGAAAGTCCATAGAGTCTAAAATCTAGTTAAATATCAATTTGGCAAATTCAAAAAACTTTTTGTGCATACAACGCAACCTGCACATTTTTCTAAAAAGAGGGCAGTTGGATTCCTCTTCAATTTTATCATGAATTTTTATTAGCTTACTGAACAGTAACATGACGTTTATTGCCAAAAATATATTTGTCTATGAATTGAAGTTAAGTTCCTTCTAACGTTTTTCATTTTTATTTCTCCTTTTTTCTAGCCCGATGCTATCGTGATGCGAATATCTGCGACCGATTTGGATGATGGCGACAACAGTATTATAGAATATGAAATTTTGAGCGAACGTGACTTTCATTATTTCCGAATCGACAAAGCTGCCGGAATAATATACCTTAATCGAGCCATTGACAAACGTCCTGGTCAGTATTACACAATTACAGTACGAGCATATAACATAGTTCCAGATCCACCGCAGGATGCACAAATTGAAGTGCGAATTCGAGTAATAGAATCGAGTAAAAAACCACCATCTTTCATAAATCCCATCGAAACTACCATTTCTCTTAAGGAAGATTTTAAAGAATATTCCCAACCGATTGCCACTCTGAAAGCTGTTTCTAATGTACCTGATAAACCAGAAGTTATTTTCGAATTGATTACCGGTCGCACAGAACAAACTAATAGCAAAAACACATTTGTCTTCAACCAGATTGGAAATACTGTTTCGATAAGTTTAGGTAAGACTCTTGATTATGAGGCTATCACTGATTACACTCTTACGATGTCAGTGCGGAATATCTACGACCTGGTAGCTGAACATGTAATAAAAATAAAAATTGAAGATGTTAACGATAACATTCCTTACTTTACGGAGGTCAAAACGGGGACAATTTTGGAAAACGAACCAGCAGGAACGCCTGTAATGCAAGTGCGAGCTTTTGATATGGACGGAACAGAAGCAAACAACATTGTTTCGTTCGAGTTAGCTGACAATAAAGAGTTCTTTGCCATCGATGCACATACAGGTAACATAACAGCCCTGACGACGTTCGATCGAGAGGAGCGGGACTTCTATAACGTTAAGGTGATTGCTAGTGATAACTCGCCATCGGCGCTCTATAAGAATGGAGAACCTAATCGTGGACAGCAGGTCTTTCGAATTGAAATTGCCGATAAGAACGACCACAAACCGCACTTCCAAAGGCCGGAGTATCTGGCTGAAAAACTTGCCGAGGATGCTAATATTAATTATATAGTTATCGAGGTGACAGCAGTTGATGAGGATAATGCTTCACAAATCGTATACACCATCGAAAGTGGAAATGTGGGCGAATCATTTAAAATTGAAGCAAAAACCGGAAAGATTACCGTTAACAATCGTTTGGATTACGAAAAAATCACTGAGTATGTGCTTAAGATTCGAGCGTTTGATGGAATTTACGATGATTATGCTACAGTGACAATTAAAATCGAAAATGTCAACGACAATCCTCCAGAGTTCAAGGAAAAGTACAGCAAGACCATTCAGGAGGAACAAGTTCCAGATGATTGCATCTTGGAAATTGAAGCTTTCGATCCAGATATAAAGGATCCCTTGGCAGATCAGCAAATCAAATACTCAGTGACAAAGGAAGAACAGAAAAAGTTGTTAACTATCGATGATAAGGGATGTTTACGACTGATCCAGCCCCTCGACCGAGATCTTCCTAATGGTCACAAAAACTGGCAAGTCCTGATATCAGCAACAGATGAAAATGGAAATGGCTTAAAGACTGCAACACCAGTAACCATAACCTTACAAGACATCAATGATAATGCACCGTTTTTAACAAATAAGATGCCAGTTATATGGCAGGAAAATCGAAACCCAGGACAAGTTGTGCAGTTGCAAGCTAATGATTACGACGAACCGCAGAATGGTCCACCATTTACGTATGGCATTGACCCGGGATCTTCTCCAGACATTAAAACTAAGTTCTCCATTGACAACGACTATTTATTTGCGAATGTACAGTTCGATAGAGAGGAGCAGAAAGAGTACTTCATTCCTATTCGTATCAGTGACTCGGGAACTCCAAAGCAAAGTAATGTCAGTATTCTTCATCTCATCATAGGTGACGTCAATGATAACGCAATGAGTGCAGGATCTAGTAGTATATTCATCTACAATTACATGGGGAAAGCTCCCGATACAGAAATTGGTCGAGTATTTGTCGATGATCCAGATGACTGGGATTTGGATGACAAAACGTTCGAATGGCGGGATAAAGCCGAAGAGGGTGAAAGATATTTTTACCTTAATCCAAGTAGCGGAATGATAACAATGAGAGAAGGTATTCCAAGTGGCCATTATGACCTCTACTTCAGGGTGACAGAAGAATCTACTTTTATCCCGCGGCATTCAGTTGAAGCAGAAGTATCCATCATAATCAAAGAAATCCCAGAAGAAGCAGTCGACAAAAGTGGTTCTATTCGCTTTGTGAATATAACAAAAGAAGAATTTATCTCAGTTCCACGCTACGCAGGTCCAAATGAACTAAGTTTGAAGGATCAACTCCAGAAGAGTCTTGCAAAATTGTTCAATATATCTTTAGAGAATGTGGATGTGTTTACAGTGCTAGAGCATGCCCATCGTACTCTCGATGTAAGATTCTCAGCACACGGCAGTCCCTACTATGCACCAGAGAAGCTGAATGCTATGGTTGCGCAAAATCAGAGGAAAATCGAAAACGAGTTGGATCTAGAAATGCTCATGGTGAATATAGACGAGTGCCTTATCGAAAAGTTTAAATGCGAAGCTTCCTGTACGAATATTCTACACAAGTCAAATGTGCCCTACATGATTTACTCAAATACGACGTCTTTTGTGGGGGTTAATGCGTTTATTGAAGCCGAATGTGTTTGTGAAGAAAGGGTCAAGAGACATTGTTTAAATGGAGGCACTTTGAATGATGACGATATCTGCCAATGCTTGGAAGGATTTAATGGGCCGCATTGCGAACTTGTTTTGATAGGCTTCTATGGCACTGGTTATGCGATGTACCAGCCTGTGTCACCATGTGATAATACGAAAATTTCCATGGAAATCTCTCCACAAACAGATACCGGACTTATTATGTACATTGGACCACTGAACTATAACCCGCTGCTGCCGATTTCAGACTTCCTTTCACTTGAACTAGTTAAGGGATATCCGGTGCTAATTGTTGACTACGGTTCTGGGGCAATACGAATCGAACACCGTCACATACAATTGCAAAGTGGAAGGACTTACGCTTTAGATATCGTTTTGCAAAGCACAAGTATTGAAATGACAGTAGACAACTGCAAACTGTCAACTTGCATGAGCTTAGGAGCTCCGCAAGGTCCCAACGAGTTTCTTAACGTAAATGCTCCGCTTCAACTGGGTGGAACTCCAATTGATTTAGAGAGGCTTGGTAAACAACTCAATTGGACACATATTCCCAAAACGACCGGATACTTCGGTTGTATTCGAAATTTGACTGTTGATGGCCACACATATAATTTGGGAACACCGTCAGTTTTTAAAAATGTCGACCCAGGATGCCAACCTTTTGTGGCAGGGGCTGTTTCATTTGGTATAGATCGAAATTTCATCATAGCGCTCTTGATCTGTATTGCACTAATGCTGATAATTCTGCTAGCTGTTGTTGTGCAGAAAAAACAGAAAAATGGATGGCACGAAAAAGACATTGACGATATCCGAGAAACTATTATCAACTACGAGGACGAAGGTGGCGGTGAACGGGACACAGATTATGATCTTAACGTGCTACGCTCTCAGCCCTTCTATGAAGACAAGATCTACAAGGATAACATGCATCCGATGCAAGATAGCAATGATATCCCTGACATTGGGGGCTTCTTAGGCGATAAGAAAGAAAACTGTGACAAAGATTCGGGCGCGTATCCCGTCGACGATGTTCGACATTACGCGTACGAAGGTGACGGCAACAGTGACGGTAGCTTATCTAGTTTAGCGTCGTGCACAGACGACGGCGATCTCAATTTCGACTATCTGTCGAATTTCGGGCCGCGATTCAGAAAATTGGCCGACATGTACGGTGAAGAGCCCTCCGATACAGACTCAAACGTCGATGACGACCAGGGCTGGCGGATATAGTTAAAATAGTTTTGAATAAATTTAATTTCATTAAGGACTTCTAATATAATTAAGATTAAAAGAAATAAACTATATGTACATTTAGGTTAGAAAAAACAAAAAGGAAAACGGAGTGGAAATATATTATTGAATAGTATTTGCCATCCAAGTGAGAAAAAAGGGAAATAAAAGAAATTATTTTTTAGTTATTTTATACAAGAAAAGAATTTGTTTATATTGAAAATAACCTTTAATTCTTGGCAGTTATGATTTTTCGGTTAACATCGGTTGTTCGGTGGTTCTTCGTTGGTGGCAAAATTAAGGATTTTTTGTGGAATATCAGCATTATGGATGGAGGAACAGCAGTATGAACCCTATCCAGTTGCTTGTAAGTATTATTTGAAAATATCATTTTCCAATGTGAAGGTACATATTAAACCTATTTAAGCACTATAGTTTGAAAATCTTACCAAAAGGTTATTCATAAATATTTCGGATTACAGGTAATCCGTAAATAGTAAATAGTTCTTAGTTTGTGCAGAATGTATGCCTTGCATATTTAAATTGCAACAATTTTCCACACTTTTTAGTAAAATACTTAATAGTTTTAATGTAGCGAGGTCTATGTTATGATGTACATGCATATAAATATGGCTTAATATATGGGATAAGATTACGACTTATCTTGAAAAATGTAAATTCAAATCTTTTGGATGTAATGTATAGAGGAACTTAAAACTTTAGGGTGTTATAATTGGATGGATTTGGTTCTGGCGATTGTTTGATTGAGTATGCTTTATGATAACAAATTATAGAATTGAATGGATATATTTTAACTGTTACTTTATCATTAAATTCCTAACAACATTTTGTGTGAATCACACATTAATATGTGATACATAATACAAAACACAAAAATTCATCTCTTCTTTCAATTTTACAACTTCTTACTATTTCTCTGAAAACTTTACTACATTTAATTATTTCTCTGGCCCTCTCAGTGCTTTTAATTTATCTTCATTTTTATAAACAAACAAAAATCAGTCACAGTTTTATTCTGAATTTTTTAATTAAACCATCACTCAAGTGCAGCATTGGCGCGGACAATCAAGAACTTTTAATTAAGTAAAGAGATGAATCGCACTTGAAAAAGTCAGACACCGCCACCGGCCGCCGCGCTGCAGCCGCCACGTCAAAGATTAATGCAAGTCGTTTACTCAATTAAATTGTTTCAAATACATTTCAGTTCTTTTAGTTTTTTTTTTCTTTTTTCTTAGTGCGCTTGTATGTAGACTACAGATTTCTATATCTGTTTTGAAACTCCCATCAAAAAGGGAGATATGTATAAATGGAATAAGAAAATTACGCTTCCTAAAAAAAAAACATGATTCGCTCCCTTGAGCTGCAAGTCTCATATAATCTCAAATTGGTTTATCTGGATTGGTCTGACCCCGTGATGTAAAGTGCAGTAAAATGCCTCTTGTTTGCTGAATGCATCTATAGACATTCGAAGATTGTAGAAAATTAAAAAAATTGATAAGATTTAACTAATCTATTTAATTTAACTTATGTATTTACATAAGACAATCGCTCAAATTGAATGAAAATGTAAAGATTAAAAAATTTGTTTGAGATTCTTTAAATAAAACAAATGATCTAATCACAAGATAAATTAACTAAGAACGAATATGAGTCATACTTTTGGTTCACTTTGAATCGAAAGAGAACAAAATAATTTGTGTATGGCAGCCTTCTTCCAAAGGTGGACTTTGTTTTCTTGGAGCCATAAATTATTATTTTTCACATCCGGACTTGAGTGGCCAAATAATAATAAGACGTTGAGCATGTGATGCTTGAAATGCACCTGCGTCTTCATAGGTGAGTCTTTATTTCTTTGTTTTTTTTTTATGTTGTTATTGCCATCTGTTGCTTTGCTTTTTTCTAACGTGAGTATCTCAAGACCGGTTTAGAGAGTTCGTTTATGTTTGTTTTATTATGTTCCAAACGATGTTCTTTGCAGGTAAAAGATCATGAGTCCCGATATTGTTTTTTGTTTTTGTTCTACTCATTGCTAAGGGAAAATACTTACCTAGTATACATTTTTTGTGTTGAAAAAATTGATATTCCTAATCTTAAATCCAAAAAAGGGTGAATTTCATACCGTATTGTCGAAATTAGTGCACCTCAAGTCAATAGGACGACTGATTTTAAAATTTCTCTGCCAAGGTCTTTTACAGGTGATGAATAAAGAATCTGGCAGATTTTGTATGTAAATAACAGGATTTTAAAACTACTGTGAAACGAAACAACTAACTGTTTAAGTTGCATTTCGTAGTTGCGGATCGTTTTTAAAAAGGGGATAAATTATAATTTGTAAAATAAATGCTTAAAAACAAAATTTGATTTCTTATCTTACGCATGTAAGGTCGGCTTCCTGTAGTAGTCGGCCACTAACTCTTAAATTTAATGATAATAGGGAAAATGCAATTCATAATAGTGATCTACAAAAAGTGAATATTGATGGGAAGTAACTTTTTTAAGTATTTTTGAATTATTTACTATCCTTTTTGAGTTTTTGTCTCAACGTTGTCAGGGATGGTCGAATCCGAACGGCTAATTTGAAAAAGCACTTTGGCAGTACCCATGAAGAAAACTAAATGGCACAGGCAGGGCTTTTTTCTTTAAATAAACTTAAATTGATTTGGATAGATGCACCCAATCGAAATGTTCAATCAACAAACAAAATATTCAAATAAATATAAGAACCATTGTGTTTTCTGAAACTAAATCAATTTCTCAAAAGAAAGTTAAACTGTTCGTTGAGTACTGTATGTACTTATGTACATACATCCATATATGTAAATATATCACTAATTTAGTTGGTGTTTAAAAATGTGATCCTTCCATCTTCAGTACCTTCTTGACTGCTCGTCTCCAGAAAGATTCAGTATATATTTCTGTTTGTAAGATTTATTAGACACTTGATTTTACTAACTTGCAATTTAAAAAAGAGAATAGAAAACTTATTGCGAAATAAAATTCCAACAACTTCGTGCTTTGCCTTACTTTATTAGAATGCTCTCAACAAATTTTAACATAAGAAATTAAGCAAAGTATAACTGAACTCTTAAATATATAAGTACTGTTTTAAATCATTCGATCTTTCTTTTTAAACTAGAAAATTATTTATTTATATATACATATATATATATATATATATTATTTAGAGAACATAATATCGTAATCGCGTTGCCATTTATAATGAAAATTATTATTTTAAAAATGTAAGAGAAACCTCTTACAGCTCGGCCATCCTGACCTTAAATCGTCCTCGATTTACGATATCATGTTTTACATGCATAATATAAATTTAAGAAAAATCTCATCATAATATTTCTTTTGCCAATCTTATTTTAATATTTTCATATTAATCATTATTTTTATTAAGAACATGATTTGTAACGATATTACAAATTCGATATTTAAATACATTTTATACATCATATAAAATCATTATTAAAACGTTATGAATTTAAAACGTAAATTATTTAAAATTTGATTGATTTTTGAAACATAAAATGGAAAGATAATACAAAAATAAAGATAATATTCGATTTTATCTTGAGAATGCGGAAAGTTAAACGTTAATATTTGTGATGCGGTTCTACGAGTTAACATAAGGTTTCATGTTGTCTGGCGAAGCAACACCCTCGTATGGAACACGGGAAAGCTGTAAATTTTCGATATTTCTAATTAAATACCTATTATTTGGAAGGGTTTTAATAATTTTAAAAGGGCCTTTATATTTTGGCAACAACTTTTTGTTGATACCTGGCGTATTGACAATGTTTTTAAGCATAACATAATCCCCGGCTTTATATTCGTGGGGTTTCTTATGTCGTTTATCGAAATAATGTTTGTTTGCCTCCTGGTTTCGAAGATTGTTTTCACTTGCTTTTTGTCTCACATGTTCTAAGTCTCTTTGCTCTTCACTAAAAATGTGTTGCTCTAGATGTTGTCGAATGTTATCATTAATTTCACCCTTTTGTGGAACTCCAAAGAGTAACACACTTGGGCTAAAACCTGTGCTCTTGCTCTCGGTGTTATTTAGAGCGAATTCAATTTTGTTGAGATGTTTGGACCAGTCTCCGGGTTCCATCTCACACTCTTTAGAAAGCATAGGAGTGATACTTCTATTAATACGCTCTACTTGCCCATTTGATTGGGGCGAATTAGTGGCAACTTTGATATGCTGTATGTTTTGCTCGGAACAAAATTTTTTGAAGTCCTCCGAAGTAAAACAGGTACCTCTGTCGGATATAATTCGCGTAGGCTTACTATAGACTGCAAAGTAATGTTCCAAGCATTTAATCACCTCGTTTGTGCCCGTGCTCTTAACCGCATAGAGTTTAGAATACTTAGTAAAGCCATCAACAACTAAAAAAATATGCTTTTTATTGTTTCGTACACCGGAAGGTAGTGGACCATAATGGTCAATGTGAAGGGTCTCAAAGGGTTTGTTTCCCTTGGGTATGTTGTTCAAAATTCCTTCGGCTTTTCCAGTTGAGGGGGAGAAGTAAATGCATTTTAAGCAGTTTTTTATATAGTTTTTTATTTTTAGTTTCATGCTGGGAAACCAGTAAGTTTTTTTTCAAAAAATTGTAGCATTTCTCCACGCCAACATGGCATAATGCCCGATGGTGAGTTTGGATGACTTCCGTCTCCATTTGTGATGGTACATAAAAAAGAACATCTTTCCCAATCTTCCGATACACTAATCCATTAATCAATTCGTAAGATGAGCTATCTCTCTTTTCCAACATATCCACTAATTGCCTAATAGTTGGGTCCCTTTGCTGAGAAGCAGCAAGGGCATGTTCAAATGAGTCAGACTCAACAATAAGTATGTTATGAGAACGACTGAGAGCATCAACATGCTTCATTCTGTCCCCATCCCTATGCTCTATTGCATAGTCATAATCTTGGAGCTCTAGAGCCCAACGAGAGATTCTGGGGTTAATTATTTTTTTGTTTAGTGTAAGCGTTAATGATCTGCAGTCGGTTACAATTTTGAATTTTATACCAGTTAAATATATTTTAAATCGCCTTAATGCATATATAATAGCGAGTGTTTCCAACTCATATGAATGATATTTGGTTTCTGGTGGTGTTGCTCGCTTAGAAAAGAAGAAAATTGGGTGAAACAGTTTATCGTTTTGGCGCTGAAGCAAAACAGCACCGAAACCCATGCTGCTTGCATCACAATGCAACTCGGTTTCGGCTTGAGGATTATAGATGGCTAGTATAGGGGAATTGAGAAGCTTTTGCTTTAAATTTTGAAATACTAATAATTCTTTTTCACCAAAAACAAACGGAACATTACGTCTCAGTAGATCGTATAATGGTTTCGAAAAAGTTGAAAAATGTCTTATGAACTTCCGAAAATAAGAGCATAAGCCTAAGAATGAATGTAGATTTTTAACATTGGTGGGTATTGGAAAATCTGCAACCGCTTTTAACCCCTCAGAATTTGGCCCTATACCGTTTGCCGATACTTCGTAACCCAAATATTTTATCTTTTCGTGAGCAAACAAACACTTGTCGAATCGTAATTGTAAGTTATTTTTAAGTACTATCTCTAAAACCTCTTTCAATATTAAAAAATGTTCTTCTTTAGTTTCCGTTGCAATAAGAAGATCGTCAATATAAACTAATAACTTTCCGGAATCAATAAGGTTTTTAAAAATTGAGTTGACATATCTTTGAAAAACCGCAGGTGCGTTTTTGAGCCCAAAAGGCATCCGTAGGTACTCAAACTGACCTAGTGGAGTAATAAACGAGGTATATTTTACCGAATCCTCTGACATTTTCACGTGATGAAAAGCACTTTTCAAATCTAGAAGTGAGAAGTACCTTTTCCCACGGAGTCTGTCTAAATGGTCTTCAATTAATGGAATCGGAAAATTATCCTTTACTGTTATTTTATTTAGTTGACGAAAGTCGACGCACAATCTGAATTCGCCGGTTTTCTTTTTTGCAAGGACAATTGGAGAAGCGAATGGCGAATCGCTCTCACGAATGACGCGGTTTTTAAGTAAATCGTTCAAAATCTTTTTAAGCTCTAATTTATGACTGTACGGTAAACGCCGCGGCACACAATTGAAAACATTGCTCGAACCAGTGAGGTTAATTTTCATTTCAAAATTCGAATGATTTTTCAAAGTGTTATTGTGGTCTTTGTCAATACACCCATCAACTAAATTTGATATTGTAATTTTTTCTTTATTGTTCAAATTTTGGTTAATATTTAAGAACACCTTTTCATCGCGATCATCACAAATATTAATATTTAAGATTTCAGATTCTTCATTGTTTAAAATACAACTTTTTGAACAAATTTTCTTCGAAACATCGTTTTTGTCTTTAAATTTAAGTTTTATATTGTTTTGTTTTAAAAATTCTCTTCCTAAAATAATAATATTTTTCATGCTTTCATTTTTGACTACATGCAAACAAATATTGACATAATCACTACTTAATCTAATCTTACAATACACCTTACCAAGAACACAAAGTTCACTATTATTAATGCCAACGAACTTCTTAGTTGGGTCCTCGACTGCAGACATCAAAAATGGCGGGATGAATTGCTGTTGTACAAAATTTATTGGACTCCCCGTATCAATTAAAGTTAAAGCGCTCATCTTGAAGTTTACATCTTCGTGTTCGTCCTTCGGAAAATCATATTCGAATATTTGATGGAAATTGTTCAAAAACGATGTTGATTCACATTCGGTATCCGATTTGAGGCGCTGCAATGCATTGATCGAGTTGTTTTTAGGACAATTCTTTACGACGTGATCCTTTTGTCCACAGGCGAAGCATGAACCACGATCACGCTTTGGTTTAGAATAATTTGTAGACACATGTCCTTTTTCGTTACAATTGTAACACTTAACAGGAAGGCGAGGTTGATTGACTGTTGGTTTAGACTGTGACACGTGTTTTGAAAAGCTTGACGACGGCGGCTGGAACTCGGCTTTGATTTTTTCGTACCTTCTTAACATGCATTTCAATTCGGCTATATTATTAGCGGTAAATAAAATTTGTTTGTTCGCCATAGCGTCAGGAATACCTTTAATTATATAGTGAATCAAATCCAATTCGTCGATTTCTGAAGCCGAGGCAATCTCCTGCATGTTTAACACATACTGTTGGAAGTTTTCTTCTTTTCCTTTTTTCCGATTTCGTAAAGCGTTATGAACATCTGTTGCTGTTGTGCGCTGGTTGAATTCAATAAGAAGTGCTGCCTTCAGCTCGATCCATGAGCGACAAGTTGTGGATCTAAGAAACAACTTAGCTGTTCCCTTTAGCAACCGCTTGGAAAATATAAATGCCTCAGATTCGCTCAGATTAAAAAGTAGTCTGGAGTCGTCAAAGCTTTGGATCCAACGCGTAACGGGATAATTGTCATCCCCGGGAAACGTCTGCATGGATTCCTCAATATCTCTATAAGACGTTCGCGGTTCGCTTGGTTTGCTTAATTCTGCTAATTTTTTTTGCAAAGAAAGTATTTCTTCTCTTCTTACCGCAGCACGCAACCGTTGAAGCTCACCTTGATCCGCAGCATCATCATCCTCTTCGTTAACGGCATCCTCGTTGTCGACGTCACGATCACCACCATTTTGGACATAAGGAAACAATTCCTCCATCAAATCTTGGTCCAATTCACCTAAGGCTTCACGCAACCGAATTAATAAGGCTGGTTTTAATCCAGTCGTGCACAAATTCAAGTGGTTCAATTTTTCCTTAATGCTTTGAACCGTAGCTGTGCGCATAAATTCCTCAGCCCGTAAAGCTGCCATTTTTTATCAAAAAATCTCGAAAATTGCAAAAAAAAAACTTGGCGTGGAAAATCCCGCTTCTGATTAGTTCTAAGATTTCTTAGACACTTGATTTTACTAACTTGCAATTTAAAAAAGAGAATAGAAAACTTATTGCGAAATAAAATTCCAACAACTTCGTGCTTTGCCTTACTTTATTAGAATGCTCTCAACAAATTTTAACATAAGAAATTAAGCAAAGTATAACTGAACTCTTAAATATATAAGTACTGTTTTAAATCATTCGATCTTTCTTTTTAAACTAGAAAATCATTTATTTATATATACATATATATATATATATTATTTAGAGAACATAATATCGTAATCGCGTTGCCATTTATAATGAAAAGTATTATTTTAAAAATGTAAGAGAAACCTCTTACATGTTGTTTTTCAATAATCACTTCTAATTTATTCATTGTAAGGCGTGCTAATAAAACAAACATTAAAGCCAATTTCAAACACATCGTAGCTATTGTTTTCTTTTTTGAGAAAACGTCGCATCGTTCGAATCTATTTATATATGTTCAAAAACATAAATTTCGTTTTGAAAAAAAGGGAATGCAATTTTTGTCCCAAAACGAAGACGATGAACGACTATTAAAGAACTTCGTTTTATGTTCAGTCAGTGTTCTTGTGTTATTTTTTAGAATATACTTTCCGAGTCATTATCCCATTTGATGTAGCGTGCCATATGTTCATTTTGGAAAAACCAATGAGAGAAAGGGAATGGGATTGAACTGAACGCTTTGGCTTGAGTCTTCTGCAATAATATTTTATTTGAATGTGCAGGTTTGTACATTTTTGTTTTTTTTTTTATTTATTATGCGCGTTGCGTGTGTGCATGCATTTTGTTTTGGGAAGGGAATATCATTACTACAGCAATGACTACTTCAAGAACAAGCCTATATGGCGAAGTTTTTTATAGAGCAAACTGTGGAACATTCAACAATGGGTATGTAAGGATATGAACCATTGATATTTTGCGGTACAGTACACGGACATAGTTAATGTATTTCGAGTAAGTACGAGGGTTATTGGGTTCTTTTTGGTAAAAATAAAAAAAATCCTTCAATTTACCACCGACCTTTGAAGCCGGTGTGGTTATTTTTGGTCTCATATTTCACTTAAAGGGTTTCTGGAAAATTGTTCCATACTCGTAAATAAATTTAAAAGGGAAAGAAACAAGGAATTCCGCAAAGGACTTGTTTATGAAGTTCTTAGAATTTATTTTGCTGAAACAATTATATGACCTGAAAATACTTAGATGGAAAGAAACCTACCTACCTACATACGTGCATATGTACCTACGTTGATGTGTTTTTTATCAAGTGCTATTTAAGGTTATCGTACTCTTAGCAAAATCGAAAGTTAAATGGGCCTTGGAACAATAGTTAGTGGTGGTAGATATAAAAGGGTTATTAATTGTGTGTAACTCAAATAATTTTTTAAAAAGAAAATATTTATGCAAAAAACCAAGTGGTTCCAAACAAACACTCCATACTTTCCAAGTAGGTACCTACAAACTGAAAGAATATACACAATTTAATAACGAGATGAAAAAGGGAACAAAATTATTTTTAAATATAGTAGGCACATATAAATATTCAGGGAAATTCAAGTAATATCTTGAAGAACGAAAGCTTTCGTAGCTAATGGTTTATCTTACCGAACAGTGGAACAAATCTTACATCGTTTTGATATTTCAATGGCATTTGATAGAGTTTGGAATCAAGCTCTCTTATCGAAAATGCATGCATTTGGTTTTGATGAATCATTTCTTTGTTGGGTTAGAAATAACCTTTCGGACCGGTCAATTCGAGTAGTATTGGACGGATTCAGATCTGAAATCCACAAAATTTTGTCTCCGACACTCTTTCTTAAAAATTATCTTTTGTCTATAACTTCTAACCCACCCAATGGATGACAGTACCCTCAGCTTTTCATATTCGTTTTTAGATTCTCATGCTTGTTCTTCGGATGGGGAGTACCAAGGGCAGCGTACGAAAAGATCATTAAATTCAGATCTTAACAGCATTGTCCAATGGGGAATCAAAAAACGTGTAGAATTTAATTTTTTTAAGACTCAATGCTGTCTACTGTCGCAAAAGCGTAACCCTCCCCAATGCCACTATTCATGGGTGGTACTTGCAACGAGGAGACTGAACAGCTTTCAGTTCTAGGCCAAAAACTCTGCTAAATGTTCACCGAAGATGCAAGAAGTTTTTTACCACTTTTGATCTGACCATAAGTTGTAAAGCCTATATTCACCTGAACCCCAAGTATAATAATCCATTTGAGTATCTTGGACATAATACAAAAGAGCTCTAAAAATGATAGGTGACCTTTATCTAACTAAAACACTTGTATCTCATAAGCACCGTACGTTGTAAGGTTTCATGTCTGTCATTATTTTATTGCTGCTTTTATAATCAATGCTTTAGTGAAATAGCCAGTTGCATTCCTCCCCTCAAACAATTCAACCGTGATACCCGTTCTTCTAGGAATGTTCATCAGTTTACCTATGAGTCATATTTCGGACGTATTGTAATGTACAGATATTCTTTTTTTAGTCGCACTACACGAATGTGGAATGCTTTACCAGACTCAATATTTCCCACTCATTACAATTGGGTTCTCCTTTCTAATCATATCCTCTCTTCCTAATTGCTCGCACTGTGGTTGATCATTATAAGGGTATTCATATCCCCTTAAGTTTTCTATTTGCAAGCTAGGATTTGAGAGAAAAATGACTGGAGGTTTCTTCAAAAGCGTATATATATGTACATTCTAGTTGAACGTTTATTTCTATCTCTGTAATTTCAAACAAAATAGTACCTTTTTGAAGGTTAACATTCCATTAATGTTCATTATATTCACTTATCCATGAACATGAACAAGTGAGAATAAAAAATTATCAAGCAAAGTATGATATGGGGTAAAGCTTTATATAGAAGTCACAAAATTCTAAAACGTGTTCAGAATCAATTAGTCGATTCTTTCTTGTGAAATTCCTTTGAATTGTTTGAGGTGTGCATGTACTCAGCTTCTTAGGTATATACAGAATATTGATGTATCTAAACTTTAGCTGATACTCAAAAAGAAAATAAAAACTTAAAAAAGTACATATTCACCTACCCTTATTGAGTATTCTATGCAGGTGCACCTACTTATGCATTCAATAAGTTTATAAAGGGTTGTGACACTTACAAGCTCTCTTCTCTCTTAGAAGTCAAATGTGCAACGATAGTTATTATATACATAGATAGTTATACAGCACATCCCAAAGATGGCGGGAGCCAATTGAAGGTGATTGTTGAAAGCTGTAAAAGAAAATAATAAGTAACTTCCAACAAGGAGATAATTACTCGTCACTATTATATAAGAATTGATGTCACATGAAATAATTACAATTGAAGCGTGTTGTGTGCCCTAGAATGCGTAAATCTGTTACCAACGCAACGCGCAAACAATATTGTTTCAATGTAAGATTTTAATTTTCAAAGAAAAGGAACGTGTTGGTCGGTACCTAACCACACTTTGTAGTTTCTTTGACGCTTTGATGACAATGTACTGGAAATTATTCTATTATTTGAAAAGGGGGTATACTTTTAATGTTTATGCGTTTTAAAGCTCACCGCCTTGGTATGTCTTTTATTTCACCCGCAATAAGTGCCGTAGTACTCTGATGTTTTTAAATGTGTATTTAACTTTGACTCGTTGAAGTTGACTTGGTTGACAAATTAACTTCATAGGGAAGATTGAAATGAGGAGGTGCATTGTATTGAAAATTGATTTTTTTTTTTCATTGTAAATTTTTACTTAACAGTTTTAAGTTTAGCTAGTATAGACGGCAAATAGTACTAAATTAATAATAAATAGTAATAGAGTAGATTTAGAAGACTAAAATAACACATTTTAAGAGAGATGGAAAAAATAATAGAAACGATAAAAAAAACTACCCAAAATTCTTAACTGTCATCTGCGTGTATTTGGGAACGAATTTAAAATGTCTTAATCGTCTGTTTAGAAAAAGTAATACAATTTTTTCTAGATAAGATGGAAAAAATCCTGTGAGACGATCAAGGAACTTTAAGTTCGATTCCAAATACACGGATATAAGAGGATTGGATTTTGGTATAAGAACTATGAGTTTTTGATAGTTTTTTTCACCATCTGAAGCTAGGCCAATTTTTGAATTACATAACTGAAAACTGGACTAAATTCGGACTCTATCATTCAATTGAATGATAGATAATGAACCGAAGCACTCATAAAAGTTGTAGAAAGAATATAATCTCCATAATACAATATACTTAGTTTAAGGCCTATCAAAATTATTTGATTTTAAAATAATAGAATATGTCTGGAGATGAACTTAAAAGAAACTGCAGGGCCAAAGACAAGAACATCTTAAGGTTAACAATAAAACAAACTGATGGTATTCCACACTTTTTACGACATGTGTCAAGGTGGTTAATTCTATATTGAAAGATGCGTTTATGCTATTTAAAGTTAATGTGCTTAAGGATTACTACTATGTGTTTAAGGATTAGCAACAATTTTAACAAAATTCTATTACAAAAATACAGTACCATTCTTAATTCGTTTCTTTTTACTTTTTCCAGGTCAAATTAGTGGGAAATACTTCATACATTTTTTATAATTGTTTCCTTTTGTTTAAGTTTAACAATTAAATATGATATTTTTTCCTTAAAGTTTGTGGAGTTGTAAAGTATTTTTTTAAATTTGTTTATACTCTTCCCAATACGCTTTTTATTGCAATAGAATTTGCAAGCTAAGATCGTTTCTATTATTTTTTTCCATCGCTGTATGTTCATATTTTTACTAAAAAATATTATTTCTTAAGTTTAATCAATTTCATCGACATTTTTACTAATTGTTTTCTAATAAATGAGGAACTTTTGTTTTAAGTAACAGTTTGGAATAATTTGAAATAACTTCTTCGATTGGTATACATACATATGTTTCCATTTGTGTGAACTCCTAATAATAGTAGGTACTTTATTGTTGTATGTATATCGTAATACATTACCCTTTTTTTTTGTTTGTTCAATTTAAAAAAAACTTACATGAGTAGGTTTACATTTAGGAAACAAAAGGCTTAATTTATATTTGAAATATGACAATTGGACAATTTTCAAATTATGTGGCTTATAAACTCAAGAACACGATACTCGTATAAAATTGAGTTTCACTTAAACAAAAAATTCCATAAACACATTTGACGGAGGAAAAAAGTTTGAATATTTTAATCTTATATCTTCTGAATTATAAGTGCGTACATATGTACATATGTACATACATGAATATTTCAAGTTTCATCTTAATGAAAGAATTTTCACACAAACATATTATCTTGCAATAAAATAAAAATAAATACAGTTACATGAGTGTTTTATTTTCTCACGTTATAAAGCAAAAAGTCATATTTCAACTGCAACATTTGAAATTAAAGAAGCCACATCATAAAATATCATGCTCATAAAAGCATTTATACATATAATGTACTCCTGAATATGCCAAAAAAAAAAGAACAAAGACTTGTTCTGCTTCTGATTGTTGAATTTAAAGACAAATGTTTTGCAATTGCATTTGCAATGCTGCAACAATATATCTACTCGAGGTTCCTTTTTATAGTATAAGTCTCAGGTTGTTGCTTTGCAAGCGAACTAAACAAACAATTTTTGCTTTATTTTCTTATTAAAATATTTTCAAAACCTTAGCTACATTAGTTGTAAATACTTCGAAGGTAATCGCCTTAAGTCTGATTGGGTCACTTGGATACATTTCCAATGAAACTGGGTAAGCGGTCAGAATGTCTGTACCCTATGTGCCCTGAAACAACTAAAAACAAACGAACTAGCCTCAACTTATCAACAGCAAGAAACATGATGAGGAAGCGGTGGTAACGGGTGACGGAAAGTATATAATTTCCAATGATGCATGCACATTTCGATAGAACTGCAGGTATTTTCTGCAATAAAGCATAACCTAGTTTTAAATTTCACAAGTTCTACATTTAACAAAATTGATGACACATTCGCTCGAAAAAAAAAAAAAATATTTTGTAAAGGGTGGCGGGTGCTAAGGTGATACCTTTATTCCGAGAGGATTGTTGCATAGAACATGCGGTGCAGTCTTGGTCTGCATAGGGGAGGGGGGGGGGGGTATTGGATGTGGTTCTGGTGAACCCCAATAGAGAAAGTAACAAAACGAATAAAACAATTGAATCAAATTTCAAATAGGATTATGGTAAGACCGCCATGTCATACCCTACAAATAAATGAACCTCAAGTCTTAGTCACAAATTTGCAGTTCCATGTGAGATTGACGCAAACAATAAACTACATAGGTACCTGGTGATTTGATCCTTTTTGAACTTTGCTTGAAATGCATATTATGTGGAAATAGTGACGATGGTGATTTGATTTTGTTACCAGCGTTCATAAATTGGTTGCTAACTTAATTTTCTAATCAATATAATTCTACCTCCTATTATATAAAATTGTTTTTGTTTTTGTTTTTTTTTTTTTTTTTTTTGTTTGTTGTTAAATCGATTTTAGTTTGCAGTAGATACATGTGTTTGATATTTCAAACATTTTAGTTTGTTTTCTATGGTTTTCGGAATTCCATATCGTTTTAGAAGGGTTCTTTTTTGATGAGTAAATATATACATTTTTTAAATGCTTATAGTACAAGAGCAGACAACACATTTAGAGAGTTTTTATGTAACCAAACAGTAACTTTGTCTGTCTGTGTGTAGTGCAAACACTCCTTAACTACTGAACCGATTTAAATTACATTTTTTGTAGAGATAGTCTATAGCTTAGGTATATTTTAAAGCTAGAAGCTTGAAACTTATGTTAATAACTAACAAATAAAAAGACATCCAAAGTTTGCAAAACCCTACTCTATACAGGGTTTAAAAATAGATGTTGTAAATTTGGTATGTATGTGTGTCCCAGAAATGGTTTTTCATGTAGGCTAATAAATATTATTTCTTTGATTTTTTTAGAATCAAATTATATTAAAATTATTTTACGACATAATAATACGACGTCTTAGGGGTCATGAACACCCCCCCCCCCCCTGGGGAGATAATTTGTTTGTTTTTTTCGAAGGAATTCCCTTTAATTCAAAACTAATCGTATTGCGTTAATAGACATGGCCCCATTTTATTTGAATTATTTATTTTTTGTATATGAAAACAAAATTTGTATTTTACTTCCTTAAACTTTGTTGCTAAAAGTAATACTTTCAACTGAAGACTGGACCAAAAACATAATATGAATCGGATATTCAGTCCTATTCCAAACACACAGCACAAATTCATCAACTTTTGACCAATGGACGATCCAGGGGGGTCATATGAGCCATAAAGCTTATACAGTCAAGTTGTATAAGTAAAGATTTTATTTAAAGATTTGTTAGTAATTTAAGGTTTGCTGTCAAAAACAACTCACATTTTTATTTTCACTCAATTTAGAATTTGAAAAAACTTTAGTCATGCTTTAAATTATTTTCATAAAATTTGTTTCTAAGAAAAAGAGCAAATATTCAGGTTCTTAAGAAGAAACCTTGAATGAGGGATTTAGATTTAGTGTTCTTAATTTGGCTTCTTTCTACAAAAAAAACATATTTTGGTATTGCTCCAGAAGGGTCCCCTCATAAAACCTTTATTTTGTTTTTAAGTTTTCTCAAGAACTAATGGACCGATTTCAATAATCTTCTCTTTTTGTGCAAATTCTTGTCGATAATCAAACGATCAAATTGATGATGATTTTTGATGATCAAAAATGTAATTTTTTTATTTAAAAAAAAAAAATATTAATTTTGTTTACAAAACTAGATACATATCTCAGAAAGGGGTCAACACTTTTTAACGAAATTTAAATGTAAAATGTATATTTATAAGCACTTTATTTAGTGCTTTTTTTTATTTTTGAGGCAAAATTTAGAATTTGAAATGATTTTTAAACAGACTTTTTGAAAGAAATCAGCAATTGTGCATTTAATTTCTTTCAAAATTGATTTTCTGTTGAATACAAAAGATCTTAAAAAATTAAATAAATCTCCTTTTGAAGTGAATTTGCTTTGGATGGTTTAGAACTGAGATTTTACCACGAACTTCAATAACATAAATGTCCCAAAAACAGCAAAAGTGACACTTTTTTTTAAACTAATGGCAAAATGAAAAACATAAACGATTTATATCTATTGATATAAAAGCTTTGATTCTCTTGAGATTTGAAGTGAAAAGAGATTCTGAAACGTGTAATTTGTGACTGCCACACTAAAATTTCTTCCCAACTTATTTATTTAACTTAATTTGTTTTAAATTAATTTTTTAGAGAAATCATGTACTAAATGCAACTTTTTTCTTAAATTCAACAACCAAACATTTTTCTCTCTTCAACTCTTAAGTTTCGTTCCTTTAAGATCAAAATATGTTTAACATATCAGTTCTTCATATCAGATCGTCTCTCTTGAATTTTTGTAGCGTTCTTCGCATTAATAGAAATGGAAACAAGAAAAGTATATTTTATTTTTGGAAAAAAAGCTACGCTTCAAAACAATTTCTTACATTTCTGCGTGAAATGCACCAAAAACCCTCTAAACTATTGTGTCTTAGCTCTTAAATATGGCATATTTATATAGAAAACTGTTGGAATCTTGGAATGCTTTCATATGTAGGGCGTCATCCAAATTAAACAGTTAGACCATACCTTGCTGGACAACAGTGTTCCAAAATAACTTGATAACTGAAGTTGCCACTTTAGCAATTGAAATCTGTAAATGTAAGGTAAGATACACATTATGTTACTTAAATTTACAAAACATTAAAAAGCATTTTTAAGCTGTAACTAAAAACTCATCTAAGTGTCTGACCAACCCCCCCCCCCCCTGATTAAAAGTCCGGATCCGCCCTTGTTTTGACGTGAGTGTACTTGACTTGATGATTGGGTAGACTTTTCTTGACGTATTTTCCAGTCAACTTTCCAATAAAAATGCCTTAATTGGAGTGCAATTTGTTGACAGGTACTTGCCTTACTTGCAAGTTCCTTATGTCCTCTGAACCTGCCCATTGATTCTACAAGCTATTGCTAGTTGAACGCTAAAAATGTTATTCTTATGTCATACAGTAAAATTTGGATATATGTACCTATGTACATAGTTACATCAAGGTACCAGTTAAAAAATACGTGAATAATTGGCTGTAAAGAATTGATTGAACGTGAAATGTAAAATTTGGACGTGTTGACTCATATTTGCTTCACCACATATTTGGTTCATTGAGTTTTCCATTAACCGTAGAAAAGAATTCTTCTTTCTGGAGAATTAGAATCACCCTGTAACATAAAAGTTCGCATAAGGACTTTATGTTTACAATGCTAAATCAAAAGTCCTTAATATTTTAGAAAAAAGAAATGGCATTCCCGATCACAATCATATCATACAGTAAGAGCGCACGCACATCGATCCCTTCCCTTCAATATTTATGTACTCAAGGACCAAAGAATTGTTCAATGCATTGTTCTTTCCAAATGGCCAGGAAACACAAAGAGCAGCTGTGAGCTCTGATAAATCTATCGATGGAAATGGAAACACTAGTTATAAAAACACAAACAGAGTAGGTACTGCTCTGGTGTAGAGTATGTATCACATATACCTACGTCACAGGTATTAACGCGGGTGCGATTGCAATATCGTGAATGTTATACAGAGTTGTATGTATCTGACTGTGCATGGCTGCCCCCGATGCTCGGCAGCCATCACCAACAACCTCTCACTGTTGCAATAATGCAAAAAGAAAAAAAGCAAAATAAGTTTGGAGTTTGGACATGCATTCCGTTTTTCACATTTTAGTTCTTTTGTTTCATTCACAATTTACCATGCAGGTATGAAGCAAGAAAAAGGTACATTTTGTTTTTGAAGGTAGGTATATTGTAGCAACAACAGTAACAGCCACAAGCACAAATGACCCTATGAGACAGAGAGACCATAGAACTATGCCCATGTTGTTTGCTCTGAATTTAATGCTTTAGACACGTACTGCCGTCCATTGGAAGAAAGAAACTGAACTCAAACTGAAGGTCTATAGGTATATAATTTTATGTTTAGTCTATACAATAGAAGAGCTTAGGTTGCGAGGTGTGAGGATGAAGGAGGTTTGCTTATTAGTTAGACGTCGTGCCGCTATTGGGTGGAGTCGTTGGACGCCTTTCAACAATATCCGGTCTTGCTGAATAAAGTTAAACGTGACTTTACACATTCACTGTTACATTTAAAGTTGCTTGAGGATACACACAAACTGCAAACTACAATTTTTTACGAATTTTTTAAAAGATTATTAAGGTATGATGAAAATTTATTTAAGTTATTGAGATCAGAATAACATAAGATCAAATTACATCGCATCTAAAGTCAAAGAAGAGAAATTTACATTTTTTACATTCACTTTAATATTTAAATTGGTCTTTAAATACTTACTTAATGGCATACTATCTGAAATTTTCAAATTCGAGTAAATCTCAGCAAATTTCTTGTTTTTGCTGTCAATACTATGAGAATAGAATTTTCTGGATTCGATTTCTCAATTATTTTCTATCTAACAATGCAAATAAGAAGAAAAGTAATATGAAGCTCATATCACTTCTGGGTTTTGGGTGATAAATTGGGCAGGTTCAGGCGACATAAGGGACTTGAAAGTAGGGCAAATCACTCTGTGATTTATTTATTTTCTGCACAATTCTATTTTTCAAATTGGAAAAGAAATATGTATGTAAGTAATATTTTCAGTTTCTTTAACGAGATGGAATTTTAGCTTGCCTGAGGAGTGTTTTGTAGACAATTATATTTTTGTTAGTTTTTGCACGGTCAATTGAAGGTAGAGGTCAGTGAAGTAAAGTTCCAAGTTTGAAGTTTATGACACTTGAAAAACTAACTAGTTGCCTTGGTTTAAATTCACGTTCAAAGAACGCAGTTGACTGCAAATGAAGTCTGTCTGAACCTGCTCATTCTCTGGCTCTTTTGACCTGACTGAGAAAATTCTCATCATCATTGAAATATAAACTGATCAAATAAAATACATATATGTACATACATGCATACACTCCACATCAATATATGTATATAAACTTCTAAAAATACACGCATTATTTTGAACACCACTGTAAAAGATAATTTATAGATTCGTAAAAGAAACTGACTTAGATAAAACTTTGAATAATCTTAAAATAATTATTTAATTTATTAATTATTTGTTTTAATATACATACATACATATGTACATACAATACGATATTATTTAATTCATCAACAATCTATGCCAAAAACATGTTTAAAAAAGTTAACAAAAGTTGACTTAACATCTTGCCTGTTTATCCTTTCAATTACAACTTATAGGGCAATATTTTTAAACAAAATTTACTTAATTTCAGCAGAATGGTATCCAACCATTCAGGAACTATTTACTTACTTATTTTCTATCATCTGATTTTGCTTCAAATTTTGTTCAATAAAGAAGCTTCCAAAACATTGATACTTTTATATGTAGCTAAATATTTTTTGTTAACTCAATGTTTCCAAAATACTGTATTATCATCTGAAATTCATATTTTCTTAAAAATAAAACTGAAGGCAATAATTTTAGCCATTGAAATCATTAAAAAAATAATATTAGACAGTCGTTTAATTTTTACATTTAGCTCAGTTCTCAATGTTACACTAATTTAAGGCATCCTAAAATATTGGTTACGTTAATTGTAAAAATTCTAAAAAAATACACCGTTTTATTTTTCTAGACTGGACGTTTTTCAAATTATGGAAGTCGAAATGTTTTTTACACTAACCCACCATGCAATGATAGCAAATTATCTTAAGTTTCCTTATACTCGTAGATACAAACTTTTATTCTTATTAGTTTCAACTTTCGATAGACGTTGTAAACATGGAATATATATTTGATTTTTGAAGATTTCTTAGCCCTAAAGTCTTTCACTGAGCTGAATGTTTCAAACTGAGTCGAGTGCATTACTTTACCGTATGGCATACTGTGAAAAAAGCTTATTTCAAGAAAATTACAAGAATTTACAAACAAAAAATCAATTTGTATGAATACTTGAATTATGTACATATGTATGTGTTAATTTGTATTTTAAAACTTTTCTGCCAAGCCTTTTAGCCAGTTTTATAGGTAGGAATTAAAAACCAAGCGGAACTATACTTCACCGAATAACATTCTTTTCGATATATTGTTAATTTGAACATAACGCTCAACAGCCTACCTGCCTTAAATGAGAATTCATTTTTATCTTTGTGATAACAACTACAAACTAACGTTCGGTGATAATTTATTTTTATTTCTGAGTAAATATTATCAGAGATGATAATATACAAAATAAATAAACGAAACTCTAAAGATAAGGCAAATCTCACTGACTACGACGACGACGAACGACGCACGACGACGCGATGGGAAAGAAAATACTTTTTTTCCCGCAAAAGAATGAAATTCATTGTTGTAAGCCTTAGGAAAGTCTTGTAAGTTGCAACTCAGTTGATAATAGATAGATTCGTTTTCAGTACACGGAAGTCATTCCCCGTTTCTATATTTATTTGTCGAATGTGTTTTTATCATTCTATATTACGACTTGCAATGCATGGAAACGCTATTCCAGACCAGCCCAAGTTAAGTCTTTCAATTATGAATCAATTTAACTTTTTGCACTCGTTTGTTATGCCAATAATAAAAAATCAATAACTTAGTTCAGTCAATCTAACAGAATATAGGTTGTAAGAGCCTTGCGGATGCCGAGGGTTGATTGTTTCAAGTTAAGTTATAGTTACAGCGCACAAATACACTTATAGAACTTATAGGCATAAACCATGTTGACACTATTATTTATAGAGCGTCACTGGTTTTAATTAATCGATTAAGCGAAAGCAAAGTGACCCCGAACCCTGCAGAATAGCTTAATGAGTAAACACAAGTTTCTTTGTCTGACCACTTAAAGTAGGTGGAAAAAAGGTAAGAACAGGACAAAAAGTATGTTGAAATAATTTCAGTTGAATGTACCTTCGAGGTTGTTTTATGAACCTTTAATTGTTGAATTTATATGTTTTTTTTATGGCAGAGAAAATGTATATAGATATTTAATGGGTAATTGGATCGGTCATTTCAAAGAGTGGACTATAAACAAATATGTTTTGAAATTTTAATAATTTTAATCATCCTTTTTATCTGAAAAAAGACTTACCACTTAAACAATTTAATTTTAACTATTCTAAACAAAAATAATACCATTCTTAATTCATTTCCAATATTTTTGCCAGGACCAAATTGTCACAAATACTTCTGTGATTTTTCATAAATATTACTTCGTTAAATTTAAGAGAGTTAATTTTAAAAATGTACATGGTACATAGTTTTTGAAATAAACTTAAAATTGCAATAGAAGACGCAGTGGAAGATCGTTTCTATTATTTTTTCTATACAAAAAAACGAATATATTTAATAATTTTTAAAACAATAAGTAAAAATAATTGTGTAATGATTTGAAACAAAGGTCAAATGCAATTCATTTGTGCATGCTTTTTTTTTAATGCAGATATATGTATGTATGAAAGAAGCTAGGGGGTCTTTATGCTGTTTTCTGGAACTCTGTATGATCAAAATTCTGTACGGTATTGTATGAAACTGTTCATAATTCTGTGTGCCCTAAATTCTGTATTTCAAAACAACGCGAAATTTTAAACAACCTATTGTTAAGGGTTTAACAACTGTTAGCAATTTATTAAATATTTAGCAATTTACTAAGAGAGTCCAACATTTTAAACCCTTCTTTTCGTTTTGCTAATTTGTAAATTGCTTATTTTATTAGCTTCTATTAAAAAACGAGCATCCAAAATAATTGGAGTTCCCAACTGTTAACTAGACCATTCCAACCACTGCTTGTACAGATGTCATAAGGATTTAAAAAATTGCTAAAAGTTGAAGTAGCCATTTGATCTTATCTTTAGCAAATTTTTAAGAAATAGTAAGATGTTAAAATCGTTTAAAATCGGGTAAATCATCTTTTAAGCTTAATAAATTGCTATTAATGGTTTAAACAAAACCGACATATGTATTAAAATCTATGAAAATTGTATCAACAAATATAAAATTCTCTATCCTAAAAAAGTAAATTTTTGCTTAGTTCTGTTTTTTGATTATCTGTAGAAAAAGCGACCCCTAAAAAGAAACAACTTTTTAGGATTCATGAACAAAACGTATAATACAAAAATATTGATACATGTTATTGTCTTACAATGTTTTGCTAAAGTACGGTTAGTGAAAAATTGTTATAATACCTTATTTTTGAAAAAATGCTTTAAATAAGCTGACAAATATAAATCTATTTGATATTGTACTAAATATTTACAGCATCTTAGAAAACAGAATTTTGACCAACCAGAATGTTCAGAAGTCTTTATTTCTGACATACAATATTTCGGCAATACAATATTGTGTTCATACAAAAGTAATACACAGTAGTATACTGGTCATAAAATATTTCCACCCCAACCCATTTAAAATACCAAATTATAAAAAACTGTCAACATTTGGACAAAAATTAAAAAAAGATAATTGTAGCCTTTCGCTGTTGCTAGAACTTTGACCACTGTGCATTCATTTGCTAAGTATATGAATGAAACTAAAAAGCAAAAAAGAAGACCTGTCCCTTCAAAACGGTTCTTAAAAACTCGTGTATCGGAAAAGCACAATAGTAAAAAAATTTGAAACCGAATTTAACTACAATCAACAATTAAACCCATCCGTTTAAAATGATTTTCTATCACTGTGATGTAATTGGCTGTGCATCCGGTTTTGAATTTCACTAAATTGTTTTTATGTGCTGTAAATTGTTTGCTCCCACAACGAATCATAATCTTCTTGTCAATTTTAAGTACACATTTACAACCAATAGTTAACATTTTATTCGACGTTTTAATCGGGTCTTTTTTTGGAAGCTAAGTGTTGCCAATGCCAATACTAAGGAAACTTAAATAAATCGAATCACCCTCTGCTTATACGAGTACAGTCTAGCTCTAATTTTTGTAAAGTCAAGAAATGCTTGAGTGCACAATGCACATTTTTCTCAATTTTTCATTTATTCTATGTACAACTAAATTCGAGACCTTCACAAATATATTAAAAAATGAGCTGCATGAACCATGACAAACAATGAGTAAGTGAAGAAATTTCCCACATTTGTCTCCGTTGAAATGGTAATTTTTGTTTTTTCAAGCAAAGTGACCAAGGAGTGCCATCTCAGAAAAATAATCAAATAGAAGGACGTTTCTTTAAAAGTTGAAATGAATAACAAATTGGTGGTTTTCCAATTTAAAAAAATAAGAATTCCCCTATTTGGTAACAACGATAACGCGTGTATATCTGATGGGATTGGTAGCATTAATCTTTGTTTCATTTTGATAATATGTACAACCAAACAAAAATGCAACGCTTCAATGAATACATGGGAAACAAAAATGATGGAACACATTTTTTTACCATTGTTCATCAATTAGCATTGTAGCTCACGCACATGATGTCGTAACCGTACGCAACACTCCTACGATTCTAAACAATGTCTAAATTTTATGTTGCATTTCTCTATAACTCACAAAATGTTCTAAACGCTTAGATATGCAAATCAAAATCGAAATCCAATCAAATTGTTTTGTTTCTGACTAATTTAGTAACGATTTCCGGAGTTACGTACAACTAAGTATTTTTCAATAAAGACAATGCTTTGCATTCGTGTTTGAATAAAAGAATATGAAACTCTCTATATAAAATTACACTATACATACGTATACCTAACCGAACCAACTATGCTTTCGATTTACGAGGAAAACGCCAGAGAAAATAACAACAATCATTTGAACAGCCACGACCGGTACCGGTAACATTTGGGTAAAATTATGATGACGCTAAATTAATAAACAAAACCAAAGGCAAGGCAACGCTTCGCTGCGCTGGCTGCGCTTTGCTATGCTGGAATTCGTTGGGGCCTCCTCAAATAGTTGATTCAAAATCACAAAAGAGCACTGTGTTCGCTTAAGTGTTGTTTACCATAAGAAACTGCCAATGTAAACAGGGTCAATTCTGTCAGTGTGAGACCGAATGAAATAAAATACTTAGCTAAAGCAAAGCTAAGAATTTTTAATTTTGATCAAGATTATTAGGCATTTTTATTGCTAAGCGAGTTTTTTTTTTGTGATCTATGGGTGAATTGAACTTTGTTGCAGACCACCGCACCTCTACGCTAGTCTAAAATGTATAATTAAAAATATAGCGAAGAAAAATTATATTTAAAAGAATCATTTTAAGCACGATCACACATCCGGTGATATACCGATTATACAAAAACTTAAACAAACAAACGTTCTATGTTCTATGTACATATGTACTGTATATGCAAATGTAATATGTATTTGTCGAAAAGTAATTACAAAAATTTTACATTTTTTTAAATACAAATACATTACATGTCAAAGGAAAATGTATTGCTGTTATGATTTAAAACCGATAATGGAAATATGGTTATGTCGTTCTTATTTGGCTATTTAAAGTCTTACTTGGATCTGCAAAATCTTAAAAATAATTGAATTTAACTTCACACAACAATCTGTGTTTACAAAAAATGTCAATATGTATGTACATATGTATATTCGATTTGTGGATAGATTTGCCGAGTTTATATTTCTTAGATCTCAGAGACTTCCGTATTTTCAGAAATATGTATGTATGTATGTACATTTGTACATACCATATATGAATGTACATTGTACAATGTACATATCAACATTTCTTATACAAATTATCATTTTTGGTGTCAGAAATCTAAGAACAGAATTTTTGTGATTCGGTTTCTCAAGAATTCTTTTTCGCACAATTCTAAAAAGGATGAAAAGAAATGCAAAGCTTATTTGATTGCTAGGCTGATATATGTATAGTATGTCGATCCGTCCGAGAAAATTATCAGAAATCTTAGAAATATAAACTGGGATTCAATTGTTAACGTGTTTCTTGAGCAATTGAGTACCACATTTCAGAGACAATTCTCCAAGGATTAATTTTTCTCTTTGTTCTCCAAAGATTAATTTTGTTTATTCAAATTTGACAGATTTGACTCAATACAAGTAACACTAAGGAGTTATGCTGTCGCCTTTAAATTTATACATCGGTTTTTTGAGCTTGGAGTTGATCGCTTTTCACATTGGAAGAAGAACAAACTGTTTTCGATCCATCTTAAACGGATACCTCCTCGTTTCTTTAAACTTCTTCCTTTTGTATGACATTATATGAAATAAATTCGGTTTACTTTAGCTATCTCACTTTTAAATATGCCTCTATCATGCAGCAGTGCTAAAATGAAGTTTTTAGTGTAGTATTTCGTTGCATTTATTACTATGTGGCATATTTCACGAAAACTTGCTTGTTGAAATACAACTATTTCACACAATAAATAAAAATAAAAAAGTGACAACTCAAATCCAGAAGCAAATTGCACTTCTTTACAGAATCAGTACTATCTTTATTTCTAATTGAATACTTTTGGGGCCTTCCTCCGAATTCAAAATTAAGCACCAAATTTTTTTCGTTCACCACTATTTAGTTTATTGGATAAGGATAGACAAAGCGAAAATAATTTTTCGGAGGCAAGAAAAACCGCATGTGCCGCTATCCAAGAGTGGCACATACATCGATGAAACTAATTAACTCTGATTACTTGATATGTGTATCACTGATACCTTTTGGGCAAGTGCCCCTAAAACAAGTTTAAGTCCTTTGGATAGAATTTAAAAATGATAGACGAATGTTAACTGAAAATTTTACATCGCCGGAACACCGCCGCAATATTTCTTGCCTTTTCGTTGTTTTACTGATATTTTTATAAACAATTGTCGAATTAGCTAGTTGCATTCCCCCTCTCAAACAATTTGACCGTAATACTCGCACTTCAAGAAATACTCATCAATTTACTCTTGATCTCAACTTTGGACGTGCTGTTAAGTATAGAGAATGTGTAATGTTTTTTCCTTTAATTTTGATATTCAAAGACCGGTATCTTGTCTTAAATCCTTCCATGTTTTCCTAGAGCTCGAACTCTTTTAGTGTGAGTGAATTAGAAAAAAAAAATCAAGCTTTAAGACGCATTTTTTTTAAATTTGAAAATAAAGTTATATTTTTTTACAATTAGTGTTCATACAATTTTAATAGTCTCCTTTTTCTTGCAAAATTATAACTTGGATGACATTAACTTTTACTTTATATTTTAAAAACAATAAATTAGTTATTTCAAAATGTTGTTTTTATTGGTTATTGCGAATTTATCAGAAACGTTTCTTTTTAATTTCAGGGCCACCATCAATGCATTAATTAAAAGGTAAATTAATTTTTTCAGAAAATAATATGAGGTCAAATGATCCATAGGTCTGTATATATTCTTTAAAATTTGAATGTAAAAGGAAAAGCTATGATTGTTATAAGTTAATAGTTAATCTTTTTTTATAATCTGCTATTTTCTAAGTAGTTACACAATAAATGAAGAACCAGTTGGACTAATTATGATGCAATGTGATATATCATTGTAGTTTGGTGATATTGATTAATTATTATTAATTATTATTATTAATTATTAATGTATGTTCAATCGAGTTTAAGGATCAGGCATATTTAAGCAATCATAATTATATACTACCACTAGATCTAAGACAGATCGCCAAATTGAATGAGTTTGAATTGAACCACGGTAGAAAAATTGGAACTCGTGTTTAACATCTGGTCCTTAAATTTTTAAAAGAAAAAAAAACAGTAGCACAATGAAATTTGACGTTATTTTTATTTTTCAAGGCGCAAAATATATATTTTTATGTAAGCAATTAATGTTGATGGGAATGTGCATGCAAGTTGTGGTCTGTGAAAGGTAGTTCTTTTGCACTCTCTCAATGACAGAGCTATTTTCGAGAATTCTATAGTTTAGATTACGTGCGAATTAACTTAGCTGTTGCGAACAGTACTTTTGGAATGACGATTTTTGTGACCGTAAAATTTCAGGAGCGTAAACTCAATTTCATTAATACAATTTATTTAGTTATACAAATGTGAACATTTTTAACAGTCTATTGTTAAGGGCCTAATATTTTACTAACTATCAATTTTTAAATACTTATCAAAATGTTAAACCTTTCTTTTCGTTTACCAACCAGTAAATTGCTAGTTCCCTCTTATTAAAAAACGGGTATCGGAACATGTGTCCACGATGCAACCTTGAGCCTAAGATTTGTTATTCGATCTTATGAGCTGTTACCTTGTCAAACTTATACCAAGAGTAAAAGTATCCATCATCCAGCTCTTTGAAGGGATTTGCTCGGGGCTAAACACATCACACTATTCGTCGTCTTCCGAAAACATTTTATTAATTTAAAACAAAAGAAAAATCTTTCAAGTTAAGTGAGTAATAAAAGATACCATATAAATTTAGCAAATTGCTTAAAGTTAAAGTAGCCATTCCGTGATTTTAACTTAAATAAAATGTCTATTAGCTTAGTAAATTGCTAAATGTTTCTTTAACATTTAAATAAATCGTAACGACACGTTTATAACTTTGCACCATATTGTTCACTAAAAAGACAATCGTAGCTTCAACCATTTTAGCCGCAAAGACTAAAACTGTTTAAAACCCCCTTAAAGAGATTTTTTAAGAAATAAAGAATTTCATGTTAGTAGTCAAGCAGTATTTTTATTATTGTAACGTGGTCAAGGAATCGATTATGGCCATGTCGCTCTACAGAATCAGTTGATCGCTTTAGACCTAAAGATACTTCAAATCCATATTTTATTCATTAATAATTATATTTTGTATTTATTTTTGTCTCTCCGTATATTAAAACAGAATTTTGGATATTCCATTTAACATTCAAATATTATTGTTTACTCTACTCAATAATTTATAGCTTTCTGAGCATATTGTTTGCAAGCCTCTACGGAATACAACATGCATTGCAATTACATTATTTTCAGGAACGAGGGTTGGACACTTATATTGCAGCATAAATCACCACAAATTCCAATTATTTTGTCATTGCATATTCAGGCAATACACGTGATTTCACAAAATCACATCTAAAAAGAAAATAATCACAAATTGCAAGGGAAGATAGGACATTTCAAGCCCCCTTCATAAGTAGGGTTGCGATAAACGATTCAGTTGAAGGTTTTTCTTTGTATTTTTTTTCTGAGAATAATGTACTTATAGGTAAACAAAATTAAATTTTGCTTTCCTCATCACGAAGTTAAACATATGTACCTATAGTCCAGATGAAATTCGTTTGGAATCGAAAGAGGGGGAAAAACCCAAGCAAGCTGCAAGCATTGATGCATTTCGTTTTATTTGAAGTGTGCAAAACATACCCGTAAAGTGCTTAATGAGAAGATAACAATAGCAACCAGATACATATTTCGTCCAGAAAGGGGGAGAGATATTCGGCAAGCTTTTTGGATGGGTTTTGGCTTCACTATATACATTAGTGACAATAACTGGCTACCTTCAAGTTATCTTTGCTTAAGGCCATATGCAATGTTCCATTAATTTATTGAATCATGATATGATCAGCCTACGTGTTTTCAAACGAGACGAGAAAATCCCCATGTTCAATTGTACAATATAAGATAAAAAAGACAACCTTCGTATTATTACATTGGTCGACAAAATTATGCCTTTTTTCTGTTGCATTAACAAAAGAATACGGACTAAAATGGTCAAAAACGGTGTTTTTAATGCTAACTTAAAACACAAGATATCTTTTAACAATAAATTGTATGATGATTTTGCAAAGCAAAGTAATTTTTGATAAGTTATCAGGTGACTTTTGGAATCCAAACTCCGATTTTAGCTACATATGTACATATTCTCAGCCGCAGAAATACACTATTTTTATATTTTTTCAATATATTCGAAAAACTTGATGTAAGACACGATTTGGTTATAAGATCAAAAATCGCTTTTATACCATTTTAGCATAAATGCTTCAGCGTTCTTTTGAGGTTAATTTATAGCAAGTGTGGACATACAACCATAGAGGATTTTGTTTTAATAATTGAAATGCTGAAAATGTTTAAACAGAATATTGAAGTAAGGGATTAGAGATTTGGAAACGAATTAAAATAAAAAAAAACTACTTGATGAATTTACATAGCCTCAAAAATCTTAATATAAGATTTTTTCGAATTAGAAAAGGTTGTATCTCAAAATAATGACGTGATAGATGAATTTTGAAGTCGGATACAAACTAAAGTCATTAAAAAACCTTAGAAAAAGTATAATTTGATTGGCACCTACATTACCGACCAGTGTTATTATAAAGCTGTATAGGTGGGAGTATACTCGTAATATTTACTATATTTTGAACATGCCATAAGACAAATGAGAAATGTTATGTAATTTGGTGTAATTTCTAACTTGGGTAATTCAAAGTCATAAATTATGTTGACATATTCTTGTGTCTTTTTTCACTTTCCTAGAACCATACTGACAGCACACAAAAATAATGAAAAATGGTAAAAAAAACTAAAATAAAAAGCTACATAATTCCATAATCATATAAATAAAGCGTAAAGATGGGCACAGGAAACGAAACAAAAATATGCTATTTACAATCTTCCATTGCTTAGATTTTAGCAACGAATTCACAGCGCCAAATGCAAAGTTCAAACATTATTATTAATGTTTTTATTAATTTTGTTTAAATAAACTGGCGAGACCATTGCTCTGGCAATGAGGTCAGTTTACTAGCGCGCGATGTGATACAATTAATTAAAAAATGCGTTCTAGATGAATATTACGTAAGCCCTTGACACAGTAATAAAAGCCAATAATTATATCTTACACGGTAGATACTTGCTATTCAGTTTTTTGTTCGTATTTTAAGAACAATTGAGTTGATACGAGTATGAGATGATCGCATGTTATGGCTCATGGCGTATGGCGTACGGTGCGATGATGGCTGGCGGAATTCGTGCAATACTAGCATAGTGCACCGGTTTTTAAGTTGCACAGTGGATCATTTTGCGCCGAAAAATTTTTGTTTTTTAATTTAAAGGCTTACTTGGAGTTGTGATTAATAAGTGAAGCTAATACAGTGAAAGTTGCTTATAACGAACCTTCAAGGGAACAAATAAATAAAGAAATTTTATAAAAAAATTCGTTGTATAGAAAACTTAATTTTTATATCTTTTTTTTTATTCTTTTATATTATTATCAAAAAAAAAAAAAACTCATTTGAAAGAGGTTAATATCTTTTTATTTTTAAATTAAAAACATATTAATTTTTGCACATTAACAGTTTTGGCTTTTATTTTTTTTATAAAAACCTTTAAATTAAGAAAAGTTAAACTATGCATCATCTGAGGTTTCATAAAACTTAGAAAATTGTCAAATCCAGTTCTCATATTATTATCGTTGGATTTTTTTCGAATGAATCCGATTTTAGCATTGTCATCTGATCGATCTGATTCCTCAGATATAATAACATTCAAAATTGTTTCGTCTAAAGGAAGACAATGGAAGCAACATTTGCATCCACCTCAACATAAACGTCAAATGTAATAGGATAATCATCATTTGGCAAAACTCTGGTAAAATTTCTGTTCTTATCGATTATTAATGATTATATCGTAGACAATAGAACTGAGTCTTCATCGAACCAACTAACAAAAGTACTAAACAAATACACAATTTCTAATATGAAAATTGACATTTCGTTATAAGGACAACTTTGCGAATTTCGTTATAAAAAACCTAATTCTTACATAATATTTCTTAAGGGGAAGGAAACAAGTGTGTGAATAACGTTATAAGGAAGTTCGTTAAAAGAAGTTTGACTGTACTTAAATATACTCATGCGTTCATGTGACAGTAGATAAGCAGAGTAATTATGCACCATAATGACCATTTAATTAAATATAGTGAATTCTCCAATGCAATTATTTCCTTAAAATATGCGGCTATTTTATGAATTTACTTTAACTAGATTTTAAAAAATTGGACACAATTCAACACGTGGTGATGAAATTATTCACCCCTTTTACAGAATATGGCGAATGAGGTAAAGTGACACTTTTATTTGCACTACCAACATGTTGTTGAACTTATTTGGTATCACCGAAGTCGCAACCCTGTCAAGACCAATCTAAACTGAAAACAAAACTGATACATTTTACCAAAATGCCATTATGTTTTTTTTTTATCTTTTTAATGTAAATGGTCTTCTGTTTAAAAGCTGTTCAATTACATATTATGCAACCATATTTATTGTGCTTGTCTGTTCGCAAAGTCCCATCAGTCAGTCTATCACAGCTATAGTAAAAATGACCTGAATCCCACATGGATGCCAGTTTGATATATTGTTTTCGGTTCTAAATCGGAAGTATATCTACCTTCTTAACTACCTATACATTAGTATGAGGTCAAAAGGTTTTGTAGTTATCATTATATTAAATTAGCCTGAGAAATCATCCGTATTTAACTTAAAGTACCCAATGTGTCGTCCAAAAATTACATATTCGTACCTAAAAGTCAAAAGTTTTAATGTGACTTATAGAGATAGAGAAATGAAGAAATGTATTGGATTTTCTTTGAAGGTACTTTCATAGAACCAGAGACCCTAGGTACTATAAGATGTGAATTTTTTAAGCTTGCATTTCACATTATATTGCGTGTTTATCAAAACAAAAGCTGAGAATGTCGTGCAAAACACTATCAATCGTTGATATACTTGTACGTACTACATGCATATGTAAATAGGTACAGTATTAACTTGTGCCTTATATTTAAAACAGCTAAGTAGTGACTTACAACAACCTAAGCTAGCAAGCGTTAACTTCTTATTCCATCCAAGCAGCAATATAGTGGTCGTAATCGTTCTTGAATACTTATACATACAAATGTATTCGTACTTTAGTTTTATTTACATAAGGTAGCACTTTCGGTGACTTGACTGCTGACTGGGAATGGTAATGGACTACCGGCCGACTACTATACTACTTCTACAATTTTCTACAGCGACGCGACGCTACGCCCGACACCCAAGTCTCGTCTTCTGCATTTGTAGTTATTGTTCAATAATAGATTCTCTTATAATGAAAAGTTCTAAAGAAGGAGGGCTCCTCTCTGCCCTGACTCTGAAGATAAGGTCCGATATTTTCTTTACCAGAATTGTAGAATTGTCGTCGGTCGTAGCTCGCAGTTCGTGGTTGGTTGAGCCGTTTTCATGATGTTCGTGATGTATAATAAGGAGGCCATTGACTGGATAAATTAAAGTACAGATATATCTAGAAGAAAGTTAAAAAAATCTTCAATTACTTTTTTTATTTGACATAATTAGCTTTTTACGCTAGATGTGTTTTTTGTTGTTATTTTTCATTTTTCTACTTACACGTTTTTCGTGGAAATAACATGTTCCTCTTTGCCACGCACGAGAACGTGTCTTTCATAAAGTGTTACTGACTTAAATACAGTCAACATTTTATATTAAGAACAAACATTTATGTACATATATATGTATGTAGTTCTATTTTTGTCGTGTGTCGTTGAAAAACAAAAAGCGTTAGCATTAAACTTGGATATTTAAAGCAATGAATTATTTTCAGAGCCTTTTGTTGATACGAAATTATAAATGAATTTCAACATAACGCTGCTAATGTTTTACTTTATTTTACTGTCCCATAAAATGTTTGATTTAACTCTGTTTTAAAAAAGATGATAACTTGAACCTATAATTGCTAAATTTTAAACGATTTAGTAAATTTTTAAATCTATTTTAAGCATTTTTGCTAAGCTTAAAAGATGATTTACATATATAATTTTAAACGATTTTAACATCTTATTATATCTTAACCATTTGCTAAAGTTAAAAAAACTGAATGACTACTTTAACTTTTAGCAATTTGCTAAATCCATATCAAAAACACTCTATATGAAGATATAAATCCTTCGTACGTATCACCCTTCAAAACCCATTTGTTTACATTGTTGTATTTGTAATGTGGAAGAATTCAACGAGTAAAATTGACGTGTTTTTACGCATACATAGACACATTTACTGAGTTTTTAGGGGAAATTTCATAAATTAGAGGAGAAATTACACGCACACTAAGAAATACTGGCAAGAGTACGATAACTTAGGCGACAAGATATTATAACGGAACTTTTTAGAACAGTTAAAAATAAGCATTTTTTACTATGGGAGGGGGGTCTATCTCCCCCCGTTTAGGCAGGAGGGGCAATTTAAAAAAATTATTACTTAAAATGGAAAAGATTCTTAAAAAATAACGGTGATACTTACAATTAAGTTGTATACATTTTTTAAAGCCAACATTCTGTTCTTTTAGCCAGTTTTTAAATCAAGTCAAAACTATGCGTAGTCTTTGAAAAATTTAATTTTTAACTCAAAATTTGAGTAAAAAAAGTTAAAAAAAGGTTTAAAGTGTAACTTTTTCAATACTTCAAGATTATCTACCATTGTTTTAATTTCAGAATTTATTGCTCTTATTTGTTTTTGATCAAAAACTGAAAACTAGATGATTGTATGTCTTTTAGTTTTTGAGAAAATTGAAAATAACCACAACTACTATTTTAATTTAATTCTTTTTTTTGCTTGAGTTGTCTTATTTTGATAGTAACAATGGTATTTGCGTATGCGTAATGCGTGTTTGGGTGTATGCAACAGTAAGGTGTGCGCGAGTTTGAGTGTATGCAACAGTGGCATCTGTAAGGGGGGGCATGCTGCAACCCCCCTGCTTGGGCACACTATAGGATTTGGGGTGGGTGCAAGTTGGAGTGTGTGCAAGGTGGGGAGGGTGCAAGGTGCGGTGGGTGCAAGATGGGGTGCATGCAAAGTTTCTTTTGCATTTAAATAAGCTGGATTTAAGAAAAATTAATTTACCCTAGGTATATCTTAATCCATATTCGATTATTACTATCAAAATAAGACTACGTTAATACTTAAGCAAGGAAAAAGTAATTTAAATAAAATATTTTGTTTTGGTAATTTTCAATTTTCTCAAGAACTAGAAGACATCAAGTCATCTTGTTTTCAGTTTTTGATCAAAAACAAATAAGAGCAATGAAATCTAAAAAAAAAATAGTAGATAATCTGAAAGTTTTGAAAAATTACACTTTAAACCTTTTTTTTAACTTTTTTTTTCACAAATTTTGACTTTAAAATATTTTTTTTCAAAAACTATGCATAGTTTTGACTTGATTTAAAAACAAGCTAATAGACAAAAGTGTTGGCTTTAAAAAAAGGCATAACACTTAATTGAGGGTATTACCGTTATTTTTTAATTATTTTTTTTCCATTTAATGTACATATTTTTTTAACTGCCCCTACCGCCTAAACGGGGGGAGATAGACCCCCGTCCCATAGTAAAAAATGCTTGTTTTTAACTGTTCCATACAAATCCGTCATTAAACTTTGTCGCCTAAGTTATCGTACTCTCCCCGAAATACTTTATGAGGCCAGTTTCCGGTTTAGCTTGTAGGCAAACCAATATGGCTACCGAGGATTTATATCTTTACTAGAGTGTTTTTGATCCATATGACAGCTGTAAAATTATTCTTATATGAGCAGTGGATGGAATAGTCCAGTCAACAGTTGGGAATTTCAATTAATTAAGGTCCATTAAACTTTTTGGAAATGTTTGGGTGCTCGTTTTTTAATAAAATGCAAATAGCAATTTACAAGTTATTAAAACAAAAAGAAAGGTTTAAAATTTTCGACTTCCTTAGTAATTTGCTAAATATTTAGCAAAATGTTTAAACCCCTAAAAACAGGTTGTTTAAAACTTTGCGCCATAGTTTTAAATATTTGGAATAAGTACAAACTACTTATTAACTGAGCTTAGCATGAGTGAAGGGTTTTCTAATAAGACGTACCATTTTGATATTAAAAAAAAGATGCCATAACTTCTTTATTAAGTTTTCGATGACCAAGTCGCGCATTTACTGCTTCATGTCCTCGATATCTTAGATAAGTGGGGGTTACATGATCATGGTCATGATCAATTTAATTGATTTTTTAGTTAATATGAGCAAATTTAATAATTCGGACAGCAAAGGATTAAAATATTTAATTGAGTGTGGAATATTAGTATAGACATATTTCAAGTGATCTCTTCTAGAAATAATACGGTCAGGAAATTGATATTGCAATGTTGATTGTATTGTTGCTTGTGTGGCACGTAGCACCATTTTTCACAATTTCAAAGAATTTTTGAATCTTGTATCAGTGCATTTTTAAATAATGACATACTTTTTTATTTGATAAATATGTACAATTGCAACAGCTTCAAAAGTACTATACTAAAAAAAAATAAATTAGGTGGCGCAACAGTCCGTAGAGAACCAGGGCCTAGCGACTTACAACTCTCAACCATTCATGTGTGCGAGTAATTGCAGGGATGGAGGGGACCTCCAGTTTATATGCCGAATCCGAACGGCTAATTTGAGAAAGCACTTTTCATGACAAGAATTACTCTTGGAGAATTTGTCAATTCCTCGCAAGAGGCAGTACCCGTGAAATAAACTTTAGGTGGCACAGGTAGGGATCGAACCCAAGACCTCTCGCATGACAGTCCAACACACTAACCATCACGGGTACTACAAAAGTACTATACTCTGTCCAACAAAAATTGTCAGTACACGTCTTATGGGAGAGCTTTTTTCTTGCAAATGGTGCCAGTCAGTGGTTTGGATCTCAATTTGAGATCCAAAATTTAATTCTTTTTTTACAACAAGGAGCGCTTTATCATTGTTATTTCACATGTAAATATTGGTATCATTGCAAACAAATTAAATAAAACCTGTATTGCCATGGTTAGGTTAGGTTATATGGGCTGACAGTTGATTTTGTTACCGTCACACTTAGATCAATGTAGATCCATTGTGATACCCTGAAGTGTTGTAACCTATGAATTCTATGGTTGATCGAGCCATTTGGTGGACTTGATAAAGTTCAATAGGCGATTGCCTGGGAGTTCAGATAGTTCTTCTAGTTCATTGAAGAAATAGTTGCCTAAGAATTTTGATCTGGTACGGCAGAGTGCTCGACAGTGGCATAGAAAATGAGCCGTGTTTTCGTGCTCATCCTCATCGCCGCAGCCTCTGCATATGTCGTCCGTACTAAGCCCCATCTTCTTTTTGTGGTAGCCAAGTAGGTTGTGTCCCGTTATCACACTTATGAGGGATTTTAGGGACGGTTTTTTGAGAAGTAAAATCTTTTTGGATTTTTCCTTGTCATAATGAGGCCAGAGTTTCCTGGTGTTACCGCAGGTTTCTAATAGGTTGTATCTATCATTTGCTTTTTGAATGATATAATTACTAATGTTTCTCTTTAGTTCGCATTGAGGGATTCTGATGTTGTGGTCTATGAGAGAGGGATCAAGTACCGAGCCTTCTCTTGCAAGCTCATCCGCTTTTTCATTTCCTGGCACACCACTGTGACCGGGAACCCAGCAGAGTCTTACGTTGTGCTGCATACCAAGAACCCTTAGCTCTTCGCGGCAGCAAGAAACAAGCTTTGACTTGATTTGCGTGGCAGAGATCGCTTTTATTGCTGCTTGGCTATCAATGAAAAAGGTGATATCAGCGTGTGGTATCGCCATCATGGATATTTGATTAGCAGCGTTTTTCACTGCCAAGATCTCAGCTTGGAAGACGCTGCTATGGTCAGGAAGTCTGAATGAACTGGCAAGGCTAAGATTTTCTGAGTAGAAACCTGCCCCTACCCCAGTAGTCATTTTCGAACCATCGGTGAAGATGGTAAGATTCGATTCGTTAGTGTAGGGTACACTGTTTTCCCAGTCCTCTCTATTAGGGAAGTTGGTAGTGAAGTTTTTATTGAAGTCTAGATAAGGGGTCATGTAATCGGTACGAACGTTATTGCCAACGTATTTCCTAAGGATCGTGGTATGACCGTGTTGACTAGATCTCCAAATATCGGTCTGACTAAGTCGGAGAGCGCTGTTTGCTGCTGATTCTTGCGCAAATAAGTCTATGGGGGTGAGATTTAGGATCGCTTCGAGACCCGCAGTTGGGGTAGTCCTCATCACCCCCGTAGCGCTAATGCATGCCATTCTTTGTACTTTGGTAAGGGTTTTTAAGTTCCTGGATATCTCCAGAGCTTGCCACCAAACCAAACTGCCATAAGTTAGGATGGGTCTAACAATGGCTGTGTACATCCACATGATTATCTTTGGACTTGGTCCCCAGTTTCTTCCCAGAATCCTGTTACACGAGTAGAGTGCAATCATGGCTTTCTTGTATCTTTCCTGTATGTTTAGACCCCAGTTGAGTTTCTTGTCCAAGATAACTCCGAGGTATCTTGCTTTTTCTGAAACTATAAGTGGGGTGTTGTCAATTTTTGGTATCTCAAAAGAAGGTATTTTCCTTCTGTTGGTGAAAAGTACCAGTTCTGTTTTCAGGGGGTTAACCTTCAGACCGCATTTCTTGGTCCAGTTATTGACCAAAGTTAATGCGCCTTCTAGTTGTTCGCTTACCGTGGTCAGGTATTTACCCGTCGCTAGAAGCGCTAAGTCGTCGGCATAAGCTATAATTCTGACACCGCTGTTTTTGAGTTTGATGAGAATTTCATTCATCACCAAAGTCCAGAGGAGGGGTGAGAGGATTCCGCCTTGTGGAGTCCCTCTAGATGTATACATCTTTATATCAGAGCTACCTAGTACGCAATGGATTTGTCTGCTTTTCAACATACACGTAATCCATTTTATAAGTGTAGGTTCTATTTTAAGATCAGTGAGAGCTTTTTCTATGGCACTGTTGTGGACATTGTTGAATGCTCCTTCGATATCAAGAAAAGAGGCAAGGGTGTATTCTTTCACCGCGAGCGATTTCTCTATTGTTCTAACTGCACAGTGTAGGGCTGTTTCTACACTTCTGCCTTTTGTATAGGCGTGCTGAAATGGTGATAAAGATTCTGGCTTTAAGTTGCTACGAATGTGCATATCAATCAATCTCTCAAGTGTTTTTAGTGCGAAAGAGGTTAGACTGATAGGTCTGAAGTCTTTTGGTTCTGTGTGACTGGGCTTGCCAGCTTTTGGTATGAAGACGACTTTAACTTCACGCCAAGCCTTCGGGACATATCCTAACTTAAGACTGTTAAGAAATATGTTTATCAGATGTGGAGTGATGATATCACTGCTTTTTTGCAGCATCAAGGGGAAGATGCCATCTAGGCCTGGGGATTTGTAAGGAGAGAATGAGTTAATAGCCCAGATTAACTTTTCTTTTGTTATCAATTCCCTAGGAATTTCAGGTACCGAGTATATGGTGTATATCGGCTCGTTTACTAGATCTGCGCTACATCCTGGGAAGTGTATCCTGTATTGCCATATAAACATTTCCATTTGACTGAAATAAAATATTTTTTAAATAGAAAGCGAGAAGCTTTATATTTATTTATTTGGTATATAATCCATGAAATAATTAGATATTTTAACAAAACTAGATATTAATTGGTGAAATTAAAATAATTAAATCCAAAAAAATGTATCGGGTGATTTTTTAAGAGCTTGAGAACTTTTTTAAAAAAAAAAACGCATAAAATTTGCAAAATCTCATCGATTCTTTATTTGAAACGTTAGATTGGTCCATGACATTTACTTTTTGAAGATAATTTCATTTAAATGTTGACCGCGGCTGCGTCTTAGGTGGTACATTCGGAAAGTCCAATTTTGGGTAACTTTTTCGAGCATTTCGGCCGGAATAGCCCGAATTTCTTCGGAAATGTTGTCTTCCAAAGCTGGAATAGTTGCTGGCTTATTTGTTTAGACTTTAGACTTGACGTAGCCCCACAAAAAATAGTCTAAAGGCGTCAAATCGCATGATCTTGGTGGCCAACTTACCGGTCCATTCCTTGAGATGAATTGTTCTCCGAAGTTTTCCCTCAAAATGGCCATAGAATCGCGAGCTGTGTGGCATGTAGCGCCATCTTGTTGAAACCACATGTCAACCAAGTTCAGTTCTTCCATTTTTGGCAACAAAAAGTTTGTTAGCATTGAACGATAGCGATCGCCATTCACCGTAACGTTGCGTCCAATAGCATCTTTGAACAAATACGGTCCAATGATTCCACCAGCGTACAAACCACACCAAACAGTGCATTTTTCGGGATGCATGGGCAGTTCTTGAACGGCTTCTGGTTGCTCTTCACTCCAAATGCGGCAATTTTGCTTATTTACGTAGCCATTCAACCAGAAATGAGCCTCATCGCTGAACAAAATTTGTCGATAAAAAAGCGGATTTTCTGCCAACTTTTCTAGGGCCCATTCACTGAAAATTCGACGTCGTGGCAGATCGTTCGGCTTCAGTTCTTGCACGAGCTGTATTTTATACGGTTTTACACCAAGATCTTTGCGTAAAATCTTCCATGTGGTCGAATAACACAAACCCAATTGCTGCGAACGGCGATGAATCGACATTTCACGGTCTTCAGCAACACTCTCAGAAACAGACGCAATATTCTCTTCTGTACGCACTGTACGCATTCGTGTGGTTGGTTTAATGTCCAATAAAGTAAACTGAGTGCGAAACTTGGTCACAATCGCATTAATTGTTTGCTCACTTGGTCGATTATGTAGACCATAAATCGGACGTAAAGCGCGAAACACATTTCGAACCGAACACTGATTTTGGTAATAAAATTCAATGATTTGCAAGCGTTGCTCCTTAGTAAGTCTATTCATGATGAAATGTCAAAGCATACTGAGCATCTTTCTCTTTGACACCATGTCTGAAATCCCGCGTTATCTGTCAAATACTAATGCATGAAAATCCTAACCTCAAAAAAATCACCCGATATATTTGACATAATTTATGGGTATTATTTTTCCCCAAAAAAAGTAACAAAAAAAATCATGGAGCAAAATGTTCTTTGGGCAACCCTGCTTTAAATGTCAAAAAATATAAATAAAATCGAGAAAGCTGCAGCACAAATGGGAAAAAAGAGGTTCAAATAAATTGTAAGTAATCTCTAAATTAAATTATTTAAGTGTCACATTTATTAAAAGGTCAAAAAGAATCTGGACTACATGTGAGAGCGAAGCGTTCCTGGATGCTTTGAGTTTGAGAGTGCAATGGTGATTTGCAGAAACATTTTGAAAAGTTTTGGAGCTTCCATTTTTGGTATGTGTTTGTTGTTTTTTGCTTCGTAATGTAACTTTTGAAAGAACGAATTTGACACTGCTACCAAACTTTAAATAACAAAAAAAATGATGATCCAATGCTGTTTTATTATCATGATCTGATCCGGATCAGATCATGGTGATAATAAAACGCGGCTAATGTGTTCACAAACAACCCTCTTCGTATGTACTGAAAATAAGCAGATTGTTATTAGAGTTACCATTTCAACGTTAATGCAAATCATGGTGGATTTTTCTTTGGATTTTGTTTGGGAGCTTTCAGAATGTGTGCTTTTTTAAAAGCTTTTGAGAACAAATATGGGAATGGTGTTGTCGCTTGCTGTTTTTCGGTAAGTGAAGGTTATTTATTATGCTTCGTAAATTAACCCTTTGTTCCTGGAGATATCAACTTTTTCAAATATTTGTATAAAAACTTAAAATTTATATAGAATGTGTATAATGAATAATGCATTTAAATAAAAAAAATTAATATTTACTAAAAATTAAAAAAAAAACTGTTTTTATTTCCTACTGGTTTCACAGCTAAACCACATTCAATAAGCTTAATAAATGGGCCATTTTTCATATATTGTCACAAATTATATTTCTTATAAAAACAAATAAAATATTCTTGCATATATTTACTTTACTTACTTTTAATTGTTAAAAAAAACATTTAATAATTCTAATAATTCACAGCAAAAAAAGCAATCCAAATGACACGAACGATCAAACTATGTGCAAATTATTACTTACAATGCACCGGAAACAACCCTAATCATTTTTTTACCGTTTTAAAAATGATTAGAGTTCTTAGAAAAACAAAGGGTTGAGTTTAGGCGAAAATAATTTATAATACATGGTGTAATTATAGATGGTGAAAAATAGTGATTTTGTTCATAAAAAAAATATTCTTTGAAAAATTGTTTATTTATACGGTGTTTTATAATCAGTGCCAAAAAAAGAACTGCTTTTATTAAATTATAAATCTGTGCTGTGTTGTTTATAAATTGTGTATTTGTGAATATTGTGTGATACAGAATCGAAAATGGCGTCAAGTTATTCCAAGGATTTAAGTGCCGAAAAAAAAAAAGAAATTGTTGAAGCCACCAACAAATTTTACGGTCATTTGAAAAATAAGACAGAATCCGTAAAACAAGCTTCGGAAATTTTTTCTGTAACAGAGCCAACTGTCTATAGACTAATGAATGAAAATAAGACGAAAGGCCACATCTCACCATCAAAAAAGAAAAAAAATTCTGGTCCCAGAAGGAAGACCGATGATTTCGACAAATGTGCAATCAGGCAAATTGTTCATAATTTTTTTTCTAACAACGAACTTCCAACGCTTTTTGTGTAAGGTAAGACACATCACAAAAATAGGCAGATCAATTCTTCATACCATCTTAAGAAAAGATCTTGGCTTTAAGTTCACCAAACGCTAGCGGAAGAACGTTTTAATAGAAATAAATGACATAATAACATGGAGAAGAAGATACTTGCGCGAAGTAAAGAAACTCCGAGAACAAAATAAAAAAATATATTTCACTGATGAGACATGGATAGATCCTGCGGTAACAACACCTCGCCAAGCGTTCAACGAAGGTCTATCAACAGGACTGCGTTCACAATCCGGGAAAGGAAAAAGGCTCATCATTACGCACATTGGTAGTTCTACAGGATTTGTAGATGACGGGCTATTAAGCTTCGTTTCTGGAAGCACCGGAAACTACCACGAAGATATGAATGCCAGTGTCTATGAAGAGTGGTTTAAGAAGATCTTTGCGCTTCTGGAACCCAACTCTGTCATAGTTTTGGATAACGCTTCATATCATTCAAGGAAGAAAAACAAGGCCCCCACCACTTCTTCCAGAAAAGACGACATCAAAAAATGGCTGACATCGAATGATATAGCCTTTGAAGTGGATATGGTGAAAGCAGAGTTATTGGCAATCGTGAAACGTTATAAATCAATCAATTGGCCCGTGCACAGGACATCAAGTGCTTCGGTTGCCACCTTACCATTGCGAGCTCAATCCAATCGAATTGGTTTGGGCTCAAGTGAAGGTTTTTGTGGCAAGGGAAAATAAATCTTTTAAAATGGCCGAAATTAAAGATCTCTTGGCAACAGGAATTTGAAACGTCAACGCTGAAAAATGGCATCGTTGTGTGCAACACGTGGAGCTGGTAATTGAACCAAAGATGTGGGAGATGGATGTTTTTTCAGAAGATGCAGTGGAAAGTTTGCTAATAAATTTAAATGACGAAAGTAGCAGCAGTTACTCTTCGTGACAATAAGGCATTATGCATTATTTTTTTATATTGAATTTCTTTTAAGTTACCTACTTATATTTATTTTATAATATATTGTGATATTTTGTTTGTTATACCGAATTAATTTTATGTTCCTTATGCTTGTGTGATATCTTTATAATATAGTATTAATTTATATTATGCTAAATAAAAATGAATTTTTTGTTTACGTTGATTGTGTGGATAAAAATAATTATTTCGTTCAACATAACTTTTTTTACTCAAAACCTCGAACAAAAAAACCTTAAATTTCTGAGTATTTTCATTATTTTTTCATAATTGAATTTATGTTACTTTTAGTTTTCACAAAGGGGTTTTTGAATGGGATTATGTACATAATTTTGAAATTTTCTTAAACGGAATTTATTTTTAACTTTCAATTTAAAATCAAATGTTGGTAACCCTATTAATATTTATCAGAGCTTTTTCGAAATTTATAATGGGCACTACGGAAACCCTGTAATATTTGCTCTCTCTCACAGCTTAACGAGATTTCACTTCAGTCAGAGTGAGAGGTAAACGTCCTATCTTCTCTGTACTGACAATTTTTGTTGGACAGAGTATAGCTCTCCAAATAGAGGGCTATTCGAAACGAACCCGCTTATTGGAAAACTCTTTATTTATTCTGATTTAATTTTGGCCAACAATGTACTCATGTATTTTATAGAAGCAATTTGTAATTATAAGAATGTACCATTTACAATTCAAATTAAATTTTGTATTGGAAAAAATAAACTTTCTTTGTTGTGTCGAATTTTGACATAAACTATCGAAATTACTAAAATTTAAAATGTTAAAAAATAAACTTTACTATTTCATTGAGTTGTTGATTCAGTTTAAAAAAAAAAAAACTATAATAGTTCTGATTATGATTTTTCTAGCATAATACTTTTTCTTAGATTTATAAAGATATTGATGTTGACCTTTTGTAGTTTTAACTTAAAACTGGAAATGAAATGATACAAATAACTTTCCAAAAAAATTAATTTTAAAAACTTAATACTTTCGTATTACAGACCTTTTATTTCTGATGTTAATAGATAAGACAAATAAAAAATGTAAAGATTAAAATATCAAACGATAAAAATGCGAGTAATATTGCATTTTCCAAGTGAGTCACATATTATTCACAGACTTGAAACGGGACTTTTTAAATGAGGTAACTTAATATATTTACTGGATATATACCAAATGGTTGTGTTCACGGTATCAATGTTTAAATATTTGCTTTAATAGTATGGATTTTTCAGAGAAAAGAATGATTTGCAATATGATAATGTTTATCTCTAGTATGATTACTCAATATTAATATATTTAAAAATAATACACAAAATAGATGGCATGGTAGGCGTTGTTTTATTAATTAGGTGGTTGAGTACGTTAACCGCACTAGAAGCAATAATAGAACAATATTACATATTATATCAGTGCACTATTTTTATTTTTCTCTTAGGTGTACACCTTTTTTGACAATAACTGATAATACGCATGTACATATTGCAATATAGGTTCGATAAACAATACATTAAATTAAATTTTAATATCTTGAATCTTCATTACTTATCGGATCTAAGAGTGTGCAATGACCTTCGTCATTACAAACGAATTTGTTCGTACTTTATCATTTTTCCGTAAAACAGAACTTTTAATAAAACTTTGACTAGTACGTGCATATCCATAAAAGTGTTTCGAGTTTATCTAACATTTTTAAATGCCCTTTTTTCCTTTAGTACTTATTTATTCTTTCTTTTAATCACTTGGTAAAGTTCTTGGTGTGTAACATTTATTTTGTAAACGTATTATACTAAAGCCTAAAATTTTAAGCAGAACTAGGTCTGAGGTTTCCAAACTATTCGTACAAATATTGAAATTTTGATTGGATGGATTTCATCCAAGTAATACTCGAGTAATACTCGTCATCACTTGGCTTTATTTCATGGCACCATGTAAACAGAGTTAGCTTCTTGGAGGAAGATATCTTCTTAAATTAGTAGCACACACATTGGGGTAATACATTTTTTAGTTAAACAACTACAACCGCATATAACCCTCCTATAATGATAATGAAAACGACTGACCTCAAAGGCCAAATTTAACGATCTAAAATCACAAAATTAATTCAAATACTTATAAAACTAACAAACAACAACAACGAAAATCTCAGAAAACTCTCTGGGAATTTCAATTAAACATATACCAGCATTATAGTTAGGCATTGTATTTGTTGACAGAAGCTGAAAAGATTTACCACCAGTACCCTCCGTGATGTGTACTGATCGTTCATAGTAAGTATAATAACATGAATAGAACCCTGATTGTAATTCGAGATCTAGACGAAAGTTGCAAGAACCCTATGTATGAATAATAAATTAATATCCGAAGCCATGATGCTTTGAATAAAGTTCGTTGATGGATATGTTGCTCATTGTTCATGTAATCGTGCTCGGGCATATGAGTAATATTTAATTAACGCTCTCTCTCCTTAAATTTCCCTTCCCTGATCGCCACATTTAACACTGAACGCACCGACGCCATCATTGCGGCGCGGCGTCGAACGACGCGACGAATGCAGCTCAATTTCAAGTACCACACGACGGCGCGGCGATGGATTTATTACTCTGTACTCGTACTGAAGTCTCCAGATCTCAGATCGTCGTCGTCATTGGTACATATATGCACTATGTCGTTAGGTGCGCTATTCATTTGACATGTTGCGTTCGCTCTTACGATGCAACAATAAGAAGTAAACAAATCTAGACCGTATCCGAGATTTACAGTGCGGAATGCGATGACACGCCACCGCTGCCGCGCTGTGCCTGCCGCTTGTCGCAAAGAAAGCGGCCACGAACACGATGACGATGTTTTAGGGTAAAGAAGATAATTCCTAAAGGGCGAAGTAGGCTTTGTGATGAGTTAGCCCCTTTTAATCAAAGGGTAAAGAGAGAATGGAAAGATGTTGGCTGCCACCATTCATAATAATCAATTCGTCAAGTCAATTAAAAAAAAAAAAGAAAACGAATTTGAAATTCATGATTGACGTTTTGTTAAAAACATGCATTTCTTCAGACTCAGACTTCTAGCTATTTTATAGAGACAGGCGCAGAGTGCTAGTGCAGGAAGGAATGATATTTCTTACACTTTATCGTCAAGCTAAAATAAAAAGAAGAGTATACATATATAATTTGTATTGAACATTATTTATGGAGTTTATATCTAGCACGTCATACTTCAATCAATTTCGTTGCTCTCATTCTAATCAATTGACAAGATGTCAATGTCCGTTTAAAAGATAGACTCGTTAAGGGGATGTGTGTGAATTTTGAATGCTCAAGCTAATTTTGTATGGATAAATATATTGTGCTTGGTGCACAATATATGCACAGATTATAGGAAGCTTCGATATTGACAAAATAAACATCGAGTCACAAATATAGAATCATAGTTTTCGTGATCTTAAATAAATAAGTGTTCCAGATGTATGTATGTATGTTACACTATTTCAAGCTTATAATACGTAATACAGATGGCAAGGAGGATTAAAAAGAAGAATAGGACTTAGCGCTCTGTCCAACCAGATAAACTATGAATATAAATAATTTTTGTGATTAGTGGAAATATAGTTTTCCGTCGGCTTTTTTGGTCACTATAGTTTTTGCAATGTAACGTAATTGTTTCATTGCAAAAACTATAGTGACCAAAAAAGGACACAAATTGGTCAATAAATTAACTCAATTATAAATAGTTTTTCTTACATATGTACATATATAAATAATAAAGTCAGACTCTATAAGACTTTTAAGAGACAGAGGAATGTTTATGTAACAATCGCTGCGTTCAATCTGGTGTTTTATAGGCTTTCCTGGATATGGGGGTTTTTAGATACATTATTGAACGATTTGGATACCTACATTTTTAATGTGTAAATAAATAAAAATAATATATAATAATAATAAATAAAATAATAAAAAATATTTGAAACCAACGGCAACACTAATAGTTATAAATTGTACCTTCTTAAAATTTTAAATAAAAGTGTTTCAATCAATAGTAAGACCCGTGGCATGATGGTTAGTGCGTTGGACTGTCATGCCAGAGGTCTTGATATGTAACTAATCATTTAAAATCATGAGAAAATAATCCTCAATGTGATTTGTACAACTTTTTGTTCATACATTTTGACTTTGAAGTCAATAATTTAAAAATATAATAATATTAAATTTATTAAAAAGTGGCTTTTGAAAAAAGTATAATTTATAACTATGTTTGCTGCCGTTGTTTAAATATTTCTTGCTAGATTATAAGTCAACTTTTTAAAAATTGGCCTTTTCGCCTAAACGAGGAGAGATAGACCACCTCCGGCAGTAAAAATGCTTGTAATAAGCTTCTCTATCAAAAACCGTTATTATATCTTGTCGCCAATTTTTCATTTCATTTTTAAAATTTAAAAAATAAGAGCTTAAAAATTGATACACAAATTCTACTAACATTTAAAAAAACATCGGTTTATATTAATAAAAACCGATTTGCAACTAAGTGTTCTGAGATTTTTCAGAACCGTTATCTTATTTACTTTTTACAAAATATTAAATTAAAAAAAAAAACATTATAAAATATCGAATTAATGTATCAAAAACGTTTTTAGTCCTCAAGCGACATCTATCGATCGAATTATACATACATACATTCAAAATCTGTGAAATTATGAGCTTAGGGATTTCAGGGGTTCCCGTCGAATTTATTATTCGTAAACATCAGACATAATTAAAAACATGATTATTTTATAACTAAATCAAGTCCCAAGCATATAAAATTTGTATCATTTAAAGGTAATTAAAATACTTGCATATTAAGACAATTATTGTACTTAATAAAGTTCGCTTTTGTCAAACATATTTGTTATGGATTCTTGTTTTGGACATCCATTATCAAATCTATCTATTTCTTGATATTGGAGGATCTTCAAAGGGTTTGCCTTGATCTATATACATATATTCCTTAAATTCACACTTTTATAATATACAGACTGCAAACCAAAAGATACAAATTATCCATGTTTATTTAAAATATTTTATTTTATATGTACATACATACATACATATGTACTAAATTATTGATTTGTTTTTTTTTTTTCAGGTATTTTTCCTATGGAAAATGTTTAACCAACCAACTGTAACGCGACTACATTTATTGGTTACTTCTAAGACATATCCCTTCCAGCAACAATTACTTTGCGTGAATCAGGTTACGCAGACAATTTAGATATATATGTATTTAATAATTTACACTTTACACTAATAAAATATGAAAAAAACTATATATATACATAACTGTTTAAATAGAAGCAAAATAAAGACACAAACTAGTGTACCTACATACATATTTTTAAATTTTCACTGAAAACATATTAAAATAATAAAAACAAGCTGATTTTGTACGCATATAAACGCTTGAAATTATTCGATTTAAAAAAATATAATTTTTAAAAATAAATCATCAACCGATTTTTTTTAAGAAGCTATAGAAAGAAGAGGCTCTTTATCTTAAAGGCTTTTCAAGTTCTTTAGCTTTGTAAGTCAGTAATTATACTCCTATCCTTTGCAAATCTTTGCAGTGCATTGATTTGACACGGTGTATTTACGAAACCACCATCGTCGAAAGTGGCAGCAACTGACGTTTAATACATTTTTTTCAAAAAAAAAATCGAATTAAATAAAAAATGTGTAAAATGTAAATTCTCCAAAGTTATATTAAATAACTAACGTTTAGTTAATTAACGATCGTTAAAAACTTAACGATCGTAAACAAAACTAATATTTTGATCATTAAAAATGTCTAAAAGAGGACTTATGCAATTATTTTTAAGCGCATGTATGCGAACAATAAACGGCAACTGTAAAATTTGTGTTGCAATCGATGTAAGTAATCCAGAAAATCATACTTATCAACAAAATAAAATAAAAATATCAAATACTAAAGATGCCTTCAATTTTACTATACAATTAAATAGCTACATTGATTGTAACATAAAACAAAAACAAACAAACCAGGTTAATATAGAACAATATACTTTTACAACGATGTTTCAACGTGTGCCTCTTGTTGTAAATAAAGGTTCCAATAATTTGTTTTGTTAAAAATAAAAAATAATTAAGAAAATTACAGTGTAAATTTTTTCACAAAATCATGAATGTAAAAAGAACATACACGTATTTATTACAATTGGATTAAGTATTTTTTGTTTTTTTTTTTTTATTTTATTATTAATTTTTAATGGTGGCTAATGAAAATAAATTTTAACCGAACTTCCATTTTATAAAACACATTTGTTTATGTTCATTGAATTGTTGAAATGTTTTCAATCAAATTTAATAAAAAAATTATTTTTGTGTTTATTCACTTAGGCTATATTACTACAACAAATTTTTAGGTATCACTTAAGTTTAAAAAAATGCAACAAAAGACTATATACCTAAATAAATTGAATTACAAATACATATATACAAATATATATATATGTCAATAAAATTTAAAAGTTTGTATTAAGACACTAGCATTATATAGTATATATGACATACAAAAATATTTCTACATCGCAAGTTACTGCCTTAAAAAAAAAGAATTTACATGTATTCCTAAATTTACTTATTTTTCTTTTTAATATACAATGATTAATAAGATTAAGTGAGCGATTAGAATAAAGTTTTATAATATTTTAATTTAATTTTTTATTTCTTTAAAGAGGTTTAGATATTTATATATTAAATTGAACCGTGATTCGTATTTTGTAAGTTTTGTACGTAAATTGTTTAATGTGAAAAATATTTAGATAAAAAATCTATATCTTTCATAAAATAATGTGAATGAAAGTAAATTAATGTTAACATACCTAATATATATTTTTCCAAAAAAAAAAATAAAGTGTTTAATTGACTTTGTTTTATTTAACAAAGAAGATATGTCCGAAATATTTGAAAACTAAAATAATTTTTGTTTCAGTTCATTTTTTGAAGGAGTGTTTATTTATTGAAAATCAAAACAAAGTGTTAATATTAACCTGCTTCTAAAAAAAATCAAGAATGCATCTCTACGTACAGCTATAGCCAAAATAATAGGACCATTTCTTACTTTTGAGTTTTTTTCCACTCGGCTAAAGCTAACAAATGTGTGTAATATTTTTTTTTAATTGTAGGAAAACAAACAAAATGTGCCATCCAGTGCACTTAGTTTATAGAAATTTAGCTGGGAAGACTTGAAGAATGTTTTTAAATATGCCACTTAGCAATCGTTGCAATGAAAAACTACTCTAAAAAACTCTGAAGCCATTTTAGCACTAGATCTTACAAATATGTCCAAAAGTGAGATCGTTTATTAAGAAACATTACCAAAATAATTACCATTAAATTCATATGGTTAAATTATAGCTTTGTTGCCTTACATAAATATTAAAGACATTTTTACAAAAAATGTAGTATGTTTCTAGTTTTTAAAATATGAAAACTATTTTGCTATCCAATTCGAATAATTTATAGAATGTTTTAAAAAACTTGCTTTAGATTATTAACTTACATTTTCTATCTTTGGAAAGCTAATTTTTATCAATATTCAGTTTTTATAATTCTTAGTAGAATCTTTTTGGTAAATTTGATTTATTCCAATTCTGGATCAATCCGGTGGACAGTAGAATACAGCTTTTCATGTGAATATTTAACAGACATGACATTAGGGAATTCAATTATATTAGATATGTCTGACTTGACTTTCACAACAGTTAAGTTAGTCTATAGTTAGGCTTAAATTAGCTGCAACAAAAGTACATAAAACCAAACATTTCTTATAACGGAAATTTTCTTAACTAAAAGAATATATTAAAAAACCACAGAAACATAAAGTTTTATGATAGAAAAACGGCAGTTCTATAATTTATTAAATGTATGGCAACAATTTTTGTTTAATTTACTTTCTTCCTTTGGACAATGGGAACGTAAATGACGCTCGAAAGTTTCTGGAATAGAAGCTCCGGGAAAACTTGGCAGTTCGATTTTTGTGGGAGGGAAGCCAATTGCGAGCTGTAAGCACGACATCAGAAAAAAAATCAACTGTATTAGGTACACAAGCTACTTTCATGAGTATATTAAAATAACTAACTATAGCCTACCACATAATATTTGCGAGTATTGAGCAGATTTAGGAAACGTAAGGGACTTCTAACCAAAGCACAACCTCGCGTTCGCTCGAGCTTTGACATTTTGAGTGAAAACGATGGACTCTTATAAGACAAACAAAAAATTTTATTGATTTGAAGTTATTCTTTTTTATAATAATTAAATAAAAAAGAGTGTGGTTCTGTTTTAAAATCATTGTTTTTTTTTTTTTTTTTTAATAATTCACAAGCACTCAAGGGGTTATTAGTACCCTTTATATGTTTATATTTAAACACAGTGCGAGAGTTAGGAAAATAGGAAAGGATTTAATAGGAGGTATCGGTGCACATTGGTCTTTAAGTTCTGAACATCAAAATGGGAGGGAAAAACAGAGTTGGCCAAAGCATTCCACATTCTCGATGTGTGATTTAAGAAAGAATCTCTATACTTGACAGTACGCCCGAAATTAAGCTCAAGGGTAAACTGATGAGCATTCCTAGAAGTGCAAGTATTACGGCTGAATAGTTTAAGGGGTGGAATGCAACTGGCTAATTCGACAGAACATTGTTTGTGAAAATATCGATAAAACAACGAAAGGCATGAAACATTGCGGCGGTGGTGTTCTAGCGATGTAAATGTTTCGATTATAGTTCTGTCGCCTATCATTTTTAAAGCCCTTTTTTGAATTCTATCCAAGAGATTTAAACTTGTTTCAGGGGCACCTGCCCAGATATGCGAATTGTATTCAAGCTTTGGACGGATGAAAGCTTTGTAGATTATAGCCAGATCAGAAGGGGTGAAACATTTCTTGCATCGTCGGAGAAATCCTAAGCACCTGGCAGCATTTTTGAAGATATCGAATATGTGATCATTCCATAAGAGGTGATCTGTAATACACATACCGAGTAATGATAGTTGATTGGTTTCCTGGATGCAAGTGTCACTCATAGATAGTGGCATCGGGGGTGCGTTACGCTTTAACGACAGGAGACAGCATTGAGTTTTCAAAGCGTTAAATTCTACACGGTTTTTGATTCCCCATTGGACAATGCTGTCAAGATCAGAATTTAATGAGCTTATCATACGCTACCGTTGAAATTCCACATCCGAAGGACAAGGATGTGAATCTAGAAACGAATATGAAAAGCTGAGGGTACTGTCTTCGGCGAAACAGTTTAATGGATTAGAAGTGACAGACAAGAGATCATTTGTGAATAAAAGGAAGAGAGTCGGAGACAAAACGGAGCCCTGGGGGACATCAGCATTTATTTTATGAATTTCAGACTTGAAACCATCTAATACAACTTGTATTGAACGGTTAGAAAGGTAGTTTCTAATCCAACGAAAAAGAGATTCATCAATACCAAAAGCACGCATTTTCGATAAGAGAGCTTGGTGCCAAACTCTATCAAATACTTTTGAAATATCAAGTGCAATAATCTTACTTTCTCCAAAACGATGTAAAGATTTATTCCACTGTTCGGTGAGATGAACCATGAGATCACCAGTGGACCTATTGCTACGAAAGCCATACTGTCGGTCATTAAGAAGCTTCCGTTCTTCAAGATATTTCTTAAGCTGAAAATTAATCAGCGTTTCCATGACCTTGGAAAGAAGGGATGTAAGTGCAATTGGACGATAGTTTGAGGGGGGAGGAGGATTCGCCTTTTTTAGGGACAGGCTGAACAAATGCAGTTTTCCATCCACTCGGGAAGAGACCTGTAGAATAGGACAGATGGAAAAGCTTACGCAGTGGTTTTGCCAGCGTTGAAGAACACCTCTTCAGAACAATAGGGGGAATACTATCCGGGCCAGCGGATTTGTGTATGTCAAGGTCTTTCAGAACTCTTGCGACTGCACGAGTGCGAAAGAAGATTCGTCCCATAGAATCATTTACGCTCTCAAGAACAGGAGGACTCATGACACTTTCCGGTAGCGTCGAATTAACAGCAAACTGTGCTGCAAGCAAATTGGCTTTATCAATCGAGCTTACATAGGGAGTGTCATTGTGAACGAGCGTTGGAACCGAGGATGACGTGGTGTTTCGTACGTTTTTTACAAATGACCAGAAATTTGTACTACCTTTGGGACATTGTAGTATTTTTTGCCTTATTTTTTGGTCATGCAAAAATTTGGTTCGTCGAATATGACCATTACAGGTCTTTCTAGCTTGTTTGAACTTATTCCGGTTTTCCCAGTCGGGTTGGCTTTATAACAACGGAAACTTACATCTCTGAACCTTAGGGAGCGTTCAAGTAATACGTAACGCAATTTAGGGGGAGGGGGTTCTCGTAAAACGTTACGATGCGTTACAGGGGCGGAGAGGGTCTTTCTTAAAACACGTTACGTAACATTGTTCTTTTAAATACAAAATTAGGGAATTAAAACTCCAAAATTGGCAACCCTTTCATTTACGTTTTACGGGGAATCCCTTGATTGTATTAGTCTGGTCGTCATTTTTCACTTGTTCTCGCAAGTTGGCAAACCTTTTTGTTTCTATTTCACGGGGAATTCCTAGATTGTGAGGTTGTCCGTTGATCTGTTACCTCCTCTAGAAGGGTTTAAGCAGATGCCTTACGATTTCTTTTGTCCATCTGTACAATCCGACCTGAAGAAAAAAGTATGTCCAACCTGTGGAATCTATTTCACATCTCACAAGAGTGTTCAAATGCACTGTCGTAACGTGCATGGCAAGACTGTCCCAGACCATTGTGAAACTAGAGTACGGCCACAGCGCCTTGCTGCCAGAAGGGCGAATGAGCTTCTCTGCATTGTGCGTCGTTATAAAACATCGTCTGAGGATGCTGACTGGCTCGACAAAGACGAAGTTGATGCAAGTGGCTTAACAATTCCAGAACCGTCTTCGTCTGCACTCCAGATGCCAGTGATGAAAGAATCTGAGTGGCTAGCAAACCCATTACCAGAGTGGCTAGCAAACCCATTACCAGAGGAGCAGTAATTCCAATCGAATTGTTTTTATAGACCTACTTAGATACTTGGTTGGTTGGTACTTGGTTGATTATTTTTTAATTTAGTTAAAAATACGATTTTATTTCGAGCAAAATGTTTAATTTCAGTTGGGTTTCCATTTATAATTGCATTGTCAAAGATTAAAATAAAAATGTTATTTTATTTTAAGAGTGTATTAGTAAAAAAAAGCTAAAACAGGAGAATGAAGGATGAAAACAATTGTGTGTAAAGCCAAACATTTATAAAAAAATAAACAAAATACGCAGGTGTTGCGGATTAAAAATCTCTTGTTTTATTTAGTATTATTACCGTAAAGGCAATTAAAACTATACCAAGGATAAAATCTGTAACATATTTTTTGCGACTTTAGGAAAAAATGGTCACTTGAGTGTTACGTAACGTTTAGAGAGTGGGAGGGGGAGTACAGAAAAACGTTACGGGAGGAGGGGGGGGGGGGTGTCAAAAATCTTCAAAAATTGCGTTACGTAATACTTGAACGGTCCCTTATAACCTTTTTACAGCTCGAATCAAACCATGAGTTCTCTTTGGGTTTGATGGATTTCACCCTATTCGGGATAAAATTTCTCATTCCACAAAGAATTAAATTTGTTACCATACCTGCGCTAGAATCCACGTCACTATCGAGGAAGCATAGTGACCAGTTAAAGTTCCTGAAGAATTCATTGAGACCGTCCCAGTTGGCTTTCTCATATTGCCAAACGGTTCTCATAGGAGTTTTTTCTTTAACTGGGTTTTTTTGACATGAGAATTTTGCAGGTATGATACAATGGTCTGATGTGCCTAGAGGCGGTAATACACTGATTGTGTATTTATTAGGGCCAGAGGTAAGAAACAAGTCTAGGGTGTTGGCGGATTGACCTGCAACGTCAGGGATTCGAGTTGTCTCATCGACAAGCTGAGTTAATTGATTTAACTCAGCAAAGATCTCAACATACCTTCCTTCCGGTGTTGACTGGCCAGAATAACGAAGCCAAGAAGAATTGTGTACATTGAAATCGACCGCAATGACGATTTCAGTGTGAGGATAATGGGCAACAATTCTTTGAATGGAGTCAGACAGAGCATCAAATTCGTTAAAAGTTGAATTTCTGTCCAGATTTGGACTTAGATATAAAAAACATGAGTGGATGATGTGCTTATTTACCGTAAATTTTAACCACATGAAATTGAAGTTTGTGTTAGAGCACAAACCATATTGTTGCTGAAGTTGGTACGCAACATCATTTTTTATATACACGGCTAATCCATGATGAGAAAAAAATAATGGCACTAAGTTATACCCATTTAGATTAAATCCCGAATTATCGGAATCTTCACCTATTTGAGTTTCACTCAATGTCAAAACAGCTGGCCTGTTTGATGCAGTGTGGACATATGTGGCATAGAAGTTCTTTCTTAAACCACGAATGTTGCTAAAATCCACCCTGAATTCACCCAACATTCTAATGTTCAAAACTAATTTAACACAATTCGGACAATTACCTATAATATATGTTTTATCTAGAAACCAATTTGAACTTTTCAGTTACAGATTTCCACTAGTGTTATGCCTTAGTGAAAATCTGCATACTGATCCGCCCCTGGTTAACTAGATATCACATATACTAATCTATCCGAAAACACATCAACTCAATCCATACACTGTATATAGCTATAAAAGAACCGTACGCAATGTCTAAATCGATTGAGATAATATGACTGTGATGGATGGAGGGAAGGGAGAGAAGGGATTACCCATTGCACTGTGTTATCATTATAACTTTTGCCATTTCGTTAATTGCTTATTAATTTTTGTTGGAACACTAGTTTTAGGTTTTGTTTTTTTTTTGTTGTTTGGCTTTGGACACTGCACTTGAAAGAATTTGTTGACACGGCCGGCGCGGGATTTATTTTATTATTTGATTTTTATTATGATTGAAGAAAACACATATGGGCTGGACTTTTAATTGTTTTTTGTTTTTACATATATTGATTGTGTTATTATTATATATATTTTTTTTAAATTTAAACAGACAACAAATATGAACAAAGGTAGACAACTAGATACAATCATTACAATCAGAACTGTTGGTTCAGAAATCCTTAACCCGGCTTTATGAATCAAATTAACTTATATAATTGAATGAAAAGTCTAGTAGGTCATCATGACCATCCGAATCGGCCACATCAATCTCTTAAAAAAAAAAAAGAATATCTTTATAAATTTAATATGTTAAATGTCCAACATTTAAAATATGCAATATTATATACATACATACATAAATATGGGCACGAGTACGATAACTTTGGCGCCAAGAAATAATAACGATTTTTGGGGCAATTTAAAAAAATTTAAAAAAATTATCATTTAAAATGGAAAAAAATAATTAAAAAATAACGGTGATACTTACAATTAAGTTTTATACATTTTTTTAAAGCCAACATTCTGTTTTATTAGCCAGTTTTTAATTCAAGTCAAAACTGTGCGTAGTTTTTGAAAAATTTAATTTTAAACTCAAAATTTGAGTAAAAAAAGTTAAAAAAAAGTTTAAAGTGTAATTTTTCAATACTTCAAGATTATCTACCATTGTTTTTATTTCAGAATTTATTGCTCTTATTTCTTTTTGATCAAAAACTTAAAACTAGATGATTTTATGTCTTTTAGTTTTTGAGAAAATTAAAAATAACCACAACTACTATTTTAATTTAATTCTTTTTTTTTTTTTGGCTTGAGTGGTCTTATTTTGATAGTAACAATGGTAGGTGCGAGTTTGGGTGTATGCAACAGTAATGTGTGTGCAAATTTGGGTGTATGCAACAGTGGGATCTGTAAGGGGGGGCATGCTGCCCCCCCCTGCAACCCCCCTCCTTGGGAACACTATAGGATTTGAGGTGGGTGCAAGTTGGAGTGCGTGCAAGGGGGGGAGGGGGCACGGTTCGGTGGGTGCAAGACGGGGTGCATGCAAAGTTTCTTTTGCATTTAAATAAGCTGGATTTAAGAAAAATTAATTTACCCTAGGTGTATCTTAATCCATATTCGATTATTACTATCAAAATAAGACTACGTTAATACTTAGATAAGCAAGGAAAAAGTAATTTAATTAAAATATTTTTTTTTTGTAATTTTTAATTTTCTCAAGAACTAGAAGACATAAAGTCATCTAGTTTTCAGTTTTTGATCAAAAACAAATAAGAGCAATGAATTCTAAAAAAAAACAGTAAATAATTTGAAAGTTTTGAAAAACTACACTTTAAACCTTTTTTTTTAAATTTTTTTTGCATACATTTTTAGTTTAAAACAATTTTTTTAAAAACTATGCATAGTTTTGACTTGATTTAAAAACAAGCTAATAGACAAAAATGTTGGCTTTAAAAAAAGGTATAATACTTAATTGTTAGTATTACCGTTATTTTTTAATTATTTTTTTTCCATTTAATGTACATATTTTTTTAAATTGCCCCTACCGCCTAAACGGGGGGAGATAGACCCCCCTCGCATAGTAAAAAATGCTTGTTTTTAGCTGTTCTATACAAATCCGTCATTAAACTTTGTCGCCAAAGTTATCGTACTCTCCCCTAAATGTGTATTACCGACAGACCGCGAGATTGGGATTTGGTCATCATTTACAGACAACTTCATTGTTATAACGTAAATTTAAACCAAAGCAACTATACCTAGTTAGTTTTTCAAACTTGGAACTTTACATCACTTACCTTTCAGTTGTTAGCATAGAAAATTCCAAAATATTATTATCTTCAAGAAAACTTCTCACATACAATTTGACAATCAATGTTTTTATATTTACAAAACATTAAATAAAATTATGCCAAAAATAAAAAAAAATAGGAGGAAGTTACATAGTAAAAAAGTTCAACTTTCAGTTGAATGAAAAAACACGATCTGCTGTCATTTTGACACAAGGGGACTTGACTTGATAATTAGGGAGATTTTTCTTGACTATCTTTCCAGTAAACTTTCCAATAAAGTTGCTTTAATTGGAAGGCAAATTGTTCGCAGCAATCCAATTAGATACGAGAAACTTGCCTTACCTTTTAAGCTTTACCGTCTAAGCCTGAACATTTTGAGTACAATTGGTATCTACTGCGACTCATTTGTAGGTGATTGTAATTTATGCATAATTTAAAATGAATCACACTTTTTATTTAAATGTATCCACATGAACACATAGTACATATTCAAAATCATTAACATCATTATCTTTGCAATAAAAATCAGTTCAAGGATCATTTATTCGCTACCAAGAAACTATAATGACTCCGGCCAATGGCTTTTATTGAAAATAAAAAGAAAGAAATTAGGTATGAACTGATAAACTGAAAGTATTTCCGGTTTGAGTTTATTTTTCGTTTTCTCTCACGTTTCTCACCTTAGCTTGGAGAAAAGAAAATAATAACAAATACAACTACTACAACCTACTGGTCGTCTTGCTCAAGCTTGATGATGTCATGGATGTCATCCATTTACAAGATAAACAACAAAAAGTTGTCAGCAAAGAGATTTACTGTCCTATGCTTAAACTTCAGACAATATGTGGTGTACCTACATACATATGTACCTTTATATAAATAAGTATAACTCAAGCTAAAAGCTACTAACTGGAAAGGAATAGCGACATAACTCGATCACTCACCCGCATCTATATTTCATTTTAATTGAAAAATGGTGGAAATAGTTTGTAGAAAAATGTTAAGTCGAGAGGTCAATTTCAAAAGCTGAACTCCTAGGCCAGCATGCGGAACTTACGAGTTTCTGAACAAAGCCGCATGAAGTTCTTTGTTTGCACATTTCATGTGGTCAAAACACTCCACTACTCCAACCTAATACGCAAACACGTACATACATACATATATATATATGACAAGATGAGTGTTCTCGAGCCGAGAAATAAAGGTAGAACGTAGAAGTAAGACTGACACAAGCTGCTTTTGGAAGTTGGAACTTGGATTTGTGTGGTTTTTGTAAACCACTGCGTTGCTTTGGTACAAATATAATACAATGCAACCTGAATTTACAGTACGGATTGCATGGTTGGGGCCAAGTTGTTCTGTAGAAAACAAAAACAAATTTTGTGTTTAGCTCACAAATTGTTTTCGTAGATTGCATCAAAAGAAGAAACTGAAAAGAATATGAAAATAGTTGATGTGCAACTGAGTAGACGTGTTTGATTAAGTGGCAATAATCTGAATAGTTTCAAACGTTTATTTTAACGTACCAAGGTTTTACTCCACAAAATAAAAAAACTATTTTAAACACTTTACCCGTTAAACATTATAAATTTGATTAAATCAAAATTGCAAATACTCTAAATTAATAAGTTCGATTTATATTGCACAAATTTGATTTTTGATTTTGCACATGGTGGAAAATATTATCTCTTAAATTAAAGTGCGATCTTCTCTTTATCAAAAATTAACTCATACTCACGTAAATTTAACAAAAAGTGTACATGACTGGTAAAAGGCAGAGAAAACAGCTCTCACAATCCCCTGGTCAGCAGCAGCCTCCATCTCCAGAACCTAAACAGGCAAAGAACACATACACTACATCAAACACCGACATGTCACACGAAGAAGCTCTTCGTAAGCAAAGTGAGTACATCATATCACTTCTTTCGTCAAAAATAGAAAAATTCGAAGAGAGAATAACGGCGAAAATTGACACCGACATATCCAAACTAAAGATTTCTATTGATGACGTTAATAATCGTATTAAAACTATTGAAACCAAGTTAACCGAAATTGACGTCATCAAAGAAGAAAACAATTCACTTAAAGCACAACTGAAACAGCATGATGAAAGAAATGAACCTTTATAAACAAACAGAGAGTGATGCTCTGGTTCATGGTCTTCCATTACTGCAAAATGAAGATTTAAATTTAAGTTTCAATCACTTTTGCAAAACTTTAGAAATAAAGCCACTCATTATTAGAGACATTTTCCGAATTAAAACAAATAAATCTGCTTTAAATCCACCCGTCATAATTAAATTTCTTTCACCACGCGACAAAAGCACCTTACTACGATCGATATCCTACTACCGCACTAAATCAAAAATAGCACTCACTCTTCGAGACTTTGGACATACTTCTGACAATGCTGTATATATACATGAATGTCTTACGCAACGGAATCGATCACTTCTGCAAAGTGCAATCAAAATGAAGAATGAAGGGCAACTGTTCTCAGCCTTTACTATGCGTGGGTTTGTTTACGTTAAAAAGAACCGCAATGATAAAGCTATTTTCGTGGAGAACAACGATTTTCTAATTGATTTTGCCACCAAATCATCTATGAGAACTGAAACAGCTGATTAAGGAATAGACTTGAAGAAGAGAAAAAAGTAAACAACTATTTTTTTTTTCCTGAACTATCTCATTTTTTTTATTATTTTAATTTTTTGCTCTTATTATAAATATTTGGATTTTTTGCTCTTATTAATAGGAATTTTCTTTTTTATTATTTTTTATAGTACCTAAGTAATAACAAATTGAATAAAAAATGAATATTAATATAGAAAAATATAAATTTGTCATTGTCATTGTCGTTATCACTGTCATCGTAATCGTCGTCCTTCTATATTTGAAATTCTTTCATGATATGGTCATGCAGCTTCTTAACTTATGTGATTCGCTGGACTAGTTTGGGTCCTTGTTGTTTAAATATCTATATTAATGATTGATTCTAATAATCATAACAGGAATTCGGTTTTCGAGGGTTCACATGATTCTACGCGTTCTTTGATTCGAATTTTAGGTGCGCAGCACACTGGCTTGTATCTTAAAACCACATTAGAAAAGCACAATGAATATACAAATAGTATTGCTATACTGATGTTTTACTCTAATTTATAAGGTATTTTATCTTACTGAGTAAATTTATGCAAATAAAATAAATGAAATGAAATGAAATAAAAAAAAAAGAATAATGATTTTTATTAATTTATTGTTCTTGGGACGGTAAATACAATACTTTTAATATATGTACATACATATATGCCTAGGAATATAGCGAGTTGTGCAATAAGGACTTGACAACTTTTTTACACCATTTCACACACATTTCGGCAGAAACGGACGCTATATCCAGGGGCGTCCTTAGACTTTTGGGGGCTCTGGGCCCAATAGGATTTGGGGGCCAAAAAAGTAGGTATAATATATTTTTTTTAATTCTTCAGGTTAAAAAATCATTTTAAAATGAATTTGTGTTTTTTTTTTAAATATTTTTGCTTTTTAAAAAGAACTAAAAAAAAACATAAACAGATATTTTTTTTATACTTTTATAATTTTTATTATTACCTTCAATAGTTGAACATTTTTCTTTATAGTTTTTTATATTTGTTTTGATTTGTTTTTTTTTTTTTAGATAATGTAAGTTTACTGTACAATTTTGATATTGTAATAAGATCTTCATTTACATCTTTATTGAATTCTTTTAAATACTGTACGAGGTGCAGGTATTCTACCTCAAGTTCTTCTGCATTAACATCTCTATGGTATTTTTTTTTTTTTAAATGTTCGCAAGAGTTTTGCAACTCCACTGAAGTCAAATATTGCAATCGACAAAAAAAGCCAAACAATGCATTAATTTTTTGATGGCAATTGAATCGTATTTTTAATTGCAAAATAATAGTGTCAATAATTGGAAAAAAATTGATATTTTAAACTTTTCTTTCCCAATTAGCTGGACAGATGGTGCAGGACCATCGAAATATGTGGCACGCGAACTTCATACTATTTTTCGTTGTATTAAGTCTATATAACTAGCATCCAGATTCTGAACTTTGGCACACGCTTCAAATTTATCAAAATTCTCCCTTAGATCATTTATGAAAGACCATAGTGAACAAAGCAAATTGGCAGCAACGTCAATCGTTATTGTTTTTTTTTTTTTGAACGCATTTGCTGGTTTTATGAATTCTTTCTAATATTGTGCTCCAAATTTCTGTTAAAACGAGGAACTCCAGTTTTGACATTTTCTTAGACAGGCTTAGCGCTTCGATTTTTTTGTCTGGAGCTTGCTCTGGATCTCTAGAGATAGATATCAAGGCTTCAGTAATTTGCTTATAACCATGATGGAGCGCGTTATTTGCATCAGCTAGTGCAGACAATCTTGTTTCAGAAAGGCTTTTAAGAACTCTATGTGAACCTAAATATTCATTCAATTTATTCCAGCGATGGGTAGAAGCAGAAAAAAAGTTGTATATTTTTTGAACCACTTGAAAGAAACTTGGTGCCTCCTGCAAACAACCAGCCGTATGAAGGCCTACTAAGTTAAGAGAATGTGCTGCACAAAGTACAAAGGTAGCAAATTCGGACTTCTCCTTTAATCGTGCTTGCAAACCAGAATATTTTCCCGACATATTAGACGCATTATCATAGCTTTGTCCTCTACAATCCTCCAAAAAATGTCAAGATTGAGTCAGCCAAGTATTCAGATTTAAGCTCTTGAATAGATAAACATTTTAAGAACCTTTCGATGTGAACCACAATTCTTAACACACCGAATTACAAAAGTCAACTGGTCGATATGAGAAAGGCCGGGTGTACTGTCAACACTTAGGGAAAAATTCAAAAATCATTAGGACTTGTTTTCCCATTATATCAATGAATTCGTTGCAAATACTTGCTGGTAAATAGGAAGTGAGTTCCACATTTTTTAAATGATCTGCGATGAATAAATCATCATGGGACAACTTTGTGTTTGTTTATGGAGTGAGTTGAAAAGCTAACATGTGTGCAGAATTGTAGAGTAGAACGAAAGCAGAGTTGTTAAAATAATGTTGACAGCGTGTGCAGGTGTATGATTAAAGATTTATGTTGCCAGAAGTTAAAGATGTTGAGGAGGAGAATTTCAACGGAACGGAGAGTAAAATGAAACTTGTTTTTCTGTTACTGTCTACTTACCTTATTTCGTTTTCTATATAATTCTTGGTGGATTGGTGGATTTGGGTGCCAAATAATTGCGGGACCCTGGGCCCTGGCCCACCGGGCCATGCCTAAAGAAGCCACTGGCTATATCGCGTTAAATATTTAATATGAGCTCTTCCAACGTCGTCGGATTGTTGGCATAAACCACATGGGTAGTCTAAGTCCATATCATCGGGTAGTTTGGGCCAAAAATAATTGGTAGTTATGGTGCGATTGTTCGTGTACTTTACCATGATGAAAATTTTGAGTTTACTAAAAAAATTGACAATGACATTGGATGGTTAGCGAAAGAGTGCCTTCACAATTTAAATTAAAAATTGTCAAATCGCCGTTGGAGAACCCTTGACAAAAGTTAGACGCCAGTTATAGCTATCATTGGTTTTCATCATTGAAAACAAACATTGGAATTTTTTTTGGCAGGTCGTTTATAGCTATAATTAAAAATTTCTGTCATTGAAAAAAAAATGTCCTGATTGAAAGCCACCGACAAATTTTTACTGACAGAAATCTGTCATTGGAATTGTGTGAAATTGAAACACAAATCAGTGGAACGATTCGTTTCACTTTTGAACATAAAAGTATCAGCTGATCAGGAAAATTAATTTCCGTCCGGAAAATAGAAAAATACATTTTTAGGCGCCAGTTATAGCTATCATTGGTTTTCATCATTGAAAACAAACATTGGAATTTTTTTGACAGGTCGTTTATAGCTATCATTAAAAATATCTGTCATTGAAACATTTTTCCTGATTGAAATCCAATATATAGAAATAGAAATATACATTTTTAGAGAAAAATAAATGTGCAACTAAACTTTTTTTTCTCAAAAAAAATTCTTTGTGTGATTTCCGATCGATCGGTATATAATTTTCATTTCTAATCGAAGGTAAACATCGTCAAATATCGATTCAAACATTTTTCCGGATCGATTTCAATGATAGCTACATATAACTGGCCCCTTAGAGAAAAATAAATGCGTAACTACACTTTTTTTCTCAAACAATTCTTTGTGTGATTTCCGATCGATCAGTATATAATTTTGATTTCTAATCAAAGGGAAACACCGTCAAATATCGATTCAAAAATTTTTCCGGATCGATTTCAATAATAGCTATAACTGGCGCCTTAATTTTGTGTTGACCAAATCAATTATCACTACAATAGGACTAAAATTACAACATACCTTTGCAAATTAATTAAATTATTTTCAAGCTGTGTGTTATCAAGTAAACCGGACTGTATTCGCTTTATCTCATTTTTTCGTATATGCAAGTTTTGTAGAGTAGGTCGCCAGTCGTGACTCACTTAAATTGGAATGTATGCTAAGAAAACGCTTTCGACTAACTATATACCTGACTATAAGCTGACTCAAGACTGGACTGGCCATAATGTACAGTTTTTATTGCTTGTGTCTCTGTTTGCATCAGAGACATCAAAAAATTATAACAACAGATTGAAGAAAATTTTGTGCAAATTGTTGTATAATAAAATGCCTTCTTGAGCCTTCTACTTCTTAGGTAGATAGGTACTCTTCGTAAATTGAGGTTGAGCGTTGAGGGACAATAATTATTATTAATGCATTCACACTAAGATCCAAGCAATTCCGTGGTGTCAATGAACCTATAGAGCAAATAATGCCTAGAATAATCTTTCTTTAGATGTTGAAGTATTTTCTTGAGGTTATAGCTAGTGGTTTTGTTCTTGTGATCGTCTTCAATTCTATTTATTTATATTCATTGAAGTCCTCTCGAAGATCGTCGCGTCTCGGTATACAGTCCGTACAAATTTTGTGGTCAGGATGGATATGCAAGCACGAAGATGCTAACTAGATGATGTATGTAGGTATGTATGTTTATGTGATGTTGTATGTTAATGAGTTAAGTCAACGATATGCTAATCGTGGCATAAAAACTTCTAGAGATATGAACATATGCTCCTCTAGGTACTCGTATATTTATTTTTACATGATGTGCAGTGTAGGAACAAATAGAAATTATAGCCATCTTAAAAGCATTAGTAAGTATTCGACAAAAATACAAAATAGTACTTTTTTAAAGGATTAAGATGCCCTAAATTCGAATGTGGCCTTTTAAAAAAATGCAACTTTAAAATAGAATTTAAAGCACAACATATCCCTTATGGCTGAATCACAAACACGCTTCAGCTTCGGCTTCGCCTGACGTCAGCCCCGTCGAGAGGGGGGAAAGGGGGGAAATCCCCCGGGCCCGGGATTTTCTAGGGGCCCGTAAAATTGAAAGCAATGAGAATATACTCTATATTATCATCAACATACCTATTTCCACTTATTTTTAGAGGCCCAAAAATTTAAAATCATTCATGCTTTCGCAATCGGGCCCCTGTTTGCATGTATTCCACTTATTTTTAGAGGCCCGAAAATTTAAAATCATTCATGCTGTTTGCATGTTATCTGCCAATCTATCAGTCACAAGTTTGCCGATCTGGGCCCCTGATTATTATTGGCGTACATTTTTTTAATATTTAATGGAAAATTGGGCAACTCTGAAAGAAAGTTATAATAAATTGTTTCGCTTTTTTTATTTAATTTAACGTAAATTTCAAATTTATTTTATTTTGAAAATTTTTAAAGTCAAAATAAGGGGCCCGGCAAATTAAAACAAAACACAAATATTTATTTCGGTTTTTGTTTTTATAAAGTTTCTTTTCTTCTATGTTTGTTTCTGCTGTAAACGAAATTTTTGATTCGGTTTCGGGGGACCGGAAAATCCCACCAAGGGACTAGGAATACGAGGCGATGGCAATCTTATTGGAGAGCCAAATAATGGTAATTTTTTGGGCATTTTGGAATTAATTAGCCATTATGACCCCTTACTTCAGGAGCACTTGGAAAAAGTAAGAATTTCACAACAAGAGCACAAACGTTTGCAAGTCCACTACCTTTCCGTTGAGATTCAAAATGAGTTCATTAAAATTTGTGCCCAACATGTGAATTCCACTATTTTGAAGGAGATTGAAAACGCCAAATACTTCGCTATAATTGTCGATGCAACACCCGATTCAAGTCATGTGGAACAAAACAAATTTATTGAGGACAGTATAATGGTGCACAAAGTCATATTTTAAACAAAAATCCGAATGCCGTGTATTCACCATGTGGAGCTTGTGTGCCTTAACTTGTGTGGAGTCGATTCAGCGAAATGTTGTACTGCCGCAATCACATTTTTTAGAGTTGTTCAAAAGTGTTTCAACTTGTTTAGCAGCAGTGCCCAACGTTGGGAAATTCTTAAGAAAAATGTGCCCGGATCCCTTCACAAACTTTCCGATACAAGATGGTCAGCTAGAATTGAGGCAGTGAAACCATCTGAAAAACCTTAGAACATCATTAGATGCCTTAAGTGATATTTATTTAACTGCTGAAGCTCGAAGAGATGTAAATGGCGTTTTAAATATATGCACAAATTTGAATGCGTCCTGATGTCTTCGATTTAGTGCAAGGTTCTTAGCGCTATAAATGAAAGAAGTATCATTCTTCAAGCCAGAAACATGACTATTGACGTTGAAATTCGAAATCTTGACAACTTGATTTCCGATTTGAACTTTATTCAAAACGGATGGGATCAAATTTATCTGAATGCAAAGCAGTTACTACTGGATTGGGGGATTTTCCAGAATCGTTCCCATCGAACCGAAAAAGGCAATTAAAGAGACATTTTGGAGAAAATCGAGGAGCCGTAGAGAAAATTGAAACAGACGAAGAAATAAATTTCAAGAAAAACACCTTTTACGTCATAGTTGGTTCAATTATATCTGGAATTTCTCGTCAGATCGATACGATAAAGAATTTGAATGCTACATTTTCATTTGTATGGCAGTTTTCAACAATGGACGAAATTGAGATTAAAAACTCTGCTACAAGGTTCATCCAAAAGTATAACTCGCATGTGTCTCCAGAGTTGAAAGAAGAAATAATTCATCTGAAACACATTTATGAATCCAATTTTGAAGCAGAACTTCCGCCATTGAGTTTGCTCAATGCTATTTATTCCCAGAACTTGGAGACGATTTTCCCAAACGTTTGTGTTGCTCTCGTGTGTTTTTCACAATTCCTGTAACCGTAGCTAGTGCCGAACGTTCATTTAGCGTCCTTGCCATAACAAAGAATTTTCATCGTTCGTGCTCATCACAAGATCGTGTTTCTGGACTTGCTACACTATGCATCGAAGCACCTTTGGCAAGGAAATTGAATTTCGACACTTTTTTCGGTTCATTTTGCAAACAAAAAATGATTATTTCCGTTAATTCCAACCAATTTCATGCTTTTCGTAATTGATATTAGAGATTTTTCCGTCCCGGGCCCGGAATTCCTCTCGACGGCCCTGCCTGACGTTTACGAGTTCAGCCATAGGAATTCAATGCATGCTATCACAATGGAGCTTCGACCTCACGTTTCGTTTGACAATCGTAAGGAAAAGAACGTAATATGACTCCAAACGGAAGCTCTAGTTCAATTATCTGAACATTTGCTTTGTCTGACAGCTCAACAGCTGTAAAAAAATGTCAACAAACAAAATATTTGCTCTTTGGAGGGTTGAAATAATAGAAATGTCATTCAAAGCAACCTCGAAGCAGGCCCACCGTAACGCAGACGAAGCCGAAGCTGAAGCGTGTTTGTGATTCAGCCATTAACAATAAATTGTAAAATGATTGGGCAGGTTCAGACGACATAAGGGACTTGAAAGTAAGGCAAGTTTCTAGCATCTGATTGGCCAGCTTGGAAAATTGACTGGAAAGTTAGTCAAGAAAAATCTCCCTTAGGCGCCAGTTATAGCTATCATTGGTTTTCATCATTGAAAACAAACATTGGAATTTTTTTGGCAGGTCGTTTATAGCTATCATTAGAATTTTCTGTCATTGAAAAAAAATTCCTGATTGAAATCCACCGAAAAATGTTTACCGACAGAAATCTGTCATTGGAATTGTGTGAAATTGGAACACAAATCAGTGAAACGATTCGTTTCACTTTTGAACATAAAAGTATCAGCCGTTCAGGAAAATGGATTTCCTCCCGGAAAATAGAAAAATTTATTTTTAGAGAAAAATAAATGCGTAATTACACTTTTTTCTCAAAAAAAATTCTTTGTGTGATTTCCGATCGATCAGTATATAATTTTCATTTCTACAAAAACTACCAAAAACATTATTGTCTACAAAACACTCCTCAGGCAAGCAACAAGTTCATCCCGATTTGTATTTTGTATTGTAAAGAAATATTACTTATTTCTTTGTCAAATTGGCAAGGAACCCTTTTACAAAAAATATTAAATGGAGTTGTGCAGAAAATAAATAAATCATAGAGTAATAAAGTTCAGCTTTCAGTTGAATGAAAAAACAAAATGAAGTGTAATTTTGACAGAAGTAGACTTGACTTGATAGTAAGGGAGATTTTTCTTGACTAACTTTCCAGTCAACTTTCCATTAAAGTTGCCTCAATTGGAAGGTAATTTTTTGGCAGCTGACCAATCAGATACTAGAAACTTGCCTTACTTTCAAGTCCCTTATGTCGCCTGAACCTGCCCTTTGTCTTCTAGATGCAGTTTAAATCAATATAAAGGGTGATTTTTTAAAAGCTATAGGAAAGTTTTTCAAAAAAAAAACACATACAATTCATAAATCTTTATTTGAATCGATAATACGGTCCATATAACTTAATGTTTGAAGTTTATTTCATGCAAATGTTGACTTACTGCGCCTCAAATGGTCCATCCGCTTAGTCCAATTTTGGCTTCAATGTTGTCTTCCAATGCGTCAATCGCAGCGGGCTTGTCTGTATAGACATTAGCTTTAACATAGCCCCACAAAAAATAGTCTAAAGGCGTTAAATCGCAGGATCTAGGCGGCCAATTGACCGGTCCCGAACGTGAAATAAAATGTTCACCGAACTTGCCTTTCAATAAGTCCATTGTTGCGCGTGCTGTGTAGCATGTAGCACCGTCTTGTTGAAACCACATGTCATGCAAGTCAAGCTCTTGCATTTTTGGCAAAAAAAAAGTTGGATATCATCTCACGGTAGCGCTCACCATTCACAGTTACGTTACGATTCGCATCATCTTTGAAGAAGTACGGTCCAATGATGCCAGCAGCCCATAAACCGCACCAAACTGTGACTTTTTGTGGATGCATTGGTAGCTCTTGCAATGCTTCTGGCTGATATTCACTCCAAATTCGACAATTCTGCTTATTTACGTACCCATTGAGCCAAAAATGAGCTTCCTTAACAGAGCACGCATTTTGATAATAAAATTCAATAATTTGCAAGCGTTGTTCGTTTGTAAGACGATTCATGGTTAAATTATAGACCAAACTGAAGATGCTTGACAGTGAAACAAAACACGAAACGTGCGTCAGCTGTTTAAACCAGTGTTGCCAAAAAGATAATAGCTAAAAACCACCCTTTAATAACTTACTTAGTTTCTGGAAATTGTCATTAGTTAAGAGTCTTTATTTTTTACTCTATATGAAGTTTTGAGCAATTATAGGTTAAGTTAGGTTAGGTTAAAGTGACTGCGGATACAAAAACCACACACTTAGGCCAGAAGAAAAGGCCCATTGTGATACCACATGAATCTAGAGAATTACTTCCCACTAGTCGAAACATTTTGAGCTTTTTATAAAGCGAAGGAGATATCTGATATCCTTTTTAGCTAGTTCACTGGGATCATCAAAAGAGTATTCTCCAAGATGAAGTTTGCGTCTTTAGTGAAAGAGCAGGGCAGGTGCAGAGGAGGTGAGAGATTGATTCTTCTTCTTCCTCGTCCCTACAGCTTCGCAGAAGTCATTTGAGGCTACAACAAGTCGTATTGTGTGTCTGCCTATAAGACAGTGTCCCGTAAGGACACCTATTAGGGAGCTAATATGAAGTCTGCTTTGAGATAACAAGTCTTTAGAGCGCTTTAGGTCCAGTGAAGGCCATATTAGTTTTGTGGCTGCGCATGTTGGTAATTTGTACCACCTAGAGTTTGCTATCTCCAAAGCTGTTTCTTTTAGCAGAAGTTTACATGTAGCTATCGGTATACCTATCTTCTCCCTTTCAGGTGAAATAGGTATGACGGTTCCATTTTTAGCGAGTTCATCGGCTCTGCAATTTCCTGCGATGTCTCTGTGGCCCGGCACCTAGCATAGGTGAATGTTAAATTGCTGCGCCATCTCCATAAGAGACGATCGACAATCGAGGGCCGTTAGAAATTTGGTTGATACGCCGTCAAGAGACTTGATAGCAGCCTGACTGTCAGAGAAGATGCGGATATCAGAAGTTGATATCACGTTTTCTCTTAGCCAGGAGAGAACCTCTTTGGTCGCTAAAATTTCCGCTTGGAAGACGCTACAATGATTAGGGAGGCGGAATGAGATGCTTAGATTAAGCTTTTCTGAGTACACACCACTACCAACTCCCTCATTTGTCTTGGATCCATCTGTGTAAAAATGGATGCTTTTGTCATCCAGGAGTTTTTTGTCTTCCCATTCATCTCTGGATGGAATGGATACCTGGAAGTTTTTTCCAAATTGGGGTTTTGGGATAGTGTAATCTATGTACTTTGGTATAGAACCAAAGAGGTTCAGAATGATGGAATGCCCAACATTGTTGTTGGCCCATTGAGATGAGGCGTTGAGTCTTATAGCTGTACTCGCTGCCACTTGTTTGCTGAATATGTCGAGGGGTGTCAGATGGAGGAGAGTGTCCAACGCTGCTGAGGGTGTGGTTCTCAAAGCCCCGCTAATGCAGAGACATGCAGTGCGTTGGACTCTGCTGAGTTTGTCGTAGTATGTGACTTTCTCCAGTGCAGTCCACCACACTGCAACCCCGTACATAAGTATTGGTCGGATGACCGATGTGTATAGCCAATAAGTTATGCGAGGTTGAAAACCCCATTTGTTTCCTATGGCTTTCTTACAAAGGAAAAGAGCTGCTGTAGCTTTTTTAACTCTTTCCTGAATATTAGGTTTCCAACTTAATTTTTTGTCCAATATCAGACCAAGATATTTGGCCTCATTGGTAAAAATTAGTGGTACATTTTTTATTGAGGGAAGTACAATTTCTGGGATCTTGTATTTCCGTGTAAAAAGGACAAGGTCTGTTTTTTGAGGATTAATACTAAGTCCGCAGTGATCTGCCCATCTAGTGAGCATATTGAGTGCGTTTTGGAGGAGGTCTCTCAGTGTATTAGGATGTTCTCCTATGACGGCGATAGCAACATTATCGGCATACGCAACCACTCTGTAGCCTTCTCTCTCAAGGGATATTAGTAGCTCGTTAACCACTATGTTCCACAGGAGAGGGGACAGAACACCACCTTGCGGAGTGCCTCTACTGACAGACCTTTTCGTACAAAAATCCCCCATCTTAGAGTTGATGATCCTGCTTTTAAATCTAATGCTAATTTAATTTTTTATTTTGAGCAAATATAGAATATAATACTTTCAAAGCTTTGAAAAATACGTTTTGGAGTCAGTTTTAAGTGCCGATGTTGAATCTGAATTTGGATTTTAACTATCTGCTCAAGTTAAAAAAAAAAACTTTAGAAGGCACAGGCAGCTTTTGAACACAAGACCTCTAGCATGACAGTCCTACGCATGAACTATCACGCCACGCCATTTTCAACATTATATTTATATTTTTTTAATATATTCCAAAAACTTGATATGATAGAATTGTTTACAGAGGTGCAGTGTATCTTTACGATTAATTTGAAACACTTAAAAACTAACAACTTTATACTAGTAATAATACTAAAAATATATTTCAACTAAACAAAGAAGAAATTAATTATACATTTGGAAAACCATCACGATTTCAATCGAAAAAAAAGCTACATTGTGAATTTTGAAAGTAAAATCCCAAAACCTTAAGTGATAGAGTATTTTTGAAGAGGATTTGAATTAATGCTATCCAAATCAGCTGAACAAATTTAATTTGATTGCCAGGAATAAAACACCATGTCGGCCAGTGCTATTAAAATCTTCTATTTTGTTGAAAACGTTTTTGATATTTCATCGATTGTTCACATTTAAAAAAAAAACAATCATCCCCATTACTATACTATATAACATTATACATACATTATATTACATTACACATACGACATTACATTATCGGTATGTATTTAATGATTAGCTCTGATTTTCTTCGATTTTACTATAATAAATGTACATACATACATACATATCTATCTATTGTCTTGAATTAACCAACGCCAATCAACCTAAAATACAAACATTAATATTTAATAGTCTCTAAGTGTAAATAAGAAAGTCTATGCGTTCGCCGAGAATTTAAGACCGCTAATGAAACGATTTGTTAATTCAAGTTCAATTAGGAAATCACCTGCTGATGCCTTAAACAATGGGTAGGACTCAGGGCCTCGTTTTGTTCCCGACCTTGTTATAGATTTTTCTAAATTATCTCAGGTCTTGTAATAATCCAAGTAATTGTTTCGCTGACTATAGAACTCCTAGCTATTCATATTCGTTTCCAGACTCAGATCCCTTCTCTTCGGATGTGAAAATTATTTAAATTTCGATCTAAGTATCTCCAACTTCGGTCGTAGTGTGACAGTGAGGTACAGATATTCTTTCTTTAGCCGTACTAAGCGAATGTGGAATGCCTTATCTTTCCCTGTCATTGCAATGTTCAATAATTCAAAGGCAATGGGCAGGATCAGACGACATAAGGGACTTGAAAGTAAGGCAAGCTTCTAGCATCTGATGGGCCAGCTGCCAAAAAATTGGGCAGGTTCAGCCGACATAAGGGACTTGAAAGTAAGGCAAGTTTCTTGCATCTGATTGGCCAGCTGCCAAAAAATTGCCTTCCAATTAAGGCAACTTTATTGGAAAGTTGACTGGAAAGTTAGGCAAGAAAAATCTCCCTTACTCTCAAGTCAAGTCAACTTATGTCAAAATGAGAATTGATCATGTTTTTTAATTCAACTAAAAGCTGAACTTTATTACTCAATGATTTATTTATTTTCTGTACAACTTCATTTAATGTTTTCTGTAAAAAGGTTCCTTGTAAATTTGGAAAAGAAATAAGTAATATTTCTTTAAAATACAAAATACAAATCATGATGGACTTGTAGCTTGTCAGAGGAGTGTTTTGTAGACAATAATGATTTTGGTAGTTTTTGTACTATGAACTTGAAGTAGAGGTTTGTGAAGTTAAGTTCTGAATTTAAAATTCATGACACTTGAAAAACTAACTAGTTGCCTTGGTCAAAATTTACGTTCAAAGAATGAAGTTGACTGCAAATGAAGTCCCTTATGTTGTCTGAACCTGCCCATTGCCTTTCAATTAAGGCAACTTAATTGGAAAGTTGACTGGAAAGTTAGTCAAAAAAATCTCCCTTACTATCAAGTCAAGTCAACTTATGTCAAAATGACAATTGATCATGTTTTTTCATTCAACTAAAAGCTAAACTTTATTATTTTATGATTTATTTATTTTCTGCATAACTTCATGTAATGCTCTGTAAAAAGGTTCCTTTTAAATTTAGAAAAGAAATAAGTAATATTTCTTTACAATACAAAATACAAATCGTGATGGACTTGTAGCTTGCCTGAGGAGTGTTTTGTAGAAAATAATGATTTTGGTAGTTTTTGTACTATGAACTTGAAGTAGAGGTTTGTGAAGTAAAGTTCTGGGGCCAGATTCTGTAATAAACGAAACGAAAGCGATCGTTCGTTTTTCAAAAACGAAAGAAATTGTGCGAAAACGATATTTTGCATTCTGTATCGCATTTCGTTTTTGTTTATTTGTTCGTTTCTGCTTCAAATTCAAAAAATTTTTTTTGCATACTTCTGGGATGTCGACAGCTATCAAATATCTCGAAAGATGGGATATACAATTTTATCGATATGTAAAGCTTGAGCAAATCGATAGAAATAAGTAAGATATTAAGCGATTTAAGATATAAAATGAAGAAAAACTAAGACAAAAAGCACGTAGGTTATCTTTTAAGTATTTCAACTTTAATTTCCGTGATTTTTAAGTAAAACTACACAATTATTAAGAAAACATAAATTATCGATTGAAGTCAAATTGAATATATTAAAAAGACTCATCTCTATAATTGTGACGGATTGTTTTTGAATTATTTGTTTTGAAAGAAATATTTGTTTATTTGACTTGTAATGTAAGTATTTCTATAAAATTAAAATAATTTTTCTTTTATTTTCTGTAAAGGACTTCAAGCACGCTTCAGGCAGCTTTACTCACCAAAAAGAAAACAGTAACTTAAAGTTGCTATACAAAACAACGAGTTTAAGTCTTAGTTCGTTTTTGTGATCCAATACCATTGTGACCTTTAATAAAATATATGTTACGAAGAGATTTTATTTTTTGTTTCGTTTTATTGTTTTCTGATAAATGTAAATAACCTGTACCTTGCACATAAATGCAACGTAAATGAATCCGAAAAATATCTAAGATTTCTTCTTACACCTCGAAAGTTCAAAGACTCCTCATTTTACTCTTCTGTCTCAAAAATGCAAAATATTCACGTATCATATGTCTCTTTTCACAAAAAAAAACCTTTATTTTAGTAAAATGATACAAGTTAATCAATTTAAGAAGAAAAACGTCAAAGGAAATGCTGTCGTTAATTTTGTTTCGCATGTGCGAACGAAAACTTTTATTTTTTAAGTTACATGAAGCAAATCTTTCGCACACGCGAAAACGTTTGTTCGTGTGTGCGATACAGAATGTCACCCCTGTATTTGAAATTCATGACACTTGAAAAACTAACTAGTTGCCTTGTCCAAAATTTACGTTCAAACACTGAAGTTGACTGCAAATGAAGTCCCTTATGTTGTCTGAACCTGCCCAATGTACACTGACATCTATAACGTAACCCCTCTTTCTTTTCCTCATTTGTTTTTAGTTTAAAAGTCATTTCATACTTTAAAATACAAACAGAAATTGAACACTTTGAACCAAATACAAATTAATTTTTCCAAAATTCGCAACTTAATTAATTTTAAAAATTCTCACGCAATTAACCGTTAACTACGTTAACGGGTGTATAGAATACTAGCAAATGGTTTTTTTACCTACATACATTTTTCGAAAACCTCTGAGAGTGCACTAATAAAAAATACCTTTCATATGATGATTAAAATATGCAGGACCATTAAGTAATTACGTAGAAAAACGAACTAAAAGGTTTTTGAAAACACCTTTCATGCTTATGTACATAAATAGCTTGCTATTGGAAATATCTCTTTTCTCCAGCTGTTATAAAATTCTTCGTTTAGTACCTTTTTCAGTTCTGTTAGTTCTACAGCAATATTGACCTGGGCAGCTAAAAAGGAAACATCTTAGATATTATTATTTAAATCATAACATCATTAATTTGAACTGGCATGGTTAGGTTATATCATTGACAGTAATGTCTTAAAAATTATCTATTTTCAACACCCACCATCGCAAGGGGCTGAAAACACTGACTAGAAATTAAAATTAGGCTTGATGAATCAATTTTAAAATTGATCGTGATTAGAAGTTACTTTTAATATATATTGCTTTCGATTCGACATAATTTCTATGCCTTTAAGGGTATTTCTTGGGATGATCCCTTTGATGTGCCTCCATGTCAACATCGTATTCAGCTTCTTCAAATGCATTCTCTTCACCAAAGGCATGTCAATAATGACTTAATATTTCAACATCAACTCATTAATGATGAAATTTATACACCTTGTTTACTATTTTGTATTCATTTGAATAATCGAGACGGAGCTCATCACCTTCGTTCGTTTTAAATTCTACACGTTGACTTCCATAGAACTAGCTCCTATAATTCTGAAGTGTAAAAGAAGATTCCTCCTAAACTTAAATATCGATTTATATGCATATGTACATACTTATGAATATGACTTTTAATAGCAAAAACAAAACAAAAATACTCCCAACGAATTCCAGACTAAAGATACGATTTTTTGTAGAGTTTGAAAACTCCATACAAAATCTGACACTTCATAAAAAGTCTGACACCTTTTAGGCTGGTATATATAAATTGTATTTATCAACTGAAGGGCTGACTTTATTAAAAAAATAAGTCACAAACACCGAATGGATTGAGGGATTTTTTTTAAGTACATACATATATCGTCATCACAATATACAGAAGACAGAATGCTTTGTTGCCATAAAAATCCATAATTCTTCAGTTATAATTTAGTTTTTAATTTACATTAACTGTAGATACATAATAAAAACAAGGTTTACTCTTTGCCGGTTGTCCAATTCTTTGGCCTTTCTGCCATCAAAGTAAAATCGTGGTTGACTCCATGAAGTGATCCTAATTCGTGGGTACTACGCTCTGGAAAGAATTCCCATCCTTCTTCAATGGAAAGTTTTTTAAGGAATCCAGCCAAACCTTCAAATTTTTCACAAAAAAGTTATTCAATATCAAAGTTTGCTACAAAATTTTCTTCTTATTACTGAAAACGATTCCCATGAACACTCCTCCAGGAACTGTTCGCTTCCATGATCCATATACAGCTCCGGCCATCAAACCACCGATTGTGTAGTTCCACCTGGAAATAAATGTTTGTATTCCAAAGAGCGACTTTATACAATAAAATATATAATCATTTTACTTGTCGTCGACTTTTCGAAAGTTATTGGCAGCATAACATCCTAGTGTAAATGCGGAAGCCATTCCAACTAAGGGTCCAGTGTTGTAGGCAAACCGTCCAAGTGTGGCGAGATATCCTCGGGGTTTCGACACCATAAGAACATCAATTGTCGAATAGGCAAGTCCCAGACTGACTGCAATCCTGTTAATGGCAATTATCTTGCCGACTGCATCTTCGCCTTCGGGATGGTCGTAGTAATTAACCTTAAGGAGCGACATCTTTTAGCTGAAGTTTGAAAACAAAATCAACTTGTATGTTGTAGTTAGTTTAGAATTTTGTGTATTAAAATATTTTGTAATGATTAATTGGATCACAATAAAATAAATGCTTTTAGTTAATATTAAAATTGGAAAAAACATCTAACCTGCTATTTACGTAATTTTTGACAACTGCAACCAACACCAACTGTGAAATTCATGCCAAAGTGACATGTGTCAATTTTTTTCGACCAGAATTCAAGAATGAATGTTTCTTACCAGAGAGCTAGATGAGAGAGAAATAAAATGTAATAGATTTTCTTGTACACCACCGAGTTTATTCGGGAACCACATTTGCGTTGTTTTGTGTGTTTGTATCGAAACACTATTCTGATAAATATTTTATCTGGGCCTGCAACTCACCGTATCATTCGGCGGTAGCCATTTTCATAGCTGGTATAGCAGTCGGATATCCAATTTTGCCAATCGGCAGAATTCACATCAAAAATTAGAAATAGACTTAGACAAAATGGGATGTTTTCAAATTTGTTTTCAGTAAAGTAGTTATCACATGAGCGCGACCAACGAACGACGATTGAATTACAAAATGTGAGTTTATATATACGTTTGAAGCATATTTCCACACAAATTCTTAACAAAACGATAGCAATATAGTTTCTATTTGATTTATGATGCATACTTTTACTTTTCAATATCATATATTAATAAATTTAAGAAAACAAATTTATTCGTCGCGAAAAAAATTGTAGTTGATACGAACTGTCAAACTTTATTCGCGTTCCACACTATCCACACTCGCAACGAATAAAATAATCGTGCGTACTTAACCTAAAAAAATCATTCTTGTTTTGGTTTCGGTGATGAATGGTGTTCGGCTGTCAAACTTCATTCGCGACGAATTAAAACTCATGTGAAAGAAATGTTAAAATCGACGAATATTCGTTCATTCGTTGGTCGTGCTCATGTGAATATTGCTTAAATGAATGCTCAGAACTTTCTTGCTATTATGTAATTCATTTATAAAGTTCTAATTAAGATATAAATTAAGCTACTAGGAACATATTCCTCAATTAATCTACAAGATTCTACATTCCACTTTTACTCGACAAGATATTGAAATAATCAAATTTAGAGTTCACTTAAATGTTTAACTGGGCTCTTAATCTTTCACAATTTTAATAGTCAGGTAAACGGCTAACGTCCAGTAAAATTTTTTGTTGGAAAACTTGACTTAAATATAATTCCACGATTTTCACTGTTATTTTGGAAGCACTTAAATTTAAAAAAAACATATGTCAGAACAAAAGAGTTAAGATATGTTGTGATTGTTGGTGGCAATATTTTATAAAAAAAAGTACGTGGAAAAAAACTAGTTTAAACATTTAATTGTGTGGGTTTACCCAAAATCCACAAACCAGGCGAAAAAATGCGAAAAATCGTTTCAAACGTGAATTCACCACTCATCAGAGTCTCCAAATGGCTAGTCGAACAAATGAAGTTGTATGGGACATTTGAAAGTGCTAGTGTTTTGAATACGTTTGATTATGTCGATAGAGTGAGTGAAATAAGCATAGAAGAAGATGAATCTATAGTCTCTTTTGATGTGGAAGCACTGTTTCCTAGTATACTTGTCGATGTTGCAATAGAGGCACTCAAATTACATCTCGAAACGAGAAATGTAGAAGAAAATCATAAAAGAGTGTATTTTTGTTTGTTTTCCGTGACAAATTCTACAAAAACAACAACGGAACAAGTATGGGAAACCCTTTGTCACCGCTCATCGTCGAAGCCTTCATGTCTAAATTTGAAATGGATTTGAAACGAGAGGGTCTTTTGCCCAGAATTTGGTTAAGATATGTTGATGACGTTTTCAGTGTTATAAAAAAGAATACAGTTGAAGAAACTCTAAATACATTAAACAACAGATATGACACCATCAAGTTTACATATGAGGAAGAAGACGACACAAATTCCATCCCGTTCTTAGACGTTCTATGTAAGAAACGCAACAAAAAAATAGAGTTCGACGTTTTCCGAAAAAATACATCAACTGATCGCTACATCACGAAAGACTCTTCTTGCTCGTACCAACACAAAATAACAGCCTTTCATTCAATGGCATACAGATTGTGCAAACTCCCACTTTCCGTTGGTAATTTCAAAAAAGAATTTGATTACATTGTTCATTTAGCTGATGTTAATGGTTTTGAGAAAACGGTTGTGGAAAATATTGTGAAAAAACAATCCAACCGAATACGGAAAAATGAATTATCCACACTCTTTAGCCAAAATCATTCAAACAACAAATTTCGTATATCGTTTTCTTACATACCAGCAATAACAAATCAATTGCGAAAGACGTTAGAGAAAGAAAACATACATATCGCTTACAACAACAACGGCAAGCTAAAAAACATTCTCGGTTCAACCAAAGATGCCACCCCAACAAGTGAAAAAAGTGGTATATACGAAATCAGCTGTAAAGACTGCAACAAAAAATATATTGGCCAAACGACGAGGAGTATACAAACGCGATTTAAGGAACACATCAGCTGTATCAAACATAAACAAATAAACCGATCATCTGTAGCAGCTCATGTCTTCGCGTCGTGTGATAACAACGAACCACCGCACCACATCGGCCCCTTTGAAGAGAGTGTTCGATTATTAAAGAGCGTGCATAATGAAAGAAAGCTTGATGCATTTGAGTCTCTCTTTATTCACAAAGCTAAGAATGTCATGATCAAAAACACTCTATTACCAAGACCGGAATCTCAGACTGACATTTCAGTTTGCCTACAAGCTACTGAGGACTAAATGTGAGAAAGTGTGCGTGAAATGATGCAAAAAACCAAACACATTCTCACATTTAGTCCTCAGGCCCATCAAAATGCTTCATTATAGTATTCAGCCCCATCTAAATGCTTCATTTTGAATGTTGCATGGCCTCGTTCAAAAACTAAACAATCCTAACCAACAGAATCTGAAGTGCTGACATGGTCTTAAATTGGAAGATTTGTATAGCTTTTTAATTTCAATCCAAATAAATGTTGTTAATGTATATTAAATGAAATAAAATTGACCAAATACATATTTAATGATTTATTAGTGCTGTATTTTGTTTACTTAAATTATTTGCGAACGCAACATGCACTGCAACTGGTTAAGTATAATTGGAAATGGACAAAAGTGTAACTCAATACTTTGTAAAACAACAAAACAGACAATTTTTTCAGCTTTTGTTTGCTTAGAGCATTTTTTTGGCGACGTTAGAAGTTTTTTTTTACGAGAAGCATACTTCTAAAGTTCCATTGCCAAATTTAGCTAGTTCAGATTCCAGAATTAGATTAGTATTTTCATCATTTAAGCAGTTCGATAATTGCAAGACCAAATTTTAGTTTTGTTTGTTGCAGAAATATTCCTGAAAATTTCTTTTTAAGGGACTTTGTTAGAGTTAGAATTTTGTTTGTAGTTAGATTTTGGAATAAAAATTTGAGGGAACCATGTTTTAAAAATAAGTTGCTTTGTGTAAAGCATCTTTAAGGAATAGAAATAGGCAATATGTTTACACACAATACCAACTAATTGAGTGCAATAAATAGATTTAAGTAACTTTTTTTATTCCAGTATGTGGAAACCGAACACCCAATAGAAAAAAAAAATGGTATACGCGCCAAAATCCATAATTCTTAACTAAATAATGTTATCTTCTATGTTTACGCATAAAATTACGAATTTTGTAGCGTATGAAAATTTCTAGAAATTTTACAATCTGAAAAATTAATTATGCTATGAAATAATTGGCTGCTATTAATACTAATTTTTTTTCTAAAAAGTTGATGAAGGTTAGTCGAAGCGGAAATTTCTTTTATGAACATACCTAAAAAAATATTTTTCTAAACTAACCTCTGCTTTATACCTGAAACTATTGTTTATGTATATTTTCTTCCATGTTCTGCATTTATGAAATGTAATCTATGGAAGTATTTACTATATTAAGAAAGACATGTACGTAAAACTCATTAATTTGTTTCATTTTTAGCAGCACTTTTACTAAACATACCCTTCAAACAATAATAAGTAAACTTGAACTTTGGTAACTAAACATTTTTAAGGAATGAATGAAAATTATATTTTGCGTTAAACTGTGGAAATTCACTAAAAAACTTCTGTACGGCAACAATAAATATTCATGACGATTACATGTTCTATTGAATTAGTTGTGCATGAATTCAGAACGATTTTAAGACGTTTTCATTTTGTGATATATGTCAAAATTTGCATTTTATTTGCTCTGCATTTATTCAACAGATTCGCTATAATCGTTCTGATTACTTTTTTAAAACATTGGTGTTCCTTTGATGCATAGTTTTTTTTTATAGCAAATACATGTATGCTTCCATCAATCAAGAATGTTATGGATAAGATATTATTTTTCGATTATAACTATTTTTTTAAATATAATATTTATTAATCAAAATGGAATTAAAAAATAGTTGCAAGCTTAAATCATTAAAAACAAACTATAAATACATTTGGATTAATTAAATTGATACAGATTTTAATTACTTGCAAAAAAAATATTTGGGCCGTTCATTAACGAAAATTTATTAGAATTCGATACAAAAATTGCGCTCGCTCCCTTAACTTGATGGTTCTTCGAACGCATCTTTAATACAAAAATCCGAGGTTAGTTTTGAAATTTGAAGAATTTCGTAGTGATTTTTGTAAATTAGTGAATTAATTATAATAAACTGATGGTGAACATGCTTTTTTGAAGACAAAAATGTACATTGGTTCGCTATCAACAAAATGACTGCAAAATTAAAGCTTAAAACTGACTTCTTCATCGAAAAAAAGTAAAAAGAAAAACCTGGAAAAAACTTATTAACCCCTCCATTTTGTTTTTGCTGTGCAAAATGCCGCTAGCTCACGGCATCGTTTTTTTTTTTTGTTTGTGCTCACATCTATTCATGGATTAATTGTCAAAATTACAAATACAACAATGTAAACAAACGGGTTTTGGAGAGTGAAACGTACGAAAGATTCCGGTCTTGGTAATAGAGTGTTTTTGGTCATGATCATGAACAACGACAATGGAAACATTCTATCTCCCTTATTTTTATTAGCATGAATTTGTAACTTTTAACATTAATTTCATATTGAATTTGAATATTGATCGGGTTGGCCCCCGTGAAATAGCTATAACTCCAGCCAAACTTGGTGGTAGCACACACAAGTTGTTGTTGTTTCATTCTAAATTTTCAATTGTAAATTCGGCAAGCAGCTGCCTTAACCTGCGAGTGTAAAATTTCACACAAAACCCCTTAAAATTGTTTATTTCTTGTTTTTTCTTGTTGTTTTGTTTTAGTGTAAATCGAGGTTTCGTTGATGATGAGCTGCATGTCAGTTCGAAATGCATTCGATTTTTAAAATTTTATAAATAAAAATACGGGTTTTTGAATACTTGAATTTCGTATTTTTATTGTAAAATTTTGACATTTGTAGTCAATAAAGGAAACTACCTTCATATATTTTTGAAAATTTCGACTACAACATCGGTTCGCTACTTTTAAATATTAAATTTTGAAAGTTTCAACATTTAATTGTGGTTTTGTTTTTATAAATGTCCGTCATTTTAGGTAGGACTGAAATCAAAATTTGAAAAGGAGAAAATCGGCGAATTGGACGACGACTTTTAGTGTCTCTAAAGATGTTTATGTCTTTAATAATATAAATCGTCCAAATCGATTTCACAACTTAATTGTGCTCAAATAAATACATTTGGATTGCTTACTTTTACACATATTACTAATGTCACCTCAATGCTGTCTTTTTGACAGCCAATTTGTCAGTAATTGTAATAGAAAACTAATAAGTAAAAGGCGTATTTATTTAATTTATTAGTATACACGAAAATTAACTTGCTGTGAACATTTAAACCGACGCGACGATGCCTAAAAATTTGCTTAGCAATTTATTATTGGTAAGGCAAACTGATTTTAAAATAGATTTAAATTTAAATGGCTTTTAAGACTTTAAAAAGTCAAAGAGTTTTTGATTCATTTAAAAATGAGCTAAAGTGGTGGCGAGCATATCTAAATAACATTTTACATAAACAGCTTTTTGATGCAGCATAGCTAAATAACATTTTACACAAACAGCTTTTTGATGTATCACTCTTTAAAATCGGAAAAAACACGTATAAATCTAAATTTTTAAAGTAAGTTTTGTTCTTGTTGCATCTAAATCTGAGTCTTGAAATAAAGGCTCATAACTAATGAGAATTTCTAGAAACTAAGTAAGATACTTAAATTGCTTTAAATTGTATCTAATAAAGAAAGATTTGTACTTTTAAAAATGATCATAGATACAATTTATTGTTAAGAGATTTTTGAGTTTTAATTTGTTTTAAAAGGGACTTATTTTAAAAACCTGATGTGATAAAAAATGTAATGGCAAGATTCGAATTAAGGACATCTTATTCTTTTTTTGTCGACCAGTGTTATCCATGAAAGAAACTGGGAAACAGCAATTGAGCAAGCAAAGCTTAATATAGATCTTAAATTAAAAGCCTCTTCATCTAAGAAATTGCAAATTTCCACAAGGATATGCATCAAGATATCAAATAGAACAAAATTAAGTTGAAATCTAAGATGATTTTGCATCACTAAGTAATTTAAGCTTGTAGTACCCGTGGCATGATGGTTAGTGTGTTGGACTGTCATGCGAGAGGTCTTGGGTTCGATCCCTACCTGTGCCACCTAAAGTTTATTTCACGGGTACTGCCTCTTGCGAGGAATTGACAAATTCTCCAAGAGTAATTCTTGTCATGAAAAGTGCTTTCTCAAATTAGCCGTTCGGATTCAGCATATAAACTGTAGGTCCCATCCATCCCTGCAATTACTGGTTCTCTACGGACTGTTGGGCCACCTAATTTTATTTTTTTAAGTAATTTAAGCTTAAGATTTGGAGCAAAAAGTAGATAGCCAAAAGTCAGATTTCTTTTAATTTTAGTATATTTAGTTGATAACCGAAGGAGTAGCATATTTATATGTTAGAAGTAATCGTAAAAGTAGAAGAAAGAAGTAATAAAAATGTTCGTGAGAAAATAAATTCAACCGGTTTGTGAAGCCGGGGCGGCCTCAACTATTAAATATTTTAAAACACATTTAAATGCTAAAAGGCATACATCGCTAAATATGAGAAATATACACAAGAAAAACATGACAATCTAAACACAAGAACAAAACAACAATGATTCTTTTAAAAATTATAGAATTGAAAACATTAAAAAAAACAGTATTCAATTTTTGTTTTTTTGTTGTCAAGATTCGCCTTGAATTATCTTGTTTTGCTTAATTTCAATTTAAAGCGCATGTACAAAATTTATGAATGGTCAATGCGAATTGCATATACACTTCCAGCATCTCAGCTGGCATATTCATCATAGCATTTAAAGAGAAATCCAATCGGGCAATCGATTTTTCTTTTTTCATAATAAATTTAACATTTTGTGTGATAAACAAAAGTTTAAAAAATAAATAACTTAAAATAAGTTTTCAGGAGGAAGCGAAAGTGATTTTGGTTATCAAATTTTATCATAAAAATGTAAAGAACCTTCATATAGTTGAAACAATATTTCTTCTTGTCTCCGGATATTTGTTTAAAGTTAATATTTAAAATATATTTGTTGATAGTGGACAAAGTAAATACAAGTATATATGAGATTAACAACAGTTTAATAATAATGTAAATTAGTTTAGTTCGTAAGTCTTTTGCATGACCACTTTTGCATCCTCTGTATGTTCCAACCATTATACATATTTCATTGTTGTCTGTCTGCAAAAATATGTATTTAGTTCACAATTGAGCAAAGTATAAAACAATTTTTTATTCTGAATTCATTTGTTTCTGCTTAGGTTTAAGTGCGGGACTAAAATGAATGCTGGACGATTTTTGACAAATACTCGTACTTTTAATGTTTCCTTTGAATTTTTTAAATCAATTTTATGTGAATATATGTACATTATTAAAAAGTGATTAACAAATTTGGCAACTTTAGTCAGGATTTAGTGAGTTTAACTGATGTTAAACTAAGTTCAATATTTAATATATAATTTGGTGTAAGTTAAATATAATTTAGTACGTAAGTCTTTAGGCGGTATATTTGAATTGTTTATCAGAAAAATTCAATGCTGAAAATTGTAAGAGTAACCTTGACAAATTCTCAATTTTTGAAATAGATTTAATGTAATATTGGAACTTATTTCAAAATTCTTTTGAGTTGAAAATTTTTGAAACTATTTTTAAAATCTTACAATCTGTCTAACCAATAAGTAGCCTCGCCTATTTCCATTGTTTTAAAGTGTGTGTTTTTTAGACGTGTAGTTTTCAAGAAGAAATAAAACGCATATAATTTAATGTTATGGCATGTAATTTAATGTTATAGCCAATAATTTAGCTTTATTATAATCATAAATGTTTGGCATTATGTTTTAAAAATGATTTTCCAGCGAGTGATCGCTGCAGCTGGCTCGAATAAATTCCAAAGAGTTTGAATTTCGGATCACTTTTTGCCACTCTTGCAATTCGTCAATCGTTTCGGACCTATCTTGTGTTGTGAAGATATTAGACTTTACATAACCTCACAAGAAAATGGTCCCAAGATGCGAGATAATACGCTCACCAAAAGTTCCTTCAACAAATTGATGCGTGGCGTGAACTGAGCCATTTGTTTGGTAATAAATTTGCATAATTTGCGAACGTTATTCATTCTAAAATTGCAAATCAAACTGAGCATATATCAAGTGACAGCTGTCAAAAAGACCAATTCCGAAAAAAGTATGGTCAGATTAAAAACCCCACGTCTAAGAAAAACACCCGTTATAATGTACATATACAATGCAACTAATATTGAGTGGAGCGGAGAAGTGCCATAGTATTATGAAAATCGATCTGTTTCCGCGCTTCGACTTAATAAAATTGTTTTCTTCGATTCAAATACACCTAAGTGAGCAAAAATTATAGGGAGAATATGAGAAGTCACTTCTAAGACACAGTTTTTTAGTGTAAGACCAAAAAATCACAATTCACTCACCATTACAGTTGTTTAGTTAACAATGAATTGACTAAACAGATGCATTTGCTTTATTATCCTTACGGAGTCGTTGTATTTTCATACTGAACTTTTAAACTTCTTTTGAAATAAACATATATTCATTTATTTCCGTACGATAACTTGTTTGCCAAAGATAGCGATAAACGTTTTTGTAGAGCATCTTTTGCGATGGGAGGCATTCCACATTTACCCAAAAAAAATAATAAAAAAAAAGGTTTTGAATCTTATCATAAACTAGAAGGCATACAACCGTTGAGTGTTCAAATTTATAGGCCTTCAAATAGTTAAACACAATTTGGAAGTTAACTTTGAAACTTAAATTGTTTTTGTTTTTATAAAAAGACTATAACTATTAAAACTTAAATTGTTTTTGTTTTTATAAAAAGACTATATAACATATTTTTTTATTTAGGATTAAAAAAACAATTTTTCGACTTTCGAAATCGATATAGTATCTAAATTATTGTAAGTATTGTCGTTGTATTTAAATGTTCAGAATAACTCACCTGTAAACATAAACCAATTCATAACTTGTCCCACTATACCTTCATATGTATATACCTATCGTACATTTGAAAAAGGAAGTTATTCAGTTTTAAAATTATTTACATGGTTTAAAGTTTATGTAAAATGGATTATTCACTATCATTTTGATTTCAAATTTTACTTTGTACATATATGTATGGTGAAAAAATGATATGTTGTCCCTTTTTACAGATGTGTGTGTATCGTTAATTTGCTGCATATTCCTGAATCTCTTTAAAAACCACCACAAAACTTATACGCACTTTTGGAATTTGTTGCAAATTTTCCAAATTATTTTACTTTTATTTATGCAGCTTTTACGTTATATTGGTGCAGGGAACCACTCCCGGTCAGTGATCTATATAACACACATACATATGTATGTATGTATGTAGATGATGCTTTCAAAAGTGATAAGTTAAAGTGTGTTTGAATTGTCAATAAGATTCATTCAGTGGATAACCAGATAAACATAAACGTCACAATCACCTTCTTCTGGTGCTTTCAGGACAGCAAAATGTAGCTCAAATAAATTTCAATTTCAATTTTATGAAGGTTTAAAATTCCTAGATTATGTTAGAAATTTTGGGAAGCTCCTTTAGTGAAAAAAGTAGTGAGTTTGCTAAGCTTTTACTTAGTATCTGATCTATTCAGAAAATGATGAAATTGATGCTTGATGATTTGAATTTGAAGATTGATCAGTACAATTATACATATGTAGTATGTACATGTTTGTATTTTAAACATCCTGAAATAAATATTTTGTTACATTAAAATAGTAAAAAGAGTTCTAGAAATACAGAACCTATTCAATCTCAATTCATCAGATAGAATGTTCTTATCTCACGTACATAGTTTTTTTTATTTTATCAAGAATGTGAATAACCGGCTTGTAACCATTAATGGATATAAATTTCAATTATCGTTTTGTAATGTGTATTTCCGCTGATTTTCTTGAAAACTCGTACGTTCGTATTCGCATCCATGTTACGAGAAAACACTTTGAGCTGAGTCAACGACGCCGACGAACGTCAACAAGGTCGATCAGACAGCAGACGGCCGCGGTGTGGTGAACGCAACATAATAATTTGCAGAAAAGAAAACACAATCATCACGGAAAAAAAATAACAGAACACATAAGAAAAACAAATTAAAAAAGCAACAATATTCCGATACAAAAGTATCTCTAAGGTACACATCACATACTGAACACCAATTGCGTAGCGAAATTTTTCTGATATTTCCAAGATTTTAATCTCAGCGCAGCGCACCGCACCGGCTGCTTTTACGAGCATCTTGAAAATGAAAACGGCACAAGAAAATGAAAGAAAATGGAATAAATATCTATGATGGGTATGTGACGGTTTATAAAATATCTGCTTAGGTGATCTAGTCACTGAAATTGGCTTGACCAGTTCAAACGGGCTACCTACTCGGAATTTGCGTAAGGAGCTTTTAAAAATATATAATTTAAGAGCATAATGTTATTTATAATTTGTCATTGTACTTGATAATAAAAAATCAAAAATCTTTCAATAGATAGACGAAAAAGTTTGAATAATTTATTTTTATCAGATACAAATAATCGTTAATATTGAATTTCCGGTTGTCAAATCTCGGCAAAATTGGACTGTTTCATAACAAAGTACATATGTGCATATACATATAACGGTGAACAATCGGAAGTTTTAATTTTCGTTAGCAATCAAAAATACTGCAATACTCGTAACTTTAATAAATAGAATACGTGAACATTTTTAATAAGAGATAAATTTGTGTGTGGTGTGTGTGATGATGAGCTGATGAGCTCTAAAAATACAATCGTTCAGGATATATTCGCATATACATACTTGTACATATATATTTTTGAACAAAGTGTATTTTTATTAATTGATGAAATTTATAATATTTTTGGTTTTTTTTTTATGTGATTTTTAAAGTTGACAAAAACAATTGTTTCCACAAAATAATTAAAATGAAGAATTAACCTAAACGTTCTAAATAATCTACGACCCATTGCAGTCCCTTGATCTAAATTTAGTATTTAAATAAAATTGTGACCCAAATAGACATTTTGTATTGCACTGCCAAATTATTATTACAATATTTTGAAGGATGTTTAATGTTTTTCTTGGAAATCAAATATACATATTTATTAATTTTAAAAAAATCATTTGACAATTCTAAATAACGTTTTTATATGCAATTTTTTAATAACTTTAATTTTTTTATATATAATACTTAAAAGTAAAACGAACGACTGGAATATTTTAAAGTTTTGTTTTAAATTACAAATATAACTTAAGTTTTTAAATGAGTTCAGACTCCTGATTTTTATCGGTTTTTGTTTTCAAAAACATTTTGTTCCACTAATAATAAAAAGAACCACATTCATTGAATCTATTAAGTACGAATTTAAATAAAATAATGCGTCGGCCTAATGGCCCCTTCTTTTTACATCGTTTTAGATACTTAACTTCCCACACTTCACATAGCTTTAAGGGAGTAGTTCAAGCAAATATTTTAACAATTTTTTACTGAAAAAAATAAGGAAATATTTAAAAATGATAAGGACAATTGTCATTGACTTTGACGTTGACTTATGTAATTAAAATGAAACGTTGTAGAGCATAAACTATGTGTGTAAATACTGATCGTAGTATAGTGTCCAAACGTTTATCAATTAAGACTAAACAAATTGTTTTATTAAAAATGAGTTATTTCTCCATTACAGAATGGTTTAAAAAGCAATTTAACTAGCTTTACAAATTAAAGACATTATAAGAGAGTATTTTTTGACAAAATTCTAACCGACAGAAAGATAAACGTGAATGAAATTTAAATGAAAATTTTGTAAACAAACTCTTTAACACAACAACATATTATTAAATTAAAATAACAAAAACGATTAAACAGCAACAAAATTAAGCACCAATGGTCGTAAATTCAACAAACGTTAATTAAAACAAAAAAATTCAAAAAGCCTGATGATTCAAATAGACCGTTAAACTCTGTGCTATACTTACTTATCTTTAAAGATAATGGCGTATTTGAAAATACCTTCACTCTGTGGCGAAACAGATGCACTATGTCAAATAGATTGGTGTGTGAAATATGTACAAACGACATAATGCAATCAGCATGTACGTATATCGTTTTTCTTATGACAACAAATGCAAAAAATTACCAAAATGTTGGCTCTATTTGCTCTAAGATTGTAGGGCGTTTATTGTTTTAACATAAATTCTGGCATTTGAGTTCTTTGACTTCGCATCTATTCCGCCCAATTTTGAACCACTTTTTTTAAAAATACTCGATCTTATTAAATCAATTGCGTGTCGAGTATTTGATTTTATATTTAAAGATCAATCTTTTCTAGTTTATCAGCGTAGCCAATTTCTGGCTAAACATTTTTCAAAAATTGTATTGGTACAAAGGCGGGTAAATCTGCTGAAAACTCCGAATCTGCAGATTTGATCTTAAATCAAAAATAAATCAATTTATCTTGCTCCATGGATTGCTAAACCAGGTAAATTTGATTTATTTCACTATACATGGTAAGCCACATAAGTGTTAAAATTCGTTTTTCCCAAAAACAAGATCCAAGTATTTACATAATATATACATATGTATGTACATAATGTACATATGGTTTCATTTTTTTTTATTAAAATTAACTATTAAAGTTAAATATAAAATTGAATAAAGTCAATTAATATTTAAATGAATAATAAAATATCTAAATAATGGACACTCTTCATTCTTACTGCATTTGGATAAAATAGTTGTTTTTTATTAAGACATAAATATAAATAAATATTTTACCATTTACCCTCGCAGTGCCTTTTTTTAACAACGCTCTTAAAAACCCAAATAGCTTAACACGTACTTGAAAATATTTTTGTGGAATTTGTTTCCATATAAGTCAAGAAAAAATTAGATAAAAAAGCGCTCTTTCTTCGAAAAAATGTCGCCAGAGCTGACGTCCTTATATTATTTGCTAAAATGTAGTACAATGGTAGGTTGTAGCGCATTAACCAAAAAAATGTAATAAAATGGCCGAATTTGTATTTAGGACTTACATATATTTGGAGAACAAGTTATTTCCAAAAGGAATATTTTGTTTTCATTTAATAACTCCCGAGAAGTTTAACTGTTCACGAAACGCTCTGGTAATAACAATATATAGTACAATTATATAAAAATTATAATTTTAACTACCCCCGCCAACGTCTGTCCGATAATTCATTTTGAAGTTATGAAAGACTTAGACGTATTATGTTATATCTAATATTTTATATACATATTTGTTTTCTTTTGATAATGCTCATAACTTTTTTTATAGTTTGTATACCTAGGACAAATTTCAATCAACTTACATATATAACTATTTCAACATACATACATAACAATTTAAAACCTCTTTTAAAAATTCAACAAACTAAACAATAATAACCCATGAAGTTATTCTATTCTTTCTTATTTCAGGTTATGTTAACAATAAGGTTTTTACATTAAAAATCGAAATTGTTTAAAATGATATAATAGCAAAAATTATCTACATAATACTAAATTACAAAACTAACAAAACTTACACGAAACGTTAAATTTCAAAATTAAATTTAAATTAAACGAACAAATAAAATTAAAACCAAAATGAAAAAGGCACCGACTCAACCTGTTCACGCCAACGAATGTTTAGGCTCGAAGAAAACAGCGATTATTGTTATCACCGTAGTTGGATGCATTGCAATATTATGGCCAAAAGTATTTCATCCGATGATGTTTGGTGGCCCATTGCCAAAACCTACCCCAAAGGATCATCGTCTTCCTGGAGGTAAGAAAACTTGTTTTGCAATAAATGTATCTATAATGAAGTGAACTTTATTTTGTATTATATAATATATTTAAAAAACGTATTAAAGGCTGTTGTGATGTCGTTCTTGATAGAGAGAAATTCTTGAATTCCACCCCATTCGAAGTTGGACCACATTTGTATCGAAAGCAATTGAACTTGCTAACCGGCGAATTGAGTAGGTTCATGGCGTGTGTTTTTTGTATGTTTAAAATCCAACTGATATTTCAAAAAATGTGCAGTGTGCTCATCTTTCCGTAACGTTTATAATTACCTACCTGGTATAGTGTGGTGTGGAAAATCTCACTAACAATTATATGAAAAGTGAAATGTGAAAAGCAAAGACAAAGTGCATAATTGCGTTCTACTTTTCCCCTTCACTGAAATTTCATTTGTGCAGAAAAGTTTGTTTTTGGATTTTGTATTTACTAACTGAATTGTGTATGTTTATTTTTAACTAACATTATTTTATTAAGGAACAATAGAAAAAAAGATAACACGTTGTTAAGGGAAAAATTCACTTTATAAACAAACTTTACATTGAAGTTTTAGGCAAAAGAATTGAATCTATTTACATATGTATGTACCTAATGTGAAGGAAGTGCACAAACATTTTTTTGTTATCTAAAATACAAACTTTTCATTAATTTTAAACGTTGAACTTAACCTTCTCTTTTAATAGAAATTTCTTAAACACTATTATCTAAAAACAACTCCTCTCATAAGATATAAATCTATTTTATTTATTTTGATATGGTATAGTGAATTAGAATCCTAGTACTTAATCCTTGTCAAATTTGACAAGTTTAAAATAAATACATACATATGTACATATATCAAAGATAAATGAAGTTCAGCTTTCATTTAAATAAACAAATATGATCAGCCGATATTATGACACAAAATAGACTTGGCTTGATAGTAAGTCAGCTTTTTCTTGACTAACTTTGCAAGTAAATTTTGGTCGATCTGGTTAAAAATAGACTAGAAAGAAGTCTTCTGACTGCTGATTTTTAAAAGTTATAACTTATAAACCTACATATACATATAATATCTATGTAATTATATGTTTTTGAAGTATTGTGCTTTACTACTCTTTTTAAATTGTTCAGATTGATTTTTCAAAATAACAATATAAAGCGATACGATTGGACTGAAAACAAAACATTTCAAAGTGGAATCTTACATTTTTGAAATTTAGAAACAAAATGTACCTATTCTTTTAAAATCATTATGGAAATTTGAAAAATAATTTTACTTAATGTAATAACACAGGTCAGAAAAATTAAAGTATCTGTGCTCCGAGAAAACAAACCAACAAAAAAAAATGGTTAACGTATTATTGTTAATAGTATTTAGTGGCTAAGGAGCACAAGCCCCAAGAGAATAATTATTGACAACATCCTTGTTCGAGGCGTAGGTTCCCGGTGGGCATAAGGACCAAATATAGTTTGGGCTTTAAGTCCCACTCAAGTATAACCCATAAATAAATATTAAGAATTAAGAATGGGAATTAAAAGCAAAATTTATCATATACAAAAAAGTAAAAAGATTCCAATTATAACAATAAACAATGTACATATGTATTTGTTTTGTTTTTCGAGCTAAACAAGATGAGTTTTTAAATTTCACGTGACCCTATAAAATCCGATATTTCAAAAAAAGCATTCGTTTTAAATTTCGAAATTTATTGCTATCCTTTTGTGGTTTTCAAATTATGTGTTATTTCGTGTTGTATTGTTCTTCTAAGTACCTACATACATTTATGTTTAATATTAAAAATACATATATGTAATGTCTTTTAGATAGAAAAAAAACTTAATTAATTGATTATTATTACACCTATTCCTCTATCAGGCTTACGTCAAGAACGGCCATCGCATCTACATCCGGAATCCATATATCAGTCAATGAAGGAAAGGGGTCGAGCAATTCCAGCAACGCCTACTGTTCCCATCATTGAAAGGGCAAAATCTGCTAGCAATCCACCCCCGAGAATCGTTGAAGGAAGAGTAAGTTATCATTATTTCTATATCTTCTTGGAATCATAATCATATACATCTTTATTGTTAGATAAAAAAATTCGTTTTCTATTTTATGCCAAGATAACTATGTACAAAAAAACGTGCAATATTTGTAGATGAACAATTTTGTTTTCAAAATTAGTCCCACAATAATGTGGCTTCCAATTATATTGAACCTGTGCCAAATTCTTTGCTAAACTACTCTGGTCGTGTTCGAATTTCGATCCATGTATACAATATTTTAATTGCATAAAACAAAGTTTGTGCTACAAATCAAGAAATCGTTTCGAAAATGATGTCTGACAAACTGTTTTGTATTATTTAATTACACTTGAGAGACAAAAATTTAATCTAATAATAAAGAAACTCTATTTTTCATCTAGTTGGAAAAGATGGGAGAAACGTTGTCTTAAAAACAATAATTATTATTTGTGATTCATTTATTCAAAATCGTATGCGATTTAAAAGAGTGAGCATTATTTAGTATTTGTTTATTTTATTTTTTCAAGAAGACAAACATTAAAATAGAATTTGCGTACAAATATTGGAAATAAGTACGAACAGTATTTTTAGAGGACCTTCCTTAATCCTCCTACGACAACGGCAATGGCAACGATTGCTTTCATCGTTTACAAATTCATGGTCAATATTTATGTATTTGTTCCACGGTATTTTAATAATTATATTTAGTTGCTAATTTGATAATATACGTACCTATGTATATTAATCTCAATTTAGAAACGCTTTCATTCAGCAAAGAAATAAATTATTCAGAAAATAAGGTATACATTTTCATAGAGCATTAAAAAGACAGTCAGTAATTGTTTGTTTTTTTTTTTAACAACAAAATGTTGTTTTTGTTTTTTTTCAATACTGCATTTACAAATCATGAATTTTGAAAAAAGAAAATACCTTTTAAGAATTTTATCGAAGCACAAAAAATTATAAGAGCTCATTTTTACTTGCGACATAATAGGAACTATATGGCAAGTTTTGCATTCGTAAAACAATTCGAACTCGAGATTTTAATCATACATGAAATTACGATGGCAGAGAAGTCGAAAATAGTGGGTCCCCCGATTCCGTCCGTCTTTCTGTCTGTCCTGGCCCATACAGCCCAAAGCATTGGGAAATTCGATATTTTGAAAATAAGTTCTCATTTTTTTACGAAATTGAAATTTGAAACGCTTATTAATAAGCTATACCTAGATAACTGCATACCAAAAATATTGTTTAACTGAAATTGAAAAAATTTATATACATTATACAAAATTAATTTAAAAAAAACCGCTTTAACGATTTTCAAATAAGAAATTTTAAAAATTAAGTTCTTTTTGAGAAATCAAATGGCAGGTACATTTTTAAATCTTAAAATATAGGAAATATTTTTAAACAGGCTCTTTTCATTCATGAGCAAGTTCGTACGACCCAGTCGTACATTTTAGTTTATTTAAAAAATCAATGTTTTTTTCTTCTCCACTTCTATAGAATTTGGATGATTTAAAAAAATACAAAAAAAAGAAACATTTGTTAGTAGGGAAAGCTTTCTTGAAAACTCATTTTCTGTTTAAGATTTCTTTATTTTTTCCACACTTTTTACTTTATAAGAAATTATTTCAGGTTCAATAGTTCTTTTTTCTTGGTCAAATGTCCCTCTTCTTTTTACAACTTTTAAGCTTCTTAATTTCTTACTTAATTTCACTGTCATAGCTTTAAAGGAGTAGTTCTAAAAAAAATTACAAGATAGATAGATATCATTATAGCATGTTGATTGCCGTCTGCCAGATTGACAACAAAACACAATGAATGTAAAAAGCCCTAAATATAATTTCTTTTCAATATTAAAAAAGATATTTATAATTTTTTAACAATATAAATTTCATGATATATTAAAAATAATTTAAAAAACAGTGAATATAAATACAATCAGAAATCTTCGTTCATTATAACAGTTCTATGTATGTACTAAGCACAGTTTTGCAAAATTCGTAATGTTTGACAACATTCATTTCATTCAATAAACTTATAACTTGATCTTCCGATAAAAAGTCTTTTCTAAAGGCATTCCTTCTGATTTATCTGAGAATGGGGCATTTTCCCAAGAAGTACAGTATCCTCTCTTCTGATAGGGGTAAATCAGGTAGTCTAAAAGGTCATTTATGAATAGTGCAAACAAAGTAGGGCTTAATGTACAACCTTGTCTCACTCCCGATGAGGTTTCAAACCAGTCTGAGAGTTCTTCACCTGTCCATACAGCCGCCCTTGTTCCTCTGTATAGGTGCTCAAGAAGGCGACCAAACTTCAATGATATCCTAAGACTATACAGCTAATAGAATAGTGCACCTCGATCGATTGTATCAAAAGCTGCTTTAAAATCGATACAAAATTACTTACAGCTTTTTCTTTTGTTTCAAGAAATTCTTTGCCAAGCTCCTGAATATAAAAATGTTATATATTGCTGAATATCCTATCTAAATCCAGCCTGGAACTGCCTCAGCAAGTTTCCGGTCTCAATCCAACTTACAAGACGCTTATGTTGTAAATATCTTGTAAGATGCATTTAAAAAGGAAATCCCTCTGTAGTTAGATGCATCAAATAACGATCCTTTCTTGTGGATTGGAAATATAATAGCATATCGAAATTCATCTGGAGACAGTTCTCCCTCCAAAACTGGATTAAAAAGTTTTAAAAGGTGCTCTTTAAGCATGACAGTCCCATACTTAAAAAATTCCACTTGAATACCATTCAAACCGGCTGCTTTTCCATCTTTAAGCGTCTCCAGCGTTTCTTCCAACTCGCTAAATATAAATGCACAGTCCAGAGAGTCGACTACGAATCCAGGTGCTACGAATTGCCACTTTGTCGGCGTTATTTCAGGATTTGAAAGATCCTTGAAAAGGGAAAGCATTACATTTGAAGACAGTTTTGTGTGGATAGTAAAACGTTTTCCATTCAGCTCTCTATAGCCAGTTTCCATAAATCAGCAGAGTTTTCACAAGATGCTAATCGGACTGCTTGATTTTCTGCGTATAACTTTCTTTTAGTTTTAAAAAAATTACAATTTTATATTGATTTACTCATATTTTGCATTAGTTTTATACAGACTCAGGGTGCTAAGACTTTAAATCTCAGATTACATAATCTCTAAAAAAAATTAATTTTGCTTTTTATTCCCTACTATTAGCCTGGACCTATTCCTGGAATGCGTCCACCTATGGGAGCAGGGTCGGTTCACCAGGCTCAACCAAAGGGAAGCAGCATGGGACTGATAATGCCACTATACACAATAGGAATTATTGTTTTCTTCGTTTACACAATTATGAAGGTAACGATTTAGTACTATATTTATTTCTATATGATATTATAATATCGAATTATTATTTTTTTAAAAATGAAGATTGTCTTCAAAAAACCTATTCCCAACGCGCCGTATGGACCAGCACCAGCTGATCCTACCTTCAGGAAAGAAGTATTTGGTCACGAAAAGAAACCTGATGAAACAAATGGCACTAAATTGGGTAAGATTTTTGTGTTTTACATTTGTTGTTCTTGTATTGAAATTCCATTTAAATGCCAAAAATATCAATATTGAACAAAACAAAAATGAGTAAAAATAATTCATGTATCATTAAACTCCCCTTAAAAATCAGGGTGGAGAGAACATCAGACAAGTAAGCTCATTGTAGTCGTTGAATTTCTTTTCTTTTTTTAAACTTTAATTCATACATTTTCTTCTTATTTTCATCATTTATTAATTAAATTACAAATTTTAAAATATGTCCTTTTTCGTAATATTTGATCAAATGTAAGATGAATGTATGTATTTAAGGCAAACAATTATTGCAGCATATGCTTTTATAAAAAAATTTAACAATCTCTTAGTTTCAATTTATATATTGTATTGCTAGCTGTTCCCTTTTTAAATAGATGGTAATTTAAGAAAAATGTGCTAATGATACATTGCATTGGTTGATACGAAAAACTCCAAATAAAATGATGATATTAATAAGCCTCTTCAAAATGTACAGAATATTACGTCTTTTAAATCAAATATAGTTAGAAGTTGAAATAAGTAACAAGCCTTCGGAGTTCGCAACTCCAGATTTTGATAAAGTAATATCTATTTTTTAAGATAGGAAGACATTCAGCTTTTATAAATGAGGTGGTCAAAAACATAAGAATACAATAATTGAGTCATTTCTTTTCCACTTACCACAATAATTCTGAAGATGTATTACATATTCTTATAGTCATGAAATGTCATGAACAGCAATCCGTCATCTAAATCGGCAGACTAATTTTCATTATACAATAAACAATAAAAGCCGTTCCTAAATGATTCTTACAATTTCCAACAATTTGTAAGAATGACAATTGAACAATGTTTTGACATAACAACAATAGTTCAGCATAATAAGAAAAAGGGATCTGGAGGCTTTTAAATCTAACGTTTTTATTACTCAATAGCAATATACAAAAATATATTTAGATTTAAATTTCCTTTTGCATGCAGATATGAGTAGGGATCTACTTTAAATAAATTTATAATAATTATAATCTCTTTGGTAGTTTTGATTTTTTTTTTGGCTTAAAGGGCATCTTTTAAATCTACCCATTAGATATGCATTTCAGTATTATTTTTTAAATACACATTTTCCTACACTTCTTTGAAGAATTATCACAATTAATAATAATGGCTGAATTTTGAACAATTAATACAAAATTACAACATTTTACGTGAGTCTACAATAAAATTTAATATTTGGTGTTCCGGAAATTATCTTATCCTTTTATTATTGGCTCAGTATTTGACTTGCATTATGAAGTTTCGTATAAAACATTTTATAGGATCTAACCAGCAACAAGAACACTGTAGCCGGATTAATTGCCAAGATCAAAGGCTTCGAGAAATGTCATCATCTAACATTATAGTTTCTACTAACGGCTCGCAAAGCGTTGGCCAATCATCCAGCCATCAACTTACAAAATCAAACCATCCAATAAATAAGGAATCTGAGCAATTAATGGAAATTGAAAAATTGAGGAAAAAACTTGAGGAAACTGAAAAGGCAATGGCTAAATTAATAGCCGAAATGAATTCAGACCAATTCCAAGCCAAGGTTAGCAAAAACTTAAAAAAATGTGTTTTGCAAAAATTCGCAAATCATGCACAAATTGTTTTTAATTTTATATTTTCTTTGATATACTTTAATTTAAAATTAAATTTTGGGTTAGCAAATTATTTTGTTTATTTTGGTTAACTTCATATTTTGCAAACAACATTGAGTCAAACAAAACACTAACACTGGTATAAGGATAATTATTCAACAAACATAAATAACACGTATACGGATGATACAATATATACATACATACAAATATACAGAGATACATTATTAACAAACTTATATTAATTTAATATACATATCTACACACATAAAATGAAAATGGAGAAAACACACAAAAGAAGATATGTAACAGTTTTCCAAAACCAATTTCTTGACTTCTCATTTTTCATTTTTCAAGATGCTCGCCATGAATTTTTTAAAGCGGCAAACTTTTGGCATTCCTTTTCTTAAATAAGTAATTAAAAGTTCATTATTTTCAATTCTGTTTCTTGCGGTAGGCTTTATTCCTTCCTAATAATAATCAAAACAAAAAACTCAGTCAAATACTACTGATAACAACATAAACTAAAACGATTTATTTTGATAATTATTACTTATGAAAATAGCAAATATAAAAAGTCAGGGTAATAGATATGGCTATGAGATTGTTTCACAATGATAGATACGTTTTTGACAAATCAGTTTTGAGGCAGTGTCAGATTAAAAACTTATTAAAGTGCCAAATGAATTAATTTTTGTATTGTATGCTTAATTATATTATTTTGTAAACTTGAAACTTTAGGCTTGAGATCAAATGCCTGGATTAACATTAACAATATCGTCGCATGCAATGCAGAACTAGCCTGTCCAAAATTTTGAAATTTCGTTTTATTTTATGAAAAGAAAGTCAGTTGGATTCTTCTGCTTATGCCTGTGTGCGCTCTCAATTGTAATTGTAACATAAACACATACATGGAATATAGAAGTAAACACGTTTTCAGGCTTTAAGTTCTTTTTTTTTTGGAAAATTTAGATATTATAACTTAAGCTAGTTCTGTATTGGTTCGACAAACAATTATGTTGAAATTCATATCAGAATGTGATCTTGTATTCTTAATATTTTTTTTTATTTTTTAAAAGCTGAAATAACGCCAAAATCATAACCAAATTCGAAAATTCGTACAATTTTGATTTCGAAAAATACGCTCTCTTTTTCGTTTGCATAAAGGTGATATTTGATTTTCGTTTCTGTTAAACAAAGTTTGTTAGACATACAATTTTTGTTTTGTCATCAAATAGAAACAAACAATTTATTTAAAACAACTTTAAAGCCTTTAAATTCATAAAAAAGATTGGTTTATTGGCGTTCCGTGCCGGCATTCTCATTTAGGCTCATCAGTCAACGACTGAGAAAATCTTTTAATACGCAACTTTTGTTTGTGCTCATTTCAGCTTATATATGTACATACATATGTATGTACGTTTCTTGAAAAAGAAATTGAACTATATTCAACGAGATTAAAATTCTTAATCATTAAAGCATGTCTTTTTTACATAAAAATGTAACCGAGAAGTTACTAACACTTCCACATAAACGTATTAATTAACTGTTTTACCCAATACGCTAATGCCAGTTGAATAGGCCAACAGGTAGGTCTTTGAATTAAAATAAAAAATTAATTCCTTTGGCCAAACTAAAGTGTTAACCGCACTGTTAATGTATAGAGTAAAAATAAATTCAAAAAGTAGTAACGCGTGTTTTTTAAGACGTGTAGTTTACAATCTGGCAACACTTTTTTGGGAGTGGGAAAAAATGGTATCGGCTAGAATTAATTCGAACCAACCGCGGCGGCCACTTCTCCAAAATCATTTTTAAACACAATGGCAAACCCTTACCTTTCTACGTTTTCTTTCCATCCGACTTTTGATGTAATATTTGAAGCACCGAAATTAAACTTTCGATGATTTTAGGTATTTGACTGAGCTTTTCATGGCATGAGGGAATCCCTTTTGATTGTTCATGTTTTTATTTGTTAACCACAAGCACAACTTCATACCTATATATTGAGCATAGGCGTGTGTACCAACAATTTCCGAATGCTTTCTTTTTTTCTTCTTTTGATACGAAAAATTGCATTTTATATCACACTAAAGCACTAACTTACATAACTGCACTCCAAATTTGAAGCATGTTGAGTTTTTATATTAACATAAAAAGGGGACATATTTTAAAAAGTGTGTAAGCAATTATTAAAAAAAAAAAACTTTAAAATTAATTAAACTTTAACTATGCGCACAAAATAAGGATTGTTTTACTTTTTTGCGCTCTATATTCTCTGTAAGGAGCATAAGTTTGGTTTACTGCTATAATTTTGTCCTTGCTATGTATACCTCTTAAATATATTCTTACCTGTTATAAAAATTAATTATTATCATACAATATAGTTGTAACAGCTATTCAAGGTTTAATTGATGCTGCCGACGAGCAATTAAAAGTACGAGAACAAAATTCGACTACAGATTCAAATAAGGTTAGCAATGGAAACAAAACACAAGATGGCGATTGCAATTTTTTGAATATAACTGCTATTTTTAACTGCGTCTTCATTTTTCTTATGTGTGTGTCTTTCAATTTCAACTAACAATAGATTCATTTTTAAAAAATATACTATAATTAATACCTTACAATGCACTCTTTGACTAACATCTTAAATTATAATAAAACTTTTTCCAGTATTAAACTGTACTCAAACTATATACTTATACTAACAAAAACAATATTTTTTGCTATTTTTTAGTAATTTTAATTTTATTTTATGGTTTATTAAGACAATTCGCATGTAATTATTTTTAGTTGGTGAAATTAATATACTCTTGAAATGGTGATAAAAATGTGTTTATTACATCATCCATCATCAAACAAATGAAATTTCACCAAACTAAATTCGAATATTTAGATTAAACTAATTTTGTTCTATATATTATAATAACAGGAACCAAACGACAAAACGATGACATTGGATAGTGAAAATATTACAAATGGAGAAACAAATATTAACGAATGTGATGATCTTAATTCTGTAGAAAAATCCGTAGGTGTAAAACATTTAGATGACATGGAAAACTCCAAACATGAAATAGTTGAACGTAAAAAAAGAGACGGTAGCGTTGATAGATCAGTGGCGGTGAGTTTATTAAATATTGCATTACTATTAAATTAAGTTATGTTTTTGTTTTTGTTTTGGTTTTGTTTTTTAATTTCTTATATTTTACTTATTATTTTGTTAAGGTGCTTGGTATGGAAGTAACAGCTAGTTGTGAAGGTGGCCAAAAGTGGAGCGGCCGGCCTTCCACGCCTGTTTTTTTCTCTCATCCCGAACATGTAAGTTACACAGCCGCAGCCGACAAAATCCAAGAATTTATAAAAGCAAACATTTGTCACTGTCTTCCAAAAGTTTTTAACTTTTAATACCTTATAGGGTTGTTTAAACCTTAGTCATAAGTCATAACTAACACAACAAAAGTTTTTAATTAAGAGAAGAATTAAAATGTTTTACTTTGTCCTTAGTTCAAAAAACGTCAATTTCCCTAATTCCACAGAATGTGTTTCTGATTATTTTCATTTGTAACTTATTTTTATTAATTTTGCGATGTATTACTTTTTTTTAAAAAAAAAATTTAATTTTGAAAATAAAAAAATACTTTTAACTTACGTACTTTCATTTACAGTCCAGTGAAAAACCTGAAGATCACCCAGAACCCCAGTCTATATACTTGGAAGGATCTTTAGGACACGATTCTCAAATTCTGGTTGCAGATTCTGAGACTCGCACAGAAGAAGTTTTTGATAAGGAACTCAACGGATCTCCGGAAGAACCTGCTGTAAGCAATCAATCAAAAAATTACATACATATAATGAATTATATGATTTTTTTTTAATTCCAGGTTGTGCTAAGTAGTAAAATGACGTTATCCTTGATCAATCTTGATGCAGGTGATATAAACAACTACGAAAAGACTCCTGCAGGTGATTTGGAAAGCCCTCTAGCTGATGACATTGAAATTATTGGACATGAAGAAAACTAAAATTGTTTCCAAACATTAATACATACCTACAATCTACATTGATACATTCTCGTTCATAAAAATAACTTCTTTATTTCTCATCTTCGTATTTAAAGATGCACTTATTAAATCTCTATTTTTAAAAAAGAAAGTTAATTAAAAACGACAAAATGTTAATGAAAATATACATACATACATATCGCGACCTTAGAACAATAGGGTTCTAACTGCACTCAAGTCACTTTTGAGAAAACAGAGATTGAATTTTTGTTTGCCTATAACATTTATATTTTTGTTTGGATCTACATGAGTTTTTGAAACCACAATTTTTTTACTAAGTAATGTTGATTTGAATTTAAAAATTTACAACATAATTCATAATTTAGCAATAAAACGTAGTTGAAAAAATAGATAGAACCTTGTTACTCAATGCTAAGGCATTTGAGCATAGAACAATAAGGTTCTAATTACCTGATAGAACTTAGCGTCATGATAGAAAATTTATTTGTTTAGATAGAACCATGTTAGCTAAAAGAAATACAAATTTTTGTTAAACAAAGTTTTTATTTTTTTTTTATTTTTTATAAAATAAAACATTAAAAATTTATTAAAGAATAGTTAGTAGCTGTTATTGCATTTCATAATTTAAATAAAAGAGATATTTTAAATTTTAATTTATAAAAAGTGGAAAAAGTTATCATCTTAAAAAAAAGTTTTAAATATTAAATTAAAATAACATTTGTATACTTTTTTATACATAGCTTGTAATAAGCTTTATCAGACGAACTCATGTATTTGAACATCGACAAAAGATTGTACTCTTTTTCTTTCGAGATACCTCCTCTTTCTGGATCACATTCGATATTATCTATGGGTAAGGAAGTTGGTGTTCCTATATGTGCAGTTGTTATTGTTTTTTTCTTCGGGTTTTCGCTAAAGTCTCCTTTCGTATTGAAACACAAATCATGTCTTCGTCATCATCGACGTAACTCAATGAAAACCCGACTTCATTTTCTACTAGGGTTATTTTTAAAATTTTTTTTTGAAACTTTCGCGAAATCCTTAAATTAAGTAGATTTCATTGGCATTATCACCAATGGGTTCCTTCTGTTCACAGTTTTAAGGAGCCGGATGAGTCCCATCGGTGAAAAATACTCATTAACAGACAAAAGTGGAACATTTTCTAAATTTATTATTTCTCCTTCTAAAATAAACTGCGAATGCGAAGTCATCTCAATAAAGTTAATGAAGAAGAGGACATTTTAAATGAGTGGTATATTCAAAGCAGTAGGTACACTTATTGATTTACTATTTACTTTTAAAATAGAAACACCTACATACCTTTACTTAGTAAAACGTATGAATATTTGGATCACAAATTTATAAAACCGAATTGTACAAATATTTAATTTAAAATGCATTTCTGATAAAATTCAATAGTTTTAAGTACGGGAAACGTTTAAATATTTTAAAGCAACAAAGTTCAATCTGCATCTTGTTGTGTAACAAAGTTCTATCTGCATTTTTTTAAATTTTTGTAAGTACACTAGGTTCTATTTACCACTTAGAACTTTGTGAACTTAGTTTTTTTATAAATTGAGGTACTTAGAACTTTGTTTTCTTAATTTTTATTGACTATATAGGAAACTAAAAGAGATAGACAAATATGGATGAAAGGAATCGAAAGAGCATACTCGATTTACTACGACCACATGTATAACTCAATTTTGAAAAAAATGTCAGTTAGAACCCTGTTGTTCTAAGGTCGCGATATGTAGGTACTCCAATTTAAGAAATTGATTGTTATTTAAGATAAATGACTGATGTTATAATTATTATTTGTTTATTTTTGTAATTATTTATGGATAAATGTTGTTTTACATTTTGTTGAAACCTTAAAGGACAATTTTACGCTACGTCTTGATAATTTTTTATTGTTCAATCTATATGTTGGCTTTGTTTTCATTGTGTTTAAATCAAAATATCAAAAAAAAAAATAACAAATAATATCGCAAAAATCTGTAAATAAAGGCTACAAAGTAATTAATTATTTGAACCTACGTAAGGCCACGAAAGTCTAGAGAATCTAGATATTTTAGTGGCTCGTTTTTTTAATAATGTTGATTTTACATTTATATTTCCAAATAAGAGTACTGCAGCATTAAACATTTTTTTAGCAATACATAACTTTTTGAATAAACCTTTAGAATACCGATTTCAGTATATGTATGTATCTTTAATAAAAGTTAAAATTAGTAATCCAATAGATTTTGAATACATACGAAAATAAAATGAATCTTAATTATGTCACAACACCACATGTTATATTATTAACTCCATTATGAAATATTTCATTAAAAAAATTAAGACAAGACCACAATAAAAAAAAAATATAAAAAAAAAAATTGAAACATAGTTTTAATTCCAATTATGAAAAAAATAGATATTGTTTAACCGCTGGCTATTATTGGACAAAATATTTCGGAAAATGAATTACCCAATTCTTATATATAATCAGTTGACAAATCTTTTCGTGCATTATAAAAATTGTGAAAAACTACGCGCTAACTATATATAGTTTTTATTGAAGAATAGTTTTGAAACTAGACAATAATATTACTTGACAATTAATAGCAAAAAGATTAAAAACTCTTTTACATCTTTACACAAAATGCAACTCATAAAATGGATATGCAGATTGCTTGGAAGATGATTAAATGTTATTTGTTTGGCATGATCAGCTAAAGGTACAGGTTTGTGAGGTTTGTTTCAAGTTCAAAACATAATGACATGCTAAAAGCTTATTAGTTACTTTTGTCTAAATTTGAGTTCAAAGAATACAATTGGCTTCAAATAACCATTATAAGATTAAAATATATTCTTGTGATTCCAGGAAAATAATAAAATAGTAAATAAAGTCCTACTTAACGTTTTCCATCAGGCTTGTGCATATTCAAAAACATGCTGTTCGTAGGTGTTGAAGGTATAATATTATAATATGTTGAAGGTATGTAAATATCTTGAGCAATGTTTTGCTTTCTTCGACATAGTCTTACAGGAAATTAATATTCATCATAGTAGGTACACACTCCGATCATCTGAAAATAAATTGTATGTGGTCAAGTCTACACAATAAACGAGTTTTTACTTCTCATTATACACTTACTTCTGGGATGGTCCTTATTGTATTGAAAAACCGTATTACATCAAAAACATAGATTTTAAAAAAGGAGCCAAGTTCTCCTGTATACAGAAAACCTAAGCAATAAGTCTGCCTTGAAAAATCCTGCGATTTTATTTTCATAAACAAAAAATAAACACGAATTTGTTTTGTGTGATTAAAAACAAGCTTTAGCTAGAAACTTAAAGATGTCTTCTAGTAATAGTTGTTTTAAAAAATCTTAGTTTATTTCGATTTCGAAGAAAATGTTAAGTGGCTTGTTAATAACTTTTTTAGGGAAATAATAGCTATTTCAAAAGTATAGTATCTTAAGAACATACATTGAAATTTTCATGCGGAGATTCCCATAGAACCGTTATTTTGAAGTTTTCTAAAGAACTCATAAACCGATTTTACTTTTTGTTTTATTATATTCGATATCTCAAAAACGATTCAATATTTTTTAAAGAAAATTAAATGTAAAACGTACATTCGTAAGTTCTAAAAAACTACATACTTAAAATATTACATATAAAAATTAGTATACACCAAAAAGTAATTATAAAAAGCTCTAAATATTTTCGAAAAAAAAAAACAATAAATCAAGATACAGGAGGAAGTTCGTGCACTGTATTTTTTTAAAGCACACCGTTTTGGCAAATTTTAATTTTCGGTTTCGATTTGTTCTAGTTCCGACAATAACTACGTTGATTAAGAATATTTTTGAATATTATGTTTCAGATGACTAGAAGTCTCGAACTCACCGATTACATGTTTTGTATACTCAATAAACAAAGCAATAAGCCCAAAATATGAAACATCGTTTTTTTAATTTTTAATGGTAAAATAATCGTAAAAATGATGATGTAATGAACGAGAAAAAATTCAGGAAAATGATATCATTTTTTGTGATTCGGGATACGGTATTACACTTTGGCTTCCTTAGATGCAGGAAAAATATTCAATGTAATAGTGTGTGAAGACAGTTTTTTATGGAGAGATCCTCGTAAAACAGAGGATTTAGTGTCTATAATACAAAACCAATCTTGCAACGAGTGTGGTTTCCACTGGCAAAATATTTAAATAACTTAGACGCCAGTTAGGGGCCGTTCATAAAATACGTTCGCACACTAGGCGGGGGGAGGGCTTTTGCTGAGTGTAAGAAGGTGTTACAAGGGAGGACGGGGGGTCTATGGTAACGTGACGTTCGCCATTCATTAAAACATTTTCAATTAGTATTTCTTTTGCCTATTTTTCTTTTTAAATTTCCATCATGATAAAAAGATATTTATTTCGTATTTAGTAAATATATAGAATTTCAAACGTATGTACATATATAGTTTTATTACAATAAATTGTAACTTGATATGTTTGCTTTTGTTTATTTTTCGACATGAGCGCTGGCTCTGTGGCGCGGGCGGGTTTAGTCTTTTGACTTGGCTCTAGCGGCGTTGCGATCCGTCACAATTGGTTTCTTTGTTTTTCCAATACTTTAAAGAGTAACGTTTTCTGCGCTCTCGACTGGACTCAGTAAAAAATGAAAATTCTGTTTCTCATGTATTTATTTTTATATTATTCTTTCATTCTTCATTTAGTAGTGAACTAATTCGGGCGCTTTTTTCATATTTCTCAATTTAATACTTTTTATTAAAATTCTTTTTATTTTTTATTTAAATTCTCAAAATGTGTGTAGTATCATTTGAAATTTATCATATTCAGGGGGGCTTCGTTTTTGTGACGAAATATTTCTAGGGGGGGGTCACAGAAAGCTTGACACAGCGTGACAATGGGGGCAGGGGGTCAGAAAAAGCTGATTTTAGCGTGACGTATTTTATGAACGGCCCCTTATAGCTATCATTGAAATCGATCCGGAAAAATTTTTGAATGGATATTTGACGGTGTTTCCTTTTGATTACAAATGAAAATTATATACTGATCGATCGGAAATCACTCAAAGAATTTTTTTTGAGAAAAAGAAAGTGTAATTACGCATTTATTTTTCTCTAAAAATGTATTTTTCTATTTTCCGGACGGAAATTCATTTTCCTGAAAAGCTGATACTTTTATGTTCAAAAGTGAAACGAATCGTTCCACTGATTTGTGTTCCAATTTCACACAATTCCAATGACAGATTTCTGTCAGTAAACATTTTTCGGTGGCTTTCAATCAGGAAATTTTTTTCAATGATAGACATTTTTAATGATAGCTATAAACGACCTGCCAACAAAATTCCAATGTTTGTTTTCAATGATGAAATCCAATGATAGCTATGTATAACTGGCGCCTTATTACCTGACGATCAACATACCACTTTATTGTCAGATACGAAAACCAAGCCAGATAACAACAACATTAACTAAAGGAAAACCAACGCATTAACTTAATAATATAATAATAACTCTTCGAAGACAAGTGGCCTAGCTATTTTACAAAATTACAATTTGTTGATTACAAGCATTTTTTTAACAAATTTGTGCAAAATCAACTTTTTATGTTTCACAAATGTTTTGGTATTACAAAATTGTACTTGTTGTTTACAAAAGTGAAATTTGTAGAATTTTCATTATTTCCGTTTCACCAAAAGTTAATTTTGTTTGTTGACTACAAGTACAAATACGTTAAAATACATATTTTTTGTAATTTTGTGTTTCACGAAATCAATAAATTTTACAAATTTGTTCGGTTACTGAAAATGTTATTAAATAACATTTTCTAATTTTCGAACGCATTTCAAACCTCATAATGTCCTTACGTCGAAGGGATATTTTTTGTTAAATAGATGAAGAAAAATACATTGAGCGCGAATTGTTGAACTATGAAATTTCAAATTCTTTTGTTTTTAACGAAAAGTTAAGGCAGAGGAAATATTAAGACTAATTGGACCTCGGATTGCAAATTCGTCTGAAAAAAACTTTTCACTGACACTGACACTTCACATTGGCTTGGAAATGGTGGACAGTATCACGGGATCGCACATGCACGGTTTATCTAAATCTACGGTATGCCGAACTGTATATCGTGTTTGTTTAGCCATTGTTGATTTTTGAAAAAAAATACTGTTCGTTGGCCAGAAGAACGGGAAAGCATCCGTGAACGGATCTTCAATATTGCTGGTAAATATAATCTACCCTAAAAATCCATGTACCTACTTGAAATTGTGATTCATTTTTTCTTAAGGTATGCCATTTGTATATGGATGTATTGATGGAACGCTAATTAAAATTGATTTTTCTAACGAGTTCGAATCAGCGTATGTCGATAGACACGGCAATCTCTCCATTAATTAAATGTTGGTTTGCATTCCCGACTATACATTTTATATACGAAGGATTTATATCTTCATATAGAGTGTTGTTGGTGTTCACGATGCGCGAGTACTCCGAAGAAGCCCGTTATTTTTAACATTTGAAAACGGATTCCTGCCTTTTTTCATTGCATTTTGCTTAAAGATATGGGATATCCGTTTAAAGATTGGCTGTACACCGGTCACGAGAATCTCATCTCCAGCAATCGATCGCTATAATAGAGCGCACAAATTAACTCACAAAATAATAGAAAATGAGATTGATATTCTAAAAATGAAATTTCCTTGCCTCAACCATTTGAGATTGCAACCAAGAAGGGCAATTCAAATTATAAAGTGCTGCATAATTTTGACAAACATTTCCCGTCAAAATGAAACCAATGACAGCTTTGAAGTGACAACAATTGATTTGTTGATTTTTTAAATTTGTTATGCACACTCCAATAAAAAAATTTCTCAGCCTTTTATTGCATCTTATGAAATTCACCATGTAAAGAAATATTTTTGACTTACCATAGTGTTTCTTCTAAAACATTGACACACGACATCTCTAAGGTATTTTCAATCTCTTTCTATTAAAATTCCATTAGTTTATAGTATTGACAAATTTTTGCAACTTGCTAACTTTAAGATTATGTGGCATTTTTTTTTATCAAGAATTAAACCGGCGATTAAAACTTTGTTCTTTTTATTCATTTTGGTATTTGATGTTATCACTAAGAGGACTAACAAATTTGTGAAAAAGTTGTTGTTGTTTACAACTTTGCAAAATAAATAGTGAAACAGATTTTGTTTGTACATATTTGTAAATAACAAATACCATTTCCCTTCTTTTTTTACAAATTTGTTGGAATTAAGTTTGTACTTTGTGAAACAGAAAATCAGGAAACAAATTTTTAAATGTAACCAACAAGTACAAATTTGTAATTGTAATTTAATGAAATAGGCCACAGGGTACCTGTGCAAAAATGTAATGCACAGAAATGAATAAACCAACAAAAACATAACTTTGCAACAAGTACGTGAATTATAAAGTTTCTGTATCCTAGAATTGATGAGGATGAAAAACAATGCCTTTGGGAGACGGATGATAGCAAAATATTATCCTTAAACAATACTGCAGAAATTATTTGCAAGACAATTATGCCTTATCCCTTTTTTATAATTAAAATTAATTTAAAATGTGTATGAAACACAAAAACAAAACATTTACAAAAGTGATGAGTCCTCTGCACATAATTCAGTTTATAAAATTGTACTTCAATCGATATTTAATGTTTTTAAATATACATATATATGTATGTATATTTATTGATATTAAATGAGATCGAATTTCTTTTCAAATAAACGTACCATCTTTCTTAACTTTGCAAAATTGTCTGTCTTAAATCATGCACATATTATCGATTATCCTCAATTGTATTTATCGATTAAAGTTAATTTCCCATCTTTTGAAATATCTGTTAGTTGTTAGTTGGGAACATCCAAAAAATATGTAATATAATTTTGTTGGGTTGAAAATATTGCAGTTAAAACGAAATTTAAATAAAACTCATGAAAAAAGTGTAACAAAACGTAAAAATGTTGCATAGTAAAAAGTTTGAAAACAAAAAATAAATGTAAAGCTTTTGATACCTTTGTATCATTCTAATAACACTGATGGCAAAGCTCGAATGTCCTATAATGCACCTTCTTCATTTTGAACTTTTCTATATCCCTAAAACATTAATTGTATATAAATCATATATCATACAGCATAAATCAAATGCAGATACCTCAAAAAAATCTAATTTATATGCATTTAAATTTAATCGAATTAGGTGGCGCAACAGCTCGTATAGAACCAAACCAGGGCCTAGTGACTTACATATACAACTCTCAACCATTTCTGTGTGCAAGTAATGTCAGAAAAAGAGGGGACCTACAGCTTTTATGCCGAATCCAAACGGCTAACTTGAATATGCAATTTTTATGACAAGAATTTCTCTTGGAGGATTTGTCAATTTTTTGCAAGAGGCAGTACCAATGAAAAAAACTTTAGGTGGCACAGTTATACAGTCATACGCACTACCCATCACGCCGTGAATACTACATTTACATGTATCTGCAAAACAATGAAAAAAGGAGTGTGAAAGAGTTATTTCACTTAAATAAACATGTTCGTCTTAATATCTGCATTATGACATTTCATATTTTATTTAATTTTGGCATCACTTTTTGTTCACAACTGTCAATGTCATTTTCTTTCAACCCAGTTCAATCATTCTTCTCCGTTTTCATAGCAAAAAAAAGTAACAAAATTGAATGCAAATGCAAATACTAAAGCAACCGCAGATGCACATGTCTAAACATAATTAATATTTACGTAAATTTGTTAGTTTCTATTTAATTTGTATTGAAATAAATCTTTATTAAACGTAAAGACTTCAGATAATTCAACTTTTAGTGATACTTTTCTTTATCTTTGAACTAAACTACAAAGTCCATTGTTCGCTGAATACACTGCTGAAAAAATTCCTCTCTAATCCCATTTTTGACGAAATCGTTTTGCCTTTACTTGTTCGCAGGACAGAACTGAGTTAAAGTTCACTAAAAACTCATCTCGCAAAAATATCTTGCGATAAAGTTTGTTTAATAAACAACTAAAAAAAAAACAGGTAAAATAACTATACATATATGTGGCACCTACCGCTCGGCACTATGACGCGAAAATGGTGTCAAGAAACTTTCTAATTTTTGTATTTCAAATGGTTTCTGTTCATTTATCAAATTGAACCTGTTTTAACCTACGAATTATTATCCATATTATTTGTATTTTTTTAAAGATAAATGATGAAGAATATTGTTGATGTTATGTCAATTCAACAAAGGACTGAAAATGTCTCAAATGCACCTAAAGCTATCCAAACTGACTACAGGTGAGCATCTTCGATTATTTATATAAATTTAAAGATATACATATATGTATGTATATGAAACTCTTTTATGTTATGTGTTTTCTATCAAAGGAAAAAGGATGGCCAAGGAGTAGTGCCACGTTTTCTTTTCGAATGTTCCATCAAACTTTCTATGAAGCCATTGACTTCTGCCACAGCCGCCATAATCTTTCATCGATTCTTTAATGAAGTTCAAAAAAGTGACTACGATCAATATGTTAGTTTTAAATAAATAAAAATGTAACTTTAACGAAAAGTCTTAACTTATATTGCACATCTTTTACAGTTGATTGCATCAAGTTGTTTATATTTAGCTGGAAAAATTAAAGATGATCCTGTAAAAATTCGTGATGTCATAAATGTGTCATACAGTACATTAAACAGAGGCACTGCACCACTTGATCTTGGTGATGAATATTGGTCGATGAGAGATGCCATTGTCCAAGCAGAGCTTCTCATCGCGCGTACATTAAAGTTCGATCTGAACATTGAACATCCACACAAAGTAAGTTTAAATTTTTAAATTAATAATATTTTTTGTATTTATAAATACATGTGCACGTAAAAACGTGGAATTAGAAAATGGAACAAAATATAAATACATATGACATACCTTATTAAACCTAAACGATATCCAATATTTGTGTGCCTATTTTTTTTTTTTTATTCTGAGAGATTTTATGAGCTCTAAGTTAACTCACTTGTTTTCAGTTATATTTATTATTTAAGAAGAGAAGAAGAAGAGAGAGAAGTTCTGCGTCTATATTCTTTAATTTTGAAATTGTATAAAATTTAATTGAATACTTCGATACTTAATCGAAATTTTTGTTTAGACTTTTGGGTTTCAACAAGAAATTAAACGACTACAGTTAATTTTACGTTATGGCCAAGAATTTAGCTTTATTATAAAGATAATAGTTTGTAATAAAGCGGCTGGTTGGGTAAAATTCCACCATCTTGAGAGCCAAGCCACAGACCCACGATATGATATAAAAGGCTTAGTTGTTTTGTTTTAGTATTTGAGCACCATTTATTTTGTCTGCATACAAAAAAATTGAACTAAGCACAGTTTATTTTCGTGAAGTGATTATGTACATATGTTTTAGACTTTAATTATACTGGTCGACAAAATTACGTTCTTTTTTCTTCTGCACAAACAAAATATTACTTTTTTAGCGGGTTAAGATGTTCTGTATTCGAATCTCGTTTTTAAATATTTATTTTTTTAAAAATACCTTTGAACTGTGTTTTTAAGGCTTATTTAAAATGCAACATATCCTTTCTCTTCTAGATACAGTTTAAATCCTTAACTTATTTAGTTTCTGGAAATTCTCATAAGTTATGAGTCTTTATTTGACTATATAAAGTTTGGAGCAAACCTTGAATTTAACGCTTTTACAGTTTTGAAAAATACGTTTTGAAGTTAGTTTTTAGTACTGATTTCGATTTCGAACAATGATTTTAACTACAACATTCAACATCATTATCTACATATATATTTTTTAACATATTTTAAAAACCTTATACGATACATTTTTTTAGACGACGGGTTCATTACAAGAACACAACTACTTTCAACCCGTTTTGCCTTTTCTGTTTGAAATCGTTTTAGTACAAATAGCTCAGGGATTCTTCAAAATCAATTTGAGACACATGAAATCTAACAACCTATGTATAAAGATTTTTACATATCGAAGAAAGGGCTTATAGATTTGGAAAACCATCACTAATTAAATTTAAAAAAAAAAACTAATTCATGAATTAAAAGCCTAATGAACTTTAATTTTTCGAGTTTTAAAAAGTAACATCTCAATAACCTTACGAGATAGAGTAATTTTGAAGTCGGACCAACTCGCCACATACCACTTGAGTGACGTCAAGCGGTTTAGAATGCATTTAAGAATTTTTTTGGCCGGCAAAATGGGAAAATCAAGAGAAACAATAAATGACTTAAAATCATTTTTCTTCATAAAAAAGCAAAATGGAAGACATTGAATTTATGGGTCATCTACAACACAGATGTGATTTGACATCATGACATGAATTATTCTTGTTACGAAATATCAAAAATAAATTTCGTAGACAGTGATTTTCTTTGAAAGAAGATGCTAAAATCATGTGCTAGGGGTTCTTATGTAAAAATGTTTCCAAGAATGGTAAAAACGCAACAAAAATGTATTGATACTCCTTGAGAACATTTTGAAAAACAATAAAATCATTTTAAATCAATTATGTGTTTATGGCTTAGTGTTTGGTGGTTGGACTGTATTTTGAGCGCTACTTTCCTATTTGGACCCTTAGTCGATATCACTGCATAACGATCTTGTGGCTTAAATTTGATAAGTCTAAACAGTAATTTGTTGTTATTTTGTAAAGGCTATTGATGTTCTTATCAAAAAATCATCTAATGATGGCACCCTAATATCCTTGGTTAAAATTTAATAAAGCTTTAAACTTCCTTTGCTTTGGCATCGATTTTTTTTCCAAAAAAAGGCATCACTTTAATTTCAAACTAAACTTAATATAATTTATTCTAAATATTTATACATTTCTTTTCTGTTTTTTAGTACCTTTTGTATTTTATGAAATCCCTCAAAGACTGGTTGGGCCCCAACACTTGGAGTTCTCTTCCCATAGCAAAGACTGCCGCTGCATTTTTACAAGTAAAATTTATATTTTGTTTTTAAATTAAGAATTCTTAGCTAAAAATTGAAACACACAATAATTTTTCAGGACTTTCACCATAATCCCAAGGTGCTTAATCATAATCCCTCTCATATTGCCATTTGTTGTCTTTCATTGGCTCTACAAACATACGGAGTACAAGTCCCACTTACTGGCGAGTCAGATGAAAACACTGCTTGGTATAATGTAAGTTATAACCTTAACAAATATTGCATAATTGTTGTGTTTTAATGTTCACCGCTTTTAGGTATTTGTGACCGGACTAAGTAAGGAGAAGCATTGGGAAATTCTTGAGGAAATTATGGAAGTATACAATCATGATGCCGAGATAGATGCTAACTAAAGTGGACATTATTGAGAAAAGGAAATAATCCTTAGAATTTGGAATTTGTTTGATTGATGGATTTGTGATAGATATGCAAAGATTTTGCATTTTTATGATCATTTGGTTTTATTTACACTCCTCCTTCCCCGTACAGCTTGTACTACTTTTTTATACGTTAAAACATGTTTTATCATTTATCTTTATTAGGATATCATTAAAATATCGATTGATTAATAATAAATCGATTGCATTCTAACTTTGAAGTTTTATTTCAAGTGGTTCAAGTTGTACCATTAATATTTTTCAAAAGTTCTTCAATTATTTTTATTTAAATTTATTTTGAGCTTAAATGTGTTATAAAATGTTGTTTACGTTCTACAACTTCTATATCATTTTATTGGAGGGAATGCATTGCAAACATTTATATTTCATGTGTCCGATTAGTCGTTGGATCCTTATTTCAATTTAATTAAATTAAGTCTATTTTTTGAGCCAACTAGGCTTATGTCTGCTTTCTTTACATTTATTGACAATACCACTCAAAAACATACATTTTGTTCCTTTGAAATCAGAGCTTTGTTAATATTACGATATACTTCGGTTCGTTATTATGTTGAAAACGCCATTTAAGGTGCATATTTTTATAGCAACATTCTACAGTATGCCTACAAGCATATACGACTTTTACCTAATTATTCGGTCCGTAACAAAGATTCCAAATAAATTATATTTTGTTTCAACACTTTAAAGCGCAAGTGACTTTCGTGTCAATGGCATTAATATTTTGTTTGTATAATTTTTCGCTCACTTCAAAGGATTTTTGAATAACTTTAATATGTTGGACTTAAGCAAACTAATGGGATTCCTAGAAGCGCGAGTGCAACTGGCTTTTTGACTAGAGTAAAATCCGTTGAAGAGTAGAAAAGTGAGATGAAAGAATCATAACGACGATTTTTGAGTGACTTAATTGAGTTAATGATGATGATTATATGTTTTATAGATTGTAGCCAGATAAAAATGAGAGAACAACTTCTTGCATCGTCTCAGAAAACCCATAATCTACTTGCGGCATTTTTAAGACATCACGCATGTGATCGTTCCGCAAGAGGTGATTGGTGATGCACATACCGAGCATGTTTAGTTAATTTGATGCAAGTGCCACTCATAGATAGGGTTTTCGAGTCATTACCTTCCACACGGTTTCATATTCCCTATTGTAGTATAACAGGCAGGTGATCATTTATAAGAAGGAGGAACGGACACATCAGCTTTTATATTGTGGGTTTCAGAAGTGTTATAATCTTACTTTTTGAAGATTCTCTAAAGATTTGTTTGACGGCCAGGAGAGATGCACCATGATGTCAATAATTCCTCAAGATATTTCTTAGGCTGATAATTAATCAGCCCGAAAGATATAACATGACATTGAAAGTGATCGGAGATATGTCTTTTTGACCGAAATCCCAGGACTCAAAGAAACCTGTTCATGAATCTTGCAACAATTCAAAATCGACTTCAATGTTTCGTTTTACTGAGACACCCTATCGGGCTACCCTGTTGCCCATTGATGAATTCTTCCATCTTTCAAATATAATGCTCAAATGAATACTTCACAAAAAAATACATTTGACCCACCTTTATAGGAAAGCCAGAGTTGTAGTTAAAAATAAAATAAACAGTTAGAGAAGATTAAAGGGTTTATTCATTATAAATATGATTGTGTCGTTTATTTTTGGGGGAGTATATCATTTTCAAATGATAAATTATAATTGAATTTAAATTACAATTATTGAGTCATATTTATGTAGTTTCTTAAATTAAACCTTATATTCTATATATGTAGATGAAAGAGTCCTGAATTTAAGTTTTCTTTTATACAAAAAAGCAATTACAACTAAAATTACCAACTAAGAAAGGATTATGGAGAGAAATATGGAGTTCAGTGTTTATGCTTATGCTTATGTTTATCGCTACGGTGTCGGGAAGATGGAGATTTACTTCTACTGCATTTCGGGGAAACTTCTAGCTTGGATGATTTTACAGGACTACGCCTCGATCTTGAAGGAGGGGACACGCGACCAAAAGACGGGGATCTAAAGTGTAAAAAATTAAAACTGATACAAAGTCCAAATACTTTAAATATCTCTCCTTTTCACCTTTTGGATCTTTGTGGAGGACTATCTTCGTATTTAGAAGCTTTAGAAGAGTAGGGAATTCTATCCAGAAATCGTTTAGGAGAGTCTGAAAGGCTGCGCGAACGATTGCGTTTAAGGTGCTTTGAATAGCGAGATGAAGGCGATGCTTCACGTTTATTACTGTAAGTCGGTGATCGTGACCGCCGTTTACTTCTCGGTGGACTAGAACGTGAAGAATGTAGTGGAGACGGCGACCTTTTTGCGTGACGTGACTTTTTCGAGTGTGTTCTAAAATAGACAAAGAAACGTTATCAGTTTGCGCTACGATTACAATTATTCTTAAAAAAAAAAAACTTACGATCCACTTGGACTAGGAGTTCTTCGAGTAGTATCTTTGCGTAAAAATGAAGAAGGAGAGTCCAATTCTTCTCTCTGTAAGTCCTGAAATTAAGTAAAAACTGAATTTTAACAAAAATACATAAACAATGCAATGAATTTGAGTTGCCTTCTTGAGTAAACGTTTTCGATAGTGTTCTACTTGTTGCGAAATAGTCCAGCCAGGGCGAACATCCCGTTTTCCACTTTCTAACTCATCTTGATATTGCATGGACTTCATTTCGATCTCGCGCAGTTTAGTGCGTTTTTCTTCGCTAAAATCTCTTGAAGTTTCTGCGTTTTCATCCTCTGAGCTGTCGTTACTGTCATAAAATTTTGGTGGCTCCGGAGCTGCTGGAGGTTCCAACGTATCCCATTTACTTGTGGTTATCGCTTGAGCTTCGACTTGTTCCGGATCAATAGTTTCCCACTTCGATGGTATAAAGGCGCCACCTTTTTTCGGAGAATCTCCCATTTTGTCAATTGGAATTCCATCAATGTCGTCATCCACTATTATAAAGAAAAACCAAGCAGTATTAATTTGTTTTACACATCCATTTCACATATAACTTACATGGAATTCCATCAATATCATCATCGTACTCTTCTTCGCAGTTATTTTCAGTCCGCTGAATAATAGGGGCATCTTTTTGTATTGGTATTGTTTCAGGTAACGCACGCATTAGGGCTCCCTTTAAGAGAGCTGCTCCATCTAATGGCACACCATTTAGGTCTTCATCGTCCTTTTCATCACCCGACATTGGTGCTCCGTCAATGTCAGGATCTTCCTCCTCTTTTTTAGTTTCTTCTTTAGGCTATTAGGTGTAAATGCACATAAATTATAATTACAGTGAACTATTTATATGTTCAAAAATTACCGTAGGTAGACCTAGAAATATTGCCTTTAGTTTTGAAAGAAATTCCTTTTGATAAATTGTCCATTCTTCCCATGCCCGTATGACTTTTAGAACACGAGCCTTGAATCCTTCACCCTTCAGTCGACTGTCCATGCTCGTGTAATAGGTGTGCAAATTTTCAAAAACTTCTACAAGCTGCTTTTCCACGCTATAAAAATTAAGTTAAGATTGTATAAAATATTGATGATGATATTTTTGATATTTTGAAGCATTTACTTACGCTTTTCTAAAGAAACTCGCATTTGATACCTTTACAGTGCAGTTGTGCAACAAATCGGAAAATAGATAAAGTCGGGCGATTTTTTTGGAGCACAAAGTATCGGAGTTGGCGAGGGACTCAGCTATGCACTCGCATATTTCATCTGCTGCCTCAGCATGTTCAATGCAAAATATCATCACATCTCCGATTTTGGATCTTTCTGGCGTAAGATGGCGAATTAAGTCTTCAAGTCGATCACGTTGCCTGAGAAAATGATGTTTTCATTATAAAAGAAAACTAAAACATTCACCTAAACTTAAACTTACGCGTTAGATAAGGCACCTTTGTGTGGCTCAGGAGCTTCATCATCTACAACAAGTTCGTCGGACATTCCTTGGGTATAGAAATTAGCTGATGGTGGTTTCCATATCGGCCCGCCCTTGAACATACGAAATTCTTTTTCACGCCATTCATTTGGCGAGTCGCCCTGCAACAATGAAAACAACTTCCACCGGTAGTAAATGTGTGCTGGACTTTCGTTGTCAAACAAAAAGCTAAACAGTGGGTTCTCCATTTCTCTGCTCATTACAAGAGCCTCGAACATCGGACCTTCTCGGATGACAAACTCTATCATACGATGTATGACGCACAACACAGTTCTGAACAATCAAAGGAAAAACATTAATTTTTGTTGAAAAATAAACCCAACATTATCATACTTCTCTGTTGGAATGCATACTTTGACAATAGCATTATATAGAATCTGTGGGGATGTGAATTGGTTAGCTATGGGTTTTGAGATTTTATGTTAGAAACCAAACCTTTTTCATGCACTCGGTCTTTTCTTCATCATCTGCATATTCTTTATAGTTTCCAGGAGGTGTGGACAGTGTTTCATTTGGTGACGGTTGTGCATTAAACGGTAATCCTGAGGGTGGTGGCGGCAAAGTAAGCTCAAGCATAGTCGGGGGAATGAATATCGGTTGATTCAGAATGGGAACAGCTTTTCCCCAGCCTAGTCTCATTTCATAGCCCATGACATCGCGTCCATGTAAGGTTTTTAATGCTCGTTCGGCGTCTTTGCGGCTCATATATGCTACAAATCCGCAATTTCTTCCTCGAGATTTCTCCTCCTCTGAACGAGGCCACATAATTTTAATGCTAGCCAAGGGGCCATAACGACCGAAGAGTTCCATAAGCTGTTGTTCTGATATTTTCGGACTAAGGTTTCCCAAATATAGATTTGTCGTATTTGGATCACCGTTATCGAATGAACCAATTTCATTGGATTCTTTCGTATTGTCCGTTTCAATATTGACTATGGTTTGACGTGCAATATGTTTGTATTTGTGGCGCTCTTCACGTTCCTCTTGAATTCTAAAGAACAAAAACAATTTTTTTTTTAATATAGCTGCACATGTTTCGAAAAGATAATTTTTGTTTCTCTCAACAGAAATAAAGAAGCTGATTTTGGAAAAAAGAAGAGCTCGAAGGAAATGGCAAGCAACGAGGTTTTTAGATGATTTAACCGCCTAAAGGCACTTGAAGAAAAACAAGTATGCTCGGCTATAATCTTAGATGTTGCTCAAGCCTTTGACAAGATTTGGCACTTCAGAATTGAGTACAAAATTCATGGGGACCTTCCCGGGCAGTACTATAAAATACTTAAGCCTAATGTTACAACCCGACTCTTTAAAACTCGGCACGATTAAAATTACTTGGAACTAAAGAAGCTAAAGTCGACCAACCTTGGATCTTGTATATACAAGTAAAATTCCAGTGGATACCAACGCCACCAATGGCCACCTTTGCTGATGACACTCCAATATTAGTGCCAGTTAGATCCATTGAAAGAGCTACATAAAAATTGCAAAATACAGTCGATGAAGTTTTTGTTTGGATGCAAAAATGGCGTACTACTAATCCAAATAAACGAAATCGGCGCAAAAACTATGGGAAAGTATTACAACTATAAACTTCCCCTAAAGTGAATTAAAATAAAGAAAGAAAAATCATTTACCGATCTATCACACATTGGCTCTGATTGACCGGTGGTTTTAATGCGGTAACGATAATAATTAATAATTTTCTTTTTTGAAGATTTTCATCGAATAGACAACAATCTGAACAAAGATTTTTCGATTTCCTTGAACTTGAACAAGAAATTAGAGGATTTTGCATTGCTACTTATCTTTTTTAATTTCTTTACAAGACACAGAGGAGGATGGGCATACAAATGAGCTTAGCCTTAGTAAATTTTTTTATGGACACAGAGCTGTAAACTTAGACATTGTACATAGTCGTGCCATAAATTGTTACAAAACTTTAAGATGTTGTCGCTCAAGGCATCTATTTATATAAAATTGATGTAGTGATTCATTTTAATGCTGTTTAAGGACCTTGTAAACATAAAGGGCTATTGGCGCTCTACAGATCACTTGTGCATACCTCGACTCTAAAAAGTTATTGTTTAAAGAGTCAATGTTTTTACTGCGATAATTCTTTTTTTTCGCATGAAAAGTTTTTTTCCGTTGAAGAAGTTTATAACAAAGAAAATAATAATACAATTGATGCCACAACATTATACCAAACTAAAACTGTTGTTCTAAGGTTCAAACCATGCTTCTGTCAAAGTTCGATTGAAAGTCTAACCCAAAGTGTCGCAATTTTTTGGGACTTATGTATGTGAAAAGATGTAACATAGAGAAGTGATAAATTAATTAAATTGTTTAATTCTTAAGATAGAGCTAACTGAAGCAGTGTCAAAAATATCAATAGAAACAGTGCGTGCCACTATGGGTCGATGGACAAAACGTTTAAGGGCTAAGCTGAGGCCGTTTATTTTAGGTGATACTACTTTTTTAATTATATTAGGTTTTTATTATTTTATTCCCAAATAAATTTTATGCCAAAATAAATGAAATGAATAAAAAATATTATAAAGTTACTTACTAATGGTGTTTTATGCTTGTAACAGAACTTATGGCACGACTAGGAATGAGAACAAAAACATCAATCAGAACAAAAATGAATTGCAATACTGTTCCTTTGAAATTACATTATTGCTTTTGATGAATTGAATAGACCCCAAAATTAAGGTTCATATAAACCAACGGCCAAAAAAACGAATACTATGGTTAGCGAATAATTCGCTTAACAGTATAAAAATTATATTTTTATTTATTCTATTTACCGCACTTAATAATTGGGAATGTACCTACAAATAAGAATGATTGAATAAATTTATTAAATGGGTGCCAACCAAATGTACTCGATAAGGAGCGTCTTAGCCTGGGAAGCTCATTGCAAAATGTTGACCTTTTGGCCTCCTCCTCTAATTTGATCTTATTTTGGTCACATTTTCATCTATGCTGCGATAGGGCCCTGCACTATTTAAGGATGCCCGGTACTCAAAGAAGTGATACTTTTTTTTGTACTTGCCTAGTTCATTTTGTCTACCAATGTTTTGAAATGATGCAATAGGAACTTATTGTTTGATTGTCCATCAGTATAATCTTCTTTTTAAAGATGATAAAGAATTTAATTTGAACTTGCAAAAAAATGTCTTGAAAGCAGATCAGAGTTTAAACTTTTATGGTTAAGGCCATCATCAAAACTTGGTCAGTTAACAATGTGAACAATTTAATTCTCGTTAAAACAAACAAATAAAATTATAAAATATTAAATACTTTGTTGTTGTTTATTCCAATTTGCAGTGGTATAGGTATGGTGCCTGGGAACGAACCAGACCAAGTCCCATATTTATCAATTCTTCTTTATGATATTTCTACAGCATGAACAAGTTTTTATTGCAAGTACAAGCCTTGGACATCAAAATTGCAAACATTTATTGCATGGAAATTTGTTTAATAACATAGTAGGCCTAGTTTTACCCCATTACCATTCTAACTTAGATGTGAAATTCACTAATATGACTATAAAACAAACTCGATGAACTCCTCAATAACTTTTGAGCACGAAAGGAAATTATGGAGTAATTGGAAAGTCTTATGCACTCAAATAGGTCAACTTTAGATTTGTCTGTTTTAAGAAATAAAAACAATTTGAGATTTTTTAAAAGTAAATCTTAATAATATATTCAGGTCCAAGTCATTAACTTCAATACCGAAATTGCCGCTAAAATAACTTAAGAAATGCCACATTTTTCGTTCTGATACTGAGCTCTACGGTCTCCATTAGTTCTCTTTTCAAGCAACACAAACCAGCAGGTATGTAACGTTTTAATTAATTTTGTATACCCACGCACAATAATTGATAAGAAATGCTTTTTTTGGGCAACACAATTAAGATTTTTAAATAGGTACATTATTTCAAAACAAAAACTTACTGCCTCAGTTCCTCTTTGAAAAGCTCCAAATTACTTTTCTTCTTTTCTTGAGACTTTTTCTTAAGACTAAGTGTATCTTTTTTTGTGTCGGAAGCAAGCATTTTGGCATATTCTTGTGCCCGTTCGGCGGTTGTTTTCTCGTCGTTTCCTTTCCCGGGAATATAAAGTTTACCCTTCTCTCGTTTATCTTCACCTGTTGTATAAATTACCATAAAACAAAAAAACGCTTATAAATTCTTCATGCATCATTATAACAATATTGATAAATACGTACGCCTTGAACCGGCATCATAAGTTCCAGCCTTTATCCAAACTTTAGTTGAGGTTGGTGGTTCTTGAAAAGTTTCAACAAATTCTTTGAAAGCCTAAAATCCAAAATAGCATTTAAAATAGCATGAATGCAATATATAAAAATTAAATAATTACATGAGCTGCCGCCGCCTCTTCTTCACGCTTTTTTTGATCTTCGAGCTCCTTTCGTGAGAGTGGCCTTTTTCCCATTGCGCCAAGCGTAAACGCTTCTAACTTCTTCTCATTTATTTTCTGCATTTTCCAACAAATTTAGCTTTATGTTATTTAAATATTTGTTTACACTAAATTACCTTTAAACTCATTTTGATAAATTTTATATTGTTTTAACTTTTAAAAGCCTGATCTTATTAAATTAAAAATTGCATGACATAGACATTTGCTTCACAAGAAAGAAATGTCCGATAAAATGTTGGATTGGATTTTGGAATGACATTTCGGGTTAGGGTTTGTTTTGTGGTTAGTACACAATAAAAACGAGTGAGTTCAGCGCTTGATTGAAACGAAAGTGTCTATACTCTGCAACTTAATTTCTGTTTCTTTCAATACTTTCACTTAATATTTGTTCCACTGAAAACTTTATCGAACATGTAAGAAGAATAAAAACAAAACAAGCGTTATAAATATACATAGTTCATTAAAAATATAAATCTAACTCAACAAGAAAATAAATGTTGCCATTACTTAGCTTAGAGCCGGGCGTATGTCGGAGATTCTACATTGCTGCAACGTTTCTGTTTCACAGCTGCATTGAATTGTCAATTGTTGTACATAGCCGTAAAACAAAGTTTGGACAACAGTGAGAGCAAAGAAAATTTGAAAAATGATTTTGCTGCACAGGTTTTGTCAATAGGCGTGTACCATCAACTGAGCGCTCCGAGCGCTCAACTATTTTTTTAAGTGAGACAAAAAATTTCAGCTGAGCACTGAGATTTTTTGCGGAGATCTATGAGACAAAAAATTCATGGATTCATTTCTCAATTTGCTTGCTCACCCAAAACAGCTGTTCAGTTGTCATTTGTCTGGTGTGGCGCGTAATTTAAATTATTCTTTTCATGCTCCTCATTCCTTTTTTTATTTCTTATTTTATCTGATGAACTACTTAAAATTTGACGCAAAACTTGTTCTTGTTTGTTATCCATTTTAATAGTTTTTTTCCAAAAGTAACAAAGAATTATCAATAGAAAAAAATAATAAATTCACATCAAAAACTACAATTGACAACATATGTTTTTGACAGCTTATGTTTGTACGGAGATTCTTGTCCCACAAAACGATTCTGCCTCCGTCAATCTGACATTGAGCGCTCACTGAGCGCTCAGTTGATGGTACACGCCTAATGCATTGTTATAATACAAAACACGAAGAATACAGAACAAGAAATTCTTAAAAGTTTTGATGTGTTATGCATAAAATATTTTTATATTAGTTGCGTTTTATTATCGCCAATGACCTATTTTGGTAATCGTGCGATAAAATAAAACGATGTAGATTCAACCAGCCATCTTTTGTTTTCTTATGTTTTTTAACTTTTCAAAAAATATCTGTCCCTTTTCTTAAAACTACATTTCACACAACATTACCATTTATACCACAAAATATCCATCTATCCGTCATAATAAAAACTAATTTTTAGATTTGTGAAATATTAACCCAAATAAAAACCAGGATAGCAAATTGTTGTTTTATTATGCGTTAAAAGATAATCATTTTCGACAGTAAAACGCAGCTATTAACATAAGCAAAAGTAGTTCTTATAACTGGCCCTATAAAAATTTGTTGGCAATTTACTGTTGAATTAAATTTCATCATTTAAATTTTTAAAATGTATTACGAAATAAATGTATCTTCAAATGCATTGTTTCTTTTTGAATACAAAATACTTGACATCTTTTTATATAAAATCTATAGTCCTATTATCACGAGAATATATGGGGCGGAGCCTAGTGGCTACGGCAACATCAGCTCTTGCAGTTTTCTTACTTCACCTTTTGTATACAAAACTTCCAACGCCACAAAAACTGTAAAACAAACAATTTAACTGATAGCCATAACCGTCCCCTTAGAAGAAAAATTGCCGGTAGATTTTAATCAGGGAATTTTTTAATGATAGAAATCATCGCTATTAACGATTGTTTTCAATGGTTGCGTTCAATCTCGTGTTGGATATTCTATTCTGGATATGTAGATTTTTAGATACCGTATTGAACAAGTAGTACCCGTGGCATGATGGTTAGTGCGTTGGACTGTCATGCCAGAGGTCTTGAGTTCGATCCCTGCCTTTGCCATCTAAAGTTTTCTCACGGGTGCTGCCTCTTGCGAGGAATTGACAAATTCTCCAAGAGTAACTCTTGTCGTGAAAAGTGCTTACTCAAAATTAGCCGTTCGGATTCCGCTTTAAACTGTAGGTCCCCTCCATCCCTGACAATAGTACTCGCACACAGGAATGGTTGAGAGTTGCAAGTCACTAGGCCCTAGTTCTCAACGGACTGTTGCGCCACCCAATTTATTTATTTATTTTATTGAACGAGTTGGATAGCTTATAATTGAGATAGCTGGGAAAAAAATAAAAAAAAACTACTTTCAGCTGTTTACCAAAAGCAGACACAGATTTAGATTTCGAGGAAAATGAAAGTTTCATTGGATAATCTTAATATTTCACCGTATTTTTACTAAAAAACATATAAACTTGAAGTCAATTTTAGCTTTCGATACCCACATATATCAAAAATGTTTGGATACATTTGAATTTCTTTATTGTTTTTGATCAGCTGTTCTTTTAGACGTAAAACACCAACATATAGTTAAAAAAGAAAAACGCCAATTCATATACTTCATATGGACAGCTAAATAAATAAATAAATAAATTATGTGGCGCAAACAGCCCATAATCATAAATAAAAAATGACAACCATTCCTGTGTGCGAGTCATGTCAGGACCTTCAGTTTGTATGCCGAATCCAAACGGATAATTTAGAAAGCACTTTTCATAACAAGAATTGCTCTTGGAGGATTTGTCAAGTCCTCATAAGAGGCAGTACCTGTGAAAAAAAACCGACGTGAAAAATATACACAATATTCTTATTTGAATTTATATTTCTTATATTCTTAACAAAAAATATAAATAGGATTGTGAACAATTTAAAAATTTCGCAGGTCAATATTCAAAAACAGTTTGAGATAAACTGGATCATCCATTTGGTGTTAATTTATCCCAAACTTGAAAATGTTGCAAACGGAAAGTAAACTCTGAAAGCATCTGAAAGCATAGACACACCATATACATACATATATATATATATATATATATATATATATTGTGTGTCTATGACTGAAAGCTTCTTCAAATGATCCATGGAAACAAGAAAATGTAAACAAAAACAATCAAGCATCGAGAAGTTAACAATACCAGAGAAAAAACTAATTAGTTCTTTTCTCTATGACAATACAGAGACAGACCTACATATAAACAAATTTGAGTTTGCAACAAATTATAGTAATTTATTAACAATAAATAAAAATTTAAATAAAACAATTAAAGGAAAATACTGAAAACATGTTTGTTTATTTAAGCAAAAAGGTATAAGAAGTAAAAGATCATTAAATTTTCTTTTAATAAAAGAAATGATTCTCCAATTTGCAGATTGCAATACCAAATAATGTTCAGTTGAATAGTATTTCATGGAATAAGGAGCAAGGGTACATTGCTATTGCTGGTTCTGATGGCTTGTTAAAAGTCCTTAAGCTAGAGCAAGGTAAATATAAGTCAAACATTTTAATTTTTGGACCTTAGGTTTATTAAGTATATTGTGTTGGCAGCAACAGGAAATGGACAAAGCAAAGGAGGATTCGCAGCTGTGAGCAACTTGTCCATGAACCAAACACTCGATGGCCATAAGGCTGAAGTTAAAGTTGTTACTTGGAACGACACACAGCAGAAACTCACATCGTCGGATGTAGATGGAGTGATTATGGTATGGATGCTCTATAAAGGTTCCTGGTATGAGGAAATGACAAATGATCGTAAAAAATCCACTGTCAATGGAATGGCATGGACCTCGGATGGAACTAAAATTTGTATTGTGTATGAAGATGGTGCTATTATAGTTGGTAGGTAACATTAAATTATTCTTTATTTCTTTAAGACAAATTGTGCGAGTTCCATAATTTTTTTTGAGGTTCTGTGGATGGTAATAGAATATGGGGAAAAGAATTAAAAAACACACACTTAACAGGAGTTCAATGGAGCCCTGATAATCGACTTTTACTTTTCAGTTTAGCCAATGGCGAGTGTCACCTTTATGATAATCAAGGCAATTTTGCTGTAAGTTCTTAGCGTTTCTAATCTTCTTACATTGTAGTTACTCACGCAACAAAAGAATATTTATTTATGTTTTGTACGTACCTATTTAGATGAAACTCAACATTCAATGCGTACCACTAAGTTCGAGCCGCATCTATAAAATTGCTAACCTTTGTTGGTTTAGTGGCAAAGCTGCTCCTAATCGTCCTATCTTATCTATTTGTTATGAAACAGGAAAAGTGCAGTTGATGAAAAATGAAAATGATGATGGTAAAATTATTTTGTTTTGTCATAAACTCGCCCTGATAACATGTGTATACTGCTTATTAAAGCACCTGTTAAATTTGACACCGAAATGAAAAACGTTGATGCTCAATGGAACCACGATGGCAATGTTTTAGCTATTTGTGGAATTAAAGTCGACCCCAGTTCGAAAGAAGGCAATCAAGTTTCGTTCTACTCACCACACGGGAAATTATTTCGAACACTGAAAGTTCCAGGCAATCAAATAACATCAATGGCTTGGGAAGGGCAATCACTTCGAATTGCAATGGCAGTCGATTCATTTATTTACTTTGCCAATATCCGACCCGATTATATATGGTGCTACTTTGAGAAGACTACAGTTTTTCTTAATACAGTGCATGAATCCTTAATGAATGTGATTACGTTTTGGAACACTAATTCAAATCAGGTTATTTAAGACGTCATGAAAAAACAAATGCTAAGAATTGTACATTTATTTTTATTTTAGCGCTTTTTAAAAGAAGTCGAACCTGTAATGTGTATGGCTGCTTGCAACGAGCATTGTGTCATTGCAGTTGAGTGTTTGAATACAAATATTCGGGATATAACATTAATAGGAGCTGAGAAAAAAGCCGAGGATAAGTGTTATCAACTTCTGTTGTGTAACTCAATAGGAACAACTGTTGACTGTAAGTTAAATAATTTACAAAATGGGACAAAAAACATGATAAACGTATGAATTTAACATATGCTCAATAATAATATTGCGACAAAACTTTAAAAAACCTAAATTACCGATTTCAAGATATTGAATTTAAAAATGTAATTGTAAATGCAATAATGCAATTTTCACTTGAAAAGTTTCCATGCGCACAATTTTCGATTTAAATTAGAAAGGTCGTTAACGAAAAAAAACTATCCTGGGCCTGATTATGGGGTTCACGGCGAATCGCTATCGCCTTCTTCGTTTTGAATTCGACCAATTAACGAATTCGAAGGCGAGTTTGAAATGTCATAATGTTTGTTGGCGAGTTGAATCCGATAGCTTTTTTTTGGCGGATTCACAGGCGAAAGAGTTTATTATTATTCAGTGTTCGATTTCGTGGATTAATTCTTTATTTTAATTTAAAAATGTGAGTTAGCTTTATTTTAATTTTCTTATAATTTATCCACAATAAAATATAAAATTTTAAAATTCATTCAAGGAACGATGTTCCTGTTCATTCATTTTAAAATTTATCATTTTTGGGCACAACTTTCTCTCAAGAATTTTAAGAGTTTCAGACAAAACGTTTCAGACTGTTGGTTGTGCCATTCCAAGGAGTACGTCTTGTCCAACTCCTTTTTGGTACGATCCCTCAGCAAGAAATCTCATAGTAGCGGCAAGCTTTACAATTGAAGGAATGCCGTTGCTGTTCTGATCCTTGAATTCCTCACTGATCTCTTGCAAAATGAAGACAAAAGCTTCTTTCGAAAGTCAAAATAGTTTGATAAATCTATTAAGACAAAGTGTGTAGATTAATTGATTAATTTGATTTAAACTAAAAGGAAACAATACTTACTCAGTTGAAGGGAGATCCAGAGGAGAAGATTTGCTTCTTAGTAGTTTCCTGGACACCCGTAATCTTGAGGATTCCTGGGATTCCTTAAATTCCTCCCTTTCAGAATAAATATACACCATAATTGATTCCATTTTTTAATTTTAATATTGTTTATTAAATAAATCACCGCAAATTTCACAAATTCAATTTGTGGAAAGCTGTCAATCCAAAAGTGTCAAATCACTGGAATATAGAGAGAAAAAGTCAAACCAAAGTGTCAAATCACTGGAATATAGGAAGAACTACTTTCGCTTCGCCGCGAGTTCGTTAATAAGGAAATACGAAGCGAGTCGAATTGAAAACGATCCGCCGCGAACCTCATAATCAGGCCCCTGTGTTGTTGTCACTTTGGATATCCTATTAACACGATTGGAATTTTCTTTAGATGTGCCAAAAAAATGTGAAACATTACTAAAGTGTGATACATTCCAAAACTCTTCTGAAATATCCTGTTGAGAGAGGAAATTAATAAAGTGTATCCCAATTGCATTTCGACAGTTGGGCACATCAGGTAGATGCTGTCGTAACTTTCTAGGGTCATGTCCCCTATAGTCGAACACTTAGTGGTCTATGGTAAAGTAATCGTCTACTGTGTTGGGACCGTTTAACGTAAATATGTGATGTAAAGTTAATAAGCTTAAACTCAAAAATTTTGTGTTTCTTTAAACATTTTTTTATTAACTTTAACTACTTTTTTTAAACAAATTAAAAGCTGAAAATAAGCAAATTCCCCAGTAGTCGAACAGTAGTTGCCTGAACCCAAACAAAGTTTCCTAATTTCGAACATAGGATTTTATATACAGTTTCAATGTAAGATATTTAATGAAAAATTGTTTTTGAATAGTTTTTTTGCTATTTTCTTTGCTAATTCAATTTTATTGAAACATTAAACATTAAAAAGATGTGTGTTGTGTTAGGTGGTTTTCATTGTTTGAGCAGAATTCACTCAAGGCTATTGACAAGTGCGATTTATGTCCATCAACTAGTAAAAGAATCGGTCGTTTAATTTCATTTCGGTTAAGCCAGCCACTGAAATTATGGCACGAGCACGATATAATAACGGTTTTTGGTAGAGGGGCTTAATACAAGCATTTTTACTATGGGAGGGGGGTCTATCTCCCCCCGTTTAGGCGGTAGGGGCAATTTAAAAAAATTATTATTTAAAATGGAAAAAAATAATTAAAAAATAACGGTGATACTTACAATTAAGTTTTATACATTTTTTTAAAGCCAACATTCTGTTTTATTAGCCAGTTTTTAATTCAAGTCAAAACTATGCGTAGTTTTTGAAAAATTTAATTTTAAACTCAAAATTTGAGAAAAAAAAGTTAAAAAAAGGTTTCAAGTGTAATTTTTCAATACTTCAAGATTATCTACCATTGTTTTTATTTAAGAATTTATTGCTCTTATTTGTTTTTGATCAAAAACTGAAAACTAGATGATTTTATGTCTTTTAGTTTTTTAGAAGACATAAAGTCATCTAGTTTTCAGTTTTCGATCAAAAACAAAAAAAAAGCAATGAACTCTAAAAAAAAAAAAAAACAGTAGATAATTTGAAAGTTTTGAAAAACTACACTTTAAACCTATTTTTTAATTTTTTTTTTGCATAAATTTTTAGTTTAAAACAATTTTTTTCAAAAACTATGCATAGTTTTGACTTGATTTAAAAACAAGCTAATAGACAAAAATGGCTTTAAAAAAGGTATAATACTTGATTGTAAGTATTACCGTTCTTTTTTAATTATTTTTTTCCATTTAATGTACATATTTTTTTAAATTGCCCCTACCGCCTAAACGGGGGGAGATAGACCCCCCCTCCCATAGTAAAAAATGCTTGTTTTTAACTGTTCTATACAAATCCGTCATTAAACTTTGTCGCCAAAGTTATCGTACTCTCCCCGGCTTCACTGTAGGTTTGATATTTTCGTTTCATTTTTTGTCTGAAATATGAGATTTGAAAATATTGTCAGATCTGTCAGTGAAAACTGTGTCTTAAATGTTTTACAACCGTGTTAATTAAGAAGGTAGGTATTTTGGCTGCCATATTGTTAGAAATACCCCAACACATTGTCAGACGACCTTCTTTTCAAGTTATTGTTTACCATTGATAGATCTAACAATATTGAAAGATCTGACAATCGTCGTGTCCTGCCTACTTTATTGAAAATCTAAGAACAATTCGGAAAAAGGAAATAAATAATTCCCTTAAACCTAGGCTTTTAAAGAGTTGCCTACATTCGAACACCTGTGTTCGGGTAGGAAACTTGACAAAATTTGGTTTCCTATGTTCGAACAGGCAAAATATAATTTATTTACTAAGTTTTAAGCTACAAATTATACGTAAATTAATAATGTTATATATTAACTACAGAAAAAACACAAACAAATATATATTTACCTTAATTACAACGATCTCAACAGTTTTTTTTTTAACCAAAACAGTAAACAGAGAGTGCCTCTAAAGCAACAAGATAAACTAACCTTTTTATAAGTTTTGATATAAGTTGTACTAGATCAGAGTTTCTAAGGGCTAAGGGGGATAACACACCTAGCATTTAACATTTTTAGAAGCTGAAACCTAAGAAATTCAACAGTTTGAAGACTTTTTAAAAAAAAAGTGTTCGACTACTGGGAGTGTTCGAAGTTAGGCGACCCTACCCTAAGATGCAACTCTTTGGTAAAACAGCAACATTTTTTTTATCAAATATTTAAACACTTGTATACAAAATATTTTATTTCGTTTTACTTATTTATATAAATATGCTTAACGCAGACAATCCAAATCATCCAGATTTGATGAATTTATAAAACATATAATTTACACCACATGAGTGTAATTTATTTTGCATGTACATACGAGTATATGTCGATACTGTCGACTAAAGTACGTCTTAGAAAAGTACGACAGAGTATAACTGATGAGCCCTGTCATACCCGGGCGAATCGCAATTCGACTACACTTTGACCTCGAAATAATCCGCATATCGATGAAAATTAGTATGAAAGTTGAAATGAAATGAAATATGAAAGTCAGTTGTCAGTGAACCTTTGTTGGGGAAGGTTGCCCCTGTGTTGTGCGTCTCCGTTCTGTCTGTGCTCGTTCGTTTTTATTTTTGTATTGTTTTTTTAAATCGTGTCGTGGAGCAGTTTACCCTACTAAACTTAACTATAATTATACATATACACAAAAAAGTTAAAAAAAATAAAACACAAAAAAACAATAATTTGTCACAACAATAAGTCAAACATTAATTTATAAGTGGTTCCAAAAAAAAAAAAAAACAACAACAAAAAAACAATAACAACAGTGCACCCCCAAATAAAAACAACAATAAAGAAATCACGCCACTCAAGAACAACAAAAAACACCTATAACAAACAAAAATCATAAGCCACTCAGCACAGCACATCACAGTGAGTACCATCCTATCTTTACTTTCCCCTTCTTCCACAGTTTCACAGCCTAGTTTATGTATCAATTGCAATTGGAATTGGTGCATATGCTAATCTGTGTTTCAGCAGATTATTTTAATTGAATTTACTGTTTTGCATCACAGGGTCGGATCGGTTCTCATCACTGCTAAGGCATAAGACTAGCAGTGAAGGGTATTGATAATTATTCTGTGTTTCAATTCAGTGAATTTTATTTTGTCATCTCTATCTGTATTGGTTTTAGTAATTTTTTTATTTGCAATGACTGGACAATTCAGAGTAGATTATTGTAATATTCGTGGGCTAAGGGCAAATTTTTTATTGGCATACCGCCATACTGTTTCATACAGGCCAGCTGTTTTGGCGCTAAGTGAAACCCAAGTAGGTGAGGATTCCGATCCTGCTGAATTTTTTATTCATGGGTATAGCTTAGTGCCTTTATTCTTTTCCCACCATGGCCTCGCCATATACATTAGGAATGATGTTGCTTATCAGCTCTTACCACAATATGGTCTTTGTACCAATTCCTTTTTTAATTATATGTGGTTTAAATTCTCCGTAAATAAGCAAATCATTCACTACTGCTTCCTTTATCGAAGCCCAAATTTAGACAGAGTATCAACTTCTCGTGAATTTGATGCTTTGTCTGACTCCATCCAAAGAATTGTTTCGTCCTATCCTCGCACTGAAATCGTTGTTACGGGCGATTTCAATGTACACAATTCTTCATGGCTTCAACATTCAGGCCAGACAACACCCGATGGAGTGTGTGCAGAAATCTTCGCTGAGTTGAACCACCTAACTCAGCTGGTCAACGAGCCCACGCGAATATCGGACGTTGAAGGTCGAGCAGAAAACACTCTTGACTTGTTTCTTACCTCTGATCCTGGTAAGTACACTGTTAGTGTTCTATCTCCTCTAGGCACATCTGACCATTGTGTCATATCAGCTAATTTCTCGTGTAAAAACTCTCCAGTTAAAGAAAGAGCTCCTACGAGAACCGTTTGGCAATACGAGAAAGCCAACTGGGACGGTCTCAATAATTACTTCAGGATCTTTAACTGGTCACTTTGCTTCCTCGATAGTGACGTTGACGCCAGCGCTGATATGATCACAAGTTTAATTCTCCTGGGAATGAGAACTTTTATTCCGAATAGGGTTAAAAGTATCAGACCTAAGGAAAACGCATGGTTTGATGCGAGCTGTAAAGAGGTTATTAGGGCCAAAGAGGTAAGTTTCCGTTGCTATATAGCCAACCGTACTGAGGAAAGCCGGAAAAAGTTCAAACAAGCCAGGAAGGCCTGCAACGCCCATATTCGACGAACCAAATTTTTACATGACCAAAAATTACGGCAAAAAATACTGCAATGTCCCAAAGGCAGTAAAAATTTTTGGTCATTTGTAAAAAACATGAGGAATTCTTCATCTTCTTCGGTTCCTACGCTCGTTGTCAATGACACTCCATTTGTTAGCTCTTTAGAGAAAGCTAATCTCTTTGCTAGGCAGTTCGCCGCCAATTCTACGCTGCCAGTGAGTGTTATGACTCCGCCTGTACTTGAGCGAGTTAGTGATTCTATGGGACCAATCTTTTTTCGCACTCGTACTGTGGCAAGAGTCCTAAGAGATCTAAACACACATAAATCCGCTGGTCCGGATGGTATCCCCGCTATTGTTCTGAAGAGGTGTTCTTCAACGCTGGCAAAACCACTGCGTAAGCTTTTTCATCTGTCCTACTCCTCAGGTCTCGTTCCGAGTGGATGGAAAACTGCATTTGTCCAGCCTATTCCCAAAAAAGGCGAATCTTCCTCACCCTCTAATTATCGACCGATTGCACTTACGTCCCTTCTTTCCAAGGTCATGGAAACGCTGATAAATTATCAGCTTAAGAAATATCTCGAAGACCGAAAGCTTCTTAATGACCGGCAGTACGGCTTTCGCAGCAATAGGTCCACTGGTGATCTCATGGTTCATCTCCCCGAACAGTGGAGCAAATCTTTACATCGCTTTGGAGAAAGTAAGATTATTGCACTTGATATTTCAAAAGCATTTGATAGAGTTTGGCATCTTATCGAAAATGCGTGCTTTCGGTTTTCACGAATCCCTGCTTCATTGGATTAGTAATTACCTTTCGGATCGTTCAATACAAGTAGTATTGGATGGGTTCAAGTCTGAAAACCACAAAATAAATGCTGGTGTGCCCCAGGGCTCTGTTCTATCTCCAACACTCTTTCTCATTTTTATTAATGATCTCCTGTCTGCAACTTCTAATCCAATACATTGTTTCGCTGACGATAGTACTCTTAGCTTTTCATATTCGTTTTCAGACTCACATCCCTCTTCTTCGGATGTGGAACTGCAACGACAAAATATGATAAGTTCATTAAATTCCGACCTAAACAGCATTCTACAATGGGGATTAAAAAACCGCGTGGAATTTAATGCTTCGAAAACGCAATGCTGTCTTGTATCGTTAAAGCGAGATATACCCCAATTGCCATTATCCATGGATGGCACTTGCATCGGGGAGACTGAACATCTCGATATTCTCGGTATGTGTATCACCAACCACCTTTTGTGGAACGAACACATACGCGATGTCGCCAAAAATGCCGCAAGATGTTTGGGTTTTCTAAGGCAATGCAAGAAGTTTTTCTCCCCCTCTGATCTGGCTGTTTTTTACAAGACTTATATGAGTATAACTCCCATATCTGGGCTGGTGCTCCTGCAACTTACTTAAGCCTCTTGGATAGTATTGAACGTAGAGCATTTAAATTGATAGATGACAATATCATCATAAGTTCATTTACTACGCTTGAACATCGTCGTAAGGTCTCTTGTCTGACTCTTTTTTACCGTTACTTTAACGGCTTATGCTCTAGTGAAATAGCCAGTTGCATTCCTCCCCTTAAACAGTTCAACCGTAATACTCGCGCTTCTAGGAATGCTCATCAGTATACCCTCGAGCCCAACTTCGGCCGTACTGTCAAATACAGAGATTCGTTCTTTAGCCGTACTACGCGAATGTGGAATGCCTTACCACACTCTGTCTTTCCTAGTCATTGCAATATTCAGGAATTCAAAACCAATGTGCACCGACATCTCCTTTTAAACCCTCTCTCCTCTTCCTAGTGCTCACACTGTGCATCTGCATAATAAGGGTAGTAATATCCCCTTGAGTGTTTTCTTATTATAAAAAAAAAAAAAAAAAAAAAAAAAAAAATAAGGAATTGTTATTAACAAGTATAAAAAAAGTTCCCCAAAAATCCCAAGTGAGCTTTTGGACGGAAAATTCCCAAACAAGTTTTTCAGATTTGTAGGTTATAAAATGTACTTAAAAATAATTTAATAACTTTTGCTACGAGCAAGGGTTTAGAAGTTACAATGTTTTCAAAAAAAATATCAAATGTCCAAAATTTCGATTTTTCATATATTGTGCCTATACATATTGAATCTAAGTTCACTGTAGATTTTTTTGTTGTGCTATGAGGAAAAATATATTTTTTCTAAGATTATTTTTTTTAAGTTATACATACACTTCGTGTCACATGGATAGGGCCAAGCTTTTTTCGTTTTTTATTTGCCGAAATTTCTTAAACCCTTAGGTTTTTTGGAAAAACCCAAATGTTGAATCAGTGAGGTATGTATTATGTTGATATTGCAAGCACACATTTTTGGATTAAGTTGATAAATACAAGTTATGGCGGTTTTTCCAAAGAAGGTCATAAAAAGTAACTGTTTTTTTTTTGTATCGCATGGATAGGGACAAGATCTATATTTACCTGTAAGACCCTTTAAAGTAAAGAAAATAACTAAAAATCTTATGGTTTTGGTAAATACTGGTTTTATTGAATCGATTAAAATAATTTTTAGTAATGTGTGCTGCTGCCTTCTGCTTTCTGAATTAGTTCAAGTAACCTGTGGTGTATGAATTCATAGAGTGCCGTCAGATAATTGAGCGAAATTCGGGCCCAGACCCTAATAATCTCTTCGGTTTTTCGGTATTGCAGTCCTCCTTTGTAGATTTTTCTTGAAAGCCATCCCCACAGGTTTTCCATGATGTTCAGGTCAGGAGAATATGGAGCCATGGTAATAGGTTCACATTTTGCCTTTGAATCCAGGCTTTTGTTGTCCGTGCGGTATACTTTGGTGCATTATCTTGTTGGAAAGTCCATCGTTGTTCACCACATAATTCAGAAAACTGCGAAAAGATCGTTGCCGATTTCTTTTAAATGATTGCCTTCATTTTATTTTATTTTTTTATTTCATCGGAAAGACGACGGTATGCCAAGCTCGATTCCACCTATGTTGATTTATTGCAAAATTAAGGCGTTGGCTCATGTATGCAACATTCATAGGTGGTTTTTTTCTCCATTTTTTGTTGTTGATATGGTTTGCCTTCTGTATCACCCAAGCAACAGTCGATCTACTAGCATTTACCCCAGCTTCTGCCTTGATTTTACTAAGGGAAAGCCTTGAATTTGAAGCAGCTCTCACTATCGCCCGCCTTTCCTGAAATTATGTGGCTTTCTTGACTTTTTTTTTTTTTTTATATTGTACGCGCACTCAAGGGGATATGAATACCCTTATAATGATTATACACAGTGCGAGTAATTAGGAAGGAAGGATAGGATTTGAAAGGAGATACCGATGCACATTGGTTTTGAATGCCTGCACATTGTAATGAGTGGGAAATATTGAGTCTGGTAAAGCATTCCACATTCGTGTAGTGCGACTAAAAAAAGAATCTCTGTACTTAATAGTACGTCCGAAATTGGGCTCAAGGGTAAACTGATGGGCATTCCTAAAAGAACGAGTATTACGGTTGAATCGTTTGAGGGGAGGAATGCAGCTGGCTATTTCATTAGAGCATTGCTTATGGAAGTAGCGATAAAATAATGAGAGACATGAAACCTTGCGACGGTGCTCGAGAGATGCAAAAGTTTCAGTTAGACAACGGTCACCTATCATTTTTTGAGCTCTTGTGAATTCTGTCCAAGAGACTCAAGTGGGTTATAGGAGCACCTGCCCAAATATGGGAATTGTACTCAAGTTTTGGACGAATATAGGCTTTATAAATTATAGCCAGATCAGAAGGGGTAAAAAACTTCTTGCATCGTCGGAGAAAACCTAAACACTTAGCAGCATTTTTGGCGATGTCAAATATGTGATCACTCCACAATAAGTGGTTTGTAATGCACATACCTAAGACTGATAGCTGTTCAGTCTCCTCAATGCAAGTACCACTCATGGATAGTGGCATTGGGGGAGGGTTACGCTTTTGTGACAGTAGACAGCATTGAGTTTTCGAAGCATTAAATTCTACACGGTTTTTGATTCCCCATTGTACAATGCTGTCGAGATCAGAATTTAATGAGCTTATCATACGCTGCCGTTGAAGTTCCACATCCGAAGGACAAGGATGAGAATCTAAAAACGAATATGAAAAGCTGAGGGTACTGTCATCCGCGAAACAATTTAGCGGGTTAGAAGTTTCAGACAAAAGATCATTTATAAAAATAAGGAACAGCGTCGGAGACAAAACGGAGCCCTGGGGCACACCAGCGTTTATTTTGTGAATATCAGATTTGAACCAATCCAATACTACTTCAATTGAACGGTCCGAAAGGTAATTTCTAACCCAACGAAGAAGGGATTCATTAATACCAAATGCACGCATTTTCGATAAGAGAGCTTGATGCCAAACTCTATCAAATGCTTTTGAAATATCAAGTGCAATAATCTTACTTTCTCCAAAACGATGTAAAGATTTGTTCCACTGTTCGGTGAGATAAAACATGAGATCACCAGTGGACCTATTGCAACGAAAGCCATACTGCCGGTCATTAAGAAGCTTCCGTTCTTCAAGATATTTCTTAAGCTAAAAATTGATCAGCGTTTCCATGACCTTGGAAAGAAGGGAAGTAAGTGCAATTGGACGATAGTTAGATGGTGAGGAGGATTCGGCTTTTTTAGGGACAGGCTGGACAAATGCAGTTTTCCATTCACTCGGAAAGAGACCTGTAGAATAGGACAGATGGAAAAGCTTACGCAGTGGTTTTGCCAACGTTGAAGAACACCTCTTCAGAACAATAGCGGGGATACTATCCGGGCCAGCGGATTTGTGAATGTCAAGATTTTTAAGTACTCTAGTAACTGAACGAGTGCGAAAGAAGATTCGTCCCATAGAATCGTTTACGCTTTCAAGTACAGGCGGAGTCATGTCACTCACTGGCAGCATCGAATTAACACCAAACTGTGCTGCAAGCAAATTGGCTTTATCAATCGAGCTTACATATGGAGTGTCATTGAAAACGAGCGTAGGAACTGACGATGACGTAGTGTTACGCAAATTTTTTACAAATGACCAGAAATTTTTACTACCACTGGGACATTGTAGTATTTTTTGCCGTAATTTCTGGTCATGCAAAAATTTAATGCGTCGTATATGTCCGTTACAGGTCTTTCTAGCTTGTTTGAACTTATTCCGGTTTTCCTCAGTTGGGTTGGCTTTGTAATTCCGGAAACTTACATTTTTGATCCTAATAACCTCTTTACAGCTCGAATCAAACCATGAAATAAGTTTGTAATCATATCTGCACTGGAATCCACGTCACTATCGAGGAAGCATAGTGACCAGTTAAAGTTACTGAAGAATTCATTGCAACCGTCCCAGTTGGCTTTCTCATATTGCCAAACGGTTCTCGTAGGGGTTTTAACTTTAACTGGCGTTTTTTGGCATGAGAAATTTGCAGATATGACACAATGGTCTGATGTGCCTAGAGGCGATAATACACTGACAGTATATTTATTAGGATCAGAAGTAAGAAACAAGTCTAGAGTGTTGGCGGATTGACCTGCAACGTCAGGAGTCCGAGTTGGCTCGTCAACTAACTGAGTCAGGTGGTTTAACTCAGCAAAAATCTCGACATACCTTCCTTCGGATGTTGTCTGACCCGAATAGCGCAGCCACGAAGAATTGTGTACATTGAAATCGCCCGTAACAACGATCTCACTGTGCCGAAAATGGGATACAATTCTCTGGATAGAGTCGGACAGTGCATCGAATTCGTTTGAAGTCGAATTACTATCCAAACTTGGGCTGCGATAAATAAAACAAGTATGAATGATGCGCCTTTGAACAGTAAATTTGAACCATATATAGTTAAAATTTGTATTAATACATTGGCCATATTGTGGCAGAAGCTGGTAGGCAACATCATTACGGACGTAAACGGCTAGACCATGGTGAGAAAAGAATAATGGCACTAAGCTATAACCATGAAGGTTAAACTCCGTATGATCGGTGTTTTCGCCAACCTGGGTTTCACTTAGTGCCAGAACAGCTGGCCTGTTTAAAACAGTATGGACGTATACAGAACACAAATTTTTTCTTAGCCCCCGAATGTTGCTATATTCGACACAAAACTTACCAGCCATCACAATACACAAAAACACAAAAAAAAAACCAAAGCAAGACAGTTAACTATGCAGAAAATTTTTTTTGATTACAAAAAAACTTCACAGTTGCAATTATCCATTAGTGTTATGCCTTAATGGTAATCACACTGATCCGCTCCTGTACATCAACAAAAAATTTAACCGCAATTTATCTTGCATTACTTACATAGTCTTTTGCTACACTGCGTGATTTAGCAGACAGTGCGCGCAGCAGCTATGCAAGTAACTGTGTGAGAAGTTAGAATGGGGAGAGCGGGGAAGGCGGGGAGCACATTGGGAACTCGCTGTGTTGTTTTATTTTTAATTATATGGGTAGTGGGTACACAGTTGATATTTTTTTCTATTGTTAGGTAGGTATTAATTTGAAGATTATTTTTGATTGCATTATTTTTTTTTGGTTGGTATTTTTTGGTTGCACTCGCGGCACGTTAGTTATTGATATTTATTTTTTTTTAATTTAATTTTTTTTGTTGGGTAACTGCTATGGAACTGAGTTAATTAAAAGGGGTAAACAACACGGAGAAACAATGGACCACTATTCCACGCATGCGCTCACGACGAGGAGCAGTCGGCAACCAATCTTCCTTTTTTGTGTTGTCCATACCTCTCTAGGTGCTTTAGGTAGTTGTATACAACATGTGAACTTCTTCTAAATTTGCTGACTATAAAACGGACGGTTTTGCCGAAATACCGGTAAGCTCGATTTTGGCCTATTTCCTCCCTGGTTAGTCCCTTACCTTTACCCATACTTCTTGATTCTATCAAATTAATACTCTATCAAATTAACAACCGTCATAAAGCTTGTATTTATCAACTTAATAAAACATCTTTGCTTGTAATATAAACTTAACACATACATGTGTTTTTCTGGAAAACCTAAGGGCTTAAGAACTATCGCCAAATAAAAAACGAAAAAAGCTTGGCCCTATCCATGTGACATGAAGTGTACATTTCTTTACAGAAAATGGGAAAAGTTTTGAATTATTTTTTTCTTCGTAATGCAGTCGCAAAGTTAAAAGAATTGTCTACAAACGTGGGTTAGGTTTTTTAGCAAACTGGAAACATAAACAAATCTTGCGATGTCGAAACTCTATTTTTTATTTCGCAAACAACTTTATTGTTTCCTTCATTGACATTTTGTCTGGGCAGTTATTTTAGCCCATATTTCTTAAAATATTCGTGTTAATATTTATCAACTTTGGGGTCGAAACTCCAAAAAATGTTTTAATATGATAATAAAACTAATAGTTTAAACAATTTTCTTTGAGAAACAAATAATTTCTTTTTCATATCATCAGCATACTATAAACCATGAACATTCAAAAAATGAGTTTAAACTGTTCAAAGATTTAATCTCGGAACTTAAACTTGAAAAAAAAAATACTTATACTTATACTGAATAGAGCGCAACAAAAATCACAGAAAGTATACGCTCTTGAGCAAAATAGAAGTACTAGAATTGTGAAATGTTTTCACTTTAATATCATGATTAAACATGCCATAGTATTTATGTTTATTTAAAAATACTAGTACCTGTGGAAATTTAAATCAATATTGAATTTTTTCCTGAACAACTTTTCTATTTTAATTTGGCTGTACTATTTTGTTGATTATGTTGATTGTTATATTAAAACTTATTGAAAAATTATTCGTGTTTCGGGTTATTTAACAAAAAGAGATACAAAACTAAGTTTAAGTTTAATGCAAAATACTTATACGCCTTAGTTTGCCTTACTTACTATTTACTTTACATGAAGTGATTACAATAAGAAGGTTAAGTAGTACGGAACGAAGAACCGCTTATTTAGAATATGGGAAAACCAATATTTTCAACATTTGACATTTTTTGAAACAGCTTTAACCTCTAAACGCTTGGTCGTTTTTTGTTTACAAATATTCAAACACAAGCAGCAATATTTTTAACGATATTATTGCGTTTTTAAAGCCTTTATTTATTCTTAATTTTGTATTATTTAATAAAAAACACAAAATAGGTGAGTAATTACATATTATTTACAAATTTTTGTCTGAAAAATACAGAAGTTCTACACTTCTAGAAATATTACAAGCCCCCCCCAGGTTGGGGGTTGTGCCGTCGGGGTGACTTGCTGACCACTTAAAAATTTCATAGTTGCGAAGCACCAACAAGCCTCGGATACGGACGGATTAACTGTTGACAACCTAAGCACACGAATTAAGGACAACGAACTTCGAGGCCCTAGAAGGCTATAAAGCAGACATCACCGCCATCCAGGAAATACGATGGGATGGGCCGGGCAAAAAGAGGATGAAAAACTGCGATATTTACTATGGTGACTGCTACAGCGCTTATTTGGATGCGGCCTTGTCATTGGAGCCAGACTTAGGCAACAAGTCTTGAGCTGTAGGTGCATCAACGAGCTCCTCATGACCATCCGCATCAAGGCTAAATTCGGACACATTAGCCTGATAAGCGCGCACGCCCCCACAGATGAGAAGGATGACAACACCAAAGATATGTTCTTCGAGCTCTTAGACAAAACATATGAGCAGTGTCCTAGCTACGATATTAAAATTGTCTTGGACGATTTTAATGCCAAGGTAGGAAGGGAAGACATTTTTGGTGGAATAATCGGGAAAAACAGTCTGCAGGACAACACTTCCGACAACGGATTCAGGCTCATAGATTTTGCTGCGGGTCGAAACGTCATGGTAGCCAGTACGCGTTTTCCACACCTCAACATCCACAAAGGAACTTGGAGATCTCCAGATCAATCTACCGTCAACCAGATTGACCATATTGCGATCGACGCCAGACACGCTTCCAGCATCATGGATGTACGAACTTTCCGAGGAGCTAACATCGACTCGGTGCACTACCTTGTTGTAGCCAAGGTAGCACTTCGGGTTTCCAGGCCCAAGGCAAATCAGGGAGATGCTGGGAGAAGATACAACGTCGAACGGCTACAATCGCAAGAGACCGCCAAATCCTTCTCCGACCGAGTTACAAGTAACCTCTCTCGAAGTTCTGTGCCGCCAACACAATGTATCGGAAACCAGTGGCAACATTGCCAAGATGCACTCAGAGAAGCCGCCTCTGACGTGCTGGGTTTCAAGCAACCACCAACAAGGAACCCCTGGTTTGATGAGGAATGTCGGCAGGCAAATGCAGCCAAACAACAGGCCAAACAAAGCGGCGCTGCATAAAAGGACGAGAGCTGCTCATGAGCTCTATGAGCAGAAGAGGCGAGAGGAACACCGACTTCTCAGAAGGAAAAAGAGAGAGCATGAGAAGCGTGCTGTCGAAGATGTTGAGAGGTTTAAAAGCAGGAATGAAGTTCGAAAGTTTTATGAACAGGTGGAACGAAATTCACAAGTACATAAACCTAGAACCGAAGGTTGCAAAGACGAAAGTGGAAACATCATAGTGGAACCGCAGTCAATGCTGAGGATATGGAAGGACCACTTCTGCAGACTGTATAACGGCGACGACGAACCGAATTCCGCTGTCAGGCAGGATGATCCATTCAACATAGACGACGAAAGCCAACAATCCCGTCCTCCCGACTTAGACGAAGTAAAGATTGCTATATCCAAGCTGAAGTCTAACAAAGCCGCTGGAGCGGATGGCTTAATGCCGAGCTCTTTAAAGCAGCTGGAGATAAGTCGGTTAGGAGCATGCACCAACTTATCTGTGAGATATGGTCGGAAGAAAGCATGCGCGATGAATGGAACCTCACTATTGTTTGCCCGATCCTGAAAAAAGAGACCCTCTAAACTGCACCAATTATAGAGGAATCAGTCTACTTAACATCGCTTACAAAATCATCGTCAACAACCTGATAGGTCCTTATCAGTGTGGTTTTAGACCAGGAAAGTCCACAGTCGATCAAATATTCACATTACGGCAGATCCTGGAAAAAACCCAAGAACACCAAATCGACACCCACCATCTTTTCATCGATTTCAAGGCCGCATATGACAGTATCTACGGGACGAGCTGTATAGAGCCATGTCTAGTTTTGGCATACCTGCCAAACTCGTCCGTTTGTGCAGGATGACCATGGAGAATTCACGCTGCTCCATAAATGTTGGAAACAACTTAACAGAACCTTTCGATGTCAAAAAAGGTTTTAGACAAGGTGATGCGCTGTCATGTGGTTTTTTTAACATCGTACTTGAAAGAATAGTGCAAAGCTTACACGTCAACACTAGAGGCACTATCTTTCAAAAGTCTGTCCAATTACTAGCATATGCTGATGACATTGAAATAATCGGAAGAACTCAGCGTAATGTCAATGGGGCTTTTGTGAGTATTGAGGCAGAGGCGGCAAAAATGGGTTTAACGGTTAATGAGGGTAAAACAAAGTACATGCTGTCGTCAAGAAAGGACCTACAACACCGACGTTTTGGTCAAAACGTCACCATCGACAGACGTAACTTTGAGGTAGTCAAGGACTTTGTCTACCTAGGCTCCGCTGTAAACGCAGAAAACAACACCAGCGCTGAGATCAAACGAAGAATAACTCTTGCTAACCGCTGTTTCTTTGGGCTAAGAAAGCAATTGATTGGTTAAGTCCTCTCTCGAAAGACCAAAGTGTCGCTATATAAGACCCTTATCATCCCCGTCCTGCTATACGGTGCAGAAGCATGGACTATGACAAAAGCGGATGAAAGCCGGTGGGTGTCTTCGCGTGATCTACGGTCCCGTATGCATCGAAGGGGAGTGGAGGAGAAGATGGAACGACGAGCTGTACGGGCTGTACATCAACGTAGACTTAGCCAGAATAGTAAATTTTATGCGTTTTTTTTTTTTAAAAAGTTCTCAAGCTCTTAAAAAATCACCCATTATGTATTTATTGTCCTCCATTGAAAAGAGGACATTGTTTAATATAATGGGTGATTTTTTAAGAGCTTGAGAACTTTTTTTTAAAAAAAATGCATAAAATTTGCGTAAAGCGCGAAACACATTTCGAACCGAACACTGATTTTGGTAATAAAATTCAATGATTTGCAAGCGTTGCTCATTAGTAAGTCTATTCATGATGAAATGTCAAAGCATACTGAGCATCTTTCTCTTTGACACCATGTCTGAAATCCCGCGTGATCTGTCAAATACTAATGCATGAAAATCCTAACCTCAAAAAAAATCACCCGATATTTAATTTGGATGACTCCCTACATATGAAAGCATTCCTGGATTCCAAAAGTTTTCTAAGTTTTCACGCAGAAATGTAAGAAATTGTTTTGAAACGTAGCTTTTTTTCCAAAAATAAAATATACTTTTCTTGTATCCATTTCTATTTATGCTAAGAACGCTAAAAAATTTAAAAATCCAGAAAATGAGAGATGATCTGATCTGAAGAAATGTCGGGCTTTTTTTGACGAAGTTTTTTCGAACTCAATTTTCGGTAGTCTATAATAATTACTATCGCTATCAGTCTGCTTACTCGTATTTTGATCTTAGAGGCGTCATCAAAACTTAAAAATTTTAGAGAGCAAAATGTTTGGTTCTTGAATTTAAGGAAATAGTCGCATTTAAATACATAATTTCTCTAAAAAAAATAAATTAAAACAAATTAAGGTAAACAAATAAGTTGGGAAGAAACGTTTGTGTGGCACTCACAAATTACACGTTTCAGAATCTCTTTTCACTTCAAATCTCAAGAGATTCAAAACTTGTATATCAATAGATATGAATATGACCCGTTTATTATGTTTTTTCAATTAGCCATTAGTTTAACAAAAGTGTCACTTTTGCTGTTTTTGGAACATTTATGTTATTGAAATTAAATATTAGTTCTAGAGTATTCAAAGCAAATTCACTTCAAAAGTAGATTCATTTAATTTTTTAAGATCTTTTGTATTCAACAGAAAACCAACCGCAAGAACTTGCTAATTTATTCCAAAAAGTCTGTTTAAAAATATTTCCTATATTTTAAGATTTAAAAATGTACCTAAAAAATAAGTTTTTCTCAAAAATTTAAATGCCATTTTATTTGTCAAAAAATCTAGATTAACTTATTTTTTTTCCAAAATCATTTTAAATTTGAAATTTTGTCTTCAAAATATTTTTGGTAAGCACTAAATAAAGAGCTTATAAATATATGTACATTTTACATTTAAATTTCGTCAACAAATGTTGACCTCTTTCTGAGATATCGAGTTTTGTAAACAAAATTAATATTTTTTTAAAAATTAAAAAAAAAATGTTTGATCATAAAAAATCATCATCAATTTGATCATCAAAAAGAGCTTGCACAGAAAGAGAAGATTATTGAAATCGGTCCATTAGTTCTTGAGAAAAGTTAAAAACAAAATAAAGTTTTTCTTGTAGAAAGAAGCCAAATTAAGAACACAAAATTTAGAGAGTTTTAAAAAAATCACATATTTTAATTTTAATAAACAAATTTGTATGGGAAGTCCTGTTATTTTTCGTATTAATAAAATGAAAAAACGCCTTATGCTAATTGGCTGAAAACCTTAATTTCAATCAACACAATTGTTTGGTCTGTAAGAGCCAGGAAAGACAAACAGACGGACGGAACCGTCGTAATGTCATATTTGATTAAAAGCTCGAGTTCGAAATTGTTTACTAAAGCAAAACTTGCTATATAGTTCCTATATGTCGCCAGTAAAAATTACTTCAATGTTCACTATTTATATGTGTCAAAAAAATTTAATAATACAAATTTAATAATAGAATTTAAAGGCAACTTAATATAAAAATGATGATCTCTTATTCAAGGTTTCTTTTTAAGAACCTGAATATTTGCTCTTTTTCTTAGAAACAATTTTTATGAAAATAATTTAAAGCATGACTAAAGTTTTTTCAAATTCTAAATTGAGCGAAAACAAAAATTTTAGTTGTTTTTGACAGCAAACCACTTTTTGGTGAATGTCGTTAAATTACTAATAAATCTATAGATGAAATCTTTACTTATACAACTTAACTGTATAAGCTTTATGGCATATATGAATCCCCCCCCCCCCCTGGATCGTCAGTTGGTCAAAAGTTGATGAATTATGCTGAATTTCCGATTCATATTATGTTCTTGGTCTATTCCTCAGTTAAAAGTAGTACTTTTAGCAACAAATTTTTAGGAAGTAAAATACAAATATTGTTTTCATATACAAAAAATAAATAATTCAAAATATAATGGGGGTCATATCCATTAAGTAAGTAAGTTATTAAATAATTTGTACAATATGAAAATATTTTAAAAGATAGTCTGTACAGTAAAGTTGTCGTTTTTAAAATAGGAAACAGATTGTAAAATGCCAACTGAAAATTATTTTAACTGTTCTGAGAATGTTTACTTGTCCACAGCCAAGTATACTGATGTAAAACCAAACTATATAGGAATAAATTCTACGTACGTGGTTATTGCTTCAAATGACGAAGTTCTTCTCTGGCACTATCATACTCCTAAGATTGGCATCACTGGCTCGTTGGCAACAGACGTCAAAATCTGTTTCTCCGTCTTGAATTTATTCTTATTTAACTAAAATCAGTAAAATAATCTTTTAAAAGATATTTCTTGTTTTAATAAAGTTCACATAAACTATTCCCTTCTTTAGTTAATTGATTTAGTAATCAAATAAACACTTTATAATAATTAACCAACTATTATACGCTGGGCTGAAACATAACCTCATTAAAATTTCTGCTTAATGGGAAGCAATTCATACAACAAACGTGGACTCCAAGAAACTTCACCTGATCACAGTTTTAATCAAAATTATAAAAAACACAACACTTCATTAGCCGTTCTTGATAAACACCCAAATTCAATCAAAATGGGTGACACATTCTCTTGGGATCTCTTTGAGACAAAAATGAAATCTATGCTGGAAGATGTTGCTCGTAAAGATGATATATGTGCTTTGAACGATGACATCAAAGAACTGAAAAAGGAAAATTCACTACTCCAAGAGGAATTAGCTAGTGTCAAAAATAAACTAAATTACTTGGACCAAAAATCTCGCCGATGTAATATTGTGGTTTGCGGTCTGAAAGCCTCATCGACACATGAAGCCAAACTGAATATGATTGAGGTCTGCTCTTCAGTTTTAAGCATCAACCCAAGTATTGTACGTGTCATTGAAATTAAACCTGCCCAAGAATTCCTCTTCGAACTCGACCAAGCTAGCCAAGTCAACAACTTGTTGTACTGCAGCTCAAAGCTAAAAGGAACGGGTATTTTTTTTTCAACGAGACTACACAGTAGACGAAAGAAATCAAAGGTACCATCTGCGACAGATCAAAAAGATTTTTGTTAAGTTCAACCCTACATCAAAATGTATCTTCAAAGGCACTACGCTATACATCAATAACAACCCTATCAAATGGACAGATTCGTCAGTTATTGTGAGACGTGAGGAAGAAAAACTACTCTTTGATAATTTGTTCCAGAGGACCAACAACAACTATAAAGTGCTGGTTAAGAATTCCCTTTCACTGCATCAACACCAACAACAACAACAGCAGCAGCTACAACAACAGCAAAACTCTACAAACGAACAATAACAATTAGATGTCTGTCAGATTATTTCCTATAATGTAGCTAATTTAGGTAACAAAGGATTATTTGGTAATTTTTATAAACTCACTTATTGCATGAAAAACGTATTTTATTTAGCTCTTATTTTAAAGATTATATTGTTGAATGGATAGACGCAACTTAGACCTCCAAATTTGGGCGTGCTAAAGGTGGATGTATTTTCGCTTACAAAAAACTTATTGAAAAGCATTTAAAACTTAAATTTGTAAATGTGAATGATAGTGTCATACTTAAGGGTGTGTTTGATGGTAAAGATGTAGTTTTTGTTCCAAAGTATCTCAACTGTACTAACTGGGCATCCGATTTTGAAGAACTAAAAAATGTGTTAGTCGAATTAAATAAAAAACATGTTGATTTTTGTATCTTAGGCGATTTGAATGCGAGAACTTCGACTATGCAAGTTATAGATGAGGATATTTTAATTGATTTGCCTTATATCTCATCAATTCGTAACTCTTATGATGAGTGTATTGATAGCAATGGCAAAAAAATCCTCGAACTATTCGAAGACTTTGGTGGCATTATATTAAATGGTAGAACGAGGGGAGATGAGCATGGTGAATTTACCTTTCTGGGTGCTATGGGTAAATCAGTAAATGATTATTGTTGTTGTTCGGTGGATTTCTTAAAGTTTATAAAAAAGTTTTCTGTTTTACCTAAACCATACTCGGACCATATGCCGCTACATATTGATATCTATTACGAGGAAGCCTCCGATGAAAAGAAAATAACCCTACCTAAAAAACTTTTTTGGCACAAAAATATGTTAAATGCATATCAAATTAAACTGAATCAACGGGTTAATTTGAATGATTGTAAAAGATCTCTAAATATAGACATTCAAACTGACAACATAAAAAATAAAATTCTGGGCTCTTGTGATAACAAAAAAGTATCAAAAAAATATGACCCAAAAAATGAATGGTTTGATGCTCAATGTTACAATGCTAGGAGGAAGATGTTCAGTTGCCTTAGACTTTACAGAAAACACAAAATTGAAATCTATAAGATAAGATACCACGAAAGTGCCAGAAATTTTAAAAAGCTGTGTAAGGAAAAAAAACTTTCGCATCAAAATGGCATCCTTAATCAACTTAACTCTGTAAGAAATTCAAAAGATTGGTGGGCTCTAGCCAATACAATCAAGAAGAGGAAGATGTTTGTCGGAACGAACTTATCCGCTGATAGCTTCAAAGTCCATTTTTGTAATTTATTGTGTTCGGACAATACCTTAGATCTGCAATTTCAACAACTTCCATTTGTGTTCAATATTATGTTGGACTCAAGTATAACACTTACAGAAGTATGCCTTGCTCTCAATGAGGTAAAAGAAAATAAGGCTCCAGGTCTAGACCAAATTCCTTTTGAATTTTACAAATACGCTCCCCTTAGTTTTATAAACGAGATTGTCCTCTACTTCAACAACATTTTTGAAACAGAACAAGTTCCAACCTCTTTCCGACAATCATTAACAGTTCCCATTTTTAAAAAAGGTGACGTTAATGAAGTATCAAACTATCGGGGGCTATCCCTGTCAGATTCGATTTACAAATTGTTTACTAGTGTTTTACTTAATCGCATTAATGAATGGCTAGAAGAAAATAATGTTTTAGATGAATTCCAAGCTGGTTTCCGTAAAGGATACTCAACGGTGGATAACATTTTCAACCTGAGTAGTATTGTGTACTTAAATTTTAAACAAAATAAAAAAGTTTTTACATTTTTCGTTGATTTTAAGTCAGCTTTTGACACTATCCCAAGAAATGCACTTTTCTATAAATTGAGTTGTTTAGGATTGTCAAATAAAATCATAAGAATTTTGAAAGCTCTCTACTCTAACACTGAGTCCACAGTATGGGACGGCTCGTCTTTCTCTGACTTTTTCAGTGTTGGCCAAGGTGTTAAACAAGGTTGTAATTTGAGCCCTATTCTGTTTGCTTTATATTTGAATGATCTCAGCACTGCGCTGCCGGGGGGTGTTGATATATGTGGTACTACAGTAAAAGTTTTACTCTATGCGGATGACCTTGTACTATTGGCACAAAATCCCCAGGACCTACAAAATATGATTGATAAACTCGTGGAGTACTGCACAACATGGAAGTTAATTATCAATCTTTCAAAATCGAAGTGCATGGTTTTTCGAAAGGGTGGTCGTCGCCCTCGTCAACAAAAATGGTATCTCAATGATACCGAATTAGATGAAGTAAATGAATACCAATATCTCGGAGTATTGTTGACTTACAACCTTAAATTCAAGAAACATCTTGAACAAAAATTAGTTAGCTCAAAAAATGCACTTAATTCGGTCTGGTCATCTTTCATTAACGATCAAAACATATATCAAAGCAACAAACTAAAGATCTTTGATGCAGCCTCTCGTTCTATCATGTGCTATGCTGCTCCGGTATGGGGCTACCGTGAACACGATGAAGTTGAAAAATTGCTTCGATATTTTATTAAAAGAATGCTATTCCTGCCAAAAAACACACCAAACTATATGCTTTATTTGGAGACAAATATCAATAAAATGTTTATATTTACACTTAAATTACATTTCGAGTACATATGTAAAGTAATTAACTACCCAAGTCACCGTCTCCCTAAACTACTAGTTGATGAAACAATAAAAGAGGTAACATTCTGGGTAAAAGATTGGATAAAATTGTTCAATGATACTGGAACGGAACTTAATTTTTACACTCAAAACACCAACTGGAATTTGAAACATAATAACGTTATCAAAAAATTAATAAATATTTCTTGGGAAAAAAACGTTGAAATGGCTCACATGTCACAATTTCATGATGTTTATTGCCAACTTCAGTATCCAAAAACATCTGGTTATTTCAATGACAAATTCCAAGCGAAGTCAGTATCTTTGCTCTTTAAGTTAAGAGGCGGGCTTCTTGACATAAATGCACGTGCATTTAAGGACAACACAAATGGAATCTGTTCAGTATGTAACATGGATGAAGTGGAAAATACTTTCCACCTTATAGCAATCTGTCCAATTTATAAAAGAATAAGAAGTTTCTACTTTGGAAAAAATATTTTAAGCAAGGAAGAATTCTTTATGGAAATGAATGGAAAAGACTACAGATCTCTCTATTTATATCTCACTGAAGTGTTAAAATACAGAAATTTAATCAATAATGAATACCATTGATGTTTATTTATTTTCCTTTTTTCTTTTTATATAATATATACCTATCTACCATAAAAAAATGAAGGAAATTTAATATTAATAATAAATAAGATAAAATAATATTAATAAATAATAAGAATAATACATACATTAAAAATGCATTTCAAACAAGAATTAGCCAATCTGACAGACAACTTTATAGTTATTGTCATAATATTTTATGTCTATATAAATTATAATTTTGAGTTCAATTGTATACCTATATCTATTTACTATTATTATAGCGCTTTTGTAACTTACTTTTTTGATAATAATAAAATACGATTACTACTTACTATTACTACTACTCCTAAGGTATTAATTTTTGTATTAAAGATTTATTTTAAAGTTTATTTCTATAAACAATTCTACTAAATTAAATATATAGAGTTCAACGAACATTCCAGGAGCAAAAGGCAGAAAAGAAAAACGATTCCATATTGACGACACACCTATTGGCGTTGACACAAAGGAATTAAATATAAAATCATCACATGAGAACCAAGACCCGATTTCTGCTGTAACTATATCCGAAAAGGTCCTTTTAGTTTCAAGAAATTCTGGACTTATTATTGAATATAGTGTTCCAAATGTTGCCCTACGAACGCGACATCAAACTAATCATCACGTTTATAAAATGGCCATCAACTGTAATTCAACGTGAGTTAAGTGTGTTCCTGTATTTTGTTTGTACTGAAGTTAACTGTTTTTAGCCGAGCAGCTCTCATTGATCATGGTGGTGTTATGACTTTGTTAGATCTCGATGACAGCAAAGAGGGTCAGCTGAATTTTAGTCGGGTTGAGCGAAAAGATGTATGGGCAATTTGCTGGGCTAAGGACAATCCTCTGCTTCTGGCACTAATGGAGAAAACACGAATGTATGTTTTTCGAGGGAATGATCCGGAAGAGCCAATTGCTTGCTCAGGCTACATATGTTGTTTTGAAGATCTTGAAATCACAAGTGTTTTACTTGATGACATAATAAGTGGTGGTGAAACTCAGAACCCAGTTAATCACATAATTCAGCTTCGAGTAAAATCCTTGCGAGATACTGATGATTTACTTCAACATGTAGGAATAGAAGATGCCAAGCAGTTAATAGAAGATAATCCGCATCCGAGACTTTGGCGATTATTAGCTGAAGCAGCTTTGAAAAAACTCGACATGGACACAGCAGAAAGTGCATTCGTTCGATGTGCAAATTATCCAGGTATTCAGTTGATAAAACGACTTAGAAATATACCTTCCGAGACTCTTCAAAAGGCAGAAGTTACTGCTTTTTATGGTGAATTTGAAGAAGCAGAAAAACTGTATATGGAAAAAGAGAGAGCATGAGAAGCGTGCTGTCGAAGATGTTGAGAGGTTTAAAAGCAGGAATGAAGTTCGAAAGTTTTATGAATAGGTGGAACGAAATTCACAAGTACATAAACCTAGAACCGAAGGTTGCAAAGACGAAAGTGGAAACATCATAGTGGAACCGCAGTCAATGCTGAGGATATGGAAGGACCACTTCTGCAGACTGTATAACGGCGACGACGAACCGAATTCCGCTGTCAGGCAGGATGATCCATTCAACATAGACGACGAAAGCCAACAATCCCGTCCTCCCGACTTAGACGAAGTAAAGATTGCTATATCCAAGCTGAAGTCTAACAAAGCCGCTGGAGCGGATGGCTTAATGCCGAGCTCTTTAAAGCAGCTGGAGATAAGTCGGTTAGGAGCATGCACCAACTTATCTGTGAGATATGGTCGGAAGAAAGCATGCGCGATGAATGGAACCTCACTATTGTTTGCCCGATCCTGAAAAAAGAGACCCTCTAAACTGCACCAATTATAGAGGAATCAGTCTACTTAACATCGCTTACAAAATCATCGTCAACAACCTGATAGGTCCTTATCAGTGTGGTTTTAGACCAGGAAAGTCCACAGTCGATCAAATATTCACATTACGGCAGATCCTGGAAAAAACCCAAGAACACCAAATCGACACCCACCATCTTTTCATCGATTTCAAGGCCGCATATGACAGTATCTACGGGACGAGCTGTATAGAGCCATGTCTAGTTTTGGCATACCTGCCAAACTCGTCCGTTTGTGCAGGATGACCATGGAGAATTCACGCTGCTCCATAAATGTTGGAAACAACTTAACAGAACCTTTCGATGTCAAAAAAGGTTTTAGACAAGGTGATGCGCTGTCATGTGGTTTTTTTAACATCGTACTTGAAAGAATAGTGCAAAGCTTACACGTCAACACTAGAGGCACTATCTTTCAAAAGTCTGTCCAATTACTAGCATATGCTGATGACATTGAAATAATCGGAAGAACTCAGCGTAATGTCAATGGGGCTTTTGTGAGTATTGAGGCAGAGGCGGCAAAAATGGGTTTAACGGTTAATGAGGGTAAAACAAAGTACATGCTGTCGTCAAGAAAGGACCTACAACACCGACGTTTTGGTCAAAACGTCACCATCGACAGACGTAACTTTGAGGTAGTCAAGGACTTTGTCTACCTAGGCTCCGCTGTAAACGCAGAAAACAACACCAGCGCTGAGATCAAACGAAGAATAACTCTTGCTAACCGCTGTTTCTTTGGGCTAAGAAAGCAATTGATTGGTTAAGTCCTCTCTCGAAAGACCAAAGTGTCGCTATATAAGACCCTTATCATCCCCGTCCTGCTATACGGTGCAGAAGCATGGACTATGACAAAAGCGGATGAAAGCCGGTGGGTGTCTTCGCGTGATCTACGGTCCCGTATGCATCGAAGGGGAGTGGAGGAGAAGATGGAACGACGAGCTGTACGGGCTGTACATCAACGTAGACTTAGCCAGAATAGTAAATTTTATGCGTTTTTTTTTTTTAAAAAGTTCTCAAGCTCTTAAAAAATCACCCATTATGTATTTATTGTCCTCCATTGAAAAGAGGACATTGTTTAATATAATGGGTGATTTTTTAAGAGCTTGAGAACTTTTTTTTAAAAAAAATGCATAAAATTTGCGTAAAGCGCGAAACACATTTCGAACCGAACACTGATTTTGGTAATAAAATTCAATGATTTGCAAGCGTTGCTCATTAGTAAGTCTATTCATGATGAAATGTCAAAGCATACTGAGCATCTTTCTCTTTGACACCATGTCTGAAATCCCGCGTGATCTGTCAAATACTAATGCATGAAAATCCTAACCTCAAAAAAAATCACCCGATATTTAATTTGGATGACTCCCTACATATGAAAGCATTCCTGGATTCCAAAAGTTTTCTAAGTTTTCACGCAGAAATGTAAGAAATTGTTTTGAAACGTAGCTTTTTTTCCAAAAATAAAATATACTTTTCTTGTATCCATTTCTATTTATGCTAAGAACGCTAAAAAATTTAAAAATCCAGAAAATGAGAGATGATCTGATCTGAAGAAATGTCGGGCTTTTTTTGACGAAGTTTTTTCGAACTCAATTTTCGGTAGTCTATAATAATTACTATCGCTATCAGTCTGCTTACTCGTATTTTGATCTTAGAGGCGTCATCAAAACTTAAAAATTTTAGAGAGCAAAATGTTTGGTTCTTGAATTTAAGGAAATAGTCGCATTTAAATACATAATTTCTCTAAAAAAAATAAATTAAAACAAATTAAGGTAAACAAATAAGTTGGGAAGAAACGTTTGTGTGGCACTCACAAATTACACGTTTCAGAATCTCTTTTCACTTCAAATCTCAAGAGATTCAAAACTTGTATATCAATAGATATGAACATGACCCGTTTATTATGTTTTTTCAATTAGCCATTAGTTTAACAAAAGTGTCACTTTTGCTGTTTTTGGAACATTTATGTTATTGAAATTCGTGTTTAAATATTAGTTCTAGAGTATTCAAAGCAAATTCACTTCAAAAGTAGATTCATTTAATTTTTTAAGATCTTTTGTATTCAACAGAAAACCAACCGCAAGAACTTGCTAATTTATTCCAAAAAGTCTGTTTAAAAATATTTCCTATATTTTAAGATTTAAAAATGTACCTAAAAAATAAGTTTTTCTCAAAAATTTAAATGCCATTTTATTTGTCAAAAAATCTAGATTAACTTATTTTTTTTTCCAAAATCATTTTAAATTTGAAATTTTGTCTTAAAAATATTTTTGGTAAGCACTAAATAAAGAGCTTATAAATATATGTACATTTTACATTTAAATTTCGTCAACAAATGTTGACCTCTTTCTGAGATATCGAGTTTTGTAAACAAAATTAATATTTTTTTAAAAATTAAAAAAAAAAATGTTTGATCATAAAAAATCATCATCAATTTGATCATCAAAAAGAGCTTGCACAGAAAGAGAAGATTATTGAAATCGGTCCATTAGTTCTTGAGAAAAGTTAAAAACAAAATAAAGTTTTTCTTGTAGAAAGAAGCCAAATTAAGAACACAAAATTTAGAGAAAGTTTTAAAAAAATCACATATTTTAATTTTAATAAACAAATTTGTATGGGAAGTCCTGTTATTTTTCGTATTAATAAAATGAAAAAACGCCTTATGCTAATCGGCTGAAAACCTTAATTTCAATCAACACAATTGTTTGGTCTGTAAGAGCCAGGAAAGACAAACAGACGGACGGAACCGTCGTAATGTCATATTTGATTAAAAGCTCGAGTTCGAAATTGTTTACTAAAGCAAAACTTGCTATATAGTTCCTATATGTCGCCAGTAAAAATTACTTCAATGTTCACTATTTATATGTGTCAAAAAAATTTAATAATACAAATTTAATAATAGAATTTAAAGGCAACTTAATATAAAAATGATGATCTCTTATTCAAGGTTTCTTTTTAAGAACCTGAATATTTGCTCTTTTTCTTAGAAACAATTTTTATGAAAATAATTTAAAGCATGACTAAAGTTTTTTCAAATTCTAAATTGAGCGAAAACAAAAATTTTAGTTGTTTTTGACAGCAAACCACTTTTTGGTGAATGTCGTTAAATTACTAATAAATCTATAGATGAAATCTTTACTTATACAACTTAACTGTATAAGCTTTATGGCATATATGACCCCCCCCCTGGATCGTCAGTTGGTCAAAAGTTGATGAATTATGCTGAATTTCCGATTCATATTATGTTCTTGGTCTAGTCCTCAGTAAAGAGTAGTACTTTTAGCAACAAATTTTTAGGAAGTAAAATACAAATATTGTTTTCATATACAAAAAATAAATAATTCAAAATATAATGGGGGTCATATCCATTAAGTAAGTAAGTTATTAAATAATTTGTACAATATGAAAATATTTTAAAAGATAGTCTGTACAGTAAAGTTGTCGTTTTTAAAATAGGAAACAGATTGTAAAATGCCAACTGAAAATTATTTTAACTGTTCTGAGAATGTTTACTTGTCCACAGCCAAGTATACTGATGTAAAACCAAACTATATAGGAATAAATTCTACGTACGTGGTTATTGCTTCAAATGACGAAGTTCTTCTCTGGCACTATCATACTCCTAAGGTATTAATTTTTGTATTAAAGATTTATTTTAAAGTTTATTTCTATAAACAATTCTACTAAATTAAATATATAGAGTTCAACGAACATTCCAGGAGCAAAAGGCAGAAAAGAAAAACGATTCCATATTGACGACACACCTATTGGCGTTGACACAAAGGAATTAAATATAAAACCATCACATGAGAACCAAGACCCGATTTCTGCTGTAACTATATCCGAAAAGCTCCTTTTAGTTTCAAGAAATTCTGGACTTATTATTGAATATAGTGTTCCAAATGTTGCCCTACGAACGCGACATCAAACTAATCATCACGTTTATAAAATGGCCATCAACTGTAATTCAACGTGAGTTAAGTGTGTTCCTGTATTTTGTTTGTACTGAAGTTAACTGTTTTTAGCCGAGCAGCTCTCATTGATCATGGTGGTGTTATGACTTTGTTAGATCTCGATGACAGCAAAGAGGGTCAGCTGAATTTTAGTCGGGTTGAGCGAAAAGATGTATGGGCAATTTGCTGGGCTAAGGACAATCCTCTGCTTCTGGCACTAATGGAGAAAACACGAATGTATGTTTTTCGAGGGAATGATCCGGAAGAGCCAATTGCTTGCTCAGGCTACATATGTTGTTTTGAAGATCTTGAAATCACAAGTGTTTTACTTGATGACATAATAAGTGGTGGTGAAACTCAGAACCCAGTTAATCACATAATTCAGCTTCGAGTAAAATCCTTGCGAGATACTGATGATTTACTTCAACATGTAGGAATAGAAGATGCCAAGCAGTTCATAGAAGATAATCCGCATCCGAGACTTTGGCGATTATTAGCTGAAGCAGCTTTGAAAAAACTCGACATGGACACAGCAGAAAGTGCATTCGTTCGATGTGCAAATTATCCAGGTATTCAGTTGATAAAACGACTTAGAAATATACCTTCCGAGACTCTTCAAAAGGCAGAAGTTACTGCTTTTTATGGTGAATTTGAAGAAGCAGAAAAACTGTATATGGATGCCGATAGAAGGTATTTTCTTAAATTCAAGAGTAGCCAATTATTTATGTTCCTAGTCCCAATTGGTTTGGTTAAAAAGTTTGGACTTCTTAACAGCAATGCTATAAATTACTTTAAAGTATCAAATAGAGCCTCAATAATTTATTATTAGGGATTTGTCTATCGACTTACGCACAACATTGTGCGATTGGTTTAGAGTTGTGCAACTCTATCGAATGGGTCAAGGAATATCCGATCAACAAATGGAAACGGCTTGGAAAGAAATTGGCAATCATTTTTCAAATCTTCGTTCATGGTACCTGATTCAAAATTATTCTATTTGTTTGTATTATATATTATTCTCTTAACTAGGGAAAGTGCAAGAGAGTACTATGAAAAAGCTCATCACATTGAAGGTCTAATGGAATCACTCTACCATTTAGAACAATTCGACGAACTTAAACTTTGTATTGAAAAACTGCCAGACAAGAGTCCATTGTTATCTAAAATTGCTGAAATGATGGCTTCCGTGGGTAAGATATTGGATGTTCTTTACGTTCCGAGATGCGAAAATTAATACACTAATATGTTTTTAAGGAATGTGTAATGAAGCTGTTGTTGCATACTTAAAACTAGGAGATCACAAAGCAGCTGTAAATACATGTGTAAACCTTCGTCAGTGGGGTCAAGCAGTTGACCTAGCACAGAAATATAAAATGCCACAAATTGGTGTTCTTTTGTCAAAACACGCGGCACAACTACTGCAAGAAGGACGATTGCCTGAGGCTGTTGAATTACAAAAAAAAGCTGGAAGATACTTAGATGCAGCCCATCTTTTGACCAAACTAGCCGAACGTGAAGTCAATAAGAAGGCAAATTTGTTAAGAGTGAAGAAGTTGTATGTCCTTGCGGGACTCTTAGCTGAGGAACACATGCGGACATTGAGTACAAGGCAAAATATTCGATTTGACCGTACTAATATTTTGGCAGAGATGTCAACAGAGGATTCTAACTTAATAAGGCGTATTTGGCACAGCGCAGAAGCATATCATTTTATGCTTTTGGCGCAGCGACAACTGCGTTTCGGTATTGTGCATAGCGCGGTAATATCTGCACTGAGATTACGCGACTACGAAGATGTACTCAGCATTGAAGATATTTACAGTTTACTGGCATTAGCTAGTTGTGCAGACCGTTCTTTTGGTAAGCCGTTGTTGTTTTAAAAAGAAAAGAAAAAACTCATATGTAATTTCCTTTAAAAAGCTACTTGCTCTATTGCATTCATCAAACTGGAGTCCTTGGATTTGGTGTCAGAAAAATGTAAACAAGAATACGAAGAACTTGCTGTTAGTATCTTTTGTAAAAATGAACCTATTGATCATAAAATGGACCTGGTGCAGTGTTATTCCTGTCAAACTCCTGTTGCTGATTGGTTTGTATCTGAAATTCTGTCAAACATTGCTTAGTTCCAATATTTTTCATTAGTTTACCATCCTGTTCGAATTGTGGTGCTCATTTTCCAGCATGCATTTCTTCCGGTAAACCAATTACTCAACCGTCTAATGTATGGATGTGTGGAAGGTGCCATCATTGTGCGTCCCCAATGGAAATAACGAGACACCGTACTTGCCCGCTCTGTCACAATTTGAATGCTGCTAGTGGTTTTGAACTTTAAATTAAAATTTTATTTATTAAAACTTACATATGTATTTATTCTAAAATCCTAATTGAACTATGTATTTGAAAATAGACTGAAACATTTTTATAATACAATCAAATGCACCTAAGAAATTACATTTTATTTTAATTTAATATTATAGTATTCAGATTTTTAAAACACTCGTTTATTACTAGGACATCGATTTACAGCTATGTTTACGCTTTGTCTATTGGATTGTGCACCATTAGAAACAATTTTTTCAATTTTTCTTAAATATGAGATAAAATTTATAGTAAATCAATTAAATTAGGAAGTAAGTATTCATGAGGGTGTACATTCTCTGTTTCATCGTTCTTCAAATACGTATAGTATGTATATTGCGGCATACATAGTTTCCCGATTTTATAAGAAATGAAGTCCGTGAACATTCACATTTTTTCACATTTTCTTAACCAAGATTAAACTTATGTACTCTGGTAAAATATTATACAACTTTTAAAAAATGTTCCTAGATTTATTATAAAGGTCCATATATAAAGTGCTTGTTTGCTTAATTTGTTTCGTTTTGCACTACTATTTATTTTCGAGTTAAAATTCATCTAAATAAATTAATTCCCCTTGTACGTATAAACGAAGACACTGAAAAACTTCAATACTTATATTTTGCGTTCCAAAAAAAACAATTTTTCTCTCAAGGTTACATTAAATTGACTTCCTTACGATAGACATATCAGTTTGAGTATGTTTATTAATATGAGTAATAAATCAATTTACTTAATTGCATTATTCATAAATACAACTCAATGTTTATTGATTCAATCAAATCACCATCGAGCAGTCAAACTTTAATATACCTCCTATGATGAACATTAAGAACGTATTCCTAATATGCATTTCGCACCGACTTGTCTTCTGTTGTTGAAGACTAGCGTGTTAAAATGAGGATTGACACGCACGTCCTGGCAAATGTTTCACAAAGAATTTATTTCAGCCTTACATGTGTTATCCTTCATCAGCTAGCGATGGTAAATCAGTTTTGTATCTGCCGTTGTTGAAGATAATTCATATCCTTTCCATATAATAGTTCCTTATTTCCCGCAAACCATGAGCCGTATTCGAATGTGAGTGATTTATGAGTTCTAACGTTAACCGTTATACAATACATACATCATCAATAGACTTTTATTACCTATTGTTAAACTATCGAACTTAATTTGTTAGCATAGCATATAATATATCTAGCTGAATTGCATATGATAAGCGGAAATACATATGGATATCTATGTATGTACATACTACATATGTATGTTATCCTGCCCCAGAAATCAATGCCTCAAAAATGTTATTTGCGATGCATATTTTGGTTTCTCCAGCACATGCAACACGAGATCCACTTCAGTTAAATAAAGTTTCAGTATTTCTTTATTCATTGCACGTAGGGGCTCGGAAACTTTATTTCTAAATCGGATATTGGCACCAGCGGGTCGGGCTTTTGTCATGTAAATTTCATTTTTGGCAAAAGTGTAATTGTTTGTAATTATTATTTATTGAAAAGCAAAAATATGGCATCGTGGAGTATTTGGAAAACTCGGTATGTAAATATTTATTGTTTTATAGTGTCCAAATAAAAGTGGAAATTATTACATCATTTTGTAACAAATATTATTTGTGCTATTTAATAAAATAAATATTATATCCACACTTTTAAAAAATAGAATTTTTACCTGCGGTATCGGCTTGGTTCAAAAGTGTTAAAATATATATGAAGTAATTGTTTGCAGTTTAAATTTCAAAATATTGTGTAGAGTGTGACTTACATCAGAGTCAGAAATGGGCAAAACATTAAATGGAAAATATTCAAAAGTAGGACACTTAAAAAAAAAAAACTATTTCGGCTATGATAAATCGGAAATGTAGTTTTATTACAATCAGTTTAGTCATAACATAGAAGCCACGGTGATTTTACAAACATGTTTTTTATCATTTCTACTTTGCAAGTTTGGGATGAACTTAAAACCGAATTAAAAATGGTACGTATGTCTGAGGATGTTTCATTCAAATACCTATTTGTATTTCAGCATAACTGCTTCAGTTCGGACAACAAACCGTATGAATGCTATTCTCAATGAATCAGTGGCAAATCGAAGAAAATCAATATTCAAAGTAAAAGACACAGACCCAGACGCTGCTGGTGTGGATAATATGCATCCGAAACTAGACATTCAATTCTTGCAAAATAATTTCTCCATGGAAAAAGTGTACAAACTCATAGAAGCAATAATAGAAGACCGCTTGCTTTGGGATCGACTAAGTCGTACCTATGATTCTTGGCGAGCAGTCAGTTTAGCTGAAAATTTAGCTTCCGAAATAAGAGATCGTATCAAGGAACTTAACTACAAAAGGTTATTATTTTGTTAATAATTTACATTTAATTAAATAATTTTGTTTGGTCTTCATCAGGCATCGAATTGTGTGCATTTTGTCATTGATAGAAAAACAAAACCAAGGAATAAGTATTAAGATGAACTTTTTAATGGATTCCAGTTGCGATAATTTTACGAAATTTATTTATGAACGTGCAACGTACACAATTGTTGTAACAGTATTTTTAGTGCATAAGGATTAAATAAGTTGTAGATTTTAAGTAAGGGACTGAATATAAGAAATGTTTAAATTGATTAAACAATTACTACACAGGGCTTGTATGTGATAACGGTAAGCAAGAGTATGTAACGAGGCAATGGTTGAGGAATGGGTATAGAATAGTTTCGGGCGATGAAGGTGGATCTAGAATTGGACCTGGATAAGCGATTGGGCATGCATCTGCGGCATACTTGAGTCACTCGGATGGCACTACCACCACTCATATATATTTTTTGGTCATCGATCTCATTCAGCGTGGTGTGTTTTTTTTTGTAGAGCTGAGATCCGGTAACGGAAGCAAAGACCCCCCCCAATAACATTCGACGAGCTACTAGTCGCTAACCCTGATCCTATCCTACATTTCCCTTCCTTGCCCGGACCTATCCTACCTATTCTTCAACCATTGCCTCGTTACAAGTAGCTTATACAAATGCTCAAGAAGTCGCATTTTCGTATCTTCTTAAATAAAATGAGTTCCTGTACACTACTTGGATTCATGTATGTATTTCAATGACCTTATCTTTGGCTTTCAATCTGGCTAATAGATGATACACGAAATGGAGCCGCAGAGGGCGGCAGTCACTTGCCCGAAATTATTTTTAAAACATTATGGAAAACTTAATCTTTACAATAAAGCTTTAAATTATATGTGTTTTATTTCTTCTTGAAAACCACAGTTCTAAAAAAACACCCTTTAAATATGCGTCAAACCCAAATACTCTTCTGCGATAAAAGCTTAACTAATAAAGGGAGTGGCTTTGCGCCTTTATATATATTTATATATTATTAATTGTAAATATATACATATGTATTACCCAAAAAACTTATCATACATATGTACATATAAAATAATTAGTTGTTTCATAAAATTTATTGTTCGGATTTTTATTTTTCAAGAAAAAACGTATCAAAAATCTTATAAATAAATGAGAACATTTTGTTGTATCCGATATAAACTATTCGAATCGTATGTATTTCGGTTGAGTTTTTCTTCTAGCATTTTGTACGGAAGTTTTGATTGTTAAAATACCCGTGTTAGTAGGCTGCTTGGCGTTTATAGTTGCGAATGTTGTTGGCTAGAGTGCAGCCAAATATAAAACCAACAACCTGAAATAATAAAAAAAAATCAAATCTAATTACAGAAAGTAATTATTACGATTGTGAAAAGATACAAAAGAATAAATATTGAATATAAACAAAATATTTGTTTACATAAATGTTATTTTTTTATTGAAAAAGTTCCGTACTTCAGATATACTGATTTATTGACGACGAAGACGCGACGATTAAAATAAATCATTTTGCAAAATAAGATTCGACAGAATTACCAAAATGATTTTTATCTAATATGGTTTTCCATGGGTAAATTAAATCAGTTTTTGCATTCCATGGGGCAAAATAAACTGATTTATTTTTGATTTAAGATCAAATCTGCAGATCTGGATTTTTCGTCAGATTTACCCCTCCTTGCACCAGTACTTAAACAATTTTTAAAAAATGGTCAGGTTCAGGCGACACATTTAAGGGACTTGGACGTAAGGCAAGTTTGGCCAGCTGTCAAAAAATTGCCTTCCAATTAAGGCAACTTTATTGGAAAGTTGACTGTAAAGTTAGTCAAGAAAAATCTCCCTAACTATCAAGTCAAGACAACTTATTTCAAAATGACAATTGATCATGTTTTTCATTCAACCAAAAGCTGAACTTTAATACTCTATGACTTATTAATTTTCTGCACAATTCCATTTGATATTTTATGTAAAAGGGTTCTTTGTCAAATTGGAAAAGAAATAAGTAATATTTCTTTACAATACAAAATGCAAATCGTGACGCCCTTGTAGCTTGTTTGAGTATTGTTTTGTAGGCAATAATGTTTTTAATAGTTTTTGTTCCATGAATTGGAGGTAAAGGTTAGTGAAGTTCCAAGTTTGAAATTTGTTACATTTGAAAAACTAACTAACTGCCTTAGTCAAAATTTACGTTTAAAGAATGCAGTTGACTGCAAATGAAGTCTCTTATGTTGCCTGAACCTGCCCAATGTTTCGATTTGAATTTGACGGCTCTACCACACTTGTTAACACCTACTCAAAATAACACTAATACAACGGCGAAAAAAAAAATATTCGATTCGTGTTCCATGCGATGGAAGCAAATCTGAAAACCCCATAACATAAAAGAAATTAAGATCAACTGCTACTGTTAAAAATATGCCTCTAAACATGTTCAAAACAAATAAAATATCTAGAAATTCTCATTAGTTATGAGTCTTCATGTGACTCGTTATGAACTTTTCAGAAATATCTTGAATTTAATGCTTGCTTTTATTGACCAAAAAAACTACTCCATGAATGTAGATAGCCTCAAAAGGCCATAACTACGCAGCTGTTTAAAATACATAATAAAGAAAGGAACAAACCAGCTTATTTTTAAACATTTTAGAAAATTATTAGACCGAATATTGAGATGTTATAATTTTTTTAAGAAATTTTCGATTCTTATTTCCAATTTCGCATATTATTTCTCCAAAATATATTTTTTTTTACTAAATTGTTTTTGTAAATGTTAAACTAACAATAAATGTGTTAACTGGTCATATTAAATTAAGTAGCAGTCAAAAAATTGTTTGTGTTGCCTCCCTAATTGTTTTTACCGTTTCTGTACGAACGGGGCATGGGCTTAATAAGTTTCTAGCATTCACTTACCGGAATAGTGTACCATTAATTTTATATTTTAACTTCAAGCCATAGTTGGTGTTTATGGTTGAAACCATGTTGGCTAGAGTTTTTCAGGGTACAGGGATTCGATGGTCGCGAAGCCAAGCACTAACTAACTTTGAAGAGCGCTTTAGATCGTTATCTCCCATCTAAAAGTCATATAGTCCTCAGCATACGGAAGCATTTCCTCTTTCAAAACATCGTAATATGTTTCCTTTGTCATGAATTTAAAGATCGGCTTAGCACTTAACACCATTTCTTGATAATGCCTAATATTTCTCCCACTGTAAGTTTTATTTTTGTTCTATCATTACAAAGAATGGGGCAAAGCATCGTTCGTTGGTCATCCATATATGTACATACATATGTATATGTATATGTATATGGGCATTTCCACAGTATTTTTAACTTTCATGTTACCACAGTATATTAAGCCTTAGAAATGAAATTGGCACTTTCTAAGTGGATAGATTTTCGTATCATGACTTATTTCAATTATGTAACCTACTTGTGACTTGATTGGATTAAATTTTTTAATTAAAATTAATAAAAAAAATAGACTAAATATTGCAAATTTCAAGCGTACCAGATGCAAATTTATTAAGTTTTATAAACAAAAAACATTTCAACGACCTTTGAAACAACTTAACATTATTAATTTATAATTATTTATAATATAGAAAAACCTCGAAAGAAAGGTGTGCTACCATTTAAAAAATAGTACAAAGCAATTAAATTAGAGTACCTCCGTTTTTACAAATATTAAAATCTGATCTTTTTCTCTATATAACTTTCTCAACGATCGATTCTGGTAGTATTTTATAGGCTTAAATTATTCTCTATCAATCAATAAATCAATTAAAATTTAATTGGATCATGTGCCTCTATTTAAAAATAAATAATGCCATTTTAAAGTTTAAAATTGAAAACGTGATTGGTATAAAATATGTAATTTTTTTAGCGGCACACCTATCGATAAGATCTTACAGCTAAATAAATGATTGTGAATGATAATTTTGAAATTTCAAAGTTTGTACGACAGTACAAAATCAAAATTTATTATGAAATGAGGGTTTTTCATTGAATGCTTTTCATTGATCTAACGTACCGGATATTACGTGACGGATATTAACGATGTTTCAAAATGAATCACGCAAGTATTTTCTTGTTATTTAGATGATAAGAAATCAAGAAAATGTTTGTTTATAGATGTGCCTTAAATAAAAAAAAAATTTTTTCAATTGTTGAAAATGAAAGATTCTGTGGAAATGCCTATATATGTATGTATGTATGTACATATGTATTTAGAGAAATTTTTGTGGGTGGAATGATAATATTATCATTGATTAATAATGATAATACTAAACCGTACCAATTGCAGATGTTTAATCATTTGTTTCCTAGTAGTTTCCCTGTGGAACCATACAATTGATACTTTTCTGATCTGTGCATAGAGGTTTCATGGCGAAAACCAAATCCATTTGTGCAAAAAGTAATTGAAACCTTCGAGAACCAGGGTTAAATATTCCATCATTCGTATAAATCGTTGCCAATCGTACTTTTTGTCATGTCATGTCATGTTAAATTTGAATACCAGTTTCAAAATCATTTATTTTTCTTTTCAAAAATCTTGAAAAAAGTGTTTTAAAATGGCATCTTATGTAATTCTGTTTTTTTTTTTTTTTTAATTTTATTACACACTTTATAATTTTGTTTACTCAAAATTACGATCTATTATAATGTTTTTAATCCTGCCCGTTTCTCATATAGGAGTATCTAATTTATGAATGGGTTTGTATGGACACGAAACGTTCCTTTTTAACGTCGATTTTGAACTTAATTGAGTTAAAAATATTTGAATTTTTGGTTTTAACTGTACACATGCGGGACATTCTGTTGAAACCAAAAGTCCTATCTTTCAATTCACAGAAACTAATTATTCGTTCTATCTATAAATAACGAAACCAATAGATAATTATGGTCTTCTAGTTCTCTCTAGCTATACAGTGAAGATTTTTTTTTGACAAACCAACGTTTCGAATATTTTTTGACTTAAAAAAAAAAATGCAATTTATCTGAGTGTAGATACTTATTAAATTCATATACATATGTATATTATTTTAATTCATATACATATATTATTTTAATAGCATTGTAAATATATATTATCGTAATAACTTATCATATATAATATATAAAAATTTAGTGTTTAATAAAGTTTATTGTTTGAATTATTATTTTTCAAGAAAAAATGTATCAAAATCTTATAAATGAGTGAGAAAATTTTGTTGTATACACGATTATAAACAATTCGAATTGCATTCGCGTCGTAAAACAATCATTTCAGTTGCTTCTTTTTTTGTAGTTGTTTTTATTTAATTTGGAATGCTTCTAGCATTTTGTACAAAAGTTCATGATATTATCATTTAATAGGCCGCCCTGCGTTTATAGTTGCGAATGTTGTTGGCCAGACAGCAGCCAAATATAAAACCAACAAGCTGAAATAATAGAAACAAAATCAGAACTATGTAATTTTTAAAAATCACAAAATAGATTTTTCGTTTTCAAAAAAGTGCAGCAAAACTAATGAACTATTATAATACCTGTAAATTAATTAATTCGAATGCTAAACGATACTAACAAAATATTTACTATAGTAATGTTCCATAATGTACCAAAATAGTTCAGTTATACAGATTTTTGGACGACAACGCGACGAACGACGCACGGTTAAAATAAATCATATTGCAAAATACGATTTGACAGAATGCTCAAAATATTCTGCTGCTGTCAATTAAGAACAATACTTATTCCTATTCAAGTCAGTTAAAAAAAATTACCAATGATTATCATTTGAAATCCATCTTTCTATTTACACGAAATTCACAAAATGTTTTTGTTTTTAAGCCGTGAAGCAGATTTTAGGGACGAATTTCGACTTTTAAATAAAATTAAAATCTCAAAAAAAAATTAAAACGTTGTCTTTTATATATATTTTTTAAATTTCGTACTCGCTTTGCCAAAATCCCGATTAATCCTGTCCCGTTTCTAATATACAAAATATAAAATTTATAATTTTAATAAACGTACATTTTTAAATTTCTCTTTTTAATGTCGATTTTGAATTTAATTGAGCCAAGGAAATTAAATTAAAAATAATATCGCGGTTTGGACTTCGCATTAAATAAAAATACACTACATAGCTTACCTCAACTCCTACAATCACTAATCCAGCAATCTTAATAATTTCACTCTTTTCTGACCATAACTCAGTCATTTTAGATCTGCAACCTGAAATATAAGTATTCAATGGATTTGTGCAGTCAGTGTTTTCACAGCATGATGATGGCAGCGATAGTGTTGTTATATAATCAATTGGACCATTTTTACCGCAGCATTTTAACTAAATAATAAAACATAACTTTTCAATATAACAAACTGAAGTAGAAATACAGAAACTTACTCCAATTTGAATTGCACCCATAAAGTCAGCTTTAAAAGAGCGCTCTTCCCATGCCTTGTCAACGATCATACCCATTGAATTTACAAATTGTTGTTTATTTATCCAGAAAAAGACAAAGGCAACAATTTGCACGATAAGCAAAATTAAAAGGGAAACTGAGTACTAAAATTAAAATATATAATTTAGTTGTGCGTAATTGTGTGTGAAATTAATATTATGAAATAACTTACTATCATGGACATGCAATATGATTCCCTTATAGCTCCGCAGCATCCGAAGAATGAAACCAAGACTATAATTGACCCAATAGCTATCAGTGCAATGGGAATCTGTTGGGCCGCAACAGTATCTTTAATGTTTTGATGAAGAGAAATATCATTTAGTATTAGTGATCCAAAAAAAACCAATAGAATTCCACATATCTGAAAAATGAAGAGAATTTGAATACATTTATTAATTCGTTCAGATATAAGAAAATAGTACGATTTTTAATTGAATACTTCAACAGAAGTACTCGTTTTTAAAAATGTTCGTTTAAAATTTAACATTAAGGAAAAAATACAAATACATCAATGCGATTAATTTTTAAATTTAAATTCACTAACTGTATGAAAATTTTCACATTTTCATATTTTTAATGCAATCATTATAAATCGTTTAATAAATTAAACATTAGGATTGCATTAATTTAATTCACTAGACTGCAATCTTTTGAGAATTCTTGCAGTATTTGCATTCTTTTGAATCTTTTGCATTCACTTGATTTGTTTGCCCTTTTTTTAATTACTATATTTTACTCTTTTAATTTATTTTATAAAGATTTGTATCAAAACAAGAAAACAAATTCATAAAATGAGTTAAGGTGCTTTAATGATTGGCAAATCTTAATCTTTGTATTTAATCATATGTTTTTCAATTAAATAATAATTTGGCAAGAGTACGATAACTCAGGTGACAAGATATTATAACGGATTTTTTAAGAACAGTTAAAAAAAGCATTTTTTACTATGGGAGGGGGTCTATCTCCCCCCGTTTAGCCGGGAGGGCAATTTAAAAAAAATAATATTTAAAATGGAAAAAAATAATTAAAAAATAACGGTAATACTTACTATTAAGTATTTTACATTTTTTTAAAGCCAACATTCTGTTCTATTAGCTTGTTCTTAAATCAAGTCAAAACTATGGGTAGTTTTTGAAAAATTTAATTTTAAACTCAAAATTTTAGTAAAAAAAAAGTTAAAGAAGGTTTAAAATTTAATTTTCCAATAGTTCAAGATTATATCTACCATTGTTTTTATTTTAGAATTTATTGCTCTTATTTGTTTGAAAATAACCACAACTACTATTTTAATTTAATTCTTTTTTTTTTTGCTTGATTGGTCTTATTTTGATAGTAATAATGGTAGGTGCGAGTTTGGGTGTATGCAATAGTAACGTGTGTGCGAGTTTGGGTGTATGCAACAGTAACGTGTGTGCGAGTTTGGGTGTATGCAACAGTGGGATCTGTAAGGGGGGCATGCTGCCCCCCTGAAACCCCCCTACTAGGGAACACTAGTGGATTTGGAGTGGGTGCAAGGTATAGTGGATAAAAGGTGGGGAGGGTGCAAGGTGCGATGGGTGCAATATGGGGTGCTTGCAAAGTTTCTTTTGCATTTAAATAAGCTGGATTTAAGAAAAAATAATTTCCTCTAGGTATATCTTAATCCATAATCGAATATTACTATCAAAATAAGATAACGTAAATACTCCAGCAAGGAAAAAGTAATTCAATTACAATATTTTTTTTTGGTAATTTTCAATTTTCTCAAGAACTAGAAGACAATCATACAATCATCTAGTTTTCAGTTTTTGATCAAAAACAAATAAGAGCAATGAATTCTAAAAAAAAAAAACAATAGTATATAATCTGAAAGTTTTGAAAAAATACACTTTAAACTTATTTTTTATTTTTTTTGCACAAATTTTGAGTTTAAAACAATTTTTTTCAAAAACTATGCATAGTTTTGACTTGATTCAAAAACAAGCTAATAGACAAAAAGTTGGCTCTTAAAAAAATGTATACAACTTAGTTGTAAGAATCACCAATATTTTTTAATTATTTGTTTTCCATTTAACGTACATATTTTTTTAAATTGCCCCTACCGCCTAAACGGGGGGAGATATAACCCCGTCCCATTGTAAAAAATGCTTGTTTTTCACTGTTCTATACAAATCCGTCATTAAACTTTGTCGCCTGAGTTATCGTACTTTCCCCATAATTTCAAAACACATTTTAATTTCGTATACCTTTTAGCGATAATGATTAAATTAAATAAATATACCCCATGTTTTTTTTTTTTTTTTAATTAAGTTTATACATAAACAACAGCCCAACAAAAACGCAGGTTGTTGCCGTTAAGTACACCTCGCAAACCAATTTTTGGTGCCAGACACCGACTTTCTATGTACGACACAAAAGTGGGTAGTGAAATTTCATTTGAGAATGCAAAGAAAGACAAAGACTTCAAGTGAATGCAAAGATCTCGGGTGGATGCAGACTTTCAAAAAAAGCAATTAGGTACGTAATAATAAAACAAAGAATACATAATAAGGCTCAAATGATTGCAGACAAATGATTGGAGCAAATATTAGGTCCGTTCGCGTACCCTCCTAAAACAGTAAAATTTTACTAAAAAATACGAAATTTAACCAAATCCTGTTCGCGTACTCAAAAATTTCGTAGTTTTTCGTAAAAGAGAGCGCTCACGAGAGAGTAAAATATTTCCCCAACCTACGAATTTTAGTCAAAGAAATTTCTTTGGGCTGATTTGTGAAAATTTCAAATTTGATAGAAATTCAAATAAATTAAATAAATCGTTCGCTTTGCTGTCAGTTATAAAATTTAAAAACAAATTTTCAAAGAACAGCAACAAGACATTAATATCGTGTGACAAATTTGTTGTTTTCCCGTTCGCTTACTTTTTTGTAGTTTTTTTTTTTTTGGTGAGAGAATTTTACCCCCACTCTTTAAAATATTTCTTTTTACGAATTTTAGTGCAGAAAGTACGCGAACGGACCTATTATTGCAATCTTCTAAGGTCAAATGATTGGTGATTTCAAAAATTGAAGTACCAATCTCTAGATGAATTCAATGAATGCAATCTTTGTACTGAAGTCTTAAAAAATTGCTTTCTTTTACAAGCCTAGTATATGTATACATATTAATTTTCTGTACAACACATATTTGTCCATGGTCCACGAAGGCCTTCGGGCGACGCATTATTTGTACAAATAATTCATTCGTATCTACTACTATTCATAACTAGTCGGCCATTTCTTTTTGTACATAAAATTTGCTGTGCATTGACCTTTGAAATGACCTAATTCATATAAAGGCAATTATTTAATTTAAACAAACGTGATTGGGCGGACGCTATATTAAAACCTGGAATCGCAAGTAATTTATTCAATTTAGTCTCGCACGCATCATAAAGCTTGTGATATACATATGTATGTATGTACGTGTGTGCATATGTAAAACGTATTTAGTTATGTACTATGTAGATAGGTATGTATGTTTATGAATCTGAACTTGTTGCGCAGTTATCATTTTTAAGGGCGTGTGGACATTTTGTTTTGCTTGTTTTGTATGTATGGGAAGTCAACGTTGCAATCTAAACCAGTCAAGCAAATTTTATTTTATATTTAAATTTATAGATACAGAAATGTATGTAAATATGTATAGAACAACACACACATATCTGTATACAATCTATTCACATTACTGTCCAAGCAGTTATTCAAAATTTCTTTAATTTTTTGTAAAGGGTGGTTAAATTTAAAGGGCCGATGTTGAACGTGGGGAGTACGATAACTTTGGCGACAAAGTTTAATGACGAATTTGTATAGAACAGTTAAAAACAAGCATTTTTTACTATGGGAGGGGGGGTCTATCTCCCCCCGTTTAGGCGGTAGAGGCAATTTAAAAAAATGTACATTAAATGGAAAAAAAAATAATTAAAAAATAACGATAATACTTACAATTAAGTATTATACCTTTTTTTAAAGCCAGCATTTTTGTCTATTAGCTTGTTTTTAAATCAAGTCAAAACTATGCATAGTTTTTGAAAAAAATTGTTTTAAACTAAAAATGTATGCAAACAAAATTTAAAAAAAAAAAAGGTTTAAAGTGTAGTTTGTCAAAACTTTCAAATTATTCACTGTTTTTTTTTTTAGAATTCATTGCTCTTATTTGTTTTTGATCAAAAACTGAAAACTAGATGACTTTATGTCTTCTAGTTCTTGAAAAAATTGAAAATTACCAAAATAAATATTTTAATTAAATTACTTTTTCCTTGCTTAAGTATTAACGTAGTCTTATTTTGATAGTAATAATCGAATATGGATTAAGATATACCTAGGGTAAATTAATTTTTCTTAAATCCAGCTTATTTAAATGCAAAAGAAGCTTTGCATGCACCCCATCTTGCCCCCTCCCCACCTTGCACGCGATCCAACTTGCACCCACCCTAAATCCTAGTGTTCCCAAGCAGGGGGTTGCAGAAGGGCAGCATGCCCCCCTTACAGATCCCACTGTTGCATACACCCAAATTCGCACACACATTACTGTTGCATACACCCAAACTCGCACCTAGGGGAGAGTACGATAACTTTGGCGACAAAGTTTAATGACGGATTTGTATAGAACAGTTAAAAAAAAGCATTTTTTACTACGGGAGGGGGGGTCTATCTCCCCCCTTTTAAGCGGTAGAGGCAATTTAAAAAAATGTACATTAAATGGAAAAAAAAATAATTAAAAAATAACGATAATACTTACAATTAAGTATTATACCTTTTTTTAAAGCCAGCATTTTTGTCTATTAGCTTGTTTTTAAATCAAGTCAAAACTATGCATAGTTTTTGAAAAAAATTGTTTTAAACTAAAAATGTATGCAAACAAAATTTAAAAAAAAAAGGTTTAAAGTGTAGTTTGTCAAAACTTTCAAATTATTCACTGTTTTTTTTTTTTTAGAATTCATTGCTCTTATTTGTTTTTGATCAAAAACTGAAAACTAGATGACTTTATGTCTTCTAGTTCTTGAAAAAATTGAAAATTACCAAAATAAATATTTTAATTAAATTACTTTTTCCTTGCTTAAGTATTAACGTAGTCTTATTTTGATAGTAATAATCGAATATGGATTAAGATATACCTAGGGTAAATTAATTTTTCTTAAATCCAGCTTATTTAAATGCAAAAGAAGCTTTGCATGCACCCCATCTTGCCCCCTCCCCACCTTGCACGCGATCCAACTTGCACCCACCCTAAATCCTAGTGTTCCCAAGCAGGGGGTTGCAGAAGGGCAGCATGCCCCCCTTACAGATCCCACTGTTGCATACACCCAAATTCGCACACACATTACTGTTGCATACACCCAAACTCGCACCTAGGGGAGAGTACGATAACTTTGGCGACAAAGTTTAATGACGGATTTGTATAGAACAGTTAAAAAAAAGCATTTTTTACTACGGGAGGGGGGGTCTATCTCCCCCCTTTTAAGCGGTAGAGGCAATTTAAAAAAATGTACATTAAATGGAAAAAAAAAATAATTAAAAAATAACGATAATACTTACAATTAAGTATTATACCTTTTTTTAAAGCCAGCATTTTTGTCTATTAGCTTGTTTTTAAATCAAGTCAAAACTATGCATAGTTTTTGAAAAAAATTGTTTTAAACTAAAAATGTATGCAAACAAAATTTAAAAAAAAAAGGTTTAAAGTGTAGTTTGTCAAAACTTTCAAATTATTCACTGTTTTTTTTTTTTTAGAATTCATTGCTCTTATTTGTTTTTGATCAAAAACTGAAAACTAGATGACTTTATGTCTTCTAGTTCTTGAAAAAATTGAAAATTACCAAAATAAATATTTTAATTAAATTACTTTTTCCTTGCTTAAGTATTAACGTAGTCTTATTTTGATAGTAATAATCGAATATGGATTAAGATATACCTAGGGTAAATACATTTTTCTTAAATCCAGCTTATTTAAATGCAAAAGAAGCTTTGCATGCACCCCATCTTGCCCCCTCTCCACCTTGCACGCACTCCAACTTGCACCCACCCTAAATCCTAGTGTTCCCAAGCAGGGGGTTGCAGAAGGGCAGCATGCCCCCCTTACAGATCCCACTGTTGCATACACCCAAATTCGCACACACATTACTGTTGCATACACCCAAACTCGCACCTAGGGGAGAGTACGATAACTTTGGCGACAAAGTTTAATGACGGATTTGTATAGAACAGTTAAAAAAAAGCATTTTTTACTACGGGAGGGGGGGTCTATCTCCCCCCTTTTAAGCGGTAGAGGCAATTTAAAAAAATGTACATTAAATGGAAAAAAAAAATAATTAAAAAATAACGATAATACTTACAATTAAGTATTATACCTTTTTTTAAAGCCAGCATTTTTGTCTATTAGCTTGTTTTTAAATCAAGTCAAAACTATGCATAGTTTTTGAAAAAAATTGTTTTAAACTAAAAATGTATGCAAACAAAATTTAAAAAAAAAAGGTTTAAAGTGTAGTTTGTCAAAACTTTCAAATTATTCACTGTTTTTTTTTTTTAGAATTCATTGCTCTTATTTGTTTTTGATCAAAAACTGAAAACTAGATGACTTTATGTCTTCTAGTTCTTGAAAAAATTGAAAATTACCAAAATAAATATTTTAATTAAATTACTTTTTCCTTGCTTAAGTATTAACGTAGTCTTATTTTGATAGTAATAATCGAATATGGATTAAGATATACCTAGGGTAAATTAATTTTTCTTAAATCCAGCTTATTTAAATGCAAAAGAAGCTTTGCATGCACCCCATCTTGCCCCCTCTCCACCTTGCTCGCACTCCAACTTGCACCCACCCTAAATCCTAGTGTTCCCAAGCAGGGGGTTGCAGAAGGGCAGCATGCCCCCCTTACAGATCCCACTGTTGCATACACCCAAATTCGCACACACATTACTGTTGCATACACCCAAACTCGCACCTAGGGGAGAGTACGATAACTTTGGCGACAAAGTTTAATGACGGATTTGTATAGAACAGTTAAAAAAAGCATTTTTTACTACGGGAGGCGGGTCTATCTCCCCCCGTTTAGGCGGTAGGGGCAGTTTAAAAAAATATGTACATTAAATGGAAAAAAAAATTTAAAAAAAAAACGGTAATACTTACAAATAAGTATTATACCTTTTTTTAAAGCCAACACTTTTGTCTATTAGCTTGTTTTTAAATCAAGTCAAAACTATGCATAGTTTTTGAAAAAAAATTGTTTTAAAGTCAAAATTTGTGCAAACAAAAGTTAAAAAAAAGGTTTAAAGTGTAATTTTTCAAAACTTTCAGATTATCTACTATTTTTTGTTTATAATTCATTGCTCTTATTTGTTTTTGATCAAAAACTGAAAACTAGATGACTTGATGTCTTCTAGTTCTTGAGAAAATTGAAAATTACCAAAACAAAATATTTTAATAAATTACTTTTTCCTTGCTTAAGTATTAACGTAGTCTTATTTTGATAGTAATAATCGATAAGATATACCTAGGGTAAATTAATTTTTCTTAAATCCAGCTAATTTAAATGCAAAAGAAACTTTGCATGCACCCCATCTAGCACCCACCGCACCTTGCACCCTCCCCACCTTGCACGCACTCCAACTTGCACCCAGCCCAAATCCTATAGTGTGCCCAAGCAGGGGGGTTACAGATGCCACTGTTGCATACACCCAAACTCGCGACACCTTACTGTTGCATACACCCAAACACGCATTACGCATACGCAAATACCATTATTACTATCAAAATAAGACCACTCAAGCAAAAAAAAAAAAGAATTAAATTAAAATAGTAGTTGAGGTTATTTTCAATTTTCTCAAAAACTAAAAGACATAAAATCATCTAGTTTTCAGTTTTTGATCAAAAACAAATAAGAGCAATAAATTCTGAAATAAAAACAATGGTAGATAATCTTGAAGTATTGAAAAAGTTACACTTTAAACCTTTTTTTAACTTTTCTTACTCAAATTTTGAGTTTAAAATTAAATTTTTATTTTCAATTTTCTCAAAAACTAAAAGACATAAAATCATCTAGTTTTCAGTTTTTGATCAAAAACAAATAAGAGCAATAAATTCTGAAATAAAAACAATGGTAGATAATCTTGAAGTATTGAAAAAGTTACACTTTAAACCTTTTTTTAACTTTTCTTACTCAAATTTTGAGTTTAAAATTAAATTTTTTAAAAACTACGCATAGTTTTGACTTGAATTAAAAACTGGCTAATAAAACAGAATGTTGACTTTAAAAAAATGTATACAACTTAATTGTAAGTATCACCGTTATTTTTTAATTATTTTTTTCCATTTTAAATAATAACTTTTTTAAATTGCCCCTCCCGCCTAAACGGGGGGAGATAGACCCCCCCTCCCATAGTAAAAAATGCTTGTATTAAGACCCTCTACCAAAAACCGTTATTATATCTTGGCGCCAAGGTAATCGTACTCGTGCCTTGAATGTGAACCACACCTAAACGTCAAGTTTTTTTCCGCATTTTATTTGACATTATATTATTATATTATCGTTTTTAGACTAATTCAATTTAGGGGCCGGTTATAGCTATCAGTAAAATCCATCAGTAAAATTTTTGTTTTTAGTTTTTGAACATGTTACAAATTTATTTCTAGCGAACGATTGATGCAATAAGATGAATCCTATATTCAAGTATTTTTTTCAAAAAGAAACAATGCATTTAAAGTTTTATTTAATTTATAAATCCATTTTAATTTTTTTAATGATGAAATTTCATTTTACTGAACAGCTGACTGCCAAAAGCCAAAAAAAATTCCATTTCATTTTCTGTTGGTGTTCCAATTTTTTACTGTTCCGATCACATCATTAAAAATTTTACTGATGAAAGCAACAATAAAAAAATTGTCTGAGACGCGAAGCCTCAAAGTGACATTTAATTTAATGATGTAAATTTACTGATTGCTATAAACGCTCATCAGTAAAACATTTCAGATTCCTCCTGTTTCAAATTTTACTGATAGCTATAACCGGCCCCTTAAACTATGGAAAGATACACAATCGAGCAACGCGTTTAAGTTGTTTGGGCTTATTATGAAAATGGGGGTTCAAATTAAAATGCATATCGTGCACTTCATGATTTTCTCGGTCAATTTAATCGTCCAAAAACAATCGGAAAAATTGTGCAATTTTTTGAGCGAACCGGGTCTGTAGGAGATGTGAAAATACTAGTGCATGCTCGTACAGCAGAAAATATTTCTGCCGTTCGCGATAGTGTCCCACTAGTTGTGCCGCCAAGTGCGCCAAGATAATGTGATTTGACACCGATGGACTTTTTTCTTGGGGTTATTTGAAAGAAAAGGTGTACATCGATAAGCCAGCAACAGTTCAAAAGCTAAAGGATGACATAATTCGGCACATTAACGACATAGAACTGCAATTATGCGTCAGCGTCATATAAAATTTGAACCATCGAATGGAGGTGTGCCCAGGTCTCGGCGTTCATTTGACCTTTATTTTGTTCTATAAATAATTGAATCATACCAATATTATCATAATAAAAAGAAATGACAATAATAATGACAAAATCAACATCGGTTCTTAAAATGTAACCACCCTTTAGAAAAATAAAAAGAAGAAACTTGAGTGACATCAACATCCATGAACCATGATCTACAAATTTTGTCTGCACAAACAAATAAAGTGCCCAATAAGATCGCACATGGTTGTTGTTATAGTTGAAAAACTAATACAAAGCCAATACCAGAAGAACATAAGGTTGCAGGTTGGAAAATTGAGAGGCACATACAGGTTGAAAAATTTATAATCACATAGTACTTTTTAGACAAAAGAAAGTGCTTAAAAAGATTTCAGACTAACCAACATTGATTGTAAACTATAGTATTGCCCAGTGGTACAACTTCATAAAATAATGTTTTCATCTTTAGTTAACTCTGCATTTTATTTACTTACGTACAAGATGAACATACATATGTATATTCTCATTAAGGTGATCCGCAGTCACCCGTCGATTTTTAAGTGATTTTATCGTTTTTGCTCCCTTATCGACTTTGTCAAAATAAAACTGGTTCTTAAATTGTATGTTCTTACAAAAGAGTTGTTTTACCCATTTTTAAATTTCTTTCCATGCGGATGAGAGTTCGCTGAATTTACTATTGAGTCAGTTTACTTGTTTTTTTTTTCCAAAAATACGGTATAGCTACCTTTAAAGTGAAAGTTCCTTCATAGAGAACTAAGTAGGTATATTCAATATATTTATTCGTAAGTGATAATTATTTTGATAACTTGTAAATCTTTTTCAATAAATACCCCACTTTATACGATTTAGTGTAGACCTGCAAAGGTTTTCTACTTTAGAACTAAACAAAACCCTAGATCAATAAAGCAACTACAAATAAAAACTAATTTTGATTCTAATTAACTAAAACTAAATTTTGAGTTTTATGCTGGTAGTACAACAAATTTACTTTCTTTGCTTGAGGAATTCTGTTGAAGTAATAGGCGTCTTTGAAAAGAATTTGTGTAGGCACTTTCGTCGAATGAACAAGTGTTCTAATGTAATGTTCATATCATTTATCGGAAATCTAAAAATGCGTATTTCGGTGTACCCATTTTAACGCTGATTGAGTTGTTAGTATTGTTGATAGAACATCTTGTTTAAGAAGATTTTAAGAAGATATGTATGTATGTATGTATATCGGCGACCTTCGGCAGTTAGGTTCCTTATATTCCTGTGATGGAATGGTTGAGATTTGTAGGTCACGAGCTGTAGCGTCACTTAATTTATTTATAAGTCTTTCAAATTGGTGTATTTGTATGTAGTTTCACAGCCACTAGCCTGTTCCATATTTCCTGCTTAGGTTTATTATTTGACTTTCTTCAGAAAATGTGCACTCTTGGTTTCGTTTAAATAAGCAAGTTTTCTCCCCACAAACAAAATTTTTAACTTAATCAATTCTTAACTTTTTGACCATACTGGGCAGAGGCAGAGGGGCCATCCTGAATTCCAAAGAATTTGACTTTTAATTAACTCGCAGTCATCTAAGTTTCGCCTCAGGAACTAGTTACAGAACGCAAATTCGTTTTCCAATTTATGTTCTGAAGTCGTACGAATCAATCTAATTTGCAACAAATCGGAAATCCCAATAATTTTTGTATATACAATTATAATATTAAAAATAGCTATATTAAAAAATAAAGTCCTTATTATTATGTATGTATATATGCTTATATGAATTGTTAGATAGATAGATACATTATTTTTCATAGATAAGGCTTTACAAAAATTTGCGTAGTATTGTTATTGAAGAATTATTAAGACAATAGCACAAAATAATATAAGAAAACTACTAAGTGCTTTCAATTTTTTTAAAGACCCAGTATTGCTAGCATATTTACCTATTTAAGTACATACATACATACAAAATTAGATCTTAACTTTAATTTATCTCTTTACTTTAAGAAGTAAAGAGGTAAATATCTACTAATTTTTGAAATTTACAAATTTATTTGTATGGCAATTCTAATGAATTTAGGAAAACAATCGTTTTCGTTTTATGAATAACAAACAAAAATTGTTTATTCGAACGATTTTAAGAGTAGGTAGGTTATATAATTAAGATAAGTCATAAGTTTTGTATCTGTGTAAGTTAATTATATTTGTTAATAGAGAACAAATGGAATCATCTGTGTATTAATAGGTTATTGCGAAACATTAATATCAACTATAAAAAGAGTTTAATTTAATTACTCAAATGTTGGGTATACTTATATGTATATGTATATTAGGTGGCGAAACAGTCTGTAGAGAACTAGGGCCTAATGACTTACAACTCTCAACTATTACTGTGTGGTAGTCATGTCAGGAATGAAGGAGACCTACAGTTCGTTTAAATTGAAATTGAGAAATCACTTTTCATGACAATAATTATTCTTGTAGGATTTTTCAATTCCTCGCAAAAGTCATTACACGTCAAGCAAAACTTTAGGAGGCACAAGCAGGTTATGAACCTAAGACCTTTAGCATGGCAGCCCTACGCAATTACCATCACGTCACGGGTACTATTATAAATAAATAGACAAATCTGTTTTATCTTTCAATAAATGCTCAAGTAATAGAGTAAAATGTACATTACCGAATTAAATTTTCGTATCATAATTGATTATTAAGACCGATTAGTTTCGTAAGGCTTTATTTTCATCTTGTTATAGAAAATTTTAAAACTTAAATTTTTGCACATTCATTTTTCTAGCAGGAGACCCTCAGTACAATTCTTTTTTGATCTTTTCATGATTAAAATGAAGAAAAATCAATTGAAAATATTTAAGATCTATTTTTATCACTATTATAACATTCAGTTTAAAAAGATCAAGTCTGGAGATTATTTAATTGAGAGTATCAAAAGTTGAGAATGGTAACTTTGAGTGAGGCAGGCCTTTTTCTTAACTTTACAAGTAAAATGCTAAAGCTGTATTCAACTTTAAGTAAACAAAACAAAGCGCACTTAATAAGTGTTTTTTTTTTTTAACAAAAATACATAAGATAATTAAACCAAAAGTGCTAAGAGTTATTTATTTTTCTATGAGTCAACAATTTTTCCTTTAAAACCAACCGCAAAAAGTATTACTCATATCTCTCTGCATTGAAATATGATAAATACACACATACATATGTACATATACTACTCGAATTAATCTTCAAGCACTCACGTTGTTTTTTTATAAGTATAAACAAACACAAAATTTTGCAACCTAATCTAATCTAATTTAACCGAAATCAGTATTCTGAATACATCAGCTTGATTCCAGGGTATCGTAAATAAAACTCTTCTGCATAAAGTCTTGACCTAGGCATTTATGATACTTTTTGTAAACAAATATATTAAGACTTTTATTTCTTTGTACCAATACAATCTTTGTATGTAATTTTCTGGGACTCGTCGTTTGTATTATGAAAATTATTCAACGAAAAATATGAGCTAATTTTAATAACATAAACAACCGTTAGCACCATACAGAAACTCAGATAACAGTGTAATATTATATCCAGCCATATAATTTGTTCCTTTCAATAATACGAATTTAAAGTATAGCAAATTTATATGAAGTAAATGGTTATCCTTAGTTTAGATGAATGTCTTATCTGTCTTGAGAATAATTTATTTTTACGAAGCAAATAAATTTAATTTTCTTAATTATTATCTCTGTTTAAATGTGTATTATAGTAGACGCATTTAAAATTAAAGTTATTTTATCATTGCCTGGACGCTTTTTTTAAACTAACTTAATTCCCATCTTATCCAGCTAATTTGTTTTCAGAGTTGTGCAAAACAACTTCTTACATTAAAAAATGTGCATTTGGTAATACGAATTATATATAACTAAATTATTTTTAATAAAGTTCAGATTTTTTGATATTTTATTGCACTTTAAATTTTATTTGTACTAAAGAATGTCTGTTTTTTTGTCGCTTATACCGATTAAATTATTTTGTAAATCTCTTAATTCCTTCTTAAGAATAAAAGAAAAAACAGTTCAATCCTTTGTTTTAGATCTATTGAGTCTACTGAAAATGGTACTCTTTTATTATTTAGTCTCTTAAAACTGCTTAAAAAAATGTACACTATTTGTATGATTCAACAGTTTTTCGAATTCTATGCATTATTATAGAATTAATTAGTTCTCAAAATAACGAGTTATAAAACAACCTTAACTAATAATCAGTGACAAATAAAATTAATAAGACTTACAATACTAACATTATGTATAATGATGAAAAAATAACAGAAACGATCTTAGCTTGCAAATAATTCAATTGCAATAATATATTTTATAATAAAACATAACAATAATAAAACAAAATGAAAAGCGTATTGGAAAGAGTATAAACAAATTTAAAAAAATATCTTACAGCTCCCCATACTTTAACTTTAGGGAAAAAATATCATATTAAATTATTAAACTAAAACAAAAGAAAACAATTATAAGAAATCTCTGAAGTATTTCCCACTAATTTGACGTGGAAAGAATAATAGAAACCAATTAAGAAAGATATTGTATTTTTGTAATAGAATTATTTAATTGTTAAAATTGTTTGTAATCCTTAAGTACATGGTCGTAGCACATTTATTTTAAATATAATCGCATCTTTCAATATAGAATTGACACATGTTTTGAAAAGTGCGTAATACCATGAATTTGTTTTATTTTTAACCTTAAAATGTGCTTGTCTTTGGCCCTGCAGTTTCTTTTAAGTTTACCTCAAACGAGTTCCATTATTTTAAAATCAAATTATTTTGATGGGTCTACCATTATGTACATATATCATTTTACGGAGATTATATACTTTCTACAACTCTTATGAGTGCATCGGTTCATTATTTTCCATGAATCCTCATTAATTGGCATGTCCTCTACGGCAAAAGGCATAATTTCGATGCTTAGAGTCCGCATTTAGTCCACATGTTTTTCATTTAATTAAAAAAATGGCTAAACTTTCAAAAACTCATAGTGCTTATAACAAAATCCTTAACTATCATCTTCGGGTATTTAGGATCAAACTTAAAGTTTCTTGATCGTCTGACATACATACCTTTTTACATCTTATCTGAACAAATTTATTTTTGTTTTTCTAAACATACGATCAAGAAATTCTAAATTCGATCCCAAATACACGGAGATGATAGTTAAGAATTTTGCCAGTTAAACTGTATGTTAAAATATCTACAACAAATGATAAATAAATCCGTTATCTTAAAACTTTTAATTAAGAATATTGAGTGTTTTTTAGGGGATCATTTTTTTGTTTTAAGATTTTTGATTGTTTTTTCCTTTGTTAAAATAAAAAAAAAACATTAACATTGCAAGAGACACAACTCTCAAAAATATTTGTATGTGTGACATGCATGAATTTTATGTCTACATAAAATGATGTCATTTCCTTTAAAATAATCTACAGATAAGAAATGTGTACCCAAAAAGATACATAATTTATCAACTTAAATGTATGTATGTATGTACATATGCACACATTCTTGTGACTGTAAATTTTATAACAAAACCAAAACCACACAATAAAGCAAAATAAATTTTAATTTTGAACCTAGATAAGTCAAATGGTTTAAAACAAATTTGTACTAAAACTCAAAATGTGTAATTTTTTTTTTTTTAGTTCTAAGAATATGCGGCGAGTAAATTAAAAGTGGGATATGGAAACTAATTAGTTTGTGAGGCAACAAGTTTTAAAAATCATACAATAGTTGCCAAAATATCTTATTTTATCAAGAAAGATTTGGTTTATACCTATCAATTTTAGACTTCTCACACTGTTTTCTAAGAGGGACTTGAAAAGGCATATTGCATTACTCCTAACAAAACGGCGCAATAATATTTTGCAATAGTATTTTTTCGTAAAGAACACAGTACCTATATGATACATTTTATTAATGTTTTTAAAAATCTTCAATTCTCTTTATCATTTATTTTGTGTTTTATTTGATATTCATTCTTTATAAAAATCCTTGTTGCTCGAAGTTATTTAATCGTTTGTCGCTGATAGCGAGCTTTTAAAAGAAATTTATTATATTTTGAAACAAAATCTTGAACACTTTATTTAATTGAGAAATAATCTTATATTTTGTACGGATCCGGTACAGTTAGTAAGACTAACTATTCTGGTACGTCTAAAGGTCTACATTGTGAAACGTAAGGCGTTAGGCTCAGAGCTCAGACTGAATTTTTCAAATGTTTTTGAATCTAAACGAAATTGGTAGAAAAATGTGTAACACTAAAAATAATTACCATAACTTTTTATATCTATATATCATTAAACTAAAATTAATTATTCTTATGTCCGATTTCATAAACAAACACTAAAAGCACTTTTATCTAAAAGCTTTTTAATAATATAATGAGAAAGCATTATATGTTGAAATAAATGACAAGAATCGCAAAATACAACAGTGTAAACTTCTTCAAAATCAAAAATCGTTTGTCTTTCAAAAATAAAATATGAAAATGGATTCTTGCGAACGCGGAACGCAATAATCTTAAGCGGCGAATAACTATATGTTGTTCTTCTTCGTCAGATGAAGTTGACCAATCTAATATTCTAATTAAAAATTAAAATCATAAAAACGATATTATAAATACAATGTCGAATTTGTTTACCTATTCATTCTGTATCTCCAAATATTGAGAATACAAATTTTACAAAACAAAACATCAGCTGTCAATCTGTCATATTCATTTTTTAATGACACTTTTAAAATTTAATGAGCCAAAAATGGGCATTAAAAGCTTGTTTACTTCAAAAACGCTTGGTAAAACCAAAATATAGCATTTAACAGTTTAAAATCATGTTAAATGTATAAAAGTTGTTTATGAAATTGGGTATTAGTCAAGTATCTTCTTTAAATAAAGTTCACTTAAATCTGTTCAAATATGAACTTTAAAAATGCACATAGGCACTATCTGTTTCAAAAGTTAAACATGCCTATTATTTCTTTTCTATGAGTACTACTCCTTATTAAATGTGTCAAACTGTTCTAAACATGACACGTTATATTATGCATATGTGACTCAAAAATGTCGGTCATGCAAAACTGTTTCCTTTTAGATAAGCCAATGAGATATGACACCCAGTAGTACAGCTATGTCACTATTATTTTTGAGGTGAGTACCTACAAATGTATGTAATATTTTTTGTATGGTTAATCTTTAATTACAAAGGTAGCAACTCGTATGTACCTAGTTGTTTAAAGCAGAAATTTGTTTCGTCAGTTTTCTTCCATTGAAACTCTTCGTATAATTATTGTAGTAGGTAGGTACTTGTTGTTTATGGGTCATTTCCAAGGTATTTATGATGGCGCAACAAAAGAATCCTTACTGTGTATCCAGGGAAAACAAGGAACATGAATGACTGTTATTTATAATTTCGTGATTAATAATATAAAATTTTTAAAATAAAAATTCTGTGTGAATTACCTACTACATATGTCCTTATTGACCATAAAATTCGATTTAACCAGATAAAAGTGAAAAAATTTTTAAACTTTAAATTATTTTAAATACAATAAGGTTTTACGATTACTAGGTATATTTGCGGTCAAAAAGGAAACTAGGTTTTTCGGTGGGAAAATGTTCACACTGATTTTTTTTTAAATAATTTTATATTATTAATCAATGAAATAATAAACAAGTCTATTTATCAAAAAAAGAAACAAGTTTCTATTTAATTTATTCAAAATATTTGTGCTTGTTTGATTTGAATCACTTGTTTTGTCTGTAAGGTAAGTTTAAGCAGGTAAATAGGAACTACAGTGAAATCTCTTATTCAAGGAGGTTATTTGATGTATTCAAATTCAAATTCAATTCAAAATATTCATTTATTGCAAGTAATCATTACAAATTTTACAAAAGCTTTTATGAATTTTTTTAACTTTAAAATATTTAAGTATACAATTGAACAAGTACATACATATGTATAATGGTATAAAATTAAAAAAAAGTAAAAAAGGTATGATTTGATTGTATAAATAATTTCATTATATGATTTATGTATATTCCGTAATTATAAGCATTCTGTAGTGGTTGTTTAAAATTTCAATAGTTTCCTGTACTGATAGGGATGGTTTACCAAAGCATACTCTTCTTTGCTGGTTATAAATTGGACACACACTGATGAAATGAAAGCAATCTTCTTTAGCTCTCAAGTTACATAAATTGCAAAATTGGTCAAAGTTTCCGTTGTATGGTTTTCCATTTAAATGTAGAAGTTCGCATCTTGATTTAAAAATTAGGGAAATATCTTTATAGGAGAAAGAATCTTGGAAGTAGTTCTTTTCACACAAGTTATAATTAAGCTGGCTATAGAGTAATCTGCTCTCCGATTGACGGGCATTTTCCATCTGATTTCGGTTAGATTCTTCAAGTTTTTGGATGATTTCGTAGAACTTCGTTTTCACCTGAACAATATTGTTGAGATTGATCTGCACAACTTCTCCACAGGAAGCAGCAATGTTTTCCCATGTCCTCATCCACCAGTCCTTATTCCGAATTTCGTAGAGCATCATTATCTTACATAACCGAGTTTCCCGTAGACCAAGCACTTTAATTAAATAATCAGCCTGTAACTTTAGACTTAAAGTAAAAAGTTTTGGCAGGCCTGTTTCCAAATAAATAGCATAGTTTGGTGTTGTTAAGGGAATATTGAATATTTTCTTTAAGAAATTTCTTTGAAACTTTTCAATTTCTTCGTATTCTTGCATACCCCATATTTCTGCCGCATAACAAAGCGAAGATTTCACGACTGCATTGAAAATATTATATTTTGTTGAAAGGTTTATTTGATCGTTAGAGAAAATCTTCTTCCAAGTAAAATTAATTAAGCTTTGTGAAGTTTTTGCTTTTTCTGCAAGGTGCTTGCTATAATCCAGGGTTGGATTTATTAAAACTCCCAAATACTTGTATTCTTTCGATACTTCTAAACTTATTTGATGTATATATGGTATATCCTATGCACCAGTCTTATCAACTCATTAACATATAATATTGACGATGTTATAAAGGTACTACCTATTTAGTTTTCAAAGTGATTGTATAAAGGGCTGTATTACCAACATCAACATTCAACTAGGTAGGTATAAACAAAAATCGTTTCTCAGAACCAATGCTACTGGATACGTATACGTATCTAGATTCGGTAGCTACAGTGTCAAAACTTAAATAGACACAATTTTAAAATCTTTGCAATATAATTTGAGATACCTACCTATAAGAATGTGGAGTTGAATGTAAAGAAATGTTTTGAAAAGAACTAAGAAATTCAGGTAGGTGGGTAGGTACTTACACTAAATAAAATAAATATGTAACTGCAATCTGCACATCTCGGATAGAATTAAAGAGCTTGCAGAAAAGAGAGATTTCATCATATACATATCTTTTTATGTAAAGGCTACATATGTATATGTATGTACATATACAATTTTTATTTGCAGAAATTGTATCTGTGTTGGTGCAAAAATTAAACAGCTGCAGTCAAGCAATAATAGTTGACTAATAGCGCAAAATGAGTACGAGGAGGTATGAGTATTCTCTTCAATTTATCAATTATTGTTTATTGTTGTTTCACTTCCCACACATCCCGTTCCCCTTGTCAGTTTTTTTTTTTTTTTTTGAATCGTATGTACCTACATATGTACTTAAAAACTCTATTGTTTGGAACTCACACGTATTTATTGTACCCACATACATACATATGTATATCAAAATTTATATGTAAAGTAATCGAAATAGGCTAGGTACAATTTTTTAATAACTTTTTGTCATCTTCATCACTATCGAGGTAACAGGTAACCGAAATTTTGTATTTTGTCTTAACTTTACTTTTCCGATACATTAAATAGGAGAAATCTTTTAATAATGTTGAATGTACCCGTTAAAAACGTCAAACTCGTGCAATGCATTCCGGCATAAACAATTAGGGGCAACAACGCAAATAATTTTTGTTTCCGATCGCAAATTACTGCAAAAATATTTATTCTCCGATTCGATTAGCAAGAAAACACAAAATCTTCCGATGGGAAAAATGTTTTAATCGGTTACCTCAATAGAGGTGAATGGTACCTAGGTATTTTAAAAGCAACAACTTTACATCGTATACCCATATCTCTTATGCACCAATAGTTTTGCTGTTGCTTCTGGATACATCAACGCATACCTACAGCTAGGGACTTGGAATTCGCAATACAAAATTCCAAAAGAACCAGAAGTACCTACTATGTAGGTATGTATATTATATACAAATTATTTTCGGTACTAACAACAACAAGAACAACAGAATGTATTGCACCCTATCTCTTCGAAATTACATTATACAAAGGAAAATCAAGAAATCTACCCTTGTCAGACGAGTAGTGTGGTTTTCATTAAAATAACCTACATAGTTGCAAAATGAATGAAGCATCTCTATTTACTTCTGATAAATAGGTATTTAATTTTGAAGACTGAGGTGTAGTTAAACAGACACACTATCAAAATTTATAATTTCATCTTTTCCAAGGTCATTAAATAATATACAAGTTACAATCTCCAGCAGCGCAGTGAATGAAGTATATAATTATAAGGAAGGTAGATAGATATAATTATACATATATGTAATCTGAAATGATCAGCACCAATAGCAAGATTCTTGAGGAGGAATTGAATAATTTGGAATGACATCATCTTCGATATGAATCATTGTCAATTGAGATAAATTCAAGAAAATTAAATTAAAATAAAATTAACTTACCGCACACAATGTGTTGAAGAGGAATAAAATATATTTCACCATCGATGTTCCGCAATCCATTTTGAAAATAAGTAATTTTCAATTTATCGGTAAACCTATGATGTTTTAAAAAACAGAACAAACATTAAAACTTAAAAAAGAAATGTTCACAATAAACCGCGTGGTAAGAACAAACAAAGCACTTAAAATTGTATTGTTTTTTTTTTTAATTTTAGCTATTAAAATAAAGCATTGAAAAAGTTCATCTGGTATACCGCAGAGAAAGTGTTTGTTTTTGAAGACTTAAATGCAGCTAAAAATACATTGCTGTTTCCTTTTCAAAAAACTATTTGTTTTCTATAGCGAAACAAAGCACATCGGTTGAACTTACACAATTTTTTCACACTTCGCTTAATATTCAACAGCCACTTCGACGTTCACAATATAACTGAATCTGATGAATACTATAAAACCCAAAACCTGATGTCGAAGCAAAAGAAACTGGTTCCTTCCAAGAAGTGGTATTGGCAGCGGCAGCGCTGCAAAACGAAAGTGTCACAGTACCCACAATCACAGACAACACAAACTCATAGACATTGCTATACATACATACATAAGGTAGCTAAGCTATATATCCCTGCCTGTTCATTTTAATTTCCAATAGTAGAGTTGTGGTCATATAATTAGACTATTTAAATTAGAGTTACCTTATTTTTGTTAAAAAATAAGTATTTGCAGCAAAATTAATGTTTTAACTAAATATTTAAAGTAATTTAATTCTAGTGTATTCATAGTTCACATGTTTTCAAACATAACTTAACATTACAACGCAGTTTGTTTGTTTCGTTTTTGAAAACGAAATAAGGCCAAATTTTCAATTTGGGTTTATTTCGCTTTAGAAAACGAAATAATAGCAATTTGGCATTGTTTCGATTTAAAATTTTGCAGAATTAGGAAAAAACATCAATTAAAATTATCTTTTGTTTTCTCTCTATGCTAAAACAAGTTTTTTTTTGAATTGATAGCACGGCGGCGGCGTACTAACAGCTAGGTATGTAAGGGGGGCATGCTGCCCCCCTGCAACCCCCCTGCTTGGGATCACTATAGGAATTGGGGTGGGTGCGAGTTTGGGTATATGCAAAGAACACGAATGCGTTGAGATTCTTTCATAACTGTGAGCCATACTTGCTTTTTTTTGTTGGGAATTTCTTTGATTTTAGTGCTCAAATGCAAAAGTTGTTTGCATATACCCAAACTCGCACCCACCCCAAATCCTATAGTGATCCCAAGGAGGGGGGTTGCAGAAGGGCAGCATGCCCCCCCTTACATACCTATCTGTTAGTACGCCGTGCTATCAATTCAAAAAAACTTTTTAGCAAGAGTAGCTATTCTAGACAATAAATCAACCATTTTTGAATTTTAAAATATTCGGCGTTGTTTCCATTATTTTTTTGGCCTTATTTCTTTTTATAAATCGAAATAAAGCCAAATTGGTTTTATTTCGTTTTGAACAACGAAATAAGGCCAAATTTGAAATTTGGTGTTATTTCATTTGGCACTATTTCACGTCACCAAAATTAACAACCTTATACTATGAGATGAAACATCACAAACCTTAAACTATCACTGTTTGGTGTATTTAGAGCTTTACTTACGGTCTGTCATCATTTATAAACACTGAATTTAAATTCGTCACTTCAAAAAATAATATTCTAAAAACACGGGATTTCGTCTTCGATTAATATTTACCTTTCAGATTTTTATTCTTGACACACTTTCTTTTCTATCACCAATTGTGTTTGGGCTTTTATTTGTACCAAGCCCAATAAATTTTCTATCCTCAGCAATAGTGTTTTTATGCAGCATAATTCTACTTCTACTTTAATTCTAATTTCACAAAGTTTTGCAGTTTTTAATCGCATTGTTACATGGAGTTGAGCTTTTATTTTTGCCCTTTTAAGTAAAATACGGTTTTTTTTTCAATAAAGATACACTAAACATAAATGAACGAATATTTTGAATATATTCCGATGATTAAAAAACTCAAATAAGCTGGAACCAATGAAATGGCTTATTTATTTGTAAATCACTCTTTTATAACACATGAATTTTCTTCTTCGATTAATATGTGTTTTTCTTATTTATTGTCAGATTAAAGTTGTTGATGGTCGTTAAGAAAAAGAAATTAAAGTGAAAAAAAAAGGTTTTGTTCGTTTTATGGCCTAATTATATTACTACAACTGTATATATTTATTTAACGTCGCATGAGTGCCTTTGTATAGATTAGTGTACTAAATGTGGAGTAAGTAAATATAATGAGAACTAATACTACCACCTACAAAAAACTTACCTACCTACAATGATAATGAATGAATGCGATAGTCATAAATATTTTCTGAAATTTAGTTTTCAAAATTTCAAGTACGCACTACGCAGGCATTGCTCATACTTCATAGACAATACATTACTTCAATCGCTGGGTACAATAATTAAGACTCAATTACGTTAAGGCCGTATATTTAAAAAAAATAACATACATTATTTTCTAACATTAAAAACCACAAAGGAATCAATTTTTTCTATAACCTAATATATTTTTTGTTTGTTATTTTAAATTTACTACAAAATGATATTTTGAAATCGAACCCTGGGTTCGATGTTCTTCTCTGCATTATTTTCTGTGTGCTGCTGTGCTGTTTCACTTTTACTGTGAATAAACAGTAGACGAAAAGTCAGCTTAGCAGCGTTGCCACTTAAAGAAAAATTGAAGCAAACAAAATTTTTATTTACGAAATACCTATAGACCTCTTCTTTCGCTTTATTTTATTGAATAATACACGTGTCCGTAGTTGAATTTATTAATTTTTGCTGTCAAATGCAGATGAGAGAAATTAACTTTTTGACGTATAGACAAATTTCTGGGTTTGGTTAGTTTTAGGTAGCTTAAGTAGATATTAAAATGGGTTTCGTTTTTTTTTTAATTTACATAGTTTTAAGTTTTATACAATATAAAAATAATGATAAAGATAACAAGTCTTTTTTTTTAATTTTCTTGGTTTTAGATTAAGTTATTGTTATTTAGTATTAAAATTGTTCTTAGGCCGAAAGCCAGTATAGTTATAAGTTAATGGATTAACTAAGAGCACCCGTATAGGGCCAGTAAGATATTTTTAAGTCTTTGAAATTTACGCTAGTTTTTTAAGAATTTTTGTCTAGCTTTAAGATAGTTTTAAGATTTTGATAAAATAAAAAATTCAAAAAAAAGACATATTTCTATGATTTGAATATCTTAGCCATGTCTTTTATCTTTTTAGATCCACTTACTTCTACTACTTGTGAAATATAGGAACTATGTATATGGCATGTTTTGCATTCGTAAAAAATTTGAACTCGAGATTTTAATCAAACAAGACATTACGATGGTAGAGAAGTAAAAAAGTGGGTATCCCTATTCCGTCTGTCTGTCTGTCTGTCTGTCCTTGCCCCTACAGCCCGAACCATTACACATTGGGGCGATTGAGTTCAAACTCGCAAATTAAGGTTTTGATCAGATTCGCGTACGTCGTTTTTTTTTTCATTTTTTTGTAAGACTAAAAATATGAGTAGTCCTCATACAAATTGTTCGGCCAAAAATTAGAATATTCGAAAAACAAACCGATAGATTTGTATTGAACGCTTCTTTCAATGAAAAGAAAATATTTTTGTATTGCTCTAGAAGAGTACCCTAATGTAATGAACCTTTTTTAATAATATTTGATGATCTAGAATTTTATTACTTTTTGTTTGGATTTAAAAAAGAAATACTATTTTTTTTTTAATTCGATATCTCAGAAAGGTCTACATTTTTTAACTCAATTTTTTTAAATCAAATGTAAAATGTATATTTATAAGCCATAAATAACTGCACATCAAAAATATTAAGACAAAATTTAAAAATATTGTACATAGTCGGGCATTTTATTTGTACATGTTTTTCACTGTATACCCAAACCTAGTCGTTGAATGAATTTCTAGGTGAAATTTTAAACTTATTTTTAGATCAATCTTAATAACAAAGATTTCTGTTCCGGTAGAATGGCGAATCAAGATGATTTGGATGATAAGATATTGGAAAAAATCACTCGCAAATAAATAAAAAATACTAACAAACAAACGGGGATAGATATTAATACCTAGTAACATTTGTTGCGAAATAAAACATAAAATCATTTGTTTGCATTGACCATCCTTTAGTTTCATTGTTTATGTATAAATATAATTAATGTACTTTTATGGAATTGCAAATATTTATCAAAAGACACATTAATATAATCAGGAGAAGAAATAACTATATAAAAATGTAAATATTTTCAACATTGCCAGTGCGCAATTTCAGAATGAAATTCTAGTGCATTTCATGTGTGTTTTTTAGTATAAATTATATATTATGTATTTGAAATGACGAATTTATAGAAATATATATTTATTTTTAAAGCGCAGGAAATAATTTCGCTTTCATTACTTTCGGGTGGAATGACGTCACTTTTGTCCATATTCCATTTGATGAAAACTGATGATAAATTCACTTTACTCAAATTATATGCACACATGAAGTTATTTATACAGATAATTAAAATTGAAGGTACGATAACTAAGACGACGAACATTTCAAATTCCAAAAAGAAAATATAAAAAAATGGTACCTATCACGTACGAAAACAGTTTATCCTTTTTTTTTGAAAAACAGATTTTTGGTCTTTTTCTTAAGCCACAACCACGCAACCACCTGACGACAAGTGCACATGGTGTACAAGCCTCATTTAATATTAATAAAATTATTACATTTCTTGGGAGAAATTAATGAAAATGTATTTCAATATAAAACAATAACAGCCAAATGGCCGCCACGTCTTCGGTTGCAGCACATATCCTTTTCTTGAAATTAAACATTTGATCAGTAGCGAAATCCGTTCACCATAACAATTTCACTAATTTGTGAATAACTTACATTCATTCATGCCGCCAGCCTAAACACCGCACCAAACAGAGTCATGTTGAGGATGGAGAGGATAAAATAAGCTAAATCACTGAAGGTGATTTTTTTTTATGAAAATCCGGATCAATTTGATGCATCGCAAGGACTAAATCAGCGAAGGTTTGAAGAGCTTCAGTTTGTATGCTTTAAATGAACTTTAAGACCCCAATTCTTAAAAGTTTAAAAGATTGGCGAGAAATCAATAAACCTGGGTTTTTGTCAACACTACAGGCTACAACAGCAATTTACTCAATTCTTCTTTACCTTACTTCACTTGTTTGTCCAAACAGCTCAAATCAAGTTGCACTATTGCCAGCCTTTAATGTGCTTCACCATGAACCAAAAGTCCTTTAGTTTTCCGGACATGACTGCATGTCTATTGTTTTTAAATCTTACATGTATTAGTAAGTTTGAAAAAAAATGGAGTTATTCGTTTCTTAACGAATTTCTTTATTCTGACTACTATTAGAAATATTTATAGTTAAGTTTGTATTATTTTTTTTAATGAAAATTAACTTATTAAAAAATATTTTTTTTTAATTAATAGTATGGAGCTCTTCTTCGTTCATTGCGTGCTTGATTTGCTATGCAGCATGCAAATATAATTGCGATCAGCTATTAGTAACAGAAAAATAAATAAATTATTGGAAATAATGCTTTTTTGAAATACAATATTTTATTCCTACCTCTACTCCGGCAACTACCAAGCCAGCATACTTAGCAATAGATATATGAGTTGTCCAAAAATCTTTGAAAGCTTGAGAACAACCTGGTTTTGTTAAAACCGACATCATTGAACAGGAGGTAGCTGAGGATCCACAACATGAATTTGGAACTGCTTCACCGAAGTAATCCTGTGATCCAAATTGCCCGCAACAGTTAAACTTAAAAAAAAAAAGAATTTTCATTTAATTTGTTTTATTTATGTATGTTTTTATTTAATATTATTTACTTCCATCTGTAAGACATCCATAAAGTGTCCATTTTCATGCCGTGTTGTCCAAGCCTTATTTACAATAGAATTCATCGTGTTAAGAAAGCTTTCTTGCTCCAACCAGATATATAAAACCATTATCATTTGCAGAACAAAAAGAACAAGCATAACTACAGCATACTGATAAATAAAAAATGAATTAGAAACTTTTTGCGACATTCTAAATTATAATTGATGTATTTACAATAATTGTGAGGCAAGTATTCTCACGTATAGCGCCACAACATCCAATAAATGCAATGATCGAGATAATGCATCCTATAACAATTATACAAATCGGGATGCCGGAAATGTGAAAAGAGTCTGCCAAAATTTTTAAGTCGATAACGTCCGCTGTAAGTAATGATCCAAACACTATAACAAGAATGCCGCATGCCTTTACAAGGAAAGAAAAAAAAAAACAAATAACTTCAATGAAACTTGAAAAACATTTTTTAATTTCAACAAAATTTATAAAAAGCTTATTTTTATTATTATTATTATTCAAGCTTTATACTCTCTTATAAGATTAGAATGTTTTTTTTTGTGTAACAAACATATATTTAATTAAAACGTTTGATGAGTATAAGCCTCCCCCTACGTCTTCCACCTTATTTTATCTACCTATGTATAAAGATTGTGTTTCATATATCTACCCTTTGAATCGTCTTCCTTTTTATGTCTAGAAGAGTCCACTCTGTTGTTATTTTGGTCCATCGATCATCTGACCTCCGAAATATGTGCCCAGCCCAATTCCATTAAAGTTTTTAGTTTTGTGAAGAACGTCTTTTAATTTCGTTTTGGTTCTTTTAAATTTTCATGGTTTGACAGGATTGAGGTTTATTTTCTAGGACTCTCATGGATTGTCATGGTTGGCCATACGCCATAAGATTGGAAGAATCGTCGAGTCAAAAACACATTTCCTTGTTTAAGTCGATATATTTAGATCCAGCAGATTCTTCACATTCCAAAATTTTCGCCAAGCATTTACTATTCTTTATTTTTCCCAAATAGTTATAGTCTACCACGTAGTCTAAAGTAATACCATCTATTTTTACTTTCGAGTGATTGCTATTAGACATTATTTTGGTTTTTTGTCGATTAGTTGATAAGCCGACTTTTGTACATTCCTTATTAAAGTTAGTATGTATAGTTCATTTTTGTTTGTGGCGATTAATACACTATCATCTGCAAATCTTAGATTTGATTCATTTCTGCCGTTTATTTTTAAACCATTATTTTCCTGGTGAAAGTGGGCCACCTTGCCTTACTCCTTGTGCCATGCCGTGTGAAATATTGGCCCAATACTTTCCGTTCTAATGCATACAATATTATCATTATATGTAGATATTTTGCAGGTTACGGACAATTCGGTTTTATTGTTTATTTATTTAAAGCTTATTGTTTATTTATTATTTTATTATTTAAAGCTTGCAAGATAAATGCTCAACTATATCTAACGCTCTAGCGAAATCAATAAATGCAATATATAGAGTTATACGAGTATTATACTCCATGGACTTTTATATGATATTTCCAATTGTTTAAAGATGGTACATTGATGGAATCCAGCTCTGAACCCAGCTTGTTCAAAACAATCTGATTAAACAGATGAAACATGTTGCAAATACTTTATAAACGCAATATTATGATGCTAATGTGGCCCTATAGTTGTTTTTATCGTCGGTCTTACCTTTTTTTGGATGAGGATAATTTCCGATTTCTTCCATTGTTCTGGAATTTCCTACGTGACCAAAACAACTTTCAAACAGTTGACCTATGAAAATTTTGCGTATTTTGAATACTCTGCAGCAACTATCACTTCCGTTCATTTATCGCTTTTTAAACTTTGAATCGCATTCTTGACTTGACTTTTGAGAAAATTTGGAAAATGTTGCTCTTCTTACCATTCAGAGCTTGTGTCAGCATTTAAAAGTAAATACAAATCAGATCTGTTTGGTTGAGTATTGTATAAATTGTTGTAAAAGTTTGTTGCTACATATCTTGTTGATAAATAGATTATACAATTTGACAATTTAAAGCTTAAAAAAAACACTTGATTTAGTTTTTAAAGTTACATTTTCTGTAAACGAGTATTTAGAAAAAGGAACAACTACTTTTTTAAGATTTATAAAAACTGATAGAAATTACATTTAAATAGAATGGTTTTTTGGAACGAAGTTGAAGCCCAGCTTTTTGTTTTATTTCAAATATGTTAAATAGTTAAAAATATATGGTTTTTGGTTAAAAATAAATTCTTCTTTTAAAACATTTATATTTAAATTTTAACTAAGCAAGTTAAAGTTATATACATATATATTATATTACTAATTAATAGCACACAATTACCCAAGCGCTTCACAGTCACTAATTTATCCGGAAATTACTAATCGATGTGAAATTTCGTTGTTCCTGATGAGAAGTGTTTACTAGGAGAAAATTCTAGTGCGCTTAAGTCTTTTTGTCGCTGGAAAAGCGAAGTGACGAAGTGGAGAAAAATCGGAAAGCTAGTTTTTTTTACAAAAAATTACGAACTAAAAAAAAAACATTATTAAAGGTTGATACAAATTGATTTTCGACTCACATATCCTGGCTCAAGGATTCAAACTATTTTTATGTTATAACATTCATTAAAATGTTTTTAAGAATCTAAAATTCAGTTTTTTCATAAAAATAAAATCTACAAAAAATACTACACAAAATTGGTAAAAATTGATGTTCGATTCGCGATATTAGGGGAATAAATAAAGGTATTGGCTTTAAAATGATTTAAATCTGTGATAAATTTTGTTGTTAACAGAAAATATTGGCCTTACAAAAATCCAACCTGTGTTTTTTTAATATAAGAAACAAAAAACTTTAAAAAAATGCTACTGAAATTGGTAAAAATTGTTTTCGGCTAAAAATCTCGGGAACAAAAACAGATATTTAAATCAAACTTATTTTATCATATGTAAAATATTGTTGCTCACTTTTAGTTAATTTAAACAAAAAATCAATTAACCACTTTTTTCACAAAACACAGAAACATATAAAAGCAAAAAACTGATATGAAATGATTTTCCACTCAAGTGTATTAGGAGAACAAAGATGGATATTGACTTCAAATTTTTAATCTCACATAAAATATTGATTTTAAATTTATTTTTTTAAGTTTTAGTCGATTCGAGAGACGGGATGGGAAGTTATCAGTGTGGGTCTTATGCCAGAATCTTTTTTTCATGTTAAAATCAGCTTTTATTTTTTTTATTAAATCGAAAATTATAGAAATGATTTGCTTTATAAACATTTTTTAAGCTATTGAATATTGATTTTAAAATCAATTATTTTTGCCTCCAACGAACTTGGTGTGAATTTAATGAAAAAAACTTTAAAAAACTTTAATTTTGACTTATGTCACTTCGACATAATAGGTAGCAAAATGGTAAGAATATTAGTTTGGTCTTTTTCGAACAATTGTAAACTATTGTTAAAAATGTTTCAATTGCCATTCTTACGAATTGTTGGAAATTGTTAGAATAATTTCTACAATAGTTGATTTGTAAATCTAACAATAATCGTTATTACTTTAAATCGCAAAATAAACAACGAAAGAAAAATTAATGAGATTAATAATAAACATTTCAATTCCAAATGCTTTGTTTTTAACAAAAGGATGAAAAGCAAAGAGACAAATTAACGAAAAACATTGGTTTATTGTATAAAGAAAATTTGTGTTTCAATTAAACGAATTGCTTTTAAATTAATTTTAGTCTTCCCAATTTTTTGTAAACAATTATTCACTTTAACTGTCCAACACAGCTCTAGAGCAGAATTGTTGATTGTTAAAAATCGTAACTAGTTGACACTTCAACAATGTCTGCGTTCAATCTCGAGTTGGATAGGCTATTCTGGATGTGTGAATTTTAAGATAGGTTATTCAACCGAAAAGCAGATAAACATTTAGATTTCAAGGTCCAAAATTATCGTAAGACAAAATTTTCAATGGATAATTTTAATAATTCACCGAAATTTTTAGAAAAAAATACACAAATTAATGTTGAATTAGCTGTTCGGTCAAATACGAACATGTACCAGAAATTCTTGGATACCCTTGGATTTATTTTTTGACATCTCAGATGTTTTGGATCAGCTATTCTTTTACACGTAAAAAACTAACAAAAAGGATCCGAATCCTTTCGAGGTTTTAATTGGAATGAATTATAAAATTCTTAACAATATGTTGCATGATTTTATTCTAAAGCAAAAGTTATATAGAAAATTTTATTAATATGTAATATCCAAATATGCATCACACGTAAAACATCATATATGTAAATATAATATTTTATTCAAATGCATTAAAAGTGTTTCAAATTCAAGTTGTCCCAAACTATTTTAGATAAATGTTCTAATGAATGTCGTAACTCGTAAGCAAAAACGTTATCTTCTAAAAAAAAAGTTATCGCAAAGATAAAAATTCATCTGTGAAAGGCTATATTAATCATTAAAAAAAAATAACAGCTTTTTTATTTCTCTTTTACCTGTCTGTATTGTTTGTTTCTAATCAAAGTTTGTAATTTTTGCGAAACTATAAAGTACTCATGAGTTTATACGGAAAATATTCTAGTTTTCAACATACGATGATTTTATGCGGGGGTAGATACGATTTGTATGAAAAATCTGGGCATGGAAAATGTCTAGCAAAGGCCTTCTCGAGCTTCACTTCCAATGCTATGAAACACAATTCGTTTTTGTTTTTAATTGTGAATTTGAAATTTTCAAAATTGAACGTCCACTGTGCATAAGAGCTCTTCAAATGCTTTTTTATTTTTAGCATGTCATTTTTTCAAGTGCTGTTGGAAATTTCTATTTACCTAACTTATAAACTTATCTTTTAACAATCTTATGGAAATATAGAACTGATTTAGTGTAATAGATTTTAGAATGCAAACTAAAATTAAACAGACCCTTAAGGAAGTTTTAAAGAAAATTATTTACTATTATTGTGAAATGAGCTTAAAACATATTTAGAACTGAACTCAATGGTTTGGAGGGAACCGCGCGATTAAGGCAATTTATTAAATAATTTCATGCGTCGCGTAGCATCGTTGCTTCCGGTGATCTCATAAGTGCATTAACTTCTGATAAACAATCCAAAAGCATACCTCATGATCAAATTTTATTAAAAACTTCAATAAATTTCACTTTTCATACAAATATCTTACCAAAACCAGCATATTGAATATAAAGAGAACATATTTAGCAAATGATGCACCGAAATCCATTTTTACTGTTTGGTATACACAAAACTAAGATAATTATGAAAAAATATCCTTTAATTATATTTAAAGGTATTTGTTTACCGGTTTAGCTAATTTATAAAAACTTTGAAATTCTAGATAGATTTTACTTCGAATGAAAAGCACCGAATTTCGCTTTATTTTTTCGTCTAATTTTAATAAGTTGGCTTCCTTAATGAATTATTATAACTGCTTAGCTGAATTGTTTTGCTTTTTCGCTCTTGTGATAAAAACAAAATTAATAAACATGAAATAATGTGATAATGGTTATTAAGTTTTTTTTTTGTTTGAGTTTCGATGAAAAGCTTTTGCATGAGTGTAACCAACATTGTTTTTATTATGGGTATTTATTATTATTATTTTAGCTTTTACTGCCTCAAGTTTGTTGATTTCAAAAATGTTTCGAAAATTTTAGATAGAAATTATATGATTTTTAATTAGTATTAAAAATAAAAAGATATTTTTTGTTTAAATTCAAAAAGTTAAAATGTTAAACTTATTATGAAAAAGAAAATAATTACCTAGTTAAAATTTTAAAAGCTAGAAAAGTTGAGTCTTCCTTTTAGTTTCTTGTTCTCTGGTCTCCATTTCGTTGTCATTTTTGTCAATCTTTGGTCCTGAAGTCTATATTCATGACCTGTCCAGCTCCATTTCAGCTTTCTTGTTCTATTTATGACGTCAATAATTCCGGTTCAATTGCGGATATCTTCATTTTCTTACCGTTTGCCTTGGTCGTATGTTTTGGCATGACATATCCTTAAGCAGTTAAGGGTATTTAATTTGACTACCAATTATAGTACCTACTAAATTATATATGGGTATCATTTTGTGTTTTAACCATTAAAAGTTTTTTAAGTATCACCGTTAAAAATTACACTAGTCTTCAAAACAAAAACAATAGGGTTGTTAAATGGGTAATAAACCAAATTTAAAAAATTGTGTGTGTGAGATAAAAACTAATTGCATGTTCATATTTTTTTTTTATTTTATTGGATTTTATCAAAAATATGTTGGAATAGAAACTTTAAACTGGATTGAACTTACGTTTAACTACTTTTACGTGATGTTTTAACAAAAGTTTTTTACAAGATGTTACAAGAAAAATCAAAAGTTAATGTAATATATTTAAATTTCGTTTTAAAATTGTCAATTAAAACAAGCTTAAGAAAATCCACAAAAAGTAAAAATTCCAGGTATTTAATGCTTTGGAAAGATAAATTCAAAAATTTTGGTTAACATTATGCAATCTCGAATAATGACCTATCGTTCAAACATAAATATGAACGTCTACTTTCTAGAGTATGTGATGGCTAAGTTATTTCAAAACTTTCTTGCGTTTTTAATGCCATCAAAACCAGCTGATTTAATTGCTTTTAAATGTTGAAATACACCTTTGATATCATCCAGCCAAATCTCGTTTTGGAGGTAATTTATAGGTGATGAGTTAATAGAATCAATTGTGTTGCTGACAATTGATTCAACAATATTATTGTTCATGTTGTTACTGGCCATATGGATTGCAGAAAAAGTTTCTGCTAAAACATTTGATTTTTCATTGTTCGTGATTAAAATATTGTTTCCTACTTTAAAAGCAGGAATGTGGGTGTTTTTCTTCTTTAAAATTTTAACTACACTCCAGAAGGGCTAACTTCATAAAAATCGTATTGAATCAATTCAACATAATCTCATTTGCTTTGCCCTAAAATACTTTCTAGAATTTCTAAAACACAAAATAGTTAGTCATTTTTGCATCATATTGAAGATTTTCAAAACTAATACAATACTCAGGATTTTGGATCTGAACATCAGAAATAATGACTCCTTAATTTGTATACAAATATTACGTAATTACATTTCCAGTTATTCTTAATAAAATACATTTTTGAAAATATTTTGAGATTGTTAAAAATTATTCACAAAATTTTCCACGAGAAGAATTAAATTTTTAATTGCTATCCTAATTAAGTATAACTTAAGATTTGGTTCATTGAGGTAGAATAATTATATTCTTGTCTTCAATTCAAAACAAAAGTTATATATAAATATAATAAGCCATTAAAATGCAATTAGGACGAGAATTAGCTAAGCATTTGCTTATTATCACAAACTTAACGTGTATCTGTATAGTGAGTAAGAAAATTCTGTCTTAAAGATCAATTTTAGTAACCGAAAATAATTGTCAGCTGCCGAATTTATTACTCAATTTTCAGCAAGTTAAATCATTCGTTGATTTTGAAACACTATATACCTTTGTTTGACCAAAATCTTTTAAATACTAAATACTATTAAATATATGCAAAAACTGTATAGAAAATGGAAAATCGTTCTCTCTGATTTAAATTGGAATGCTTACAAAGTATCAAGAAATCTTTCCACTGTAGTGACTAGAAACTCCAAAAGGAATTACTATGCATCGAAATTGAATACGAAACTTTCCTCAAAAAAGCTTTGGAATAATTTACGACATTTAGGTATTTCTTCCTCAAAGAGTTTCTAAATGTGAATTTGATGCCGATATTTTTTTCTTGAAAATAATGTTAAAGACGATAAGCCACTTTCAAATTGAATCGGTTGATGAGAATGATGTTATTAATTGTGTAGGACTATTTGAATCCAACGAAGTAGAGTAGAATACCACGATTTATAAAGCTAATTCTGCCTTTTCTAACTCATATTAAACCATTGTATTGCCAAAAACAATAATTCTGTGTCTATGCAAGTGATTTTAGTCCAATAAGTATTTTACTGTGCTTATCGAATTTTTTTGAGAGATTAATAGTTAAGCAGATTCCTGAGCACTTATCCTTACATAACCCTTTATTTCCTGGCCAATCTGGTTTTAGGTCTAAACACAGTTGTTCTACTGCCATGTTTAAATACTGGAAGATATAAGACAGGACTATGATACAGGATATGTTACTCTTCTTTGTCTGCTTGATTTCTCAAAGGCCTTCGACAAAGTTTAACCATCAAATTGTATGCTGAAAACTCAAACATCTGTTTAGTTTTGGAAGCTCTGCAGTAAAATTACTCGAAAGCTATCTTTCTGACAGACTTCAGAGTGTTGTGAGTAATGAAACATTTTCAAACTTTTTTCTTTCCTAGGTCCAATTTGTCCTGTATGTTTATTAATGACTTACCACCTGCTTGCAAACATTCCGCTGTTCATCTCTTTTGATGATGTTCAATCGTACTTGGCTCGGCCAGTTAATAATATAGAGGAACTTGTATTATATTTAAACGAGGACCTTTGTAACATTATGGTCTATCAATGATCTGTTTTAAATGGGTTACAGCTTAATCCCAAAAAGTCTCAAGTTATCCCAATAACTAAAAGTAAATTAACTTTATTTCGTTTGCAAGCATTTTACTATCTAAAAATTTTGTTGAAATTCCCTATCCCAACTTAAAATTCAAGTAGCCTTCAATTACTCGAGTAGGTACATTTATGGACTTCGTAGATACGACCAAAAAGACCATATTTCACAGTACGCTACGTCCTTCTTGGGAAATGCATTAAATCAAGATATTGATTCAAGAAACTGAATATTTTTACATAATCTATTAACTAATAAGAATCCATTGTATTTGTATAAAAAACTTAATTTTGCTCGTGCACTAAAAACTTTAATTCCATCACGTTACTACTATCTTAATTCGTCTCGTTTATTCCTCATTTATGCTGTTAAATTACGGAATTATCTTTCTATAAGTATCAGATCTAACTGTGATGCCAATAGTTTCAAAAGTGCACTTTTTCTTCATTTCTCCTCTCTAATTTAATCTAATTCCTTTTTGTTAATCAAAAATTTTGTTAATTTAATTTTTAGTTTTAAGATGTTGAACTTGTTTAATATTTATTCTACAGATTTGCCCTATTGTATTAATGATATGGGACGGAATGATGCTGTTGATTCCGGAAGTCAAAAAAACATTTCCGATTCCGATATTTTATAATATATAATACAATCATTATATATTTTTAAAATGTTGTTTGATGTTTTTAGTATTCCATTTTCATGCCGACTGTGTTTACCTTACAAGTTCTGCTAATCTATACTATTTGTGAAAAAAAAAAAGTTTTAAAACCTTTTTTTGACGTTTATATTTAGTCCACCTAATAATTTATATATCTATATCTACATATATGCAATGCATGTGTCGGAAAATCGCATCGTCGGAAAATCGCATCTTTATCATTCGATATGTTTTGAAAACATTTTGTTCATGCAATAGTAACTCCTTTGACTCTGTTTTTTTGTTAGTTCGGTGAAATTTTTAAAAGAGTTTCAATTCCTTATTTTACAAAATTTATTTATTGAATTTATTAAAATATGCCATTCCACTTTTTTAAGTAGTTTAATTTTATCAATTCCTTATCTTAAAAAGTTGATCAACCAGACCAGAGTTTAAGATTAAATTTAGTATATTGGGAGTTAATTATGTTCTTTATGTTTTACTTGGAGACCTTTTAGACTCCCGATTAAATGAAAATATTTCCAAATACAAAATTCTTTGTGGCTGAAGGTAGTACAAGATTTTTTCTGAGTAAAACCAACCTGACTCAGTTAGTTGACGAGCCAACTCGGATTCCTGACGTTGCCAACACTCTTGACTTGTTTCTTACATCTGATTCTAATAAATATGCAATCAGTATATTATCGCCTCTAGGCACATAAGACCATTAGTTGCTATTTGCTAAATTCTCATGCTAAAAAAAAAAAACAGTTAAAGTGTAAACTTCGATGAGAACCGTATGGCAATCGCAGCCAGCTGGGACGGCCTTAACAATTTCTTAAGGAATTTTAACTGGTCACTATGCTTTCTCGATAGTGACGTGGATATGGTTACAAAATTAATTCTGTGTGGAATGAGAAATTTTATCCCGAATGGGGTAACATCTATCAAACCCAAAGAAAACTCATGGTTTGATTCGAGCTGTAAAGAGGTTATTATAAGATCAAAGATGTACGTTTCCGGATTTATAAATCCAATCCCACTAAGGAAAACTGGAATAAGTTCAAACAAGCTAGAAAGGCATGTAACGGACATATTCGAAGCATTAAATTTTTGCATGACCAGAAATTTGTAATTTCTGGTCATTTGTAAAAAATGTGCGCAACACTACGTCATCTTCAGTTCCTATGCTCGTTTCCAATGACACTATTTTTGTTTGTTGTTAACTCGATGCTGCCAATGAATTACATGACTCCCCCTGCGTAGCTTTTCCATCTGCCCTGTTCTAAAGGTCTCTTTCCGAGTGGATGGAAAATAGCATTTGTCCAGCCTGTCCCTACAAAAGGCGAAACTTCCTCCTCCTCTAACTTTCGTCCAATTGCACTTACGTCATCTCTCTCCAAGGTCTTGGAAACGCTGAACAATTTTCAGTTTAAGAAATATCTTGACCGGCAGTATGGTTTTCGTAGCAATAGGTCCACTGGTGATCTCATGGTTAATCTCACCGAACAGTGGAACAAATCTTTACATTGTTTTGGAGAAAGTAAGATTATAGCACTTGTTATTTCAAAGACATTCAATAGAGTTTGGCATCAAGTTCTCTTATCGAAAATGCGTGCTTTTGATATTGGTGAATCTCTTCTTTGTTGGGTTAGATATTACCTTTCGGGCCGGTCAATTCAAGTAGTATTGGACGGTTTCAAATCTGATATCCACAAAATAAACGCTGGTGTACCCCAGGGCTCCGTTTGGTCTCCGACACTCTTCCTTATTTTTAAAAATGATCTTTTGTCTGAAACTCTTAACCCACTAAATTGTTTCGCTGATGACAGTACCCATCCTTGTACTTCGGATGTGGACTACCAACGGCAGCTTATGATAAGAGCTCATTAAATTCTGAATCCGTATATAATTTAATGCTTCGAAAACTCAGTGCTCCCTCAGAGTCTTTTGGATAGAATTGAAAAGAAAGCTCTAAAAATAATAGGAGATCGTTCTCTTACCGAGACATTTGCTTCTCTTGAACACTGAAGTAGACAATTTACACAGGATTTGAATTTTGTGTTGTGTCTCGCAAAATCAGTTAATCGCTCTTTTTTTAGTTTCAATATTGCGGTGAAAAAAGTGTTCAGGATTATTCCTGATTCGTGTTTAAAATGTAGAGGACCAATTGAATACGCAAAACAAGGATGCCAAAATGCTGTTAAATCGTATATCTTAAGCAATTTGAAGACTTTTCGAAACTTTCTTCTAGCAATATCTGCAATGCAGGTAAATAAAATTTAAGCTTTTGAAGGATGAATTCTATGTATTTGTGTTATATGTTTATTTTGTAGTTTTTTTATTGGGTTGCTATCTGGCAGACAATGGAGGACCAGGAGACAAATCCTTAATGAGTTTCTTAGACTTAAATAATAGAATGAGACAAATGACATAATAATATTTCATACGTATGTAAGTGTAAACTTTCTGTCTGATTGCAGATACATGCATAATAAATATAAAAATAATGTATACATGTATAAAAAATAATTTTATTTGATAATATATTTAAATCTCATAATTCTAAAAATAGTAAATTATTAATACGTTCTTTTGTCCCTTTGGCTCACTTTAATACTCGATGAAAGGAACCATCCAAGAATGAGCGCAATAAGCTACAAAAAAATAGGTAAAAACAATTGTTGCTTTATATTTAAAAAGTTCATAAAAGGAGCATTATATTTACCTCAACAGCTGCCACAGCCATACCAGCATATTTGATTAGATTCGTATTTGATCCCCAAAAATCTACAAATTTTAATCTGCAACCCTTTAATGGTTCTGCCTGTAGGGGATCACACACAGCAGTCAGCGATCCACAGCACGAGTTTGGAATAATTGTATAGTCAGTGGGTCCATTTTTTCCACAACATTTGTACTACACAAAATAACATAAATATTTTAATAGACATATATGAATATTATATTGAATATCAAATTAACATACACTCATTTGAAGAGCATCCATGTAGCCTGGTTGATTGTCATGAATATCCCATGCCTTATCTACAACTGTGGCTATACTGTTCATGATTTTATTCATATAAAGCCAAGTATAAACAATCAATGCAATTTGTAAAATAACAAGAATCAGCATACAAATGCAGTACTGTTAATATAAGAAACGTATATACATTAAATACATTGTTAGCAATACTTCCAAAATAAACCATAATATTCTCCTACAGAATTAATCAGATTTGATTTATGTATCTATTCAAAAATATTTTTTTCCCATCAACCTGTTTTCGATTTAATTCTAAGAATATCTACATATGAAACATTAAAAATTCAATTCTTTAGCCATCTACATTTATTAAATATTAAGCTCATGACATATTGAACTCACCTTACGACAATATCTATACGAAAAAGGTGCTGCGCTGGGTCGACTCACACCGATAACTCCCATTACTGCACTCAAGAAATTGCTACTGACATATATTCTAATAATATTATTATTTAAAATCTTATTTAATCAATTGAAGTTTAAGTTGTTTTCTGTCGCGATTTAATTAAAACTATACTATCAGTTGAATTTTTCAAAATCATACAAATATATTTTTTTTATTTTTACCAGCTTTTTGAGTACAACATAATGTTGTAATAAAACTGGTAGAAAAGGTTTTCTTCCTGGCAATAAAATTGCACTTTTCTTATATGTATAATGTATTTATGAAGAAGCTTTTTTTCAATAAAATCCGTGATGGATTTCCAAATCAATAGCCCTTTTCTTCAATATTCAGTTTAAATATTTATATTATTTCATATGATTTTCGAAAAATTTTCATAAGTTGTAAGATTTCAACTGTCTTACAAAAATCTGAAATAAACGCTAAACCATTTATCATTTTTACTTAAACGGTTTTCAAAAGAAAAAGGCTAAACGGTTTGAAAGTAAGTTTGGTTCTTGCAACAATTCTATTACTTCAATTTTTTGAATTATATTAAAAAATATAAAAATAACCAGTATTTTTAAAACTTGAGCAAATAGTTATAATTGAAGTTTAAGTCCAAAACGTATTTTTCAGAAGTATGAAAGTATCAAATTCAAGGTTTTCTTAAAACTTCATAAAGAGTCAAATAGAGTAATTTATTGTCAAGAGATATCTTGAGTCTTAACTAAACCATACAAACCGTTTTTAGTTGTTTTAGCATTTTTAAAGGGACATGTTTTAAAAACGTGATGTGATAAAAAAAATTTAAAGGCGAGATTTGAATTAGGCACATCTTAACCATTTAAAAAAGGATTGTTTTGTTTGTAGGACAGAAAAAAGACGTAATTTTGTCGATCAGTCAAATCATACTGAATGTTATAAGTAAGCCGCGGAAGGAACCAAATAGGGTTGGGTTCGAAATCCTGTATGGATCATAATACTGTATTTAAAATACTGTATCTCAAAATACTGTATTTCAAAATACTGTATGTACAAAATACTGTATGATCAAAATACTGTAGCTCAAAATTCTGTATCTTAAAATTCTGTATACCAAAATTCTGTATTTCAAAATGCTGTAAATAGGCTGACAAATAAAAATCGTTTTGATAATGTAAAAAAGTGCGCACTTTTTTACATTATCAAAACGATTTGTATTTGTCATCCTATTTACAGCATGTTGAAATACAGAATATTAAAAACAGATTACTTTTATTAAGAATACATCATAATATTTTTTCATTTGCATAATGTTCTAATATATTTCCCTTGAACAATAACATATGATAATTCATAAGTCTTTGAATTAATCTAAAAAAAAATGGTATTTTCGTCTTATTTTCTCTTCCCATTTTCTTCTCATTAATTGTTATTTCTCTCACAGTTGTATATGAATTGTTGTTACCACAATCAACAATTCCATAAACAATTACACCGAACTTATTAATCTGTCAAAACTTTCACGTGTTCGTTCATTTCGTTGATATTTAAAAGCTAATGCAAATTTAAGAATTAAGTGAAATTTGGAGTTGCAATAAATGATATAATGTACATACATACATAAATCGAGTTCTGCTTTTGTTGGTCTCTATAATGGGAGCTTAAGAGCGGAATTTTGCAAAAGTACAGTATTTTTAGATAATGTTTTGCTCATACAGCATTTTGAGAAGAAGAATTTTGAGATACAGTATTATCAGATACAGTATTTTGACAACACAGCATTTTGAGATACAGTATATTAACCATACAGTATTATGAATATACAGTATCATACAGTATGATACAGAATTTTAACCATACAGTATTTTAAAATACAGCATTTCGAGCCGCTCCCAACCAAATATGAATGTTGACAATTCTTACAATATTCAATAAAGAAAATAATAAAAACGTTACTTATTCATGGGATTCTGTAATTGGCATGAATATTTTTTGTAGTTAATTTATTCAAAAGGAAATAATTTTGAAGTCCATGCAGTTGTTCATCCTAAATTTAATCTACTCGTATTATTCTAATTATAGCAAGTTAAAAAATATGAGGGACAGAATTAGCATTTCAGTATACATTTCACAAAAATTGTTTTACTTTCATGATTTGTATTACTTTCATGCTTAATTTTGTTTCTACAAAATATAATTTTTTAATATACTTCCTAAATTAAATTAAATATGGTTCATTTTCTAAAAACTAAAGGATTTTGGGAAATTTTAAGTGATTACAGGTGCCAAACAACTACCGAAGTATAAGTTAAATCTTAGATGAAGAATTTGAAAAACCGCTAAAATGTATTTACAAACACCTTAACTCAAATTTCGTTGCTTTAACAATAGTTTTATATATTTTTTTAAATTGTTCTTACGCTATTGACTAGACATCTATTATCCTTTATCGCTCCACAACATCCAAGGAATGAAACAACAAATATGATACAACCGAGAATCAAAATGCATATCGGCAGTGTACTTATTGAATCGGCTTCAGCAAAATCCAAGAAGTCTTTCAAACTTGATATTGTAAGAGATCCAAACACAATAAGAAGAATACCGCATATCTGGAAAGAAAAAATAACTATTAAAAACCAATAAAAAACATTGACGAAATCTTTTGTTTTCTTAATGCAGTGACAAGGAAAAAGTCCTATTTTTAAAAGTGGACTTAATTCAGTATTGATTATTTAAAAAAAACTTGGTAAGACTTTTGATGTGGGATTGATTTTGAAATTTAATATAACCTTTCTTTGAACATGCCACAATGTTTGCAATGGAACACAATCCGAAATTAATTTATTTGGAATCGATTGGCAAATTTTTGCTCGTAGCAAAATGCGAGAAGCGTTCAATCCCAAGCTCATAAAACTAGTATAGAAACAGGTAGGTATAATTATAAACGAATGACCTGAATCTCAAAATGTTGACCTCGTAATTGAGCATAAGATTAAATTTAGTAGACGTGAGCACACAAACAAAACACATTATTGGCGGAATATCACTGAAATCTGGTACCTAATGTCAGTACCTTGTTAAATCTATGTCAAATACAATAAAATACATAAATCGACATATTTTATTAAAAATTACTGTTTTCTAAGTTTAAACCAATTGTTCCTATTTGTTTGGCCAGTCTATTAAGAAGCCTTCAGCAAACAGACTCCAAAATCTCAATAAATAATTACGAGTATATTCAAAGACTATTTTTACCTGATTGACATCTAAATCAAATTTTTGAAAATCTTAAAACTCGAAACGCAATTTAAAATCTTGTATTGATGTAAGACTGGTTTTGGAGAAGTCCAATTACATGGCTGTTAGCAAAATATTGTAAGTTAAAGTAGCTATTTTTTGAGTATAGCTTTAGTAAAATGTAACGTGATAAAATCTTTGAAAATATGCAAAATTAGCTTTTTAGCTTAGTCGCTAACTAAAATAGCTTGAATATTTTACTAAATCCTTACAAATTGTGTGATAATTCGTATTACCAAACATTAACACCCATATTATTGAGTTTCTTCAAAACTTATCTTACTAAAAAACTTGATTTAAAGAGGTTTCAAGTATAAAGATTTTAAAAAATTATTAAAATTTTCAATTATTATTAAAAAAAAGTTACTTAGATTTGAATAAAAAGTAGTGCTGGAATAATAAATTTTATTGACATTTTAATTAAATTTCTGAAATAATTAAATCTCCAACTTTTAAACGAATTCTGCCTATAAACTAGTTTTAAAGAAACTCAATAATTTGGGCGTAAGTTTTGTTCCAATTTTTGGCCATACCAGTGTGTCGGAAATAACTTAATTTAATTACTGTTTTGTTTACTTTTTTAATTTTACTAATTTTACTTTTACTAATAAATTTAATTTATAGGCTCACAACAAAAACCAATGCTCATTGTACGCTTTTGAAATATTTAATTTTACTTTAATTTTTAATATCCTCAAATAGAAATCTTCAAGTATCCCAAAACAAGAACAAATGACTGATTCCACTTTTAATTAAGACGACCTTATTATTCTAAATATGCCTAAATATGCCACTGATATACAATCTCAATTATGTTTAAAATTTAAATATACCTAAAGATTTATTTTGCAGTTTAATTTTTAAGTTGTTTCTAGTCTCTGTCTCACTCAAAAAAAAAAAAAAACAATCATTAACACTTAATCCAAAATATTTATAGTATTCAAAGTAATCCGTTCAATTAAAGTCTTAAATTTCTTAAATTTCGACCGAAAATGTTAACTCACCAAAAATGCTAAATTACTGACAAACAAAATGTACTTAATAATATGAGCAAGGCAGTTCATTTTAAATCGAGTTGTTTTTTTTTTATTTTTCCGGCTAGAAAAAGTTCGTTCGTACTTTTCAAAGTTAGTGATAAAACTGTCCTTCAGCTCGACGTTCACTGTTCATTTTAATTTTTAAAACAATTTCAATAAATATTGCAAATATACTCGTCTCGTATTATGATCTTTATCGAAGAGGCATGATACCTGATAAGAACTTACCTACTCGTAATAGGTATTTATTCCCCACCATTCAACAACATGGTTATTTTTTGAGGGATTGGCTAAGAAGTTCTAGATAAGCTTACAATTTTGATAACAGTATCTAGTAAATAGTATCTTTCATATGAATATTGACTGAAAAAACATTATCTATTGACAATGATATGAATCATGCAGGAAATATAAAAGCCACCTATGTACATATGTACATTGATGTGATAATGAAAAACAAAACGGTTCTTTTTTTTAAATTAATTGAGGAATGAAGGACTGGCTTAATTAGTCACAGGTAAATACTTTCCGAAAAGATCTTCAATACGTTTTTTCTTTAAATTCTATCAAGTTCACTATGAATTTGGTCATCACATGACATGAATGTGTAAACTATTAACTTAAGGGAAGCTGAAGGTGGGAATAAAAAAATTTTCTGTGTTTTGAATTATAATTTAATTATTATGTACTCGTATATAAGTACTTGGTAAATATCTAGTTGGTTTAATAGAAATGAAAACAAGGTGAATCATTAATTGAAATATAAATGGGTACACAAAAATAAGGTAATATACTTGCTTGCAACAAATGCTTATCTGATTTACAGTTATACTTAGTACATATAAAATGATGACCTGTCCATAACTTTGCTTAGTCAAGAAGCGCAACTTTGAGCCACAACGAAGTGCTTACTTTATCTCCCCGTAGTGGTGTACATTAGTTATTTAGGTATCCCTATATAAATAAGTAATCAAACATTGTAAGCACGGAGCTCCTCGCTTTTTTTTGGGATAGGTTATCGATGTTAGCATTTTTCGTACCTGGATTTAAATCTCCCGAGGGTAAACATTTCTCAGCAATCAGTAAAAAAAGTAGAGAGTTCCCGGTATCTTAGAAGCATTGTCTCTACTGAAAGTGGAACTGAGCAAGATATTGCTAGCCTTATCGGAAAATATAGGGCCGCGTTTGGGATGTTGTCTCTCAGCTTGAAGACAAAGCTACGTCGAATCAGTAATGTTACACGGATAACATCAGCTAATAGTAGAAAACTGCAAACCTTTATTTATAGGTGACTACGAAACATCTTACGTTTTGTTTGGCCCGATCGTATATCCCATGAAGAACTACATAGGATGATAGGTCAAAAAACCACTGACACTACTAAAGGAAGATGCATGTGGTGTTGGATTGGACACATTTTTAGGAAAGGAAGACTGCATTGAATTTAACATGATCCTTAAATTATTTTTCAAGTAAAGTTATAATTTATTGTTCTCGATCTCCACCATCGTCATAACTCAAAAATCACGAATTTTGAGTTAATAATTCAGAAAAAAAATTCTTAGAGAAATCAGTAAACTTAAAAATTATTTTATTGAATTATTCACATATTAATATGCCATAAGGTAAATATTCTGTTGTTTTTGGTGAATCACACAAAAATGTCATCGCTACAAAATTTTAAATTCAGCAACTGAAAAATCGACTGTTTTTTGTTATGACGATATTGCAGCAAATGAACGATATAAACTTCATCATAAGTGAGGTTTTCTAAAATAGTTAAGATTATTATTAGTGTTTTGCTACAGAGTTTTTAGGATGGCCTTCAAATACATCTTTTATTTTCTCTGCATTTCATTTAACATTTTTTTCGAGGGCTTAACACTTTACTTAATAGCAATTTTCTAAATACTTACGAACTTAAACGGACCAAATAATTACAATTTCCAACTGGACCATTCCATTCACTGCTCTTATAAGAATAATTGTATATATGTACATAGGTACAACCTCGTGTTCCTTTACGCATAACAAAATCCTAAATCATTTTTCTCCATACAAAAATAAATAGTGATACAAGTTCTTATGGCTCAAAGTCACCAAGGTGCAGAATTGGCTTCGCTAGCAATTTAATGTCTTAAATCTTGACTTAATTAAGAAAAAAAATTAAGAAAATACTAAAACTAACCTGTTTTGTGTGTATTAATAAACTAAATTTTAAATGAAATCAATATACACGCATAGAAAATCATTTCGGGAACGCGTCCTAATCTAACAATCTTCAACAACAAGTTCAAAATATAATTGAAAAATGTAAGGTATTCAACCCCGGTCATCACTTAATACACCGTATTTTTTATACAAAATCTAGTTTTAGAAAGGATACTAATAGATTATTTATTTTTAACTGTAAAAAATGCAAAAACAGTTTGTCCGATACCGCACAAGTCATTTCAGTGAACATATCGATAATCGATCAAAAATAATTTTAAGTGAACGCAGCCATTCGGTGTGACACGTCAGTCGAGGTAGAGAACAATAGCAAAGCCGGCTGCCAGAGTGTTTATCGTAAAATAAATTTTATCTAAATGGTAAGTACCTTTTTATTCATTATTCGTAGAGCGTACATCAATAGCCCGTCAATCCGTGAACGCATTTATTACATTTAATTATTAATGAAATTCTTTTCTACGACACGAAATTTTAAAGTTACTTCAAATATTTTCCTATTGACAAAGTCAGATCGCATTTAAGATGACCGCCGTATAATTAAAGCGCGCGCTTATTTGAAATCGTCATTTCGGGAACGTTCCCGGACATGATTTTTACGTATTTTGCTTGTAGAAGATTTTGTATGTATTGTTTTCATTATTGCTTATTTAATACACATACATAATATACCCATGTTATTTAACAAAGCTTAAATTATGTACTTTGTTTTGTTTTTGTTGATTTTATCAAACTTAGAAAAACGTTCCCGAATTGATGGTTTTCTGTATGATATTTAGTACTAAAAAATATTACTAAAAAAGTATACAATTCTGTGCGCTGCCCTGTCAAAGTTTATTTATATGTATACAATTTTTGCAACAGTATAAACTAAAATTCATCATCATAGCTTGCAATTTTTTTTTGTCATAAACACATTTTGAAATTTGCAACCTTGGTGATTTTGAGCCTTATAATTCCGTTGATAATAAAGCCTATGATTTGCAATTAGGGTTTTCAAAAAACTGTTACCTCGTTACCCAGAGTAAAATTCTTCATTATCCAGTTCTCTGAAGGGATTTGTTCCGCGGGACTTAAAACATCACACTGCTCTACCCAAAGGCGAATCTTCAAATATTTTGACTTCTACGTCTTAAGAAAACATTTTCTCAATTTTAAACAAAAAATTATACTCGTAGCTTAGCAATTGTAAAAAAACACTCAAATCAAAACTTTTAATTTAAAATTGGCAAGAAATTTTGTCAAGGATAGGATTTGGCAAATTGTCAAAAATTTAAGTAGCCATTCAGTGAATTAAACTCTAACAAAATGATAAGAGATAGTAAAATCTATCTTCGTTGGTCGTAAACCAGAGTACAAAATATTTAGCCCAATAGAATGCACTTAGCTATATTATACATTTATAAATATTATATGGTGTACTCGTATTCGCACATAGATCATATGCCTTCATCATGTATTAAAACATAATAATATATTTTATTATAAACCGATTCTTGTATTTCGAAGGAAAAATAGTGTTTATTGTTCTGATTTACTTTTACCTGATATTATCTTTAGGGGATTTTGCAAGGGATCCAACAAAATATGTGTATAATAAAAACAAATATATTTGTCATCTCTCATCGTCAGTATTACGAGTATAATCACTAAAAAGATTAAAGATTATTAAACTACCTACTCAAAACAAAATAGGATCAAATATGTTTTTTGGTTTTGTTTTTGTTATTATACTTTTATAGTTACTAGTATAAACTTTCGCTTTATCTAAGTCTGGAAAAGTAATGCGGCTGCCAATGAATTCGATGCGCTGTTCATGCAGAGAATTGTATCCCATTTTTGGCATATCGTCATTATGGGGGATTTTCGTAGCTGCGTTTTTTTGGTCAGAAAACACCCAAAGGAAGGTGTGTCGAGATTTTTGCTCATTTAAGCAATTTGACTCAGCTATAGTTGCAATCAGTGTAGTGTCACCTCGAGGCACATCAGACCATAAATAAAAAAAACTACAATAACCACCGTATGGCAATATGCGAATGTGCCATAATTTGTGGAATGACATTTTTTATTTCGAAAAGGATAAAATCTATTAAATCCAAAGAAAGCTCATGATTTGATTCGAGTTGTAAAGAGGTTATTAAGATCAAAGACGTAAGTTTCCGAATTTATAGAGCCAACCGCATTCGTTTTCAATGATCGATGGAGTCAATTTGCTTTCTGTTTATTCCACAATATCAAAGAGTAGTGCATACTGTAGACTGCACTTGAGAGTGTAAACGATTTTATTGGAAGAAACTTCTTTCGCACTCGTACAGTTGCTAGAGTACTTTAAGATCTTAACATTCACAAATCGGCTGGCCCTGATAGTATTATTTTATTGTTCTGAAGAGATGTTCTTCAACGCTGGTGCAAAACTATTGCGTAAGCTTTCCATCTGTCCTACTCTACTCTTTTCAAGTGGATGGAAATCAGCCTTTGTCTAACATGTTCCTTAAAAGGCGAATTCTCCACTACCTCTAACCAGCGTGCTATAGGACTTAGTCTTCTTCTTTCCAAGGCCATGGAAACGCAGCTTAAGAAATATCTTGAAGAACGAAAGCTTCTTAATGACCAGCAGTATGGCTTTCGAAACAACATGTTAAATGGTAATCTCAAGGTCTACCTCACCCAACAGTGGAACAATTTCTTACGTATCCGTTTTGGATTATTGCACTTTATATTTTAAAGGCGTTTGGTAGAGTTTGGCATCAAGTTCTGTCATCGAAAATTCGTGCATTTGGTTTGATAAATTTCTTTTTAATTAGATTCAAAAATACAAATTAGTAAAACCTGATACGAAAAACATAAACGCTAGTGTTCCCCAGGGCTCTGTTTTGTCTCCGGTACTCTACCTTTTTTTAATGATTTTCGTTTGAAACTTCTAATCCACTAAATTGTTTCGCTAATGACTATACGCTCAGCTTTTAATTTTCGTTTTTGAATCCTGACCTTGACAGCATTGTGCAATAGGGATCAAAAATCTAGAATTTATAAAGACTATATATCCGTCTGAAACTCGAGCACAATTCCCGTATTTGTTTTTCGTTATTTTATAACTATATTCATAAGCAATGGTTTATTAAAATAGCCAGTTCCCTTCCACTCCTCAAACAATGCAGCTGTAACACCTGCAACGGGTTAACCATTTTGCGGCTTCGAAAGTATACGACTGGAATTCGACATCTGTCATACTAAGTTGTTAAACAATTTTTTTTTCAGTTGAAAGTCTGACATTTACGAAAATGGATCGCATAACTATCGCACAACGCTTAAAAATTGTTAGGACCTACTACAAAAATGTTGATTCTCCCGCAGCCACATATCGTGCTTTAAGAGGAGATTATGGTTTATATAATTGTTCAACTACGCAAGCAATTGGCAAAATGTTGAAGAAATTTGAAGAGGCTGGATTGGTTACAGATATTGTAAGGAATTGAAGAGATTACATCAAAAAAAAGTCACTGTTTGGTGAGTTCTTCCGGTCCGGAGGTGTGATTGAATCTTACTTCTCCAAAAACGGCGACGAAACGACTGTCATCGTCGTTTCGGAGCGTTATGGTCATATGACAACCGACTTATTTTTGCCTGCTATTGAAGAATACGACTTAAGCTAATATGTGGTTTCAACAAGACGGTATCACATGCCACACAACTCCTGGCCGCGTAATTTCTTGTCGTGGCGATATCAACTGGCCACCAAGATCATGCGATTTGACACCGCTGGACTGTTTTTGTGGGAAAAAGCGTGTTTATGCAGATAAACCTTTAACTCTTGAGCACTTAAAAACCAACATTCGTCAAGTTATGGCTGAGATAACACCCAATTTGTGTCAAAAAGTGTTCGAAAATTACCTCAAAAGAATCAATGCTTGCAACAATTCGCGTGGTGGTCATTTAAATGATGTAGAAGAATTGACAAATTCTATAAGAGTAATTCTTGTCATTAAAAGTGCTTTCTCAAATTAGCCGTTCGGATTCGGCTTAAAACTGTGGGTCCCCTCCATTCCTGACAACATTACTCGCACACAGGAATGGTTGGGAGTTGTAAGTCACTAGGCCCTAGTTCTCAAGTGTGTTTCACACATAATGTCAACGTTTAAACTTTATAATAAAAAAGAAGTGTCGTGACAAAAAAATATTTTATATGTGTTTTATTTACGTTTACTTTTGAAACCGAAAAATGGATAACCTTTGTACCTGTTCATCTAGGAATGTACGTATTTTTATTTTGGAGGTGAGCCAAATAAGAACCACTTATCAGAAAACACCAAAACGGACAAACAACGGAAATTTTTTTGATTTGCTAATTTTTTGTGTTTTTTTTTTCAAAATTTCTTACGGACATTTTGCCTTAGAAATATGTATTAGGAAACACCTATCCGTAATGAGGCCTACCCATAGCTTTTTTTTTAAGTCCAGAAAAATTATAATTTTCGCATTTTTTCAAAATAAAATAAGGCACAGATTTAATATATTTTAAGCTAACTTCAATTTTTCAAAACTACGAAAGAAATTAAGAAAAGAAAATTGTTAGGTGGGCTTTATTTGGGTCACCTACCTTAGTGTAAAGTACAGAGATTCTTTTTTTAGTCGCTCTACACGAATGTAGAATCACTAATTTGAGTGCTAATTTACAGCCAGAGTTTGTTACACTATACGCTATCGAATTGAATTGCTATTATTATAATGAACCCGTCTTTCCTTCGCAGTTGTGGCTCTAATTCTTTCCGATCCAGGTCTCCTTAACACACTCCTGGTTTTCAGAAACTATTCCCAAATCATTTCAGTTAGTTGGCCTCTATACACCGATACGTCTTGCAACAGCGTTAACATATTCTTATCAATTTTCAATTGTCCAAGTAGTTTCGTGAGCCAGCAATAAAATTTTGATGTGTTGTTTACTATAGGTATCTACATTTTTTGCGCTTACGACAATTTAAGAGTTCAAAATGCTTCGCTTCTGCAATAATTTCCATTGAGTAATTACCAAATTCAAAATAAATCTGAAATTTTGTTTTGAGTAGTCTATTTAATAAAATAATTATTATTGCTATTTAAAGTTATTTGTTACGAGATAATATTGCCTTTATCATTTTTATTTAAAAATTATTTGTGTAAATATCAACAAAAACAAAAATATTAACTTTGTAAAATAAATTCACGTATCAGAATTGGACTTCAAAGCCCATTAATGTGATAGGTTTTCTGTTTCAATTAAAAATGTAGATAAATACCTGCACCTGACAAGACCTCTAATGTGTTACTTAAACAGTTAATTGTATAGTTGATATCTAATAATAATAAATAAACAAACAACATGGTTCTTACGTACTTGCTCTTTTAATAATTGTAATGTTCCTACACTGATTTTGGTATTAATTGTTGATTTGTTAAGAGGAAAATTGGAAATATAAAACTGTTTAATATTATGTAGATGTACCAATATTAATGGCTTATTTTAATATTCACCAAAAGTGAAGATTAAAGAACACGAATATTTGTTCAAGAAATAGTTGAATATTGATTATTTGGCGAGGTCTGTTGTTTTTCATCTAATAGAAGCAATCCAAGGTAAAAAATAGACGGTGATTCACTTTCTATGCGTATTTGGGACCTACGTATGTATCTGTTTTCTCTTTCTAACCTCATTTTAAATAACTTGGTAATCGAAATTTCATCACATGTACTAGTAGAATTAGAAGATTTCAGATAGTAAACATTTTTGTCAGATTGATGTTGGCTCTAACTATTAGCAACGTCTAACCGCGTTAAGCTTAAAATCTCTACTTAACGTTAGATAACTTTGACAAAAGACTAGCTCAGAACTAATTAGAACCAAGTGACATTTCTTTTTCAAAAAAATATTTGTATTCTGTGCATTTGATTTATCAGGATGTATTTTTTATGATACACGTAGACTATAATTAAAGAGTTTAGTCTTTCCCAGAATTTTATGTTTGTACAACAATTGATAATATTTATATTCTTGACGCAAAACAGAAATAAAAAAAAACTGGTTTTTGTTAATGAAAGTGTCAAAAATCACTTAGATTTATTTTGCACAAGCTAAATCAAGAACAGAGAAGTCCAAAACTTAGACATAGACTTAACGCAAAATCTTTGATGCGTTTATAAATGTGATTGTTAATTTCTTGTTTCAGTATTTTTTTAATTTGACTTACATTTTTAAAATGGGAATTTTCGATAGCCTTGTGAAGCTAGCAGGGTTTTAATTATATTGAACTACTAAATTCTTCAAGTGATTAACACATAAAGGCTATTGATTTTATTTCCAAATTCAACTTTGTTCTATTAGTTTTCGGTATTAAAATAACAAAATAAAAAATATTTATTGTACACATTTTTTGTTTGTATTTAAAACTTATAAAATACATTATATTAAAATATACAAAAATATAAGCATATTAATATAGAATAAGCTAAGAACAAAATGGTTTTTCGATTTTTTCATTTACAATTAGTAATATTAATAAAATTTGTAATTCTTCAGCACCTTTCGATGATTTAAATCTTATTTGATACTAGCCAAGATTTAAACAAAATAATACATAGCACCTTTGTAGCATCTATTAGTATGCAGATCTTCGTTTGTAATTCAGAATACTATTTGCTAAACAACAAGAAAACACGAAACCAACGAACTGAAAATAAAAAAAAATAATTTTGTTAAAGAATATTTTAAAATACATAATAATTAAAAAGGAATATAAATATTATTGTATGTCACGAGACTATCCCCGAACAGAATCGATTCCGTCAAATATCAGTCTCGTCTCATTATTGGCCTCGGTATCGTATAATAACTAACAAGTATCGTTAAATCCCGTGAATAGTTAATTTTTTAGTCTCGTCCCGTCCTGGTAGGTTTTGTTTCGTTAATTGTATGCAAGTTATCAAATTTTAACTTAAGTCTAATATTAAACTGCATATAGTGCCTTCCAAAAATATAACCGCTCATCGTACCTGTTAACATTTTATAGGAAACTCTAAACGGACAAAACTTTACTATTTGTAAATTAAAAAGCGATTTTTGTCTTGTTGCATAGGAAAAACTGTATTTGTTTTATCTAAGTATATTGTTTTGTATATAATAATAATAATAATCTCTCTATGTAATATATATCAGTTTATGAGAACGCCTGTCCTGTCCCAGCCTTACGATACAAAATTTAGTTTTTTTAAAACTAAAATGAAACCTCGTATTGTACTGTACTGTAGAGATTTGTGGTTGTGTCTAGGCATAGTAAATCCAACATGAAATAATAACCCAGCTTTCTTCCACTTAAGGTGGATATGCAGGCTGATATCAACCGGCGTCGATTACTTAGATGTTTTAAATATGAACTTCAAAATATGAACAAATGATTCCGAAAATATTTATGAGGTGGTGAAAGGTGGGCACGACGAATCAGATAGATTATTTAGCCAAATGGCACTTTTAGTGCTAACAGCAGAAGAAATAGCGGAACTCAGAAATTAGCCTATAGTATCGTAGCATACTAAAATTACTGTTATACAGTAGGAACTTAACATACTTGGCGGTTTAATAAATGATTTTTCGATATTTTTCATTTAAACTAAGCTGAAAAATATGCTACTGGTTTGAGATGCAAAGTAACTTTATGATAAACTTGCAAACCTACAATGTTTTTAAAATATATTAAAAATATCTAGTTAAAATATGGGTTATGTTTGAGAATATAATATAGTTTACCTCGATGGCAGCAATAATTAATCCAATGTATTTGATCATATCACTATTTTTATCCCAGAAGTTTCTAAATGCCATTTTGCAACCTTGTTTATAAACAGTTTCTGAATTACAATTGTTCTTATCATCGCAACAAGTTGTTGGGAAAAATCCTTGGTATGTATAATCACGGTAATCATTCTTTCCACAGCAATGAAACTAGAACACACGTCATATTAAGATTTATATTAAAAAAATAAATAAAAAATTTATATTTACCCCGATTTGCAAAGCATCCATATAATCGGCTTTTTGGGTACGACGGCTCCAAGCTTTATCGACAACCTGTCCCATATTGTTTACATAGTCTTCTTTGTAAATCCACACATAAACTACCAGCGCCAATTGAGCAACCATCAACACAAACAGGAAGCACGCATACTGTAAATGAATGAAGATTTGAAATAATAAAATTTGATATGATACAAGACTTAATGCTCTGCTTACGGTCATGGACATGCAATACGATTCGCGAAGGGCTCCACAGCAGCCGAAGAATGCTATAATTGTGATAACGCATCCCAGGGCAATAAGAGTAATTGGTATCTGTTGCACTTTTATAGCCTCTGATAGTTCATTTACCGTGCTGATATCGCTAAAAAGCATTGAACCAGCAACTATCATAAGAATACCACATATCTGAAATTTAAAATTTGTTTTAATTTTTGAATAAAAAAGCTGGATTGATAGATAAACATAATATATACATAAATATTATAATCTACTAAGAGTACATACAAAATTAAGGAGAGAATAAAATGGTCTTTGTTTTTCAATCAATCTTATTAACTTTCCACAGGAAGCAATCGGTCCGATTTATGAAATTGAAAATGTTGACATTTCTCGACGCTTCAAGGTCTGTAGAATCTATCTCGAAGATTTTTAGAAAGATGTCTTTATGTGCGTGTCCGTACATTCGTATATCAAGAACCAGTAGAGATATCGACTTCGAATACATTTTTTTTATATAGATGATAACACAAAAAGATGAAGAAAGGACTTTCAAAAAAATTGAGTGGATAATTTTTTTCAAAAGCAATTTGTGATTGATCCAAAATATATCAGAGATCAACAACGCTAGTGGGCTTTGTTAATTTTTTATAATTAAATGTTATGTGATACAAAAGTTTTGAAATAGTGCATTTAAATATTTTCCGAACAAGAAATGATTTTACCTCCAAAATAATTGTATGCAACGAAGAATATAGTTTTTGACATCTGGTAAAATGTTGAGAAAAATCGAAGTAATGGTTCTTCACAAAAAAAACATTACTAAAAGTTAGTACAAATTAATTTTCGACTGGATTGGTAAAAACTGATGTTCGATATAAATATCTCAAAAATAGATGAAGGTATTGACTTCAAAATTATTGCTTTCTATGCAAAATTTTGTTATTAATGTGAGTTAATGTTCTTAGAAAAATCCAATCGGTATTTTTTTACAAGAAATAAAAACTTAAAAAAAAATACTGCTAAAATTGATAAGAATTGGTTTTCGATTAAAACAAGTCGGAAACTAAAACAAATATTGAAATCAAACCAGTTTTATCATATACGAAATATTAGGTTCGTTCGCGAACTTTCTGCACTAAAATTCGTAAAAAGAGATATTTTAAAGAGTGGGGGTAAAATTCTCTCACAAAAAGACAAAACTACAAAAAAGTAAGCGAACGGGAAAACAACAAATTTTCCCACAATTTGACTGTCAAACAAAATATAAATTTTGAAACATCATCGTTTCATTTCGTGTTTAGAATTTATTTATTTTTTTGTAAATGGATAAATTAAGACAACATGAACTTCAAGCAACATCATCCTGGTCTATATTTTACTCTCTCGTGAGCGCTCTCTTTTACGAAAAACTACGAAATTTTTGAGAACGCGAACAGGATTTGGTTAAATTTCGTAATTTTTCGTAAAATTGGACTGTTTTAGGAAGGTACGCGAACGGACCTATGTTGCTAACTTTTATTTATTTTGTTTTGTAGAAAAAATTCAATGGACAACTTTTCTTACAAAACATCAAAAACACCTGATAAGAAATGGTTTTCGACTCAAGAACAAAGAAAGATATAACTTAAATTTTTTTTCTTACAAAACATTGTATTAATATTTTGTTTAAGTTTAGAAAATCGACAGACGGGCACAAGTAGGAAGTTACCAGTGTGTGGCGCATCCCAGCCTCTTTTGTTCTTGTTTTAACTTAAGTTAAATCAACATTTAAACATTTAAAATCGGATGAAAGGATTTCAGATCACAGCTTATTTGTTATTGATACACTAATGGTTTCAAAACAGCATACGTTTTTGAATGAAAAAAAAGTAGGCGTTGAAATTTACATACTGGAAAATTTAAAATACATACATATATTCCAAACTATGGACTCGGCAAATGAGCATATTGAACCAAAATAGAAGGAAATAAATTTTATAATGAAAAATGATCTCATAGCTTATTTGATACAAGTACGTTAAATAGTTTATCTTAACTCCAATTGTCTATACAATTTATAGTTATACGAGTTTCCATTCTCTAAAATTGTTGATTCGAAAATAAGTCAAGGCGAACAATTATGTATATATTATAAAATTAACATTCAATATCAATTATAGAATAATTTGTCAATTTGGGTTAAACATATTGTGAAAATAATGGTATCCACGGTTAATGGCAAAAAAGCAGGGCTCAAATCTTAGCAGTATTAATTGAATGAACTATGGACAAAAACATACAACTTGATATGCTTAAAAATAATTTGAATACATTTTCAAATTATATTTAAAGGTTTTATATTAAAGTTTATTATTACACTATAGAAACCAACTTTAAAACAAATTTAATGCGAATTTCTAAAATGAGGAAACATAAGCTAAGGACCATCACAAATAATGCAACCAACTCCGAAACATAACTAAAAATGTTAATATTTTCTTTTTATGATGAAAGTAATCAATTATATTGTAACGCATGTCCAAATTATTTCCATAGCTCCAAGCAATTATTGTAGTTTTCTCTTAAGGACATTTTTAAACACTGTTTATATAAGTTGATAAAATTATCAACATTTTCAAATAAAAATAAATAGAATTAGAAAAATAATAAAGTGAAATAAATTCTGTTAATTTTTTCGTCTAGTCTGTTAAAGCATAAGCTAAACTGAAGGTTACAAGTTTACAAACTTATTATCATTTTCTCCCCATTTTGGGTCATAATTTCAACTTGTTCTATACTCAGCTATTTTCACTGGGGATATAGGAATTTGTTTCGTGTTACAAAACAGCCATTGTTTTATCGTAGGGGAGAAATCACGCAAAAAGGTAATTATTTAATACCTGATGTGTATTTCTCCCCGGAAACACAATGTAAGTATGTATACTTTGGTTTTTTTACTTTTACTATGATTATGGGGGTATAATATCGTATAATTCTAAAATAATACGATAAAAATACAACTGATTTAATTTGATGTAAAAAAATGAAATAAGCAACAGGTTATATAAAAAATACTATAATAGACACATTCATTTATAAAAACACATTTTATACACACTATCACAATTTTGGATTAATTCGCCATACAAAATTTTCACCTACACAGATATTGACTTTTATTTTTTTTAAATGCAAATATTCTTCTTATTTTTAAATTTATGTTTATACAGTTGGTATACAAAATATCAATAATTTAAGCTGATGAGAGGTAAAAAAAATTAAAACATTTTGAAAAAGTAGATATTATTACTTCTTTTGAAATGATTTTCTTATTTTTTATTTGTATTTTGTATGAATCATGATGTGCCACCACGTCAAGAAATACAAAAATACTTTTATGTGCTTTTTTTGATATTTAAATTGTTTATAGGTAAATATAAGATAATATTTTTGAAATTTGAAAGATCTTCATATTATTATATTTTATTTATATTATGTAAATGGAGTAAATTTGTAAGCTTTAAATTGATCCACATCAACTAGATAAAATGCAATTCATAATTCAACAACAAAAAAGATTAATACTTTTTTTTAATAAAATAAGTCATCATCATCTCCTTTTATTACTAACATTCCTTATTGTGTACGATTTTCAAAAAACTTCATAAGTACGAAAATCAGAAGAATTTAATCTCAAACTTCTGTGAAAATTTCATTTATTTTATAAACTCTGTTAATTAATGTACGCGTGAGTCGTTTTAATTAATAAGTAATAATCGATGTGAATTTTAGAGAAAACAAACAAACATTATTACGTATTGTTATGAAAATTTACTTAAATCTAAAATGGAAAACAATGTCGTGTGTGCTGTCTAAACGTGGTTAATACGTATATAAAATCAATTTATTTGAATTTCCCAAGAAACGAATTTCTCGAACAAAAGATACTGCTACCTAGAATATTTCATTAGAATGGCTAAAGATGATGTCATTTATTTAGATCACGTTGCTATAAAATAAAACAAAGTGCACCCCTGGATCCCACGAATTCGCTCTTTTGATTGAGGAATAAAAATAAAGTTGTTTATTGAAATAAATAAATAAATATAAATGAATATCAACAAGTTAACAAAGCAACAAAAATAAATACTTAAAAATGTACACTAAGCTAAATATATAATAACGGGTGACCACACAAAGATGCCCATATTTCTTTTTTGTCTCGCTCCGGTGGTAACACTACTATGGTGTCGAATGCGCGATCCAGTTGAAGTACAGGTCAGACAAATTTGTTTTCATTTGTTATCAGTCGTCATGTATAGTTATACCGATAAAGAACGAGCATTTTTCGTCGAGTTATATTTTCGCGAAAATTCGTATGTAAAAGTACGACGTGCATTCCGGCGTCAGTTCAAAGTTCCTCGTCATAAACGCGTGCCTTCATGGAAAACTGTCAACAGATGGGTTCAAAATTTTCGTGAATCCGCCAAGGCAACCGATAAGAAGCGTCCGGGCCCGCCCAGAACGGTCCATTAGGCTGAAAACATTGAGAGAGTCCGTGAAGCGATTCAGGTTAGTCCGCGGCGTTCAGCGTGACACCACGCGTCTTCTTTGGGCCTAAAAAGGGAATCAGTGCGTAAAATGTTGGTCAAAGATTTGAATTTTCACCCGTACAAGCTCATGATAACCCATGAATTGAAAGATACCAACTACAGACAACGTTTACTCTTCGCTCAGACAATGCTTCGAAAATTGGCAGATGGTGAGATCATTTTGGGTAATCTTTTAATGAGCAATGAAGCTCATTTCGAGCTCTCCTCTGGGGATATTTGAAAGGGCGTGTCTACACGACTCGTGTACGTGATTTGGAGGATTTAAAAGCGCGCATTCGACAAGAAATTTCTGAGATTACGCCGGAAATGTTAAGAAATGTTTTCGAAAATTTTGTCAAAAGATTAAACGATTGTGTAAGCCAAAACGGGCATCATTTAATGGATGTAATATTTCATAAATAATTTGTCTAATCTGTATTTTCCAATAAAATTTGTATCGTTGTTGTACGTGCTTTTGTTCTGGAGTTATTTCAAAAAGAAATATGGGTATCTTTGTGTGGTCACCCTAGCTAAGCGATATCAATAGCGATTTTAAAGGATCCCTATTCATTTACATTAAAGACCGAGAGCTGAGGGCTAATTTTTGGCGTTAAATGAAACCAGTTAATATGAAATTTGTAGGTATTCTTAGTAAAGGTGATAACAGAAACGTTTCTGATGAGAAAAAGTGCATCAAAAGTACAACTTTTCCAAAAATTGAAATAGAGAGGAAAACCACTTCAAATGCATGGCATCTTGATGCCTACGACTTGCTTATTTCAAATATAGTTTCGGCAGACGTGTAGGTGCCCGTATTTATCCTGCAGAGGTCGCCGCAAACGCGTTTTTTTGCGTTTTTAGACTTTTGGAAAACCACTTGAAATTGGTCTCATCCGGAAGTCCTCAACTCCCTGATTCCGAATATGTACATGATAGACGCCTACATGACATTTTCCCAGCAGACGTAGCCCAAAATGCATTTTTTTTGTGTTTTTGGACTTTTGGGAAACAAATTGAAATTGGTCGCATTCGAAAAATTAAATAAATTAGGTGGCGCAACAGTCCGTAGAGAACCAGGGCCTAGTGACTTACAACTCTCAACCATTCCTGTGTGCGAGTAATGTTGTCAGGGATGGAGGGGACCTACAGTTTATATGCCGAATCCGAACGGCTAATTTGAGAATGCACTTTTTCATGACAAGAATTACTCTTGGAGAATTTGTCAATTCCTCGCAAGAGGCAGTACCCGTGAAAACTATTTTTTTTTAATTAAGGTGGCACAGGCAGGGATTGAACCCAAGACATCTCGCATGACAGTCCAACGCACTAACCATCATGCCACGGGCACATTCGCATTCGAAAGCCCATGACTTAAATGACATGTTCGAGTATGTATATGACAGACGTGTAGGTGGCTGCATTCTCGAGACACATGCGATTAAAATCGCGGGGTTTAAAGCAAATCTTTGGATAACAGTCGTAGCCTTTATAAAATATATCGCAATCGAAAGCTCTTCGGTACCAGAGTATAATTTTACTTCCAAAAAATAAGTTTGCAACCAAATGAACAGCTGGGGGAGCGCTGTAATGGGATTTTGAGGGAAACCACTTCTGTTATAAGTTAACAGAAAGATATTAACTTAAATTAAATGTATAAAAAGACCAGCAGAAATTGAAGTAGTGGTAAACTCTTGACAACCGCGATTTAATTAACGAGAAATATCGGTGTTTTTTAAATAGTTTTTGATGACAACCTATTGTAATGTACATTAATTTTAATCTCAACAAATTAAGGTTTAAATAGCAGAATCTTTAACCAACGCAAACCGTAGAATATCGCGATAAAAGAAGCGAATGCCTTATAGTATTTTATAAATTATAAAGGTAATTTCTTGATATGAATGTAAGTTACAAAGATTTTCACTCCTAAATATGAAATTGAAACTGACAGAAGACGTGTAAATGTATAATACGTATGTTATTAATTAATATATGGAAGTAATGTCTTGAAATCCATGTCAATACAAATGGTTTGGCTTCCGAAAATAACAATTCAAATACCAGGCGTCGAAGTTTATCCCAACTTTAAAAAGAAAAAAATTATTCATCTAAAGATATCCAAGAAATTAGCCTTCCCCATCCTGGTAAGCGCTAATTCTAATTTTTAAATATGAAACCAATATTAACCCTCGAGATACTGGTTACTCAGAAATTACTTATTACAGCTTTTTATTTATTTTAAAAACAAAATGTTTTTCCCCATTGTTATAAAATCAAATAAAATGTGTATGAATACGTTAATGAATGACTAACCAATGTTTAAATGTACATTTAAAGTTATATTAATACTAATTAACTGAATAATGTAAAATATGGTCCAAACACCATATTATATCGAGGTATAATTGAAAAATATGTAGGTAATCTAATTAAGTTAATTAAAAAAAAATCAACTGGAAACATATGAATACACGCCTTGGCTTACAGTTCGTGCTTAATTTCTGAAAGGTGTTATTGTCCACGAAAACTAAGACCCATGTAAAATAAATGATTACACATTAGAAATATACGAATTTAATTTAAAATAGATTATTTACTCAGCGAACTGATGAACATTTGATAAGAATTATAAGAACTTCAATAATGTTTCCCTATTTTTGGGTCCTTTCATCAACTCAATCAATTGTGTTGGATACATTCATTTGCCAGACTATCATAAAATTCCAAAATTACTTTATAATAATGACATTTTTTTTATTTAAAGCACCTTGAGTGAATATGCGTAATCTAAAACTGGACATTAATTGGCAAGATAAGTAGACAATTAATTATTAATATAAGTTGGAAACATTACACTGCGCCGGTCAATTCAGTCATGAGTTCTGCAAAAATATTGTTTATAAGCAATGTATCATTTGTTTAGAAAAGCCTTGAATCAATTCATACACTTATTTCAAGTGTGCGATTCGGATTACAGAGTTAATTTAAGTTGATGGCAAATTGAAATACCAGTTTCATCTATTTAATTCTAGAGTTGTTTTTTTTTAACTTTTTAATTTAAATATGTGTTAAAATAAAAAAAATATGTACATTAAATGAAAAAAAAATAATTAAAAAATAACGGTAATAGCCTCAATTAAGTGTTATACCTTTTTTTAAAGCCAACACTTTTGTCTATTAGCTTGTTTTTAAATCAAGTCAAAACTATGCATAGTTTTTGAAAAAAATTGTTTAAAAGTCAAAATTTGTGCAAAAAAAAAGTTAAAAAAGGTTTAAAGTGTAATTTTTCTAAACTTTCAGATTATCTACTATTTTTTTTTTTAGAATTCATTGATCTTATTTTTTTTATCAAAAACTGAAAACTAGATGACTTGATGTCTTAGTTCTTGAGAAAATTGAAAATTACCAAAACAAAATATTTTAATTAAATTACTCTTTCCTTGCTTGAGTTTTAACGTAGTCTTATAATCGAATATGGATTAAGATATACCTAGGGTAAATTAATTTTTCTTAAATCCAGCTATTTTAAATGCAAAAGAAACTTTGCATGCACCCCATCTTGCACCCACCGCACCTTGCACCCTCCCAACCTTGCACCCACTCCACCTTGCACCCACCCCAAATCCTATAGTGTTCCCAAGCAGGGGGGTACACATCCCACTGTTGCATACACCCAAACTCGCACACACCTTACTGTTGCATACACCCAAACTCCCACCTACCATTATTACTATCAAAATAAGACCACTCAAGCAAAAAAAGAATTAAATTAAAATAGTAGTTGTGGTTATTTTCAATTTTCTCAAAAACTAAAGGACATAAATTCATCTAGTTTTCAGTTTTTGATCAAAAACAAATAAGAGCAATAAATTCTGAAATAAAAACAATGGTAGATAATCTTGAAGTATTGAAAAATTACACTTTAAACCTTTTTTAACTTTTTTTTACTCAAATTTTGAGTTTAAAATTAAATTTTTCAAAAACTATGCATAGTTTTGACTTGATTTAAAAACTGGCTAATAGAACAGAATGTTGGCTTTAAAAAATGTATAAAACTTAATTGTAAGTATATCACCGTTATTTTTTAATTATTTTTTTCCATTTTAAATAATAATTTTTTTAAATTGCCCCTATCGCCTAAACGGGGGGAGATAGACCCTCCTCCCTCCCATAGTAAAAAAAATGCTTATTTTTAATTGTTCTAAAAAATTCCGTTATAATATCTTGTCGCCTAAGTTATCGTACTCTTGCCTATACGGGTACTGTCTCTTGCGAGTTATTGACAAATCATTTCTCAAAGTAGCCTTTCCGATTCTCCACATAAATTGTAGGTCGCCTCCATCCCTGACATTACTCGCACACTGGAATGGCAATTCACTAGAACCTCTACAAACTGTTTAATTTAACTAACTAATTTACATATTTATAGTTTAGAAAAAATTAAATCCAATTGAAATTTTTGAAAATTCTAAATTTAGAAATCATGTGATGGAAGAAGAATATGCAACTAGTTCCTTAAAACATACAAATAAAATTGAAGAAGTTATTCATGAAATAAAGTGAAAGAAAAGGTAAAAACAAGAAGCATTATAGTAACAAGAAATACAAATAAAAAATTATGTTGTTTACATTTCTATCGTTTGAAATTGTATAGCGAGGATTTTTTGTTTCAATTAAATTTTTTTCCAATGTACATAATGTATTATTCAAAACAACTTAAAGATTAATTTGTAATAGCCGATATTTCGTTATAAACCAAGTCGTTATAACTGATTTTGACTGTTTATATCTATGTAAATCTTTATCTGATCTACAGGCTGGTTTGAGAAAAAAGCACGTAACCAAAAGGTCTTCGCATTTTTCGTTGAATTTAAAGCTGCTTTTGACCTAGTGAATAGGAACACCCTTATTTATAAGTTGACACAACTTGGTATAGCTACAAAGTTTCTAAAAGGAATTAGAGAAATGTACACGGGTACGATGGCTGCTGTTTGGAATGGAGTGAGCTTTTCAGCATAGTTTAACACCAGCACAGGAATCAAACAAGGATGCCCACTAAGTGCTCTTTTGTTCTCGTTATTTATAAATGATGTGCTGTTGAACTTTCTGGGGGAATAAGAATAGCTAGCTGCACCGTGAATGTATAATAATAATAATGTATACTATAATATAATGTATAATATATAATTAATGATCAATCGGTTGTCTACATACAGATAGGGACTATCTATCAACACAACAGAATCCAAAATAATGATATTTGCATGTACACAAAGAGCTCACAATGGAAGAAGGTGAAAATATAATGATACGTAACTGGAGGTAAAAAAAATAGTACATATCTAGGTTTTAAACTAAATTAAACATTAGATTACAAAATTCATTTATCAGAGAAAGCCCAAACCTTGCTTGATAAATTTAACATGGAAAAATATCTTCTTCAACAAAATAAACCTATTTACAAAATAGAAAACATTTAATTCAGTAGTAAAATCAACTCTCTTGTACGCTGTTCAGGTTTGGGGATCAGAAGAATATTAAAAAATCGAAACATTTGATAGGAATTTCATAAAGAAATGTTTCAACTTACCTCTGAATACACCTAGTTATGCCATATATTTAGAAACAGGACTTCCATAACTTCTGACAAACACCCTGAAGTCTCAAGGTTATTACATCATTAAAGTCTCAGAACACAAGACTTTAGAAAAAACTTATTTTATATGATTTGAAAAGCAAGGATTGGTGGTTTTCAAGATAACAATGAGTGTGGAGTGAGATTGGACGATGATTCGAACAATATAAACCATGTGAAAGAACAAATGTTCAGCATCATGGAGAAAAATGAGGAGACAATGAGGTATTCACTAAAACAGGATCATTCAGTAGAAAAATCAGTGGCGACTCCTGCTCATGATCTCAGGTTTAGCTACTTTCTTCTAGAAGTTGAAGATACGTTTTCAAGAATAATAATTAATTTTATTCAAATTTTTCTGCAGTCCGCCCTGAGCTTACATCCACAAATGCAGCAAATGTTTCATGATTTTTTTTATTAAAGTACTTACAATAGATAATTGGGACTTTAAATGAATGTCAGACAAAGCTATAAACTCTGGCTGTCGGATTCTATCAGAAATGTGATCGCATAAAACGTCAGCAACAGTTTTGATTAAATCATTCTGGATAGCAATTGAAAAACTTTAAAAACTGTTGACGTTGTAACACCGCACGATTTTTTGAGTGTTATGTTGGACACTTAAAGCTTCGTCTTTCCTAGTCTGACCAAAGGTAGCTAAATTAATTACATATTGCAAATGGGAGGCACTTAGCTTGTGTTTTCTCTGAAGTATGGTTAGGGTCCTAGGAACTTCATGCGAAAGAGATACCAGAAAAAAGCAAACAAGATCAACAAAATAATTTCCTGTTATTCTCGCTACCAAATAGCTATTGGTAATATTATATATTGAATGTTTATTTTTGCTAAGGGTTCGAGTATACTCTCTGTTGCTATACTTGTGTGTTCATTTTAAATCTGTAGGACGCCCATTATTAGCTTCTCCGAAAACGATATTGTTGAAAATGGTTTGTCTAATAATTTTTCAATAATGGTCTTTGCATGAGAAGTACTGGAGGTTCCATTTTAATTCCTACCAAAATAAAAGTTTCTATTGTTAGACCAAGATCAAGATTAGCTGGTCATAGAATTATGCAATTCCATGACTTAGAAGTTAAATTGAATTTGTTACTGAATACACTTTGAAAATTAAACTTCATACAATTTTTCTTATTTTTTTTTAATTGCAAAAGAATTCAAATTGATCCAATGCAGCTGCATAAGTCGTAATGTTCTCTTATTTGTTAGTTTTCAATTTAAAGTCTTATAGTTTTCATTTTTTTAGAATTAATAAGAATAACGAGTTCTGAATAAAAAAATATATGGACCTTATTAAACATTTTGAAAAATCACACTTCAAATTGATTTTTTGACTTAATATTTGTTTTTTTTTCGAAAGCTATAAATAAATTTAGTTTTTATTTTTTGAAATTTTCTTTTCCATTAAAAGAAATGCTTGTTTTAATTTGAGCTGTTCTAAGGAAATCAAATAAAATAATTCCTTACGACTAGCCTCTACCATGTTTGAATTGGGATGGACTTATAAGAATAGTAATTACAATAAAATATATGCGTACATACAAACGTATTGATTATAACACATTCAATATTTAACTAACAAAACAAAAGGTATAACAATGCACTTTCTTAAGTCACTTTCCTTTCAGCCTAAAAGAAGCTTCCAAACAAAAACTACTCCCTATTAAACATTTGAATAATCCGCCTAAACTCTAACGCCTTTGGCATTTCCTTTTCCTCACACATCGGCATCAAAAATCAGTATAATCGCTAAAAGCTGCGCTGACCGACGAACAGTCGAACCTGTGTTGCTCGCTATATTCTTGTCGATCAGAGCAGGGTCAAGCAAGTTCGCTAGCAAACCCCATTTTCAAAATTTCTGCTTTTAAAAACGAATATGGTATGATGTATGAATAGTTGCCGTGTTCGACGAATATGTTCGATTCGTGAGAGTTGTTCTTTCTTCCATAATCCTATCCTAATCCTAAATGTAAATCCATACGAAGTATAAAGAGAGAAGACATCAAACTCTTGGTCGCGCCTGGTCTTCCTCTTTGTTGTGTAGATGTGTACCTGTATACTTCGCCTGGTTATCGCTTTTTATCTGTTTGTGTAGAATGTATGAAATTTGATAGCGCAAATTTTTGCGATGCCCAAGCCCAATGTTTCAAGATAGATTAGATATTGTAAAATTATTTGAAGAAAATTCACTTTGATTGCAAGTTATGTAACTACAACCGAATTGTTTAACATAATGGTCGACTGTTGAGTTGGTTAGTAATTCAATTACCAAATAATATTCATATTAAAAAATAAGATTTATTCTAAAATTCTTGGTTTAGCGCCGCTAAACCTGCTGACTATGAGGAATCGCCCCTGAGAATAATCTACCCTCAGCTCAGCTACATATAATCTTGGTACCACAAAATTTTTCCAGGGTTCACTGAGTTATGAAGAGATATCCCTAATCTTTAAATCAAGATGGAATCCTTATAATGGTAGTTTTAACCAATTCTGTACGCTGTGCAACTTAAAATCAAAAGAAGATTGTCTACACTTTATTGGTAGATATTATGTATGTCCAATATACGCAACTCAAAGAGGGTCCTTTTCTGGAAAAATACTCTTATCTTTTAAGATATTATAAATATCCTAAACGAGTGTGATTGGAAAACATTAAGTATAAAGAAGAAATATTCGACTGTTACCAGCCGAATTGTTTTTTCTGAACACTATTTATTTTTAATAAATATGATTTAAAATCACAAAATAATATAAACCACCATGTGTTCATATATGCGATTCGCCCCGATGTAATGGTTGGGCTCATCAGAAGATGACCATTACACCTTGCCTTGACGCATATTTTCTCGAATATTTCTTCTTTAAAAGTCGGGGCGAAACGCATATACATATGAACACATGCTGGTTTATATTATTTTGTGATTTTAAATCATATTTATTAAAAATTAAGTATAATTTTGAGAGATATTCATAAATATAGATTTTTATTAATGACATAATTCTATTAAATTAAAAAACATAAATAGGTATATTTGTTTATTTTTGTCAACCTGGCTAACGGCAAATAAATGTAAATTACTTACTTACTGTATATAAATCATAGATGAATGAACTATAATAATATTAGAATGTTTCTGAAAAGTATTGTATTATATTATACCCATTCAATCTAAAAACGTCAATCATCGTTAATAAGGATTTAGAAAAATGTATAATTAGTTACGTTAAGGAATGATACAATACCTATATACATATATATACTTTTCTCTCAGTGTAGGCAAATGAAAAAAACTACGTGATTATCGAACATATTTATTGTTGTCTAGTCACAAATCAACATTGCAAGCATATTTGTAGTAAAGTACATGCTTTCATGTACATTTGTATTTCAACTTGAATAGCTTTTTCGACACTAAAAAACAAGTTTCGAAAAGCTTTATGCTAATAATTCAAAATAGGTATTATGGCTTTAAATATTCAAGTTAAGCTTCGGATTTTCCACTGATCATTGAATGGAAAATCCAAATTTGATTGCTTCACCTTAGACGTTTTGTGATTTTCAAATTTAATCCAGGTATAGAAGTATAAATATATTTTGTATCCAAACATTTAAACATACTGTTGATATATTCATATTCAAGTTAAAATAAGCCAAAAACTTGTTTACCTATGCCCCCATATACAATTCCTTTCTTGATCTCACCCAAATTTAAAATTCCCGAAAGGAACTCAACATCATTTTAAGAAACTCTAAGGTTGCTTCTTAAATTTATACTTAAACTAATAGGTATAATGAAAAAAAAAGAAAACGAAAATAAAATTAAAAATAAACCCGGCATATAAACAAACAACAACTGTGTCATGTTCGTCGTATTACGTCACAACTCACAATAGCAAAAATTGTATCTCAAAGTCATTGATGTAGTCATTCTCATTGGCATTGTATATTATTTATTTCGTATTATGTATAAAAGTTTTTGTATGCTTATTTTAAAGTAAATACGAGTGGGATGAAAAATAAAGAGCAGAGACGTAGCCATAATAAAGTAAAATGGGTAAATAAAAAAACATAATTTCATAAGACATTTTGTTTGCAATACTTATTCAAATTACATTTTATTAATTTTTTAATGGTTTACTTGCTAACTTTTTTTTAATTTAAAAAAAAAACAGAGGACATTATTTGTTATTTGAATACAAGATGGCAAATATTCAGAAAATAAAATTGTATATGTGCAATTTTATATTAAAATTACCCGTGTTTTGTTGGCAAATCTATCCATAGTATAGTAGGATTTTACACGAATAACAAAAACAATATCCATAACATGAATAACACCGATAAAAGTTAGAGTAGAATCTCACTATGGATAGGTTTTTGACATTTATACGAGCCTCGAATGGATTTTATGTGATTTCGTTCTCAAATGTTGGTACGATTGATATTGCATTTGTATCTCGATGGCTGTGTTCGTTGAGTAGTTGTGCATTTGGAATCATGTGTGTTTTCCATTGGGGAAAAAATTAAATCTATTACTGTTGATATTCAGCCCTATCATGAATTCCATCGTAATCGGAAATTTTTACGAATCCCGAAAAACTGTATCATGCAATCCGATCGTAATGCAAAGTTGTATGAGATTTTCCACTACGAACGGATTTCATGATACAGTTTTTTGGGATTCGTAAAAATGTTCGATTACGATGGAATTCATGATAGGGCTGATTATTTAGTTTTGTTAGTGAAAATGGACTAACGGGTCTTATTTTGCAAGAGAAAACAATAGAAAAGATATTTTTGTTTTGCTATGTTTCCACCAAAGGATTATCTCAGTTTAGATTAAATAAATATTTGTTGGTGTTTCCACCACACAAGAAGATTTAAAAATGATTAAGTTTGACAGCACTTTCTAAAATGCAAATGGCGTTTCGATGTTTCTTATGAAGTGCAAGTGAGATAGTTTGATTCGTGTTAAACAATGAAAAACTGAATAGTTCAGCACCATATAGGAATATGCTACCTACTCCATGTGCAATTTTTTTTTAATTTGATTAAAACAAAACTATATTTTTTTGTACACAAACATGCAAATGAACAGACCATAACGCATTATCTGTAAAACCAACTCCTCCACATAGGTTTTTCTTCACAAATTTCCGATCCTCGACCGGAATCGAGCGAATCAAGCTCATTTCAACTCGATTCAGGTATATAAAGAATTAAGGCGAGCTTCAAGCTCGCTTCAACACCACATGTTAATGTAGTAGTCTACGAACAAACCCCCTTCTTGAAGTTTTTATTTTATGTCAAATTGTTTGGTTAAAACTTTGAAATCGACTTTCACATTACACAGACGTATTTTCTTGATTTTGATAGTCAACTATCAAAAATCAGCTTACACGATTTCACCCCCAGCTTATAAATTTGTACTTTCATTTCGTACGTCGTCAGAAGCCAATTAATGTGAGTGAACCTTATAGACATGTTTGTAATTTGTATTTTGAAAACTAGTCTTATTGCTATCGCGTATTGATTTTTATTGTTTTTTGGAAATTAAAACAAAACCCATTAGCATATAATTTGGCATTCATGCGTGTTGTATTGCCTCCATAACGCAGTTCCCGGCTAATGAAATATGTAGTGAATTAGTGACCGCTAAATAAATCTTTTGACTTTGTCTGAGCAGAGTATTGAGCTTAATCCAGGAGGAAGGAAATCTTAGAAACGATGAAAAATACCACGTTGGATTAAGAAAACAAGGCAATATGGCGATTATTTGGGAAGCATTCAATGAAGTTTGGAAAAGCATTTCAATGCACCAATTTCAAGACTTAGTGAAAAACACTGTAATAAAGCAGAAGGCCCAATTAACAACAAAACAAAATGGAAAAAACATTACAAACACATAAACGATGTCTATTCTGTGAACTGTGAACTGATGAACTCAAAACACATTAATAGAAAACCAAAGTAATAGTTTCGAGATTAGAACAATGACCTTATGGAACGAACTGCTCAATCTCTCAACTTAAATCTAATAGAGAATCTGTGAGCAGATATCAAAGGTAAGGTTTTGGAAGGAAAAACAGAAAATATCAATGAACTATGGTCGTAGTTGAAAAATTCATGGAAGGAAATGCCTTAAAAACGATGCCAAAAACTTGTCGACTTCATGCAACGCCGCCGATGTGCTGTCGTATTTATAAATGTTACGTAGTTCAATATTTACAAAATGTTTATGAATTGAATATAAAAAAATTAGGTAAATTAAACACAAATATTGAATATACTTTAAAAATCACTACTATTTCATTGGTTGCAGCTATATGAACATACGAGTATGTTAAAAATTAATGAATTAAATTATTTAAATACATTTTGTTAGAAAAACATCCATAGAATAATATTGTATCACTTATCTATAACCTATATAAAAATGAGCGCTAATAGGGGAGAGTACGATAACTAAGGCGACAAAGTTTAATGACGGATTTGTATAGAACAGTTAAAAACAAGCATTTTTTACTATGGGAGGGGGGTCTATCTCCCCCCGTTTAGGCGGATGGGGCAATTTAAAAAAATATGTACATTAAATGAAAAAAAAATAATTAAAAAATAACGGTAATACTTACAATTAAGCATTATATCTTTTTTAAAGCCAACACTTTTGTCTATTAGCTTGTTTTTAAATCAAGTCAAAACTATGCATAGTTTTTGAAAACTCAAAATTTGGTCAAAAAAAAAGTTAAAAATATGGTTTAAAGTGTAATTTTTCAAAACCTTAAGATTATTTACTATTTTTTTTTTTCGAATTCATTGCTCTTATTTGTTTTTGATCAAAAACTGAAAACTAGATGATTTTATGTCTTCTAGTTCTTGAGAAAATTGAAAATTACCAAAAAAAAAATATTTTAATTAAATTACTCTTTCCTTGCTTGAGTATTAACGTAGTCTTATAATCGAATATGGATTAAGATATACCTAGGGTAAATTAATTTTTCTTAAATCCAGCTATTTTAAATGCAAACGAAACTTTGCATGCACCCCATCTTGCACCCACCGCACCTTGCACCCTCCCCACCTTGCACCCACCCCAAATCCTTAAGTGTTCCCAAGCAGGGGGGTACACATCCCACTGTTGCATACACCCAAACTCGCACACACCTTACTGTTGCATACACCCAAACTCCCACCTACCATTATTACTATCAAAATAAGACCACTCAAGCAAAAAAAAGAATTAAATTAAAATAGTAGTTGTGGTTATTTTCAATTTTCTCAAAAACTAAAGGACATAAAATCATCTAGTTTCAGTTTTTGATCAAAAACAAATAAGAGCAATAAATTCTGAAATAAAAACAATGGTAGATAATCTTGAAGTATTGAAAAATTACACTTTAAACCTTTTTTAACTTTTTTTTACTCAAATTTTGAGTTTAAAATTAAATTTTTCAAAAACTATGAATAGTTTTGACTTGATTTAAAAACTGGCTAATAGAACAGAATGTTGGCTTTAAAAAATGTGTAAATCTTAATTGTTAGTATTACCGTTATTTTTTAATTATTTTGTTCCAGTTTAAATAATATTTTTTTTAAATTGGCCCTCCCGCCTAAACGGGGGGAGATAGACCCCTCCTCCCATAGTAAAAAATGCTTCTTTTTAACTGTTCTAAAAAATGCCGTTATAATATCTTGTCGCCTAAGTTATCGTACTCTTGCCCGCTAATATGTTTACATATGTATGCAGTTAAAAAATCGATATTAAAATCAATGGAAATCAATTTTAAATAAATGTCGATAGGTATCACCTCCCTTTAATAAATTTGTACGTCCGCCTCTGCTCTGTGTTGTTGGAAACTTTTCATGGAACACCATTTTACGATACTCCACGAAAGGGGAAACAATAAAACAAACAAAACTTAATCTCACGCATTTGATCTGTCATCTGTCTGAACTTAGTATTCAGATGATGAGTTTTCTTGTTATTTAAAATTATAGCGCCAAATTCCACAATAGTTTAAGGTTAGGTAGCACATCAAATAAAACCATACATAAGAGTAAGACCCAATGTTGAATTTTGTTTTCTTGAACTCCAACTCTAGACATTTTTAATATATGTATATAATACGTAAATATATATGTATTGTACATACATATGTAGGTATAAACAAAAATGTGAAAGTATTTTTAGCTTCTAATATAATGATATCATCGTTTGTAGGTACATACATATGTACATTAGGTATATGCATACATATCTTTAGATATATTTTAAATGAAAAGTTAGGGGGATTTTTGGGATTCTAAATATTCCAGGTAAAATTTGTGTAAAAGCTGTAGAATGTAATAATGTTACTAGGTATATTAACTTACCGCACAAAGAAAATTGAACAGGAATAAGATATATTTAACCATTGATATTCCGCAGCCCATGTTGTTGTTGTTAGATAAATGTATTGCCCGTATTTATAAACACTAGAAACCTATAAATATAATAATGTTGAGTTTAATCAAAAATTGAATTCACCACGAGAAAGTAACACCACTAGACAGACAATATTAATTATGTCAATTTTCCCAACCAAGGACATTTAAAGAATATAATTATTTACACACTTTTATGCTGTTTATGCATTTGAAATTTTTAGATATTTTTTAAATACTTGGTACAAATTCTAATAACGCGTCACGATTGTACGATTAATATAATTTCTAGTCGATGGTGGGTGAGGTTTGTTTTTATTTTTGAACTGTGAGCTAGAGAAATGTCTACACTACCTTTTGTTGGAGCTTGGAGCGCAATATTAGAGAAAAAGTCAACAAAGTGGCAAGAATGGAAAAGATCTTTTTGTCTCTCAGCGAGTGAACCAGAGAGATCGAAGACAACGTTGTGTATCGCTAGCAAAAGCAAATGAAACTGAGATCAACGAATTTTCAATTTTCGTTCCAAAGCCATAAGTAACGTTTCTATTTTGTTTTTCTCGTATATTTGTGTTTTAGTTTTTGGAGTTTGTTACGAAATGTTGTGTGGAAAGAAACATTCGTAATAACAAAATAATGTAGGTATTTAGATAAATGTATGTACCTAATAACTTTTGTTATTTCGAAGAAAAAGCTTCTATAGATAGGTAAGGTATAGGTACCTATAGTATTTTAGTATTTTCAGAGATTTGTGGGTTTACCCATCACCTACCTGTTGAGAATTAGGTACCTACCTACCTATCTTTATGAATATTATTAAATGCTTATTAGTTTTCAAAAAGCTCACTAGTGAATAACTTTATGGATTTGTTAGAAACTGAGAGTTAAAAAATGAAAACATTGGAAAAGGAAAACATAATTGCGTGGATAGAATATATTTAGGACTACAAGAAACCAGTTCTTGCTTCCAGTTTTGTGTTTTCTTGTTTCAAAGAGAGTCTAACACAGTGGTACCCATGTTATGGTTTTAGATTGTGCAACATTGCATTGAACATAAAAATTGTGGTAGCCTACAATAAGTATTAGAAGGCATAAAAGAAAATCAATTAAATATTATGTACCTATTATGTAGGTAAGGTTCATGTACTCGCCGCCCGAAGTACGACTTTTTATTCAAACAAGAAATCTTATAAAAGGAATAATAAAAATAATATATGTATGTATAGCAAAATAAAAGGCACGAGTACGATAACTTTGGCGCCAAGAAATAATAACGGTTTTTAGTAGAGGGGCTTAATACAATCATTTTTTACTATGGGAAGGGGGGGTCTATCTCCCCCCGTTCAGGCGGTAGGGGCAATTTAAAAAAATTATTATTTAAAATGGAAAAAAATAATTAAAAAATAACGGTGATACTTACAATTAAGTTTTATACATTTTTTTAAAGCCAACATTCTGTTTCATTAGCCAGTTTTTAATTCAAGTCAAAACTGTGCGTAGTTTTTGAAAAAAATAATTTTAAACTCAAAATTTGAGTAAAAAAAGTTAAAAAAAAAGGTTTAAAGTGTAACTTTTCAATACTTCAAGATTATCTACCGTTATTTTTATTTCAGAATTTATTGCTCTTATTTGTTTTTGATCAAAAACTGAAAACTAGATGATTTTATGTCTTTTAGTTTTTGAGAAAATTAAAAATAACCACAACTACTATTTTAATTTAATTCTTTTTTTTTTGCTTGAGTGGTCTTATTTTGATAGTAACAGTGCGAGTTTGGGTGTATGCAACAGTAATGTGTGTGCGAATTTGGGTGTATGCAACAGTGGGATCTGTAAGGGGGGGCATGCTGCTCCCCTGCAACCCCTCTGCTTGGGAACACTATAGGATTTGGGGTGGGTGCAAGTTGGAGTGCGTGCAAGGTGGGGAAGGGGCAAGGTTCGGTGGGTGCAAGATGGGGTGCATGCAAAGTTTCTTTTGCATTTAAATAAGCTGGATTTAAGAAAAATTAATTTACCCTAGGTGTATCTTAATCCATATTCGATTATTACTATCAAAATAAGACTACGTTAATAATGGGTGATTTTTTTGAGGTTAGGATTTTCATGCATTAGTATTTGACAGATCACGCGGGATTTCAGACATGGTGTCAGAGAGAAAGATGCTCAGTGTGCTTTGACATTTCATCATGAATAGACTTACTAACGAGCAACGCTTGCAAATCATTGAATTTTATTACCAAAATCAGTGTTCGGTTCGAAATGTGTTTCGCGCTTTTTTATCGACAAATTTTGTTCAGCGATGAGGCTCATTTCTGGTTGAATGGCTACGTAAATAAGCAAAATTGCCGCATTTGGAGTGAAGAGCAACCAGAAGCCATTCAAGAACTGCCCATGCATCCCGAAAAATGCACTGTTTGGTGTGGTTTGTACGCTGGTGGAATCATTGGACCGTATTTTTTCAAAGATGCTGTTGGACGCAACGTTACGGTGAATGGCGATCGCTATCGTTCAATGCTAACAAACTTTTTGTTGCCAAAAATGGAAGAACTGAACTTGGTTGACATGTGGTTTCAACAAGATGGCGCTACATGCCACACAGCTCGCGATTCTATGGCCATTTTGAGGGAAAACTTCGGAGAACAATTCATCTCAAGGAATGGACCGGTAAGTTGGCCACCAAGATCATGCGATTTGACGCCTTTAGACTATTTTTTGTGGGGCTACGTCAAGTCTAAAGTCTACACAAATAAGCCAGCAAATATTTCAGCTTTGGAAGACAACATTTCCGAAGAAATTCGGGCTATTCCGGCCGAAATGCTCGAAAAAGTTACCCAAAATTGGACTTTCCGAATGGACCACCTAAGACGCAGCCGCGGTCAACATTTAAATGAAATTATCTTCAAAAAGTAAATGTCATGGACCAATCTAACGTTTCAAATAAAGAATCGATGAGATTTTGCAAATTTTATGCGTTTTTTTTAAAAAAAAGTTCTCAAGCTCTTAAAAAATCACCCGATACTTAAGCAAGGAAAAAGTAATTTAATTAAAATATTTATTTTGGTAATTTTCAATTTTCTCAAGAACTAGAAGACATAAAGTCATCTAGTTTTCAGTTTTTGATCAAAAACAAATAAGAGCAATGAAATCTAAATAAAAAAAACAATAAATAATTTAAAAGTTTTGAAAAACTACACTTTAAACCTTTTTTTTAAATTTTGTTTGCATAAATTTTTAGTTTAAAACAATTTTTTTCAAAAACTATGCATAGTTTTGACTTGATTTAAAAACAAGCTAATAGACAAAAATGTTGGCTTTAAAAAAAGGTATAATACTTAATTGTAAGTATTACCGTTATTTTTTAATTATTTTTTTTTCATTTAATGTACATATTTTTTTAAATTGCCCCTACCGCCTAAACGGGGGGAGATAGACCCCCCTCCCATAGTAAAAATGCTTGTTTTTAGCTGTTCTATACAAATCCGTCATTAAACTTTGTCGCCAAAGTTATCGTACTCTCCCCAAATAAAAATATGTATTTAGAAAATGACTTCCAAAGTCTGTTTGTGAGAAAGATGAATGTATGTATTTTTTAGCGCAAAATATGTATTTAATTAATACCTATGCATATGTTTTGGCGTTAGTTTTAAAATTTTGAATTTTTACTTCTCTGTGTGCGGTGTGGTTTGTAGCATTCTTTTTGTAAATTTTGTGGACATATTAAGGTAGATAATCAAATTGATAACAATTTGACGATTTCAGCAATTTTGCCGATTTCATATTTAAGAAATTTTTAACTAGGTATGTATGTATGTATGTACATATGTACATATGTATGTACTTCGAATAAAATAATTAAAACTTTTGTGTGTGTATATATTTTTTTTTTCAATAAAAATAGGGTTATGAATACCCTTATAATGTTTAAACACAGTGCGAGCATTTAGGAAGGGAGGACAGTATTAAAAAGGAGATGCCTATGCACATTAATTTTGAATGTCTGCACATTGTAATGAGTGGGAAATATTGAGCCGTTTCACATTCCTGTAGTGCGGCTAAGGAAAGAATCTCTGTACTAAACAGTAAGTCCGAAGTTGGGCTCAAGGGTAAGCTTATGAGCATTCCTAGAAGTACGGGTATAACTGTTTGAGGGGATAAATACAACTGGCTTTTGAATCGATAAATCAATGATAGGTATAAAAACTTGCGGCAAGGCAAGGTTCAAGAGAAAAAAAGGTCTCAGTAATAGAACGATCGCCTATCGTTTTCAAAACTCTTTTTTCAAATCTATCCAAAAGACTCAACTACTCAAGTAGGTACTTTATTGGGGCACCAGCCCAAATAATAAACCTGGGGTGGAATCATGTAAGGTGATTTGTGACTGTCACATTTGTGACAATCAAATGTGATCAAAAGAATTTATTCGTCTGTGTAATGTGATCACCAAAATATTTCTTAAATTTGGTATCACTTTAGAAGAAAAACTTTGACATTTGATTTATTTTTAATCTGCCGGCAAATTGGTTTGTGTTTTGTATCTTCTAGACGTTGTGTGTTCCTAAAGTGGAATTAATTTCAACAAAAATGTAAGTAAAAATTTATGTACATTACTGTTAACTAGACTGTAATTGTTAAAAAATATAAAATTTTTATCAACAAATCAATTTCAAATTCAATTTCTGACTAACTATATGGAAAAATATCCCGATTTGGCCAAATCCTTTTCGGGAAACATTATAAATTCAAGAGATTCGCAGAGAATCCAGTGGGAGAAGCTCACTCGAATGTTAACGAGAATGGGCCTTCTACATGTGGAGTATCCAGTTTCGGATGCAATGAACATGTTGAGTTTTCAGAATTAATTAGTTTCAGTGTTAATTTATGATTTTTTTTATTTGCAGAGTTAAATAATGTTCTAACAGAACTCCTTTCCGAGCCAGTGAATGTGGCATTGTAACCATCGCCGATCCCAGCGTCTACTTCCAAACGCAACAAGCCACCAAAAATAGTCGAGGAGAATACGCTTCTAGCCGAAAGCAACTGGAAGGAACTCCAGCAAAAATTTATTGATTTGCAAATCAAAAAGCTGGAAGACATCGATAAAACTTTGCAAACAGTCAACACTTCAATAATTGAATTGAAAGATTGTGTAAAGTTGCTATGCTAGGAAAAGCAAAAGGAAAGAGAGTGTACAAATGCACTGAAAAAAGAAGAACTCCTACTAAAAAGAATGGAGTTGGAGCTGGCCAAAGCAGTCAATGAGATCCGAGACTGGGAGTTAAACAAGAAATGAGCCGGCACAATTTTATTTTAATAATTACTAACCTATGTGTTCAAAATAGATAAATATATATTTCATATAAACATACATATGTATATATTTATTATAAGATTGAAATCCATGCTGTGAATTTGTGATGCTTTTGTTTTAATAAAGTTTTTTTTTGTTGATTTTGTTTATATTCTTTTAATAAAAAATATATGTATGTATCTATGTATACATTTACATTTATTTTGTTTCTTTTCTTCAAAGTCTTGGACGATTTGCCCATAGATCATCCCTGATTCTGTTTCTGGTTCTTGCTCCTTCATTCCTTGCACTTTCAGCTTGCTGGTTATTTGAATTTTCAGATGGTGATGCTGTTAATACTGCTTCTGGCAGTGGAACTGTATGCTTGCAGCATATTTTGTGAAGAGCAATACAGACATTTGCAATCTGCTGTGCTGATTTTCTTGGGGAATATCTCAGCTTTCTTTCTTCTAAGATAAGGCACGAAAACATTAATTTTGACTTAACACAACAGACAATAAAAAAAAAATAAAGTCAATTTCATATGAAAGTGACACCTAAATAGCTGTCACGGGAAATAATCACAAAATTGTGATTGTCACAGATGACTATCACCTTACACAGACCGAATTTGTTGATTGTGACTGTCAACTATCACAAATCACCTTACATGATTCCACCCCTGAGTTAGTTTAAACAATTTTGTGAAGAAGTTACTGGATTGACTAAATAGGTACATCATTAGTTCTACCCTTCTACATGTATGCTCTGCTGAGAAATCGTCTATTGTTTTATTTCTAGAATTAAATAACTCTGCTGGGTTGTCGCATCACAACAAAAAATCAGTTTCAAGGATTTCGAGAAGAAATCAATCAAAATTGTCAAAATAGTTTTCTTATGTTATCTGCGCATTTAATTTCCTACTAATAATCTTTACCTACTCTGTAGTAACATTTCATAGCCAAGTTTGAATTACATCTTTTTCTTTACAAGAACTTTTATACCTATGGTCTTCAAATCCAAAGACTAAAACTGCACCTAATTTATGTATAAATTAAGTATTTGCTCTAGAGACATCTATGAAAACTTTTCAAATAAAAGGTTGTGGTATTAGATATGTCAATTCGCCGCATAGTTTCTTCTTAAACCATGTCAACAAGAAGAATATAAGAAATTAGTCTCCGTCCTCACTTACATATATATGTATATATCAAAACATTATTTTGGATGTTAAAGAAAATAAGGGGATGTAGCTCAGATGGTAGAGCGCTCGCTTAGCATGTGAGAGGTACGGGGATCAATGCCCCGCATCTCCAAAGTAATTTTTAACTTATTTCTTTTATCAACTTATGCGAAATCCAGTTTTGTTCATGGACTTCTTATATTCAAAAAATATCTTTGATGCATCGATATGCAAAACGAATTGGTTTCGTCTTTAGCCGGTTAAAAAAAAAACTATTTTAATTTTGTTTTCCCAAAATGCGATTAAAAAATTTGAACTAAAAAAAAAATAAATTTTAATTTGAAACACATAAGGTTAATAAAACTCTTTCCCATTTTTTGCAAGTCCCGGTTGTTGGCCAACGGCGTCATCTAGAACCAGACTCCATCAAACGTCATGTGGCTATATCAGCTTCACGGTATACGAGTATTTCCTATAACTCATTGTTGTACCTAGTCTGGAATTGTACTTCTTAACGAATAGACTTATTAACTTAAAATGTCAGAAGTTTAGAAGGTATCAGCTTTTGGGGAAGTAGCCATTTTGTGATTTAGCCTTTAGTAGAATTCTGAGAGATAGTAGGATGGGATCCATTTTTTTACTAAGTAGCTTACTTAAATGTCTGTAACATTTTATTTTACCAGTGGACCTGACAGACGTTGTCCCCATGATACATTAAACAAAGTATGAAGTGAAAGGTAAATAATATAAGAAATAACGATGGGTTATCTATTGTATCGTCGCGTCGTAGACACACTGACCATGCTGGTCAATCACATTAATTATGCATCGAGGAGACTGAATAGCATTTAATTCTAGGTATGTCAATAACAAACCACTTGTTGTGCAGTGATCTCATATTTGATATTGCCAAAAATGCTGCTAAGTGTTTAGGTTTTCTCAGACGATGCAAGAAGTATTTAACCCCCTCTGATCTGGCTATAATTTAAGCTTTTATTCGTCCAAAACTCGAGTATAATTCTAATATTTGGGGTGGTGCCCCAATAACCTACTTGAGTCTTCTGGATAGAATTGAAAAGAGAGCTCTAAAAATGATAGAAGATCGTTCTCTTACCGAGACATTTGCTTCTCTTGAACTTCGTGGCAAGGTCTCATGTCTAGTGAAATAGCCAGTTGCATTACTCCCCTAACGATTCAACCGTAATATTCAACATCAATTGATAAACAATCCAAAAATCGATCCACACAAAAATACAATGTCACTTAACGTGTTGGTTTTAGAATATATGTATCTACATATATACATTCTCCAGCCCCCCACTTTAATGCATACAAAAAAATTCATTCAAATAGACAAAGATACTCGTACCGACTGCAGCGCCATCTAGCGAGCTGATTAATGGATTTAAACCATTAAGGGCACGAACAAAATGTGTTTAAATCAGTGCAGTCGAGAAGACTTCAGTGATATATCTATAAAAGGATTATGTATGTCTATATATTTTATAATCAACCTGCCTTCGAAAATGCATAATGTTAATTTTATACATAAATAGAGTAGGAACTGAAAATAATATGTAATCTTTAACACTTTGTTTTATTGAACTTTAAGGAAATAAACGCTTGATTGGATACTTTTTACTTTGGTTAAATATCCAGCAACAGATTTCGATATCAGTTCTTGCTCTAAATTTATACCATAGCATCCGAAATACATAGATATGTAATGAAATGTCTCCGTTTTGACCATAGTAGCAGAATAGCAGAAGAAAAATGAAAATATAAATTTAAAACAAAAACATAAAAGTTTATTTTTCAATAGTTTTTCTTTAATTGACCTTAAAATTCGTAAAATTTGTAAAAATACATGAAACGACAGATAAAAGTTTTCCTCTTAAAATAAGAAAGTAGGCATTCAAAATAAAATATTTTGGAAGTAAATATTGCATTTTATGTAAATTATATCAATTTAATATTAAAAATACACTACAACTGTTTTGTATGAATTCAAATAAATATATTTTATTGAGATGATTGACATGAGGCTTAAAAAAAATACAAAAAGTCTGACATGTTTAGGTTAGATTTGTTTTAGGTTTAGATTACATAACATAACATAATATACGAATAACATTTTCATGAAATCGAATATAATGTATTATGTAGAGAGACTTAAATTAACAATTTAATTTCCTATAAATGATCACAAATATGTATGTATGTATGTAGATGTATTGTTATGTTTATATGATAAAACAACTTGTGTATTGCATCTAAAAACATATAAATGTCAACTAACATTAAAATGTTTAAAATTTAACTTTAAACACTTGGGAATTTATTAGTTTTTTCTTTATTAATATATTTTCAATTTGAACATTGTTTTTCTTTTTCAATTTTTAAGTAATGTTTTTTTTGTATTTTTCTTTTTTTTGGAATTTTGAAAGGTTTAGTTACTTTTTTTTCTTTTGATTTAATATTGAATTTCAATTAAAGTTAAATTTTCATTGTTATAATGATGAAATTGGTCAATAATAGTGAAGCTAAAATCTACTAAGTGTTTTTGAATGTTTTTTGTTATATTATTATTTTATTTATATTACTAGCTACCCAAAAGTATTTTAAGTACATTCGAAAATAAGTTTTTTATTTTAATCATCTGTTTTTGTTCACATCCTTCAAACTTTATTTTTATTATATTGTTTTCATTCATTTAATAGGTACTGCTTAGCGAAAGAAGTGAAGGAAGGCAAATTGTTTAAGGTGAGCTTATAATAATCAAAAAAGTTATTGAAGAAATGAACAAAAATAAATACAATAAAATAAGTACATGTTGGGAAAATAAAATATAAACTTAAAACAAGTTAGAGGATTTTGTTTTTTTCTATTCTCTTTTTCTTCTTCAGATACCTCCCCGTATTAATATACCTTAGATTAATAGAAAAATACATTTTTTATTCATCTTTCATTTAATTATACATTGAAGTTGATTTATTTTTTAAGTTGTGGATTTTCTCTAAGAGCGAACAACTATGTATATGTCGCATTTTATTTTTTAAATTTAAAGTCAACAACTACGATTTTTAAAATAATTTTCTGGCTTTATATTGTTTAATTAATAAGTTTTACAAATTAAAACGAGCGATCTTTTTGTAAACTTAATCCCAGCAAATATTTTTGTTTTACATATGTATGTATTTAGTCAAGTTATTCTTTTTTTTTTGTGTGTGTGTTATGTATCGGGCCTTATTGCTAGTCTATTCATTTTCAGCTTATTTACATGCGTTATAACATTTTTCTAATATCCCTTTTTTATTTATATTTTACATTGCAGTTCCTGTATCATTATCATAGAATTGCAATTGGAATAATTGAATTATTAGAAGTTTTTAACTTTTAGAAGAAAATGTTGGAAAATTTGTTGTTTATTTTTAAACAAATATATACATAAGTCAAAGGTTCCTGGAAATTGAGTTCAATTATAAAATTAAGCAAAAACATCGATACGAAATTGTGGGTTCACTTGTCAATGTACAAAATCGAGTAAATTTTTTAACTGTTTGGTTACAAAATTGTTACGAAGGTAATTTTATAATTTTTGTAGATAGAACCTTCATTAAACTTTCACTCGAAATAAAAAAAATAACTTTAATGCAATGAAAAGCTCCTGACTTATTGATTTGGAGAAGTGTTTTTTTTTAATCAATCGGAATGAAGAAAACTTAGAGCAAATTTACTCGTTTTTCAAATTTAATTACACTCGATTTTCAAAATAAAGCCAAAGGAAGTAACTCATTGATTTGAAGTAAAAAGCAGACAAGATTTTTTCCAGGATTAATGCAAGCTGTTTATTAATTTGAAAATTTCAAGAATTTTTTTTTTAATTGTGAAACGCTGGAAACAAATTAAATCATTCTTCAATTTCGATTTCGCGTTTAAGGAACTTGGAAAAGAAGTTATGTACAATGACTTTCATAATTTGAGATAAGTAATAATATTCGAATTCGGATCTAGTACGTAGTTTAACTTTGCTTTGTAAATACACTTAGGTACACTGGTCTTACTAGTGAAAAGAACATTTTCACCCATAATTTCAATTTAAACTGTTAAATCTTCTATTTTTATTCAATAAATCCAAGGAATTGTAATTCTATTGATACAAAAACTTCCCTGCATATACCATTTCCTGGCTTATAGCTGACTTATAAAGTCAGCCCGAGACCTCATGTCAGTTTTCTACAATGCCGTGAGCGCCAAACTTCAAGGGCTGTTTTGTTTTATTTTTACAGTGTTAATTCAGTGATGTCGTGTTAAATATTTAAAAACTTATCCAAAAATCTTAAAGTTAAAATGTAAGTAAGATTGTTTTTGTTTTAATTTTTATCGTGTTACGTTGTCTTCATACTTTCTTTTCTATACTTTTACTTATACGTGCTTTTCAATATTGCGTGTTCTAAAGTCTTCTGCAGTTGTATCTTTAAATATTTATACATAATACATACATATGTATGTGTACTGTGTGTATAAAATTCCGATATCCGTAAGATAAACATGCGCATTTACAGAAAGTGCTTTTCCTTATGCCTAAATAATAAAAAATATCTAAATCTTTTTTCTTTTGATTATAATTTTTTTTTGTTTTAAATTTAACTTTTGGGAAAGTTACTCAACTGGCAGTTTTTTTTTTATTTTTCATTGAAAATTTATTTTAGATGAATAATATTAATATTTGTCTTGAGATATATAATATATAAATAATTTTATTACATTTCCTACCTATAGTCTATTTGTAAATTTCTAAAAAGGCTTCCGCTTATTTCCATCCCAACTTCTTCAATAATATACTCGTAATATTTCCCTCTGATTGAGGCCGATTTCCAACGCATTTTAGTTCGATTTTCAGATTCGTTAGTGTGTTTTATTTATTTTGTATTTATTGCAAAAACAAATCAATAATAAAGAAAAAATTTCAAAAGTCAAATGAGAAAACGACGTTCTTTTTACAAAATGTATAATAGGTGGTGACATCTTTATTGGCATTCGTCTTAGTATTCAGTTCGAGTGATAAATAGGAAGGACGATATGGTGTCCATTCATTTGGTTTTGTCTTCTGGAGGCAATAACTTCTGGTTCAAGCGTTCGGTTCCCAATATAGAGAGAGTGGCTCGATTTCTCACATTTTATTTCTTTGTTTCGAATAATCAGCCCTATCATGAATTCCATCGTAATCGGAAATTTTTACGAATCCCGAAAAACTGTATCATGAAATCCGTTCGTAGTGGAAAATCTCATACAATTTTGCATTACGAACGGATTTCATCATACAGTTTTTCGGGATTCGTAAAAATTTCCGATTACGATGGAATTCATGATAGGGCTGAATATACTTTTCTGATCATTTCTGACTCTGTAATGGTTGTTGCATTTACTTATGAGTTAAATTTGTTTGTTTTTGGAAAAATATTCGCTGGAACTTTACAATTTGAGTGTTAAATTGTTTACAATTAGTTTTTATACAAATATAATCTTTTTTATATTTTTTATTTAGAGAGAGAGATCGCCAGACAAAAATTCTATCACAAACTACGGTAATGGATGACCACTTTGTGCCGGAATGCAGTGGGCTTTGTTTTGTTTTTTCAAATGTTTTAAATTTCTAAATAAGATATTTTTATTTTTTATCATTTTTTTTGTTGGTTTTTACAGGATTTTGTATGTATTTTTTTGCCTTTTTTGTTAATTATTAAATTTAAGTACAATTTAAAGTATATTATATGTGTACGTATATATTTAATTATATATAATTATTTTATTTAAAAACTAATCGTCTGTCATTTCGGCATTGTAGGTGGCGGTGGTGGAGCAGTCTTCATAAGTCGATGGCCAGGTGCTGATGGTGATAAACTCAATGGCGATGGCAGATCACGTCTTCCTTTATCTTGAATGGACAGTGGTAAAAATTCTTGCTGTCGTTTAGCAATGCGGTTAATATCCTCACCATTTTCACTTCTTCCGAGAAGCACCGTCAAGTGGATTGCACAAAATAGTCCAAAGCTCTGTTAAATAGAAAATAATTTTAATCAAACTGATTTAAAAATAAAAATATTAAAGAAAGAAATATTTGGAATGTAGAAAAAGACGAAGAAATACACCGTAGATAGTTTTTTTTTTGTTGTAAAAAATCTCAATTTTTTTGCACGTGTTTGATATAAAATATTTTGTTTTATCTTTTAGAAAAAAAAATTACTCACTGCTGTGTAACTTCTAGAGTAATACGTAATACGTAATAGTAATACGTATACAATTTATAAAAATCGTCGAATCATTTAGTCATTCAATCGATGGATCCTTGCAAGATATTTACGGTAAATTGTTCACCATTACTCGTGCACTTTCCTGGAACATAACTTAGGCCATGGCATTCAAGGAAAATTACCACATTTGAGGCGATAAAATATGCTTGTCAACTCTAACACACGAACAATTAGAGAGAATGAACTGTAGAGAAAAACAAGTCAGGAACCCATTGATTCTATCATACAAAGAAGCAAGTGCCAATGGTTCAGACACATTCTTCAAAAGATAACACTGGTCAACAAAATTGAGTTTTTTTTTCTGTACTGTGGTTTACACAACACGTTTTCAAAGGAACTTTATGTCTTGAATTGGAATCTTACCTCACAAATGTGATCTTATAAGTTCACATTTTTGAATTATACCTCTCTGAAAATGCAAAAAAATACATAATACGCGGTTTCTAAGGCTAATGTAAAACACAATTTAGAGTTTAAAAAATATTGCACAATGTCTTCACGACGAAAAAATGTTTTACTTCTAAATACAGTTTATATCATTTTAGTATCTTATTTAGTTTTCATAATTTTTTATTAGTTATGATTATGAGATGACTTATGGGTCTTTGCATCTATCTGAAGTTCTGAAAAATCTTAAATGTAATTCCTTCATGTTTTTGAATTATTAGTTTTATAATTAATTCTTAGTGGTGCTTCCGAATCTGAATTCCAATTTTAACCATATATGTATGTATGTATGCTCAAACTCAGACATACCCTTTTTCAACAATAAGTTTATATTTTTTCCATTTTTTACATGTATACAAAATTTGAAGTTACAACTTTAAGACTACGAATTCGTAATAAGAACAATACGGTTTTCATTTAATAACCGTTTTAACATAAATGAATATTAAACAGTGCCAGCGTTCATTCGCAAATTCCATTACAGGTTATTTCCAATCTTTCATTATCAACTGGGGATTTTCTTCATATGTTGAAATTTGCATATACATATATCTCCTATATATATAAGTCTGGTTCCAAAAATTTTATGGAAAACTTTATAGCTATGTGTCCGAAACAGTTTGAACTTATAGTGAGAAATCATTTGTAGTATTTTAATATTAAAGAATTTATTTTTGATGAACAACATGGATTTACTCCTGGAAAGTCAATAGTGTAAGAAAACATGAATATATCCTTCTTCTTTCCTTCTCTCCCATTTCTGTTTCTATATTTCACTCTAACTATAAACTACTTTTCCTTTCCTAGTCATAGCTGCGCGATTCATTTCTCCGAGTTGTAGTGTAATTTTTTTTTAGTAAGCAACTCTAAATTGAAAATACTGATTTTCTTCTCCTATCCATTCTTACTAAACGTATGTATAGTCTGGGCCATCATTGGTATTCGAGAGGTATACTCTAACACACATCTGTGTATATAACTTTGAAGATTTGTCTCCTCTCTCGAAATTCATTTACAATACACAGAAATTGGCGAAGAGGTCAAATATCGAAACTTCAATTCCTTTATCTCATTAAGTTGCAAACTATTCATTGTGCTAGTGGTTTTTTTTTTGTTTCTCTACCTTTTAAAAATTGTGAACAAACGAAAACTAAGTTGACCTAGGTGAGTAAAATGAATTTGTTTTCTTTTTACCACTGAGCTAAACCTCCTCGGTTTTCTTTTTTTTTAATTGTTAAATTCCAACTTTTGTGTAGTTGCATTATCTGAATTTTCTTTACTAATTCTAATTCTATGTCACGCAAACGAAATTTCATAACGATTGTTTTTGACTTTGACGACTTTCAGCGTCGTCGGTTTACGGTTATTTTTTTTTTGAGTGTTTTTCTCCTCCTCGGCTTTTGTTTTCTTTTGCGTGACCAACTTATTTCTCTATTATGTATGTAGCAATAAGAGAGAGTGTAGTTGTTTATTTCTCCTTTCCTTTATTTTTCCTTTCCTATGTATTTTATTTTGAAAAATGAGATGCTTCGTGTGTGAGAGAGTGAGCACCGCGTTATTACTTCCACACGGAGAGGAGATGTGCGATCTCCTGCTCCGTGCTTGGCAGTGCTGTGACGGAATAGGATAGGAAGACCTTTGGAGAATCGGTTCGGGGTGTGTGTGCTCCTACCCCGTTCGCAGCCAGTGAGTTGGGTCGTTCTATCCATTCATAATTATTTACTTTTTCGGTGGATTTGTCGTGGTTTCCGCTTATCCTCCATCACATGGAGATGTGAGTTCTCCTGCTCCGTGTGACGATAGTATTGCAAGGGAGTGAGAGGAATCAGCAACTGGAGAATCGGTTCGGGGTGCGTGCTTTCCCTCCCCGTTCGCATGCCAGTGCGTTGATCGGTGCCCTCCGTATGCGGTACTTATTTGTATGTGTTTTACTGTTCCGTACGAATAATGTTTTGTTTCTAGCTCTAGCACTCGCACCGGCGCAGCGTAATTATTTAACTTAACTATCTTTCTTCTTCTATCCTGTCACTCACTATATTATTTATTTGATTCAAACTTTAAGTGGCTATTGAGTGCTCATGAGTTGTTATTATTTTTTTTTTTACAGATTGCCGCCTCGACCAGATGAACTCTCTGATTTATTTTTGTTTTCCTTTATTAACTTGAAGTATTTAATAATTTTTTTTTTGTTCGTTATATTTTTTTGAGAATTTTGTTTTTTTTTTTTAAATAAAAAAAAGAAAAAAAAACTCAATAAAAGATAAATAATTGTTTCTTGATTTTTAGTAATGAAATGTCCTTTTATAATTCAGAAGTGGGATACCTGGTCGTGGAGAGCAAAAATAAAATTATATAAAAAAAGAGCACTGCTCCTGTGAAAAGGAGTAATGTTAAGACAAAATATTTTGTTTTGTTCTTCCATTTTTTTTAACAAATCACTTAATACATTTTATTTTTTATTCTCTTCTACTCTTAATTTTAAACATTTTTAATAGAGTTTTGAGTTATTGTTAGTTGGTCAGTTGAATAGATATATCAGGAAAAACAATCCTTTTGAAAAACAATGGGTAAACATAGAAAGAAAAGTAGTCATCGAAGAGATTCAAGTGGTGACTCCTCTTCTAGAAATAGAACAAAGCGAAGACGTTTGGAATCATCTAGACAAAGAGAAGGAACGTGTTGTTCGGCTAATTGTTCACTCCAATTCATTTGATCGATTGACAGATGTGATGAAAGAATTTTTAGTTAGATCGTCGGGTATAGCCACGGGAGGTGGAAAGGGTGATGCTGTTCCTGAGTTTGATCCGGAAAACGAAAATCAGACAATTCAAAAATGGTGTGATCAAGTTGATGAACTCAGAGTTATTTATGGTTGGTCAGAGCAAACGACTATCTATAATGCACTAGGGAAACTTAAAGGATTAGCTAAAACCTGGTACAAGGGGCTGCCGACTTTGAAATTTTCCTGGGACGAATGGAAAATTAAATTGTTTGAATCTTTTCCGGGAGAACGAGATTTTTACGAACAACTCTGTGAGGTAACTCGAAGGCGTAAGAAATCCAATGAAAGTTACATGAAATACTACCACGAAATGATGACTTTGTTGAATACCTGTGAAAATTCTGGTAAAAAGGCGGTGGCTTGTCTAATAGGAGGGCTCGATGATAGAGTAGTGAAGACGGGCGCAAGAGCTGGGCGTTTCAGTACACCCGAAGAGCTCTATCTTTTCCTTAGCCAGTATAATGATGAACAATCGGGACGCACACCAAACCAACATTTTACAAACCAACCCCGTCAGGCAAAACCAAACGAGAGAAAGGAAAAATCTTTTTCAAAGTCGGAAAATAAAGATCAAGTGGTATGCTTCAAATGTGGCAAAAAAGGACACTGCTAGCAGTTGCAACGCGAAATCAGACAAGCGTTGTGAGTCCTGTAGGAGTAATTTTCATGATACAACAATTTGTCCAAAGAAAAGTCAACTAGGAAAACCCATAGCCTTGTTAGAAGGGACAACTTCCAGTTCATGTAACGAAAAATATCACAAAAATATAGAACTGAACGGTACAAGTATTGAAGCTTACATAGACTTTGGTAGTTCTTGCACTTTAATCCAGCATAAAGAAGCAGTTCGATTAAATCTTAATGTTAATTGGAAAGACAATATTCCATTGCATGGTTATGGTAAAGGTTTTGTCGTTAGTCTAGGCTCAGTGATGGTACTTCTTCGAATTGACGAAGTTGAAGATAATGTTCTAGTACGTGTTGTTGGTGATGAATATCAGAACATCCCTGTCTTGGTCGGTCAGTCTTTTACCGAGCTACCTGATATGATCGTTATTAAGACCGACAAGTCTCTGAATTTCGCCCGAAGAAACATAGAACTATCTCAATTTAACATACTTCCAGAAGAATGCAAGGTTATCCTTAGGTCAAAAGGTCAAGTCTATCTAACCCCGAGGGTGCTCAACATCGTACCAGTAAGAGCAAGCCAAGAGAACATTGATGTTTTAATCGAAGCGACTGTACGATCACCCGAAGGATTGGAAAGTTGTATACCACGTGGTATACTCCATATAGATGACAATGGATCTTCTTTCTTGCCAATTTGCAATCTTTCAGATCAAGAGATATTAATAAAAGAAAATTCTATCGTTGCAAGGGGTCACCGATGTGTAGGAGAAAAAGCTATCCACGAGAACGTTACTCAACAAGGAACTTATGAAGAATGTGTTTTGCAAGTTAAAGAAAAAGAATATTTACCTATAACAATAGACATGTTGTCCATTGGTCCTGTGGATGAAACTCAAAAAGGAGAGTTGGTAAAAATGTTGAATGAGTTTCGTGACTGTGTCGCATTAGATGTCAGTGAATTAGGATGCACAAATTCAGCAGAGATGAAAATCAAACTTGACGATGACAAACCTTTTTCGTTTCGACCGTATCGGATGGCAGTTAAGGAGCAGGAAATTGCTCAAGACATAGTAAAAGAATTACTAGATAATAATATTGTACGAGAGTCGCAATCGGACTATGCTTCACCAATTTTACTAGTGACAAAAAAGAATGGAGAACAGAGGTTATGTGTAGATTTCAGAAAACTAAATTCGAAGACGGTTAAAGACTGCCACCCGTTACCACGTATCGACGATCAGGTTGACAAATTGCATGGAGGAATATGGTTTACTAGTTTGGATTTAAGATCAGGTTATTATCAGATACCAGTGGAGGAAAACTCGAAGCGATTTACGGCTTTCGTTACTTCAAGTGGCCAGTACGAGTTTCAACGGATGCCTTTTGGACTCTGTAACGCTCCTAGAGTTTTCCAACGGTTTATTAATCGCATTCTAAATCCATTGCAAGACATAGCTGCTTTCTACCTCGATGACGTTCTCCTGCATTCCAAAACAGTTCCCGAATCTTTACAAGGATTAAGACGGACATTAGAGATATTGCGATCAGAAGGACTGACTCTCAACTTAAAAAAATGTTCTTTTCTTATGGATAGAACGGATTTTCTAGGTTTTGAAGTAACACAGGGTAAGGTGAAACCGGGAAGTGGAAAATCTATTGCCATTAGTGACTTTCCGAGACCAAAAACTATTCATCAGGTGAGACAGTTCCTCGGGCTAACAGGATATTTCCGTCATTTTGTTGAAAAATTTGCCATCATCACAAAACCATTAACATGTCTTTTGAAAAAAAACGACTCAGTGGAGCTGGACTAAAAGAGAAGAAAACGCATTCTGTGAACTGAAGAAAAAGCTTAGCGAACGACCCATACTTGCTATTTATGAACCAGGTGCCAAAACTGAGGTACACACCGATGCGAGTTCTATTGGATTGGCAGGTATACTCTTGCAGTATCAACCAGATGGCCGACTTCATCCCGTGGTGTATTATAGTCGCCAAACACGAAATACTGAAGAAAAATACCATTCATATGAGCTGGAGACTCTAGCAGCAGTAGAATCAATAAAGAAATTTCGGACTTATCTTCTGGGACAAACTTTTACGTTGGTAACAGATTGCAATGCCCTTAAGGCAACCAAAGATAAGAAAGAGTTGATACCTCGAATTGCGCGCTGGTGGCTTCAACTTATGGAATACGACTTTGAAGTAAAATACCGACCCGGGGAACGTATGAAGCATGTTGATGCACTCAGTCGAAATCCATGTTCTGCAGAAAAGATGGAGACAGTAATGCGAATAGAACAAGCAGATTGGGTATTGGCGGGCCAACTAACAGACCGGAATCTTCAGCGAATACGCGATCTTTTGCGAAAGACACCAAGTAGTGAAGAGGAAAAGGACATACACAAAAACTATTTACTTAACGAAGGACGAATATATAGAAAGACTTCAAATGGCAAACAATGGGTAGTACCAGTTGGTATGCGACATCAAGTGGTGCATGCAGCACACGATGAATTGGGACATTTCGCAGTAGAGAAAACTTTAACAAGACTTTGTTCCCACTATTGGTTCCCAAATATGCGGCAGTACGTAGAAAAGTACATAGCCTGTTGCATTCAATGTTTATTCAACAAAAAGGCGGGAGGTCGTCGTGAAGGTTATCTACATCCCATACATAAAGGCAGTACCCCAATGAAAACAGTACATGCTGATCATTTGGGTCCTTTTCCTAAAAGTAAACGTGGCAATCTTTATATAATAGCTGCTGTTGATTCTTTCACGAAATTTACATTCATACGAGCGGTCAAAAATACCACAACTAAACTGGCCATCGAATTTTTTTAAAGATATTTTTAGTGTCCATGGGGTTCCATTAATCCTGATTACAGATCAGGGCAGTTCATTCACATCAAAAGAATTTAAACGTTTCTGTGAGTCCAATAATATCAAGCATGTTTTAAACGCTGTGGCGACACCAAGAGCGAATGGGCAAGTTGAACGTTTGAATCGATCTATACTCAGTGCACTTTTGACCACCACACTGGAAGATAATTTATGGGACTCAAATGTTCGGCAAGTACAGTTTGCAATAAACAACGTAACAAATAAAAGTACCGGAAAAACACCGAGTCAATTGCTGTTAGGAATCGAGCCACGGAGTGGAACTGATGCGATATTGAAAGACGAAGTTCAGAAAATAGTAGAAATAATTTCAGATCTAGAAGATGAGAGAAAGAAGGCATCGGAAAGAATTGAGAAGGCTCAACAGGTGCAGAAGAGATATTTTGATAAGAGGCGCAAGTCACCGAAAGTGTACAAGGAAGGGGATTTAGTTGTTATTAACAAACAAGAAGCGCTAACAGGGACGAGTCGCAAGATGGAGCCACCATTCAAAGGACCATTTGTCGTCAAAAAGGTGTATCCAAATGACCGATATCTCGTTACAGACAAAGATGGTACACATCGTAAAACAAGAAGTATGAGTTACGAGAACATTATTGCTGTGGACCATATGAAACCTTGGGGTGAATACGAATGTCTATCAGATTATTCAGAAGATGACGGAGAAGAAAGAGATGCTGAGACTCGAGACGAGTTTCTGTCAGGATAGGCGAATGTAAGAAAACATGAATATATCCTTCTTCTTTCCTTCTCTCCCATTTCTGTTTCTATATTTCACTCTAACTATAAACTACTTTTCCTTTCCTAGTCATAGCTGCGCGATTCATTTCTCCGAGTTGTAGTGTAATTTTTTTTTAGTAAGCAACTCTAAATTGAAAATACTGATTTTCTTCTCCTATCCATTCTTACTAAACGTATGTATAGTCTGGGCCATCATTGGTATTCGAGAGGTATACTCTAACACACATCTGTGTATATAACTTTGAAGATTTGTCTCCTCTCTCGAAATTCATTTACAATACACAGAAATTGGCGAAGAGGTCAAATATCGAAACTTCAATTCCTTTATCTCATTAAGTTGCAAACTATTCATTGTGCTAGTGGTTTTTTTTTTGTTTCTCTACCTTTTAAAAATTGTGAACAAACGAAAACTAAGTTGACCTAGGTGAGTAAAATGAATTTGTTTTCTTTTTACCACTGAGCTAAACCTCCTCGGTTTTCTTTTTTTTTTAATTGTTAAATTCCAACTTTTGTGTAGTTGCATTATCTGAATTTTCTTTACTAATTCTAATTCTATGTCACGCAAACGAAATTTCATAACGATTGTTTTTGACTTTGACGACTTTCAGCGTCGTCGGTTTACGGTTATTTTTTTTTTGAGTGTTTTTCTCCTCCTCGGCTTTTGTTTTCTTTTGCGTGACCAACTTATTTCTCTATTATGTATGTAGCAATAAGAGAGAGTGTAGTTGTTTATTTCTCCTTTCCTTTATTTTTCCTTTCCTATGTATTTTATTTTGAAAAATGAGATGCTTCGTGTGTGAGAGAGTGAGCACCGCGTTATTACTTCCACACGGAGAGGAGATGTGCGATCTCCTGCTCCGTGCTTGGCAGTGCTGTGACGGAATAGGATAGGAAGACCTTTGGAGAATCGGTTCGGGGTGTGTGTGCTCCTACCCCGTTCGCAGCCAGTGAGTTGGGTCGTTCTATCCATTCATAATTATTTACTTTTTCGGTGGATTTGTCGTGGTTTCCGCTTATCCTCCATCACATGGAGATGTGAGTTCTCCTGCTCCGTGTGACGATAGTATTGCAAGGGAGTGAGAGGAATCAGCAACTGGAGAATCGGTTCGGGGTGCGTGCTTTCCCTCCCCGTTCGCATGCCAGTGCGTTGATCGGTGCCCTCCGTATGCGGTACTTATTTGTATGTGTTTTACTGTTCCGTACGAATAATGTTTTGTTTCTAGCTCTAGCACTCGCACCGGCGCAGCGTAATTATTTAACTTAACTATCTTTCTTCTTCTATCCTGTCACTCACTATATTATTTATTTGATTCAAACTTTAAGTGGCTATTGAGTGCTCATGAGTTGTTATTATTTTTTTTTTTACAGATTGCCGCCTCGACCAGATGAACTCTCTGATTTATTTTTGTTTTCCTTTATTAACTTGAAGTATTTAATAATTTTTTTTTGTTCGTTATATTTTTTTGAGAATTTTGTTTTTTTTTTAAATAAAAAAAAGAAAAAAAAAACTCAATAAAAGATAAATAATTGTTTCTTGATTTTTAGTAATGAAATGTCCTTTTATAATAGCAACTAATCATTTGTTATATTTTAAATTTACTACCGATGCTTTAGAGTCAAAATTCCAAGTTAACACGTTACTTACAGATTTTACCAAAGCTTTCGATCACATTTGTCACTAAATTTAAATAAATAAACTTAAATTTTTTATCATTAATGGTGTTAAGCTCTGAAGTATTTGTTCTAGAAATATAAGAGTTCTTTTTGGTGTGCCACAATTTAATGAAATTCCTCTTTTATTAAAAAATGCATTTTGTTTAATTAATACTGACGATATAAAATTATTTACGTGAATTAAAAGTTCATCTGATAGTTTCAGTCTTCAAAATGATTTAAATGTTTTAGCCGACTCCTGTCAAACAAATAAACTTCCACTCAACATAAAAAATGTTTCAATGTTTCACAACTATGGTCTTTATGATCAAAATCTTGAGTGTAAGTATGAGATTCGTGGCATTGGTGCATTTTTGATCCAAAATTGACATTTTCTTTACATTTAGATTATGTTGTCGTGAAAGCAAACTCTATACTTAGTTTTCTTAAAAGAAACTGTAACGAATTTACATTGCTTCGTAATCTGTTTATATGTTTTTAGTACGTCCTTGTCTAGAATTATGTTCAATTGTTTAGAGTGCATCTACTTCTGTTGGTATTAATCGAATTGAAAGAGTTCAGAAAGCTTTAACAAAGTCCGTTGTATAACAATTACGATGGAATATTGATACTCCATCATATTATTCAAGATGCACCTTAATCGGTCTTGATTACCTACAAAAAAGACGATCTGACAAATTTTGTTAGTTGTCTGTAAAACTTAATAGTCTGTAGGCGAATAAATAACTAAATCAGATCTTTGTGTGTGGATTTTTTGAAAAATAAATAAAATATACTAAACATTTCTACACGGAATATAATATACAAGTAAGGGATTGAAGATTAGGAAAATAATCACGAATTTTATTGACAAAAGAACTACTTTATGAGTAACGTGGCCTTAAAAAGCCTTAAGTAAGATTTTTTGCGAAATATAAAAAGTTGTAACACAAAACCTGTCTTGGTTCATTTTAAAGAGGGATTCGAATTAAACCATTAAAAACGTTAGACAAAGTACGATCTGATTACCACCTGCATAACTTTGTTGGCCAGTTTAATGATTACATTACAAGCATGGCAGTATCAAAAAAAAAAGAATTGATGAGATTGAAGAGGAGCTAGAGCGAGTCTAAACACATCGCCGGAAAACTAACAAGATGGTGGGTAGGGGTAATTGAACAACAGTGCGATCCCGACGCAGGGATCAATACGGAATTCTAATAAGAGGTTTCATGTTATTTACAGGGTCCAGAAATATTCCTTGTATAAAAGCGACGTGCTACGATTAACAAAATTAAAGCGTTCTTGAAGGTATCGTTCCATTTTTAGTAATGGCGTAATTTTTACATGTCAAATGTCAAAATATGACGGCTGCCCAAAAAGCGGAATATTCAAAATGAATCATCTTATTGGAAAACCTGTTACAATTATTCTCGCATATTTAAACTTTACTTGTATAAATTAATATGCATCCGTATTTCTAAAATTCAAGCTTTTTCCCATGTGATTATGAATCGCTTTACTAGTGCTAATTTTCGGTGTGTTATTTTTACTCTCTACCAACAATAAATTCTCCAAGTCTTATTACTCATGGGGTACTTTAGAAACCTGTATACTAAAATATTTAAATTTTATTAATTTCATTAAATTTGAGCTGAAAAAGAATATAGAAGTTAAATAAAAAACAATTTTTTCTAAAAAAGGTAGCCTGCTTTTTGTGTGGCCATGAAAACATTGTGTATAGTGGATCTAACTAAAAGGGTAACACATTTAATCAAGCTTATATTGCGTTAATAATTAATTTTGAAACAAAAATGTGTTTTCTACCAATTGGATGACAAAGCGCTGAAAGCGTGCATTGTTATTATTTTATTCATATTTAACAGTGTAACTTTTAAGAAAATATTTTTTTTTTGTAATTTTCTCAGTAATTACACATGTGTGTGCACACAGCTCAGCGTTATTTAGGGTATTCGGTGTTTCTAAGCCACTACATAAATGGTATTCAAAAGAAAATTACCTGGACTAGTGCAATACCAGCGGCAGCGAAGCAAGCCAGTAAAAGTCGAACCTTTATTTGTTCCGATAAAACTGCAAGGCATCCCCGTTTATAGTGTGTATCACAAGCAGATTCATAAGCGTGTTCTGGCCGAGAGCAGCAGGACCATGGCAATGATAAGCGTCTATAATCTAACGGTCCATCCACACCGCAGCATTGTAACTTTACAAAAATAAGAACGTATTCAATTAATGTCATCAATAAGTTTTATTAAGTTTAAAAATACCTGTGATTGCATTCGATTCCAAAGATGCAAATTATCCACTTTGGTACGTGAAAACTTATCCAAAAAATCAACAAAGGAGTCATCGACGTAAATCTCAACCGAAGTCGGTAGATTCTCTCGCATAGCTAGTGCCCAACCGCACACAATGAATTGCACACAGATTGCTGCCACTAATAGTGCGCTAAACTGTAAGGAAACATGACAAAATTAATGATTTCCGCTCTGCTTCTATCGCTCGCACGGATTGCTCCACATCCACACATAATCTCCATGCCCTCCTCTACACCAAACCATACCGCACCGTCAAATAATGCAATTTGAATTTTTCAATTTATGGATGTTGTTCCTTGGTTTGGTGGTTATAGTCTGTTTACTTTTACTCACCATTCCTAGGAGGCAGCGTTTCTTTTGATTCGTCGCTTGACATCCCATCCAGCACAAGATGAATGTGAAAGGACCCAAAGCTAGGAGAATCGCGGATGGCGCCCACAATTTGTTTTGTACGATGCCATAATAACCGACATGTCCCCAGAGCAAAGAAGTTCCTATTATAATTTGAGCAGCTCCAGTTATCTGCAAGGACACAAGCAAAAAATGCAATTTAAAAATTTATCAAAAAAATAAAAACGGCACAAAACAGATTCTGTACAAGTGCTTAATTCAATTTTCTTAATGTGCTGATGCTGACACGAGTCAGTGGATACATTTAATTAATAAAGATTACAAAGTTTGAAAGGCGCACCAGTACCAGTACTCTATTTGATGGATTCATCGTTAGTTTAAAATTAAAGCCAGCTTACTGAAAAGTATAAACGCATAAAGATGAGGATCTTATTCAGAGAAATTTTTCAGTAAATTTTTTTTTTGGTTTATCAAGCTTAAAGAAGAAATGTTGAAATACAATAGTAGATTAGATACAAGCTTATGATTGTGTAAATCAAATTTAGTTAAACCAATTTTCAAATCATCAGCTAAACGTTCAGGAAGTAAAGTAAGTGAAGCTCCATTTTGAAGAGAAAGAAAGACACTAGGAACGAAATGTCTACAAAGAGTCAATTGTCTTAAATGAAAGGTCAGTTTTGTATAAGTTGGTTAAAAACAGAAAAAAATCATTAATTATTTACATATATTCGCGTGAGTTTAAGATTTTAGAAAAATAAATTAAGCAGCGTCCCCGTGCGTGGACTCCCGCAACCAAATTTTGTTTCAAACAGCAAAATTAATTATATGTCTCAAGCTCTCTGTGGTAAGACTATTGTTTTTGCATCTATGAAGTTAGCAGGAAGTTTTTTTGTCAAAAATTAATTACCTATCACATTGCACCTTCCTAACAATTATAATTATTATCAAAAATCATTAAATTAGGTGGATTACCTACTTTTATTTTCTTCATATTCCTACACTACATACCTTGGGGAATTCTAGCGCCAAATTTCAAATTATGGTGTCAGACAGGCTACGTTCATACCGTTGCATTCGATTAGTTCGTTCAAATACAAAAACCACTTCCTTTGATAAATTATTTTCCCATTATTTCATTTGTTTGTAATATAATGAAATGTTAAGTTTTTCAACACATTAGAAATGTATATTTAATAAAAAAAAAAACAATTAACATAGCCTACAGGAAATTTGAATCTTGTACGATCTGGTAAAGGGCTACAAAAGTTGTGGATTTGTAAGTTAACAAGATTAATGGATTTTTGCTCATTTCTTTTACTTTCGACTAAATATTTAGTTAATTGTTGGCTATGTTGTGAATCTATATAATAATTTTGATAAAATAAATGAATTAATAGTTTATAGTTGTTGCAAACTGAAAAACGAATTTTAGTAACCCTGAGGAGCGAAAAATTTATTGGAAAAAATTTAAAATTGACTTGGTTTTAATAAGTTTAATACTATTAACTCTCTCGATTTCAAGTATAATGTCAATACTTTAATCTTTGTACCTTCATAAATAAGTCTATTTTAGATTTTGGGGTAAAAAGCTACAAAAAGCCCCTTAAAAATTATGTTGGCTAGTTAAGTTAGATAAAATACTAATCCGAGCACATTTTTCACTTCCAATGACTTAAAAAATGTTTTATATTTTGTATTAAATAAATTTAAAATATTGTTGTCTTATTTACTTGGAACAATGGAATGTAGACTTCAAAAATATGTTTGCTTGCATATATTCATCCGGTTTCTGCAACAGCTCAAATCATTTTCCATAAAGAAAAGTTCGTATAATTAAGCTCTGCATTTTTTTAAGATTTGTATATATGTATTTATTAAAATATACTAATGTTAAAAAACTTGGTACTTCGTTTATTCTCACTACAAAAAGCAAACATTTGCCCACACAGCACACTATTTAACATACTATGACGTACTTCCGATTCTTATTTGTATATATAACTTTAAATGCCCCACGTGCGCTACTAGGATATTATGTACGTACTCCATTCCACGGACCAACATTTTGCATCCATTTGAAAAACGTTCGAGTCCCCCTATTTCATTACCTTACCCATTTGTTTGCAACATTTAACAACAAAAAAATATACAGATGAATATGCATAATGTCTATGCCTATAATTAAAATCTCAAAAGCTCAACAATTACCAACAATCAACAGAGTATTTCTACCTAGTTCTACCATTTTAAAATTGCACAACGAGAATTAGAACGGACGACCATACTGGCATCCACCCAGATGTGAAATGCAATGACAGCCGACGTCAAATGAAAAAATGAAAAGAAGGTGTTGGCGCCGACTGGGGCTATGGCAAAGGAGAAAGAATAGAGGACTGCTTCAGCTGCTGATGTCGACTGGGAAATAAAAACAGAGAAAATATCATTCAATTCCATTTACAGGGTCACGGTCAAGGACGCTTGGCTTGCAACACACATTCAAATAGCTTGAATACCATATGTACATCAGGACAAAACACAGCAAAATGAAAAAAGGATTGGAACTAATACACCAGCATAACGGCTGCAGAGTGTTTTCGCTTAGAAAATATGAAAACTATTAGACCTTAACTAGGATTTTAGCTAAAAATCCGTTTAGCATCCTGATGCCACTTCTACTTCTACTGTATATGGAAGGCTTGGCTTTGCTGAGCAAAGAAGCCAGAAGGTTTAACACAGAATGAAGCACACTTTCGTTCTAGGTCAGCGCAATGAATTTATTTCTTTTCGCTAGGAGCTACGCGAACTAGAGAGGTTTTTCCTTTTCACATAATAAAGGGTGTCCTTTATTTCGCCCCACTTTGTAATTATAATCCTCTTATATTTTTCGTGAAATCGGTCGGGTCCAAATAGCCAGAAAGCCAAACAGGCAAAAAGGCAGAAAAGCAGAAAGCCCGTACACATTCACAATCAAAGACAAACGGGAGAATGCCCAGGAGCTAATTGGTTTTGGCCTATTTTTTAGCCTTTTATTATGCTGTGCAACATAAGGTCCTCTTTTGTATATATACAATATATGCATCAGCCACATCGAGAAAGGAGTGCATGCACATTGGGTTGCTGGAGCAATGTGCAAAGTGCCACATTTCATGCTGCTCTGCTATATGGAAACTATAGTGATAAGGATAACAAACGAACAAACACATCAGCACAACTCATAACACGTTAAATGTAAAAGTATTGTGAAAAACTATACTTGCATGTGTTCTGTCTTGGGGTTTAAAAGTGCTCCTTGTTGTGCTTTGTTGTCACACAATAGAGGAAATTCAAGAAAAAGGATAGTCTTTTTCTTTAACTATTTGTTCTAGCTCGGTTTTAATCTCTTCAATGTGCCTATGTTTGCGTGAATGATTGCACTTTCAATAGAAGGCAGAAGCAGTCTGTTGGTGTGTGGTTTTTGAGTGTCCTGAAAGAGAAATATCCTTTGACCTTTTCGGTGAGTTTCTAGCACTTGATTCCAACATACAATCCTTGAATACGTATACCTATGTACATAATATTTGTATGTGCAGTACATACGATACGTATGTAGAACAAGATTAGCTGCTTGCTTGACATTGAAAGTGTGATGCATGCGAAAGATGCTTCGCGATTTGTTTCTCTACATTTTTGACCTTTGGTTATTGTTTCAAGACTTTGCCTCTGCCTGCATATGTGGAGCGTGTGTAAACCCTCTAAAGGAATTAATGGTGTTTTTTTAAATAATTCATGAAATCACGTTAACACACAGTTTTATAACAATGTAGCTATACAACCGAGAGTAAAGTAGTTCATGGTCGAAGTGGTTCGTTGCTCGAACACTACTCCTTTACTCCTTCTCTGTTGCTGGTTCTCCTTTTGGTTGAAAGGATATTATATGACTATGACAAATGGTTTGCTAGATTTTTTCTGTTTCGCATAAATGCATCAAGCAAAAGCAAGACACAAAATGTATATGACACAATTTTGCTTCTGGGTATTTTGTTTGTGTAGCGTGTTACTATTTAAAATATGGAACTCTTGTGTAAAATCCAAAAGTGGCACTAATATTTAGATCAAGGATTGTGTTTTGATTTAAAATGGCACGAATAGGCATCAAGCAAGTTCGAATTATTATTTGAAGTGTTATATACATAGGGTGAAAGTGATGGGATGGTGTTGAACATATGTATGTATGTAATGTGAGGTGCATTTGATCTTTGTTAAATACAAAAATTGGCCAAGTGATAATTTGTACTTAATCGTATTAATAGGTACCTAAAGTGGTTAAACAGGACGTTAAGTACAAATGTGTAGTTAAATGGGCTCAAGGTGAATGTGTGTACATTTTTAGATGTACGGGCGTGTACGTAGGTATTATATAAACTTAACAACAATTAAGGGCCGCTTTATAGCTGAAGTAAATAGATGTTACCTTTGGCCGGTCAGAGCTCTGCAATTTTTTTTTTTTATAATAAGCGCACACGCACACTCAAGGGAATATTACTACCCTTACTATACAGAGACACAGTGTGAGCACTAAGAAGAGGAGAGAGGGCTTGAAAGGAGATGTCGGTGCATATTGGTTTTGAATTCCTGAATATTGCAATGACTTGGAAAAACAGAGTGTGGTAAGGCATTCCACATTCGCGTAGTACGGCTAAAGAACGAATCTCTGTATTTGACAGTACGACTGAAGTTGGACCTGAGGGTATACTGATGAGCATTCCTAGATGCGCGAGTATTACGGTTGAACTGTTTAAGGGGATGAATGCAGCTGGCTATTTCACTAGAGCATAAACCGTTAAAATAACGGTAAAAAAGGGTCAGACAAGAAACCTTACGACGATGTTCAAGCGAAGTAAATGAACTTATGATGATATTATCACCTATCAATTTAAATACTCTACGTTCAATACTATCCAAGAGGCTTAAGTAAGTTACAGGAGCACCAGCACCAGCCCAGATATGGGAGTTATACTCAAGCTTTGGACGTATATAAGTCTTGTAGATAACAGCCAGATTAGAAGGGGTGAACAATTTCTTGCATCGCCTAAGGAAACCCAAACACCTTGCGGAATTTTTGGCGACATCGCGTATGTGATCGTTCCACAAGAGGTGATTGGTGACACACATACACATACCGAGAATATCGAGATGTTCAATCTCATTGATGCAAGTGCCATCCATGGATAATGGCAAAGGGGGTATATCTCGCTTTAACGATACAAGACAGCATTAGGGTTTCGAAGCATTAAATTCCACACGGTTTTTTATTCCCCATTGTACAATGCTGTTTAGGTCGGAATTTAATGAGCTTATCATATTTTGTCGTTGCAGTTCCAAATCCATAGAAGAGGGATGTGAATCTGAAAACGAATATGAAAAGTTAAATGTGCTATCGTCAGCGAAACAATGTATTGGATTAGAAGTTGCAGACAAGAGATCATTAATAAAAATGAGAAAGAGTGTTGAAGATAGAACAGAGCCCCGGGGCATTTATTTTGAGGTTTTCAGACTTCAATCCATCCAATACTACTTGTATTGAACAATCCGAAAGTTAATTACTAATCCAATGAAGCAGGGATTCATGAAAACCGAAAGCACGTATTTTCGATAAGAGAGTCTAATGCCAAACCCTATCAAATGCTTTTGAAATATCAAGTGCAATAATCTTACTTTCCCCAAAGCGATGTAAGGATTTGCTCCACTGTTCGGTGAGATGAACCATGAGATCACCAGTGAACCTATTGCTTCGAAAGCCGTACTAACGGTCATTAAGAAGCTTTCGATCTTTAAGATATTTCTGGAGCTGATAATTAATCAGCGTTTCCATGACCTTGGAAAGAAGGGACGTAAGTGCAATCGGTCGGTAATTAGAGGGTGAGGAAGATTCGCCTTTTTTGGGGATGGGCTGGACAAATGCATCCGCTCGGAACGAGACAGATGAAAATCTGCAAATTAAATTTACAAAGAACTCCCAAAACACAGATTAGTCGCAATGCACTTTTACCGAATGGAATTTTTATTTTGATGACGAGAATAGACAAAGAGTCAAAGAGACATTTTAAAACATTGTTCAACACAAATACACCTGAAGAATAAGTTAAACGAACAATCTTTAAAGTACTAACAAACTGATATTTCGAATGAAACATTGATCTGGGTGTATTTAATCTAAGTATGACCTTTAACAGAAAGGTGTTAAATACCTGATATAGTCAATCTGCACTTGCAAAATAAACCTAAGAACGGAACAATACTTAAGTTTGCATTAAGTTTGATAAAATCATGGCTAAAAGAAGGACCTTGATTATTGCGTTTTCCAAAAGTTCTTTTTGTTTCGTAGGTTTGGTTAGGTTGGTTTTGTTTTTTGCTCTTAGTAATAGTCTAAAGTACCTAAACTTAAGAAACAATTCCTTTTCTTATAAAAAAATAGATATGGTGTCGCAACATTCCGTTGAAAACGAGGGCCTAGTAACTTCGAACTCTCAACGGTTCCTGTGTGCGAGTTATATGTCAGGGATGGAGAGGACCTACAGTTTTAAGCCGAATTCGAACAGCTATAATTTGAAAAAGCACTTTTCGTGACAAGAATAACTCTCATGGAGGATTTGTCAAGTACTCGCAAGAGGCAGTAATCGTAAAAAATCTTTAGGTGACTGGCAGGGATTGAACCCAAGACCTCAAGCATGCACTAATGCATTAAGTGATAACAAGAAACTTATTTTATATAATTTTTGAGAGAATGTATTTTGGAAACTATTGGCACAGTTCTGAAAATAAATTGTACTAAATTTAAACAACTTCCATTCGTAGAATAGGTATTATTATACTTAAATTTCTCTAAGAACTCAAATCTCCAATAACCAAAACAAACCTTCCCACTTTTAGATTCGACATAATTCACAAGTCTATTGAACGTGTAAATTTAAATATTTGCAATCGGTATGAAACGCTTTTTTATTTCATTCAGATTTCTTTGCTTTCAAAATAAGAGTAGTAATATTTTAATAATTAAAATTAAAAAAATTAAATTAGTTTTTGAACAATTTTGCGACTTCCACCTAAGTGATTTCAAAATTACTCAAAACATAAAACAACAACAAAAAACGAAAAGGTCTTCCAATAGAAACTTTTAACTTCCTTATTGTAAAAACTATTTACATATGTCAAATTGATTGTAATTTATTCAGTTTATTTTGAAAAATCAACAACAACACGTGCAAATGACAATATTGTTCGGGCAACGTTCCACTCGCTTCACACTTTTTGTAGCCGAAATAATCATCATACCTTCCTAAAGGAAGGCCATAAGCTGTAGATAAACGCCAACAATTCTGGAACATTTGGTTACTGAAATTAATTTTCAAATAAAAATCATCTTCTGCGGAATCGAATTTGAGACAAATCACACCAAGCCCTATGAATAATGAATCTTTAAAAATTTTGACTTATATAGCTTAAGACACATGGAGGAGATTAAAACTTTTTCTTGTGGGGTTTGTCATGATATTATTATAGTCATCAGTAGATGTTAGCCTGATTTATGCTCCAGAGTCACGGAAAATTGGTTGTTACGGATGCATGCCACAGAGAAGCCGCTTTTAACACACATGATATATCGATAGTCTTTTTATACTTATAAAATTTTTGATGATCCACACACACTTTGTTTAATTAAAATTCATAGGTTAGGTACGAAGCACTTACCGATAGACCATAATATTCATAGAAAAGCACCTGACCTTCTGCGTTTAAATTCTTCATGGCCTAGATTCTTGGAACGTTTTTATTTCAAACAACAACTACAAAAAAATAAAAAAAACACAATGCGAACTAAGTTACACTTAAGGAAAATATCGATCGACAGACATAAAAGTGTGCAATTTCATCAGCTGATGGTCTTAAGGCAGGAACATTTTATCAAATTGGATTAAAGTATTCCTGCTTAACAATGCAAAATAATTTACAAAAACAATATTATCAAGCTCCCAGGAAATTAAATTTAAAAAGGAAAAAAGTTTTGTGAAAAACTAAATTTATACCAACCACACACAAAAAACGGGTATCATTGCTAAGGAGTTGTTTTAATAATTACGTAGTTGCAACAATACGAACATCTATCCAACATGCCTCATATTTTCCTCTATCGTCCTTAAATTGGATGTGTTCACATGTATGTATATTTTAACATTTCTCCCTGTGCGAAATTGCACACCAACCTATATATGCGACGCGCAAAATGCCAAAAGCTGGAAGGGAAATGTCCCAATTCACAGAGAACAGCAACCAACCGTTCTGATACGGAGTTCGTCCTTTTTCTCAGTATTTTTTTTCTGTTTGTATTTATGTACAACCCTAGCTAATTCTAAATGAAAAGTAAAAAACGTCGTATGAATCGCTTGCCACGGGCAAAGTAGATTCCATTTTTTTAGCAAATACTTAAGCAAGCGTTTTTAAAAATAATAATAAAAAAAAAGTTTCATCTAATTTAATCCTTTTTTTATGGTAAAAACGCTCTGTGTTGTGTGTATAGAGGTTTTGTCCGCATTCAAGTAAACAGATTCAGGGTGTTTTTTGTATGGTTCTGTGAATATTAAGGACTTGGAAACGTTGTACCTCTAACGAGGATAATATTCAAGAGATGACAAACAAAGGAAAGCTTGTGTATATTTCAGTTTTATTTTCAAGCATTCACAGAACCTGCCTTATTTCTATAGGTATTAGGTAGTGTTAAAAGGATATTTTGTTTTACGACGGTCGAATAAATACACTGTAGTAAATCGAGTAATTAATTTTTGTTTGGCAGAGGTTTTGTAAACGGTTTAAAATAGTTTTCTTGGCCGTGTCGACTTAAGCATACATTTCTTGCCCTGAATTGTGCAAGTAGTCGCTAACTTACTTTTGATATGTTTTCAGTCTCTTGAATAAGGAATACAGATTAATTCATAATTGCTGTGCAGAAATGGTTGAAAGATACACACATCTATAATTTTGCAACTTTCAAATTTTTGACGGTGACTAAAATATTTGCACGAAAATCATTCAAACTTACGGAACAGATTCTTGGATCTTTACAATTTTGAATTTGCTTTTAAATTTGAAGTTTATGGAATAAAATGCACATTTGCTCATAAAAATGTTACGTCTTGCAACCTCTAAATCCTTTCCGAAATTGTGAAGACCTTGAAAATAATCTGACGATATAGGAAAATATATACTGTTGTCACTAACAAGTCGATAAATCGGTTTGATTAACAATTGTTCTATAATTTTTTTCTTATAAAGTGTAATAGTGGATAGTGCAGAACTAAACACCCAAAAAGAGGATTAATCCAATATATTGATGAAGATATTAGTATCAATTGGGCCTATGCCTCATTTTATGAAATTTAACCTTTGAACCGACGACGACGATGTAAAGGTAAGTTTTATGTTGGAGTGCCTTAATCATGAAACAGATTTTGAAGTTTTAGTTTTCTATTTCGTGTTCGTTTTGTTCTGCAAAATTAACTAAATAAAAACACAGATTTGCACAGATAATTAACTTTTACACAGGAGACCTTGTTAGTTAGTGTACCATTCAAATATTCAGGAATATAAGCAAAGCAAGTGAATAGACTTTGCTTTTCCATAACAAAATATACATCCGTTTCCGTATGTACACTCATATTCGTTGTGTTATTATAAAGTTAAAAAGAGTTCAAAGTGCGTGGGCGTTAACTTTTTGGGATAAATTAAGAACAAAACAAAAATTGGAACAACAAATATGCACTAGGTTTAGAAACAGATATTATATATCCGAGGTGTTCATTAAGGAAATTTAAAATTTGAGTATAAAATGTATGCACAAACATTTACATATGAAATATATGTATCTGTATGTTTTAATGGACATTCTTATTTCATTTGTATTAAAGTTCACTCATGTGAATGTATGTATTTGTATAGATTTTATTATGCATATCGTTTAGTGCTTTCATCAATTCACTGGCACTGGTCCAAACGATAGCCTAGGAAAACTATTTACAAATTGATTCATAGATACTTTTTTAATTACAATCCATTAAAAAATTCAATTATTAATTTCATGTAATTGAAAAGCGTCAATTACTTGCAATTAAATTGCATAAATGTAACTGAAAACAAAAGAAATGATCAAAAAAGCAGTAATGAATATATTTTCTTTTAAAATATAATTAAATGTTGTTTTCAAACAATTTCATTTTTATATACATACATATGTATTGCTTTTAATAAATAAATAGATAATGAAATCAATTACCTTGACTGTAATTTAAAGCGCTTTTTCTCAAGAACTTGAATAGACCTATTAGATATTTCAATTACATGTATAATTAGTAAAGTAAGACATGTAGGAACTATGTACATATATGGCTAGTATTGAATTCGTAACAAAATGCGAACTTGAGATTTTAATCAAATATGATATTACAATGGTAGAGAAGTCGAAAAAAGTGGGTCCCCCAATTCCGTTCGTCTATCTGTCTATCTTCGCCCCTCGGCCGAAACCATGCGACGATTGAGTTTAGACTTGAAAATTAAGGTTTTAAGTAAATTCGCGACAGGGTTTTTTTATTCTTTTAAGACTAAAAACAACAGTGGTCAAAAATCGAAAACTCGAATTTTCTTAAAAACGAACCGAGAAAAATTGGCTTCTTTAAATACAAAAAATAATGTTTGTATTGCTCCAGAACGGTACCCTCAATTGAACTGATGTTTTGTTTTTAAGTTTTCACAAGAACTAATAAACTGATTTCCATGATTTTACGAAAATCAAATGTAGACTGCATACTAAAAATATTTTTCAAACTAAAATTCAAAAATTGTATGCATACAAAATTAATTTAAAAAAAATCGCTCGAATTTCGAAAAAAAACATATAGACAAACATATTTTATAGTTTAATTTTAACATTCAAAAATATAAGTACTATATACTATTTGTTAAACGACTCTTTGGATATAGGAGCAAGTTCAATTATTCAATTACAATTACAACGAATTAAAATGTATATTTTTTCAGCTACAATTATGTGTAATGGAAAATACATCAACTAATAGTTACTTGTAATTGAAATGAAAGTTGAAATTGATTGCAAAATGTACCTAATTCGTAACTCTGGTAAAGAGGAAGTGATGATTTTTGGTTCTTTGATGTAATCGTTAAAAACTTTTTTTTTAAATTAATAAAATTAAAATAAAATGCAAAATTAAACAGTAAGGAAAACTAATATTCTGGAGGATCATTATAGAACAATATTCACTTAAAAACATTTACAGCATTTTCGAGAGGAGCTCAGCCACAATGGGTACATTAAATGACATTCAATTATTTATTATTATTTCATTTAATAATAAATAATTTGCATTACAAAAGAAGAAGGCAATAACAAAATACTAATATGATGATATTCCGTTTGAAAATCATTGTTTTGTAGAAAAGTTTCAATTGTTTTGGCTATACATATTTTTTAATAAAATTGCGATATTTTACTTCCGACTTGATATACATTGAACAAATTTTGAATACCATACAAACAACTGCATTTTAAATACTAAAAATGAGTTTGGTCTTTAGTAAAACTTTGGATACTATAACTGTTATCTACAAAGATACATTCAAGGGCTTCTAACAGTCTATTTCTTTTTATTTCCCGAGAATACTCGTATCTTGTAAATAAAACAACATCTTGACATGAATATAACAAAAGATTCAAAACAATTACATATTTGTTTTTTAATTCTAAACAGCGCCTATTTAAAAATTAATACCTTTTTATAATTTGTTCATGGTATATTATGTACCTATTTATTAAAAACATAATAAAACAGCAACTTTAAAACTAATTTGCGCCTTGACTCAGGAGTCACTGTACATAAGTAAATTGAGGTAACATTCTGCATTTTGATGAACATGTTATCAGACTCCCTTAAGGACCATTGACGTCACTCTCTTGAAAAGGCTTTTGTCGTTGTTACCACTTCACAAAGTTTTCTTCCACAATATGCTATATGCTATAGCATAGATAACACAGCAAGAGGTAGCTGCTTGCTGGTTTTCGTAGATATATGTAACTATTTTTACTGCAACAACATGCTCAGGTAAGTATCGCAGTCTGTGGCTGTCGTATAGTACCTACTCGTATATAGGTAAAACAATTCACGTCCTTTGGCAGATTGGGCCCCTAAGGACGTCTTTTAAATACCAAGAACTTGAGGAAAGTTACACTTTTATCTCATCATCGTCCTCATCATCGTCGTCTTCATCATATACACGCAAAAATACTATATATGTAATTCAAAGCGTCAATGCCTATCCTTCAGAATCATGATCTCATTAAAGATTTTTTGATATACCTACACAAATATAAAAAATATGTACTGTACATATATAATGTTAATGTATAAAGGGTTGAGATTGAACTCAATATAATATTGTATAATATTCATACATATATTGGAATATGAAACAAAGCCCTGAGCGCTCGTCACAATGCACATACCGACAGACCGACCGACACCCCATCAGATTGCAGTTTTCCCCATTTTCGAAGCATAATCGGATGAGCTTTTAAATAAAGCGATAATCGAAAAATGGGAGCCAACAGGATGCAGTATGAAATTAGGTTAATGAATCCTTTAATGAATTTTGTGCATTGTGATGTGATCGCATATGTGTGTACATATGTATACAGATACTTTTATAATGTTATAGATGTTATACGATACCTACTACACATCACAAACAAAATATATGTATGTACATAATAGTATATTGTTTAAAACTGACTTATTCCAACGCGAGTTAATATTGTATGAAAGTCTGGATGGCTATACTTGTATAGGTATATGTATGTATCTATAGTAATTCACCCGATGTTCGTTGCTGACATACTTCAGTCAGTTCGGTTTAAGGATGCATGACAGCTGAAAACTTTCGATGTTGAATTCAATAACTCTAATGGATTTCTGTCCAAACTTTTGCGCAAAAAAAACTATTTAAAAATAAAATAAAATTGTAAAACCGAATTCTATGAAGTTGTTTTGTGGTTTTTTGCTTCCACATGCACATGTTCTCTAAGAGCGTATTTTAACCCGAAATCACGGTTTCATGTAAGTTTGAGATTCTTTTTGTTTATGAGGTTTGTTTTACCCGAAGCTGATGATAGGACACCATCATGTGAGTAAAAAAATAAACTTCAGGTCGCTTTTTGTTTGTGCTGTAAAAGAGTTAAAGTTCATATAAGGACCAAACTTTTAAAATTATAGCTCAGTTTTTCGTTCTATAGCACTGAATAGACCACAGCTCACACTATATGTACATAATTATATGTGCGATGTTGGAAAACATATTTTTTAATTAAAATATATGTCTGAAGAACTTACACTCTTTAAAAACTTTGTAAATACATTCCAAAACTATGTTTTGTATGTTTTCAATTCAAAGTTGTAACAATCTATACTAATATTATAAATGCGAAAGTAACTCTGTCTGTCTGTCTGTTACTCAATCACGCCTAAACTACTGAACCAATTTGCATGAAATTTGGTATGGAGATATTTTGATACCCGAGAAAGGACATAGGCTACTTTTTACCCCGGGAAAATGACGCATTCCCATGGGAAAATTCAGGTGTGCCAATCGCTTTTACGCCTAAACTACTGAACAGATTTAAATGAAATTTGGTAAGGAGATAGTTTAAGACTTAAGAAAGGACATGAGCAGTGTTGCCATAATCTCAAATTTCATAATGCTAGATTTCAAATTTTATAATGCTAGATCGTATGGGAGCTCAAAAAACAAAATGCTATATTTTAAAATCCATATAAAACGTCCATATCGATGGTTAAAAAACAAACATCTTAAAAAATGCAAAATAATATTTATTTTCACATACAAATACCTAACAAACATAGGTACATATATAACAAAAAAAACAAAATTAATTCAAAAATAACAAAACTTAAAGCTTTATATGTAAATAGGTATTAACAGCACAATGTTTTTAAGTATAGGAACATGTTTTATTGTTAATTATTTAATTTAAAAAAAAAGATGATGATTTTTATTTTTTTCCAAATATGATATAATCAAATCAATCTATTGAAATCAATTTTGGCATTCAAGAATGCAAAACTTAAAAAAAATAATGCCAGAAAAGCATTTAGCATTATTTTAAAATTTCATAATGCTTTTCTCTTCTCTATAATGCTAGATCTAGCATTAATAATGCCGTTATGGGAACACTGGACATGAGTTATTTTTGACCTCGGGAAAACAACGCATTCCCATGGTAAAAATTACTTTCCGGGGAATCTGATCGCTTTCACTCTTAATTACCAAATATTTGAATAATATTTGGATAAAATTGGTATTACGGGAAATCAACGCATTCCCAACCTTTCTCATAAGTTTAGATTGAAGGTTGTTGTTCCAGTCCTGTTAAAGAGAAATCTTGACGCATCAAAGTTATGTAATGGTACACGGCTACAGATTACTCACCTAGGACGAAATATTATAAAAGCTATAATCATGACTGGATAGCAAAAGGAACAAATATTTTAATTCCCCGCATTCCGATAATTCCAACCAATTTTCCGTTTCAGTTTAAACGAGTGCAGTTTCCTCTGAAAGCAACATTTGCAATAACAATTAATAAAGCTCGGGGGCAAACGCTGAAAGTTGCAGGTGTAAATTTGGAAAAAAAAGTGTTTTTCCCATGGACAACTATATGTAGCGTGCTCACGAGTCTCAAACCCACAAAATCTTTACGTTCTGGCCAAGGAAGGAAAAACAAAAAACGTCGTATATAAAAATGTATTGCAGTAACCTAACTTCTTCTTAAAATGTATTAACCTAACCTAACCTATGACAATCACACTTAGTATGGCCTCATCCCATCTCGGCACAATTCAAACACGTACAAAAAAGTAGCTCAGGTTTTTCCATACTACTATCCAAAAAAACTATCTAATGCAGACGAAGTCGCGGGTAAAAGCTAGTTGATAATAAAATGAAGAAGCATTTGTTTAGGTTACTTTTATAGTTTTCATTATAATGATATTATAAATACACTGATAAATTATACAAGTCACAAATAGCAACGAATCTGATTTTGTTACATTTTCGATTTCTCACTATAGATTGTGTATATATTAATTTTTAATCAGAAAAACAAATACAAGTTTTTTTTCCAGAAAATAACTGTATACCCATGTGGTCAAAAAGTACTGGACATTTTTTTATAAACCTTTTATCCCTATCAAAGTAGTACCGTGGGGATGTAATAAGTTTTCAAATTTTCAAAACATGATGCAAATTTCTCTTCTCTTCTTCTTTCGTTTCGGTTTTTTCTCTTGTTTCTATGAACGGTGTTCATAGAGTGGTTTTTTGAGTTTATGGAATACCCCAAGGCACAATGTGCTAAGTCAGGTGAATTTTGTGATTGCAGAACGCAGAAATTGAGCGTTTCGGCACCAATCGATACTTTACACTTTCTTGAGGGGCAAACAGTCATTCAACATTGTTTTCTTTGATCTTTCTAATATTCAAACAAAGTCAATAAGATCTTGCACTGTCAATCGACAAATTTGGAGCACCAATTGTTTCATTTTGTTGACATGTAGCTCTTGGCTATGCCTAGTCTTAAATGCATTATCTGTGAACAATATTTGTCACTCATAAACTGATGTCTTCGTCAACATTTTTAAAGTTTTGGCAGCAGAAATTTGACTCCGCACACAGGATTTAATGGAACGACATTGTTAAGTAGTTTTAAACATTTGAAAAACATTCTTAGCTGTTAAGAAATTAAGTATTTCAAATAGTATAATATAGATAATTCTAAAAACTTGCTGACGCACATTAAACAATAGTCCATAGGTATTTAAAACACCTTTAATTCCCTTTAGATCATACTATAGATACTTATCCGAGGATTTAAATAGAATAGCAATAAGAGTTCCAAAAATTGTATCGAAAAAAGCAAGATCCATTTAGGAACACCTACAACATTACGTTACGTTACTTTATGTTGTAACTTTCTATAGTAGTGTTTCTAAATATGATTTCATCAGTTTTGAAATCCTTTCTTTCTAAAAAAAATATTGAAAAATAAATGAAAATATACAGCACAAGTGTATTAAAAATCTTTTTTAAATAAATAAATAAAATGTAAAGACGTTTTGACATTATGTAAATGCATACATATGTAGGTACACTATATAAAACTAAATGTACACATTCCCATATTTGATTTTTATCTCTATATCCTTAAAAGAACTTTTCATGACTTACAATTTTAATTTTAAAACAAAAAAAAAATCATTTTAATCTAATTTTATTTTCGTTTTTTAAACTCTCTGTTTAAAGTTTTTTAACTAAAAAAATAAATCATCAACACTTCAACACTATCACAGCATTTATTTATCCTGAGTTATATTTTTTGTTCGAATATCTTGAAAGCCGATTATAAAAACTTTTCCGTCCAACCAATACTGAATTGAGTTTCATTTTATAAAAGTACTGTTTAAAGATTGTTGGTCTTTAAATGTGTATTAACTTAAAAAATGTAATACAGGACCTTGAAATTCTAACTTCCATTAACTTACATAACTTATTTACTTTGACAAAACTGTTAATGAAGGACGTACATTCGAAATCGAATCTAAAAGAACAGAATTTAAAGATCAGATATCTCTATTTACGAGATCCCGGGTTAAACTAACATTTAATGATAAACCGAGAGGAATTGAAGCTTTTCAAAACCATTGATGAGTTGACGCGATAGCAAGAAATAAAGATGAACATTTTTTTGTTTTTGCGATCTTTTCAAGTTTGGTCACTTGATGAATGAAGAATCTATTACGATTTCTATAATTTTTACTAAATATGGAGCTTAGATAAGCGACACTACAAAACTGATTGCCATTGTTTAAATATGATCAAAGACGCCAAAAACACACGACTATTTGACTGTTTTAACTCTAATTTTCAATCAATAATATTTTTCAACAGCACTGTATTGTTAACAAGAACAATTTTATCTATTTCTAGTTAAAAATGTATGTATATTTATATTGTTCTATACAAAACGTTCTAAATATAATTGTGTTTGTGGAAAAGAACACTCCAGTTAACTATGCAAATGGTTTTCGTCAAACGTGTTCAAAAAGGACGAATGCTGCACTTTTATAGTAGCCATACTAGTTCAAACTTTTATAAGCTCAAAAACGTGCCTTTCAAAGTATGTACCTACACAATCATAAAATAAAAACAATTATTAAACAAACAAAAACACAGAAAACGGAAAGAAAACTCTTGACTTTTAACAAGCAAAGAATAAATACAAATTGCCAATAAAAAAAGCAAGCAATAAAATAAAAAAAAAGCTAGGTTAGGTATAGGCAGTACTGGTATAGGTAAAAACAAAACTAATTTTAAAGTCAAAACATTTTTTAGTTCTCCAATCCTAATACAAAAACAAACGAAAAACACCCAACTCAATACTCAATACAGCAAACACTAACACTACCAATGTAAAATGAGAAATTTTAAAGGATTATTTCTGTGCAATAGTTTTAGTTTCTCTTTGTTCTTCTACCCAGGACGAAAGTGTGTCAAGGCTTAAAAGTTCCCAGTTCGATTAATGCGCACTACAGAGCAAAAGCTCCTGCCGCCGACAACGCCGCCGGCCGCCATATCGCCACCAATAGCCAAATAACTATACTTTTCTCAAACCCGTAACGTTCTGACAAAAATATTAACGACAGCGAAATGGAATCCTGTCGCTCGCTGGGTTGGTTGGTTGGTTGGGTTGGGTGGTTGGTTGCGAAGAGTAACATAACAGGAGAGAAGTTTTATCTAATTATGCCAACAACGATGCATCGTTTTAAATACATATACATTTATACAAAATAAAAAGTGTCTAATGACGTTTTTCGTCCTCAATGCAATGTCGGAAACGGAAAGCCACGGGAATAGGAAAAAGGATAAACAATACATACATATATACACCAAACAAAAATACAGAAGTATTCGCGTGCATTTTCTGCACTTTTAAGAATATTTTTTTAGGATATACAAGTGCAGATTGAATTGCTGTAAGGAATAAAGGAAACCAAGAAATGTATGTAATTAATGTATAGTTAGAAAATAGAGAAAAGTCCAGATTTGCCCTATAAAATTTTATAAGCAAATTATATTTTAGTCTAGTGCATAAAAATCATCCACCATTTCTGAAAAAAATTGTGGAAAAAGTGGCAACAGACCCCTACATCAGACTTTCAGCAAAATATACCTTACTTATATGCAATTATCTTATATACTATATACATATGCATACAAATATTCGTATTCCTGTATATGTACACACCTATACATATACATACATACCTATACATATACATACATTTAAAGAAAAATTAGGCCAGCGGAAAAGTAGGATGCATGTATTATTAAGAATGCTATTTCCATTCTTGAGATTTGATTAAAAATGCAATAAATGTATGAATAGCTACATTTAGAGGGTTTTCATTATTCATAAATGTTCGTTGCAATGGACAAGGTGAAGGTAATTCATGTAATGTAATGTTATGCGGCTGGAGAGGAACAAAGTAAAATGTACTAGTAATTCCCTTTACGCGTGCTAGGTTGTGATATATATACCTTCATACCTACATACATATATACATATGTACATACAAATTTGAGTTGGTTGGATGAACAAAAGAAAAGAAAAGATTTTTTTTCTGTAAGGAAATTAATGCAGATTAGAGAATACTTATTAAAACGAATTTTGAAAGTACATATGTATATACATATAGGTACATGTACATATGTATGAGTTTTATAATTTAAAGTCAAAAAATCTAAACTTTTAGGTCTTTAATACTAAAAAAATAAATGAAATAGTTGTCTGTCAACTCTACACCGTATTGTATCCTTATTTTTAAAAGAAATTGTTCTATATTTCATTTAAACCTTTTTTGGTTGATTTGAAGTTATTGTATAATCTTCAATAATTTACCTTTAATTCATCAGTTTTTCCACCATTCGACAAAGGGATTGAATTGGCTTGTTTAATATGCCGGCCGCCCACTGACGACCCAAAAGAAACCTCAAACTGTGACCGAGTGTTGTGAATGCCATTGTTTTTGCAGTTAACTGTTTTAAAATCAAAAAGGATATGATTTTTGCTCAAGTCAATTTTGACAGATGTTATGTGTCGCGAATGGCGAACCTTAGCATAACTTGGATCGATAAATATTTCATGGTCCCAAAATTACAAATCAATCGTTTTAAAGGAAATGTCTGTTAGGAACGCTTGTACCTTCTGGGTAAGTTTTTTTGAACTCAAGAACTGGGAATATATATTTTCTTTTACATCAAGATGTAAAATAGAATGTTTGTTCTTTTACTAAAACAATTTGAAAAAAGTGAACATTTTGATTGGTCTCAAATATATCACGAACAAATCAAGTCATCGCCTTAAATAAATTATTTTGTATATACATTATAACTGTATACAGAATTTAAAGTAGTTTAGAAAAAAAAATCAAAATCCAAAAAACTGAACAAAATAATGTTTCAGATCGAATATTTCAAGAACAAAATATTATATGTACAGGAAGTCTGGCGGCAGATTTATATTTAAAAAATTCATTTTTGAACATGAAAAAATCCATTGGTGTTAAGTCGGGGCGCCTCGGTGGTCCCTAAAGCGACTGATAAGTTTTTGAGGGAATACTTCCCGAAGCAAAATCATCGAATCTCTAGCCATGTGTGATGTCGCAACATACTGTTGGTTGGAACAACGTGTTCGATGAAAACGATGGATGTGCTTGCAGGTTCGGCAAAGGAAATCTGTTATCATGCGTCGGTAATTGTCACTAATGACATTTGTCACCTGGCCCGATCATTCTCCGAAAAATGGTCCAATTATCGCATGTGTGAGTAAGGCGCACCAAACAGTTACCCTGGGGCATATGGGTTCTTGCAGCCCAGTAAAGGCAATTTTGTTTATTAACATGCCCGTTTAAATGAAAATAAGCTTCGTCGCTCCAAAAAAATGGGATTCACAGTACGAAAACGCTCCAACAATCGTCTCATGAAACAAAATCTCTTTCTTTGAGTTCTTAAACGATTTGAATTTTGAGTGGATGCAATTTTAAATCCTATTTTGAATTTCATGAATAATTGCCATTGGAAGTCCCAGTGAGGCTGCCCTTTTCCGTATCGAAAGCTGTGAGTTTTCAAGTAAACTCTCGTCAACCACTTCAATGTTTCTTTTTCAAAAAGTTCAGTTCAAAAAACAGTTTCTTTTACACAAAATATAAAAACATAAAAGTACTACAAATTGGTGAACATATTTCTTCGACAAAAATATACTGAGAACAAATAAAGATATTGATTATATCATTTTATACAAAATATCGTTGTTAAATGGTAAAATTAATCAATTTTAAGGAGGAAATTCTTCTACTCTGAACGTCGAACTTGTCGAGTTGTAGAAGCTGAGTAAGGTCAATGATTCTCGAGAATTTTCTCCAGATGGGTTCTGAAACTAAAGGACGTTCTTATCCCTCTACCTTCCCAGAATCATCATCCACTCCCACATAAACAAGGCATACCAACCTACGTTTATGTCACCAACTCCCATCCCACCTCCCACGTTGTAATGGCGAAAAAGCTAGACAGCGCTCCTATCTCCTATGCTCCTTCTCACTCTAGGTAAATAAGCTGAATTGCTGTTACCGAATCCCAATCTTTTCCTCACATATCAGAATGATGAATTAACATCAACTGATTCCTCACCCTATCTCTTCCTTCCCTACCACCTCTCATCTTTATTGGGCTGGATTCAAGGTGTTAAACGACCCGTGCCAATGATCAGCCTGGCTGGGGGCCCAATTCAAAAATAGCCCAGTCTCTAACGGAGTATCCGGATACCTGGCGACCTCCGGATTAACTAGCCTTATCTGTACATGCGAATCTCTGTGCAGACGGACCTCTTTTCTTCGCAACTCGTGGGATTAAGATGAATAAAAAAATAAAAATGTAAAGGATGATGAGACCGGTATCTCTTCAGGACCGGGCGGCAGTTTGGCGTCAAAGCCTGTTGCCGTATCTCTTGCGGCCAACACAGAGAAGGGAGTAGTGGCTTACCATGGACCCTCCTCTGCAGTTGGTAGCAACGAGGATAAGAAGGTAGCGATACCTAATTTCAGTAGTGGCAGGGTTGTGAAAAATGGCCCTACCACTACTAATGAGAGGAAGGGGAAACTCTCTAAAAGCCAATATAGACAAAGGCGGCAAGCGGCGAAAATCCTAAAGGCCTCTGGTGCATCATCGGGGGCTGAAAGGACACCGCAGCAAACCGCAAGCGTCGAATGGGCTAAAAGCATACTTGCTACAACAAAGACCAATAAGGACTCTACGTCCAAACGGGAAAGGTCTCGTGAGGGGGCCGTACCGACACCAAAACGGCCTCGGGTGCACAACACCAGCACTCCCCTCAATCCCATCAAGAAAGCCAGTTTCAGTGACGTCGCGAAGGGCAAAGTCGTGGTTGCGTCATTGACAGGAGTGATGACGATGGAACAATATCGGCTGATCGTTGGCAGTTGGTCAAGGTCAAGCTCTCGGGTGGGTTTTTAAGCATTTTGAGGGAGCTTCCAGGACCACTTCCTTCCATAAGCGATGGGGGTTGGCATCAAGGCCATGTCAAACTCATGGTTTGTGGCGATCAGAGGTCTTGTGACTTATACAAGCTCGCTGTCAGCCGGTTAGGTGAAGTTTGGCCAGGTGCGAAGCTCGAGGTTGTCGCTAAGGAAGACATTCCTAGCAGACCTAGAGCCCGCATTTGGATCCCAATGGAACCTGCTGGTATCGAGGACATTCTCGAGATGATCAGAGTTTGTAACCCGTCCCTTCCGACTCATAACTGGAAGATAGCTAAGCTAGAGGAGGTGAAGAATCTTTATAGGAGCACCATTTTGGTACTCAATAAGGAATCTTTGGCTCCTCTAGCCATAAACGAGGGCTCCATAAACTATGGCTTCGAAACAATAAAAATCGAGTCTTTAAAAAAGATGAGGTTAACGCGGAAAGCGGGCCTCCAAAAACAATCGAAGGTGAACTAGCTGGTGGGCCTGGGACATCGTCTTCTCTCTTAACAGAGGGTGACGATGCACCCATGCCCTCTCCAATAGCGACTTCACCCTCTACAAAAGTCGTAGACAGTCCATCCTCAATGGAGACTGAGGACGACCTCAACATGATCCTTTTAAGCGAGGACGAACTCTTGGGTTCATCCTCAGACTCAGAGGATCAGAACAAAACCGTGGTGGAGGTTGATCTGCCTAATTGTAGCCAAAATGCTGCAGGTAGTACAGATTAATCTCCAGCACTCCGTAAAGGCCTCGGCCTCACTTCTTCTCCGGCTGGCAAGAAACGGGGAAGACATTGTCCTGATCCAAGAGCCATGGATTGTGAGATCCGTTGTTCGAGGACTCAGGACTCCTGGGTACTACACACTGTGTGTGACAGATAAAGGTGAACCTAGAGCTTGCATACAGTGACAAAGATACCACCGTAGCTAGGCTGGAAACAACCAAAGGAAGTTTCTGGCTAGTGTCGGCGTATCTTGGCCATGACCACCTTGGCCCTCTCCCTGGAAAAACCCTGGAGAAAGTCGTCGCTGAAGCGGTAAGGCAAAGGATCCGCCTAATTATTGGGAGCGATGCTAACGCTCATCATACGGTATGGGGAACTACCAATATCAACAACAGAGGTGAGTCTCTTTTTGATTATATTCTTGGTACTAACCTCTTAGTAAGTAATGTTGGAAATGAACCAACTTTCATAACTAAAACTCGACAAGAAGTCTTAGACATAACTCTTGTCTCAGATACTATACACCATGTGATCTTGGACTGGAAAGTATCCAAAGAACACTCGTTCTCTGATCATAGATATATCCAGTTCAATATCAATGTGGATGATAACCCGAGTCCATTGACTTTTTGAAATTATCGAAAAACTGATTGGGCTTCATACAGGAACTCATTACAGAGTTTACTAAAACCTGGACTATCTTGTGCTTCCTTTAACGCTAATGAACTTGACAACAAAGTCAATGACCTTACCTCAGCTATGAACAGATCGCTAGAAATTGCTTGTCCACTTATACACATAAGAGGAAAGAGGAAACCACAATGGTGGGCCTCAGAGCTTGACTCGCTCAGGAAAGAATGCAGGAAACTTTTCAACCGAGCCAAAGCCGCAAGACTAGCCTCTCACTGGGATTCTTACAAAGAATCCCTAAGAATTTACAAGAAGGCACTAAGGAAATCTAAACGATCTTCTTGGAGATCCGTCTGTGGCACGATAGAAGAAACTTCTAAAGTCTCTAGGTTACGGAAAATTCTTTCAACTAATCCAGCGATGCCAAGCTGCTTGAAAAATGCAGACGGCTCCTGGACAAATTCAAGTAATGAATCGCTGAACTTACTACTGGATACTCATTTTCCTGGAAGTTCTCTTACCGAGACTTGCAACGGTTATATACGTTCAAGTCCAAATACAACATATCCACAAGGTCTGATCACAAGGGACAAGCTACAATGGGCTCTCAACAGCTTCAAACCATTTAAATCTGCAGGACCAGATGGAATAATACCAGCCGAGCTACAAAAGACTTCTGACATAATTGCACCAATCCTTGAGGCAATTTTTACCAGCTGTCTTTACCTGGTTCATGTTCCCTCGGCATGGCGAGAAGTTAAAGTTGTTTTTATACCCAAGGCAGGTAAATGCTCGCAAGTTAATCCTAAAGATCTACGACCTATAAGTCTATCATCATTCCTTCTTAAGACCTTGGAAAGATTGATTGATATCCATTTAAGGGCAAGTATTGATACAAGACTTCTGTCTTCGTCTCAACATGCCTACTGTAAAGGTAAATCGGTGGAAACAGCGTTACACACCTTAGTACGCACCGTCGAATATTCCCTCCATCATCAAGAGTTCACTATGGTTGCTTTCCTTGACATCGAAGGTGCCTTTAACAACGTGGACACATCTGCAATCACATCTGCACTAACATCTCTAAATGTAGAGAGTTCGCTTCGGGAGTTAATTCATTTAATGCTTACTAGCAGGATAATTAACTCAAAACTGGGCAACTCTTCTGGCAGACGATTCGTTAGTAGAGGGACACCGCAAGGTGGTGTTCTATCCCCTCTCCTCTGGAACCTAGTGGTCAATGAAATCCTAACTAGTCTGGATGCGGAGGGTTTCAGAGTGATAGCCTATGCGGACGACGTTGCTATAGCAGTTTCAGGAAAGCATCTTAACACGTTAAAAGAACTCTTACAAAATGCCTTAGACAGACTAATACTTTGGGCTGATCGGTGTGGACTGGGTGTTAACCCACACAAAACCGATTTGGTCTTATTTTCGAGGAGATACAAAATTCCATTTGTCAACCCTCCCCATATTAAAGGAATCCAATTAAAATTCTCAGACGAGGCTTAATACCTGGGTCTTGTCTTAGATAAAAAACTAAATTGGAAACGCAACGTAGAGGAAAGAGTCAAAAAAGCTACTGTAGCTCTCTTTTCTTGCAAAAAAGCCATCGGTAATAAATGGGGCTTACAACCCAGAATCACGCATTGGCTATACACATCGGTAATCAGACCGATTTTAATATACGGTGTGGCAGTATGGTGGACTGCTTTAGAAAAAGGTATAAACCGAGATAAATTAAATAAAGTCCAACGTTCAGCTTGCCTATGTATAAGTGGATCGCTTCGCACGACCCCATCTGCGGCACTGGACACCTTACTCTACCTAACACCTCTTGACATTTTTAGCAAACAAATAGCTGCAAGCTCTGCTATTCGCCTCAAAGCTTCGTCGCAGTGGACTAACAACAACATTGGCCACTCCGTAATTCTTAGTTATTTAGAATCAATTCCAAAGCACACAGACTACACCATCCCCCAACTGCAATTCGACAGAAATTTCCAGATTTCTATACCTCCCAGATCTTTTTGGGAGGATAGGACATTCCTGGAAGATGAGTCGATCCATTTCTATACAGATGGGTCAAAAACAAAAGAAGGGTTTGGTGGAGGTGTGTACTCTGAACGACTGAAATTAAGTCTCTCATTCCGCCTTCCCAATCATTGTAGCGTGTTCCAGGCGGAACTTTTGTCGATAAAAGAAGTCTTGTCCTGGCTTAAAGAATTCTCAGATAGTCAGGCCGCTATCAAATCTCTGGATTCTGTCTCTACAAATTCTATAACAGTCCATAACTGTCGATCATCTCTAATGGAGATGGCACAACAGTTTAATATTCACCTTTGCTGGGTGCCGGGCCATAGAGACATTCCAGGGGTGGAATCGGCTTAGGTGATAGTTGATAAATGACAATCAAAATGATCGAATTTGATCTACGTAAGGTGATAGTCAAATTGATACCTAAAAAGCTGTCACAAAAAAATGTGATAGTCAATTTCAAACAAGTATGTTTATTCCGAATAGAGCTACCAGACGCTTACACAAACTAGTGGAAAATTTTCTTAGATCGCTTTGTTTTTTTGAAAAAACACATTCCTGTGACCGACAACGCTTACGACATTCGAAAAAAGCAAGAAAAGTAAGAATTGTATTCGAAATCAGCCAATTTGATACTTTTATTTAGATATTTTATAAGAATCAATTTAAAATTTCACCAAGGCAACAACGAATTTTGACAATTTGAATCTGAAATATTTCAATCAAATTGAATTGAGTTGAATCACCTTACACAGACGGAATGAAAATGATAGTCAATTTGACTATCAAAAAAATGATAGTCAACTATCACCTTAGCCGATTCCACCCCAGCAGGTAACTGTAAGGCAGATG